>CM061160.1:2380000-3880000 GCA_030710495.1 Labroides dimidiatus
ATTAATCAAGTTATGAAAAACCCGTTGTCTCAAAAAAAAAAAAAAAAATCAAACCTCTTACATTCCTGACTATTCCACTTCACTCTCAGATTCTTCTATATTTTTTTCCCACACATAACCCATCCATCACCTTCTCACACACTTTCTCAGCAGCCTTCCGTCTTCCCGTCTTTTCACTATAACCATCACCAGACATCAATACAACACTCGTTTTCACACCATTCAGACTCACTCTTTTCTCTTTCATTCCTTCTTAAATCTCCACTTCAATATTCCCATTCACTCCCACATTATTCTCATTCATACTTATCCACATGGGTTTTTCTCTCTTATTTTCTTTCCAGCCACATCTCCTCCTCTATCTCTTTTTCCCCATCAACAAACACCTGTGCCCCCATGGACCCCAGTACATAATCATAAACTATGTCTTTAACCTTCCTAAATCCTGCCTTCCACAACACCGTAGTATATATCGTGCTCCCTTCATATGTGATTTGTGATTAAAACACAAGGGTTGCTCTAACACCTGTGTTACATTCACACAATCATAACTCACATGCTACAAAAACTTAACCCACGCTTCCAGTATCTCCTTATAAAACACACTCACTCCTTCCATTCTCACCCTTTTCAAACTCATGAATATACCACTCTCTCCATATCCATGACACTTGTTGATTACATCTGTTAAAAACACTTTCCATATATGATTATCCTTTCTCCTCACAAGACTGGTGTGTTTCTTGCACAAAATGCAACACATGTAGATCAAATAAAGTGTCACAAATCTTTACACTGTGTGCCTCGGTGATTTATCTTACAATGATGACAACACATTTCTTTCAATCTTTAGTTGAGATTTTAAATAACTAACAAAAAAACCCCATTAAATTTAACTTGATACCTTTTGCTAAAATGTCAAAATGAACAGTTCAATAAACATTATATAATCCATTTAAAACACAATACATTTTAAATGAGCCTTTCATCAAACCATTGTCATACACTGTTTTATTTAGCCCTCTCTTTTATACAATAAGATGGTAATTGGCTTTGAAATACTATTTCTTAATATTAATCTTGTCCATTTTCAGAAACACAAAGTCGTTAAAAATGTGAGCCTGTGGTTTGTAGAAAAATATATCCTCTTTATATATTGTCGTGACTCACAAATGAGATATTACAGAGATATTTTTTAACTAGGTACCAAGCCACATGTGGTGCCCAACAGTCTTTGAGATGAATGAGAAGGAGATGCAGTTCCCCCTGCCGGAGGCTGCCATGCCACTAAACTTTACCAACAGCACAGGACTACGATATGAAGCAGAGGAGGTTCGCCAATGCCTTCTTAAAGGTACAACATACTCTTAACTTAATACTTACTGAAAATGGGAGGTGAAACCTTCTGAGTTTGTCTGTTGTTGAGGTGTCTCTGAATTATCCTTTTTCTCATCAAGGACTGAAAGAGAGTCCAGGAATGCCATGGGCACACTCCAGTCTGATTGCAGAAATCATAGATGAGGCCAGGAGACAACTGGGAGTGACATTTGACCAGGACAACATTGAGTGACAGAAGAAACAGAACAGACAGAACAAATGGCAGATGGAATGGAAGAATGGAATTAAAATAAATTGTTTTGTTGAATTTCTGAGCTAAGAATTACTTTTTGTGTAAAAAGGTCTTTGAAAATCATGACATTAAACAGAAGCCCTTAGATACCTTTTCAATATTACAGTAATTTCTCATTAACTGTGATATCTACTGTATGTTTGCCCTCCAGAGTAACATATCTAAATGTCTCTTTTAAAATTTGACTCTTTTTCTAATGTACCTATTTTGTTTCTTTGGAACAAGAAGTAACTGTCTTTTTCTGGATAACTTGTACTTATAGGATAAAGGCTTGACAGAGAAAAACATGGTTTCCATGATAATTTACTCAGAAAACGTAAAGATGCTTTGGCAGTGAGCATTCATCAAAGAAGGAACAGCGCCCTCTGGTGTTTGTCTTGGAAAAATGCAAAAGCAAAATGCAAAAATATTCTCAGCCAGTATTCCATTCAAGTACTAACTTGGCCCAACCTTGCTTAGATTCTTAGATCAGATGAGATTAAGTATGTTCAGGGTGGTATGGCCATAAATGAAAGATGCAGGAGCATACAGCCTATATAAAGAGTCTTTACAGAGGAGATGGAGATTGAGCTTGCAGACCACATCAAACAACTTGCTGAAACAAGAAACAAGATCCGTGTCCTTAACAACTGGAAAGAGAATTGTTGTACAGGTAGGGTGTTTGAGAGCATATGTAGGTCAACAAAAGCTAACTGATTTTATCATGTAAATTGATACAGTATATTGAAAGAATGAATTCTGTTCTTTTAAGATGAGGTTGGTTCAACAAATTTACCATTTTTCCTGCCATATGACTGAAGTGATATCTTTGGGATGGGCTACTGCCTTCTATAAAATTACAGTGTAACTCCCCTGAAAATACTCTAGCCTTCATTCTTTGTCTTGGCAGAAGAATACACCTAATTGTGTACTTTTCAGGTCTCATATCACAAACTACTCAGTGTGATAGAAAACTACTCTTCGTTTGGTAAGTTCTTCTTTTTAGATTATAGACCAGTTACAGTTGTTAGAATCAGTTTGACAGTGTTCAATCGTTGTTTAACCATTTGTATTCTCAATGAAACACTTTTATTTGACTTCTTTTATATATTTTAAGGTTTAAATGGGAAAAAGTAAATTGTTCAATTTACCCCTAGATGGCTCAATTTACTCAGTGACTTGAATCATCTTACCTCTTAGCTGGGGCAAGTCCCATTAAACAGAAAACATCCTGAAATAAAGGTATCCACAGATCAAAAAGTAGTCCAGAAAACATCTACAATACATCATGTCAATACACCCAGAAGATGTCATCAGAAGAGCCAGAATGAAAGTTTTTTTATGCATCTTTCCTGGGCAATACCAATACCTTATAATGAAAATATCTTGTAATTTTTCCTCAATGTCAGTTAGGCCTATCAACTGCTGTAATGGGGTGTAACATAGACATGTACCTTGTGACCTGTTTGAATGCCTACTTTGAAATGATTCTGGGTGTCTTTAAATGTCCATCAGTTTTTTGTTTGTCATTTATCAACCAACTCTGGCTTTCAAAGAGATGTCCAGTCTGTGGCTTGCAGGAACATATATTTTCAACTAGTTCTGGCTGTCTGTAGACGTTAAGAATTGGCCCATAAATGACACTATTTCTTAGTGTCATTTATCAACTGTAACAACCTGACTCAAAAGATTGTGACAAAAGAGAGACAAACACCATGTAACCTTTAAATTAAATGATACTTTATTTGATAAGATTGAACCAAATTAAACCAAATTGGAATTCAAAAATAAGTATTATTGAATGAGGTGTGAAAGATCAGCAGAATCAGTGGTGTGTGGTGTGCATGAGTGAAAGATGTGTGTGTAAGTGTTGTAGATGGCAGACAAAACAAAAGGTTAACCTAGGAGAACATAAACCAGAACCAAAATATCATATTCCTGTGAGGAGGGAAGCAGAGAGAGCGTGTTAATGACTGCAAGAGTTTAAGTAAAGTACAGGAGGAAAGCACGGGTCAAACACGCCCCCAAGATGACATCACCAAACCTAGATCACACTGTAGGGGCATCACATCAACCAATTCTGGCTGTCAAATAAATGTTCAGATTATGGCCTGATAAAACGTTTACTTTCAACTTGCTCTGGTTGTCCATAGACGTCCAGACTTGGGCCAAGATAAACACTTTTATCATGGTCACCTAGCAACTACATCTGGCTGTCAAAATGAGGTCCAGATTACAACCTGGACAGACAGACGTGATATCAGCTTGTCTCGGATGTCCACAGACGTTGCTTGCTCAGGGGGTAGATGTTTTTGTTTAACTTAATCACTGTCCTTTGCCTACAGCAGAAGTAAAAAATGACTGAATTAAAAGTTGATTTAAGTTTGTTCAAATGTAAAATTTTGCAATAGTATCCATCAATAGTATCCAGCAAACCATCGACTGGACTAGTGATGAGTCATGCTCAAAAGATGCAGCTTTGAGAGCCTATGCTTTATAGTGAATCAGAAGAGCTGACTTCCAACATTTTTCCTTTCGTTGCTTAACTCTGCTCATGGCAGAACTTTGCTTTGATTGACAGCATAGCAGCCATGCAGCCAATCACATGTGAAGGTATTGGATCATAACATTATGTGATAGCAGAGAGGGGTACAACAAGACATATAAAGTGTCTTGTCCACACTCAGAGAGTGAGACAGCAGACAGCGGTGAGGAGGAGGGTGTGTCACATTGCAAAACCACATACAATATGTGTGAAACCAGCAAATGAAGTAGCACCTGGATCAGCATCTTTTTGTATGTTTTATTTTGCAAAAAAAAAAAAAAAAAAAGTTTGATTAAAATCTTTAACAGAAGTAACAAAGCATGCTTTTATAACAGAACAAATGCGCAACTATGAGGTGCTTCTCATAAAAACATTGAATGTGGAAAGGTTTATACACTAATCATTCATATTTGTCAGGTTATTATTTGTCATATTTGTCAAGCTAAATATAAGATTACAGATAACACTAAATTAGCAGCCGTTTGGTAGTCGAAAGAGCCGGCTCTTGTTTGGTAGTCGAGCCAAAATAACCCACTCACTATAAAGCACCGAACTTTCCATCACTAGTATGGACATCCCTTCACCCCCTCACACTAAAATATGTTGACCGGCGGTTGCTCGGCAACTGGACAGACGCTTTCTTCATTCCGGAAGTGCGTGGCTCAGAGGAAATATGGCGCACAGTGCTGGGCTTTTACCGATAGTATTCATTTCTTCATTTTATTCCTCTACACCATTTGTTTCATTAATTTTGGTCTCTTTTTCTGCATTTGAACCAGTTATCGCTGATAATGCTTTTAGTGCAAGCCAAACAGCTACTTTACCCGTCGCTACTGCGAGAGAACTACGGTAAATGGACTGATTTGTGAAGTTACTGTTTGCTAGCTTTACTGTATGCTAACGGAAGAGCGCTAACGGTGATTCTGTTTTATTTAGCAGTAATAGTTGCGCTTTAAATAAAAGCTCCAGGTCTCACGATGCAGATGTAAAGATGTTTCTTTATCCTACTTGCAAAAATAGACTGCTTTAATAAGTCCCGTAACCCTTGCAATGAATTCAAGTTAGATATGACCGAAGTCCATGGAAAAAGTTATCAGTTTTAGGACTTCTTGTGTCATTGGACCGTATAATGTTTTGATAACCAACCATTCACTTATATTTGCAAAAAGCTAGTTAAGTCAAGGACATCGGCGTATTAATAGTCATATAAACAGCACTTAAAAGTAGCATTGCTGTGTCCCTTCTCCGCCCTTAAAATCGTATAATGCTGCAGATTACAATAAAATAATCTGAGACTACTTTTACCATTTTGAGATCGTTTGTCGTCTGTCTGCCAGGATCCACTTCCTTTAATAAGCCTTGCTTTTTGAATCGAGTCAGTCTAAGGGTTTGATGGATGGAAGTCTCGTGTTTACCAATCGTCCAATACTGCTTACAGGCCATGAAAGTTTATATCATATATAAATTATATAAATCATCATACACTTTCCTGTAGATGACCATAACAGCACAGGATCAACAGTGGGATCATGTTGTAAACAACTGTATAAGAACAGTTTGAGAATAAATGACACATTTTATGGGGAAATGTTGTGGAACTTCATTCATTCCTTAAATCTCCACCTTTCTTTTTACTTTATAACTAAACAAGTGATAGACATCAGGTGATACTTGGCATTTTAAACTGACTCAATAATGCTCACTACTGAATGAAATTGATTTTATGGCTCTCTAAAGACAGCGTTCCTTCATGGCTGAAGAATTGTTTGCTTTTTTTTCTTTTTCTATTCAGGTATCTTTTATATGACGTGAATCCCCCGGAGGGTTTCAACCTGCGAAGAGATGTCTATATCCGCATGGCCTCCCTGGTGAAGACACTGAGGAAGGAAGGGGATGATTGGGTATTGGTGCTTCCTCCGTGGGGTCGTCTGTACCACTGGCAGAGCCCCAACATCCACCAGATGCGAATCCCATGGGGGGAATTTTTCAGCCTCACCAGCCTGCAGGCAAATGTTCCTGTCATTGAGTATGAGGAGTTTATTGCAGGTTAGCTTTAAACTCAGATAATGGATTATTTTTCTTGTGTTTAAACATGAGCTGTACATTTAAAAATGTTTGATGTGCAGTGGCCTATATCCTTGAATATACTGGTTTAAGGAACCAACTCAGCAGGCAGCATAAAGCTTTATTCAAGTCCCATGCTTTATTTCAATAATGGAACTCAAACACTCAGTCTATTATTCAAAAAGGGTGGATCCACATCCTCACAGCCAGCTCCATTGTTCTCAGAAGTTTGTCACAGGTTAGCTGTCTGCTATTACCTCTAGAGCTCCTCCCACTCACGCAGAGGGGAAACAGGAGAGTGAGAAGAGGGGGGGAGATTTTTCACACATAGCATGTAGTTTATGCATACACTGATGTACACCTAGTATTTTTTTCCTACTAATTTGATACTTAGTGAGTTAAAACCAAAGATTCAGTTCTGTGTTTGTGTTTTTTTGTTGTAGAGAATGGAGGCCCATTCATAGACCAGGTTCTCGTTCTGCAAAACTATGCTGAAGGATGGACTGATGGGAAGTGGGAGGAAAAAGTCGACGAGAGACCCTGTATTGAGAAACTGATGTACTCCAAAGATAAGCAAGGCTACTACAGGTAATGCAGCAAAGCACAAATGATTTTTTTTTAATCTTAAGAATAAAAAGACAAACCATTTGGAAGTCATTTTTACTCACTGTTGGGCAGTAGCAGTGCTACAAATGATGACGTTTTAGTTAAAGCATGACTATCCTCCTCCTTTTGACAGTGACATCACTGTCCAATCCTTAAATCCCAGTGACTGTGAAGACACACTAGCACACATTTGTTTAACAGGGAGACACGCACGTGTGCAGTGGGCTCACACATAAGCAGCCCCTGTTAGTCTTAGCATCAAACAGTCTGCAAACACCGGCCACGTGTGAACAGCATATGACAGAACACAAATAAGGGAACAGAGCGCAGTAGATTAGGCTACAGTAAAGATGTTGAAACATAGATAAGGGAGGTTGGGACTTCAAGGTAACTGCTTCTGTCTGTTGTGAACTGACCATGACAAGCACACGTGACTTCTTTCTGACTGAATTCAATCGATTCCAAATGAGGAAGTTCTTAGAATTGAACAGTAACACAAGCATTGTTTTGTCTTTCCCTGTCATCTATGTCATGATACTTCTGCTTTCCAAATCCAGTGGTTATTGCACATGAAAGAGTAGATTCAAGAAGGTCGCCTGTCATTACATAATAGAAAATGTAATTTTGGAAACACTAGATCTGTCTTTGCATTCTGCTTTTAGATTTCTCATCACTGCATTTGTCACCCATCTTTGAATTCATCTTGTCTGTGTGTTTCCAGGGGCTGGTTCTGGGGCTTTGAAGAGACAAGAGCTCGAAATGTAACGTGTATATCAGCCCAAGGCCATGCCTCAATCATGGCTCCAGTTCTTCAGAAAAACATCACAGTAATGTGAGTCTGCATGGAAACAACATGATTTAAAATGCACTGACAGATGAATGAGCTGAATGACTTTTAGACTTGTCAAGCACTGACAGCTGCTTGAATGTGTTCACTGAAGGAAATGACTTGAAAATCCAGTTCCATGAGAACTAAATAACAAATAACATTAAACAGATTGACGTTATTTAACCTCTGCTCATGAGTCAGAACACCAGATTTCTTACTTTACTCTAATAGTCACTTAAAGAGATTTCACTTTTAAAAGATGAATATAAAAGAAAGAACAACACACAAACCAATAAATAGTTATAAATTGTACTGTCCAGAGAAAGCATCTTAGTATAGAATTGATTTAAAGCCAATAATCCAGTCCAATCCCACTGTGGGATCAGATGACAGATAAACTGCTTGCTGTGAATATACTGTAACAAAGAGCACCCATCCATTCAGTCTGGTCACAGAATTGTTCATATGGATTTTGAAATGTCACCTAACCAAACTACTCTGCACTCTTTCATGTTAGATTGATTCTCCTCTTGTCAGCACCTGAAACATGACCTGTCTTTCTCATAGCTAAAGCATGGTATCACTAACCATTTGCTCTGTTTGATCTTGTGCACACTGAAGGGGATTAACTTGTTTGTAAAACTGATATTTTGCAGATCCGTAATGCTTGACAGAGCAGAGACGCTGCTTCATGATCACTATTCCGGAAAGGACTATTGGGATGTAAGTGAAGTAATAATGGTGTGTGAAATCTGGATATTAAACCATTGCTTAGCATGTTACTAAAAATAGCTTGTCTCATAGCTTTAACCCTCAGGATCCCAAACAGTTTCTGATCGTTTTTGCTTCTGTCACATTTTTCCTGACTGTGGTCTGATTTTTCCAAGCGGCAACCTCCAGTCTGAAAATATGAGGCAATGCTGAAGTGCTAAAGTCTGCTGTTCCTCGAGTGTCCACTTGAGGCTGGCTCCGGAAGTACAGGAAGTCACAAACACACCAAGCTAAAAAAAAGCTGTTTTCACAGCCAAAATAAGCACATTTACAGCCTGGTACAAAGAATGTCTCCCGTCTGAATCGCTGATTTCACTAACAGCACGCACTGTAAGGGGGGGTAAATTTTTTTCTAATTCGGCAGTTTCCACAATATTAAGCTCGGCAGTTCGTCCAATTAGAGGCGCAGCTCAGATCACGTGACTGTGGAGCGTCCTATGGTTGTTACTGTGGAGACTCACAGTACGCCTCATTTCCAATATGGCCGCGCCGGCCGTTTGGCTTCAAAAGTCCGTTTCAGAAACAGACGAGTGACGTCACGGAGACTACGTCCATTAATTATACAGTCTATGGATTTTTCTCTGCAGTATGAAGTCCTGCTCCTCTCTGGGTTCAGGATAACTCAACAATGTCTCCTGAGCAGTTTAACATCATCAGAATGCAATAATTATTACAACATTATTACAAGATATTTACTCTTTATTAACTATTTACAGTCAGTCCTGTCACTACTGTTTACACAGTTTACAGTCTACACTGCAGAGGCATCATGACCATCTGCAGAGAAGTTTCTGTCAGTAATGAGACAGAGAGCTGAGCAGCTCTGAGCAGAAAGATTATACCTGCAAGACAACGACATGGGAAGCAACACTCAAAGAATTTTTGAAGTACGACCACAGGGTGTACGTGGATCATTCAGGACTTGCCAAAGAAGACATGAGAATCAAAGCGATGTTGATGAAGTTCTCCCGTCTTCTCTGTTCTGTTTAGACATGTTGCTAACATCACTTGTGATACATTCAGGTACCTTCAGAAACTTGAGAATCTGACGATTACACCATTTTTTTTTCTTCTGTTTTTGGATTGGACAAACAGTTTGCAGATGCCAGTCATTTAAATGAAGTGGTATTTTGACCCTGCTGGCTGGATTGGGATCCTGAGGGTTAAATTTAAAATCCAAGATTTACTCCTTTGTGGTTTATCCGTAACTGTTTGTGTTTTTGACGTAGACCCGCCGCAGTATGGTTTTTGCAAAGCACCTGCGACTCTTAGGCGATGACTTCAGAGCAAAGTTCCTGAACTCTACAGACAGCAGAGACCTCACTGTTTACAGTGAAGACTGGACTCGCATGAGGGTGAGTCAGCGTGGCTGAACGTGACACCAGGATGTTTTTGTTCTAAAGGGATTAAGGCTGTTGAAAGAGAGAGTTTATCGGCACACAAAAAAAATTCATTTCACTTCAGTGCACAATTTTGAAGGTTTTGATTTGGTAAGATTTTGGCACATTTCTCCTTGAATATGAGACAACATTTATTTCAGCTTCCTGATGTCAAATTTAAAATGAATAGAACTGAGGTGTGTTGTGTTTGTATTTCCTTCTTAGGCCAAACTAGGCTCAGCTAAAGGTGGTCCATACCTTGGAGTCCACTTACGCAGGAAAGACTTTATCTGGGGACACAGAGAGGATGTCCCCAGCCTTAAGGGGGCGGTCAAAAAGATACGCAGCTTGATGAAGAAGCACAAACTGGAATATGTGTTTGTTGCAACAGATGCAGATGGTGAAGGTAAGGACCCAGCAGTCTGTGAATGTTTCTATATTTTAATGCTCTCATTAACATCATCCTCATTTTAAGACTGTGACTGCTTTGTAAATAATTCTAAAGCTAACTCCAAACTGTCGTAGAACTGAAGGAGCTGACAAGGTTGTTGCCTGAAATGGTGCGGTTTGAGCCATCAGCACAGGATCTGGAGCTCCTAAAAGATGGAGGAGTGGCCATCATTGATCAGTGGATATGTGCACATGCAAGGTAAATTACTTTTGTTTCATGTAGTTTTACATCTGGGACAGTGACAAATAATGGTTGGTATCAAAAATCTGCTTCAAACGTGTTAAACCAACATGTTAGATGTGTAGTTTGCATTTCTATTGGTGTCAGAGTATTTCATGTGACATTTTTATCCAATTATAGAATCAGTCCAATTAAACTGTTAAATGGTGCAACCACAAAACATGACAAGTATTAAATAATTCACCTTCCTAGAAGTCATTTTTTACAGTGTAGTAGACTGATCAAATCATATTTATAGTCACTTTTTTAGCACAGTATCAGATTTCATGAGAAACATTGGTTACACCAATTGACATTTATCAGTTACAGGTCTTTCACCCATCTTCTGCTTATCAGCTCTTAGCTCTCACTGCCAGAGAGCGGCATAAATTAAACATTAACCCATAAAGCTCAGCATCTATGTTGTGTTCAAACTAGGGCTGCAGCCATGAATCGATATGATCGATCAAATTAGATTAGTAAAAAAGGTTGACAACACATTTTCATTATGTGTTGCGGCCGTCACATGGAAACATGAGCGCAGCATGGTATTTAAAGTAAGTAATGTTACATGTGAAATGCAGCGGAGAAACCTCTTTGTGAAACTTCTTCAGTGTGTGAGCATTTTACGTCAGGTAGAGCTGGAAAGTGTTCAAAGCAAATGGTGATGAATGGATTATTAAAATAATCGTTAGTTGCAGCCCCAGTTCAAACGGTGTCATGAGTTCTTTAAAAATTGATCTTATATAAATGCACATGCTGATGTAAGTCTGTCAGCTTCACAGACCTCTATTTTAAGGCTGTTGATTCTTGAATGCTGCGTTACTTTAAGCTTTAAACTCAACCTGACTAAAAAAAAAAAAGCTTGTTGATTAATGAGTCCACAAAAGTTGATGTCTTTCAGCTCTTGACCAACTTGGAATCAGATTTGTGGATACCCCACAAGTACTGTACTATCATACCTTCCCGTGGAAAGTATTTGTACTGGAAGAACTGGTCTGGACACTTGTACATGCTGTTCTCATGACATCTGACTTTCTAAGGCAAAGGTGTCTTGCATGACTCTCTTTTGTTTTCACGATCTTCTTCATGGCTCCTTTCTGTTTTTAGATATTTCATAGGGACGTCGGTGTCCACCTTCTCTTTCCGGATCCATGAAGAGCGGGAGATCCTGGGTTTCGACCCTAAAACTACATATAACCGATTCTGTGGGGACTCTGAGAAAGAATGTGAACAGCCCACACACTGGAAAATTGTTTACTGATGTGACCTGAGACTTACACACACAAGTGCCAAAATCTGTATTTAAAAGGGACGTTTATCTGAAATATACAAGCTACCTTTACTTTTCAATGTTTTTTAAATGTTTTTGGTTGAAGAGTTGTGCAATCAGGTCTTTTTATGACCACTGTGACTGAACCGTATGATCAAAGGACCAAGACTGTGCTGCCCAACGTGTTACCAAAATGTTCAACATGTACATCTGCAGATATTTTGTAGGTTGTGTGTTGAATGTTCAAGCCTCATACCTGCCTGTTGTTGACTTATGAGTGAAACTGATCATGTTGTCTGAGTATTTGACATCAAATGAGAGTCAAAGCTGTTAAACCTCCCACCTTTCTGTATTTAAGTGTCGTTACTTTTACTAAAATACACAGAAGTGTGTTTTAACAGACAAACCTATAAGCACAGCGTGAAGATGATGCAGTTTTCATGGAAGAGATTTCTTTTAAGATGTGTTTACAATGAGTGTATTAGCCAAAAAGCTGGTCTTGTATTCCACAGAGGTTTTCAAACACTTTCTAATCTTCTTCATTGTTGTTTTAAAAGCCCCATGAAACCATACGTTTTCATTTATTTTGTACTTGCAGTGTTCATCCTACTAGTTGCCTTGTTGTTGCACGTAACTTTACTTTAAGTTTTTTTTTTTTTTTTTTTTTTTTTTGCCATCAGCTGCAGATTCAAACGTTAGCAAATGTGTCCATGTTTTTGCACAAAACCACAAACTGATGGAGGACCACTTATAAAAAACATCCCTACGAGTGATCAGAAGCATCACATGGTACCTTCAAATCATAACTTAAATTTATCTATTTCAGTTCGTTTAAAAAAAGCAAACCTGTCTTTTTCATTTTAGTGTGAAATTATCTTTTACTTTTTGATATTTGTATGCAGTGCCAGTATTAATATCTATTACAGTCTCACCAATGTTTAGAATTGTATTTTCCTTCTTAATTAATGATGTGTATCAGCTGTAAACTGTTATTGGCGTATTTGACAGTGACAGTATTATCAAGATCTGAAATGCCACTGAGGAGCCACTGTGCCAGCCACATGTGCAAATCTGTTTTTCATACCTGAGGATGCCCTCATTTTGATCTTACATGGGCATGTTACTTTGTTTGTACTTGAGATGTGTTCTTTTGATGTGTAATAAAGATTTTATCAGTTTAAACCTTTCCGTAATAGTGTGAAAGGAATTTGTTTTTTCTTGTCCCCTATATTTCTGTAAGGAAGGACAACAACACAAACCTCATGTGCACACACTTATAAAGTCATTTTGATCATTTCTGCTTAGTTATATGTTATCCTCTGATGATAGTGAACACCTGTGATAGGTCTTCACGTGGCATAGGATGACTCAGCATCTTGAACACTCAGCTACCTCATACTTTTTTTCCCCCCACAGAGAAGAAAACACCAGAGCCAGTTCAATAGGGGGAGGGCTCTTAATGTTTACAGATCAACATTTCTCCAAGCTCATCCTGTCTCAGCTGAACCCTGCAGTTCCTTAATGGGTTGTTTTTTTTTCTAGAATGTGCTTATGAAATGAATTTACAGTTAAATTTAAAAGCTGACAGGTGTTACTGTCAGAAAATGTCCTGACTTAGATTTCACATCAGTGACAGATTATACTCAAGCAGGGAGTTTGTTAAAATATTGACTTTCAGACGTTCCCACTGATCAGCGTCAGCTGCTATATGCAAAATGAAGAGGTGGGTAAGTGTGAGAAAGAAAAAGTGGTATCTTCTTGGCTGTGTGGACTGTTAGCTGAATTTTTTTTCTTCAGCATTTTGACTTTGTTATACAGTCTAACCAATTATTGCAGTATGATGTGGAGTTCTGTTGTGTTTATCATCTACACTGCCATGAGAGGTGCAGCTTCTCTTAAATCACGTGTATTGTTTTGACTTTCCCTCTGTGGATCCCCTATAGCTATATAGCTATATGGTGTTGGTGGTATTTTTCCCTGTGGACACCCTTATTCCTCAGACAACACCTTACAGTCATTGGTAACTGAGTGAGTCATGAGATGCTTGGGTTGATGCCCCCGGCTGTTTCTATTGATGTTCTACCTTGTGTTTTATAACCTTGTAATCTTAATTGATCTTTATTTCACTGTACTGATGGAACTCTTACTGCTATCTTAAACAAAACAATAGAAACTGTTTCCTATAAAGTTGGAATAAAATATTTACTGTGTCTTCTCATGAAAATGTTTGGAAAAATAGGATTTATTCTTAATAAAGGGTTCCCAAAACTTTATTGATTAACCTCCAAACACAGAACAGAGACAATTAAATTACCATCATTGCAAATTACAACCATACAGAAGATGAACAGGGCCACTAAAGAAAAAAGGTTACTTTTTTTCATTATTGTTATTTTGAGAGAAAAAAAAAAAAAGAAAAAATCATTTCTGACTTTAAATTCTGAATTCTGACTTCTTTTTGTAATAATAATAAAAATAATAATAATTATTATAATTATAATAATAATAGGCATCAGTATTATTATTATTATTATTATTATTATTATTATTAGTAGTAGTAGTAGTAGTAGTAGTAGTAGTATATATATATGTATTTTAAATATATGACAATAGATTGTTGTAAATGCTACTTCTTCTTCTTTTTCTTCTTTTTCTTCTTCTTCTTCTTCCTCTTCTTCTTCTTCTTCTTCTTCTTCTTCTCCTTCTTCTTCTTCTTCTTCTTCCTCTTCTTCTTCTTCTTCGTCTTCTTCTTCTTTAAACATTTTAAATGAGGTAGATTTAGAAAGCACAAAAATCCACACACTCTTAATGCACAGGCATAGTCATCACATGGATAGCTAAAGAGGCAGAGATATTGGCAAACAAACTTTGGAATGTGACCAGCATGGTCTAAATGTTGTCAACAAATACCGGACAGAAACGTGATTTTCTTCTCCTCTCTCACACCCCTGAAGTCTGATGTAATGTTTTTTTTTTTTTTATTTGCAGTAAAAGTCAGTTAGAATTATAATCATACAGTTCTCTGTTTAGTTTGGGGTCACTCCACACATCCTGTTAAAACAAAGGTAGCCCATTTGGTCAGCTAGTTTTCTCCTTTGAGGTTCATCAGCAGCGTCACGCCTCCTCACGTCTACCTGCCCACATGCAGGTGGAGCTGTTCACAGGGGACAGGGACCAGAGAGGCAAAGCTTGCTCTAACACCCTACAAAACCTGTCCTGTTACTGAACAAGGATCTCGGCGTTCTTTGTTTTTGAGTGTTTATTTGTTTTTATTCAGTTTCGATAACCGACTGATGGAAAAGGCATCCTGCTAGGGCCCACCTAGCGCCATGCCTTTGTTAAAGAGCTCACGAGCGACTAACAGATAACGATTAATTGGACTCCTGACGGACAGACGCAGAAAGGTACGTGAACTTTTTGAACAGTGACTCAATGCCTGAAAACTGAGTAAGCAACAAATAAAATAGATTATCTGTGATGAAAATGACACACCTCCAGAACTGAACTGGCCAGTTAATTGAACTACAGTTATTGTCACTTAATTCAGTGATGTAAATGGCTTATATGCCTGTTGAACCTAACAACAGTTAGGTCGTGTTTCATAAAACATTTTCTTGTTCGCTGAGTAACCGATTTATTTTATTTTGTTAAAGAAACTCATTTGACATTTTCTGTATTTTGGCTAAAAGGGAGAAAATTTATCTTAAAACCTACCAATTAATGAATGAATGAATAAATAAATAAATGAATAAATAAACAAAAAACTACGATAATGTCTCTGAGGTGTCATGGAACTGAATGATAAAATTGATTCAGTTTTCTTTAAAGCACCGTTTAAAGTTATTTTTCTAATGATGTGAAATGCGAAACTTCTGTAAGCCACATAACTTGCTGGAGAAGAAGCTGGTCTGGAGGGATGACAATATAGTTTATCAAAGTGTAGTGTAGTAAGAGTGTGGTTTATCAATCAAGTTTGATCATGAAACCTGATTGATAAACTACACTCAAAAAAGAAAAAAACAACACTGTCTTTCATTAAAGTTATTATGTTAACCTGGTTCCATATAAACATATTTGGTTATTTGAAAGCATTAATTTCAAGTTTAAATTAGTTGTCCCTAAAATTATTGTTTTCAACTGACCAAACACATTTACATGGACATAATAAACTTAATTGAAGTAAGTGTTTTTTTCTTTTTTTTTTTTTTTGAGTGTTGGCCTGTTGTCTTTTTGCATTTTCAAAGGTGGGGTCAGTGGTCTGCCTTCACCCAACATTTTGCCCGGTGTTTAGATAGATACTCTGCTACTTTATACACAAAACATACAAAACATAGACCACAGAATGATCTAACATGATGACTCTTTGTTATTTGTTTTGGTCTTCACTCTAGCCACCTCTAGAGATGGCTTTCTTCCACCAGCTGAGGCTCCTTCTCTGGAAGAATGGGCTGGGAATCATACGACAACCAGTGAGCAAATTTCAGGCACACTCATGTCAAATTTTAATGTCTATCATCGCCTAAGAATAAACACAAGCAATGTTTGATGAAATCTCCTCTTGCAGTTATGGTCCCTGACTCTGGTCGTCTGGCCTCTGATCATCTTCATAATCATTGCTGTGACCCGACACCAGTTTCCCCCCATTGTGAAGGACACATGTGAGTATTAACAAAGTTCTTAGATGTGGTGCTATGTCTTTTACTTTTATACAACCACGTCTGTTTTACAGTGTACCAAAGTGTTTGTTTAAAACATAAGGAGTGAGATAACAGATTAAAGCTTTATGTGTAAAAAAGTGGAAGTTTAAATAAATATCTTACCTCTCTTTTTAAGCTGCTCTTTGCAAAAACAAAATGATAATGACATGATAAAAATTCAAAACTCCCATCAGTAATATCAGGACCTAATTTGTCATGCCTCTATATCTATTGTGTGTTTCAGGATTACTGGTTTTGGTACTGAAAAAACTAGTTTTGGATCTTAAGTGGGCTTGAGTCTATACCTGACAGGAACTACACACTTTTTGTTGGAAATCTTGATAAATTGCTTTACTCACTTTCACAATAAGCAACTTCAGTGCTACTTCAGATCTGAGCCCGTCCCCTGAGTGCCTGACGTGGTGTTTGCACTCTTTTATTCTTAAAAATGTAGGTGATCACTTGATACTGGAGTGGGTAAGGTGCGTGCGGAGGGGGTGTGTGATCTGGTTTTTGTTTCGCCACATGTGACCAGAGATAATAGTGGAAAAGTCAGTTGTTCGAGAAGGGAGGAGCAGATAATACAGAGAGTTTGTTTTTAGAAAAAATACAAGCCTTTCAATCAAACCTGTTTGTTTGATTAATGTGTTCATAACTTTAACATCATAGGAGTAAGACTGATTATCGAGCCAGCCTTGTTTTAAACAGCATCTACACACACAGCTGCTTATGTTTACTTATTTCTTTATATGAAGCATCAATCAGTGTAACAGTTTAAGAAAGCATATCCTGCTCAGCTCAGGTGCTGACTGTGACTAGTTAACCTTCACCTTTTTGTTGGTTCATTCTATTGATGTCAAGGTTCCCGTGTAATACAATAACCCCTGTGTGCTCTTGTAAGAATCAGTTCAGTGGAAGTGAACAATAGGACCCACCGTCTCATGTTAAGTGCTGTTTGGTGGCTAATTCATACCAGCAACAGGAACAGCATGAGACCACACCCAAAACAGGTAACAAAACCAGGGGTGGCATCTGGTTGGAGCCAATGACCAGAAGTGGTCTTGTGTTATGTAATTTAGTGCTCAGAAATACTCTGCAAACAAAGTCTGAACTGATCTCAGGAAACCAGAGTGTTCAGTTTAAGGCTTTAATGCCCGGCTTTGTGGTCATTGTTGGAATATACGATTTTGAAGTGATTTTTGGGGCTTTTTATTTATTATTCAGAGAGATCAGGACAGTAGGCAGTGGATGGAACATGAAACACATTGCTTCAAAGCCAGTTTCATGTTAAACCGTTTCATCATTTTGATTTACAGTTTCTCTCTCCTCTGTGTCAACATAATAGGGCTGGGATGATAGGCTTTTCTCCTGGTTCGATTATTTTATGATTTTTGGGGTGCAGTTTCGATTTCAATTGTAATACTGTAATATTAAATTTTCATATTCTTTGATATTACTTCTCATATTTAACACCAGCCCATGTAAAATTGAATGTTGATGACGTCTACAGACTATATTTCAGGAGCCATATTTCCCCAAAGAATCAACATCACATGTGAGTCAGTTTTTAAGATTCATTCAGGGGATCTGACATCATGTTACTAGATAGTCAAAGAAAAACATTTCACCCTCTGCTGGAGAAAAGTGACCAAAGACTAAAATGAAGGATTTAAATTTTGGGGAAAAAAAGATCTTTTAACAAAAAAACAGCAACAACAACAACAACAATAAAAAAAAACATTTAAAATTGTAAAACAAAAAATCCTGATACTTAGGTGGACCGATTTTTCCTCCAACCCCTAACACATTACATTAATTCTACGCTGCATCACTGCTGGTATTCGTTCTGCAGTCTTTTGTATCCTTCCTCTTTCAGACAGTGTAAAGGCTGAATGTTTCATAATGTCTTCCTAACTATGCTTAATAACATGTTTGCTCAGCCAATATTCCCTTTCTGTCCTGTGACATGAATGATGAAGAATAACTTTCTGGGTTAATAGTTTAACTAGAATGAATACAGAAAGGTCAATCTAAGAACCTGATACACATGAATTTACTTCCTTATTTCTTTGTTTGAAATTTCAGCAACAGCTGGGATTGTTTCACAACAAAAGATGGTATAAGTTACTGCAGTGCTAGCAGTACAGGCACATGAAAATAAGCTCAAGCTCTTGATCTCTTCATCAGATATGCACCTGAAAGAAATGAATTTGAAATTAGGCCACAGACCTGTGATCCCTCTTGAACCAAATCCAGTTAAAGCAGGTGAACCACTTACAACAGAAAGCAGAGTCATGTGTTTCATGGTTTTCATTTTCAGCTTTATTTGACATTATTTGACAGAAAGAGGACAAATTTGATGATATTTGTCTTTCACCTTCATGTAGCGTAGGATATAACAATGACTTAGTATTTCATACAGGTTTGCATGTCACCAGGAACTGACTCATAGAGAGGTGGTGATCAAAACTGATGCCTGTAAAATTAAGGAGTACCTTTCATGCTCGCCCTCATTTCTCACAAAGGAACAAAGAAAACAGAAACTGACCATGAAATATATCTTTTAGAAAAAGTGGAGGTAAAATACATGAAATTGAACATAAACAAATAGCAGTCAAGACACTGAACTATTTGAAATAGATAAATAAATTTAAAAAAGATGACAGAGTGTGAAAAGTTTAATAAGAAAAGATAAACATCTTTGAAGCAGAAGAAAGAAAAGTTGTTCTTCCAGATACTGGCACATGCACATGAGAGAATTTCTTATAACAATGAGACAAAATTGTGTGCTCATGAGAAACTTTTGCATGCTCAAAGGAAAGTTTTTCCTGAACATAGATTATTTTATCATGAGCTTGAAAAAGCATTACATTAAATGAACGTCTTCTCTCCTGACAAGCGATCCATTTCCATTTTGTTTACATCCACCTGAACCCAAGGAGCTTGATCGATGGTTTTAGGGGTCGTTCTTCTAGAATGTACTTAAAGAAGCTGTATGCAATGTCCTCATAATGGAGTCCAAGGTTGAAATGAAGCTCATCTAATGAGTCTTCATGATTTTATTTTTAATATCTTTTGATCATGAGAAATTTTCCTGAAAGCACTGTTTGGTATCTAGGACAGAGAAATAGGGCCATGTTTTAAAAAAAAGTTGATTTACAAGAAAAGTCATAAATTTACGAGAATAAATCCAGAAATTTCCAAGATTAAATGCAATGAATTTATTTAATTATTGTTAAAAACAAACTTTATTGTGAAAGGTTGTTTTATAGGAGCGTCCATCCTCCTCCTCAAAGAGGATGAAGTGAGAGCATCTTCTTGATGAAGTTGTGTTGAGTTCCAGCTTTGACAAACAGCCTTCTTAATATCTCTGCCAATAGTTTGTTAGAGAACCTGGAGCTTTCTGATGAAGGCAGCTGAAACACGTAGCACCGTAGGCTACCACACTACGACGGAGGATTAGGGCCAAGTTCAAACCTAAACTAAAGTAGAACTTCATAAGATGCTCCGTGTTCCACATTTTTGTACAGACGAAAATAACCACTTTATTCTATTAAATTTAGGAGGTTATCCTTGTAAATCTGTGGCTTTATTCTCATGGATTTACGTAAGTGTAAAGACTGCTTATAAATCAACCTTTTTGAATCCCTTTAGCAGCTAGTTATCATGCTACTGCTTAAAAATTTAGTACATTTCTGTGATGATAAAAGTCTGACTTTGGGGATTTTCTCAGAATAAAAAGGAGCTGACTTCTTATGACATTATTGGATGTTATAACTGAATGTGAACTCAGAATAGTAAACTACTCCTGAATTTATAAAGTCAGACCATCCTTGTGTGCTGTTTTTTTCTGGCTACCAAAAGACTGTTTACCTTGCTGAGTTTGAAACCGTGAGGAAAGGACAAAATCTTGTGGGAATTTGAAACATTTCATGGTTGAACTTGTAACATCTCTTTCAGGTTATGTGGGACCCAGAAACCTACCCAGCACCGGCTTCTTCCCTTTCCTGCAGACTCTCATGTGCAACACTGACAGCCACTGTCACAACACATCACGAATTATAGACCCGACTGAGTCAAAGACAAATCAGAGGTCCTCAGCATATGAAAGGTACTCCCATTCTGTTAATCATTATGGCTTTGTATCATATGCTATTTAAATGAGATTCTTTATGACTTAAAGACATTTCAGAACTGCGTCTATGCTTTTCCACTGGCGCTCTTTATCTTTAGTTAATGTTTTGTATCTTTGGAAGTATTTGAACTAAGCTATTCCATGTCTGCTGCAAAGCTGTAGAGATCTGATGTCTTTATCTTGTTTGCTTTATTTACTTCAAACATGCAAAAACAACACGTGTAATTATATAACCTTAAACCTAGCCCATGAATCATAGTCAGTCTCCTCTGTGGAAGCCCAGGGGTTAAATTCTGGTATCACAGTCAATGTGGCTTACAGGTGTTGTTTCCACTATTGTGGCTAAAGCCTGGAGATTTAAATACCTGATAAGGGCTGAGGGAAAAAACCTGTTTGGCTAATCTCTAACCTGCTGGTATGACGAGTGATGTTAAGCAGTTCTCCAACACAGCAGCTTCTACTCATATTTTCTGTGTTTTATGAAAGACAAAGGCCCTCCTCTGTTCTTACATAGCTGCAGCCTTTGCTCTACTAGAGTCTGTTACAGAACACTTCATCTGGGACAGTTTTCCATCATTGTTTTTGGCTTTTGTCATCAGCTTGTCACTCCTATACTAATACCTTGGGTTTTGTCTTTGACCCTGTAGTTCCAAGAAAGAGCGAGGTGACAAATATTTTCCTACTGAGCCTAAGACTGCTTCATTGCTCATCGAAGCATTTGAAAACTCTCAAACACACACGCTTTTGTTGACAGCTCTGTGAATTTATGACGGTATCTTTAAATAATTTAGCTTGAACGTTTTGCTCTGTATGACAGGTTAGGGAAGTCCCATTGGAGAAGTGGGGAAGATTTATTCAACTTCCCTTTCCTCAAAGACTCCAAAAAGGAACCTGCAGCTCTGGTCAGGGCCTTACTGGACATCGTTGGTATGTGACGTTATGATCACATTCCCATGTTTTCCCTCCACATTTGTGCTGGATGAAATTTTTAACAACTCACTTCTCATTTGTATTTTTTTCAATATGTTGTTTTTAAGGTACATCAAATGGAGGCAGACAGTACAATGCCTCCTTCATGAACATCACTGCTTCAAGTTTTTTTGGAGATAATGTGAGTAGTGTTTAAGTTATGGTAGGAACAATTCTATTGGGACTAAGAAAGAGCCTGTTCTTGTATTCGTCTAATGATAATAATAATAATAATAATAATAATAGTTTGTCTAATGTAAATCATCAGAAACTAAAAAAGAGCTCTTGTTGTTGGACAAAGGGCCTCATAGAGATACCTCAGGGTTCAGTTTAAATATTAAGTTTATTTTTTTCCAGTAACTTCCAATCAACAATTAGAAATCATACCTTTAAGCCTAAACAAAATAGAAGGTCTTAGTGTTTTTCATTTTTTAATTGACACGCCCTATCCCAAGAGGAAAACTTGGCACCACCAGCAAACCAGTTTTTCCTGTGGTGCTTGTGGTAATATGAGACTTGTAAGTATTTTTTATGAATGTAGAACAGTAATCCTGTCTCTGTAATATTCTAATTTGATATAAATCATATCTTTTCCAGGAGACCCTTCACGAACTGATGGAGTCAGCAAACATGCTCAAGAAAGTTGTGTGCGCTGTGGCTTCACCCATGATAGACACATCATCACCCAGCCCTGTATCCCACGCTGTTGTAACTTTCTGCAAGTCCAATGAAACTGTGTTTGAAGTCACTCTCAACATGCTTGATGAGGTATGAGTGTGTGTGTGTGTGTGTGTGTGTGTGTGTGTGTGTGTGTGTGTGTGTGTGTGTGTTTGCTTACAGACCTTCTAGACAGTGTAGGGGATTTTGCCTGTGTGTCAGCTTGTTGTTGGCAGGAAAGCACTGGTGCTAACCACTTAAAACATATCAGCACATGTTTGCTCTTGCTGTCCATGCTTCTTAGGTACTCTCAGAGCTGATTATGACCAAACCAGATGACATTGCGACCATTGCTGGGATGGCCATTGCTGTGTTGGATCAGCTGCAGGGTCAGACTTCTCTGTGGGAAAGCCTATTAGCGCTTCCTGAACTCTTGACTTCTGGTTCTGTTGACCAAATGATTGACAGTGCAGAGTCCCTGCTCAGCAACTTACAAAGGTAATGCCCTGAAGCATTGAAAAATACATTTATGAATGCGGTCTGAAGGCGTTTCATGAATTTATGACTTCCCGATTATAAGTTTCTATAAAAAATGCTTACATCTTCTTTGTCTGACTCCAGTTTCAGCTTTTCCTCTTCAAAGTATGTCTCAAACTACGTTTGGGCTTTTTATTTCACAAAAAGCTGATAATTATACTTAAATCTTCTTTGTGCAGCTTTCAGTTTGTGTTGATTTTGATACCCCCTGCAGACAAAGGGGTCCAACACTTAAACCACTGCAGTGTTTTCAGACAGACCTTTAACTGATTCACAGTTACACAGTTGAATTGTTAGTGTCTCAAAATCTGTCTCTAGTCCTGTTAAATCCCAGTGTCAGAGTAACAGGACGTAAAAGTTTTTGTATATCAAGTTTATCCTGCAGGTTGTGTCCCACTTTTAATATCAGATGTCTTCCCCTGTGGTTTCTCCAGCGCCATGCAAACCATCCAGAACAAATTCCCTGAAGCTGGAGTCCAACTTTCTATGCTTGATCCAGTGTTTGCTGTTGGCCTCAAGATAATCCACCATGCCCAAAAGTGGCCTGGCACAGGTAACTTTTTACTACTGAGCATGCATGCAGCCACAGCCACAAAGAGCGAATGTCTTTGAGGGTGTTAATTAACAAAGTTTAAGCTCATTTTCTTACATAAACTTGAAAACACATTGAAGAAAAGTGAAGAAGAGATTCAAAGATGCATTTTTCCCTGTTTGGTTATTTCCTAATTTGAAGGATCATGTTAAGATGCAAAAACCTTGTTTACTCTGAGGCAACCATGACAAGATTAATCTTTGATACCCAACAAAGAAATGTAGTCAGTCAAGTTTTACTTCACAAGGGTGTGTTTGGTCTGACCATGACTTTTGATTTGGTGCAGATGTGTCCATTCCCCTGAAAGAGGTTGTGATACTACACAATGACTCACTAAGTGAACTGGTGAAGCAGGCTCTACCACAGATCCAGATACCCCTGGAGAAGGTATGTCCTGATAAATCAAAACGTGACATAAAAGCTGTTACAGACATTAACGGAGACGTGTTTATTTTCATATCACAGGAACAACTGTCAAAATGATATACCAATCATTGGCTCTGTATGCAGAACTGACAAACTGGTTAATCTGTCTCTGTTGGCAACCATACTTAAATGTTTGACTACAGAAGCTGATTCATTTTTTTAAATTAATTTGAAAAAAAAGTTAAGCTTTCAGAAATAAATTTAGTTTAGAAATGTGTGTTTGTCCATTTTTGTTACCAGAGAAATGCTCAAATTAGCAATTTCCTTTGTATTCAACCTAATAATAAGCTATCTCATGATGTGTTGCAGGTTTTTTCTCTGAGTGGGCTCAAATCTTTTCAGTGTATTTGACAAATGAATCTTCCTCAGATAAAGTTTGATCATTTCTCCTCTAATTCCTCTCGCTTCTGTAGGCCATTGCCCTGACTTTGGACAGAAACATGGTGCATATGTACCTGTGCACCAGAACCAATAACCCATTGTGGCTTACAGCAGCTTGCACCACAGGCACAGTGGGCGTGCTGCTGGACTGGATCAGTCCTGACAAGGTTGCACAGCAGGTATGTTTAACACATATCATGAGGGAAATCAAAGAGTGTGGGATGTATTTTCCCTTCTCATCGTCTCCCAGTCTTATTTAATGCTTGACTGTGTTCCTCTGTCCTTTCTCCTAATTTGCATTCTCAAGTGTCACCTTCACAAGCAATTAGTCTCAGAGTGTACCAAATAATTAGTCTGTGTCCAAGAAAGCTGTTGGCCATAGCAACAAACAAGTGCTGCTTTCAGGAAGCAGCTGGGGAACAGACACGCCAAACACGACTAATTAGTGCTGCCACTAAAGTAGATGTGTTTTATGATGAGATCGTTTCTAATCAGAAGCTGTAAGCTAACCGTTACCACTCAGAGACCGTCAGACATCTGTTATCAGTGGTATGCTGACATATAGCAACGAGATGGGTGTCCAATATTATTCCTACCTTTAGATAAGTTTCCATCATACATGTGAGCAACATACACACCCTGTTCGTTTGATAATAGCAAATAAATAAATACATCTTTGATTGTTTTTAATTTTGAAGATCTCAAACACCATACCTTTTCCTCCCTCTTTCTCTTCTCAACATCATTTTCCCCAGGCTCTCCTGGCATGGAGCAAACATGTCGCTTCTCGTGATGTGGCCTTTGCCAAAGAGCTGCTGCAAAGCCTGATGGGAGAATCGTCCCCAGGAGGACAGGGAGGCCCCCACAACACCAGGACCCGGCGTAGCGTAGAAACACAACCACAAAACATCGAGGAGGAGCTGTAAGTGCAGTACTGTGGGGTATTACATAAACAGCTTTGACGCCATTTGTTCAAATTCTTCCAGGCTGCTCAGGCCTCTCAAGTTGATAAAACCCTTAAACATCTACGAAAGGATCTTTGCATATGTTGTGTAACCTGTACTCTTAACAGCAAACAGTTCTTCATTTTATGTTCAACCTTTTTTCATTTGTAGGTTTCTGGCTGTGGGTGAAGTTGTGCTGGACGTTTTACAGATATGGCCTGAAGCGGATGCGCTTGTCCACAGTGCCCTCAGATCTGGCTTGCAGTCCATGAACATAGCAATACTGACCCTTGAAACTGTAGATGGTGAGACACAAGATACTTCTCCCTTTTCTGAAATCATTAGTGAAATTTTTCAATTATTAACTTTTGATTAAAAACTGTTAGAAAGACATTTTGTGACCCTACGGTTACCAATACAGACCAAACGTGAGACCAGGACACCCAAGTTCAACAACACTTTTAAGAAACTCCCATCATATACAAACAGGAGCAGATAGATTAAATCCTGCACTCTTTTACCACGAAGCCACACTGTTGTAACATGTGCAGAATGTGTCTTGGCATTGTCTTGCTGAAATAAGTATGGACACTGGTGGTGTTTCTGGGTGTTGTTGATATATGTCTTTGTCTTTGCATGGTAGAGTTTGAACTTGCTCTTGTAGATGTAGTGATGAACTGTGTTAACTGACAATGGTTTTCTGAAGTCTTCCTGAGCCCACGTGGTAATATCCTTTACACAATGATGTTGGTTTTTACTGCAGTGCTGCCTGAGGGGTCAAAGGTCACGGGCATTCAACATTGGTTGTCAGCCTTGCTGCTTATGTGCAGAGATTTCTCCAGATTCTCTGAATCTTTTGATGATATTATGGACTGTAGACGATCAAATCCATCAATTCTTTGACATTGTACATTGAGAAAACGGGGCAACATCTGGTTGAGAAAAATGAAGCCTATGTGGAAGTGCTAAAAGTTGCTGTTCATGGAGAATCCTCTGGAGCAGGGGTCATCAAATGGCAGACCGCGGTCCTGATCTGGACCTAGATGCCATGCTATGCAGACCCAGACCTATCATCATTAATTTATATGGAGCAATTGCATTTGAGTCAAGCCATCCCACATGACGCTTCTCAGCCAATGAAGGCTCTGCATTTCAGGCTTTAAATGCTGCAGCTCTGCATGCAGGCTAAAGTTTAGAAGCCAGGGGCGGAGGAAAGGAGAAATAGAGAGAAAAATAAAGAAAGCGATACAGAAAGAGAAGACGAAGAGACGAGTGAGCCGGAGTTAGAGAGAATAACATCCACAAATTACACAGTCTAAGAAAAGAAAAGTGGAGCGACTCATTTATGGTCATTTTTCCCTTTAAGAGCACAAAAATTAGTCTGATGCCCAGAGGCCGTGCACAAACAACAGTTCGGATTTATCTTAGTTTTAAATACAGCCCTTCCTAAATTTATTAAGACAGTAACGATTTTACTGTCTACTGTAAATGTTTTGGTTTCCTTAAATGTTGGGCCACCATAAGTATTGTCAAGTTAATGTTAGTATACAGTGCTTAACAAATTTGTAATGAAAATGAGAAAACCAGCTAGCGTCATGTAGTGTTTAAATTTGAACTCTTTCTTTCTCAGAGAGTTCCTTACAAAACTACAGGAGTTTAAAACTGCCCCCCTCCCCCCCAAATTCAAGCCAACACACTGAAACTCTAAGAAGTCAGAAATTAATTAAGAATAACATGCAACCACTAAAACACTTTTTAAAGAAGTAAATAACAATAATTTAAAATTACAAAAAAATAATATAAATTTTTACACGTTATGATGTTCCGGACCTTTGATTCAATGCATTTTCTCTGACTGGACCTTTTGGAATTTTAATTGAATAACCCTGCAGAGGCTGGCTGCAGAAAGACCAGAAGTCACGAACACATCAAGCCAAAAAAATAAAACAAAACAAACAAGTTTTATGACATTAAACATCATATTTATGGGTTCAAAAAAGGGCTTGGGCCTGAAACACTAATTTCACTATCTGCACACACTGTACAATGAGTGAATTTTATTTTAACTCAGCGGTTTATTAGATATTATGGGTTTGTCCAATCAAAGGCTCAGCTCAGCTCATGTGACTGATGGGCACCCTATAGCTGTTAGAAAGGAAGCTCAAAGTCCATGTCATATCCAAGATTTACTCACGCAGTTGTTCACAAAGTGGTGAACCTCCCCCCATCCTTTCTTCTGAATGACTGAGCCTTTCAGGGATGCTCCTTTTATACCCAATCATGAGACTCACCTGTTTCCAATGAACCTGTTCACCTGTGGAAAGTTCCAAACAGGTGTTTTTGGAGCATTCCTCTACTTTCCCAGTCTTTTGTTGACCCTGTCCCAGCTTTTAGAAACTTGTTGCAGCCATCAAATTCAAACTGAGTGAATATTTGCAAAAATACAATAAAGTTTATTAGTTTAAACAATAAATATCTTGTCTTTGTAGTGTATTCAAGTGAATATAGGATAAACAGGATTTGGGGATCATTATATTCTGATTTTATTCACGTTTTACACAACATCCCAACTTCATTGGAAATAGGGTTGTATTTGTAGAACAAAATCGAAGTAATTCAGCCTTTTGAATGATGTCAGAGTTTACATGTTTTACATTTTACAGCTTTGTTGAAAAATTGCCCTCATATCCAGCCTGACTCTGCATTCACACTGTTGTTTTTCTTTATACGCTTTTCCTGGTGTGTAGAAATAATTGACAATGTCCTGAAAGATGTTGATCAACTCAAAACAACCTATCAGATGATGGTAACGAACCAGACTGAGACAGGCATGTGGGTCGGTCGTGTCCTGGGCAGTGTGATGGAAGTGATGATGAAGGTATGCTACTGATTGTTTATCATTTCAGACAGATCTAATTGTTCAAATTGTAAACATGTTAAAAAAAGAGTAAAAATATGAAAAGCTCACCCAAGCTGGAAACAACCAGTGCTCACCAGTGCTCACAATTCACATTCATAACACTTTTAAAAAAGCTTTAATAAATGTCAGAAACAACTCAGATAAAAACATATAAATCAATCCTCCTGAAGCCTAGAGGCTTAGATGCCTCATTGAACATCTGTCATTCATTGCATTTTATGATAATCTTCAGTCATAACAGATCATGACAGCTCTCGGTCATGTGTAGTTCTTTTAGAGAACATATAAGAGATGGACTCTCCAGCTTCCCAAACACATATAAGACAGTGGAGTTTGAAAATTCTTGTCATTCCGTCTTTCTTTCACCAGGTGATGGAATCAGAGTCTGTAACGTGTGAGGATGTGCTGAAACCCTTCGATTGGCTCTTAAACGGTGAAATCATACAGATTCAGGGGTTGACGTCACTGATTTGTCAGAACGGCTCCAATCTGCACGCTGTACTGAAGGTTCTGATGCCACTTATTGAATCGGTAAGGCTCCCTCTAAAGATTGAAACCTTTTCATTGTCCAGTGATGTGATTCTGAATCTCCCATCATCTGAAAAACATGAGTGATTTTCTGTCCAGTCTAATATTTACATGACATGATAGCCTCTTTATTGTTTTTACCTCATGAAGGATTTTTGTGACTTTACAGAGACTTCAAAAACTTTGTGTCCACCTGTGATTGGCTTTCTTATTTTATATGCTAACAAATTATGTGGTGCTGATATGGCTTAAGATACTTGTGCTCATATTTAAAGATAAAAAACAGGAATAGTTGAATAAGCACTTTTGGTTTCATGGGTTTCATGTTACGTCTCCACAGGTGGAAGACTTCAACAGCACTGTAAAGGGCCATTCAGACAACAATGTCTCACTCCCCATGATTCTCTCCGCATGGCAGAAGATGTTCAAAAACGGTGTGCAGTTTGTAGAGCTTGTGGGAACACTGGCTGAAGAGCTGGGTGGAGCATACTGGCTGAACTGGATGCCTGACAACAGCACCCTTGATGTGTCTGGGACTCTACAACAAAGGTCTTTAAAAAGGGTTGCAAAGTTTCATTCCAGAGCAGCATCATATGTAACGTGCTGGCGTCAGATCAAATGAGATTATGGATTCAAGATGAGATATTCTTTAAAATATTCCTAATTTCAGTCTTAATATAAATAGTAAAGAGAATGTATTTTAATTAATTAAATCTAAGTCAGGCCCCAGAGATCTTTTTCCAGTGAGGAAATATGATCTAAGTTGAATATGGCTCTGTTGTTGCCTCATATTAAGATCTTCATGCTGTTAATGTTTTGTTGACTCATAACAGGTTTTACTTTTGTCTCTTTTTGTCTGTAGTGTTCTCATGTTCATGATTCATTTGGGTGAAACGATTGAAAAGAGTCATCTGTGGCCTGAGGTTAAGGACTACTTCCACATGGTTAACTGGATTTTGATGTACACACCTGGTGGACCAGCTCCGCACAACTGTGAGCTCTACTTTATCTTTTTTTACATTTCAGTTATTTTTTTTTGTTTCTCAGTGCACATGAAGTGCACTGAGAAACAAAATGTTTTAACAGCAGTGCCAACAGCTGGTGCAAGTTGTTGCTAGTAAGTAAACAAAGGTTATTAATGCACACATTTTGCTAACAGGCATCACCAACTGCTTTGCAAATAACAAAATATGTGACAAAGTGAGAGTTTTAATAGCATGGCGGATGTAGTGCTATGAAATTTCCCAGTAAAAGCAGAATCTTTGTCCCTATTTTAAAAAAATGGACGTCATCTCACTCAAACTGAGGTCGCCACAAAAACTGCTCCCTCTGGTGTTTGGCTGCAGTATAGGTCAAAAACTCTATCTCCCCGTTCATTCCAGATAGGCTGGTGTGAAACTTTAAAAAAAGTAATACGCCTTGTCGAAATATTTCTCTCATCCATATGCTGTGGTGATATTCAGATATTATTGGACTGCATTGTGTTTCATTCCTCTTTTTTTCTGAAAAGTTTCTTTTCATTAGTTATTAAGATGATAAGAACAGGGTTTACGTCTCGTTTAACGATTATTGACAGCTGCCGTTCTTGTGTATTTTTTTCAGGAATAATAAAATACATCAGGAAGGGGAGTTAAGAAGAGATTAGACTTGCAACAGAAAAAAATATATATTTTTGTCATCTGCTTCCACTCAGGTTTTCTCAGAGTCCCTCATAGACTCTACTGCACAGACTCTGGCTGCACGATGGCAGCTCCTGGGAGTTTTTTTGGCTTCAAAACTGTACAATAGTAAAAGGTGGAGCCACACTGTCCATTCAGTCTATGGTACAAACACCTCTCACCAGACTCTAATTGGGCAGATTTTGTCACATCCCTTTGTTTCCATAACTGTTTTGTCGATCCCTACAACAATTACCTTCTTATCCTACCTTGTTTGTGGTTTGTGGTCGCAAACGATCAATTTTTATCGTCCTGTTTTTCTAGCTTGTGTTACACATCTTCTGTTTACCATATTTGCTATCCTCTGCCTCCTTTTAACGCAGCTTTAAACATGTCGGCACTGGTCCCCCCACAAAAAAAAATAGTAAAGCATTGTGGTTTTTCATCTTGTACCAAAAACCATCGGTCAAAATTTAAATTGCATACATACAGATTTCCCTTGAAACCATGATAAAGAAAAAGAAGAGCAGCCTAAAGTCGAAGGATTCAGTATTATAAAATGACAGCAAACATTATTAAAATGTGACTACAGCTTTCCACTGCCAAAACAAAGTTGTGACATTTTGACAGTATGATTTATATGCAACTCCCTAAAGTTTGTTTATTGTGTTTACCCTGCTTTTCTAGGTTTTGTTAATGTCTTCAACTTCACCATTTATTGCAAGCCAGATTCTGAATTCAACTGGCCTCAGTTTGTTTCAAAAATGACTCAGACTCTGACAGCAGCAGACCAAGACATGGCGGTAAAGTAAGTGCTCGTTCTTTAATATTGAGTCTTACTGAACCAAGGATTATTGCAAATTGTACTGGAATAAAATGATTGACCTGTCAGGATGCTGACCTATAAAAATATCCTTTAAAAACAGTTGGTTATAGGGTTAGGTACTGTAGCCATCATCCATTGTCGATGGCTGACAAGCATCCAAAAAGGTGTTCATCTTCTCTCTCATCTTCCAACTGTTCCTTGAGTCCTCTTCTTTTCTTCACTGATAATATTAATTTATCAGCCTGAGAGTACTGTACCTCAAGCTTGTGTTATATGAGCTTTTGTCATCTGTGATTTGAGCACAATTAAATCCCCAAAATAAATTGATTTCCCCTGGCTCCCAACCCTGGGTGAATATGCTGAGTTGAATATCTCAGTTCTTTCTTGCTGAGACTCAAAAGCAAAAAACAACATATTTTGTATCTGTTTGTTATATTTAATACCAGAAACTAATGTTACAATTTTTCATATTTAGCTATTTGTCTAAAAACATGTCCCTCTACTCTTTGTTCTTTGTAGTTCCCTCAAAGGAGCTGTGAATCTGTTGCAGGATTTGTACAGAGACGCCTTAAAGTCTGTCATTGGATCATTTTTGAGAGAAAACATCAAAGGTGGAGATGGACTCTCCAGCTTCCTGATCACCTTGATACAGAACCTGCAAAGCTTTATCAATGAAATCTCCATGCTTACTGATGAAGACATTGCTGACCTTGGCACCATAAAGCCCCTTGTTGCAAAGCTACTACACTCCAGTGGTCTGGCACCTCTGCTGCCCCTGATCTCCAGTGATGGTCCCTTCAATGGCTCCTCAGTACTCCATGCTGCCATAAAGCTTTTGAGAGACAACCAGCACATTTTTACCTTCAATGAGACAGACCCCACCATGCCTGAGCTGGGGCGAGTGATAATGCACTTTCTCTCATTGAAAGCAAACCTCAGCATTTTTCTCCCCAACAACAAGGGAGGCACTCTGCTTTCCTACGCAGGCTACTTCAACCCTGCCAATGTGGACCGTCTCAAAGAAGCTATCAGACCTTTCACAAACCAGACTTCAGCAGGCATAGTAGAGGCCATCCTCAGAGCCATGGAGCTTCTAGGATCAGTGATGGATCCAAATGGTGACCCAACTCAAGCCACTCTCGAGTACATACGCCAGCTTCAAAATTTCATCATGTCTCTGTTAAGGCTAGAAAGAGTCCAGCAGTCACTGTTGCCAAATGGGGGGCTGAGTGCTGCACAATTCACAGACCTCCATCTTGCTTCTAAGGAAATTCTCAACCTCCTCACCCCAGAAAACATTCAGAGTCTAATTCAAGCTGGACCAGATGGCGCACTGGATGCTATCATAGAGAAATTTGTAGAGTTTCTACCACCTGACTTTCTGCAGGAATTTAAAGCTCTCCAGCGTCTTTTAGCTAATTGTGCACCAGGCCAAGACTGCCTGGATGGAATCTCAGGTATCTTTGAATTCCTGAATCAAATTTTAGAAATGATGCCTGGAGCTGAATTTGGTGTCAAAGTCACAGCGCCCAACCCTTTGCCAAACGGACAGGAATACCAGGAGATTGCTTCATCCTTCTTCTCACTCCTCCTGTCCCCACATGATGCTGCCTATGTGAAAACATTCCATCAAGCTCTGAACTTCATTAACTTGGTCATAACTATGCCAAATGTAACCATCTCTGATATCCAGACTGCTCTGAAACAGTCAAACCTAACTCTGGAGGACCTGAAAAAACTGACTTCACTATTTGGTGCTGCAAACATTGATGACTTGCAGGAAAACATAATGGAAGTCATCAACGCTCAGAAGTGTTTTGAACTCCAGCACAACCAGATGGTGGCACCCCAGTGTGTTATGGGATTAATCAATGGGATCACCGGTGTCTTAACACAGCTCCCTGCTCTCAAGAATGAAACAGCCATCCTTTCTCTAATCCCCTCAATCGTCAACAACACAATCAGTGATGTCATGAAAATGAACTTCAGCTCCAATCTCAATGAAGCGGTCATACACACCCTGAACACAACCCTGGCCAATGTTAAGATGGCCCTCCAGCGCAACCACTTGTACACTCCTGAGGTTATGAAAGAAATTAAAGTGCTAGAGGGTCTGATACGTCTGACTGCCAACCAGGAAGCACTGAGCACTATTTTTAATCACACATCATTGATAGACCCAGTTTATGCTCAGAAAGTGTATCTAGAAGTGGTGCATTGGTACCTGGAACGACTGAAGAACATCACCAAGGAGAGCTCGCTCGCAGATCTCTTCCAACCATTCTTACGCCTGATAACGATGCAAGTGAAGCTGCAGCTGGACCAGACAGATTTTAGTGTCCTTCTGATGAACCATATTGAGTACCTAATGAGCAACATTCAACACCCAATAAATGGTGCAGGAGTGAGTAAAATCAGCCAAACTGTTGTTGAGCTACTTCACCATCTGTTACAACTAATAAGGGGCAACCTTGAGTTTCAGAATAATCTTGCAGGTATGGAGCACCTCAACATAACTGCTCTGGATGTTGCTGAGCAACAAATTAAACTTTACCTGAACATCATCAAGAACTGTTTTGAACTCCAGCAAGATCAAATGCTGACACCCCAGTGCATTGATGGACTGACCGAAGGGGTCACAGGTCTCTTAAGGCAGTTGCCTCATCTCCAGAACAAGACAGAGATCCTCAGTCTCATCCCACAAATCATCAATCAAACTATAATGGATGTCGTCAAAATGAACTTCAGCTCCGATCCTAATGATGTGGTCATGCACACCCTGGAAAAATCCCTGGCCAATGTCAAAATGGCCCTCCAGCGCAGCAACCTGTACACTCCTGAGGTTATGACAGAAATCAGAGTGCTCGAGGATTTGATACAACTGGCTGCCAACCAGGAAGCACTGAGCACTAATTTTAATGACACATTGGCTGTAGACCCAGTTTATGCTCAGAAAGTGTATCTGCAAGCGGTGCACTGGTATCTGGAACGACTGAAAAACATCACCATGGAAAGCTCACTCGCAGAACCCCTCCAACAATTCTTACAACTGGCATTAATGCAAGTGAAGTTGCAGCTGGCGCAGACAGATTTCAATTTGCTTCTGACGAACAAAATTGAGTACCTGATGAGTAACATCCAACACCCAATAGATGGTGCCGGGGTGACTGAAATTGGCCAAACAGCAGTCGAGATTGCCCAGCATCTATTAAAACTCATTAAGGGCAACCTAGAGTTTGAGAATAATCTTTCAGCTATGCAGCTGCTCAACAAAACTGCTCTTGATGTGGTTGAAAATCAGATTGAGCTCTACCTTAACATCATTCAGGGGTGGATGAAGCACCCCAAAGTCTCATTAATACTTTCTAGCATGCTCAAGTGGGGAAACATCTCTAGTATCTCTACCCCCTTAAAAGACATCCACCACCTCCTGCAAACCATTTTTCACTTTCTCAATGGTGAACCAAAAGCCTTCCTTTCCCTCGCTGGCAACATCACTGAGTCCCTGAGTAATGCTCTAATGGTGGCAGAGCAACCAGGTGGTCTCCAGAGTGAAGACTTCCTGGACGCCCTTGTGGAAGCAGTTCAAAGTTCAATGCAGCTCCTGACCACAGCAAACATCCCTCTTTCCAACTCTGTGGAGCAGAACATCCGGGAAATTGTGCAGTACTTACTGAAGCTCATTCTCCAGCCAGACATGAACTTCAACAACTCACACCTAATTTTACTGAAAGTCCTGGAGAGAGCTGAGAGCGTCATCAAAGAGGTGTTTCCAGAAAGCATTACTGAATACCTTCTCCCTGGAATCAAAATGATGACCACATACTTTGAGAGCAGCCTCGCTTCTGGTGGACCAGACAGCTTGAATCAGATGTGAGTGATGCTACATTTTTCACTGATGCTTCAGTTAGCTGAATAAAAATGTTGTGATGATGTTATGATAGACCTTCTGGTAAAGATAGCTGGCTGACATAGACGTCACAAAACATGGACATTTTCTCTCAGTAGATGAATTATGAACAAAAGAACAGCCCATGGTGTTGTGTGAACTGGACATCCCCAGTTGGTTTATAATGAATGTATCTTGAACAGTTGAATAGTGTGCAGGAGATTTCTTGTCTATTCTCTAGTGGTCTAAATTGTGACTTTTGTAAACACCAACTGATCTACCTGAGTCATCAAAGTCCAAACAGCCCCCTGCCTGCTGCCCAGGATTAAAAAGAACAGATTCAAACATTCTTACAGTGCTTTGTTAACATTAAAGAAGACATGATAACCTTTTGATGTGACATATCCAGATGTGAGATATTGATGTGTGTTGTTTCTGCAGAATTGTGAATGAGATGAAGGTGATCCAGAGCCTCCTGCCTCCAAACAGCACAGCACAGGTCTACATTTCCAGCCTCATTAACATCACCAACTTCATCCTGGAGTCTGGCCAAGGCAAGTCAGCTTCCTTTTGTCAGTGTGGGTAGAGAACATGGCTGTTTTCCAAACCACTTCTACATACTTCATGGGAATTTAGTATGTAGTAGAAACTACATAGTGCCTACTACTTATAAATGTAGTTTTTAGTGTGACTGCTCTGTTGGGTCTGTTCTGTAGTATTCTGTGCTGTTTTTTTGTGTTTGGAAAATGGGACTGCAGCTCATGGATTTTTTTTGTTGAACTTGATGTTAAAATGTAAACCTAAACAAATAGAATTGAGCAAGGGGAGAAAATAATTATTATATTTAGCAAAGCGTTCTTAATAGTGAATGTGTATTATTATTTTTTTGTTGTTTTTCTGGTCCTTTTATAATAGTTTTAATTCACCCAGTACTGATTTCCACCCACATAGACAAACAACATTTACGCTGTGCATTGTGGGAAACAGTTTGCCCGGTAGACTGGTCCAATGAAGACTGAGAATCATTCTTGCATCAGTATGACATCCAGGACTCTTTGGCATACTGCAGACTTTGCAAGTTTTCACATACTGCCTGCTACATACTGAATTTCAGTCACATCAGTAGGCACTGCTCGTGTAGTAGGTGGTTTTGAAATCAGCCAATGTGAATCCTGATGAACTCAGATTGGTTGAAGGTTGCGTTCTCTCCTTCATCATTCAAGATGTAATGCAAGATTGTCAAAGATTTTTTGAAGCAGTTAATCTGTTGACTGTTGTAAGTGTAATATGCCTCAACTACAGCTTAATGTAAGAAAGAATGATTTATTCAATTGGACGTCAAGGTCCACTGCTGATTGGTATATCTTGTGAACACAGGCAACATGAGTCTCTTGACACTGCTGGAAAAGGCATTTGAGGAAAATGCCCTCTACTGGGGAAACACCTCCAACATCTTCCTCCCCATGAAGGACCTCCAACACCTCCTGCAGACAATAGTTCACTTATTCCCCAAAGAACAACAAGCCTTCCTTTCCCTCATTGGTGACATCACTGAGTCCCTGAGTAATGCTCTAATGGTGGCAGAGCAACCAGGTGGTCTCCAGAGTGAAGACTTCCTGGACGCCCTTGTGGAAGCGGTTCAAAGTGCTATGCAGCTCCTGACCACAGCAAACGTCCCTCTCTCCAACTCTGTGGAGCAGAACATCCGGGAAATTGTGCAGTACTTACTGAAACTCATTCTCCAGCCAGACATGAACTTCAACAACTCGCACATAATGTTACTGAAAGTCCTGGAGAGAGCTGAGAGCGTCATCAAAGAGGTGTTTCCAGAAAGCATTACTGAATACCTTCTCCCTGGAATCAAAATGATGACCACATACTTTGAGAGCAGCCTCGCTTCTGGTGGACCAGACAGCTTGAATCAGATGTGAGTGATGCTACATTTTTCACTGATGCTTCAGTTAGCTGAATAAAAATGTTGTCATGATGTTATGATAGACCTTCTGGTAAAGATAGCTGGCTGACATAGACGTCACAAAACATGGACATTTTCTCTCAATAGATGAATAATGAAATGTAAAGCGCTTTGAGTAGTCAGTAAGACTAGAAAAGCACTATTTAAGTACTGGTCCATTTACCATTTACATGCCGAGGTGTCCTTGAGCAAGACACTAAACCCCAAGTTGCTCCCACTGTTGTTCAGTGATGTACGAATGTGGTGTGAATCTATTAGATATAGCTGATGGCTTCTACATTACTTTCAGCCAGCCATCAATGTGTGAATGTGGTGTGATTGTGACTTTGTATAAACACCAAGTGACCTACCTGAGTCATCCAAATCCTAACAGCCCCCTGCCTGCTGCCCAGGATTAAAAAGAACAGATTCAAGCATTCTTGCAGTGCTTTGTTAATATTTGATGAGATATAATAACCTTTTGATGAGACATATCCAGATGTGAGATATTGATGTGTGTTGTTTCTGCAGAATTGTGAATGAGATGAAGGTGATCCAGAGCCTCCTGCCTCCAAACAGCACAGCACAGGTCTACATTTCCAGCCTCATTAACATCACCAACTTCATCCTGGAGTCTGGCCAAGGCAAGTCAGCTTCCTTTTCTCAGTGTGGGTAGAGAACATGGCTGTTTTCCAAACCACTTCTACATACTTCATGGGAATTTAGTATGTAGTAGACACTACATAGTGCCTACTACTTTTGAATGTAGTTTTTAGTGTGACTGCTCTGTTGGGTCTGTTCTGTAGTTTTCTGTGCTGGTTTTTGTGTTTGGAAAATGGGACTGCAGCTCATGGATTTTTTTTTTTGCTTAACTTGATGTTAAAATGTAAATCTAAACAAATAGAATTGAGCAAGGGGAGAAATAATTATTATATTTGGTGAAGAGTTCTTTATAGTAATTGTGTATTTTTATTATTATTATTTGGTCCTTTGATAGTAGTTTTAATTCACCCAAACCTGATTGCCACCCACATAGACAAACAACATTAACGCTGTGCATTGTGGGAAACAGTTTGCCAAGTTTTCACATACTGCCTGCTACATACTGAATTTCAGTCACATCAGTAGGCACTGCTCGTGTAGTAGGTGGTTTTGAAATCAGCCAATGTGAATCCTGATGAACTCAGATTGGTTGAAGGTTGTGTTCTCTCCTTCATCATTCAAGCTGTAATGCAAGATTGTCAAAGATTTTTTGAAGCAGTTCATCTGTTGACTGTTGTAAGGGTAATGTGCTTCAACCACAGCTTAATGTAAGAAAGAATGATTTATTCAATTTTGACGTCAAGGTCCACTGCTGATTGGTATATCTTGTGAACACAGGCAACATGAGTCTCTTGACACTGCTGGAAAAGGCATTTGAGGAAAATGCGCTCTACTGGGGAAACACCTCCAACATCTTCCTCCCAATAAAGGACCTCCAACACCTCCTGCAGACAATAGTTCACTTATTCCCCAAAGAACAACAAGCCTTCCTTTCCCTCATTGGTGACATCACTGAGTCCCTGAGTAATGCTCTAATGGTGGCAGAGCAACCAGGTGGTCTCCAGAGTGAAGACTTCCTGGACGCCCTTGGTGAAGCAGTTAAAGGTGCTATGCAGCTCCTGACCACAGCAAACGTCCCTCTCTCCAACTCTGTGGAGCAGAACATCCGGGAAATTGTGCAGTACTTACTGAAACTCATTCTCCAGCCAGACATGAACTTCAACAACTCGCACATAATGTTACTGAAAGTCCTGGAGAGAGCTGAGAGCGTCATCAAAGAGGTGTTTCCAGAAAGCATTACTGAATACCTTCTCCCTGGAATCAAAATGATGACCACATACTTTGAGAGCAGCCTCGCTTCTGGTGGACCAGACAGCTTGAATCAGATGTGAGTGATGCTACATTTTTCACTGATGCTTCAGTTAGCTGAGTAAAAATGTTGTGATGATGTTATGATAGACCTTCTGGTAAAGATAGCTGGCTGACATAGACGTCACAAAACATGGACATTTTCTCTCAGTAGATGAATAATGAACAAAAGAACAGCCCATGGTGTTGTGTGAACTGGACATCCCCAGTTGGTTTATAATGAATGTATCTTGAACAGTTGTAGAGTGTGCAGGAGATTTCTTGTATATTCTCTAGTGGTCTAAATTGTGACTTTTGTATAAACACCAACTGACCTACCTGAGTCATCCAAGTCCTAACAGCCCCCTGCCTGCTGCCCAGGATTAAAAAGAACAGATTCAAGCATTCTTGCAGTGCTTTGTTAATATTTGATGAGATATAATAACCTTTTGATGAGACATATCCAGATGTGAGATATTGATGTGTGTTGTTTCTGCAGAATTGTGAATGAGATGAAGGTGATCCAGAGCCTCCTGCCTCCAAACAGCACAGCACAGGTCTACATTTCCAGCCTCATTAACATCACCAACTTCATCCTGGAGTCTGGCCAAGGCAAGTCAGCTTCCTTTTGTCAGTGTGGGTAGAGAACATGGCTGTTTTCCAAACCACTTCTACATACTTCATGGGAATTTAGTATGTAGTAGACACTACATAGTGCCTACTACTTTTGAATGTAGTTTTTAGTGTGACTGCTCTGTTGGGTCTGTTCTGTAGTATTCTGTGCTGGTTTTTGTGTTTGGAAAATTGGACTGCAGCTCATGGATTTTTTTTGTTGAACTTGATGTTAAAATGTAAACCTAAACAAATAGAATTGAGCAAGGGGAGATAATGATTATTATATTTGGCAAAGAATTCTTCATAGTAATTGTGTATTATTATTATTATTATTTGGTCCTTTGATAGTAGTTTTAATTCACCCAGTACTGATTTCCACCCACATAGACAAACAACATTTACGCTGTGCATTGTGGGAAACAGTTTGCCCGGTAGACTGGTCCAATGAAGACTGAGAATCTTTCTTGCATCAGTACGACATCCAGGAATCTTTGGCATACTGCAGACTTTGCAAGTTTTCACATACTGCCTGCTACATACTGAATTTCAGTCACATCAGTAGGCACTGCTCGTGTAGTAGGTAGTTTTGAAATCAGCCAATGTGAATCCTGATGAACTCAGATTGGTTGAAGGTTGTGTTCTCTCCTTCATCATTCAAGATGTAATGCAAGATTGTCAAAGATTTTTTGAAGCAGTTAATCTGTTGACTGTTGTAAGGGTAATATGCTTCAACCACAGCTTAATGTAAGAAAGAATGATTTATTCAATTGGACGTCAAGGTCCACTGCTGATTGGTATATCTTGTGAACACAGGCAACATGAGTCTCTTGACACTGCTGGAAAAGGCATTTGAGGAAAATGCCCTCTACTGGGGAAACACCTCCAACATCTTCCTCCCAATAAAGGACCTCCAACACCTCCTGCAGACAATAGTTCACTTATTCCCCAAAGAACAACAAGCCTTCCTTTCCCTCATTGGTGACATCACTGAGTCCCTGAGTAATGCTCTAATGGTGGCAGAGCAACCAGGTGGTCTCCAGAGTGAAGACTTCCTGGACGCCCTTGTGGAAGCAGTTCAAAGTTCAATGCAGCTCCTGACCACAGCAAACATCCCTCTCTCCAACTCTGTGGAGCAGAACATCCGGGAAATTGTGCAGTACTTACTGAAGCTCATTCTCCAGCCAGACATGAACTTCAGCAACTCGCACATAATGTTACTGAAAGTCCTGGAGAGAGCTGAGAGCGTCATCAAAGAGGTGTTTCCAGAAAGCATTACTGAATACCTTCTCCCTGGAATCAAAATGATGACCACATACTTTGAGAGCAGCCTCGCTTCTGGTGGACCAGACAGCTTGAATCAGATGTGAGTGATGCTACATTTTTCACTGATGCTTCAGTTAGCTGAGTAAAAATGTTGTGATGATGTTATGATAGACCTTCTGGTAAAGATAGCTGGCTGACATAGACTTCACAAAACATGGACATTTTCTCTCAGTAGATGAATAATGAACAAAAGAACAGCCCATGGTGACATATCCAGCTATATGGGCAGGACTGGCTCAGTAGGTAGAGTTGTCGCCCCACAATCAGGAGTTTGTGGGTTTGATTCCAGCTTCCAGTTTCTCCCACTTGGGGTTTCAGTGTCTTGTTCAGTGGTGTATGAATGTCGTCTGAATGTTAGATATAGCTGATGGTTTGATTAGCTTAAAAAAAATGGCCGTGAATGTGGTGTGATTGGGTGAATGAGGATTGCAGTGTAAAGCGCTTTGAGTAGTCAGTAAGACTAGAAAAGCGCTATATAAGTACTGGTCCATTTACCATTTACCATCTGAGATATTGATGTGTGTTGTTTCTGCAGAATTGTGAATGAGATGAAGGTGATCCAGAGCCTCCTGCCTCCAAACAGCACAGCACAGGTCTACATTTCCAGCCTCATTAACATCACCAACTTCATCCTGGAGTCTGGCCAAGGCAAGTCAGCTTCCTGTTGTCAGTGTGGGTAGGGAACATGTGAATCCTGAATTCAGGATTATGTTAATCTGTTGTCTTTTGTAAGAGTTAGTTAAGTTCAATGTAAAGTGGACACATTCAGTGGAGTTGATATTAAAGTTGAATAATATTTCTTGTGGTTTTAGGCAACATGAGTCTCTGGGCACTGTTTGAGAATGCATCTGAGGAAAATGTGCCCTTGATAATTGGAAAGGTAAGGCTTTAGTCTGTTTACTTTCATTCAAACATCTTTGTTCAGTTTGTCTTTTCTTCTTCTTTTGACCAAGTTAAGTTCAGTTTCATTTTATCAGAAATGTAACGTGTCATTGGTGCGCAGGATAAGAGTGACATGACGTGTAAAAACAAATACTGTAGTTGTTTTGCCAACACCCTTTTTCAACCCATGTCTGCTGGTCACAGGGGGGAAAGGCAGTCATTTGTCATGACACAGCCAAACAAAACGGAGAAACCAGATCTGTATCTTGTGACCTGCACCTAATGTTCTGTAACATGGATTAAAGTACATGTTTAAATACACACATAACTTATGATATATGAAATGTAACTTTGTTTACCCCTGTGTGTGTTGTTAGATGGGAAAACTCTTTAGCATGCTTTGGACTCTCATCATGGGAGGCACAGGCTCACATCCAGGTCCTCCATCACTGGAAGGCTTTGCTCATGTTGCTGCAGTCCTGGACCAGATCTTGTCAGGGATGGCAGACCAAGTCACATGGGACAAGTATGTTTTATAAACACTTGAAATACCAATGAACCCACTGACATATTTCTAGTTGATCACACCTTGAGTTTTTGGTTTTCTGTTTTTGTTTTTCCAGGAGATTGTCGTATAGAATTTTGTTCGAATTCTTCTGTGTTTGCTTAACCGAATGCCTTTTTTTCCCCACAGGCTGGAAGAGATCATAGACGCCCTGCTGTCAATCATCAAAGAGACGGAGCTGTGGGAAAGTGTCCCACCTGTTATTCCCCTGTTTGAAAAAATTGTGAGAAGTTTTGTGAACATCATGCAAGCAGAGAATGGTGAGAATACTCCAGATCATCCAGATAGTTTCTTTGCATTAGCAGAGATATTTAGGACAGTGGTTTTTGAATGGGGTTACAGGAGGGCACTCCAGAGGGAAGATGAGATTTAAAATTCTTCAAACCCTATTTATTCATTCAATGTTTGAATCAAATAGAAGTTTCAGTTGATAAACTGAATATTGTGTTCAGTACATTATTCAATTATATCATGCCTCAGAAAATACGAGTCTCCCTCACACCAGGATGACAACACCAATAGCAGCATCATGGTTGGAGCGTAGCAGCAATGCTCCTGAAAACATGGGGACACACACACGCCAAAGACGGCAAAACCAGATCCAGCAAAATTCTGTCAGTATTTGGAAAAATACATTTAAATGAGATTTATTTACACGCCCAAGGCATTGGGATTTTTCTGCAAGGAATTGGTTAACATTATCATGAATAGAATAGAATAGAAAAACTTTTTGGTAAATCGTTTACTTAAAATTAAGTTTATAGCTTTTTGAAAAAAATGCTTATGTATTGTTAGATTAATAATTTCAATTTGAGATCAGAGCTTTATTTTGATACCAAAAAATTAAGAACTGTAAGTTGACAATAATCTCAATGTGCACAAATCTTTCCTTTTTAACACCTCTTTTGTTTTGTAGCTGATAAATCTGATCACAACTTTCATGGTCAACAACAGTTTTATTGTTAACATAAAATAATTCAAAAAATCAGACACTAATAGTACAGCTCTGTGTCTTATGTCTTCTTTGTATTGTTATTATTATTTTGTCAACCAAACCTGCTTTGGTTTTGTCAGGGGGTACTTGGTAGAAAACAAAACAAAAAACCTTTTCACAGGGGTTATATCACTGAACAAAGGTTGATCATCACACATTTGGACACATTTTGATTTAGTTTGGCATGCTTCCAAGGTACACCTGTCACAGCATGACACACCTGTTCGAAACAACAGATCTGGAGTGCCTCATATGATTTTTTTTACATAACCTGCTTTGTATACTTAACCCTCTGGGTGTTTATTTTTAAAGCCTTCATTTTGTTCAGTACCTTTGTCTTTGCCTCTTTCAGTCATGATCCATAGCCTTCAGGTGCCCGTGGTGACCTTGATGAGAGAAATCACAAAATCTGTGAACAGCAGTCATCTCAACCTGACTGAGGTCTCTGAAAGAATGCAGGACGCCATCGAACGCACAGTGCAGGCAGCTCAGCAGGTTAGACCTCCACAGTCCTCCCTGAAATAGCGCTTGAACATTCCATAACACTGTAATGGAGTGTTTCACTAACTGAGAGTATTGTGTGGTCGTGCTTGCGTGTGTGAGAAGAGAGAGAGAAAGAGAGAGAATGAGTGAGGTGGAGAAAGGAGCGACTGTCTTGGTTCCTTAAGGGTTCATGCATTGTTGCATTTAACAAGGTCCATCTCTCATCTTGGCGTCACATCTTATTGAGACATTGTTTCCAAATGCTTGACTGATGTTTGAGCCGGGTGAGGACATCTTGCCTTTCAGATTTGCAGTCTGTTCTCTCGGCTTGAATAGATTTTGCATGTTTATCTACCCTTCAGAAAATCTTTGACAGGCATGCAAAAACAACCTGGCGGCATAACTGTTGAACACTCTTATTGTATTTCTTACGTGTGGGATGACACAGCCCAACTATCACTAGCATAACTAACATCCATGCTGGACTTCTGTAGCCCTCTTCTGGCAACTAGAGTAATTACACAAATACTTGCAATGATTATTGATTGATTCACATTTCTAGCATGTGATCCATTACTTTAAAGGTGCTCATGGAAAAGTTATGTACTTCAAATATGTTCAGTAAAAACCCACATAAAATCAAGAGAAGTTGAAATCCAGAGCATTTAAGTCAATTACAAATACCTGTCCACTCTCTTTTTTTGACTGATATAACTGCCAACCCTTTTTTCTTTCTTGGTTTTGTACACAACGTTATGCAAGCATATTGCTGTCACGCTAGAAAAAAAAGTATTATTTCTTTATAAGTTTTCACGTGTTTGTTTAGATTGTTAAGCTTATATTGTTGATTTGATTAAATCGTGGTTAATTCTTGGGTTAAGACATGGGGAGATTCTGCTGTTATTGAGCACTGTGGATGATACAATGATAAGTACGAGTACATTAATATGGATTTTGAAATGCACGGGGCTCTACAGAAGGAAGAATAAGTCTGGCACTCTGGAGGTGGCTTCATTTATCAACAACAAGCTGAAGGGACACAGACGGCTCCATAAATACGAGCTGCACCAGTCCAGTGCTGCCAAAAACGTATCTAACATGACAACAATACGCTTCCATACAACGCAAGAGTAAAAAAATGATAAATTACTGTAAAATCTCTCCCAGTCCCAAAGCTTTCAATAAAAAAGCAAAAGGAAAAAGTTTCCAAATACCAAATCTAAACTTTTTTTAAAGCTTGATACACCCTAATAGCTTCAACAAATGGATTTCAAAGACCTCTGTATATTGTTGAAAGGGTTAATAAACATCGCAGTTTCCAAAAATGAGAATTTTCTGGCTATTTTTTGATGGACCAGGCTTTAAAGGGTTAATCTGTTGACGCCACTCAGCTCAATCCAGCTATTGTAACCTTTGTTAGTGTTGTTAGTGAATCATATTATCTTCCCTTAGCTTATCTTTCTCATCTATTAACATTATTTTGCCCCCCCCCCCCCCCCCCCCCAAAAAAAAAAAAAAGGAAAGAAAAAAAAAAAAAAAAGAAAAAGCAGACTCTGGCCCATATCAGAATATCAGTGCACTGTTATTTTAACTCTTTTAAATTGTTGTCCCATATCAAAGAGGGAACTCTATTACCACAGAGATTTCTGATAAGACAGAAACTCTATAGCTGACCCAGTATAGACTCACATACATTGTAAGCATGTATGTCTTTACAGTAGGTGTGGGTGTGTGCCTGTCAGTGAAGTGATGATACCTGTGTGAGGCTTCTGCCCTTTTCTTTACTTCTCTGTAAATTGCATGAACAGAAAGATAATATTGATTCCCTTGTGTCTCTGCCTTTTTTTCCTCATACTTTGTCTGCTCCCTCCTCTGTCTCACTAACTAGACCCATCTTCTTTCTCTGTGAACAGTGTGTACGCAACATGATACATTTGTCACATTTTACCCCTCCAGGCTAATGGCTCACTGACGTGCAGGGAAGTTTTAGAAATATGGGCTCCTACCAGAGAGGCAGCTGGGTTAAGCCACCCCACCATGGCTAAATGGTGCAACATCAACCTGCGGCCTCTTTTGGAGGCCTATGATGAAGCCCAGACTGAGTTTGGCCACATGAATATGAGCGTGAGTACATTCAGTAGATTGAAATAGTTGCTCAAAATTTGATGCCTGCTCAGTTTATAGTTTGACCACTCGATGGCAGTGTTGACTCAGAGAAAGCTGCCATTTTTCCAACAGTCTGCCTCTGCTCTGTCTGCTCTCTGTACAGCATGTGGGTGTCAGACCAATGACAGTGAACGCCACAGCCGCCAGGATTGTCAGGGCCTTACAGTCCATCTACCAAGTCAGCATTAATCAAACAGTTGTGGTAGAGAAGCTTATCATGGCTTTCTCAAACCAGCTCTCTATGCTGACAGGACAACCTCTGAGCCCTGAGGCACAGAAACACTGGAACAAACAGCTCCAGGAGATGCAGCTGCTGAACAGGTGACTGTACACCAAACAGGTTTCAGTACTGAAGGTTGAGATTTGTGAGCTCAAAAACTAAATAATAACTAATAAAGCCTCTCAGTTGTGTGTAATTATGCAAAGTTCTATTTTTGTAAGATTTAAAACCTGTAAGGGAAAAACATTATTTTTTGTTTCATAATGAAAGAGCAGCAGCTTTCTCGCAGTGATCAAAGTCACATGAAAAGAAATTCTCTTCGGCTCTCTTTTTGTTCCAAATTTGTCACCAGCGGAAGCCTTCGTAAGATCAGACAGACCAAAACAAACAAACAAACAAAAAAAAAAACAGCTGCTGTAAAAACGAAACAAAACCCATCCCGACCAAAATTTGAAGCTGACTGTTGAAGTTTTCATGGTTATCATTTGCAGAGCAGTAGCCACAGATTCACAAACACGTGAACTGGATTTGCCACATTGTAGCGGTCAGGCCAGTTTGGTTCCAACATAATTACACGAGGAATTGGAGTGATCACATTTGCATCCGGCTTGCCTAATTTAATCCCTCTTAGCCTGAAAACATGGAAGCCTACACAGATATCTGCTTAAGCGTGATTTAGCTCGCCGAGACATCCTCTTAAAATTGATTTCCCTTTATACACCAGCTGCAATAATGAGCTGGGCACAGTGATAAGGATCACATTCTGCATATCGCAAAGGAATCAATCAGGTCTGACTCCATGAGTTATAGATCATTGATCACTGTGGAAAGACTGCACAGCTTATAATGGAGGGTGAAATGGGAATCTATGTGAATATGTATAAAGCAGTATGATGGAGAAATATTACTTCTTGAGGAAATGAGATCATCTTATTAAGGGAATGAATCAGAGGCAAGCTTTGCGTTGCACACGCTGAGTTGATGAGAAAGCAGGCCTTTGTCCATTAGCCACAGAAAAGATCTTAAAAATCATCTTTGAATATTTCAGCTCATGTTGGGATTTATCCCTTTTCTTGACTTATGTGACACTTATCGTGTTCTTCCTCTCTGCAGCTTGTCTTCACTCAAAATGCTCACAGATCAGCTGCTGATGGCGGCCCCATCCCTTCGGCCTTACATCGAAGCTGGAGAGAAAGCGCTGCGCCACATCCTGTTCAACTACTATCAAAATCAGTATGAGAGCTCACTGGACATCCTTCTTGAAGCGGTCAGGATCTTCCTGCTCAGTGCAGACATCACAACTGAGGACATCTCCGCCCTGATGCAGGGGGACTTTTCTGATCTAGATAAAGACTCTTTGACCCACATGATACGAGACGCTGTCAAACATGTGATGAAGCTGCTTGAGGATGTGCCCATGGTTTCCCAAAGCTTGGAGCACTTTCTGTCACCCAATGACACAAGGATGATGGTGGAGGCGGTGGCTGAGCTGGTTGCCTGGTTGGCATCTTCCAAAGACTTCGATATGGGTCAACTGGAAGAGGTTCTGCCCAAAATCTATAACATCTTCAGGCCTCTTTTGTCCACTCTGACAAGGATGCAGATGGACATGCCAGCACACATGGAGCTGTTTGAAGAGCTTGCTGATAACATTGCAGCAATGGTGAGACAGATAATGAGCACCAGTGGTCTTCTGGGCCCCATGGACCACCACTTTGGCATGTATATGCAGGAAATGACAGGCGGTAACCATACAAAAAGGGTTCGACACAAACGCGCATCACCGTTAATACCCATGAGGCGCCCAATGGATGACTTCATAGATCTGGTCAATATTGACTACCATACCATGTTAGAAGCCATGTCCATCATACCAACTGGTGAAGAATTACTGGAAACAGCCCACATCCTCTTTGCAAATCCAGATCTTAACCTTGTGATGAGGGGGGTGACAAGAGACATGCCATGGCACTTTAATACCTCTCGAGAAGATGCCGTTGATGCTACTGTGGATATTCTCTCCTACCTTACTCATCCAGATGTGCTTGACATGTAGGTTTTATTTGTACTTACCAAAATTTGGCTTGAGTAGAATAAAAAAATAAGTTGTTTTTTTTCACTTTTAGTTGTTTAACTCAGCGTTTAGTATCAGATATGACCCAAACATGAACCCCTTCCTCATCAGTCTATTGCTCTGTTGTTCTGTGTTTCATTCTCACTCTTCGTCCAATTTTCCGCAGGTCATACTTGGAACTCCTGATGAATGCTGCAAAAATGCTTCCAGACGGTTTGATGTTTGTCTCAGAGTTTAAGGCTATCACCAAAGCATTTGCAGAAGAAACAAAAGGTAATTCCAAAGTTCAGATCTACCATCTCTTTGGCACAGTCTGGACAATCAGAGACTTCTCAGAGCAAAAGCAGGGTTATTATGAGTCATACTCACTCCTTAATTAAATACAAGATACAAAAACTGGTCACTTTTTGTTCATTCACCGAATTAATTTTAAATTCTGAGTCCTCCCACTCCTGCTTAATCATACTCATGTTAAACAACAACACCGCTGCTCTAAACTACCATAGTGCTCATGGTGATGCTGCAGCTGATGTTTACACAGTCTGCCTGCCCGTGCATTTAAACTGTGACACCATATGAAGAAGTCCCAACCTTATGTCTGACCTTCATGGCTACTCTAGGATGAAGTGAAGACCGTAAACTGGTTTGTGAATGCCGTTGTTGTTGTTTTATACATGATAACAGCACAGCATAATTCATTCCAGAGATATGAGGAATAAGACTTCACATCAGCTTAGCTTGAGCTCCCAAAGAGCCCAAGGCCATATGGCCCTTCTCCAGCAGAAAGCCACTCAGCACCTTTTTAAATCTCATTAGCAAAGTAGAATTCAATCACTTATCCTGTCCGCCCTCGCTAAACGTCTCCCCTCGCGCTCACACAAGTGGACATCCATGACCTCCTTTTAATTGGCGTCTGTGCTTGTGTGATAATGTTTTCCGTGCATACAATCTCTGTGTAAGCAGCAGGGGCTTTACTCCCTCTCTGAAAAAAAGGCCCCTCTCATATTCTTCACACACACATACGGAGAGAACAGTTGTAATTGCATAGGCCTTTAGGTGTTGAGCACCCTGAGATTAAACAGCACCATTGTCTAATTTTGGCCTAATTAAATATTCTGTCATCACGTCTTTCTGCCCGAGGTGGCACCTTTCTTTGGGCTTGTCAGATGTGTTTTAATGCACGACGGCATCTAGTACTGCTGGCCCTTCTGGCCCCATCAGTCCTGCACAGGGCTTCACTTTAAGCACATCATTTACTGCTCGCTGCCTGACGCCACCACCATAATGCTGCAAGTTGTAATGAAGCCTACAGGGACATCACGTCATTCTGTCACCTTGCAGACCTTATTGCCCTCCTTTTTCTTTCCTGTGACATTATTCTAAAACTAATAACTGTTCTCTTTCCAACACCCCCCCTTCTTTCTTACCTTTACAGAAAACCTGCTCCTTATGGAAGAGAGCTTCCTAACAGCTGCTGGGCTCCTTCACATCAACCTGACAGACCCTGCATTCATCCAGCAGCTAGGACACCTGAAATCCAAGGTCTCTCATATATTTCCTGACACTTTAATGTCAAAGTAAAGCGAAATATCATTCAGTAAAATGCTTCACTTTCAGGGTTTATCAAAGGTCATAAAAAACACATTGAAATTATGAATAATTATATTTTCCATGAGTTGTTATTGCAACAACAGAGCAGTAGGACCTGCCTGTATGTACTCTATAATTTGAATGTGTTTTTAAAAGTGGTTGACCCAGCGTGTTTCCATTTTACTGAAGCTGAATGAAGGCATGAATTGGCAACAAAAATAAAAGCACTGCTAATGAGGCTTGGGTCAAAAACAGTTTTTTCTAAAGGTTGACTGAGTTTGAGATTTCATTTTTCCATCAATGAAAATGTTCTCAGACTCATCTGTTCGTGCCTCACCTGACTGTTCTCTTCCAGGTGTGCACTGTTGAGGAAACAGAGTCTGTGAGTATGCTGATGAAGACTGTTGGCTTGGAGCCTGGATTTCTTTGTGACACCTGGATACCAGCCCTGCAGTTCTTGGTCAAGACTGTCACAATGGACATGAAAACTCTGACGGATGCTCTGTTTGACACCTTCATCGGAGATCCAAGCACCTACCATGTCAACTCCAACTGGTATGGGACTGTCTCCATCTTTTTCAAGTGAAACATGATTTTACTTATATTTCTTGATTAAGATTCAACCCTCCTGTTCTACTTGTGTTCACATCCCTGTGTGTATGATTCCAGGATATCTGTGCTGAGTGAAGGTTTGAGCTTCAACATCAGCAGTCTGAGCTCTCTCAAAATTAACATCACCTCTCCAGGTGAGACTTTTTTCTTTTACCTCACTATCCTCTCTGGTAATGACAGCAGTCACTTGTGTTTCTTTTCAACGAGTGCTTATCTTTAATGGAACCGGTACCTGTAACTTCAGTAAACAAAATGAAGCAAAGAGCTGTCGTTGGCATATTCAAACAGAGTTAAGATATACAGCGACAAGAAACACTTCACAAGACAGTTATTAGAGAAATGAAACGATTAATAGAGCAAGGCTGAAAACAAACATGGAATCCTTCCCACACTCTGCTCGGTATATACATTGTGTGATCCACGTAATGAAAAATCTATTCTCAACAAGCACCTGTGTTTCTTTATTTCCCAGGAGCAGTGACGATTGGTGAAATGCTAAGGAATAAAACTGCTTTTGTCGAGGACGTGCAAAGACACATAAATCTTGATCCCACTGCTCTCCAGACCCTGACAGAAACAGCTCTACCAAACAACAATTTATTGGTAAGAAAAGATCATTGTTCCAATATATATTCCTGCAGATGCTTAGTAATGTGTGCAAGAAGGGTACGAGGTAGCTTTATTGTCAGTTCTGCAATTTATGTAATACATACAGAGGATTGAAATTCCATTTAACCATGGTCTCAGTGAATTTGAAAACACAGCAGAGTGCTTAGCAACTGATCTGTCTTTACTTGGTTACTTTCTCCAAATGAAGTCTAGTTAATTGTTGTTATGCTCCATTTATAATGTAGCTATCAATTTTCTGAAATTAGAAAATTCAGCTTTAACAAACAACCCACTCAGTGACCTGCCACCGAAGAAAGTCAGCATTTAGATTTCCAAACTTACTCGACTGCATCACTCCTACCATCCATTTACTTGAGAGGATTTCTAGATATCTGCTTGATCCTAATGCACAACTTGAAATGAGATTATCAGCACCAATAAAGGTTATTTATAAATGATAATTCTTAGCTTCCCAATCAGGTCAGAAAGGACCGGATTGATTTACATCACATTGAAGTCTCTATGACAACACCACGCCAGCGGATGAGGTGTAGTAGTGAGAAGAGAGATCTGTGTTTTTCTCTGCTGGGCTGCAGGAGGTGCTTAAAAAAAGCTGGCTACTGAACTAAAGTACAAACTGACAAAGTTTGCTTGTCACATTTCAAACGACAGCGCTGTGTAACTGTTGATAAATACCGCACAGCACATGAGCAAGAAGGTTGGAGCTGGAAAGTTGATCTTTAGTTTCATTTTCTGTCTCTAGCCAATGGTTCAAGACTTAAAATGTTTACATCTTCCCTTCTTTCACTCCTCAGACAACCTTTTTTGTGCCCATGTTTCAAGAGTTAACTTTTTTTTGTCATACTTGATTCATGCTTTGAAAACAGATCCTCTCCTGGTTGGTCAACCTGCGCCACTGTGACTCCATCCGTTCAGTGAACATGGACCAGGCTGGTTTGGCCTTCATGAAGACCTTCTGCTCCATGTCTTTAGAAGATTTGTACAGCTTCTCGCTGCTGCTGGCTCGCCACATCAACATAGAAAAACTCATCTTCAAAGTAAGGCTTGAGTTGTGATTGATTCTCTGTTCATCCGCTTTCTTCTATCGACAGTGTTTCTTTTTAGTTGTTTGGTTAAAAAAGACTTCTGAGTGTGAGTGTTTGGAAATGCACAAAAACTGAAAAAGCTGGATCAAAATCATTTCTGCTGGGCTGTTGTTAAACTGTTTGATGCTGCTTTGTGTTTGTTTGAGGAACACTTAAAGCAGAGGAAAATAAGTGTGAAAAAAACATTACTTTAATCGAAGAGACTGTTTTGTAAACACATAAAAAAATGTTTTTTTTTCTTTTATCGAACAAAACCAAAAATGTCAATCAAAGACCAAAACAAACCCCTCAAACACTGTCTATACAAAGCTATGAGAGTGGTAAAACATGTTGTTGTAGAACCAGTAGGTTTATTTAACAGGCCTGTCTCTGTTTTTTAACTGTAATGATCAGTCAGTATGTAACATAAGAGGCATCACTTACTCTGAAAAAAACTGACAACAATTAGTTCCTCTCAGACCACAATGTTTAGATTTCAGTGCATACAAATTCACTACTCCGCAAACTACTCGTAACAGATTTCATCCTTAGATTTGTAAACCATGTGTCAACAACAGAAAGCAAACAATATGTGGTTGCTACAGAGGGTTCGGTAAAGCTCGCCCAAACCAAAGCCAACAAGAAAATCAATGACTGAAAATCAATGAATAATCTCATTCAAAGGTTGGCTGTGTAAAGTTAAACTGTGTGCTTTTAGTCTTAACAACTTTAAAGTGGTAAAGACTGCAGTTAAATGTAACTTATGCTTTAATGTCACATGTAGCTGGCAAGTCTGAGCAACACTTTTTGTTGCTTTGGTATATTTAATACAATCAATGAGGCCAGCATTGCAAAACCTGAAATCACAGCAAGTGTTTGTGTTTTATTTATTTATTTATTTATTTATTTATTTATTTATTTATTTATTTATTTATTTATTTAATATTATTTTTTTATTGAACTTCAAACAAGAGTAAAGACAAAAGCACACAAAGCTAAAAGTGCATAAAAGGACATACACAAATAAAAACGGGTATTAAGTAATAAGGTATACAGGACCCAAGAAGATGGGAGTAATACAATAAGACGTTTGTGTTTTATTTGGAGTAAAATTGCCTTATAAGACTCAGTATGAGCTACATTCCAGTCTGGAGAAAGGTCTCATTTCAAAATTTGAAAAGAAAAAAATGAAGCCTGGTGTGCTTGGAAACCCCACTGGCAGATTTTCTATCTATCTATCTATCTATCTATCTATCTATCTATCTATCTATCTATCTATCTATCTATCTGTCTGTCTGTCTGTCTGTCTGTCTGTCTGTCTGTCTGTCTATCTATCTATCTATCTATCTGTCTGTCTGTCTGTCTGTCTGTCTGTCTGTCTGTCTGTCTGTCTGTCTGTCTGTCTGTCTGTCTGTCTGTCTGTCTGTCTGTCTATCTATCTATCTATCTATCTATATATATATATATATATATATATATATATACATATATATATATATATATATATATATATATATATATATATATATATATATATATATATTTACTCTTACAAGCAATTCAGGGGTAATTCTTGTCTTTTAATATCTTAGAATTAGACACTCTTGTCAAGTCGATGTGACTCATATCAAATCTTATGAGACAATTATAACTAAGAGGAGGAAATAAACACTTCTAAGATTTCAGATTCTTCAGTGTGGACATTTGTCGTTTAAAGGTATTAACTCAAAAACATGTTTAAGCTGCACTTTTCTGTCCATTCAAGTGGGATTTTATAAAAAAAAAATTGGAATATCAACATGTATGATTTTTTATTAAGTCATGAGCGTAGATGAGTAGCGACACATTCAGACCATTCAAAATTAATGGCATAGAAAAGAAACTGTTATAAATCTGCTAAAAATAGTTCCTCAGTGGAATTGAGGAGCAACAGCACGCAGAATAGCCTGCATGCTGTCTGTTCTTCACACTGTGTATTTACATAGACTCGGTACCAGGCAGCTTTCCTCCAGTGAATCCTGTCTTGTCTTATTTTGTTGAATCTCTGTATCCTCCACTGTCCTCCACCCACTACGGACATGTTGTGTAAGGAGATAAGAACAAACGCCCAGGGCAGAGGAAGAGAGTGCTCGGCTCAGTTTGTAGGACAGAGAGGATGGACATCTCAAGTTTCTGAGACAGGATTTAACATTTCACAGAAAGCTCCAAAGAGAAACTTTGCCTTTACAAACTCAGTCTGTCAATCAGGATTTGTAACACGAGTGACTTAACTGTATGTTAGAATATGGCTTATTCTGATGTTGATCTAACATGACTATGAACATTATTATATGTGTGCATGTGCAGTAAATGGTCACCCTGTTGCACAAATCTACTCCTAATTCCTCTAACACTTGACTTTAATTTATCTAATGTTCAGGCTGAAAAACAATGCTTTGCTGCTGTTTCCACTGCAAACTCCAAGAAAAGGCAAAACATGAAATTCAGTCTTTCCAAAACTTAAACATTTCGTATGTACTTAAACATAAAGAAAAAAAGGTTTTAAAAAATCACAGAGTAAAACATACAACTTCCTGTTGACAGCATGGGGTGCTGTAGTTTTAGGTGATAAAAAAACATGTAGGTGAAAGGCTGTGAAACTGATGGTGTGTGCGCTTTGATCCATCCATTCTACAAAACCCAAAACCAGTGAAGTTGGCAGGTTGTGTAAATCGTAAATAAAAACAGAATACAATGATTTGCAAATCCTTTTCAACTTATATTTCAATTGAATACACTGAAAAGACAAGATATTTAATATTTAATGTTTTTGAAACATGTTGCAGGCATCAAATTCCAAATGAGCTAATATTTGCAAAAAATAAAGTTTATCAGTTTGAACGTTAAATATCTTGTCTTTGCTGTGTATTCAATTGAATATAGGTTGAAAGGGATTTGCAAATTATTGTATTCTGTTTTTATTTATGATTTACAAAACATGCCAACTTCACTGGTTTTGGATTATGTATGTGAAAAATTAAGATTTTCATCTAGCCGAAAAAATCGTCAACTTCGGCCGTTGTTTGTGGCCACGCCCACTGAACTATGAAAAATCCTTTGATAACTTTAAATCATCAATTACACACAATTTGTTTTTAAGATAATGAGGAAAAAAATCTGTGGGACAAGTTTGATCAAATGCGTACCCTACAAATCATCAAAATCAGAAGTGTAACTGAAATTTCTGGACTTCCTGTTTGGAATTCACCATGGTCATAAGAGACTTTTTTGTAGGTCTTGGCATGATAGTTATGCTCACTGAAAATTATACCAGTAGCTCAAAGTAGCTGGAGGGGCTGCAATTTTAAGTAATTAGGGGGCGCTGTGGAGCACGTATTGGCCCGCAAACACAAGTACATTTTTTTTTGCCAGGACTGAATTTTGTATTTTTGTTCTATTTTTTTTTATTCTTTCAGACTGTGTTGTCCCAAGAAATGCAGAGCTTTATTGAAGTGATGCTGCAGATGGCTGAAGTTGTAATCAACATGTTGGACAAGATTGTTCCTGCTGTTGAACAAATTCAGAGCTATGTGTCCTCTATGCAAGACCTGGACTCTCTATCAAGCAGAGAGTTTCACTACGTGAGTAATTAATGAATCCATAATTCTCATATTCTCCTGTATAGTTCTGTGAATCTGTGTTTCACCTGCACTTGGTTGGTAGTTTTTCTTTCTGTGTCCAGAAATCATCAAGTAACATTTTAATACCTGGTTTGTCTCCAAAAGGCAAGAGTACAAAGGTCCACCGACTCCAAAAGAGCTTCATTTGTCACCCTGTCTCAAGCGCTGTGCAGTAACGGCATGATGGCTCTTTTTGGACTCTCCAAACTCCCCCTGTCTTCAGACGAATCAGACCCATCCTCACAGAATGACCCAAAGAGAGAGGAGATGATTGAGAGGTTCAAACTTCCAAGAAATGCCTGTAAGTTAGGAGGAGGACAGAACTATGGCCACCGTGTTCAACAATCTGTGCTTGGTGTTAAGATTTCGACATACTTTTGTTTTCATGTAGCTCCGTTCTGTATGAACATGTACTTGGACATGGTGAACACCACAGGAGGAGCCATCGCCTGGGCCTTCCTCAAACCGATGCTGATGGGACACATTCTGTACACCCCTGACACGCCTGTCACCAGAAACATCATGGAGAAGGTAGACAGTACATATATCATAAGATGCAGCAGCGTGGAAGGCGGTGTTTGTGTCGCCCTGGATGTCTGTATGGTTCTGTTTTTAGTTTGGTAACTGCTGCCTACACAGTGTCTGTAAGCCAAACAAAAACATAATTCACGTTATCATCCTTGTCCAGTCCAAGGCCACCCTGCAGGAGCTTGATGACCTGCGGAAGCACTCTGGAGAGTGGATTGAATCCTCAGGCTACGTCTTAAAGGCTGCAGAAATACTTGGCCACACTTTGCCGATGCTGCAGGTGGGAAAGCTCAGAGCCCTCTGCCTTCTGTGTATCAGGTTTATTCTCCTCTAGCTGGCTCACTGTCGTCTGAAAGTCTTTAGATAAACTTTGCAGTGGTCTCCAACGAGTTCCTGCAGCAGAATCATGATGTCGTGCGTCCTCTCCTCCGCTCTCCCCTCCCTTCTCTGATTTTAGAATTCCCTGGGCAATTCCTTTGTGAAGAATTTCATTGAGATGCAGACAGACATCAATGTCGGAACAATGAAGGAGACGCTCAGCAACTTCTGTGAGTGAGCGTTTGAAGGTCTTACTTTTGTTAGCTGCGAGAACTGGGCTTACCCCTCTTTTCCTCTCTTGCTTATTGCCTGTAAAATCAGCACACGTTCAGGAAAAAGGACTGCTCCTTCACTTTACAGGAAGCCTTGCACTCATTTCAGCTTGCATCTCTCAGGGCTTCTATTCTTGATGTGATTATACATGTCAGTCATTTTATTTACACAAGCTCTGACTTTGATGTACAGCTACTAGATTAGATTACCTTGCGCTGTCAGACGATGTCTTTATCCCACTTTTCCCATAATACAACAGGGCGTGACGGTGTGCTGATTTACATGCATTACAGATAAACTGCACTCAAATGCTGCCAGTATATTTGCTAAATGGGTTTTTTTATTCTCTAAAGCTAACATGACACTGATGCTGGAGAAGAACAGAGACATGCTGGATCAGATCACCACCTTGTCCACCCTCATGGTGAACCTCTCCTCCTGTGTTAAATTTGACCGTTACCGTGGATACGACTCAGTGGAGCAGCTGAATGCTGATGCTCAGGACCTTGCCAAGAACCGGGATCTCTACGCAAGTAAGGAGAACTTCAGATTGTTGATTGTGTGCAGCAGAATCACACGTATTTGACAAAAAGACAAAAAGATAGTGTAGGGTGTATGAAAGAAGTCTGCAGTTTAGTTTATGAAAGGGGCTGTGAGGAATCATGTGCACGCTGTGGTGATGTCATGACTCTTCACGAGGCGTGTGTTTGTTTTGGAAATGAATGGAGATCAGATCTTCTTTGTAACACTACTTTTCTTTGTTCAAGACAACTTGTTACAGGATATAACGTGACGGGGTAAGTTATTTATCAACAGTTACACAGCGCTGTTGTTTGAAACATGACAACAAGTAAACTTTGTCAGTTTGTTCTGTAGTTTAGTCGCTAGCTACTTATATGCCTCATCCAGCACAGTGGTCCAAGATGTATCCATTTTATTGACAGACTCTCAAGTTTGATCAGATCACTGCAGAATAACTGCTGCATGTGGGTTGGAATGAACATTATCACAAACAGATTAACTCATGTTTTAGCCTTTAGCTTGTGGTTTAGCCTTCAGCTTGTGGTTTAGCCTTTAGCTCGTGCTCTATCACTCTCCCGTTTATCTTTCTTCTTCTCTTCTCTTTTTTCTGTCAGTTCAGCTCCAGTCTCCTCCATCACCACTAAATTAATCACAGAAATCATTTTCAGCAGAGAAAAACACAGATTTCTTTTCTCACTACTGAACTCCATCAGCCAGCAGTGGTGTTGTCATAGAGACTTCGACTAAATCAATCTGGTCCTGTTTGACCCGATTTGGAAACTTGGAAACAGCATTTAGAAATGACCTGTATTGGTGCTGATGATCTCATTTAAAGTTGTGGATCAGGATCAGACAGATATCTAGAAGAGAGACTTTATTAAATTTTTAAAATCACTTAGAAAGTCCTCAGAGGAACTTTAACCTCTCAGATTATTAATTTGCTTTCACTCTGCAGTTCCCCGCCACACTCTCAGGAGTTTCTCTGTATGTAAGTTTCTGAGCAGGATAACAACAAGTTTTGATGAGTGTAAGCCCTGCCTCTAATGGAGGCTGGCGGCTTCAAAGGCACATTAAGCGTCCACCTCATCAAACAGATTCTCATTTACATTTTTTTAATCTCCCGTGCTTCTTCTAAAAGGATCTTATGTGTTGATAATGAGTTGAAGTGAGGACACGAATTGCAGACCTGATTCTGCAGGGCGGCTTAAAAGTTATCTCCATCAAATATAAACTGTACGCAATAAGATGGTGCAATGTGTCTTCAAGGTGTCATCTTCAAGCTGCCCAAAGAGAGCAACTCATCCAGGAAGCGCAGAGCTGCCCCATCAGCATCCTCCCTGCCTCCCAAAGTCAGCTACACCATCCGTATGCACATGGACAATGTCATGCGAAGCGACAGAGTCCGGGACCCTTTCTTCGTGAAGGACAACCACATCTCAGCGAGACTCACTATGCGCTACAACCGTGGATTTGTCTACCTGCAGGAGACCATAGACCGAGCAATCATCGCCGCCCAGACTGGACAGACAGTCACCGAAACAGCTGTCCAGCTTCAGCCCTTCCCATATCCCTGCCACCACCGGGATGAGTGAGTGTCCTAAATACATGAATGCACACATACACAAACTCAAACACACACACACACACACTGGGTATAAATATGCTCCCTTATGGATGCATGCATGGAAATGTTACTCAGGGTCTCTGAGGGGACTCACAGGCATTGATGTGGAATAATGCATGCTCTCTCATTATTCACTTGCCACTTGGGATTGACAGTAAGTAGTCATTCACGGTAGCCTCTCACATTATAATTGGTTCCACACCATGTGCATGAATATTCACTGTTATTGTGCGTTGGTTTTTGAAGACCATATACACGCCAACACTCCAAACACCCTTCAGGCCTTTCATCAGGCTCAGAAAGAACACTACTCATTTCTGCAGCATAGACACAACCTAACACGGGTTCACTATTAACTTATGCATCAGTACTCTACATTGTTTCCAATAAATCATGCCTGAATGTAATGCCTATGTTTGCACTCACCCTGGAGTGCATCTTATGACACCACTGATATCTCATTTTTGAAGCACCAACGGCTGCAGCCTCTATCTTACTGCCTTAAAGACCAACAGCAAGATACGATGATACTCACCTCTCGGTCCCCCTGATTTATTACTCAACAATACAGAAGTCGAACATGATAGCTGTGAATTATAGCTGTGTGCTAAGAGAACAGAGAGCACTCAACTACTTCCCATCACGCTCTGGATATGATAAGTTTAAAAAATCAAAAAAATGAAACTGAGAGGTGTTTTATTTCCCCGTAAATAATGAGGGGATCAGAACATGGCTGTCAAACTTCGCTTGGATGTTGCTCTCCCTGCTCCGCGTCTCCGTCTCACTGTCAGACCAGCCACTGAAAGATTGTCCTTTTCATCTGCCGTCGTTGACAGTGATTGGATGTTAGGTGTTCAACAAATCTGACTGACAGTTGTTACCGCTGCTCTCCCCAGATACCTGGAGGCCATCTCTTTTGTCTTCCCGCTGATGCTGATGATAGCCTGGGTGCTGTTTGTGGCAGATTTTGTGAAGAAACTGGTGTATGAGAGGGAGCTGAGGCTGCACGAGGTAAATAAAAACTGTCATTGTGTTTATTTGCTTTGGAAACTGACTTATTGGCTTTGAGGATGTGCTGAAATGATACTGATCATTCTTCATGTTTTTTAAAGGAACTGGCTGTCATTTATAAAGAAAAAAAAACCCTGACTGTTTTATTCCTCTTCTTCCTTTTCCAACAGTACATGAAAATGATGGGTGTCAACCCACTCAGCCACTTCTTCGCCTGGTTCCTTGAATGTGCCGCCTACCTGCTATCCACCATCACCATCCTCACCATCGTGCTGAAGCACGGCAGCATCCTGCCCCACAGCGACGGCCTCATCCTCTTCTTGTACCTCTGCGACTACGGCTTCAGCATCCTGGCCTTCAGTTACCTCGTCAGCTCCTTCTTCGACAAAACCTTCATCGCCGGGCTGAGCGGCAGTCTTCTCTACATCCTCTCTTTCTTCCCGTTCATCGTGGTCATGGCTGTGGAGAAGACTCTGACCTTCTCACAGAAAAGCCTCCTGGTGAGGCGGCTTCATTAGTCCTGATTAATGTTTATTAAGCTGCGATAATGCCTGCGGTTTGTTGAACAAGTTAAAACAGTGAATCATTTATTTTCTCCTCAAAGATACTCAGAATTATTCTTTTTCATTCAGAAATGTTTTTACTGAATCCATCCAAGACAAAAAAAAAGGAGGAAACAGCCTGAAACATTATCTTAGCTGTCAGGTAGTGACTGAACTGGCAGTTTATAAATGTTTCTCTTTGCAGAGCAGTTTGCCTTCTCTAACCCTGACTTCAATTCTGCACATCAATGTTCTACATTTTCTGCCTTTTTTTTTTTTTTTTTACACTTCCTGTCTGTTCCTCATAAATGAGAAGCCATACATTTTCCCTTTTATCTCACAAAACAGCTCTGCGTACACCTGAAGCCTTGTTTCCTTTGAACATAACACTTCATATCACTCAGAGAGAGGCTTCTGAAGTACATCACTTAACACCACGCAAAGTTGTTGAGAGAACAGAAAAAAAAGAACTGAGGAAACACAGACACGTGAAAACGTTCCATTCTGGGTTTTTTTTTTTTATCTGTTCCAGTCCAATTTGTTTCTGCTTGTTCCACAGAGCTTGTTCTCACCCACATGTTTCAGCTACGCCAGTCAGTACATCTCTCGCTACGAATCCCAAGGAGAAGGTACACACGTGAACGTATTACGTGCATTTAACAAAATCTTTTGACGTGACGATCGTCAGAATTGAAGCACTTCTTTGGTGGCTCTCTTTAGGGATTCAGTGGAGTAACTCCTACACGTCAGCCATAGCTGGAGACACTGCTTCATTTGGTTGGCTGTGCTGGCTGATGCTCATTGACGCCATTCTCTACTTCATCATCGGAGCTTACATTCGCATGGTCTTCCCAGGTAGGCTCAGTGGAGTGCAAAATGACAAAAGTCTTTAGAAAAAAGCTTGTTCTGACTTCTCTGGAGGCATGCACTTATATTTTCTCTAAAATTAACTGTTTTGGATTTCAATCAGATATACATATATATATATATATTTTTTACCCCCACAGGAAAGTACGGCATTCCTGCCCCGTGGTACTTCCCCTTCAAAGCCTCCTTCTGGGCCAACCTGTTCCACAAGTCGAACAATGAGAGGAGCATGGGACACCTCTTCACCAACATCATGCAGGAAAACCGTCCTGTTTTCTTTGAAGACAAGGGAAAAGGTACAGAGCAAATAAACGACACTGTACTGTCTCTCAGAAGATAACAATAAGCAATCCCGTCTGTCTCCTCTGGTGTTATGTTTCGAGGCAGGAACATGATGTCTTCATCTCCACAGTCTGTCAGTTTTTTTTTTTCCAACCCTGACACTTCATTTCTTTTTAGAAGACTCTTCATTCTCTGTGTAATTCCTGTCTCCATTCTGATGGATTCACCAATCCTCTCTCTGTGTTTCTTCCAGGCCAGAGCACGCTGTCCTCTCAGGCCGGCGAGAGTTACTCACATCTCCCAGTGGGTGTTGCCCTCCACGGTCTCAGCAAGATGTACGGTGACCAAGTTGCTATTCACAACCTGAATGTTTCCTTCTACGAGGGCCACGTCACCTCACTGCTTGGCCACAATGGGGCCGGCAAGACCACCACCATGTACGTTTGGAGCTGTTTCTTTGTGATCTGACTGTATGAGCGTGTCTCACTGGGACCACTCACAGACTGTATGTGGCGTCTCTTAAATGTGATCCGTGCATGCTTTTAATCATCTCAAAGGGCTTGCTGCTGACTGGGAGATTGTTTTGTTCAAATCTGGAGCAGAACAAAATGCACCGTGGTGGAGATTAGCCTGACGGCTCTTCATCAACTGGAGCACTTACATTTACATTTTAAATGTGACTAATTTTGCTGATGCTCTTATCCAGAGGTACACACAATGAGAGCAGCAGCAGAATAAGATTCAGCTCATGAAAATACTGAAACCTAGAAGGGATTTCACGTGTTATTACGTTCCTGGGAACAACAAATCATAATTTAAGAGGGAGGTGCAGGGAGACAGTACTGAAATGTAGATAATTGGACACAAAGAAGGGCTATTTTTAACATTTTTATTTCCCAGGTAGAAAATATGCACACAAGTAATTGTAAAACTGGTTGACTATTTATTTAATTTGTAGGAAAACTTTTCCCAATAATGAACTTGAGAAGAAAAAAACGAATGATGCTGTGATTCCAGGTCCCTCCTCACCGGCCTTTTTGCTCCATCTTCGGGCACCATTGAAGTGTACGGCAGAGACATGCAGTCCAACATCGATGACATCCGAAAAGAGCTGGGAGTGTGCATGCAATACGATGTCCTCTTTGACCACATGACCACCAAGGAGCACCTGCTGCTGTACGGCGAGATCAAAGCTCCGCACTGGTCACAGAGGGAGCTGCGTGAACAAGTCCGCACGTGAGTGACCGCTCATCCAGAACAGGGAACTAACTCAACATGCTCATGTGTCATACAGATAATGTCAGGGCTGTGTAGGCTGCAACTTAAAGTCAGTGTTGATAATCAGATTTAGATCGACTTTTTGTTTTACTGGTTAAAATGATCTTTATGTCCTGATGTCAATCAATACATGTTCTTGAAATAGAGTGAAAAATATCTGCAGTCTACAGCAGGAGTACATCCGGAAAACACCATAACTGCTGATTCAACTGCAGCTTTGTTTGCGGGTTTCACTTCTATTTACATGTTTTCACGATGAGACACGGTCTCCTCCTAACCTGACTGAGTGTCCCCCTCTCTGTTATCACATAATGGTTTGATCCTACATCCTTACATGTGATTGGCTGCATGGTTACCATGCTGTCAATCAAAACAAAGTTGTGTTGCAGGCAGAGCTGAGCAAGGAAAAAACTTTGCAGCAGCCAGCTCTCACTCAGTCTTTTGAGCATTACACATCATCGGCTGTAAATCCAGAGTGCAGATTATGTAAAGGTACAGTAAAGTACTGAGGAATTTGCTGCCAGTAATATCCTGTATTTTTACATTTACACATAAACATACTGTAGTTTTAATTACAAGTACTTGCTGTATTCAATTTTTACAGCAAGGACTCAGTAAAATTACAAATACTGACAGCAGTTTCACCAGTAAATGACCAGAATTTCACTCTGAAGAGTTTTTATGGGGCCCATGAAATCAAAGGGACCTTTACAAGAAGCTGTGTGTCCTGTTGTGTCAGGTAGGGTCTGATCCTCCTGATGTCACAGACCGAGAAATCCAGGCTACTGGAACCTTAAAGGTCAGCTGGTCATCAGTCATGACACCCAGATGTCTGGCAGAGTTTGTGAGCACAAATGATTTAATTCAAGCAGGACACTGATGTGTGGTGTATGTATTTAGGTGTAGTTGCCGCTGTAACATTTTGTGTAGGGCTGAGCGAGTACACCATTATCTGTATCTGTATCTGTATCTGTTTACCCATCCATATTATCTGTATCTGTATCCGTACTCATAGGGGGCGGGGCCTAAACCAGAAGTGGGCGTGCTTTGTCCGAAAATGGGCGGGTCTTAAATCCGAACATTATTTTAAGCCTGAAACTGGCAAGAATTGATTTGAAATGGCTATATTTATTTTTTATTTGAATGAAAAAAACAGCCTCAAAAGAGATTCAAACTATTGTTGTTTATCACAATAGTAATTATAATCTGTGTAAATTTAATAGGTGATTTGTGCAAACATTCAGTGGCAAAAAAATAAAAAATATGCCTTGTTGTTCACTGTATTTTCAAAAACACTGTGCTCAGAATGGGCAAAGCTTTCCAACTAACTTTCTCACCAGCCAAACTAAAATCACGCAGCCAGTTAAAAAAAAAAGAAGAAAAACCTTAAAGAAACGGTCTCGAATTGAAGCAAGAGGCACTGACCAGCAAATTACGAGCTGTTTTCAGCCCCGTCTTGTCACATGCATCGCGTATGACAGGAAATAAGTTCAAGAAGTAACTTTAAATACCAAACAAACCTCAATAGAGACGAGCAGAAGAAAACTGAGTGAGTAGTACAGAGATTAGAGCAACGTAAACTACAGTCAACTCAAGCAAGCAAGAGAAGTAGTCGCTGACACTCGCTGCCTGTCTGTGTGTGTGTGAAAGAGGAGAGCAGGCACCTCCTCGCTGCAGCATGTGGGTGCAGGGAGGGGGGTGTGCTGTGTGTGACTGGCCAATCACAGAGCATGAAGAGTGAAGACAGTAGTTGTTGGGACCCAATGAGGATTCTTTTAGCACAGATACGAATAATCCTAAAAAACACTCGTGTTGCGCTCGGACTCGGCAAAAATGCATTATACGTAACAAGTACTCGTTTGAAATGAATATCCGGCTCATCCCTAATTTTGTGGTTATACTTTTTCCTTAAAAAGGTCCCTTCATGATCATTATAAAGTGTACATTTACAGACTTTTGCAGCAGATTGAGGATGTGATCATATCCAAGTCATCAAGTAAAATATGGGACATTATTCCTCCTAACTTAAATTTCCTTTGAATGTAGATTGTTTTTGGTTAAGCTCTTAGGAGCAAGCGATGGAAAAGTTATTTTTTATTCTGTAGCATCATTAAACTATGGGTTCAACCCTGAGTTGCATCATGAGACTATTTCTGGAGGCTCCCTGCATGAGAAGAGCTGCAGTAATAAGCCTGAACCTGAGGGCAAGACACTGCACCTCTCAGCTGGTTCCTGCTTTTTTTCCTCCGAGCCCCCGCTGGGTACATGATGGAACTGTAACTCAGATACACGGTTGTAATGCATAGAAAAAAAGTATGTTAACACAAGCTCAATGTTAAATGCTTTCCAATGACTCCCCCACCAGGATCCTGGAGGAGACAGGCATGTTCGCTCACAGACACAAGCGGGTGGGCACCCTGTCGGGCGGCATGAAGCGCAAGCTGTCAATCTCCATCGCCTTCATAGGGGGCTCCCGCTTGGTGGTGCTGGATGAACCCACCACAGGAGTCGATCCCTGCTCCAGGCGCGCCATCTGGGACATTGTTATCCAGCACAAGAAACGTGAGTCTCTGTTTTTCTCTGTCATTCACAAGCCCACATATCCAAGAATTTGTTTCATTTCACAAACTCACTACTGAGCTCCAGCTGCATCTACAACAATGTGATCATTAATTTACCCCTCCAAGTATGTCATTACTAATCTGCCTGCTTCCTTCTCAATGGAGCTGCACTGCACTAAACTATGAGAGGAGAAAAAAAGGTGACATGGCAGAAAAGAGGAGGATAAAACAGAACACATTTGCTCCTGTGATGGTGTTCCCCTCATTTTCTTCTGTTATGGCTCAGCTGCCTTATTATTTTCCTTTGACATGGTGCCCAACATTTTGTCACTCCAGTGACACACAATCTGTCTCAACAAGTTCTAAATCACAACTAACTGGACTCCCTGCACAGCTGCCTTGCTGTGATCAAAGACTGGATGGCCTCTAACAACTGAAGACTGAGAAACATGAAAATCTGCTAACTGGTCCAGATCATATTTCCATCTGAATCACACACACACGCACACACGTACTCACTCCTACATCCCCTTTCTTTACTTGGGGCACAGGTGAATAGGGCCTGGTGCTGAACTTTGGTTCTTTTGTGGCACCGATCAAAATGCTTCAGTACTACCAAGAATCAAATTTCGCCTCATCTTTCGCTGTAACATAACATCTGGTTGTGGTATGCAGTACAGTGTTGCCAACTTAGCGTCTCTGTCTCTATATTTAGTGACTTTCAGACTCCTCTAGAAACTTTTTTTTTCTAAAAAGTGACAAATCTAACAACTTATCTGTCGTTTGAGGACAGAGTGAAAGCATGTTCTGATCTTTGGCTGCTGCCTCTCAATGAGCAGTGGGCGCTGAGCCCCTCGTCTCTCTAAACACAGACTCCTCCCCTCACAGCAGACCCTCCAAGCTGCAGCCAGAGCAGACGACTGCGTGCAAATGAACTGCGCAAATGTTTCTTTCTATTAGGTCACCTTTGCCGGTCCAAAGCCCGATAAAGGATGAGGGTTTTTATTTTAACATAAAAACAAGAATGGACAGAAGAAAGTTCTTTTATTGTTATAAACACATTTACAGTGTACTCAGTATAAACTGACCTGTCACTTGTTTGCACCTGTTATTTTGTACTGACAATAATTTATGTTTTCCTGCAAGAAAACGGCTCAGAGTAGAAAATTAGATGTAGATGAAAAATGAAACTCAAGATTTTTCCCATAACATGTTATGAAAGTTTATTTTTGTTAGAACTGAAATAAAAATTGGTCTTGAAAGAAGTATCGTTAAGGAACTGGTATCAAAGTGAAGGTATCAGCACAGGAATCTAAAGTTTTTGATTGATACCCAGCCCTGCAGGTGACTAACTTACAACACTCAAACAGAAAACTGAGGATAGAAAGATTCATACATCAATGTTGTGCATTTATTAAGTGTCTTTAACCCTTTGAATGCCAGGGTCCCCCAATCAGGGGATTTTAATGTCACTCTGATCATATACAGTGATGTCACACATCAAATTAAACAGCAGACCCCAGGCTACATGACCAAGCGCCACATTTCAGATCAACACCTCAGGTGAAAGCAGAGACTCCACAGAATTCCATGATATAAGCCAAAGCTCTCTACAGCAAAGCACCAGAGAGAGAGGCCAAAGAATCCCAAACACAAAAAGAGCTTCACTTTAAAATTTCTTTTTGCTGTTTTACAAAGAAATGTTCATTTTTGTGAGAAATCGGCAGTACTCCCTGTTAGCCCTATGTCTTCTTTAATATTCAAAACTTTCCGGCTTTAGGACCCTGGGCGAACCCAGTGTCAGTATGCTGCAGACTCTGACAGCAGTGTTCTGCTGATTTCGATTGACTGACACTTCTGTCAATTTCATTTTGGTGAGTTTAGCATCATTCTGTGGTCTGTAACAATTCCATGGAGGTGTCAGTCACCCAAATCAACCAATCTGTGACAGAGATAGAGACATGCGTATTCACGTATAGCGAAATTCTTTGTAAACAGCATTACACACGGGAGACATATCTGGTCCAGAGTCTGGTATGAATTTACAAAAAAAAAAAAAAGGCCAAAACTGTTGTATTTGTATGTATTGATCATCATTATTGATAGATAAATGAAATTCATAGATTCTAGATAAGAAAATTCAAATGACTCAGATGGAGCCAAACTGTGTCTAAAGAAAGCTCGCCTGAACTCTCTGCACTAAAACCTCTCTAACTTTGTTCTCCTTCACTTTATCAGAGTCGACCTTTGCAGAGATCATGTTCATATGTTGAACTACAGTCTGATAAATGTTTAGAGCTGCAGCTGCATCATTTTCAAACAGATAAATTCATCCTGAAATGTCTTTTTTTGGGAAACGTACAGTTTTTTACTTTTTGCTGTGTGCCATCTTTATTTACTCTTTACCAGTATCACATGTATTCACTAGGGATGAGCCAGTACACCATTATCTGTATCTGTATCTGTTTACCTATCCATATCATCTGTATCCGTATCTGTACTCGTAGGGGGCGGGGCCTAAATAAGAAGTGGGCGTGTTTTGTCCGGAAATGGGCGGGACTTACATCCGAACATTATATTAAGTCTGAAACTGGCAAGAATTGATTTGAAATGGCTATATTTATTTTTTATTTGAATGAAAAAAACAGCCTCAAAAGAGATTCAAACTATTGTTGTTTATCACAATAGTAATTATGATCTGTGTAAATTTAATAGGTGATTTGTGCAAACATTCAGTGGCAAAAAATAAAAAAATATGCCTTGTTATTCACTGTGTTTTCAAAAACACTGTGCTTAGAATGGGCAAAGCTTTCCAACTAACTTTCTCACCAGCCAAACTAAAATCACGCAGCCAGTTAAAAAAAAAAAACACCTTAAAAAAACGGTCCCGAATTGAAGCAAGAGGCACTGACCAGAGTGACACGAGCTGTTTTCAGCCCCATTTTGTCACATGCATCGCGTATGACAGGAAATTAGTTGAAGAAGTAACTTTAAATACCAAACAAACCTCAATAGAGACGAGCAGAAGAAAACTGAGTGAGTAGTACAGAGATTAGAGCAACGTAAACTACAGTCAACTCAAGCAAGCAAGAGAAGTAGTCGCTGTCACTCGCTGCCTGTCTGTGTGTGTGAAAGAGGAGAGCAGGCACCTCCTCGCTGCAGCATGTGGGTGCAGGGAGGGGGGGTGTGCTGTGTGTGACTGGCCAATCACAGAGCATGAAGAGTGAAGACAGTAGTTGTTGCTACCCAATGAGGATTCTTTTAGCACGGATACGAATAATCCGAAAAAAAACTTGTGTTGTGCTCGAACTCGGCAAAAATGCATTATCCGTAACGAGTACTCGTTTGAAACGAATATCCGGCTCATCCCTAATATTCACATTAACACATCTCAACACATCGCACAACTTTTCCCTTTACTAGTAAGCCTAAATTATTCAAATAGACCTTTTAGTTGTAGAGATATGCTCATTTTATTATGGGTTTCAAGATAATTCTGTTTCAAGCAGAGACCTGAAAACCAGATCAGGATTTAAAGGGTTCTTGAAGCAACAAGGCAAACGAGCCTTATTTGACAAATCTGACCAGTTGTAGTTCTATTACAGTTTCACCAAAATCTTAGAGTATTTGCATTTTAAGCCCTGTAAGGTTTATCTAAGCCATATATTTCTGATCCAGCAAGTCATAATTCTGTATCAAATCTCCAAAGAGTCGTGTAACACTTTCCCCTCTTAAGGCTAAAAAAAAAGGCTTTTTTTTATTCCAGAATTACATCCGACCAGATGAGCCTGAGCAACATTTATACCAGCTTTTTAGAACCACCTGTACAGGTTGTAAACTTTGCAACATTTCACTCCACTGGTTTTATTTTGTCCTTTTATATTCTGTCATATTTCTACGTGTTGGCTGTTCCAAGAGCCTCCTGTTGTGTTTTATAGTGCTGTGTTTTATTTTTAGTGAAGCGTCTTATAACTCTTTTTTTATTTGTTTAGAAACACAAATAAAAAGACATATGAGGCTGAAATTTACCTACAGTTTAGGTAACACCCAGGCAGAGTGAGGAATGAGGAGGAATTAGTTGAAAGGATTTCAATGATAGGATTGAGTGTAGGATTTCACAGCTACATAATAAACTAAGTCAGTCACATGACGTCTTATTAATCCTATTAGACAAGGATGCCAACAAAGAAAAGACGTTTGAATCCAATCCTTGTGTATAAACGCAGAAATTCACAATCTGAAGTACACACACACATATACACTTATGTGTTGAAGAAAGAGGAAGCGCTTGTTTTGCTCATGCTTTTACCCCCAAACTGCCTCCTCTTCTCTGTTTCCTGAGAGAGAGAGCGTGGAAGAGCAGGAGAGAGCAGCCAACCTGTGGTCGACCCTGGAAGGCTTTTCCCCGCTCCGGCTTCTGACTTTAAATTTAGCATATAATTAATCTAAAAGGATTCCAGAAGTCTTTCTTCTTGTGGGCTGTGGGCTCTCTCAGTTTAGCTGCAGTAACGGCAGAGGCTGCTAAATGTCTTGTAATTGTAGATGTAGAAGACATCCTGAGTAATTGGCCCTTTTTCCGATGTGAGTGGGATTTTGATGCTCAGGGGAATCTTATTCAAAATAAACTTTCTGCATCACTTGCTGTTTGTGTGCCTGTTTTTCTCTAATGATTGGTTTGTGTGTGTGTGTGTGTGTGTGTGTGTGTGTGTGTGTGTGTGTGTGTGTGTGTGTGTGTGTGTGTGTGTGTGTGTGTGTGTGTGTGTGACATTGCTTTTCCGTTGTTTATTTGCATGTGCCACATCCAAAGGCAAACATGTAACTACAAGAACAGAAAAACAAGGAAAAAGAAAAACAGTTTTTCCATCAGGTGTCTAAATATGACATCTGTGTCATTCTGTCACCTCTGTGAACTTTGAAACCCCTCCGAAGCTTCTCTGACACACATCACTGGTAAACATAACCTCTTTTTGAGCAGATCATATCCAACCACATGATTTACTTTAAAATGCATGTGTCCTCTCAGAGCGAACCATCATCATGTCCACGCACCACCTGGACGAGGCTGAAGTTCTGAGCGACCGCATCACCTTCCTGGAGAGAGGAGGATTGAAATGCTGCGGGTCCCCCTTCTACCTGAAAGACAAACTGGGTCAAGGCTACAAACTCACTCTCACCAAGAAGGTACTCGCCCTCAGAGGCAGCCAGCCGCTACTTTCAGCTGAAGCATAACTGCAAGATTGTGTTATTCACAACATGAAATTACTGTGAAAACCTCTCATGGCATTTCTTAAACATTATTTCAGCAAAGAAATTACTCCTATTGGGCTGCAGAGTTAACAGTGGAGTGTGAGAGAATGCTGCATGGACTGCATGAGCAGATCTCTGCTTCTTCATGTAACCTTCAGCATCATGCAGACGGCATAAATAGTGCAGTGTTTCTAACAGAGTAATTTTGCAGTGATAGTGGTAAAATAGAATAGAATAGAATAGAATAGAATAGAATAGAATAGAATAGAATAGAATAGAATAAAAAAAATCACATAAAACAGGAATGAAAACAGAATCTTCCATTGGCTTGAGCATTATGGAGCCTAATGGCTGCAGGGATGAATGATTTTCTGTATCTCTCAGTCCAGCAGTGCAGAGAGATGAGCCGTCCACTGCCGCTTTCTCTATTCCACAAAGATGTTGTGAAGTGGATGGTCTGTATGATTAATAATGGCCTCTAGCTTCTTCTGTGTGCATCTCTCCACCACAGCCTCCAGTCAGTCCAACCTGGTTCCAGTCACAGTTCCAGCTTTTTTCACCAGTTTGTCCAGTCCCCTCTCATCCTTGAACTTTAAACTGTTTCCCAGCAGACTGCAGCATTAGAACAATGCACTGTCCACTACATACTTATAAAAACATCTGCAGCATCTTTCTGCAGATGTCTAAGGATCTGAGTCTCCTTAAGAAAAAGAGGCATCTCTACCCCTTCCTGCAGAGTGCATCTGTGTAGAAGTTGCCATCTGTTTTAAGGAAAAATCCTGACCCTGTCCATATTATGCTAGGTTTTATAGTTTTTTTAATACTGTATTAAGATAATCTTTATTTATGGGTACAAAGTGCTTCACAAGGGCAGCAAATTAAAACAGGCAGGAAACCCTACAAGCTATTAAAACTTTTTAAGGGACGTGAAATTTATTTGAGTTGCACATTATTTTAATTATTTTATAATTTAAGTGTGTTTATGTTTTTGTTTCTTCTTACTTTTACTAAACAACCATCCATTCTTCTTCTTCTTCTTCTTCTTCTTCTTCTTCTTCTTCTTCTTCTTCTTCTTCTTCTTCTTATTATTATTATTATTATTATTATTATTATTATTATATAATAACGACGTACTACCAGATATGTATTATATAATGATAATAATAATTAATATATTATATAATGATAATAATAATGTGTTTTTTTCATAGCTTAAATCTTCATTCCTTATACACATCTTATACACAGCCTCCTCTCTTAATGCTCACTGCTGCTTGCTTCTCTTCCTGTTCATCTAAACGTGTCATATCAACTCCTCAAAACCAAAGGAGCAACAGTTTAAAAAAGTTCATGTTCAATGTGAGACATTTCACCTCAGTGAGTGGGACAGTGACAGATAAGGGTCAGTATCAAAAATATGTTTTCAAAACATGTTACATGTTTGTTTCAATGTGTAGTTTGGTGTCAAAGTATTTTATGACATTTCTACCATTCTAACCAGTTAAAGAATCAGTCCCATTAAACTGTCAAATGGTGTAACCACAAAAACATGACAAGTATTAAATAATTCACCTTCATAGAAGTTATGACAGTGTACTAATGAAACCAGTTATTTGTTATGAAATATCACCTCAAAGTATTTTTCAAATGTTTCATTTCTAAACTTGATAATATGAGCTTTGTACTGGGTGAGTCAGTGCACTGTAGACATCAATTTTTTCCTCTGTATTTTTTCAGTCAGTTGGTTTAAAATCATTTCATTTTTTTTTTTTACAGTGCAGTAGACTGATAAAATCAGGTTCATAGACACTTTTTGTGCATTATTAGATTTTTGATGAAAAACACTGGGTACACCAATCGACATTTTTCAGTTTTGCCAAATGACAACGTACTCATGGGAAGAACGTCCACTAGTTAACCAGTTGCAGAAGGATGTAAGTGCAAAAATAAGTGTAAATAGAGAGAAAATGTAATTATGCAGATATAAATATGAATGGGATGCTGACTGTAATAACATCTCTTTCACTCAGAGTTATTATGGGGTAAAATCATGAATCCTATTTGTGCAAGATTGACTGCTAGAGTTTGACATCTATTGCTGTATTGGTATCAGATAAATCAAGAAGTTGCGTCAAAGGCAGAAACAGCACAGATAATACTCTTCACACTGCTGTAAATTGTCTTTACTTCTCTGCACACCATGTTTCAGACAGCTTTGAGTAATATAGCTTTCTGTTGATGCTCTGCTGACTGTCTCAGTACCTCACGTGCCATTTAATGATTTCTGTCAAACTTCCTTACACTTTCTGTATTTGGGATCTTATTTTATATTCTTTGAAGTCTGCATCCGTCTCCTCTTCCATTCAGTGGTCAGTCGTTTACTCAACCCTCAGGCAACCCTTGAACAAAATGTTATGCAAGTTCTCCAAATGTACTTCTCAGCTGTGCATTTAAATGACTTGTTACTTATTTGGACAATGCATTATTTAAAAAGCAGTGCCCAACATTTTAAAACTCACAGCATGTCTACCCAGCAGGCATTTCAGCTGCGGTTTTCCAGTCATCCGTCTCACACGTGCCAGCTGCCCACACAGGCTGCATAATGGCTCCTGCTCTTCATGCACAAGACCAACATGAGTGCATTTTTTGTAACATTTTAGACAAGTAACCTTAAAGTCTGAAAAGTAGTTAACTTATCTTGGAATTGAGAGAAGGATGATTCTAACAGGGAGAGAGTGGTACACCATTCGTGCCTCCAAACCCCAAAGATTTGTATTTTTTTAAGTGAATCTGTGGAAACTTGTGAGCCAAGTGTATCATCTCTTATTCCTGACCTTCTGACTTCAGATGCAGAACCAAGAATCAGAGAAGATTGACTGTGCTGACCTTAAAAACTTCATCCAAGCTCATATACCTGAAGCCCGACTTAAAGATGCCCATGGGGGAGACTTGGTCTATTCACTGCCTCCCTTCACCTCATCCAACGCCTCTTCATACCGCTCCCTCTTGACCGCGCTGGACTCAAACCTGGATGCCCTGCAGCTTGGAGGATATGGTGTCTCTGACACCACCCTGGAGGAGGTAAGACCTCATGTCCACCCACTCACAAAAACAATAGGTCTACACCACAAGAGAAGCAAACAGAACAGCTGGTGACTGTTCCCTCAGTGCTAACAGTTTCTTTTTTATCTGTGTAGGTGTTCCTCCAATTAGCTCATGAAAACAAAGTGCCTGGGCCTGAGGACAACATCCCATCGATCTCAGAGACGGTTTCTGACACTGAATCCATCAACAGCTTTCTATCAGACGATGGAAGCATCCCCAACTTTAATGACAACATCAGTGAGTCCACTCTAAATACAACCCACATTCCAATGAAGTTGGGACGTTGTGTAAAAAATAAATAAAAACAGAATAAGGAGAAGAAAAGACAAGATACTTATTCAAACTGATAAACTTTTCTTTTTACTTGCTAATATTCACTCATTTTAAATCTGATGGCTGCAACACATTCCTAAAAAGCTGGAACAGGGTCAACAAAAGACTGGGAAAGTTGAGGAATGCTCCAAAAACACCTGTTTGGAACATTCCACAGGTGAACAGGTTCATTGAAAACAGGTGAGTGTCATGATTGGGTATAAAAGGAGCATCCCTGAAAGGCTCAGTCATTCACAAGCAAGGATGGGGCGAGGTTCACCACTTTGTGAACAACTGTGTGAGCAAATAGTCCAACAGTTTAAGAACAATGTTTCTCAAGGTACAATGTCAAAGAATTGATGGATTTGATCGTCTACAGTCCATAATATCATCAAAAGATTCAGAGAATCTGGAGAAATCTCTGCACGTAAGCAGCAAGGCTGAAAACCAACATTGAATGGCCGTGACCTTTGACCCATCAGGCAGCACTGCATTAAAAACCAACATCATTGTGTAAAGGATATTACCACGTGGGCTCAGGAAGACTTCAGAAAACCATTGTCAGTTAACACAGTTCATCACTACATCTACAAGTACAAGTTCAAACTCTACCATGCAAAGACAAAGACATATATCAACAACACCCAGAAACACCGCCGGCTTCTCTGGACCCGAGCTCATCTGAGATGGACTGACACAAAGTGGAAAAGTCTGCTGTGGTCTGACGAGTCCACATTTCAAATTGTTTTTGTAAATCATGGACGTGGTGTCCTCCAGGCCAAAGAGGAAAAGGACAATCTGGATTGTTCTCAGGTCAAAGTCTCAAAGCCAGCATCTGTGATGGTATGGGGGTGTGTTAGTGCCCATGGCATGGCTAACTTGACCATCTGTGAAGGCTCCATTAATGCTGAAAGGTACATACAGGTTTTGGAGCAACATATGCTGCCATCCAAGCCACGTCTTTTTCAGGGACGTCCCTGCTTATTTCAGCAAGACAATGACAAGACACATTCTGCAGGTGTTACAACAGCGTGGCTTCGTAGTAAAAGAGTGCAGGTACTAGACTGACCTGCCTGCAGTCCAGACCTGTCTCTCATTGAAAATGTATGGAGCATTATGAAGCACAAAATACAACAACAGAGACCCCGGACTGTTGATCAACTGAAGTTGTTCATCAATCAAGAATGGTAAAGAATTCCACCTCCAAAGCTTCAACAATTAGTGTCCTCAGTTCACAAACACTTATTGAGTGTTGTTCAAAGGAAAGGTGATGGAACACAGTTGGAAACATGACCCTGTCCCAGCTTTTTAGGAACGTGCTGCAGCCATCAAATCCAAAATGAGGGAATATTTGCAAAAATCTTGTCTTTGTAGTGTATTCAGTTAAATATAGGTTAAACAGGATTTAAAAATCATTGTATTCTGTTTTCATTTACATTTTACACAATGTCCCGACTCCATTGGAATTGGGGTTGTATAACCCTCACTTTTAAAGCTATTTTGAATCATTTTGACTTTAGTAGAGGAGCCAACCACCAAGCGATAACATCTGAATCAAACTATGGCATCAAGTTTGACAAAGAAAAATTGCTAAAGTAAAGGAATGAATGTCAGATAACTTTACATGGAGTTCATTGAAGCTTTCAGCAGCACTTTCAAAACTACTTTTTATGTTTATAGAGAGTGTATTTTATATGTAAGTTTCAAAACTTCCATTCTCAGTCCCAAATGATAGAAACTCGTCTGACCTACTTCTAGAAAACCGCACAACTGGAACACTCATCTTGATGGATTGCACCCCTGTCTTTGGAGATTCAGTCTAACCCAGAACCTTTCTTTCAGTACAGTGTGCCTGATAGAGAAAAACACACACCGACATGACAGTTGGAAAGTGAGTTTGTTTAACAATCCTTTTCTCATGTTTTGTAGAGCTGACCAGTTCGACCACAGTGAGTGGCGCAGCGCTGGCCTGGCAGCAGTTGGTAGCCATGCTGACTAAGAGAATCCATCACAGTCGCAGAGACTGGAAAGGCCTGATCGCTCAGATCCTGCTCCCTGTCTTGTTCATGTTGTGCGCCATGGGCCTAGGCTCCATCAAGAATGACCTGCAGCACTATCCTGAGCTCGAGCTTAGCCCGGCGCTTTACAAATTTGGACCAAGCTACTCCTTCTTCAGGTCAGTTTTTGGGGAAGAACACACAGGAGTAAACAGGGCTCAGCAGGGTACTCTTCTCTCAGCATGTTTCAGGTGCTTTGCACTTTTATTTATTTGGCAAGGTTTGACCAATGCCTTTGAGGCTTCGATGGCAACAGATAATCTCTGCAAGACACCTGAGAAGCAAGTAATGATGAAATCTGGGAAACATCGTCTGGGATCTCACTCAAAAATAAATCACAATGAAATTTCTGCCTCAAGGGATATGGCTTATTATATATTAACCCAACCATCTCAAGAACTAAAGTTTACAGCCACACTCCTGCAACTTTAATAAAGTGTTGCTGCATTACTTGAACTACTCGGCATGTCGGCTCCCTGCACCACTTTTAGGAGACAGCACGTTCTACACGTTGTAAACTGAATGTGATGCTGTAATGTTTGTTGAAGGGCAGACAGACCTCAATAAGAGGGAGTGGGGGAGAGTGTGAGGGAAGGAGGTGATTGTGATGAAGAGAGCTGAGATGCTGAGATCAAAGTGAGAGGGATCGAGGGTGTCGGGAGGTTGCAAGATGTCTTCATTCCTGAAAAAACTTGTTGTTTGATCAAGGCGCTGTGGAGCAAGGGAGGAAAGGCTGATGTGCCGATCCATATCAAAGAGTGAGGACACTCTCAGCCATTGTCTTAAACTTGAAATACATCATAGATTATTTATTTATTTTTGTGGTAAAACACAAGGGTCTAAACTCATACCTAGATGGAATATTTTTCTTATCTTCTTCTTTTTCTATTTGGAGCTTTTTCTTACTTTTTATGGCTCATTTGTTGGCCATTGACACCAAACTGGTTACATATTATTTTTTTCCTGTGCGTGTCAGGTTTCCTATGTCTATGGTTGTATTGTTTACATATGCGATAAGCTGTCAGCAGCCTGTAGTGTGTCGGTGCTAACTGGTGCTAGGTCAAATGTTCCCCGCAAGCCGAGGAGAAGGAGGCGAGGAAAACATGCTGGCACTGTGGTGAAAAGAAAAAGACGACGATGTCGGAAAAGACGACATCAACCCGTTCATCGACCTGAAGTAGCTAGTGGTGCAATCAGAAGGTTGTGGGTTCGATTCCAGCTCCTGCAGTCACATGCCGAAGTGTCCTTGAGCAAGACACTGAACCCCAAGTTGCTCCCGCTGTTGTCGTGTGAATGTAAGCTATAGCTGATGGCTATGTTTATGGATTAGCTTAAGTCGGCCATCAGTGTGTGAATGTGGTGTGATTGGGTGAATGAGGCTAGCAGTGTAAAGCGCTTTGAGTAGTCAGTAAGACTAGAAAAGCGCTATATGAGTACTGGTCCATTTACCATTTGGTCCAATACTAGAGGGCAGAGTAGCATCATGCTATTCAAAGAGACATGACTAACAGAGCTAACACTTGACAAAAATGCCACATTGGAAGGATTTCAGCTGCTGTGAGCGGACAGGATACAGGAGAGAGAGACTGAACAGACTGGTGAAGAAGGCCTGCTCAGTCCTGGACCCTGTGGACTCTGTGGACCCTGTGGATCTTGTGGATCCTTTGGCGATGGAGGCTGACAGGAGCATTATGGCCAGGCTGTCGTCTCTGATGGACATTTTGTCTAGTTGACAATTTTTACTCTAGTTCTAGTTTTTCTGGTAGTACGTTGTTATATTATTCCATTTTTGTACTGTGCTCGAGTTTTTGCTCTACACACTTTCTTGTATTGCTGCTTTGACTCTGAATTTCCCTTCTAGGATTCATAAAGTACATTCTATTCTATTCTATTCTATTCCATTCTATTCTATTCTATTCTAGATGCTCTGTCTTATACTGTTTATAATGTGTGTGTGTGTGTGTGTGTGTGTGTGTGTTTGTGTGTGTGTGTGTGTGTGTGTGTGTGTGTGTGTGTGTGTGTGTGTAATTCTAAAGCCTCTTGATTGTTTAGGGGGGCATTTAAAGGCTGGGACGTGCTCAAATCAAGGAAATCCACTTAAATGTAATGCAGCAAATCAAGCGTTTTCATTCCCTTTTATCTACCCAGCACCTCACTGAGAGGATGCTTTATTGGAATCACAGACTTGGCTTCCTACGGTCACCTTATTGACAACACTGTGCTTCACTGAATTGCTTTAAACCAGCTTATCTACTTGAAACCTTTGCCAAATGCCAGCAGTGAATTTGAATTCTTTTTTTTTTAAACCATAGCCTCAGAAATAGATTAGCTAAATCTGTAACACAAGCAGAGGCGTATCCTTCCCTTGCAAATGTCATGGAAAGTCTTATGAGATTTGTTTGTTTAGATATGATAAAAATTTAAGTGTTTTTTTTTTATTGAGGTTAAAATTGTTTTTTTTTTTTTTTCTTTTCTCCACAGTAACTCAAATCCCAACTCTGAGAAGCTGTCAGATGCCATGATGTCATTCCCTGGGATCGATAACTCCTGCTTCAACAAGCCCAATAACCCGTACGTAATCATGCCTCCAGTGGCAGCTGATTTTTTTCCCCCTAAAATGACCAATTTTAACAGTCGCTTTCTCTTTGTGTTCCTTCCTCTTCCGCTTGTACAGTGTTTTCAAATTCTCAATCATTGTCATTCTTTTCATGCCTCCTGTTTTCACCTTGTTTCGTTTTACCAGCCTTGCTCCCTCCAATTCCTGCTGCTCTCTGTCTCTTTCTCTCTGGTCTCTCACATGTCCCCTTCTCTCCATTTTCCCTGCTGCTCAGCTCAACGTATGTGGCTCAAAGCCTGCAGCAGGACGCTGCCATGTGAGAGTGTCATTTGTATTCCATAAACACCCAGTGTTTATGGGCGAGATTTTCCCCTTACAGGCACTCAAATCAATGTTGGCACTCATGCACCAGACCTCTGAGGTGTTTTAAATTCTCAGAAAAAAAGAAGATAGAGAAAAAAATAGAGAGGGGGAAGGAAGCGAGCCTAGAATTACAGCTACATGACCGTAGCTGAATGCACTGAATCTCTACTGAAAATATACTGAACTGCCTCCTGACTCTGGTCTTTGTTTTGTTGACCAACAGGTGATTGTGCAAGTGTTCAAAGCTCTGTGTATATTTAGTCTTCTTCTGCATTTCACAGAAAACATAATGTAGGAGGCGTTTGACACCCGCTCACACAAGAATCACACCATATGACTCTGCAGATTTTATTTTACACAGCTTCAAAACTGCTTTAGAGGACATATTTAGGTCCTGATCTTCTCACAGCTGCTGCTTGAATGATTTCAGACAGTTGTGTTGATGAAGGCCAACAGATCAACTCAGTTTCAGATGTGTTGTGGGATGTGTTGTGGGGATAGTCTTGAGGCTTTACCATGCACTGCAGAGTCTCATCACTCCACTGAGCTACCATTTCACTTTGTGAATGTTTCATTTAAGGGTCTGCTCAAGACGTACAGGTCTCTGGAGATCCAGTGGGAACAGCTCCAAAGCATTTAATGGCTGTAAATGCACCCGCCAGGAACAGGTGAGACTGGGTCACTGTGAATGTGTGTGTGTGTGTCAGTGTGTGTGTGAAAAGGAAAGTGTGTGAGGAAATTTCATGTTCTCATCCATCTGTTTCTGAGCTACGGTGTGTCTTCTCGTGGCTCTATGTGCAGTTCTTTTAATAAGGACAAAAGTGACGTATGATGATCTCTGCAGATTTGTGAAACTGACAGCTACCAGCCCCCCCACGAGACCATCTCCTCATCTCAGATTATGTATAACCTGAGTGGCATCAATGTGGAGCAGTACCTAGTGTCGACAGCAAACGACTTCATCAGGAACAGGTGAGTGTGACAAAGGTTTGCATGGGATTCATGAAGGGACTGTCTTCTGCCATCTCTCTTCCTGTTCTGAACAAAAAACAGACACTTTTTTAGATAGCGCTCGTCTCTGATGCTCCACCCTTTGATCCTTTCCATCTCTGTCGTCTTTTCTTACGATTGAGACACTCTGATAGACAAGCTTGGCCAGACAACACCCCCACCCATCAAAATACATAATTGACGATATCTAGAGTAGATATAAAAAAGTTATAGATAGATAGATAGATAGATAGATAGATAGATAGATAGATAGATAGATAGATAGATAGATAGATAGATAGATAGATAGATAGATAGATAGATATTCAGTAGGCATTGGGGGATAGGATTGACCCATCAAAGTATTTGTTTTTTCCTTTAAGTGTCTGAGATATTAGATTTTAGTCTAAATTGAAACTTTTAATACTGAACTGTTTGTTTTGCTTTTGAAATGAAAGTTCGTTTTAAACAAAAGAAGGATTTGCAGGAGCCTAATCATCAGTGGATTGCAGAAATGTCCTCAGCAATATAAAAGCCTGGTTTCACCTGTTGCGCACCTGTTACTCAAAACAAAAAGGCTTCTTGTACCTTGTCAGTCATTGTCATCATACTTTAAATGCGCTCTGGTGCTCTAACCAAAATTGCTTCCAAGCTGCATGCGGGCATCTGCTTTGAGTTCCAGATGAAGAAGAATTTAAAAGACGCGGTGTGTGCTGTCACTGTTTGATCTGTATGTATTTGTGTTTTTCAGGTATGGTGGCTTTGCTTTCGGCATGCCGCTCCCTGCTGACTTGAAATTGGATTTAAGAGCAGTGCCCAAAAACCGCACTCTGTCTAAGGTAACACATCTTTCTTCCCTCCTGTCTCATTATCCCTTTAATCTCTGCACTGATGAGTTATACAAAGTTAAAATATGACATCCTTGTTAAAGTTGTTTGTCTTGCAGATGAAGCTACTTTGTTACACCATCAGTGTCATCATAAACATGCTTTACTGCAGCAATTACACCACTGTTTTAGTTTGTAAATTTCCTCAAATGATGACGACTACTTTTATTGTATCTATAAAGCCTGGGTTTCAGCTGTTGTAAAGCTCACTGAGAGGGGTGGAGGACTTGCGTACCCTGATGTGTAGCAGTGTGCAGGATGCTTTCTATACCTCTAAGTGTTTGTATTTGGCTGACTTTAGGTCTGGTTCAACCCTGAGGGACACCACACAATGCCAGCATACTTAAACAGCATCAACAACCTCATCCTACGCGCCAATCTCCCTGCTGACAAGGATCCACGTAAATATGGTAAGAAGAAGTTAGAGCAGAAATAATGTTATAAGTCAAACTGAGAGCTATAGTGAGTGATAAACACAGTTTTAACTTTAACTGAGAAATGTTTGCACAGATGTAAAGCTGTAACAAACATGGCAGCGTCAGTTTTTTGTGTCACTTCTTGTGTTTTTTTCATGCTTCCAGAAAGGTCTGTACGCATATTATTTATGGTGGAATTGTCATTTAGCCATGCAGTCACACAGGACTCCTTTGTTATTCCAAAAAATGAGCAGAGGAAATGAGACATGACTTGTATTGTGCAGGAGGGATGCACACATCAGCATCAGGCAAATCTATCTACTTAGCAAGGTGCTTCTGATTGAACACTCAGTGCATTTTGTATGCTAAATATAAAGAGAGCTGTAAACACTGTGTTTACTCATGCTTCATTTCACTGGATTAAAGCCAGGGGGTGCTGTGTGTCCTTAGACTCACATCACTATGCATTGTGAATACTAATGAGCCCTGCTCATTGGGGAACCATGCTGAAGAGAACAAGGCTGGCCCACGTTTTCAGTACTGTTTCAGCTCCGAGTATTACCCTGACCATCTGCCTGCCGGCGCAAGCACGCAAATTTACACATACACACACACACACACACATACTCGTGGAGAAATGCTCATAAAAACATTCAGTGTATGCACAGAAGTACATGCACACATGCATTCAGACATATTTGTTCCCCATTGGACGGTGAAAGTGCTTGAGGGGGGAGTGTAATCATTTAAATGTTAGTGTTGGCAGAGGGTTGGAGACCAGAGGGGATTTCTTTCAAGGTGATGGTTCATTCTTCAGATGTGGAGCCCTGACCCTCATTGTGTACTTCAGAACCAACACTTACAGAGAGCTGTAAGGATGTCTCCATCAAACAGTTAATCCATTATGACTCCCATAGCATCCCTGACCTTACCTTTCCAGGGCAGCACAACAACCTTTTCCAATGTCCACACTGGCAATTGTGTTTAAGTACAACTGCTACAATGATTTTTGTGAGAAAAAACATGCCCATCATTTAAATATGCCACCTTTAGAAGAGGTCAGCTGAGATAACTGGTATGTATATATTTATATATATATATATATATATATATATATATATATATATATATATATATATATATATATATATATATATATATATATATATATATATATATATATAAAATTAAGCGCTTTTGATTTATTGATTGATTTATTCAGCGGGCGGCTGTGGCTCAGTGGCAGTGGCCCCACAATCAGAAGGTTGTGGGTTCGATTCCAGCTCCTGCAGTCACATGCCGAAGTGTCCTTGAGCAAGATACTAAACCCCCAAGTTGCTCCCACTGTTGTTCAGTGGTGTTTGAATGTCATCTGAATGTTAGATATAGCTGATGGTTTGATTAGCTTAGAAACCGACCATCAGTAAGTGAATGAGGCTAGCAGTGTAAAGCACTTTGAGTAGTCGGTAAGACTAGAAAAATGCTATATAAGTACTGGTCCATTTACCATTTATTTTATAATTGTGATCACATGATCAGCTAATAACAGACATGTGCATCACTTTTAAGTGACTCAAACATTACAGATGGGTTTGAGATTTTTAATTCAACCACAGGGGGCGCCAAAATTGATAGAAATGAAAAGTTTATCACTGGAGCAAATACACACACTCTAACTTCTGCGTTTGGTGGAGGATTTAAAGGGAAACAGTGATGTAGCATCAGCTGCTGCTAATTAAAAATGAGTTACCTGACAGAAACAATCATGCCCTTGAGCAAGGCACTGCACCTCCAGCTGAAGTGTCAGCATCTCTGGAAACAGTGACAAAGATGTGAGGAGTAGTTCATGTCTCTGAGCATGTAGATGACCCTGGAAAAATGATCAAGAAAATTCAATCCCCCTTTGTGTGCTCTGGCAAACCAAATCATCCTGCCATATATTTTTCAATCAACTCTGTTCCGAGCTGACAGAGGATCATTGCTGCTTTGCTGCTGTAATGCCTTGAATTGCCTCTGTGTCTTTCTGTTACAGCCATCTCAGTCTCCAGTCACCCCTATTTCGGCCGGGCGGATGATGAAGACTCAATGTAAGGACTGCACTTAACATTCTTCCTTTTTCTAAGTGGTTTGTTGTTATTCAACAATAGCATTAGCTGCACTCCTAAAAAGAAGAATGCAATCAGTATTCTAATTTGTAAAAGAAATCACAAGATTAGCCGAGTCATATTGAATATTATTGGCTGTTGTTTGGCTGAGCCCACGAGGAATAGCTGAGGCGTCCTTCTTTTCAATTCAAGACATCAGAGTCCGGGTGGACTGAGGGCAGGGAGGTACATGAAAGCTGTATTTACCCATATTTGATTTTCTAAATGGATTTCCCTGAGCTTGCACTATTGATCACCGTCCCAATATAATGAGTGTTTACCCTGAAGGTGGCACAGAGGTGGATTGATTCTATCCCACTCCCCAAAATGAGTCTATATATAAAACCCTACATACTCTGCTTTAGAGACCTGGGTTGTGGTCTGTATGTGCTTGTGTGTATTTTTGTGTAAACCCAAGCTGGTGTGTTTCTGGAGATCCAATCAAATAAATCCTTCAGAGAGCTGGTTGAAAGGAGGCTGTGGCCTTATGGAGGTCCTGACTCCCCTGGGCCTTATTAGCACTAAACATTTCACCACTTTTTTTTTCCTGTGTTTACCATTCTTTGGTTTTTCCACATACTTATTTATGTGTATGGCTCCACTGATGGCTTACTAAAGTACTGTAGCAGCTGCAAACGCACAATTGCCCCACCTTCTATGATGATATTCTACGTCTTAACATGATGCATTGATTTTTCCCAAGCCAAAATGTTTATAACTCCAAATGTCGTGGTTCTTACTGTGTGGTAGCTTCACCCATGGGAAGCATTCAAATGCTATCTTGGCTGGACTGATAACAAGCCTGCTCACTAGCTGCTGGCTATCCTCTGTAGTTAGCACTGGCCTCAGACGCCCACCACATGTCACTCTTTGTTGCTCTCTCTCCTTCCAACGCGGTCACTCTGCCAGCTTCAACCTCGGCTTCTCTTTCAGCCTCATGCTGCTTATTCCTTAAAAAAAAAACTGACAGAGAGCAGAGGAGAAGGAACAGGTGACGACATCCAGAAAGTTTGAATAAGCAGACCAGGTTGAGGTGTAACCAAGGGATCAAAGCTTCAGCTGGATGTCCAAGGTCTGTCCTGGACTGATGGAGGGCTGTAGCTTCACATAACACAACTTATAACACAGCAGAAAAAAGTTTAAGCTCAAGCTCTACACAAAGCCATCTGTTTCCTTACTGTTGTTATCATGTCAAAAGGCAATGTGCAGATATCACTTTAACGAAGCTGTTTGTTATTAATGGAATTCAGATTACATCCAGCCACTTCAATAGTTCAAATGAGTCAGTTCCCAAAAGGGAATGATATGATAGTTTGTGGAAAGGCTTTGAAATGGGCTTTTGTTTTTGTAGAAGAATTACTGCAGATTGCCTTTTCAAAGTGACTCAGCACACTGGAGGACAGAGTTTGTGCAATTTGTGGCCCTTTCATCTAAACCTGTGCAGTACAGCCTCTGTAGTTTGAAGTTAAAACTGAAGGAATTTAACACTGCGAGCCACACAGATGTATAAAAGGTGCAAAGAGAAGATAGTCTGTTGGTGAAATTCATCACAGAGGACCCGGCTGATCATTTGTGCCATAAAAGTGTTTCCACAGGTGTCTGAATATTTGAATATTTTCCCTCACAGTGTGCAGGGAATGCTTCAGATCCTGATTGCCATGTGTGTGTTGACCGGCTATTCCATCACCACAGCCAGCTTTGCCATCTATGTCGTCAACGAGCACCACAGTGGCTTCAAGAGGCTGCAGCACATCGCAGGCATCAGTGAGCCCTTCTACTGGGCGGTCAACTTCTTCTATGACATGGTAACGATGACGATCACCCTCATGGTGTTTGAATAGAACAACAAATACAAGGTGTAAATCTCATGTTTTATGCATAGACTATAATTAATGGACGTAGTCTCTGCAGCGTCACCCGTCTGTTTCTGAAACAGATTTTTGAAGCAATCGGCCATCGCGGCCATATTGGAAATGAGGCGTCAGTCACGTGAGCTGAGCTGTGCCTCTGATTGGATGAACTGGCGATCTTAATATCTTTTTAACTGTCAAGTTAGAAAAATTCACCCCTCTTACAGTGCATGCCATTAATGAAATTAACGATTCAGACAGGAGACATTTTTTTGTAGCAGGTTGTAAACATGATTATTTCAGCTTTGAAAACAGCTTTTTTTTTTTAGCTTGGTGTGTTTGTGACTTCCTGAACTTCTGGAGCCAGCCTCAAGCGGACACTCAACCAGCTGCAGATTTTAGCACTTCAGCACTGTCTCATATTCTCAGACAGGAGGTTGCTGCTTGGTTATATTATTTGAATACTTACACCAATGTGTAATTGCATCATGCTCTTTATACTTTTCCCCAGGCTGTCTATATGATTCCTGTGAGTCTGACTGTTGGTGTGATCGCAGCCTTCCAGATCCCAGCCTTCACAGATCGTCTAAATTTGGGTGCTGTCACTCTGCTTCTGGTGCTCTTTGGGTAAGTAATGTGACCTGATATGACCTGAAAGCCAAAAAGTCTTTCCAGTTCATGGTGAGGGATTTTTTATTTCCTTGTCTTATACCAAAGTGTACAAAAAAAAAACTTCAAAAGACAACTCTGCTCTTTGAAGAATTTTGTTAGCAGATACTTTCCTCTGGTTTGCTTGTGGTCTTTCTAACCAAGTTACAAAAATAACAGGTCATCAATATTTATTTCCTTAACTTCAGACACAGTTGGGGCACCCAGTACGTGCTTGGCGCTCTGTGCAGTCTCTCACTGAAAAAGCTAAATTTTATGAAATTCTTAAGGCCAGTGTAAAGAGGCTTCATACTGTGGTTTTTGGGTCGTGATGGCAGGTTTTATTTTACACATTCTGGGTCGGATTCAATTGCGAGACTTTTGCAATCATAACTTGTGCAAATGAGTCAAAGAAATCATCTAATTCACAAAGCAAAGGGTTAAAGCTCCACAAACTGTGCTGCAAGTAGCATCTGTATGTCAGGGTTTTTTTTTTTTTTTTGCATAGAAGTAAATGAGTCATTACACATTCATTATGAGTAAACAGAGCCCTCTTTGCTGAGTCTCATGGCCAAAAACAACCAATTCTGAAACATTGGTGCTAACAGCCTCAGTAGCTAAGAGTTTGTGGTAGCTGCACCTCAGTGTTTTCAAGTATTGTTACTCTCAAACATGGACAGAATACAGTGCTGTTAGGGTGAGCTTTGCACTGCCCAGAGTTGAGATCTGGCTGCTCATGTACAAAACTTGAGCAAATTCAACTGAGATGCAGAACTCTGTGGGCGTTTTAACTCCTGAGTGTTGTAGGAACAATTTGCTTTGTATCACATTAGAAGACCTCGAGAAGGAGCAGACAGCCGGAGCAAATGTTGTGCAATTATTGCTGCTGTTAGCAACTGCAATCTATTCTTAGTGAACTTCTCTTCTGTGAGTAAGAATAGCTCCACTGTACTAAGAGCAGCAGCAGCCATCCTTTGGTTTAGCAAGCTTCTGTGTGCAGAAAATTATGTTTCTTGAAAGGGGTTAAAGTATAAGTGATTAGATATGTCCTTAAATTATGAAAAAAGCATTGAGTTTTTTATTAGAAAAACAAACGTTAGCAACAGGGCCGGAGTGGGACTCATTTTCAGCCCTGGAGTTTCATGCCTCAGACCGGCCCACTTTGGATCATGACCTGTTATATTAAAATAATCTTACATAAACCTGCTACACTGCACAGATGTATTGTTGAGGTAACAGCCAGCTGCATATGAGAAAAAAAGAGCTGCTTGTGCAGGTGACCCAGGGACAGCGTTAGCAGTCTCTGTGATATATTTCAAATCCATGTTATAACTGAACACCGGCCCTCGCAGCCCTAAATCTGACCAGCCCATCGGGAATTTTCCAGATCCTTCAGATTAGCCACTCCAGGCCTCCTTAGCACTAAAAGTCTACACAACTGGCTTTAAAATTCAGATTTAAAAAAATGTCGGTCGTCTGGGCAGTTTTGTTAACAACACTGTCCAATTTTCAAGGCTTAAAACTTAACCCCTCGATGCCATGAATTTACGACATACTGCATCAGGTCTTGATGCAGCTGAGATGACTTTAGTATCCCACTAATGTCTATTGATTCATATTCTACACATACCAAGGACTTGAAAAGAGGACTTGAACACAATGCAGCCTAATAATATCTAAATATAACAACAACATACAGATGAGAGAAACATTTCTAAAAGGTGTATTATTTTTTTAAAGTTTGACCAGAACTCCAATAGAATGAACAGACATAGTTTTGACCTATACTGCAGCCAGCCACCAGGGGGAGCAGTTTTTGTGGAGACCTCACTTTGAGTTTTTTTTGTTTTTTTTACAGTCCATGGGGAAGACACTGCCAGCCTTGTGCGAATCTGATTATTACTGATGGTGCTTTACATAGCAGCCTCTGCCACCAGTGTGTGAATTTGACTTGCACTTTAAAAGCTCTTTAAGTGTTTCAAAGACCAGAGAAAGCGCCATAATAACACAGTTCATTTACCAGATACTCAAGGAATTTTCTCCTGCCAGATAGTGGCTGCTGTTGTCAATAAACCGACCATGTGTTTCATGCAGGATGATTCTGATTAATTAAGCCCGTTCTTATAAACACACTGTTTTCCAGCCTCTCCTGCTCTTAGTGTTTGTGCCAACCAGGTAGGAGCCACAGCATGGAGCATACGGAGGCTGCTGTTCATCAAACACAAACACTGCTCAATTTTGCAGAATTTCTCACTCAGACAGATGGTTGTAGGACTGAAAGGCTGTTAGAAAAATCACTATCAACATGTTTATCGGATGCAAGCCAAAGACGCTGAAGAGACGGGGATCAGGAAGCAACAGGGCTCACGGCAATAACAAAATGACTGGATATGGGAAAGACGAGCAGGCCGTCGGTTTTTAAAGCAAACTGTTCATGAGAATAAGTTGCAGATTTTGTTTTTTTTTCCAAAGGTGTCGATCCAACAGCATTCTATGTTTCCCACATCTGGATTACTGAGATTACTTACATCACCCTGCAGCTGTAGCTGAACCTAAGCCTCCTTTTCTGTGTTGCTGTTGCAGACCTCATCCCAGGCCCTAGATCTTAGGAGGCCAAGTCAGCACTCTGCCTCTCATTTATCAGACAGATGTCTCCCTCCCAAGCAATGAATAATCACGGCCCTCCATCTGTCAGGCAGCACCCACCTGGCCTGGTCTGCAGCCTTCTTGCTTCTGTTCGTTGTCATGGCTTGGCACCCACAGTCTGCCTACCCAGCACCTTTTTTTTTTCGGTGTGGCACGCAGATGCTTTGTCTCTGTCGGACTCTATCTGTTTGCGTCTCCTTCTCTTTCCCACCCCACTTCTGTCTCTCTCCTTGCTTGACTCCCTCCCTCTCTTCCTCGGAGTCTTGCTGACCCAGGCACCCCAATCAAATGAACAAGCAGATTATGTGAGGGAAGAGAGACAACAAAAAGAGGAGTGTTTTGCCACTAGGGGAATATAGAGAGAAGTAATTTATCTTCCTCTCTTTTTGGCGTCATGACTGAGTGTTTACACTCTTCATGCTTTGTTATTTCTGCTTCTTTCCTGTGCTGTAATCTTTGGTGCCTGTTTTCATTTTCACAGCTGTTCTCATTAGTCTGTTAAAGGTCTGTGTCTGTTCAGTCTGCAAGGAAAAAAAGCAAAGTCATGACATTTATAAGAAGGATTTTGAAGGAGGACGACGTACATTTCCTTATCCTCTTTGTGTGTTTTTCTTTTATGGATTTCTTTCTTTGAAACAAACCCAGAAAAGATCACAGAAATGGCATTCTGAAGAGTATGTGTGGATTTCTTTTGTTTTGAAGAGTCCTGTCATTTTGAACCCTCAGGTTTGCCACCTTCCCCTGGATGTATCTGCTGGCCGGTATTTTTAAAGACGTGGAGATGGCCTTCATCACCTATGTGTGCATCAACCTCTTCATCAGTGTCAACACCATCCTGTCCACCTCCATCCTCTACTTCCTGAGTCAAATATCAACCATCAAAACTGAGGTCAGACTCAAACAATGACTGTAGTAGTTAAATATGTATTTAAATAGGACATATTATACACATAGATTTTCTTTTCTTTTCTTTGTAACCTCTGTCACAACTTACACGAAAAATGAAACTGTTTTTACCCTTCTGGTGTCTGTGCAAACTCTCAGCTAAGCCTCCATCTGAAACACAAGGCTTCATGTTCACTTTAAGGCCCTCCTCCCTACAAGGCCGCTGTATTCTGATTGGTCTGATTGGCAGGTCATCTAATGGATCATACAACTGAGTTCAGACAAATGAAAGAACTCTTTGACTCTAGGATGTCATAAAATGAAATCAGGCAACCAATGCAGACTGCAGACTGAGCTCTAAAGACTGAAGGATGACAAAGGTTTACCTCCTCATTCACCTCTAGACCTATATTTAGTTGAATAGAATTGAATTGAATAGAATAGAATGTACCTTATTAATCCCTGAAGGGAAATTCAGAGTCCCAGCATTAATACAAGAAAGTGTAAAGCGCAAAACTTCTAAGAATATATAAATAAAATGATACAGTAAGTGTTAACTAGAAAAAAAAATGTCCATCAGAGAGGACAGTTTGGCCATAACTCCCCTGTCAGCCACCACCTCTACAGGGTCCAGGACTGACCTGGCCTTCGTCTGTTCAGTGTAGCTGACTTTCCTGTATCCTGTCTGCTCACAGCAGGTGAAATACTTCTGTGTGACGTTTGTTTCCGGTGTTAGCTCTGTTAGCCATGTCTCTGTGAATAGCATGATGCTCTCTGCCCTCTTGTATTCCCTCTGGTGCTGGGTTAGCATGGCTGGTTCGTTCAGCTCGTTGGATGGAAGGACAGATCGATGGTGTCTCTTCTTAGCTCACACCGCTGTACCAGCACATCGTCCTCGCCTCCTCCTCCTTAGCTTGCAGGGAACATTGGACCTTGCACTGGTTAACATTGACATGCTATGAGCTGTTAACAGCTGATCGTGTGTGTAAACAATGTGATCTAGGTTACACATAGGATCCTCGGACATTCACAGGAACCAAAATACTAAAAACACCACTGCAGACGTAACCGGTTTTGATGTCCATGTCCAACAAATGAGCCATAAGAGAAATCACAAACTCAAAATGCAAAGATAACAAAAGATAAAAAGAAGACAGAGCTGCTGCAGCAAGCTGCCACTCGAGCCGTGCCAAGGGATGAAAATATCCAAAACAGTAACACTGTGTTTGTCTGAAAAGATAGAAGAGCATGATTTCCCTTTATGACTTTTGATTTTTAATGAAACAGAATCATTCCCAAAGTTTCGGTGACAAAGACTGCAAAAGGGGCAAACATTCCTCACATGTTCAGTACCAGGAAGTGAAAATTACAATAACACTCTCTTCTGTCTTTTCTCCCTGCAGGTCATCCGCGTCATCTTCAACAAGCTCTGCAACGCCTTCCTCATCTTCCCCCAGTTCAACTTTGGCCACGGGATGATGCAGCTGGCAAGGAAGAACATAGAGGTCCAGCTCCTCAGCGGCTACGGCATCGATGCCTATCAGAATCCCTTCTCCACAGAAGCTCTGGGCTGGGTCTTCATTTCTTCCTTCATCCAAGGCCTGGTCTTCTTCAGCCTGCGCCTTCTGCTCAACAAGTCACTCGTGCGTAAAGTCAGGTGAGGAAGAACAACACCGGGGATTCATGATGATGCTACACAACTAAGAGTTTCTTGTTGTGCATATTCAGCTGAGTTTTGAAGTAGGGATATGTTTGGATGTGGATTTCAGATGTATTAAGTTTCTTTTGGACATTTTGTTCTCACAGATCCAAGAACAGCTGAGTTTGCTTTTAAAAGATGATGAATGATGTGTTTTAAAACTCTGGCTGCTCAGACTTTACAAGTTAATTGTTATGACATTTTTTTTTTGTTTAAGAATGAATATTCCATGAATAACCTGAAGATACAAAAAGCCTGAAGCACCTCGGTTAAAAACTATTACCATCCTCCTCTCACTCCTGGAAATAATGTATATTCTGTGTCTCACTGAAAACTTTCTCTTTGTAGACACCTCATTTGTGGCAGGAAGACGGTGCCTCGCGTGGCTAATGAGAACGAGGATGAGGATGTGGCAACAGAGCACCTTCGTGTGTCCAGTGGAGCAGCTGGTTCAGACATACTGCAGGTCAACCAGCTCACTAAGGTCTATCAGAGCTTCAACAAGAAGGTCCAAGCTGTCAAGAGGGTGTCTGTGGGCATCCCTGCAGGAGAGGTAAAGCTATTTATCAATGCAATTGAATTAAAGTCAGTAGGATAAGGGCATTGTGTGATTTCCAAAAATGATCAAGCTTTTGACAAAACAGCATGAGTGCAATCATCCTAATAATCTGAAGTAACATGTAATTTCCTACAGTGCTTCGGTTTGCTGGGAGTGAATGGAGCAGGAAAGACCACCACCTTCAAGATGCTGACTGGAGACGTTAGCCCCACTGATGGTACAGCACAGATCAGGGACCGCAACGGGTAAGCTTCTTATGAACTCCATTGGTCCTTATTGAGTATACAGTATGACAGCTTCAGTAGAATTATTATTCAGATTGTAGGCATACCTGCTAATTCACTGGAGTTGCCATGATGCCAGAATTTTGACACAATCCAGTAAAATCTAACAATGAGGAAATCTTAGAAATAGAAAACTAAACAAGACTTGAAATAAAATGAAATATTTCTCTTAATAATGTTGATAATTTAATAATTTGGCTTTGAGTCTTTTGGCTACTTACTTGATTTTTATGGTACAATCAAAAGTACATTAGATAAAATCTGTGTTTAACATATTTTAAAAGCTGAAAGATAATCAAAAGATTCTCAACAGGAGCCAACCCATCACAGGAGGGAAATCAGCTGTACAGGTGTCCAAGCTGCTCTGACTAATGACTCTGAGCTAGATTCAATCTGCATTACACAAATATCCACAAACGAGGGTTTTTATTGCCATGAATTTGCCAAAATTTGAACAGAAATGCTGTGGGATTTCACAAGTAGCAGCTGTATGTAACACCTGTATTTCAGATGCTTGTGAACGAATATAAACCAGCTCTTTTCTCATGGGTCTGGCTCCCTTACAGCCCTTTTGATAAGCTGCTCAGTGGATATACCTGGCACAGCGGGGACTTTCAGAGAAGCCTAGCTGTCCATCCCCACTACACCAAGTCGTGAACCCTTTTTAAGAATATATCTGTCCTTCCCATTTTCCCCAGGCGTTTGATCGACATCATGGAGTGCCGCAACCAGGGAATTAACATCGGCTACTGTCCCCAGGTAGACGCTTTGGACAACCTGCTCACCGGAGAGGAGCATTTGTACTTCTACGCTCGCATTCGAGGCATCTCAAAGAGGGAAATAGACGGGGTAAGGAGAGGCCGCAGGCTCAGTATGTCTTTTCAAAGCCCTCGGTAGTGACAACACCATCCACAAAATGACACCACATCTGATAGAAATTCAAAAGGTGCACTCCCACTGCAGGACGAGTAACAGTTGATGCCTCTGTGCATACTAAATCAGAGGACTTGAAGCATTGAGTGATGCGTGCTGAAAGCTGTACTATCTGGGGCGAAAAAATGGAAAAGCTTTTGTTGTCAGCGTGTACAGTCCAAACTTCAGATTTAAGCTGATGCTGTGCACTTGACTGAAGACAAATTTACATTTAAACAATACATTAATGATGAGAGGATCTCGCCTGACGTGTCACTTTAGTCCCAGTCTTCTCATTTATCTTCTGAGAACTAATCAATCTTTCTTCTGGGTTGATTACCGAGCATGCCTGTCTTTCCTGCCGTTGATGCAGACATGAGAGCAATCTTTAGAGCAGACTAATCAACATATGAAGTGATTCTATATTTTCGATGTCGTTTTCTTTTCTTTCCTTTTTTTTGCTCCCATAAAAGCTGAAAGAAAATAGACAGCTCTGACTTGATGTGGAAAACATCTCTTCATCCCGCTGTCTAAATTGTGTGCAAGAAAAAACTGCATTTGTTTGCTTTCTCTCGCTCTCTCTCTGCATCCTTTTGCAACTGCAGACGCACTAAAAGTAATTTTCCCCGACAGCCTCAGTCATGTTACAGTCTTACACTTTTGCATTAGCAAGGATACACATCGACACACAAACACACACACCCTTATATATTGCAGCACAGAAATATGGATCTGTCTGGCTCTAATCACTCTCGCTGCTGTTGTTCCTGCTCCTCGTCTCTGGTCATACGGATACAGACGACAATGGTTATAATGGCCACAGCATCAGTGTCGGGCTAATTCACAAAGATGAGGTTATATATAGAGTTCTTCTTATGTTGTCTCCCACCGACAGTCCCCTGGCTGTGGATAATGAGACAAGCCTTAATGGGGTCATTTTGCATTGACATGGTTTTGTCGAGCTTAATGAGCTGTTACATCAAAGGTGATGGAAAGCGGCTTTTGTGGAGGGACACAAAAATATGCTATTTTAATCTGAGGCAGTCAGGTATATGCTATGCTCCCAGTGTTTGTCATTCACATCTCTTGTCTTACACTGTTTATGTGTAGGGATGCATGTTATTATCGTATCAGTTGATATTGGCCTAAAAATGAAATAGCAGATATCGGCCAACATGCTGACATAATACACAGATTAAATAACAATGTTAATATGTTTTGTATTTTTTATTGTTTGCATATCACCTCTCAGTTACACATAGTTTGTAGCTCATAAAAATGTGCAGTGTAGATGGAGCCCACCTGTTCATTTATGTTCTAATCAGGGACTGAACTTTCCTTTTTTTGGGGAACTTTTTGTGATTTTGTTTACCCAGTGCAGATTGAGTAGTCACAGATAGGGCCTGACCAATACAGATTTTGTTGAGGGCAATGCCGAGTCTGATATTTGGCAGAAAAGAAAAATCTGATAACCCATTAGCTGATTCATTTTAAGAATATATAACGAATAAAATAACTTCTTTGTTTTAGCCCCTTAATGCTGACAAAAACAAAGATATGAATTACAGGCAGAACATTTTACTGTTTCAAAATACTTTGTCCTTTAGTATTTGTTTAACTTTACAACAGAAATTTTCAAGTATAAAAACATTAAACCTCTGGGAAATTATACCTTAAAAAAAACAAATTACAAAATTTGTCTTGAAGTGGTTAAAGCATTGCTTTAAATTGTTTGGAACCTTCCATGAGCTGCACATAACTTTTATTTTATCTTCCTTTCAGTATTTGGACTTTTAAAGTTTTCAGTATTGTTAATAAAGAGTAACTGTGATATGTTTCTGTGATGGAAGTGCAAATTCTGTTTTAAAACCAAAGTTATATCGATAAATGCTAACTGCTAGCATGTCAATGCAAGTTTCCATCCACATTAGCATCCAGCTAGCGCTGCATCCTATCATCATCTTTGATACATTGGGAGATGTATAACATGTTGAATGGATTGAATAGGAATCTCTTGTGAAAGAGTGATGTTTGTTTGTTTATTTGTTTTCAGTTTTACAGAGGGAGGGACTTTAACCAGGTTAGCACAACTTTAGCAGTGCATTATGAATGAACCAGCACAACAAAGCACGTACCACTCATCATGACACTTTGTAAAGAGAGTTAAACTGAACCAGGAGACGGGTTGAGTCATTGTAAATTTCATCATTTTGATATAAAGTTATCTGTCTGCAAGCTTTGCTCAGCCCACTCCTGTCATGTTGACTAGCTGTAGCTCACTTCTGTTCAATTTGAAGCAGCAGTCTGTGAGGTACATGTAGCTGACTAATTTAGGCACATTTACTGTCAAAGAGTTAAACCATTTTATTTAATTTGGGTTCATTTCAGTTGCACTTCTCACATGATCCCTGTGAACCTTGTATTGTGATGGTTGTCTCAGGGAGAACATCATCCAAGTTTTCAGTAGGACGTGTCCTTTTGTATTATTTTATATGAAAGAAATTTGTCATAAAATAAATATGCAGTTTGAAGTATTTTTCTCATTTTGCACAAGAAATTAAAATTACATAACAAATGTGATAAGGTTATGCACCATAACACTGTAGGCTACTTCCAAAAAAACGTTACAAAATATCGGTATCTGTAATCGGCTAAATGAGTTGTAAAATATCGGCATATCAGATATTGGCAAAAAATTCCAATATTGTGCATCCTTACTTATATGTCTTAACTTTTCAATGTCTTCAGTGAGATCAGAGTGGAAAATCCACAGTAAAGGTAAATCCTTGTATACAGAAAGCTATCCATTGCATCCACTGGCTGCATTGATTTGGTTTCTAAACTTGCCAGCTGATGGGGAAAAAGCCTGAAGTGTACCGATGGGAAATCACCTCAAGCTGTTTGAAAATGAATGTGTGTTTACAACACACTATTTCATGTGATTAATAGGAAAGCATTTAAGGAGGGTGAGATGGTTATGAGCCATTAATGGTTTTCCACCTCTGCTTCACTTGGAGGATAATATGATAGATTATGCCGTGTCAGGCCCTGCTCTGTAAAGCTCCTGCAGCTTTGGGACAGCATGGAGTTTACATAAAATAAAGTTACACACTGCAGCCGTCATTGTTATACAAACAAAATTAAATATGCATGGGAGTGGGACGGATAGATCGCTGGGTTCTTTGCTGCTTTGCTGGGCTGCTGTTGTGGACAGAATAAGAGGTGACAATAACAGAAATGAACATGAATATCAAGTAGCAAATACGCTGTAGGACCAGGCTTCCCCCTCAGGAAGTCTTTGTGTACATCTACCTCAGCTTGCTGAGTTCAGGGCCTGAGATGTGGACAGTGGGATATTGGTGTCTTGCTTTGGATAGACAGCCTGCATTGGATTGTTTAAAAGGATGGAAGATCAACCTTCTGTAAAGGTGTGGTGTCGTATAGATCTCCTGGAGTCACAAATGAAGGCTGACTTTGCGTGTTGTGCATGAGACCAGATAATAGGGATCTAACAATCTGATATTTTGATACTGCTAAATCTATAGACAACCAATAGTTTATTCTTAAAATCCATAAAATGAAAAAATAATCAGATAGATTTACATGGTATGGTAGTATATTCAAGTGATTTCTGTGTTTATGTAACGGAAATAAATTTGTGATTTATCCACTTTCACACAGGGAGTAATAAAAAAACACAGTCACTCCTTTAAGATGACATTCAGTGTATGAGTCCTCCTTCACCTGTTTATTATTCTGCTCATCCACTGTATAATCCCCTGCATGTGTCCTTTAAAGGTGGTGCGATACCTGCTGAAGAGGCTGGAGCTCAACTACCACAGAAACATCACCACTGAAGGGTACAGCTGCGGCACCCGCAGGAAGCTCTCCACAGCGCTGGCTCTTATAGGACATCCACAAATCCTGCTCCTGGTGAGGACACACCTGTTCAACCTATGCTAGCTGCTTTTTTTCACAGCCTAACTGGCCAGAACCAAACCACAAATATTAATCCGTCTTTTCCACCTGAAAAGGTCTTTGAAGGATGGTGGAGATTGATCCGCTAGACTTGGTGGATCTCTTATACTTAATTAGTCTGCTTCCTCAGGCTTACCCAGGGGTGGTTTTCACTTCAGTGTTTTTTACTCTGTCTCGATCAAATGCTCCTTTCTCTCTCCTTTCCTTCTGGCCTTCTGTTGTTTCCTCTGAGGCCTCCTAATTTCTTCCTCCATTCCATCTTCCTTCTTATTTTGCAATACGTCTACTCCTCATACTCCTCAGTATGTGCAGTCTGCCTGCAACCTGCTGCTCAACTCAATTAACTTCCCATGTTCCTTTCACCTCTCTGTCTTGATGTCTTTCTTTTATTTCACAGACTACGTGATCCCCCTTCAAATCCCTCTATTTTTGATTTATTTTTATTTTTTGTGTGTGCAGGACGAGCCGAGCTCTGGCATGGACCCTCACACTAAGCGTCACCTGTGGAAGATCCTCTCTGAGGAGGTGAAAGGGAAGTGTGCTGTGGTGCTCACCTCTCACAGGTTAGAAGACATGCCGTTGCTGCCTAGTTTATGTTTGACATGTCCGCGAATCTCATTTTAAAAAAATATATACTGGCATTCATATGAATCACCACACAGAGGTCACCGTGATAACCATGTGATGAACAATTCCTTGGGTGAAATTGCAGCCAAACTTGGTAAAGAAGAGGAATTTGTGGGAAAATATGTTGTAAACAGTGTGAACAACTTCTTCTTCTGTGGTTTAGTACTGTGGTAGATGTGCATTTGTGATACACCGCCCCCTGCAGTTTGGGAGTGGAAGCCGCGCTTAGTGTGAAAAAGCATAAAAGCTACAAGTGTTCTTTTGTGTCTCGTTCATGCAGAAAACATAACCAGCCCTTAACACTCCTCATGTTAGGTTAACAGAATAAATTTTAGGTTGTTAAGATCTGAGTTTCAGGTAGTCCTATTTAGTCTTTTTACGTACGTATGTGCATACTTACACCTAGGTTAGTTCATTTCTTATTTTGATGACAAGTATGCTTTTATTTTGAAAGGACAAAAACGGTACCCCTTAAGTCATGGGAGTGAATGAAAACAGCCAATAAAAAAAAAACCCTTTCAGTGTCAAAAAATTATACATATTAGCACCATAAGCTGTTGCTTCCTGTTACTGTGCATATGTGGGAAACAGGCGGTCAGCACTACTATGTAGCTTCAAAAATGAGAGCTGAAATGATGTCTAAAATGAGACGTTTGGCTTTTTGAAGCACTATTTCCTTGAAATGAGAGCTAATAAAAATGATTTTCTGAATAATGTCTAATCACTGTGCGTTAACTGTGTTTTGACCTTCTTCCTTCTCGTCCTTGTGTTTGTATCTCAGCATGGAGGAGTGTGAGGCGCTGTGCAGCCGTCTTGCCATCATGGTGAAAGGTCAGTTCCGTTGCCTGGGCTCCCTGCAGCACATTAAGAACAGGTTAGTGACCTCTGCTCATCCTCCAATCCAGCCATTACTGCTCTCTCCACCACACCTCCACAGCCCTCAATCACCCTCATGTGCTCCTTTGTGCAAGCAAATGCTCACTTTTTTTATTCGTAACAACAGTGTGTCCACCCCCTTCTTCACCTTCACCCCCCACTCCAAGACATGTAATAACACAATTCTTTGTACCTAACTTCTCCTTTGTGCAGGTTCGGCAGCGGGTTCACAGTGAAGATGTACTTGGCTGAGGCTTCCTGTGATGCAGAGGCAATCACTGGCCTCATGCAGCGCAGATTCCCCACCACTTATCTCAAGGTGAGCCTTTCCAGCCATTCAAAGTCTTAAAGAGTGTTTGGTAGAAACCATTTAAAAAAAACATAGATGGGGTTTATATAGCGAGGGATTGTGGCAGTACATTAAGGCATCTTGAACTATATCCACATGCTGCTGATCAGCCAGAAACAACCTTGGACTGCTCTCTTCATCCACTTCATGTTAGCCGACTATGCTAACAAACTTTTCAATATTAAGCCCTGAAAGCATTATTGCAACAGCAGATTTTTACATTTCTAGCAGACATGGGGTGACATCAGCTCCAAAGTTCACTCCAGTCGGTTTATTAAAGGATTTTCTGCCTTCTGCAGCAAGAAAACAAGCTTGCTGTGGGTGATGAGAGAACCAAAACAGCAAAGTTGTTGATCTGATTGAAATAAAAAAAAAAAAAATCCATACAAACATATGTACAAAATAATGCGGGAAATAAGAAAGACTGAGCAATAGGGAATATCAGAGTTATGAGATAATTCTATTTTTTTTTCTAAATATTGTTAACATGTTATTGAGCTCATGCTGTTTACATTATTTTAAGCCAGAGTAAGCTGGGAATTTAATTTCTTTGCACTTGTAAAGTTTTCCCTGGTTTAAACAGCTTTTCATTGAGTTTTACAGAGTTTTAGTTCCACAGAGAGGCTGTTTCTAAATATTAAAACCTTCTACTCGTGCATTCCCCTCTCAATCCACAGGACCAGCACTCCAATATGGTGGAGTATCACGTCCCAGTCGCTCCAGGAGGGGTGGCTGACATCTTCGACCAGCTGGAGTCCAACAAGAATGCTCTGCGGATCAAACACTTCTCTGTGAGCCAGACCACACTGGATGAGGTGAGAGAAAGAGATAAACAAACAGAGGAAGGGGCTTTGGGGGGTGAGGGGGTCCAGTGTGGAGGGTTTTTAATAGAGGTGGGAACATACCAGTGAGGGACAGGACAGAAAAAGAGGACACAAGATGATAGAAGAGAGAGAGAGAGAGAGAGAGAGAGAGCAGGAACAGGGGAATGCTCGGTGAGAGTGAAAAGTGAGCTGAGAAAGTTTAAAAGAAGCAGAGGGAAGCTGACAGAGGGTATGCCAGAGGGAAAATAAATGGAATATGAGTTAGGGAAAGAATCCATGAGCTTTTATGCAGCCAGTGCTGATTCTTCAACCACTCTGCCCGACTGGGGCTCTGGGATTGAAAGATACCACAGGCCAAATAAAGCGAGGGGGGTCAGGAAGGGATCAGACAGGCAGAATAACTGTAATAACTCAAATAGGAAGTATAACCCTTTTGGATTAACTTTTTCCTCAAATTTTTATCATCTTTACAGGTCTTTATCAACTTTGCAATGGAAAACAGAGACATGGAAAGAATACCAGTTGACAACCAACTCGATGCCTGTGACGCTGACAGCCTGGGCTCCTTCCACACTGTTAAAACATAAGGCTGACCGCCATCTTTTCTTTGTCATTTCCTCCTCTTCCATTGTGAAAAAAAACACAGTATCTGCTCATAACAATCAACCCTCAGTCTGCCTTTGATATTGTGAAAAACAACAGCCCACATTATTTACATTTAAAGAGTACAGCTTAGTTCCCATAAATGTTTTGACTGATCACATATGAAGGATAACTTAAGAAAAGAACAAATACACATTTGCATGAATGCACAGATGGAAAGAGATGATGAAGTGAAGCTTTATGTTTTTTATGGCAGGTCACACACCTGTTTACCTTTTATTCTGTAGATCTTGTTATTTATGAAGGATGAAATTAAATGTATATGCTATTAATTTTTCCCCCTGGTTTTGGTACTGTTCACTATGAGAGTATGATATCATAGCTAATCAAAAAAAAAAAGTTTTCTTTTTAAATTTCATTTGGCTTTAAAATTTTATAAAAGCAACAAGGCACTCAGATGCTAAATCTAAATCATTTCTTGGGGAGTTTTTTTTAATTCCTCTATTGTACCTGTAAATGTCCTCCCTAGATGATACTGGAAAGAAGAGCATAGTCATACTTCGAAGAACATCCTCACTTTGCACTTTCTCCCAGCTTATTAACAAATGCTCTAAGGGCAAACCTTACCTTTAGAATTTTCTGAGTATTTAGTGGACTCTTTCTTTCTTTGGACTCCTCCAAGATTGCCTTTAATGTATCAAGCCTTTTTATATTATTCTAATAAAGGATATTTTTAAACGCAACTTCTGCTCATTTGTACTTGCTTTCATATGTCTGAGAAATGGAATGTATTCCAGACAGTGATTTCATGCTGCTGTACCTTTAAGACAAAGTGTAATATACTGCTGCCCATATGATTATTTGATGGGAGAATGGAGGCCACTTTAGGACATTACACCTTCCAGAGCATACATAAATTGACCTTCACAGTGTTTGATTTATGCATTAAATAAATTTACTTGATGATGCATGCATGATGCATTTCTTTGATTTGAAATAAATTTGTCTTAAAAAATTAATAATGACGCATCTGATGTGGGAATAAATGAAAATAATCATATTCAGATTATCTCAGACACAATTGTTTTGTAGTTACAGAATTCTGACATTTTCTGTATCTGTAATTTGAATGCAGTTTTGACTATTGTCGATTACACAACAGATGCACATAACTAAATCAGTAGAAAATAATACAAAAAGATTCAAACTTACTTTCTCCACAAAAATCAGCTACTCCCGCCATTTTTTTTTTCATTTTCATTTGTATATAATTTTAAATATAAGAAATCGCTTTTGTTATCTCTGCGTTGACTTTTCACGAGTTAATAATGCTGTGGGTGGAATAGTGTCGGACAGAGTGGAGGGAGGGCGGGTCTCAGCTACGTCATCGCCAAGCATCACTGGTTACTTCCGTATGTCTTTAGCGGGAAATGCAATAAACCAGGAAGTAAAGTCCGACTGTTTTGCAGCACAGAATTTCAAGCGGCAGAAAGAAGGAGGGAGAAATTTCTACACTTTGACAATGGATGATGACAGTACCGTCCAGACGACAGACTGGAGGAACACTAAAAAAGCGTTGGCAAACTTTCGGCAACTTCTGATCTGTTCGAAATGGTAAATATAAATCGTGAAGTAATGTCATCCACACATGTTTTAGTGAATTCAAGTATTTTTTGCTTCATACAAGCTCATTACTGTCCAGTATTATAAAAGACACAACATGGAATCATAAATAAAGGACACATGACAGAAATACTGATCAGCAATAGGCTGTTTATTTTACAGTGTGTTGGACCATATCTTTCCTTTCGATCAATGCTAGCTGTATCTTGTTCCAACCTTACTGATATAATGTGTGATTTCTTTTCCCAGCTCCAATTTAATGAAGGAACCTGTGTGTCTGGGGATGTGCGAGCATATGCTTTGCAGGTAATTTAGCCCCGGCTGAATGATTTGTTTTTCCTACATGCAGAAAACAATAGACTGGATAAACTGTGAACAGCTAATGCTTATTTAGCTCCATTGTATTCAGCTGTACCACTGCCAGGTTTCTGTTTAGTTTTGTTTTGTTTGCAGGAAATGGAGACTGTTTTTCACAATCAATGTTTTTTTTCTGTTATTACAAACGAATATGTCCACAGTAACAACGCTGTATAATTAGATTCCTTAAACACATAAAATGGCAAGATGAACTAATTTAGGATTATCGAATCCATAAGAATAATCCATTAAATGCCTTTAAGGTAAACATGTCAGCACACCTGGTACAAGAAATGTGCATTGAGCCATTATATAAATAGTAAAAATCACAGCTCACTTTTAAATGATTCATCAACAGAAGAGAAACCCTGCTGTCTCTTTTATTATAGGACATATTTCCTGTCTATATGATTACTTCACATCCTCATTGTTTCTTTTCAAAGGATGGTTTAGATCGATCGATGGTGCTATTATATGTCCCTGACATAAACCGAAGCCTCAAGTTATTCCTTGTCTCCATGACTGACTGGTGTTAATGAGTTAATCAATAAGCTCCTTGTATTTATTCTTACCAAACTCTGAGCTGGCCTGACTTCTAATTTAAGCCTTGATTATTGCTCAGGTCCTGTGCGGGCCCCTGGGCTGGAGATGGCTGTGTGGTGTGTCACAGTCCTGCTTGGGTGAAGGACATTCAAATCAACAGGCAGCTTAGCAGCATCGTGCAGCTCTTCTGTGATTTGGAATCCCTGCTCGGTCCCACTGAACACCCAGGTACACAGAAACTATTAAGAAGAAGAAGAAGACTGAAAGAATAATTAACAACCCCCACACTCATCTGACTACTCACACCCTCTTCCATCGATTGGTGACCAAAAACATTTGACATTTTCCTCTGCCAATCTAACCCCTCAATGACAGCATTAGGAGCTTGATTGTGTGGTTTATTATCTTCATTGCCCTTTCAGCATCCCGGTAATGACAGTAATTATGCTCTGCAGTTAACAATGGTGATGTTTGGGAGTACATCTCAGCTTTCACAAAGAGCTACGGGGTAAAGCCTGAAGGGAAAATTAAACAAATCTGCAGATTGTAACAGATTTCTGAAGATTATTACAAATACACAAAGTCTATTTCACAGTCATTTAAAGTGGAAAAGGGATATTCAGAAAGGGAATTTTCTGTGCTTCTTTTTGCAGACTTGTCTCTGGCTGAGGTCTCTACACAACCTGAGAGTCCTGCATTAAAATACAAGAAAAATTTCAAGATCTGGTTCAGCCCCCGCAGCCGTAAGGTGCGCTGCATGGTGGAGAAGCCTTCAGAGGTCACCATACCTGCATGCCAGTCTTCAAAAGAAGCAGGTCCAGCACAGCCAGACTCTGTTACTGCTCAAGGTCAGGACCTGTCAGTTTTCAATTTCACTTCATCCTCCCAAGATTCCGGCTCTGGCTGCTCAGAATCAGGATGCAAAAATGAAAACTCAAATAAAAAAAAGAGGTCATTGAAGAAAAATGCTGCCAGCAGGAAGGTGTCAACACAGGTCACTCCAAGGACCACAAGGAAACAGTCCAAACAGAAGATGAAGACAAGCAGGCTGGAGGCTATAAACCAGCAGTGGGGAATCACAGAGAAGGGAGATGCCCTGGAGGAGAAGGAGCAGCCATGTGCTGAAGGAGCGAGGAGGTCCAGTAAGAGGGTTTCCTTCTTAAGCCCTCCTCTCACATCTGAAGAGCCTCAGACTGAAGTGTCAAAGCTGAGCACTGAGGAACTGAGCTCTAACAGAGGCACCATGGGAACAAGTCTTCCTGAAGTCACCGCCACTGTGCCCAGTGAACAATTCCAGCCTTGTCAAAGCTCACAGGATGATGACAAACTGCCTGCACATGACCCCGACCCAGTTGGTAGTCCTGAAAAGCAGAGCAACACATCCAGCCGACAGCATTCCACAAAACGATCCAGAGTGGAGGAGAAGGTGGCCACACCAGAGAGCACCCCAAAGAGGCCCCGAGCTTCTTCAGGCAGGGGCAGAAAATCACAGATGTCTCCTGCTGTCCTAAACCCTCCATCCTTCCCCAGCCCCAGGTGTGAGAGGAGCATCAAAAAATCACCGGGACAAAAGCAAAGTGACAGCCCCTCTCACCTCACTGCTGCTGCTGCTGCTGCTGGAAGAAAATCTCCAAGTGCAGGACGGCTCAGTCCAGGGAGCCCGCCGTTTATGAAGAGGAATCACAAAGGAGAGACTCTGCTGCATCTGGCTGCTATAAAGGTACTCTCTCTTTTACACATATCTCACCTCTGGATTACTCCCTTTATGCAGCCTATGAAGCACCATAATAGACATTTAAACCATGCAGAATTAACACAGGTTTAAATAAAGTTCTATCAAATAAAATTCCATCATTCCACAGACTGAGATAACTTCACACAGCCGCACAATATTTTATTCAATCTGATTTTTCAACAAAGAGCTCCAGTAGTTTCCTTGAACTTTGTCGTATTATCTTCAGACTAAAGTTGTATGCTTTTAAAGAACATCTTTGTCAAGACATTTTTTATTCGACTTCGTACTGAACAACTGTTAAATAATTTAAGAAAAGTCACAAAGGAAGGCAAGATAATCACTCCCAGATGGTCTTTGAGTTGGATTCTATAACTGAGCTTCAATATTTAGTCTGCAGGTATGAAGTAATTCTGATAAAAAAAAAGCAGTATGACAGGTTTATATTTTAAAACTCAGTCCTTTTAACTGAACTCAGGGATGATAATTCAAATGATAAATAATAATATGAAGCTCCTGCAGGAAACAAGAGAAACATTTATAAGTTTGTATGCTAATGTGTACACACATCCATGGATCCTGGTGTGTATGTACATTTATTTATTCATTCTTTATTTATGAGTTGATTTGGATTCTCATTAGTCAGTGCCAGGGTAACCATCACTCCTCCTGGAGGTATTTCACTCTTGTTTTTTCAACATTTCTGACAGTAACTGTCCCTTTGTGCACGGCTAAATTGAATCCCTCATTAATCCGCTGCTGAGGTGATTCCTGTCAGTATGTTTATATTTACTCTCTCCACACTTTTACACATTCATCATCCCATAAAACAATAACACAGTTAACTTAAACTTTTTTTCTCTGTGGTTTCCAGTTAGAAAAACCTGAATTTGCATTTAATTCTGACTCTTATCTTCATACTAAGGAACTCGGAGGGAAATTAATGTGAAATTATTACGAGCATCAGATAAGCTCAGTGCTGGTATTCACAGACAGCAAAGCCAAAGTTTTAGACCAATTTTATATCACAGTTAGTTTTAATTGAGGCAGAGTAAGGGTTAAAACATGCCCTGATTGGTTAGTTTGTTGGGGCTTTATTTAGGGATGGGAGAAAAAAATCGTTTCACGAAAGTATCAGGATTTTTTGTTTTACAATTTAAACATTTTTTGTTGTTTTTTTGGACATTTTTTTTGAAAATTTAAATCGTTTTAGTCTGTATTTGTTTATCCTAAAAACTGACTCACATGTGATGTTCATTTTTTGGGGAAATATGGCTTTTGATATCGTCTGTAAAGATCATCATCTTTCATTTACATGGGCTGATGTTAAAGTCAGGGTTGGTAGTCACAGAAAACAAGCATGAATTTGAATGTAGCATCTCCTCAGGACTCTGTTTAGCACCCCACCCACCCACACTCAGAGCTCCTCCAAAACGACGCCCCCTCTCACATGCACGAGCGCCACTGACCATTGATCGTAACTGATTCAAACCACAGACTCAATCCGATCCTCAGAACATTGTTTCTGTTTTACTCACACCAGAGAAATGTACATGTGTGAACAGCAGGACAGGATTTGATTGGTTTAATAAATTGGCTGCCAAACGCTAGGATTGGTTGGTGTTTTATAATAACAAAAAGTCTACATCTGATGACCAACATTATCTTTAAATAAGGCAGTAAAATTACAAAAATTGCCAATATCGAAGAATTTTAATTTAAATCAAATCGGCGCCCAAAAAATCGTCAAAGAATTGAATCGGGAGAAAAGCACATCGTCCCAGCCCGAGGTTTGTTTTAGTTTGAGACATCAAGAGGTCTTCATTTTCAAAGAAAACATAATATACAGTTATGAATTGATAAATTTGCAGTTATGGCTGTGCAGCTGATCTGATCATAGGTCCTCACTGATCTGCTGGACACTGCAGTGTATCTCCAAGCTCAGCTGAGCGGACATAGCATGGTTCTAGCATGTAAGTTCGGCTATAAAGAATCTTGAGATGACATTTGTCGGGATTGAGAGGAAACAGTTTCCTGTTGATTCCGAAAAATAAAGAAACTGTTTGTAATTGAATCTTTGCTGCTAATGACTGATGACTGCCTTGATCGTTTTGAAACACAACAGATCTGGTGTTTTATTGGAAAACATTCTTGTAATTCTGAGATAATGATCTTCTTCCCACTCAAACAATTTTATCTGAAACACTTAAAATAAAAACTGATAAATAAAAAAGAGTCAAACCCAAGTTGTTAAAGATATGTTTGTACAGTTTTCTCCAAATTGTAACTTCTACCTTTCTTTAATAAGTCATGAGAAAACATGTCCGCTGAATGTTTTCCTTATTTTTCGTGCCTTAAACTTCTGAAACAGCGGTCACTTCCTGTTTCTTTTCCTCCCTCTGTCAAAGATATGAGTCCTCAGATGATCCGATCGTCATGTTCTGGTCTGTTGAGAATAAAAGGGTCTTGCAGTAATCCCTGTAAACATAGCAGTAATCCCCCTCTGAATCCCAGACAAGGTAATCAATGTCCCATTGTGGAGTGTGATTAATAAACAGCAGGCCTGTGGTACGCTGGGATCAGAGGCTGTGTTTGAAGGGTTGGGTTTGCATGTCTGCAGTACTGACCTCAGGTTTGCTCTCTCTGGGTCCTGCAGGGAGATGTAGAGGCTGTCAGGGAGCTGCTGGACCAGGGCTCTGACCCCAACCTGAAAGATAACGCTGGGTGGACACCTCTGGTAAGACACATACAACAAGCACTTCCCAGAGCTTTATTTGGCTGGTGGAGATAAGCAGGGTCGAAAGATTTCATGTACAAGCTGCAACTGTTGTGTTGAATTTGTTTATTCACACCTTTTGCGTTTCTTCTCAGTTACATCATATATGTTGCTGTTGTCCTATATACGCAGTTCCTTAGAGAAAAAGCAGCTTTCTTGATCTACTTTTTTTTTCTGAATCCATGTTACCTTTCTCATATTATAATATTTTATCCAGTAAACCAACATTCAGGTTTAATCCCGACTGAGTCAGAAACCACATTGTACTGTCACACTCGTATGTTATGTATTTCTCAGCTGCCTAAAGATGACAAACTGGAAATTCCTTCAGTGCCGCCTGAGCCACTCTTCTTCCTCTGGGAATAAGTGGAATAGTGTTTGTTGTTCTCTTATTGCAGCACTTCAAAAAGCTCCTTTCTGTCAAGACACTCCACTCAAACTCAGGTTTTCAATTTCAGCTTTGACAGTTAGTATATGATCTTGTGTTGCCCTCAATAAGCATAAGGCATGACATCTTTATATTTGACAGTTTATATGTGTCCATGAAGAAGAGAGAGCTGTCCAGCATGACATGCTACGCTCACACAGGCCCACAAGGGAAGTGTTTATCTCAGTCCTGCTCCTAAAGCAGCAGTTTTTCTTTTCTTTTTCCTTCCACTGGCAAAATAAGGTTCAAAATACTGAGAGGTTTTTCTTTTCTCATGTCTTTTCAAGAGTGGATGCAAAGTTTAAATTGATTTTTTTTTTTTTAAAGGTAGCAGAATGAACATGTCTCTGCCGTCAGCTTTCAATGCAGCACATGGCATTGACAGGGGCGGGAATCCAAAATGGACCCATGTTACAACAATATCACAATACACATAGTGAAATGTTGTTGTACTTTTAAACTTCTGGCACCATATCAGGTACAGCAGTACTACATAAGTCTACAGACAACTGTACCATTGCAGGGGCAGTCTGCTCAAATGTGACTTTTTTTGTACACACACACACACTTGAAGCTCCTCTGAACAACACCCCTGCTCACATGCATGAGCGCCACTGATTTGTGATCGTGATGGTGACTGATTCAAAACCACAAACTCAAACTGGTACTGAGCCCATGGTTTCTGTTTCTCACACAGTTATCTTAAAACTTTTTTTTCTTTGTGGTTTCCAGTTAGAAAAACCTGAATTTGCATTTAATTCTGACTCTTATCTTCATACTAAGGAACACGGAGGGAAATTAATGTGAAATTATTACGAGCATCAGATAAGCTCAGTACTGGCATTCACAGACAGCAAAGCAAAAGTTTTAGACCAATTTTATATCACAGTTAGTTTTAATTTAGGCAGCGTAAGGGTTAAAACATGCCCTGATTTGTTAGTTTGTTGGGGTTTTATTTAGGGGTGGGAGAAAAAATTGTTTAACATAAGTATCAGAATTTTTTGTTTTACAGTTTCATTTTTTTTGACAATTTAAATCCTTCATTTTAGTCTGTATTTGTTTATCCTAAAAACTGACTCACATGTGATGTTGATTCTTTGTGGAAATATGGCTCCTGATATAGTCTGTAGAGATCGTCATCATTCATCTTTACACGGGCTGGTGTTAAAGTCAGGGTTGGTAGTCACAGAAAATCAGCATCCCCTCAGGACTCTGTTTAGCCCCCCCCCCCTGCTGATTCATGATCATATGATGGTGACTGATTCAAACCACAGACTGAAACTGGTCCTCAGAACATTGTTTTTGTTTGCTCTACGTTAGCAGTAATCAGGGTATGGGTAGTTTTTCTGACATTCTCCAGCGTACTTTGATCCCTCTTGGTTATGAGCATTGACTCAAGGGTAGTGCACACTGGTGAAATGTACGCGCAGGAGGCGGGCAGAACAGCAGGACGGGATTTGATTGGTTTAAAAAATTGGATCCTAGACAGCAGATATTTTTCACTCTATTTTAAGAACACATCATGTATTAATTGACATCAGATCATAAAGATAATTTTAACCAGGATAACAAAAAGTCCATCTAAATCTGATTATCAACACTGACTTTAATAAGGTGGAAGTGAGATGTTACTTAGTCACATATGAATCCAATGCTTGCACTGCAAAAAGTGAATTCTAAGCAAGTATTAATGTCTTATTTTAATAGTTAAAAACTTGACTGATTAGACTTAATATGAGCCACATTTACCGGACCCGTCATAAAAATATCTTATTTCAAGATATAAAAGGACAAAATTGATGCTTGAATTGTAAAGAGGAAAAAGACCCACCAAAGGGATAAAAAATCACTCGTCAAGTTTCTGGAAATAAGAAAAAAACTAATAAAAGAAATAAAAAAGGTCATTTTAAAGTGGATCTGTTTTTTCTCTTTATGAGCATCTTAGGCATCATTCTAGATTTTTAATATATTAAACTGAGACAGTTTTCTGGTCTTATCAGGTGAATGTGGCTCATATTTAGTCTAATGAGACTGAAAAGGCTATTCATTCTATTTTCCAAGTATAAAATTCTTCATTTTAATATTTGCAATAGTGTAAGAAAAGTATTTAAACATGGCGGGCTGATACAAATTAATACAATATTGTAAAGTACACTGTTTCTGTTTCCCCACACACACCTGTAGAAGTGCTGCTTTTTGCTCCAGACTTGTAGTAGTTCCCTGTTTTTTAAATACTCTCTGAAAAGACATCACATTTGATAAAAAGGAAAGACAAAGCTGAAGGCTGAGATATTTTTTATCGCAGAGAAAAGGAACAGATTGAGCTGACCAAACTTTCTGTTCCAGCATGAAGCATGTAACCTGGGTCACCTGGCAGTCGTGGAAGTGTTGCTCTCAAGCGGCGCCCTGTTGAATACACCCGGCTATGAGAATGACTCTCCGCTCCATGATGCTGTGAGGAACGGACGCTCAGCCATCGTCAAGCTATTACTGCAGCACGGAGCCTCCCAGAACGTACTGTGAGTTCCTTCAATCACATTTCTACACCTTCAAACTGTCTTTTTTTCTAGCTTGTCTCAACAATAATAAAGTGCAGCAGATGGAGTTCACTTTAATACAGAGTTGCTCATGTCAGAGGTAATCGCATATTGACCCACTACAAGGTCAGGATCGGATGCGTACATGTGGGTGTAATGGACAAAGAGCTGCTTCTGGACAAGTAATTAGCGGCACAGATGGTGGGCTCAGCTGAGTGGGTGCCCGCCTTTTGTAAAAATCTTCAAGGGCTGAGCAGGAACTCTGACCTGAAAACAAGTTTCTCTAATGTAGTGGTTCTCAAGCTTTTTTCCCACTAATGCACCTTTATTTAATTTTATATCTTGCATTTCAGTAGAAAAATAATAGAGTAATAGCTTTTGTTGGCTACATGCAGCAGTCAACGGTGCAACCAAACAAAAACAACCAATGATTACCCAGTCTTTTATTGTTTTGCAAAGCACTTTGGGCTGCATTCTCAAATGTAAGAAAGGTGTTATATAGATAAAGTTCAGTTGAGTGAACGAAAACAACTGATCCTGGAGAGAGTTTGAAATGAGCATTAAATGTTTTGTACAGGTCAGGTATTATGCTTTCCTGTATTACAGTTGGGAGCAAAATTATTCAACCCCCCTGGTGTGTTGGGGTTTCAGGCAAAATATATTACTTTTAAGCTGTTTTAAGTCATGAGATCTGAAGAGATGTTAGGAGACTTAGGTTGCAATAAATTAACAGGATTCATATGCTTCCAGGTTTGTGTGATCAGGGAATTGTAATGCTCTGACCTAGCCAAATATACCTAGGGTGTGTGGGGGGTTGAATAATTTTGCTCCCAACTGTATAAACATCGATGCAAATTTTTATTTTTAAACCACTGACTGTTGCAGAAATCCCTAAATCTGTCTGTAAACTCTGTCTAGACTTGCTGAAATGATGAGGTCATCATATAAAGTTCTCGTAACTGGAAGTTGGAGGGGTGGGCCTCAAACACCGAGGTCTACCCATAGACCTACCCCTCAACGGAAGGTTAAAACAAAGAAAAACTAGTCCTTAAATAAAATATAGATACACCCTGATTGTTCGATTGTCTCATCACACAGGTCAGGATGATAATTAAAACCAAGTGACTATTGGACAGACCTGTCAAAAGAAATTAAATAACTGGATTAAATATTTAATCTGCAAACTAAATTTACCTAAGACAACTTTTATTGTAAAAATAAATATTTATAGGCACAACCAGCCTGTGTCTCTAAACCTGTTCACATTTATGTTAAAACTTAACATTTGAAGTGCTGTAAGTTTCAGTGTAAACTTGTCACAACTGAATTCATATTTTCTTAACTAAGATACCAATACAGATACCTTCACTTCGATACCGGTTCCTGACTGAGACTTTTTTCAACACCAGTTTTATGATATCAGTTCTTTCAAAAAGAAAATTACATTAAATATTACTGTACAAATCTTGATTTTTAATTTTCAGCTTTAGTATTTCTCAGATCAGATATTGATTTACCCTGTAGGTACCAAAACTTGGCACCGAAAGATGAGGCAATGTCAGAGGATAGATTTTAAAACACTTCTGCTGGTTTATAAAGCATTAAATGGTTTAGAGCCAAAATATATCAGTGATCTTCTGATCCAGTACGAACCATCAAGACCACTCAGGTCATCTTGATCAGGTCTACTTTCAGTCCCAAGGGTTAGAAGCAAACATGGAGAAGCAGCATTCGGCTTTTATGCTCCAAGTATCTGGAACAAACTTCCAGAAAATATCAGGTCTCTCAGCTCCTTTAAATCCAGGTTGAAGACTCACCTTTTTACAGCTGCTTTTAATGAGAATATTTAAACAAATCATTTTAATATCAGTTTTCTTGCACAACCCTGCATTCTGCACTGTGACTTTTATCCTTCTTTTTTGCCATTTTACTTTCTTTTATTTTTATTTTATTATTATTTTTTGCTCTTTTAATTAATTTTTAAACTGTTTCTTTTAATATGTTTCGCCGCTATGTGAAACACTTTGAATTGCCTTGTTGCTGAAATGTGCTATATAAATAAACTTGCCTTGCCTTGCATATTTTGATGCTCAGTTGTACCAAAGCATTTAGGTCAATGCTATAAAAGAACCACTGTTCTGTACCAAGCCCGAACGGTGTAAGTCTCATGTATCATGATATCTTGCTCAATGTGGAGAAAGTGCTTGGAAACAGCATATATAGTAACGACAGCAAAGTCAAACTTCATCTAAGAAACTGAATTTTTCTTCCTGCCTTTATGTCCGTTGTTGAAAGACGCACACAAACCCAAAGAAGAATCCAGTGCAGTATTCTGTTTTTTTCATCTATCATCATATCTTTTTTTTTTTTTGGCTTTTTATGCCTTTATTTTGAGAGGACAGGACAGCGCATAGAAGAGGAAACGGGTTAAGAGTGGGGAATGACACACAGGGAAGTTGCCACAGGCTTTTTTGCCCATATGGAGTTGACCTTAACCACTAGGCCATCTGCGTTCTTATCATTGTATCTTTTAAAGTCACTGAATATGTTGATGGTTGTATGAACTGTCCGAGTGCAGTAGTTGGTTGCATGGTTTTGGGTAACTGCATGGACGGGGTCTCCAAAATGTATAAAAAAATGATAAGACATATCAAAACAACTGTAACTGAATCAGACATCTGTAGAAAAGAAACCAAGCATTCAAAGAGAGTTTAGATTTTTTGGCATGGCCATTGTATTTCTTTGTGTTACATCATAGAGGTGCTATGTGGACCACTGCTTATTTTCAACTTGTTCAAGTACTCCCCAGGTGCTTGTTTCCCTCTCACTGTAGCAGGCATTCAGCCTCTCCAGTACCAAGAACAGGTCCATGTTAGTGCAGTAAGTCGATAGACAGAAAATCTACTGATGCTGATTAGTCGTTGGTCAATGCATTGATGCTGTATCAGCAATTCTGCCCTGTGCAGGCAGGATCTCTAATGAGGGAGAGGAGGATGCTGGTTAATCATCGAGATCGATAGAGCAGTTGATCAGGGTCAGTTTGTTGGTCGGTAAGCGCTCACTTTACTTACCATCCTCTTGTTTCCTCCCTTCTTCATCTCGCTTTAATTGTCTCATGACTTTGATGGGTCCTGGTTGCCCGCTCTTACATTTTATCTCTTTTCTACAAGGGGGGAAAAAGGCAGTGGTTTGGACTGTCTGTCTGTCAGAGCGTTGCAAGATGAATGCAATCCTTGCCCCTGCCTCCCCAATTCCCACCCCCCACCCCACCCACACACACATATATAGCATACTCAGACAAAAAGCAAACCAAGACATCTGCCAAAGCAATCCCTAATGGAATGATTGGCACACAGCTTAGGGTTTGGAAACGCTGCTTTTTTAGACTTTCATTGTTCCTCTGTGTACATTTGTGTGTGCACATTAGGTTTGAATAATTGGACTGTGTGTCTTTCAACGACAGCGAGTCCATTTTCACATGTATATGGCTCAGAGAGGCTTGCTATTAGAAACACCACAGGGAGTCTTTCAGCAGTCAAATTCTTATGTGAATGCTAATGTATAAAACAGCCCACGATTCCCTGCTATCTTCAAAACAACAGGTTTAAACATTTTCAGAGGAGCTGCACAGCCTGCACAGCAGGGTGTCCAACCGTAAGTCTCAGGCCTGCAAGCAAAAATATCCACCGTGGCAGCACATTTGGACAGCCCAGGTGATCGCTGCAAGGTGGTACCAGACAGCAAATGTAAATGACAACTTTTAATGTTTTAATTTATGCAACGGTTTCTCTTATAGGTTTTGTTGATTGAGCAAGATTAAATCATGTCAATGTAGGATAAAATTTAATTAGTGTTAATAAACATGGCCTGCTCCCAATAACTACCTCAGGCCTGAAGCTCTGAATCCATACAGACATTAATTAACATTTTGTGTGAGTTTGTACTGACATGTCGATGCCAATAAACTGAATAGAAAAATCTAATGGAAACAAAATTAGAAATGAATGAGACAAAGCACTAACATCCAGAAAATGTGGAAGATATTTGCTTTGCTTGATTCTTATCTCAAAGTATTGAAATGTTGACTCAGCATTTGAACATAATAAGATAAAAATGTTTTAATCAAAAACAGAGCCAGTGCTGGAATGCAAAAAATGCAAATCCTTAAATAATAATAATAATAATAATAATAATAATAATAATAATAATAATAATAATAATAATAATAATAATACATTTTATTTAAAAAGCCCTTTTCATCAGATGATCTCAAAGGGCTACAGGTCAATAAATAAACAGAAGAAAAAACAAAAAAAGGACAACGAAAACAATTGTCCACTTGGGTGTGGCCTAAAAACCGTAGAAGCAGAATTGAATAAGTTTAACAGTGTCTTGATCTATCAGATATGGTGTGCCTCATGGCTCAGTTGTGGGGTCATTGTGATTTAAAATTTATAGAAACTATATTAGCCCTAATGTTCTGTGTCTACTTCCATTCGGCTGATCTATTTTTTATTCTATTCAAACACAGTATCAGTCTCTCAGTCACTTACAAGCTACTTTTTGATATTTTACAAGATTTTTTTTATGAGGTTGAACTGATTTTAAATCCCAATGAGGCCAAACACATGATATTAGACACTCCAGGTTCTTAGCCAAAGCTACAGAACCTGTTATTATCTCATCTATCCTGCCCAAGGTTAAGTGATTGTATCTGTATTCTCTTAAATGCCTGGATGTTGATGATATGATATCTTTTGAGCTTTGTATTCATCAGCTCATAAAGAGGCCAGACACTTATTTAAGAAACGTGTCTTCTTAATGCTATGAAAAGAAAAACAGTTGCTTTTACTGAGATGTACACTCACCAGCCACTTTATTAGGTACACCTTGCTAGTACTGGGTTAGACCCCCTTTTGCCTACAGATCTGCCTTAATCCTTTGTGGCATAGATTCAACAAGGTACTAGAAACATTCCTCAGAGAGTTTGGTCCATATTGACATGATAGCATCACACAGTTGCTGCAGATTTGTCGGCTGCACATCCATGATGTGAATCTCCCGTTCCACCACATCCCAAAGGTGCTCTATTGGATTGAGATCTGGTGACTGTGGAGGCCATTTGAGTACAGTGAACTCATTGTTATGTTCAAGAAACCAGTCTGAGATGATTCCAGCTTTATGACATGGAGCGTTATCCTGCTGGAAGTAGCCATCAGAAGATGGGTACACTGTGCTCATAAAGGGATGGACATGGTCAGCAACAATACAACGTTTTTCTAATCTTCTGTTGTCCAATTTTGGTGAGCCTGTGTGAATTGTAGCCTCAGTTTGTGGTCTTCTGCTACTGTAGCCCATCTGTCTCAAGGTTCAACATGTTGTGTGTTCAGAGATGCTCTTCTGCATACCTCGGTTGTAACGAGTGGTTATTTGAGTTACTGTTGCCTTTCTATCAGCTTAAACCAGTCTGGCCATTCTCCTCTGACCTCTGGCATCAACAAGGCATTTTCACCCACAGAACTGCTGCTCACTGGATATTTTCTCTTTTTCAGACCATTCTCTGTAAACCCTAGAGATGGTTGTGGATGAAAATCCCAGTTGATCAGCAGTTTCTGAAATACTCAGACCAGCCCGTCTGGCACCAACAACCATGCTACATTCAAAGTCACTTAAATCACCTTTCTTCTCCATTCTGATGCTCGGTTTGAACTACAGCAGATCGTTTTGACCATGTCTACATGCCTAAATGCATTGAGTTACTGCCATGTGATTGGCTGATTAGAAATTTGCATTAACAAGCAGTTTGACAGGTGTGCCTAATAAAGTGGCCGTTGAGTGTATATAATGGAGCTTTGAGATTCACCACTCATCTCTCACTCATTACTGTTTCTTGTACGCTTGAGTTGTTTGGCCTGCACTGTCCACCTGAAGGCTGGGATGTGGATGCTCTTTTTTATAAGGCAGTCCTGAACTTGCCCCCCTCTTTTTTAGGTCATTTCATTTGAAAAATGCTGTAAGCTATAGTAGCTCTGGAACACATTTGTAAGACTTATTTTTGCCGTCTGTCTCCAAAGAGCGTCTTGAAATGGGAGAACAATATTGGGCGCGGTGCTGTTAAAACTAGGATATGGCTGCAGGAGGATTTGGGTTTGAGGAGGCTGGTTTTATTATGTCTTATAGAGCGTAGGAGGAATCAGGTTGTAGATGCTTTGCCTATGGCTTTGCAGTATGAATGAGGATATACTGACCTGCGATTGTTAAGTATTTTATGTCTTGAACTTTGTTGGAACGGCTGCTGCTGGTTTTGGAGAGGACACACTTGCAAAAGAGACTTTTAATCTTCAGGTTATGACCTGATTCAGTGGTTCTCATTAAGTGGTACTTTTAATGAGATCAAAACATTTTAATGTTAATTTAATTTCTATGTAGCACCAGATCAAAGCAGGAGTAATTTAAGATTGAGTCTCTGATAGATCAGGTCTGTAGCTTGTTTTATTATTGAACTGACTAAATAGTCTTATGTTATTCATCTTGTTTACATGATGGGAAGTCATATCTGTCTCTACATGCTCATGCATAACTTTCCTCTGCTCTCTGTATCTTGCATGACATAGTTCTGCCCCAATGGAAACAGACACACAAACATGCCCTGCACACACACACAGACGAGCACACTCCATGTAGTGGACAAAGAGTCGGGGAAAGTAATGTAAAATTACTACTGGAAACACACAAAGAAATCTTGATGAGTGTCCGACTAGTCCGTCCTCATTGTTGATGAGGTCATGCTGCCATGGTAACAGAGGTTTTGGTTACCCCATTCATTGAGTCATTAAGGCTTTTTTTCCTTTCTTAACATGCTCAAATCTTTCTTTTAACATGTACAAATGTAACTTTGACAACCTCCTAGATTCAAGACAAGCAACATAAAAACACTTTACAAGTGCAAATCACTTTCAAGTCCCATCTATGAAAATGCTAAAACAAAATATGAGACCTGTGGCATAGCCTTAACTCACATTTCTAACTTAAAGCAGCCACAAAGTACTCAAAGTAAATGTCCCAAACATTCCGCACCAGACAGCAGGGTTTTTTTTGACAAAGAGAAGCATTTCTGCTCTCTCACACCGGATCCTGTTTCTCTTTTCATCAACAATATGTGACGCAGCAGAGAAGAGATGTTCGCTGTCCACACTTATACATGGAGCTGAAAGGTACTTGGCATGCTGCTTTGGCCAGGGCAGGAAAGGGAGACATGTTGCTTTTCCAATACTGCAGTGCACTCTCATTTCTGGGGATGGAGGGGCTCACTCAGACAGCCATGCACCTACAGGAATGTAGACAAGTGTATTACTATGTATGTCTGATAAGTTACCAGCAATCTGTGCACAACAGCATTGTCCTCTTAAGAGCTTTGTTGAACTTTGCTCTGAGCAGATGACCAGTGATGAAGGTCAACCACAAGAGGGCAGAGAAGCATTACTAAATACACTATTTCATAACTATTATATTTTTTTCATTGAAGTAAATCTATTATTGTAGTAACTCTATAGAATGTACAGCACGTTCATAAAAAACAAAAATCATTCCACAAAGGATTCTAACAGGCTTCATTATTTGAATAAAAGACAGGGTATGATATGACTCTACCTGCTCTACTCTACCTGTGTGGCTTGTCAAGCCTGCCTGCTGTTCCATGACCGCGTCTTCCTCCAGAATTTCATCATACATGTCAAGGAGCCACTTTTCACCCTTGTCTCTTGTTCTGATCTTCTCTTGCTGCTCTTCTGTGTCCGATGTTTCCGTAGACTTGTCGCTGTGCGTCTTTTTGTCGACTTGCTTCTGGAGCATATTTACAGCCGCTTGCTTGGTTACTGTGTAAAGGATCGGTGCCAAGTAGTAAAGTGGCTCGGAGAAAACGCTTCCAAATCACTTGTTCACAGCTTCCTGCAGAGGTTTCTTTGCTGTGGAGACGCCGCTGCCTGTGTCAGCAAATGTTTCAGTGCCACAACAGACAGAATCACATCTGTAGTAGTAGCCAAATATCCCCTGTTAAGTGCTCAAATGGAGTGAGCAGCATGGTCATGTTTTCAACGAGGCCCCACTGATATGCACTGAAACAAGAAGGCAGATCATGACCTGCTCCGTACACACCAAGCACGCACTTCTGAATCAAGTAGACGTTTCATCATATAAAAAGTACCATTCCACCTGGTTATGACATCTTGTTGTAGCATCTTGATTTTCATTCTTTAACTCTTGCTGTATGTCTCTCAGCCGAGAGGTGGTGAGTTGAGAGTGGTGAAAATGTCCGACTTTTAACGCCACACTCGTCCATCGCCTTCTGCATATTCCATACATTGTCACGAAGCACAACATGAGCATTGTCTTTTTTAATTTTCCACTGAGCAGACATGCAGTCAAATGGGCCAGCGATGGCAGACCCAGTATGTGACCCTGCAAACTCTTGTGCAAGCAAAACAGCTCTCCTCATTTCAAAGTTGTCATCAATCCACTGAGCAGTAGGACTCAACATACTCATCTGACTTATGTCCCAACTCCATATATCTGTAATGAAACTAATGTCAGTCACATTGTCCAACAATTTGTTGACATGCATGGCCACAACTTTGTGCAAAGCAGGGAGGGAAACGTTGGAAAAGTAGAGCGGACTTGGAAGGCTGTAGCGGGGTTCAATATGCTCCATCAACCGCTGAAATCCACTGTAGAAAATGGCTGTAGGTCAAGAGCAATTATTTCCATTACCTTTTCCATTATTGATCTGGCTTTTGTGCTGTCCTTGGCAAATGTCTTGGTTCAGTCGAGTACTTGCTGTATTGGGCTCCCAAATGCGGCTGCTGGTGCTTTCATTTTTGCCTTCTGGCTAACTTTAGCAGCGTTAGCTTCCTGCAGTTGTTTGTGAACTTCTGGATGTCAGTTTTTCAAATGACATGTTAAATTTGCGGTGTTCAATGACTTGACGCGGCGTCCTCCCCACTTTACCGTGACTTTGCAAGTGTTGCATACTGCTTTTCGAGAACACTGAAAAAATGTCAGCAGTGTGGTCGTTTTGCAATCTCAATCAATCAATCAATCGATCTTTATTTATATAGCGCCAATTCATAACAAACGTTATCTCAAGACGCTTTCCAAGCGTTAACAGGTCTAGACCTGTAAATGATAATAAAATTTTATTAACAGAAACCCAACATCAAGACAAGATAAGAAGTCTTATCTCATCTTAACCCACCATGAGTACAGACCTTTACAATATTTAGCAAGTTACAATGGAGAGGAAAAACTTCCCTTTAACAGGCAGAAACCTCGGACAGAACCAGACTCATGTTAGACAGACATCTGAGGAGACTGTTGGGTGTGTTGTGTTGTGTTTTTCTCCCCTTTAGTTTCACACTCCACAATCCTGTGCTGCAATGGGATCAGTGACGCTGTCACATGCCCGAACAAATACAGCATGGCCCCTCCCCCTCCCGACACACAGACAGCAACTAGACGGACATAAACATCAGTTGTTAATATCAACTCAGTTTTACTCATTGGACCGATGTCGATATGTTAAAAAATGACAAACATCATCCAGTATCAATATTAATGCCGATATATCGTGCATCCCTAACAGTTATGTTTTTTCAACTCATCCATCTTGATTGATGAGTTTAAGAGTGATGGATAATGAGGATGACCACCACCATGTGGGCATGTTTTGTCTGTTTGCTGAGTCAGGTTGCTCTGTTTGGAGTCAATATTTCCATCTTTGCGCTTCATAACGCCCTTTCTGAAATCAATAGTCGACGTAGCTAAAACTACATCCATGCTTCATACAGTCTATGGTTTTTGCCTTTGACTGGATGGATTCCATTTTCTCTTTCCTTTAATCTTTAAAATGTGCTCGGTGAACCACCGGGTGAAGAGTGTCATCATCATCGCCATAAAAAGTCTACTCGTCCGTAAGACGCGGCACATTTATCCCATTTGAGTTGATGTGAGGAATACACTGTGCTCTCAGTAATTTGTGGTCCACAGTCTGACGTCAGAGAAGAGCACCTGCACCACCAAAACAAAAACTCCAGCGAGTTAAATGGAGGCGTGGGGTGAGTCATGTAACGCTTCATCTACCATTAGCAGTAACACTCAGCTGCTCCCACCATCAGGACGAATCAAGAGCGGATTGTTAAAGGAAGGAAATATAACTAACGAAGCTTTTGATTAAAAATGCATCGATGCCTCACCCATTGCCTCATCAGCTGCCTGCTGCATGTTTCCATCATTAGACTTCTGAGTCCTTCTCAGACACAGTGCTGAGCTGACAGAGTTCAAAAGTTCTGTCTGCTGTTGGGTGAGCACGGAGCTGCATTTTAATTCTGCATCGATCTTACAGAATATCTTCCAGCAGGAATAAATGTAGAACAGAAAATTACAGCTGAAGTGGAACACCTCCACATTCAAGGTGCAGCGAAGGTATAGGATCAATATGAGCAACAGCCTCCTCTATCAGTCCTGCTGTTTGTTATGTCATTGCTTTCTGGGTACTTGTAGGTGTAAACTGAATTAGTGTCCGGCTTCGAATTAATATTTGAATCTCCTCCTCCGGTTCAAATCAGAGTCATGGTAGCAGTAGTTAAAATCCACCACCGCCTGCCTCCCACTTGTGTACTTGTTCAGGCTTGTGGGAGAGTGTTTGTGACTCTGCCTCCTGCACAATTTTCCACGCTTTATTATTTTTCTTCTGATATGCCTCTCACGTGCAGCTGCATAAACCAGCCTGTGCGTGAGTGTGTGTGCACATATGTATAAGTGTCAGGGACATTTTATGTTTGTTTGTTTGTGTGTGTGTGTGTGTGTGTGTGTGTGTGTGTGTGTGTGTGTGTGTGTATGGGGGTTGGGGATATGAATCCAAATGAAATATTTTATGGACCAGTGGACCTATTAATTGTCCCCCAGGTGTTATCTTTGCTGACGCCTAATCTTTGAGAGGCGACCTGCTGGGCTTGGTTCCTCTCCTCGTCTCCTCACTTTTTCCTTCTGCCCTTTTTTTTATTATTATTATTATTTTCTCCTCTTTTTCTCTCCTCAAGGTGATCCTAGACTTGCTTCATGCAGCTTTTCAAACAAAAGATCTATGCTCTAAAGATTGTCTTCAATCCACTGTACCTATTGAGAGCAGTTTGATTTTCAAAGTGTATCAAAGTCAAAGAATGAAGTCAGTCTCCAAAGAGAGTGTGTTTCTTCTCTTGCATACCCTGCACTGTATTCTGTAATCTAGAGCACAGATTTCAGCTAACCCTCTTATCAAACAATTATGCTCCAACAAGTGAATGACTCACATGGATGCGCAGTTTCACAGAACAAGCAGGGTGTAACCTCGCCAGATTGTTTTTCTCCGAGCTCTGGACGGGCAAATATTGATTTAGTTCTGTCATGCTCGACCGCTGATAAAAAAAAAAAAAAAAAAAAAAAAAAACAGATTGTGCACAGATTGAAATGAAAGTAGGGCAGTATGATTATCTTGTTGGGAAAGAAGGATTTATCACACCAACAACAGCAACACCTGTGAAGGCTTTGTCACGTTGAGGCAGGACAGACCGCTACAGCTCGGTCCCTAATTTGACATATTAAAAAGTTCATATTAGACAAAAAAAAAAAAAAACACATGATGCAATAAAAGGACATCGCTTGTGATCCTGATGAGGACAAGACAAGAAACTTGTTTTGCACTTTCAGGTGAATCAATCTGATCTCTGCTTTTTATTACGTTCACACATTTTCAGACGCTTGTTGTTGTTGTTTTTCTAATCAGTTTTAACTCCCAGCTGTCCCTTTAGTCACAAGGTGGTCTGATGCAATTACACACAAGAAAATAAAGCCCACACACTGACACATTTTCTCCTCTGAATGTTCCTCCTTCTAGTAATCTGCATGGAAAGCGGCCGGCAGATTATGCAGCGACTCTGGAGATGCTGCAGGTTTTCCAGGAAGCCTCAGAAGGAACCCAGAATGTTAATACAACCCTCAGCCCTTCAACCAGTCTCTCTGTGGTATGTCTGCACCCACATGTGAATTCATCTCCCCCTTTAAATGTATAAATCCTTACATACTGTTTGTTTGAATGCTTTTGCAGGTGAATGATTGCACAAGGAAGGATGAAATGGTCGTGTTTCTGTGCAGCAAGCTGTCAAAGGCAGAGCAGCGTCGACTCACCAAACTGGTGGAGCTTCTGGGAGGATGGATTGCTGACGCATCTTCTGGTGCAGGTAAGGTCTGTGTGTGCAGAAGTGCCTCCACAGGGGGGGTTAAACTTCCTCACCGCTACAGACAAAGCTGTTTAGAATACCGGTCACAAATGATTGCTTTTTAATGTTGTTGGTGACACATGGGCTCTCGACAACTCTGCAAATTAACAGCAGCTACCAGCCAACTGCTGGGGCGCCGGGACCACGGCTGGCAAGTTCACCCACTGCCAAATACTGTGATTTGTAATTAATCATGATTTGGATGCCGTGATTAACTGAAGCACCAAAAGGCATGTTGTTGGAGGAAGTGTTTGCCCCGGTCATGATGTTTGCCATGAGTATTGTATAAAAAGCCCTTTGCAAACATGGAGAGGAGGAGGGTTACTTTTATTATCCTCTGTACTCAAAGCCAGCAGTGAGTGCTTGAGCATTTTCACTTTTGAAGGTTCAGCAGTAACTAACAAGTGCTTGTGGAGCTAAATGCATCATTGTGTTCAGGCTGTTCCGTCACTTGTGCATAGTAATGCTTGAAAGAAAAACCAGAGAGGAGAAGTAATCGAAACCATTCCTCATAAAATGTTTCAGGTGCTGCTAAGCACTGATGGAAAATAAGAAAAAGAGCATCTCACAAAGCTTCTGCTTTGACCAGAGGGCTGAAAGTTACTGCTTTCAGAAATTCTATAAACTTTTTAACTATTTTATCTGAAGGCTACACATTTGCATAACTCCATGGTCAATGCACAATGAAGGAAAGCCCAGCCCTGGAGATGTAACTCTGTTCATTGTGCACCACCAGGCATCCTCTCATTGATTAAAGAGGCAATGAGCTTGTATTTAAAATTTAATCAACCTGTAATTATGTGTCCCTGTCTCAAACGTTTATTGAAATGAGCTGCAGCTTTGCCTTTTGTTGTGTTGTCATGAACTATTTGATGGGTTTGTTGCAAGTCTGGCAAAGAAGAGAACAGAATTTCTGAATGAGTCAAAAATATCTTACACACACACACACACACACACACACATAGCGGGCCTTTTTCAGTGATGAAATATCATCAAATACCATCTCTGCAGTTAATTTCTAATAGGGATGCACCGAATATTCGGTAACCGAATATGTTCGGCCGAATATTGCAAAAAAGCCACATTAGGCCTTCGGTGAAGTGAGTTAAAAGCAAGGCCGAATAGTAGCGTGTGACACAATGACGCAATCAAACAGCAAAGGCTACTGGAATATTTAAAACATGTCAGAGTCTGCAGACAACAACCCGCTGCTTCACGTTCAAACAAGCGCCGCTCCTCCGCTGGTCAGTCTGCTGACACTACTCCAACATCAAGCAGACTTCGGGCGCGCGCACGGCTCGCCTACGTCACCATGAAGCGTCTATCAAAAACGTTTTACATGCAGCGCGGTCTGATCAGAGTCAGTAGAGTGAGACAGAGAACAGGATTATAACTTTAGAGACTTTTTGGCTCATGTTAAGTTGTTTTGGTCCCACACAGCCCTCTAACACCCCGTTATTGTAGAAATAACTGTCGAGAGGAGCGGTCACGGCGATCATGTGCGCGTGCTCGTGCGTGAATTGTACCATGCAGGTAATATTCGAATATATTTGAACAATGAGGGGTCATTTAATATTCGTTCAAATATGATTTTTTGAAAAAGTGACAGCCCTATTCGGTATTTGGTATTCGGTGTTCGGCAAAGCATTTATATTTTATTCGGCTTCAGCCACAAATTTTCATTTCGGTGCATCCCTAATTTTTAATGCATTTATTTTATCTTAAAGTGACAGTGCACAACTTTAATGTTAGATGACGCAATGGGATGCATTGTATTTCAGTTACTTTCAAAGTAATTTAATTAGCAGGTCATTTTAGCCTGGCTAGTTTTACAAAAAGAGGTGCCACATAAATTTATCATTACACTGCACTTGTATATTTTACTGTCTGATTTGATGTGCTATTTTAGCAGAAGAACTGTCAAATCTGCATTGTCATTCTGGCTTCATATTATTAAAACTTCATCCCGTGAGTGGGCACTTGTTTGACCACGTGGTTACGTTGAATGCCTCATATGCTTTTCCACGTCTTGTCGTCTAAATAAAAACATAAAAGCCCAAATTCCAAAACTTAAAAACAAATTGATCTGTCTCTCATTATTTCTCCATTAGTGTCTATTGGTTTGTTTTGTGACTGATGAAAAAAGACGGACATTCAAGTGCTAAAAGCTATACCATTGCAAAAGCCCAGCCTCAGTTTGGACGGTTCTAGTAAAACCTGGTTGTGTTGCCGTTTTTTTTTTTAAATTTCTTTGTGACTGGATACTAGAGGAGCCATGTAGTCAGAGTGATACAAACAATCTGTGTTTTTACATGAGCTGGGCCTCAGCAGGGGTCTCTCTTTTGTTGCAAAATTCAGAGCACATCAGTACTGGTTATTGATTAAAAATTAAGCAGATACATCTCATGTTTTCTGAAGATATTTTCTGTTGCAATCGTACAATCCCAGATTATTTGAGGATTTATGAGATATAGTTTAAAAAAGCTAATTTACACAATATGTACCTCCAATGGTTCTTGCTTTCTGGTGCTGCTTCTACGCACTATCCTGAACTGACAGATTCTCCTGGGATCATTCAGAAGGGTTGTCATATATTTTGAGTTTTTGTTCTGTCCCCAGCTGAGGGGAACAAAGGACACAACATGTAGAGCCCTCTCCATTCAACTGCTCCCAATGAAAGTCAGCAGAGTAGGGTTTACCCAAAAGTAAAGAATCAGTTTTGGCTCAGCAGAGAGCAGTGCCTAAAATAACAAATAAAAATCATAAAGGAGAAATGAATGACAAATTTCTGACCTGACTAACTTAAAACAGGAGAAATTAGTTAGTTGATTCAAAACCAAAGGCTTCTCTCTCCTATGTTACTGCTTATTGATTTACACAATTACCCAAATCAACACAGGAATATTAATCCATACAGGGTCTGATGCTTTGTTCGAAGCAGAGGTGAAAGAGAGAGGGCGGGGCTTCTGTCAGGTGCCGCTGAAGAAGCAGTTGTTCCTGCAGGTCCTCCAATCACGTCTCTGCAATCTCCCACCAGAAACTCAGTCCTTGTTCTCCACCTGGTGCCCTTTGTGATACACACACACACACACACACACACACACAGGGGAAAGAGGCAAAATGCACAAAACACACATACACATGACCGAGGGTCAGGACAGTGTGTTACAGGTACATGTTCATGACTTATAGAGCTGTAATAGCTGTAACAAAAGAAATAAAAGTCCCATGAAAACAAATCTACAGTTTCACAACAGTGGAATAAAAATCTGGATAATGCTGGAAAACCTTTCAGTGCTTTTGCTATAAGATCATTTTTATATGCACCTCAAACCATGCAGCAGAGCAGTCCACAACTCAGCCAGACACAGCAGGAGGACTGCAGCAGCAGCAGCAGCAGGCAGCTGCTATTTTTGTATGTGGAGCACAACTCATTTGTACCATCTCAATTTGGCTTATTTTGTATTTTGTGTGTGTCTTGTTCTTCCAGTAAGCCATGTTGTTGTGCCAGAGGGACCCATGCCCACTACCTACTCCACCCTCCTGGGTCTCCTGGCTGGCTGCTGGATCGTCAAATTCAGCTGTGAGTATGGAGAGAGATGTCAGCTGGTGTTTTTCTCTGTAGAAGCTATTTTTGGATGTCATGTTAAACAATGCCACCACAGTACACGGTTACCCAGGCTCCGACAGCAGCAGAGCTTACCTCAGATGGATTCTGTTGATACTGGCTGTACATTCATTTACACAGACAGAAGTGAAGTGTGTATGACCCTGCAGTCAGTGAAAGGCTTTAATTAAGGCAGCAGCTGTGGCTGCAAACAAGGTTTCCTAAAAAAGAAGCAAATTCATTCACCTCATGTTGTTTAAATTACTGTTCAGACAAATAATTTTACAAGAGAGCTACAACTCAAATATTTACCTCATCATCATAGATTTGATAGCTTCTTACAGAGAATAGAGTTCATCTCGGGCACAAACAGCATGGGGATTTCACATTTCTTGCATTTATTATGTTTCGTTACAGGACTCCATCTTTCTTTTCCAACCTGCAGATTAGGATAAACAACCGGAACGTGAGACCAAGGGCAAATCATGCTAGTTGATAAAATTCCACTTTTAACTTTTTGCCTCCAAGTTTTTGCCAACTTGCCAACAAGTAACCAATGTTTCTCAAACATCTGATATTGCGAATTGAAATTAACTCTGAATATGGTTTTGTCAGTCTACTGCACTGTAAAAATGAAATTTTAAATGAGTTTTAAACCAACTGACCCAAAACAGAGAGAAAACATTGATGTCTATGACTCACTCAGTACAACAAACCCATATTATCAAGTTTAGAGATGAAATATTTTAAATAAACTTTGAGGTAATATTTTATAACTAATAACTTATTTCATTAGTACGCTGTCATAACTTATAGTACGCTGAATTATTTAATACTTGTCATGTTTTTGTGGTTAAAACATTGGACAGTTTAATAGGACTGATTCTTTAAATGGTGAAAAATGTCATGAAATACTCTGACACCAACAGAAATGCAAATTAGACATTTTAAAATACATCTAACATGTTGTTTTAACAAGTTAAGGAAGCATGTTTTTTATACCAACCCCTATTTGTCACCGTCTCATGTGTTATGATGCACAAGATTACACAGATGCTCTAAAGGCAGAACTTAAACTGAAACGAGGGAAGAATAGAATCTGACAGATTTACATAGTGAATACAACTGGAACTGTTACAGCCAACCCAACCCTGTATTAGACCCTGATATCTTGTGTGTGTGTGTGTGTGCATGGTAAATCAGACACATACAACCCCAATTCTAATGAAGTTGGGACGTTGTGTTAAACTTAAATAAAAACTGAATACAATGATGTTCAAATCCTGTTTAACCTGTATTCAACTGAATAAACTACAAAGAAAAGATATTTATTGTTCAAACTGTTAATCTTTATTGTTTTTTGTTGTTGTTGTTGTTTTTTTCAGGCTCATGTTTCCATTGTGTTCCATCACCTTTCCTTTTAACAACACTCAATAAGTGTTTGTGAACTGAGGACACTAATTGTTGAAGCTTTGGAGGTGGAATTCTTTACCATTCTTGATTGATGAACAACTTCAGTTGATCAACAGTCCGGGGTCTCTGTTGTTGTATTTTGTGCTTCATAATGCTCCATACATTTTCAATGGGAGACAGGTCTGGACTGCAGGCAGGCCAGTCTAGTACCTGCACTCTTTTACTACGAAGCCACGCTGTTGTAACAGGTGCAGAATGTGTCTTGTCATTGTCTTGCTGAAATAAGCAGGGACGTCCCTGAAAAAGACGTGGCTTGGATGGCAGCATATGTTGCTCCAAAACCTGTATGTACCTTTCAGCATTAATGGAGCCTTCACAGATGGTCAAGTTAGCCATGCCATGGGCACTAACACACCCCCATACCATCACAGATGCTGGCTTTGAGACTTTGACCTGAGAACAATCCAGATTGTCCTTTTCCTCTTTGGCCTGGAGGACACCACGTCCATGATTTCCAAAAACAATTTGAAATGTGGACTCGTCAGACCACAGCAGACTTTTCCACTTTGTGTCAGTCCATCTCAGATGAGCTCGGGTCCAGAGAAGCCGGCGGTGTTTCTGGGTGTTGTTGATATATGTCTTTGTCTTTGCATGGTAGAGTTTGAACTGTCACTTGTAGATGTAGTGATGAACTGTGTTAACTGACAATGGTTTTCTGAAGTCTTCCTGAGCCCACGTGGTAATATCCTTTACACAATGATGTTGGTTTTTAATGCAGTGCTGCCTGAGGGGTCAAAGGTCACGGTCATTCAGTGTTGGTTTTCAGTGTTGGACTGTAGATGATGTAGATGATTGTGCTGTATTCAGCTGAATACAGGTTAAACAGGATTCCAAATCCTTGTAATCTTTTTTTATTTACGTTTTACACTCCGTCTCTTCTTCACTGGAAGGTTGGTTGTATTTTAAAGTGTTTTGGGTGGTTTTCAGAGTAGAAAAGCGCTTTATGAGCAGACCTTGTACCATTAACCATTGTCACCTCGTGTTAAGAATAAGTTTCACAATCAATTTGCTTCTATTTCTGTATTAATGTTTGTTTGCTTCCCACAAGGTCACATCTGTGTATGCTTTACCCAATGGTTTAGCAGAGCTCCAGAGAAAAAGCATTCTGCCAGCCTTGGGGTTATGTTTGCTGCAGTGAGGTGACTCTCTGCATAGTGCACAGACAAGTGAAAAATCTAAGAGGTAAATATTGGAGTCCTGAAACAACAGTGCAGAATAAATGGATTGTGCTGCACAAGCTTTTTCCAGTAATTTTATGGGTTTCTTGCTCTTCCCTGAATCCCAAAGAACACCGGCTTCCTCAGTCTTAGGAAAGGCTATAAGATGGATTGCTATTGGCTAAATTGCTGTGAGTTACTCTGGCACCCAAATTTTACTGGAAACAGGAGGGTGTTTTCTATAGATTGAGTGAGTATATCTCCTGGCTGCTGTCTCATAGTCCCACTGAGTATTCAATGTCAGTTTCACAGTCACCAAACCAAACTGGCATATGAGCATTCAGTTTAAATTCTGCAAATCCATCCGGTGAAATCAGGCTGTGCTTGGAATATAACGTCCTAATTTTTAGAGGTTTTATTTTGAAAGCACATGAAATGTCCTGGCAGAGATTAAAAGACATTTTTGCATCAGACAAATTTTCAGGTGAATAGTTGTTCCAGCTGTTGTGAGCATAAACACCGGTTTATATGTCTGACAGCCAAATAGAGTGTGTGTGTGTGTGTATGTGTGTGTGTGTGTGCATGTGTGTGTGTGTGTGACTAGGGGAAGAATCTTGCATTCAATGCATTACAAAGCCTCCAAATCACCTGTAATGAAAAGATGGCTGACTCTCCTCTCGTTTGATTCATTCCAAGATGAATACTTAATTTTTTGTCTTTGTGATTCTCTGCCAGCCTTCCTGGTATCCGTGAAGCAAGTCAACAAGCAGATTTTCAGAGAAAAATTGGCTTCAGGGGGAAGTAAAAAGAGACTTGCTGTCAAAGAGTTTTCTGGCACCTTGGTGTGCCCTTGACTGGTGTATCCGTCAGTAGCATCTCCTCTGTGTGTGTGTGCGTGTCTGTATGTATGTGTGGGGAGAGTAAAACGTTTGTCTCTGTCTCTTCCAGAAAGCCATTTTAGGTTTGACTGTGTGTGTGGTTGTGTCACTGTAGAAGACTTTGTTTGTGAGGACCATTTTCAGTCCCTCCCCTTCTCTTTTCTCCACGCAGCCTGAGCACTTGACACAGCTTGTCTCCCTCATGACAATCACAGTGGCATCTTATCTGTCTCCATCCTTGTTTTTTGTGTGTGCGCACACACAGGAGCTGCTGACTTTTCGCTGTCACCTGGCTTTGTGTGCTGTCGCTGTCAACTAGGCCAAGCCTGTGCTTAACTTTTTATTGGCTCAAGGTTTCAGTGTTGCTATGTTTCTTTTGGGAAGCAACTCTGGTGTTATATTTCAAACCAGTCATGATAAACAACTTCATCCTGCCTTACAAGCCTCCATCCCAGCCGACAGCCTTAACTAAGCTTTCATTAAAGATCAAACTGTGGTTTGAAACCTTTCATCCATCCTGCACCCATCATTTTAAGAAGTGGTTCAGCTCTACGGGAAATGCACCTTTTTTAAAATTATGATTTTGAGATCAGAAGATTGATATTGATCCATGTGTCTGAGCTGGACGGGGGATGTTTTTAGCCTCGTGTAGACTGAGAGTAAAAGAGTTAAAGCAGCGTGCAACAGATCACCCTGCTGGCGATCATAAATTGGTATGTTGTGTTGCGTAGATGTACACTCAATATGAGGAAAAAATCATAAAAATTTCAAGCTTTAGCAGCAGCTTCTACATCAGACTGAAATAAAAGGACTACAAACAGTCCCTGATACCTCACACACACACAACACAAGCTGTAAAGACACATTCTCCAAGGCTGGAGATTAAGGTCCTTTGAAGATGAAGTGTGTTATGTCAGGCTTTCTGTCAGCCTCAGTTTGGCCCATTAACCCTTAGGTTAGCCTTTGTGCTTGACCCTGATATGTATTGATATTTATTGTGCACATTCTGTAGGAGTGCACCATTGAATAGGCTGACTGTTTCCTCTGCATCAATTTAAAGCTCCCTTAGAAAATCTTTGGCTGGTCATAAAACGGATTAAAAGCTGCCAGTTGTTGTGAATGATTTCCAATGAGTCATACATTCACTGTTGAGGATAATCCAATGGTGCTGTTTTAGCCACATGAGGTGAGATGAGGAGTAATCCACACCATTTTCCCTAGAGCCCACACAGAGTTATAATGCAGTAACTGAGAGATTTATTCACAACAAGTTCCAGTTTACCTTTCCACAGAAAAAAACCCAAACAAACCAAGTGTAATAGTTAAAAAAGATAATCTCACATGGTAGAAGTATGTTTTTCTCTGCCATTCAACCTAATGGCACAAACACACAGCTCAGGTAACCATGAGGCTGGTTAAAATCTTCTTCTCATCAAACCAAGGTAGGTGGGACAGTGTCAGCGTTGCCAGATGGGAAATATAAAATTATCGTACCAGAGCCTCAAAATTATTGTATTTTGGGGGAAATTATCGTACACCCGACAAAATAATCAAAATAACTGATAATGATCAAAACAACTGTCTTATTGTTGAGTGAAAATCCCAACTGATCCCTCTGTTTAGTGTCCTACAGGCACTTTTGTGGGCATTCATCGCCCTGCCCCACATCAGCAGCGTTTGATCAGCAGCTCGAGGCTCCGCTGCTCATTTTTCTCTCAACTGACTGACTTCCTCCAGACAGAGCTCCTACGACCGTGATTGGCTGTCAATCGTTCTGAGACGAATGACACTTAAACTATGATTGGCTGGAAACGTCACATGATATAAGATGCATTTAGGGTTTACAGATAAATCCGTCAGACTGGGGTAGATCTGTAACAACCGCACGAAGTTGTACAATCAATAATTCCAAAAAAGGCTAAATGTACCATAATTTGACATCGTACAGAGGGCTAAATTATCGTACAAATACGATAATCATCGTACGTCTGGCAACGCTGGACAGTGACAAATAAAGGTTGGTATAAAACTCTGCTTTAAACTTGTTAAAACAACATGTTAGATCTTTGTTTAAATGTGTAGTTTGGTGTCAGAGTATTTTATGACATTTCTACCATTTTAACCAGTTAAAGAATCAGTCCCATTAAACTGTTAAATGATGTAACCACAAAAACATGAAGAGTATCAAACAATTCACCTTCCCAGAAGTTCTGACAGTGTACTGAGGAAATCACTTATTTGTTATGAAATATCATCTCTTGTAAAATTGTTCATCTCTAAACTTGATAATATGGGTTTGTTGTACTGAGTGAGTCAGTATGACATAGACATCAATGTTTTCTCTCTATATTGGATCAGTTGGTTTAAAACCATTTTAAATTCAATTTTTAAAGTGTAGTAGACTGATAGAAACATAGTCATTGTAACTTGATTGGACATTATCAGATTTTTTTTTGAGAAACACTTTTTAAAGCAATTGACATTTTTCAGTTTTACCAACTGACCACATTTTTTACCCAGCCAACTAGAGTTAACTCATTTAACTATGAAACTTCACATTTTGAAACAACAAATTTATTGACATTTTTTTAAACATTTATATCCTAAATAATCTTTAATTCTAATTCTAGCACTGACTGTTAAAATAAAGCAGTAGGGTAAGATTAAAAATGATGTTAAAATAATCTGTACTCAAGCCTGTACAAGGAAAAACCAGTAAAGAGCCAAAGGGGAATACTTTCATAAATTTATGTCATTTGACTGTAAACAGGAACTAAATGATGATGAACTGAAAAGTCACTGGTTTTCACTGGTTCCAACTCCCACAGAAATCCCAGTTACTGGGACCAGGCGTTGCTGCTTTCAGGGGGCTTTAGAGGGCTGTGTGCCAGCTGTGCTAACAGGATCTAGTAGAAAATCAAGAAAATATATGACGCTGACCCAATATTCAAATCATGACTCATCCTGAGTCCACATGGGGTCTCAGAGTGAGGGCTGGCTGTGGCTCAGTGGTTGGTGGGTCCAGCTGTTGGTCAGTGGTGGCTAAATGTGTGTGAATGAGTTGGTTCTAATGCTGTTTGTTGTCCCTTACTATCACAGTCTCTGCCGTCAGTGTGTAAATGTGCTTTAAATGGTGAATGTGATGAGATTTCCAAAAAGGCTGTAAGCGCTCAGAAAGACTTGAAAGCCCTATCCGTCTGTTTCTTCAGAAGCCTGTGGGTGCTGACTTTTGCCTGTGGTTATTGACTTCTGGTTGCCTTGCAACAGCATGGCTGACCACCGCCGGCAAGCTAGCCCAAAACAACTTGTGTGAAATAATTAATGCTAGACAGAGCTCAGTGTCAACTTTTTAAAACATCTGCACTATGACTCCACCTCTGATTTTTGTTCATTTTGTCTCTTTCTTGTTGTTAAAAGTCGGTTATTAGAGTGAATATGACAGTTAGGCTAACATCAACAGCTTTGTGGTCTCCATGGCAACGAAGCAACGTTCAACCAGAGGAGCTAAAACCGATGACTGCTATGAACTATGGGTAGTCAGAAAAAAAGTGGATATTAGTAAAGTACGAATCCAATTTTGAGTCTCCTATATAATTATTAATGGGAACAAAACCAAAGATTTTTAGTTTGAGGGTAACAAAAACCACAGACCTTTGATGCTTGAAAGTATTTATTACTCATTTTTTGGATTAAGAGACAAAAAGAAAAGATAAGAAAGAAATTAAAACAAAGACAGAGATAGACCGATATGTTTTTTTTTGAAGCCGATCGTTTGTAGTCAAGGAGGCTGATAACTGATATTTGGAGCCGATATTCATTTGTAGAAAAATTGAATTTGCGAAATTTGCGTCAAAATTTTGAATAATACAAACTCCAACTCTTAACTTTGTTTAAAATTCTTTAATTCTTTAAGCCCCTTAAAGTTTTCAACAGTAAATAAAGGTTTCAAAAAAAAATCAATAGAACTGAAATGTTATGTTATCTTTGTTTTCAGTTCAATAAAAAAAGGCTCAGCAGCATCTCTTATTATGTAAACTGAACATTTAAATAAATAAGTGTTGTGGCTCTGCGTGTAACCAATCAGATGGTGCCGTGGGTGGGGCAATGCTGCAGACAGAGCAGTGACTGCAGACAGAGAGGTGCGGCTGCACTGGAGCCAGAATAACTGTTTAAATTTGATCTCCTCTACGGTCTTTGGAAGGCTGATGCTAAAATGCGTCAAAACTCTGAATATCAGCGCCAATAATCAGTCTACTGTTAAAATTCAAGAATCAGATTCCAACTTAAGTGCAATTTAAAACCTTTGAGTCTGGAACAGATCATCTTCTTTAGTGCATTCTCAGTTTTTGGCTACGCTCTTATTAGAGGCATCAGAAAGTAGGGCTGTAGGATGTGTTGTTTCGATATCCTCATCGCGATGGGTGCATGTGCAATTGTCACATCGGGAGTTATGTAATGTTTAGAAAACAGCTCATCTGGAGCCGAAAAATATATGTGAGCCTTTCAGTTAAGTTTATGTTGCCTGTCTATGCCCAAACACTTTACTAATAGATCTATAGGAGCATCTGTTTATAGATTTTACCACATTTTATAAAACAGCTCACACAGTTAGAGCTCCCTCTTAGCGCTCTGTCATCACACCTGTTATCAGGTTCAGGCAGAGCGACCTGCAGCATGAGTGGTCGAGTGAATGAGAGAGAGAGAGAGAGAGAGCAGTGAATGTGAGCAGAGCATAACGTGGATTTTAACACTCAGACAGTTTGCTTATAGTTATTACAGCATAAGGTGTTATGTGCTAATAGTGTTGATGGGAGGGAGGGAGGGAGAGAGGTAATAAGGTGAGTCTGTTTTCAGTATCTCAGGGAGAATTCAGCTAAACAGAGTGAAGCTGTAAACTTTTAAAAATATCAGGATGTCATTTTTTCCCAATATGGTGCAGCCCTATCACAAAGTGAAGCTACGGTTATTTGATGTGTCTTATTTGCAGTCTTTTCTGTCGTGCTTTGATTGGACAAATACAATTTCAAAGGACCAAGAGAAGCTAAATTTGGTCATTGTAGGAAAAGTAACTCAATCTGAAGGGGAGCCTGAGCCCGGCAAGAGATGCTAAGCAGAAAATGTCAGGGTTTAACATTTTTAGATTTCTACTTTGTTACGCAAAAGTGCTTGAATAAATAAGCTGGTTTTGGGCGTATTTTGCTCATTGTTTACAGAGTCAGGGACATTTTTAGATGTCGTTTCTTGCCTCAAAAGGGTGAATGATCCTCTCGGCGTTAAAAAAAAAAAAAAAAAAAAAAAAAAAAGGTAAACGACACTTTTTCTAATATTTGTTAGTGTTTCTTTGAATCGTACATATCTTCCTCTTCTTTTCGCTGTATCACTCATGTTGATGTGGTTCATTTACTCCTTCTTCATGGTGGCTTCCAGAGAGCTCCACTCAGACACCTGTCCCATCGGCCCTGCCAGAGGAATAACTGCTGGGGATTGACCCTGAGATTCCACTGTGAGCCGTGTAACTTGCAGCTGTGCCGCCTGTGTTTACCTGAACACTTTGTTTCATCCTAAAAAGCATGAGCTATTAAACCCTGGATCCTGCAGCGCGGCTATTGGCTTTCCTAATTCCACATCAGTCTCCAGTGGCTGTCCTCATAATGAGATCACAGTTCCAGTTGGTCTCATGGTTAATCAAGGAAGTGGCTTCATCTGGCTGTGTCCTCATTCACTGACTCAGGAAGGAAGGACTTTGAGATGTTTTTCTGCATTCAGGCTTTGTGAGCATAATTAGCAAATATGCTAATGACTCTTCAGCGCTAAGTGCCATCGTCCGGAGCGATTAACCCCACATCTCCCCTCGTCCCTGCCTCTGGGTCTGGCAGGGTTCTCGTCAATAAAAGCCGTAATTAAGGGGGATGAAGAAATGTAATTACCTCTCTACCCAGTGTGTGTGTGTGTGTGTATTATATGTGTGTAATGTGCCGTCTAATGACAGGGGGTTGTGCTGTGACAAGATGCAGAAGCACAGATTTAGCCTAATCTGTTCATGGCGGCCCGTTTTGAAGCTGGAAGAAGCTGTTGGAACATGGAGCTTACGCTGAATGTGAAATGAGTCCAAATGTAGATACGTTTGTAGATGTGTTTTAAGCCTGTGGGACTGAAGTTGTAAGAAAGCTTTAAATCTACAAAATCAAAATAGTTATTTAGGCCAAGCGTTATGCTCAGGTGCATTTTCCATCTTTTATGCTTTTCAGGTTTGATTTTTTTATTTCTTTATTTTTTATTCCCCCAAGCATCTTCACTATTACGGCACTTACCAAGAACAGCAGCTCTGTGATCTGTTTTCTTCAAAAGTAGTCTTTTTTTATCTGTGACAGTGAGGGGTCATTAAAATGTGATGCTTTCTCCTGCACCATATCTGTCTTAATAAAACTTTTCTGTCTTTACAAGATGCTTTTTGTAAGAGTTTAGAACAAAAGCGTATTTTCCCACTCATAAAACGCTGCGATGCTGAATGTCACACAGCCCTAACCCGACTCTGTGAAACCTCAGGAGACTGGAAGAAAGAGGCGATGCTCGAATTCTGCTTAAGCTGGAGATGCTTAAAACGAGGGCTGCATCATTAACTCCATCACGCTGTGGGCATCTTTCTCTGTCAACAACTGCAGCTTTGCCAGTGCTTGAGATTTTCCGACTCGTTGCGATAAAACAGACGCGAGCTTTGTCATCCCCCGTTTGCAATTGCCTTGTCACCCTCTTTCAAGTCAACATAATTAGCTGTAGCTTTAATTTCTCTCTCTCTCTCTCTCTTTCTCTCTTTGATGCCAGGGGTGGAGGCATGTCTGCAGGCAAGCAAGTGGATCCCCGAAAGTGAGCACGAAGCAGGAGAGGGCCCCCGGCGCAGCCGCATCAACAGATGCAGTTTGGTAAATGAGAGGCAAACAAACAAACACAAGAAACAAATAGATACTGACTGTCTGGACCCTCTGTCCTTTAAGAGGAGGGATTTTCAAATAGTGGCTCGTTTTCTTACAGACAAGCAGAGTGCCATTCAAAGTGTTTGACTGAACGTTTAAAGATGTGAAAGTGTAATTAATTCTAAGAGGAATTAGAGGTCAGGCTTTGACGGTGTGTGGTGTTTTTCATCAGGTATGTCAGTAAAAACACAGCAGCTCTACCTTAAACCCTGCTGTTATCAGACTCATGTTGTGGGGCTGTCTGTTTTGCAGCCAGCTCTGTAAGCTTTATAAGGGCAGAGAGTGAAATGAACGCCATAGAACCCTGGAGGACGACTTGCTGCAGTCTATGAGACAACAGTGATTCTGGGGATTTATTTTTTTTAGTGAGACAACTTCTCCAAACAAAGCCAAGGCCAGGCAGGAGTAGCTTCGGAACAACAGCTACAAGGTTAATGTGTTGCTGCTGCCAAAAGAAGGAAATGACCTCAGTGTGGATGAGGATTTGTGGAGAATTGCTTCTTAAAATATAGCAGCTGTGATTTAATTTGACAGAATTTCTTATTTGAAAACCGCTCACTGCATTACCTGCATGCAAAGCAGGTTCAAGGCTATTTACACACTAAAGACTGCTACTACAGGTGTCTGTGTGGAAACAAAACCGAAATCAAAGTGCAACATTTGCAATTTCCTGCACGTCTACTTGAGGCCGGCTCCAAAAATCACACAGTGTAACATAAGCATCCATATTTTTGACATACTGCAGACTTTGCTCTTTTTCACATACTGCCTGATACATACTGTATTTTGGCCGAACAGCTCTGGTCTCGTGAAATTAATACTGCAGTTCCCTCAGCACTTTGGCTGCAAAACCACCAAAAGCTACGTACACACTCATTAAGAAAGCTGATATCGAGAACAAAAGTAAACACGCCAGGGACAAATAATAATTTTTGTGTAAATAGCTCATTTTTCTGTTGGCACACACTGTGCAGGGCAGGGTAACTCATTAGTTTAGAAGATATCAAGACTCGAGTTTTGCATGATCAGCTGAGCAGCTGAGTTTGGTGTTAATCCATAATGTTGTGTTTTTTAAATTTTGTCTCTTTTTGTATTTCTTCGTCTGTAACTGTGTGTTTTTGCTGCTGCCTCTTGGCCAGGTCTCCATTGAAAAAGAGCTTTTTAACCTCAATGGGACTAAACTGGTTAAATAAAATCAAAATAAAAAAATGACAGGTGCGCCAACTCACCTTAACTCCGCCTCTTTGCCTCTTGCTCAGCCTACTGAAAGGCGGTTCAGAGCTCGAGGCTGTGACCTTTAATTCAGCGTGTGCAAATCAGAATTTCATCCAGTCCCGTTCAAACGAGTGCACATGTCTTAATGCTCCCTCTAACACACGCAATGTATCCTCCACATGCCCCCCCCTCCTGTTCTGAAGAGAGAGCGTTGTCGTGTACACCTACGGCAAAAATGAAGTGGTCTGTCACTGATTATTTAAAGAATAAAATGAGGGAGGAGGAGGCTCGTGGTGAGGGAGAGCCAGCAAAAGGTGCCGGATCAGACTGCTGGTGATGTGAGGACAGAGAGACACTGGCTGAACAGAATTATGCTCCTTTTTTTTTTTTGCAGATGTTTCAAATGTAAATTAAATTGTTTGAATCATCCATAAAAACAAAAAGTCTTTATTTGCCCACATTTAGGAACCATAAGAAGTAGGAGTGGGGAAAAAATAGTTTTGCATAAGTATCTGGATTTTTTGTTTTACAATTATAAATTGTTGTTTTTTTTTTGTTAAAAAAATCTTCTTTTCCCCAAATCTAATCTTTCATTTTACTCTGTTTATAAGCTTGGTTGAAGAAACATTCCTGCTTTTCTCCATCAGAGGGTGAAATGTTTTTATTTGACTATCTAGTAACGATGTCAGATCCCTTGAATACGTCTTAAAAAACTGACTCACTTGTGATGATCATTTTTTGGGGGGAAATATGGCCCCTGATGCAGTCTGTAGACGTCATCATCATTCAGCATTACATGGGCTGGTGTTAAATATGGGAAGCAAAATAGCAAAAATCGCCAATAGCAAAGAATTGCAGTTTCAATTGAATGGGCACCTCAAAAATCGTAAAAGAATCAAATCAGGAGAACAGCACATCATCCCAGCCCTAATAATAAGACTGTGGAATTCTGCTCATGAAACGTGACACTGCTCTGAAAATAACTTAATCTTAAAACACAAACACTGACTGGAGTCTCAACAAGTCTGAGAGCGGTGGCGAAGAGGGGACAGATCCTGGATGGAAAAAAAAACAAAAGAAATTACAAAGCACCAATAAAAAGTATCATTAAAAACTCAAGGGGGAGCCTTTTTCAAAAACGGACTCTTTTTGGCAAAGTAAATCTGTTCTGCACAAATACAACAGCCAGACCACAATTCTCCTGTCATGATGCTGGACAGGACAAGTAGAAAAAAAAAAAAAAAAAAAGAAGAGGGGACAGAGCAGAGTGAAAAGAGTGATAGAAAGGTACCTGAGCAAGGATAAGTTCAATGAATATTTTGCCCAAGCCCGTGAAAATGACCCTAATGTTAGCGTCAGTGTTTATAATGTAATGTTAGCAAAAGTAACGTTAATGACGTTAAGTTTATTCTTCATCTGTTTTTGCAGCTGACGAAACTGTTCATCCGTTTCTAAAACCAAACCATGTTATTCTGCCCTCCCTGAGTGAAGGAGTCCAGCCTGACAGAGAGATAAACAGCTCTCTGTAAAATGATTTAAACTAAAAGTGTTCACCAGCTGCTTCCTGCTGCACAGAGTCTCTCTCGGTCTACTCTATGGAGGCCATACAGGGCCAAAACACTCCAACTCAAAAGTCATGAGAGAACCAAACAGAAAAATAATGTGATTGCATAACATGACCATAAAGAGCAGCACAGACGTTTTCTGTTCACAAATGACCCAAGACAAACTTCACATTCACAGTGAAATACAAGTTACATCCATGTATGAAAAGTCAGAGAGTAGGAAACACTTTTTCTGTTTGATCAAACTTTGTGGTGAGTGATAACTCACTCACTTGGCCTAATACAGGACAGATATATAAAGACTATGTATGCAGTAGTTTAAGATGAATGTCTCTGTTGGCTCTAAAAGCGTCATTGACATCAATTTTAAGTGAAATCCAGTCCGACTGTAGTCGAGGAAGACTCTTACGAGACACTCTGGAGAGAGCCAGTTTACCCCATGTAACACTGGAGTTCATTGATGCTGTGAGTAGAACAGTCTCCAGTGGCCTAATTCAATGCTGCTTTAAACAGCAATGCTAAGTGGCTCAGAGTTTGTCTGGAGAACAGCACTGATACATAAAAAAGTCTCTTGGCTCCGTCACAAAGAAGTAAATATAAAGCATCTTCACAGACACTTGGTATTAAAGACTTCGATTTAGTGGCAAAGAAATCATCAGTTTAACTTCATCATAAACAAAAGAGAAAACTTTAATCCCTCTGCTACTGTTCTCAGAAGAGCTGGAGTTTTATCTTGGCGCAGGCTTGAAGTTACTCTCGAAATTTATTGCAAGAGGATAACAGATAATAGCTTTTAATTAAGATAAGTTTCCTCTAATGTTTGAATCTTTTCCTTCTAATTGTTTGACTTTTGCAGCTCCCTCCGCTCTTCGATGGCTGTTTCTTCTTCCTCCTCGGCTCCTTCAATGCGCCTCCCAAAGACGAGCTTACCAAGCTGCTCAGAGAGGGAGGGGGTCAGCTCCTGAGTCGGCAGCCAAAGCCTGACAGCGATGTGACCCAAACCCTGAGTGCTGCTGCCTACCACGCTCTGCCAGGCTCCGATCAAGCCCTCTGCACCCAGTATATTATCTTTGACCCCCAGGGCCCACACAAACCAGCAGTAGTGAGGAGGGGGAAGGTGTGGTCAGCCCCCTCCACCTGGATCATCGACTGCATCTCAGCTTTCTGTCTCCTCCCTGTACCGGATCCTCAGCCTGTGGTCTAAACATTTTCCATGAATACTCTTGAGATATTACATTTCCTTCAGCACAATCATGTTTTTTTTTTAGATAATGTTTAAGTATTTACCAATTAAGTTCACACAAGTACCAAAAAAAAAATGTACCTCTTAAAACTCAAGATAAAAGTGTTTATCTGTACATGTTTCTGTCTTTTTTTTCTCTGGACTGAGGAGCTGGTTATATTTTACAACATACAGTACATACAGAAAAAACACCTTAAGTCATACATAAACACATACACAAATATATAGTATGCACACACACACACACACACACACATTCATACACTCATAATTAAATAATATGTACCAGTAATATGATTTTGCAAAAAAGTACATCATTTGTGATATGATACAATACATGTGAACCCTTTTTTTTCTTATTTTGTGTACATTTTTGGAAGTTGAAAAAAGACGAAACAGAAAATGAACCCTGAATTATGATTCGCCTATAGAGTGTCTTTATTAGAGCCATAGGAGTTTCCCTAATGTGCTTTTTTTCCTCATTTAATTTTGGGTTAAAAACCTCTAAAAACATAAGGGGTTAGCTCATGTGTTCTTCAAAATTTTCCAAAGTTTGAAGAACATCCAAAAAATTAACCCTGAGAGCTTATATAAGACTTGTGTGTTGTTATAGGAGCCCTAGGAGTGTCACAAATGTGTTTTTTCAGCTTTTTATTTTGGGTTGATTTTCAGGGAAAAAAAGGGGGTTAGCCCATGTTTTTTTTTTTTTTTTTTTTTTTTGTAGTCTGAAAATTTTCCAACATTTTCACCGGTATGTGTTATCAGCATTTTATTTTGGGTTATTTTTCAGCAAAAAAACTAAGGAATTCACCATTTTTTCCCCTTTTTTAAAAATTTTCCCCAAATTAATTTAAATTTTTTTTTTTTTTTTTTTTCAATTGCAGAAGATTAGACACACACGAAAAATTAACCCTGAGAGCTTATTCACCACTCAGGTGTCTTTATGAGCCCTAGAAGTGTCACCATTGTGTTAAGTCAATATGTAATTTTGGTCAAAATTTTGCCAAAAAAAAAAAAAAAAGTTTGAAAAACCCCTAAAAATGAATGCTGAGACCTTATTTACCACTTGCATGTTGGTGTAGTAGCCCAAAGAGTGTCCCCAGTGTGTTTTTAAGCATTGTTTTCAAGATCAAAATTATGTTAAATAGAAAAAAAAGGGCTGCAGGGCTAGCCCCTTTTTTTTTTTTCTTCAAAAATTCCAGAAGTTTGAAAAACACCAAAGAATAAACCTCAAGAACTTATTCACCCCTTGGGTATCTTTAAGAGCCCCAGAAATGTCACCAGTGTGTTTTTTCAGCATTTTATTTTCGGTTGAAATTCTATTTAAAAAAAAAGACGTAAGTGGTTGCCCATGTTTTTTTCAAAAATTCCAAGTTTGAGCTTATTTACTACTTACTTATTTACTCTGGTGTTGTTATAGTAGCCCAAGGAATGTCCCCAGTGTGATTTTATAGCACTTGATTTTGGGTCAACATTCTACAAAAAACATAAGGGGTAAGCTCATGTGTTTTTCAAAATTGTCCAAAATTTGAAAACCCCCCAAAAATGAACCCTGAGAGTTTATTTACACTTTTGGTGCCCATATAGGAGCCCAGGAGAGTCACCAGTGATTTTTCAGCATTTTATTTTAGGTCAATTTACAGTAAAAAAAAAAAAAACATAAAAAAACAAGGGGTCAGCCTGTGTTTACTTTTTTTCCCCTTTTTTTCAAAAATTCCAGAAGTTTGAAAAACACCAAAAAATGAACCCTGCGTATAGAGCATTAGGTAACTCGCCTCTGCTTTAGGGGCGCTGGAAAACCTGGGGGGTCACCCCAAAAGAAGAGGTAAATAGCCAATAAGGGGCTGTTGCTGGGGCAAAATGCACTTCTAACAATGTAAATTTGGCCAATCAGCATTGAAAAAATAATCCCCAGGATTATTTTCCCCTTACTCATTTCTTTATATAAAGGTTATGTCTGATTTTTGTTTATGTCAAATTATTGTGGGATGGGTGTTAAAAACTGAGAATGGCACAGGACAGCCCAACCAAGGAATACTTTTCACCAGCCATCACTGCTTGTACTGTATAATGCAATTTTCTGGGCAATATACCAAAACACAATAAAAACAATCTCTCAATTCTATACTTGTGTACTGGCTGCATCATTATATGGAACACAGACCACTGACCAACAAAGTTTTGAGAGTCATTCGTTAGTAGAAGTCTTCCTATGGTCCCTCCAACTTTTTAGATGATTCTGAAAGATCAAATAGTTTTCTTAAAACCATAACTGAACATCTTTCAATACTGTGTAACTGTGTCTGGAGTAAGTATGGAAGAAGAGGTCTAACTTTGCTTTGAACTGTCTGTCTCACTTTTCATCTAAACAACCAAGTAATACAGCATGGAGGCCTTGCTGGGAGACTTCCTAAAAATGTGCCTGTTTTAATAGTACCATCATCCAAACCACCCTGACAAATTTCTCCAGGAGTAGAGCCCTGCTGTCCTTTGTAGTAAAATAGCTGTGAACGCTTGTGTCCTTGATCTGAATCTTTTAGTTGTTACCCAACGGGGTAAACTGAAGAGTTGGTCTGCTCCTTGATTCACCATGACACACCAGCCTTCATCTTTGTTGGCCCCTCACCAGCTCATCCTTCAATTGACGCATTAATACACTTTGATCTGTTCCACTTTTGTGTATTGCAGAATCAGACAGTTTGCTGCGATATCTAATAAGTGGTATTAGAATGGAAATGGGTTCTTTAATCTGCACGGTTTTACAGAAAGAGATAATTATCTAATTGAAAATGCCTGTTTGAAACAAATAGGGTAGAGTGTGTCTGGAAAAGATCGATGGACATTCGATAAAAGTGTAGAAAAAGAAAAACAAAGTAATTAATTGTTCCATCACAGAGCTGGCACTTGCTTTGTCCTCCTTTTGTGTCCAAAAGGTGGACATGTGCACAATCCCTACCATCACCGCTGGCCTGAAGGTATTTGTGCATTAAGAGGTCTCCCACTGGCCATTTCCCAAGATGCCATTTTCAATGGGATTAGTCAGGGATGCACCTAATTGCTATTGATTGCAATGTGCTGCATAAAATTGCTTCCCTTTTCTTGTCCACAGCGAGAGGTGGGAGAAGGCAATTAGCAGTGAGGATGAGATAGAAGCCCAGACCGACATGTAATGAAAGAGAAGGCTGAACCTGTGAGAAATGTCCTTGAACTCACCGTGCATTCCAAACCATTAAGCTCTGGATTCTTCTCTTTTCTTCTTGAACACAATCTAGAGTCAGGAAAATACTCTTGTATTTATATTTATTCTCTTCCAGTTAAAGGGACCTATGGACCAGGTCTGCGGTTAAATGTCATACCATGAATTGTTTCTTGGTTCTTGTCTGGTGTGGGATCTTAAAAAATGTGGTTGGTTCCTCTGATGTTCTAATGACTTTACATTCAAATACTGCCTCAATTCATTCATCAAGGAATCTTTTTTGGCACACTATAAAGACTGCATATTTCCAACCCATTATTGGGACTGTCATCTGAGCAGGCGTGGAGCCAGTGTCACATTGCAGAGGGGGCGGGGACTTGTAGTGGGCCCTTATAGCGTATTGGCTATTTTACTTGTTAACAATTCACATTATGGATCCGATGTGAATTTGAGCTGTATTTGCCGCTGTCAAAAAAGGGAACTGACTGAACGGCTTTAGCTTTGTAAATTAAAAAAAAGTCTCAAACTTTGCTTCGTAAACAGCCAGATATTCAGTAAAACAAAGTAAATCCAACATTAGACGCTGCGCAGTGACAGCATCTAAAGACACAGCTGATCAATTAGTAGTGTTAATATTGGGAAACGGAGACAGAAGGGCAAAATGGAGAGAGTGTGGATGACGATGAGTTGTGCAGCACAATGTGCGCTATTTCAGCACCATGGACAGTGCCACAGATTTATCATTACAGCGACCTGCTGATGATCTAGCACCACAACTGCCGATAGGCTATTTCGCTCTGATCTGGATTGCTTTTTCCACTTATATTTACGTTTATTCTTACACTTATATCCTTACAAATACAGCAGTAAGAGACTGACTTTCCGACTTTACGTTGTTTTTGTTTTTTTCGCCACCGGTCTTGCGGTGGGCCCCTTGGTGACCGTGGGCCTGGGGCAGCCGCACCCTCTGCCCCCCTGCCGGCTCCGCTACAGCATCTGAGGCATTTTAAGTAGAACTAAAAGTGTATGTACACCTGTGACTCATTTGCTTTGTCCCAATTCAGGGGCAAAAATGATACAATTGTTACAGCTGTCATTTGATTTGTTTGTTATCTTGTGGTCCACAGCTGTAAATAAACGCCACGTGCAATCATTTTTCTTCTCTCATTGGTCAGAAATTGGGGCAGAACTCTGCCGTGCACGATACAGAGAGCATCGTCTTATATTCAGGATCATCTTATGTGCGGATCAATGCTTTAATCATCACTATATCACATTCTCCTCTTCTTCTGCTGTTGCTGTTCCTTCTTCTCCTCCTTACTCCTTCTTCCCCCCCTGACTACTTTAATGTGAACCACAGTTATGAGTCAGTTGTTCCGGTTGCTGAGGTGATTGTGTTCTCACTGCAAAGGAATCGTACAGAGCTCAAATGGAAGCGTGCTGAGACCACCCTATTCTGGCGCTCTGGACCCGCTTGTTTTATCCTGCATTCGAGTGTGATTGCTGTGTTCACATATGCTCAAACAAACCAGACTTAAGGTTCATTTCAGAACAACTGCCCCAAACAAGCCAGGAATAAATACATACTAAACCATCAGAGTACTTCAAGGTAAAAAAAATAAAATAAAAGTTAGGGTGCATTAAAAAGAAATCCACACGTTGGCCAAGTAACCTTCTTTTTGAGTCTATTTAACAAAATAATTTCCTCTTGATTAATGATACACATTTTTTTTTCACTTCTCAAATATTTTTTTACTCCACCTCAGATTTCAGAATACACATTATACGTTTGAAGGTATTTACATATGAACAACATGGGGGAACACCAAGGGCTGTTACGCTTTTTAAAAGGTTGACTCATTGTTTCTTGTACAGTTTGGGGTAAACCAGTGTGAGCATGAAGTCATATACAATCAAAGATGCTCTCAATTTGAAACTTAGATTTGCCATGAAAATGATTCTGAGTCTTTTGTCAAAACACCCCTTGGTGCCCCGAAAAATTAATACAATTGATTGTATAATAACAGTGTTTCTCTCCTTGTATCCCAGATACTCTGTGTTGGTTTTCAGGCACACTTTATATAACAGTTTTGTTGCTGAAAAGAAGCAAAATAACAAACAGAAAAAACAAAAAAAGAAGAAGAAAACACAGTTGACAAAAAGAATGAAAAAAAAAAACAATCTTTCATAGTTCCAGCTACAGTAAGTCGGTGTCTCATGGGATGAGCAAATGGATTACCTTTACAAAATGCCCATGTACAAGCTGTGGATTGAATGAAAGATGGTTTCATCTGAATAGACATTCACAAACATACAGAAGACTGAAGATTCATGGCACAAAATAAACAAAGGCAGACTCTACTGCTCTTCCATTTATGACACTGACCTCTCTTGAATTTGTAAGGATAAATGTAACACCTGCTGTGAAAACAGAGACAGACTCTCTCAGATAACAGAGATTTGTGCCACATAAACTATGGATATCGAGTTTCAAAATGAATTCTCTCAAAACAGCAGGATGATGTATGTTAATCCACCTGGATGGAAACTCATCTTGTTTAGCTGCTTTGCAGAGAGATGTGACAGAGATTTTCACCACACTTCTTAAGGAGTCAGCCAACTTACAGAGCAGTGCATTGTAAGCACTGCTATAGTCTTCCTGCATCTCTGCATCTAATTTGGTGGGGCTGAGAAAAGTTCTTTCATGGTTTTCTTTAACTTTTCCACATGCTCTGAATATATGCTTTCCTTATCTGATTTCATATTTTCTCTTTCCCGCTAGCAGCCTGGGTAACACCCCCGCTCTTACCTGTGGAAGTACAGTCTGAAGGGGTTGAATTTCTGATGAAAACAACTTCCCACTCTGCACTCTGACAAATACCTACTGAGGACATCAGGTTGGTGCTTGGAAATCAAATATATGAGAGCAACCCTGCTTCATTTAACAAAGGCAATATCCCTCAGAGCAATCAGACATTACAATGCATTGCAACGGCCCATCGTCATGGGGTGCAGGTTATGTGAACAGTTCTATAAGCAATTTTTTGAGCAACTATCTGTTGGTTCCCCTTTCAATTTTACTACATTCAAATGGTAGCCATTTTCTGGAAGCATTCCTCCCAAGGGTGGAAGCTTCAATGTGATTTCATTATACTGCTGTGTTTTAGGTTTTCAAACCAGATTCATGGAGGCATGTTAACACTTAATATTATATTGATTTACAACTTGTCCATTGATCAGCTGCTGAAAGGATAATGGATGATGACGATCTGGGTGAGCAATGTCCTGTGGCGACTTTCCAAAGAGGAGGCAGAATCTACCTTTTCACAATCACAGGCTAATGGTGACAACTGCTGCAGATAACATACAAAGACGGTCTCCTCGTTAACCATCAAACATGATTAACTACATAATAAATAATAAATAATTAACACATACCAACAGAAAGGACGTACAACTGCACAAAACAGCCATCAGATACTGACAACTAAAAACAACAAGAAGAAAAATCCTGCTTGTTTTGAAGACAAAGTCCCTCCACCACACAGCATGATGGACCTTTACTGTTAGATTTTAAAGCTCATCTACGGGCCGAGCTGAAAAATGAAGCATGAAACATGATCTCCATGTTTCTAAAGTCTATGAATTGACTGACTGATTCATTGATTTACTGACTGACTGATAACGTGTAGATAGATAAGCCTATATGATAGAGTATGGGCATCATAAGTAAGTTATTATTTTAGTCACATGCTTGATTTTTGTCAGTAACCACTGGGAGTGGATGCAGGTGCGCCAAGGCGACCATGGAATTCTACAGACCCCTGTGGATTACACTCTGTGTTTTGGAATTATTTTTGTTATTTTCAAGTCGGCCCACCAGGTTTTAGGTTTGTCCAGCCCGTGTTGGAGCCACTGAGGAGCATCGGCTGCCGGTGGGATTTACTTGGGTTTGCGTGCATCGGCTGCTGGGGTCATGCTCATCTTTGTCTCCTTTTATTTTTTTTCTTTTGTTGGGATTTAAACTGCCCAGAACTATCTTCATAGGTCTCACTATAAACTGTGGCTTTCTGTGGACTGCTCGCAGGGATTTCCAGGACTCAAAGACAATTTATTTCCTGTTATGGCCTGAGTATTTTGTTTGTTTGTCTGTTCATGTGTTCACAATGTTTAGGGAGTTTTTTGGGGGGGGTTGAAATTATTCCTCAATAAAAAAGCAGAAATAAAGTGTTTTTTTTTTATTTTTATTTTTTTTTTATTTATTTATTTATTTAGATCTGGACAGTTTTAATTTTCTTGTTGTTTAGTATAGAGCTGGCTATTTGCTGGCAACGAAAGTCAGTCTGCCTGCAGCAATTCAGTTTAATAATATTGATAAAGACAAACTGTTGTAGTTGCAGACAACACCAGACAACACAACATTTCTCAGTGACAACATTATGGAGGAGACGGATACGACTGTGTTGCGTCGCCCAGTGGATGAAAAAACTAAGTTAAAAGAGAATTCTAATGGAAGTGTTGATGAGAACATTGTGGTAAAGTTCAAACATATCACTATTCAACCTGAGTCTCTGGTATCATCACAACGCTTGACATGTATGGCGAGAACTGATACCAGAGCTAACCGAGTACAAGTGTGCAGTTTCACCAGCCAATACTGAAGTTTACAGAGTCCTTAAAAACTGGAGTTTATCAGCTGAGCCTTGTGAAAACAGCAGGATTTAGTTTTTAAGCTTATGTAGATGTCTATTCATTGATTCAGGTATTCATCAAAAATCCATTTGAAATGATAAATGTTGCTTCTTTTGTCAAATATTGATACATAGTAAATAAATAAACTCATATTAATTATTTTCTGTTTATTTATTTTTAATAAAGTCCCACCAATAGATTTAACTTCCTAGAAGGCCTAATATCTGGTTTTTTTTTTTTTTTATTATTTTGAGAGCTAAAGTCTTCTTCAGTGCTAACCGAACAGCAAGTGGTGAAATGCTATAAAATTATTTGATGCAGTTTGCAAAACCAAGCACAGCAGGACAACATTAAACCACCCTGAAAGTAACGTCAGATAAAAATGGCTGCCATATGAATATGAAAGTGACCCTGCTGGAATGTTGAAGAGCAAAACAATAACTAGCTTTGGAGAGAACACAATGAAACGTAAACACAGCAGCACAAAAAGCAGTCTTACCTGCAAGTACCGTGTGTGAGTCTTGACAGAACAGAACAGAAGCGATAAGGCATTGTTGGTGGCAGCAATGCCTCTAAACCCCGGTCAGCTGGCACACCCACACTCCTCTAGTTACTCACTGTTTCTACCCAGGAAAGTAACACCACTATATTTTCAGATACATGCATGAGATGAGTAATTATTTGGCATTTAAAGTAATTAAGATGAATGACGCTTCTTTTATTAATCCTAAAATGTGCTGAGCGCTGAGGCTGTGATTGATAAACCATAGATGTCAGTTTTGCTTTATGAGTCTGCAGACCCCAAGCCAGATAGATGAGCTCTGTCATTTCCCATTGAGAGACTCTAAATCACTGTAGCTTAATGATGAAAATGACCTAAGCTCTATTGTTGCACCTAAAATTGAAGTCCGCCCCCACTCTTTCAATTCGATGGTGATTCCTTCCACTACTTCCACTCACTGCAGCTTTTTCTGTACATCACATTTCACACACTATGAGATTCTTCCTAAATGTGGTGATTTTTAAGAAAACACACCTCTTAATCATGAGTCTTCATATCTGTCTCATTACAGGGTGCTGGTAGCAGCTATTAAGCAGACCATCCATCACCACCCAGGAATAGGGTCCAAAAGGTTAACAGGAACGGATTTTCTGGAAATGGAAAAAATTCTGGTGATGAATGGCACGGGTTTGCTGGAATTCACCTTTGGATTAATGACTCATATTTATCATTTAAAGAATATCAGGATCCAGGGCCTGGTTGGGTGCTTTTTCTTGCTGGGTGGGACCACTTGAGGACCATTCTAGTCTTGGAAAATATCAAGACAATATATTAGCCTGTCTGGATGTTATAGCCTCAGCCTTTGCCACACCACCTTGGAAGAGCGATTCAAACATTACAGGGAGAGGAGGTTATTGATAATCTATTATGTAACTTACAGCAGTGGGATAATGTAACGGCCATGTGTTTTAGAGAGCCTTATGGAGTTGGGTGCAGCTCCACATACTCTGTCTTGGAGACTGGTGTGTGTGCTGACGTGAACAATGAGCACATGAATGCTGCTCAGGCAGATGCAGATTTCTTCCTTTTGTCTGCTGCTTCTTGTTGAGTGTGCCCGGCATGCAGGCTGCGGCAGCACCGAGCACCCAGCTGGATGATTTATCACAGAATACTCCTTGATTAAGGGAAATTAAAGCAGGCTGCTCTAGGCTCACTAATTGCTTTGATAACAAGTTCAAGCAGTTAGTTAGAGGGATTTTTTTTTTTTTTTTTTGGGGGGGGGGGGGGGGGGGGGGGGTATGGACCTCTGAGAGAAAACAATAAGGACAATTAAGCCGGAAAGAGGCTGCCCAAAGTTGTTTTGCTGCAGTGTTGCTGAATTTAAATTTGACTCTTCCCATAGCTGGCATACCAACCTCCTTTTCCCCTCAGCTAACCCTTCAGAACAACCTCACCCTGCCTGTGCCACATTTATAGAGACTCAAAAATGTAGTACGTTGATGAATAAAATCAGCATTTGGGCGTTTCACAACAGTTTATAAAACCGACAGCAGCGTCATCTAAGTGTTAGAGGTGAGTTCCTGCCAAAGCAATAAAAAAACAGAAGTCTCGTGAAGCCACAAACATGTATGTGTGATGTGCATCTTGTAAACAAGCTTTTAGAGTGTGGTTGTGAAACTCGAGCACTCTTCAGCAGTGCCGTGTCAATCCTGGCATGAAGAAAGTTAGCGCCGTTAAGTGTGCTTAGGGTTTGTTTTTCCTGCTGTTTTGAACTTTACAACACCTGCGTGATTGTGACAGACGTGTACAACAAGCCGATGACGTACATACAGAAATCAGCATGAGCAATTCAACATTGCCAATGGTTAGGAAAGAGTTCAAAGAGCTTAGAAACTTTTTGTGAGAGCAGCAAGTCAAGCAAGTCAGTTTTCTGAAAATATAGAGGACGGTTAAAACTGGAGGGTGGAAACAGCCAGGGGACAAGTTCCATCTTCTTCCCAGGGGCTAAATTTGTATTTGTGTGAAGCTTGTGAGAGCATCTCCTCGATACTATGCTGTCTCAGGTTGCTTAGGAATTGTGCTCCTGCTCTGTCAATCATACAAAATGGTGCAGTAGGCAGGGCCTTGCCTGAGCTTTCCCACCGTCCCGGGTGGAGTCTCTCTATGACAACGTCTGGCCGTTGAGGCACTCCCGTCGCAAGCACTGTGCCGGCTTCCACCAGTCTCCGTTGTGGCAGCGGCAGATGGTGCAGTCGTCCACCTTTACTTCAATTCCGGCTGGGATGATCGTTGTTCCAGCGAAGCAATTTGGACCTGTCGCATGGGAAGGGAAGGAAAGCAAAACAGGAAAGGAGGAGTTAGAACGACAAGAAATGGATGTGGCCCTCCTGAGAGCTTCTCTTTTTGGTGGGGTGGTGGAGTGATGCAGAGAGCTGCAGGGAGTTAGAGGGAGTCAAAGCAGACGTACAGATCTTTTCACGGGCACGCACCGATGGGCTTGTTTTTGCAACACTAAAGCGCTTTTGTTAGTCTCCCCTTCTCCCTCGACATGGAGCGCTTTGCATCCTAATGCGCCGCGAGCAGAGAAGCCTGCCAGGCGCTGGCTTGGCAGTACAGAGAGGCTGGAGTACAGAAAGTGAAATCTGCTTTGAGAGGCAGTGAGGAGGATGGTGTTAATCACTTCAGTCTGTATGAAAAGGCCAAAGAAGTCCTTAGCTATTCCTTGCATGGTTCCTCTCCACACACATGAACACACTCCTCATCTTAGCTTCCAAAACTGTCAATAACAGGTTCATTTTGATATCTGATTACCCTTAAAACACAGAGGAATCTACATGTTGGGGTTTTTTCTTCCCTGATCACATCGTATTAATTCTCAAATATTTTGGCTTGTGTACCACTGGCACACTTACACTCATGTGTTTGATAATCTAAGCAGATAAAGGCAGATTAGGCCGGTTACATCTATGGATCTGTTCTCCAGGGAGCCAGAAACAGCCTTACCTCTGTGGATACCGCAGGATGTTTATTATTAGTAAATACCAAATGAAAGTGTTCAATCCAATTAGTTTCTCTTGCCTCAGGCTGATGGTTTGTGTACATGTCTTCCTCAGCTCTGTTGGACGGAAGAGCTGGAAGAACCCGTTCTAGTTTTAATCATTTAAAGACAGCAATCATGAGCTCAACTGGTGTGACGGTGACTTTGGCTAGAGCTCTGTATTCAGCTCTTTAAAATCTGCACAACCTCAGAGTCCTCAATGAGCACTCATAAAATACTCATATGTCCCATAACTCTTAAAGGCACAGTAGCTTCCATGGATAATATTAATGGACATCTAATAGTCCCAGGGAATTTGATTTAGTGTGGGTGACACGGTTAGTGGACCTGGAGCGCTTTTAGGGACGCGAGTCAGCTACATTTGCACCTGAAAAATCACTCTTCTTGCTCACAATAAACTGTGAGTCTTTGTCTAGAGGGCAGTTTATCATGTCACAGTAGGAAAAGCAATGAATGAATGATGGCTGAACTCCATTTAGCAGCTTTACTTTCAGGGTTTCAGTGTTATGCATGCTGGTTGACTGCCACACTGTCATGGCTTACTGGGATCTGTGCCATTATTAATGTTGCTTGTAACACCTGCGCCTGTTCTGCTTTGCCAAGTTGAAATATCCGCTGTGAAAAAAAAAGGAAAGAGGTTATCCGAGCCTCCCGTTCAGAGGCTTACATTATTATTAGCAGCTCTACTTCTCAGTCTTTGTTTTTCCACTTTACCCAAGTCGACACCACAAATTTGCATGAAGAACAGAGCCTTTTGAAAAACAACTTCTCTGCAGCCCCATTAATTCTGTCTGCTGAAGAGAGTTTTGTGGGAAACAAGAACAAGAATAAGATAGGCCTTTTTTTCAGCAGACATTTTATTGTGTCAAAGTCAGAAGAGCTCAAGAGTAAATAAGAGAGTGAGTGATTGCTGAGTTTCACTCAGGTTTTTCAGTTCTGGGGTGGCAGTATAATAAACTTTGAAAAAAAAAAACCCTTTTGTAATAAAACCTGAGCAACAAATTTCACTCCTATAAAAGAAAAACTGACATGGCAACTTAACCTGTAATATCTGAAAAACACAATGAAGGAGCAGACTTGGAAAACAGCTGGACTACCAAAGTTAAAGAGAGGGTATTATTCTTTCCTACATTTTAAACATGGATAAAAAGTAGCAATGCTGGATGTCCATATTTAATATGTGCAAATTTTTGAGCCTCTACATACACATATCTTGAAGAAGTCCCTCAATCTGTCTGTGAACTGCTCGAAATGGTCTGTTCTAAAAATAGCACAAGATCTTCAGGATACCTGCAGAAATGACGAGGTCATTGCATACTTATCTATTAAAGTTAAATAATGCATTGGAGGGGTGGACCTCAAACACCAAGGTCGGCCCATAACTCTGCCCTAAACAAGCCTCCAGAGCCAGTCAGAGCCGAGGGGGTTTGTGGAGCGGGGAGCTTTAAAGAGACAACAGCTAAAATGAAATGAGAAAAGTCTTTTCTAAAACAGAAGTGTGAGAGAAACAGAGATTTGTTTGAGCTGTAAATCATGGAAACCTACGACCCAGCTGGAAAAAAGCACATTACCACTTCTTTAAGTTTGTGTGAGCTGGTTTGAATGGACCATCATTGTATAATGTTATCTCACAGGGCACAGGCAACTCCAACAGAAAAGCAGGAGGGAGGTCACATGGCACTTAAGCTGAACAGTATCATAGGAGAACTAGAAAAGTGCTCTCCACTGTGTGCATGTCTAATGTCCATCCCTGCTTAACTAAGGTGTGGGAGTGTGTGATGGTTATAATGTGCAGGAAGGATGCATAAATGAGCCTCTACCATGCTGTATCACTAAGTTAAAGCTCCCCAGAGGGTGTTTCTTTTTTTAGCTTGTTATTAAATTGACTTTAATTAAAACTAGTGTAGGTTTTATTAAAGCAAAACACAAACAAGACTATCTACAAGGAGAATGAAAAGGCCTATATGATTTTTTTAAAGCCTAAACCATCTACTGGAGGGGTTCTGCTGGTCAGAGTGACTCACAGGACACTAAACAGTGACAAATTTAGCTTTTATAGGAAATAATTCAAATTGTTTAAAAAAAAAACCTTGCAAGAATCAAATTTAGCCTGCAACCCTAATAGTCCTTAATACTTGTTAAAGGGGGTGCGAAAACCAACCCCCCCCCCCCCCCCACACACACACACACGCATTAGTTTTAGGTCTAAATTAAAAAAAAGAAAAAAAAAAAAAAAAAAAAAAAATATATATATATATATATATATATATATATATATATATATATATATATATATATATATATATATATATATATATATATATATATATATTTTTTTTTTTTTTTTAAAACACCAAAAAACATGGGCTAAGATTTTACGGTTGGATCCACCAAACAACACTTTAAAGTAAATGTAAAGGTAAATGTTTATTGCAGTGATAAATCAGCTGAGATTGAGTGTAACTTTCATTAATAGTTTAAGGAATTAACTGTGGGTTTTTGGACAACTAATGAAGAGAATCATGTCTATGTGCTATCAGAAAAATGCCAGCTTAATTTTTAACTCTACAGAATAAAGAAATCAAGTCAGGTCAGGAACAGTGTTGTTTCAGGAAACCATCTTAGTATTAGTCTAAGTTTTAGTCTTTTGGATGACGATGCTCATTAGTTTTAGTCACATTCAGTCATTTCAACATGTGATAGTTTTAGTCAATGGAAACTCAAAAAAATAGTTCTAGTCTAATTTTAGTCAGTTTTAGTTAAAAAAAGGAACAAAAAAAAGAAAGAAAGTCGGCCTAGTCTTTAAACAAATTAATTTAAGTCAGTAAGTAAAGGAAATTTGAATTAAGGTTGGCAGGATGTATCAAGTGTTGCAAATCAGAAAACAACAGTTAACCTCAACACTTTATCATAATAACCAGATTCCTCATCAGAAGCACATTTACACATCCAGGGAATCTGAACTGGTGCTAAACAATTTGCGCTAAGCTACCAGTTACTCTGTGTTAAATAAAGCTTCACTGCACTAAAGCTACGATCCTTTGAAATGTAGCTAGCTAAGCTACAACAACATATGGACAGAGTAGCTCAATACTTTCAAGTTACTTTTTGGTCTCCAGACTGAACCAACTTCATTCTAATAAGTTCAGGGACTAGTGAAACTGTCAGTAAAATGGAGACAAGAAAATGTTACTTTGTTGACGATTAAACAATATTTTTTGCTCTCAGTAATCTACACCTGTGTGAATAAGCGGTTTCTTATTTATTAAATTGATTTATTTTACTATCAGTGTTTAATTCTTAAGCCTAACATCCAAAATCAATTCATTCTCTTCCAAATACTGTATCCTCTTCTATTTAACTCTGTTTCAGTCTGCAGTGTAAGATGAAGATATTTTAATTGTTTAAGCTAACACTGTTTCCCTCTTTTATTTGAGTCATTTGCTTGTGAGTGTGAAAAGTTTTACTGAAGAATACAGATTTCTCTTTTCTCGTTATTTTCTCACCTCTTCCCTCCTTTATGTATCGGTTTAAGTATTTAATCCCCCACTCTACACTCACACACTGCCACCATCTCAGGCTTAATTTAATTCATTTATATCCAGGTGAATCGTTAGCTGATGAAAAGAAGCTTGTTTGTGTTGTCATGTATTGGTTAGATTTATTGCTGGTTTTGCTTATTAGTGAAACTTCACCCTGAGGCACAGTGATCACATGATCACATGTCTTTTCTCTGTTGTTTTATATAAACTAATGTAAGTATCCAGGTAGGGTCACGATGACTCCTTCAGTAAAAGCTCCTCTGACATCTCTCAGTGAAGGGAACGACAGTGTGCGCACGTTTGCAGTGAAGTTGCAGGCGACAGCACAAGGATCTGCAGCACATCTGCTTCTACACAGCCATGTTGGCATTCAGAGGTGGCGCCACTGTCTGATCCTTTAACAGCAGGTGAGACCACAGCAGAAAGCTCCACTTCAAGCAGTTCAACTTCATTCATTTTAAAATGTGGGAAAATGTAACTTTTGTGTTCGCTACTGTGCTACATGACCAAAAAATCAGCTAAGCTTTTAAAAAGAAAATTGATTCTGAAAACAAAGACGCTACCACATCATTGCTGAAAATGTAATTAAACTACTAACTTCGCTATTTGTAGTGACGTTACTGCCCAACACTGTAATTAACAAGGAAATAACATGAGACTAGCAAGTCCATATTTGGTCATAACCTCTGCCTGAAACCAACTTTTTCACTAAACACTGAAAGTAAAAACTGGATTGAGAACATCAGCAGTTAATATTGATTATTTGTGCTCAAACCTGGTTCACTGAGGTTGGATAAAGAAGTCACATTCAATAAAGGCCAGAGATGTCGCTGGTGTTTCATTGTAAAATGTGACCCTGTTAACTGGCGACTCTCAGCAGCCCATCACTGACACATTCAGCTGAGAGTCTCCAGTTAGCATGGTCACTCTTTATTTCAAAACACCAGTTGCTCTGTAACACTCTGAACTCCATAGAAGTTGACTCCATGGTGTAGTATCGTTTCTGACAACCGACCACAGAACAACCAAACATATTTACGCAGCTCACAGTTTGAATTGAACTCGTCTGAATGAAATCTAATTTCAGCTGCCCCCGTAGCAACTTTATGATGAATGGGTACGTATATTGTATGGGTGTCTGTGACTGGTGACAGCAGGTGTGTTGTACAGAATGTGAAGCAGCATTGCTGAAACTTTTAAATTTTTGACAGACAGATTTCATACACAATGGGCAGAAATGCAGTTTGAACGTCTAACAGACCACCCACTAACATTTTCGTCCAGTCTCATCTTGTCAACAAAAACTCACAAACGTCTCGTCATGTTTTAGTCGTCTAAGAGCCATGTTTAGCTCATCATCGTCATGAATAAAAGGGGCGTCGATGAAATAATTTCATCATTCTCATTGTTGATGAAAACAGCGCTGGTCAGGTTCTTTTTTTGTGCAAAAAATGGAAAACAAACCAAACCAAGACCCTTTTAACGGATTTATTAGCATACTAACCCTAACACAATATTTTCACCAAGACCATTAGCTATTGTTCCTTATATTTAATTGGAGTTTTCTAATCAAAGGAGTCAGGACTTTTTGCTGCAGTATTTATAAGTGACAATATGCTCCAGGAGGCCCTAGCTGCCCATTTGATATTCACAGAGCCATTAGCTACTGAGAATCTCCATTTCTTGCCCCAGTATAGCTGAGTCCAATGCTCTATACGGACCTGATAAAAGCCCTTTGATCTGAGCTTAGAGGAGACACTGGGAGTGCTTGCCAAGTCTTAACTCTCATTGATCCGCCTCAGGACCGCTGGCACAGGTTACAGGACAAACTCAGCGGAGGTTGATGAGGGAAGAGAGTGACTGGTGACGCTGCCAAGTGTGATTGTTTATAGCCAGATAGATTTGAAGGCACAAGGACACAGTTTGAGCTACCTGTCTCCTTTCCAAGGACGCGCTGTCACCTGTCGGGCCTGTGATCGATTCATGGCCAATAAAATTCACCGGAGACAGAAAATGTTTGTCCTGTGTCAAAACTGTCTCAGCAGATCATACATTAGGAGAATATAGCTTAAGGAGTGAATGCATATTAGGTCTCATTACAGTCTATTTGGCTCAAGTATGATTGTTTTTTTGCCTTAAGGGAGGATGAAGTTTGCATAAACTCACTTGCCAAAAATCTCTTACTCACAAAAACCTGAAGCTGGTCCACAGAAAATGTCACTCTGAATATGTTACCTAACCAAAGACAGCTTTATGACTCTGCTACTTTATAAAATGTGTGTTATAAATTACAACGACGGCCTTCAAACAGATAAGACCCCGTAGATCTATACATGCTTTAATCCTCTCATTCTCAAAAAGAAAAAAAAAACAGGGCTTTTTAGAGTGCTTCTCATTATCATTTTCTTCAGGACAATTATATAATTACATATGTCCCCTGATGAATTTACAGTATATAATTCATGATGAAGATTAGCGCTGCATCACTCAGACTTAATGAATGTGGAGCGCAGAGATAAGCACTTTGAATGGCTGACTGCTCCATTGTCCTTCCTCCTTTCTGTTGCTGTGTTCAGGGTGAAATGCAGAAAGAAGAAGACAAGCTGAAAAGCTACTTCTAATGATGAGAAGTCTTGATAAAGAGTTGGTAGAGAGTAGCTATGACTTGGTTGTTTGTAGGTCATACGCTGACTGACAGCACATCAAGGTTACAAACGGAAAATATTCAGGGGAATTGTTTTAAGTGCTGAAATGTATTCAGGATCTGCTTTCCACTGCATTTAAAGAGGGGGTATTATGCTTTCCAATGTTGTAAACATGGATATGAATTAGCAATAATGAATGTCCATACTAAATGTGTGCAGATTTTCTAACAGCCACTTATTCATATGTTGTATACATTTTTGAATCTGTCTGTGAACTGATCAAAACAGAAAACAAACAAAAAAAAAGATCTTCACAAGACTTGCTGAAATGATGACATCACCACATCAGGATCTGGTTCATGACACATTTGAAGGGCAAGCCAAGGGGTGCGTCTCAAAGCGCCAAATGTCCATCCTTCCTTCCTCCACTTGCGTCGTTCACTTGCGTCTTAGTCCCTCCCACCAGAGATGCATGGGAGAGATGCAAGGAAATGAAGAGAGGAGTCGAGGAGTCGAGGAGGTTCGTTTTAAGAGCATTGAGACGTCCTCTCCTCGGGAGCGTCAAATGACACGACATGTTTTGGTGATGACGGCATCAGCTGCTCACCTCTGGATCATCTGTCAGTCAGCTCTAACAGCTGTTTGTGTGTCTGCTCATGTGCGCTGTAATAACTCTAATCCAATAAAAACAGTAACAGATCTTTGTCTGTGTTTTTAACCTGTTTAACAAACACTTTCAGATGAAGAAAACCTGACCTCTGTTTATTCTGTGTCCTGTTTAGAAGCACACGGATCACTTTACCGCTAAAATGCCTCATTATTAGATTATTAATTAATTATTCAGCCTTGAGCGTATCTGATCGTGAACCCTGAAACTTATTAATATAACCTAGTTTATGATGTCTCAGGAACTCTGGATATTAGTTATTTATTAGATCTCAGAGAAAACAGAAATCCTGTTACTCTTTACAGACCTCACAGCTGTTTTTTCTCTGACTTAAATCCTCTTCATAAAGAAAACGAGAATCAGCGAGAAAATGAAGGAGAGAAATAACTGATCACCAATTTTATTTTCAGTCTTTTTTTTTATTGCACTTTATGAATTATTTTTCTGTTAGATGATGAATTTGACCTGAACAGTTTTATGAACTCAGCAGTGATCCTCTGTTATATTGATTTGATGACGGCTGTCTTCAGTATTTTGAGCTTTAAACTCACATCAATCTTTTTTTAACTCCAGCTTTATGACCTGTTTCAGGATTATCCTCTATGACAGATACTGACTGTTTTCAGCTCCGTCTTTTCGCTCTCATTAAACTCCGGTGATCAGAAGTTTCAGAGTTTCAAGGCTGAGCCGCTGCAGCGTCCAATCAGTGAGTGATATCCCATATGGGGGCGTGTCTGTCGGTGAAAAGACTTCCGCAAAGGCAGCTCTTGTGTATCCTCGATTATCGCTCCTCCGATCAACCTCCTCCCTCCTCTCTCCTCTCTCCTCTGGCCACAAATAACGCTTTGGGACACCGTTCAATATGGCGCCTCAGAAAGTACTTCCGGTGCCGCGGAGGAGAGAGGAGAGAGGAGACTGCATTTTGGCGCTTTGAGACGCACCCAAGGTCTGCCCATAGCTCTGCCCCCAACAGGCCTCCAGAGGGCTGTCCAATCAAAATGAAGGGGCTTGTCTTAAAGGAACAGTGGCTGAAACAAATGTTTCTAAAACAGCAGTGTGAGAGAAAAAAAATGGGGATTATTATGAGATGTAAATTGTGTAAAGCTACAACCAGATGTGCAGTACAAACCATAAAAATAGCAAAATACCCCCTGTTTTTTTTTTCTTGTTTGTTTTGGTAAATAATAAATGGACCAGTACTTATATAGCGCTTTTCTAGTCTGTCTGACCACTCAAAGCGCTTTACACTGCTGGTGTCATTCACCCATCCACACCACATTCACACACTGATGGCAGAACGATCTATAAGGGACCATCAGTTTTATCTAACACATTCATACACCACTGACCAACAGTGGGAGCAATTTGTGGTTCAGTGTCTTGCTCAAGGACACTTCGACATGTGACTGCAGGAGCTGGGAATCGGACCCTCAACCTTCCGATTGAGAGACAACAACTCTACCACTGATCCACAGTCGCCCTTTTGGATTCAACAGAAACTTTCAGCCCAACTGGAACTGAGGGATACTGAGGCACTAACTTCATTCACTGTGGGGTTTGGGTGAAATCTTCCAGTTTTCCTGACGTGCTTGGAGATATGACCAAAAACAGCTAAGCTACAAATTTTATTTGCCCTTTTGTAATATTTACAAATATTACAAACAAGAGTTTCTCATTTTTCAAACCACTGCTTTTCTTCCTATTCTTACATTTGTGCTAAGCTAATGTTAGCGTGCTATCATGCTACATATTGAAAGTGAACTCTGTGCTCATCGTATCTGATCAACATATCAGGACTGTCAGGGGCTCCATTCCAATCTCCAAACCCAGACTTGAGGATGTGCTTTCAGTAAGTGTGTGAATGTTTAAGAATGCCCAGCAAATAAGCTAATATCATGCTAACAATACTTCAGTAACCCAGACTTTCTTAGCAGAAAGAGTCACATATGGATATGGTCACATCAGAGGGCAAAAATTGAGTTTGAAAATTTGTGAAGTTACATATTTCAGCACCTTTGTGTGATAAGAAAAGTAAAGATTAACTCAGAAACTCAGGAAAGCATGTTAGAAAGACAAAAGAGTTCAGTCTTTCCTTGAAACCAAGCAATAATGTAATAAAAGTAATGGAGCGACGCCTGTGAGCTAGTTCAGGCAAGCAACTCAGGCTGCACTGATTTCACATTTAGCATGCCTCATTCTCACAATCACCTGACAAAGTATCCTCCCAATTAGATGCTCTATTTAAGAAGTAAGACATCCAGCCTCTGTCTCTGCTTTGCTGATGCCAATGCGGCCCTGCGCTTAAACTTTCAGCCTCGGGTTAGAGGTATTACATCACCCCTTTTTAACCCTCAGGATCCCAATCCCGCAGGCTGGATAAAAAAAACACTTAATCTTAAATGACTGGCATTTACAAACATTTTGTCCAGTCTAAAAACTGAAAAACTGGGATAATTGTTAGAGTCTCAAGTTTTTGAAGGTACCTGAATGTACCTGAAAACATGTCTAAACAGAGTAGTAGTAGTTCTTTAAAATAAACCGTTTGCTGTAGATAAATTCTGTAAAAAACAAATAATTCAGTGCTCTTTGATGCTTTCAGTAAAACCTGAATGATTAACATACACTTTGGATTCATACTTCAAAAATTCTTTGAATTTTGCTCTCCATGTTGTCTTGCAGGCCGCTCAGCTCTCTGTCTCATTACTGACAGATACTTCTCTGCAGATGGTCATGATGCCTCTGCAGTGTCGACTGTAAACTGTGTAAACAGTAGTGACAGTACTGACTGTAAATAGTTAATAAAGAGTAAATAGCTTTCTGATCTATAGAGGTGCAGGACTTCACTTTGTTGAGGAAAATGAGACCACAGTCAGTAAAAATGTGACAGAAGCAAAAATGACCAGAAACTGTTTGGGATCCTGAGGGTTCATTTCTGCATGTAAAGCAGGTGATCTGCAATGATGAGGTTCTGAACCTGGACGATAAACACGATGTTATTATGCTGCTAATTGCCTATCAGCCTTTAGCAACGACTCGGCACCATCACGTTCTGATGATGAGCACACAAAGGCTAATCAATCATGAAGCTTAGATTTGAGCCACAGAAAGTATTATTACCACAATGATACTTTCTGGGGCTCAGATCTAAGCTGCAGAAAGCCTCATTTGTTCTTTATGTTGGAAAAAAGTACAAAGTGTTGGGGAATAGTTGTTAGTGGGAATGCAAGGTTTGATAGCACCAAAGTACAAACATTAAATTTGGATAGTTAGTTTCATTTTCTAACACACAGCCGTCATATAATTTTACCATCATGTGGAACAACAGACAGGTTCCCTTAAAGTGTTTAATAGTTGTTAATTAAAGCATGTTGTTGAGTTATATTTGAAGTTAATGATACATTTTTGATAGTTCGTCATGATAGAAACATGTTAAAACTTCCTGTAGACTGGCTTTTTATGCCAAGTGTCTTTTTTTCTGGATGTGGTGAGGAATGTCCCATTTCTCATTTTTATACCATCTTTAACCCTCCCAGGCTCACCCACTGCTCAATGCCTGCTCAATGCCATCAAAGTCAAGTGTTCAGCTCATAGCACCACAGCTTCACGCTGCTTGAATGGCTGTTAACTCTTCTACTCGACAAACTGTAGTTAAAACAAAAGACCTTTAACTAAAAATGACAATGTCACAGTGAAATACCTTACGGCATTAGTTACTGTAGAGCTAAGCTAACACTACAACCACCTTACCAAACTACCAAAGTGTTCTGCTCATGTCCTGTCTCATAAGCTGTCCCTTGTGAGAAGAGGTGGTACACACTGACATTTCAACAGGGCTGAACTGATTTCACCTTGTTATTAGAAATGCTTGAAGCAAGTAAAACCAGAGACAAGATCTCTTCCTTTCATTGCATGTCTGACTGGAGCACATGAGTAGACGTCTTCCTTTCATGGCCCCCTGTCCCTTGGCTGAAAATGAAAGCTAAATAGCATTCTTCATTGTTCTCTCAGCCATCTACTCCTATAGCGATTTATCTGCCTGCCAGAGCCTGACCATGCACCCTTGGGGAGTCTAGAAACGGCAGGCCTACCCTGAAATGCCAAGGGTGTCACTGTGTCCTGTCAGCCTGGATTAGCGCTCTGCTAGCAGCTTCTGCGGCCTTGTTAGTGTGGGTGTTTGTGTGCGGATGTGTGTATGCGTGTGATGTAAAAAGGGGGGGAGATGAAGAAGAAATGAGCAAAGAGTGTGAAAGAAAATGTGGGTCGCTGTCTTGAAATGGCCACCTGGCATCTGCCTCAAACAAAACTCCTCTCTTCACATTTAGAGATCAGCTTCAGCCTTTAAGGAAATGTTCAGGATGTTTTGTTTTTTTTTTAACAGGAGTGCATGAAAAAAAGTCTATTTTTGGAACTACATCCTTCATAAGAGAGACGACTAAAAGAAGGCATGTAGTTCTGACAGAGGATCTTTTTGGTTTCAGGAAACTGTCCCACCTCAGATGACCTTATCCGTACATGTCAGGCCTGTTACACTACAAAATAAAAGTCTGTTTAGAGAGTGCTCTGCTCTGTTGTAACAGCACATGATGTATCCCAACGGCACTATTTGCTGTTGATCGTTTAAGCTAGGATCACATTGTAGAAGGGCACTTACTGTACTTTAGTCATAAAGCTCCATCTCTCCCTCAGGATTGATGCTGGCAAAGGGAAATCTCCCACCTCGCCTTGTAAATAGCCAATGAACCATTGGAATCCTATAATTCTAATTTAAGGATTGGCTGTGTGTGACAAGGGCGTCGGGGCACTGGGAGATAAAAGGCTCTCTCAGGACCCATTAGTCCCTCCTACCATGCCTTTAATCAATGGGCTAATGTTTACTCTGCTTAGTGTGTCATTTATAATTAAAACTAGTACTGCTCATTAGTGTCCAACAGGCCCAAGGTAATAATTTTAATTCATAAAACATCAATTACATCCTCATCCTCTAAAGGCGCGGCCATCAAATGGTGATACTGCAGATAAACTCGCCGTCATCGGTTTAATGAAAATTTAATGACTTCGGAGGAGTGTGTGCATTGAATTCCAGAGGAGACGAGTGTTTACCGTTTTTACAGATGGGGCAGCACTGCTCCGGCTCGTACACGGGGTTCACACACTCTGGGATGGCGCAGTCGGACACCACACAGTGCACCTCATTATTTGGTTCGCAGCGGCACCATTCACAGGGTGACGGCTGTGGGCAGAGAGGGGAAGAGGAATCAGGAATCTGGGTTAGATGAGTCAGAAGGTTTCACCTTGTGTGTACTCGACATGATTCCCACAAAACAGCCTGCTCCTGTGTGCATGTTGTTGATATTTCTCATTTGGATATATCCCTGTAATATGTATCTCCTTCATATCAAAGAGACAAGTTCATAAATTATGTACAAAGCCAGCTTTATTAGGCCACTGGCATCTTAACAAACTGCGTCTGGGGCTGACTTTGAATAAACTCCCAAGAAATAACAAATAAGGCAGTCTATAAAACAGGAGATATGATATTTAGTGTTTTGCTGCATTCTGCTGCCTCAGGAGGCTGTTCTCAGGCTCATCCAACCACCTCTGAAACATGTAAATCAGAGCCATGCAGCCCTCTGTGCTGCTGCCTCTAACTTGATTCTATCTTAACAAAGTCTCTTGACCGTAAAATGAACTGTAATGCAATTACATGGAGTGGAAAAATACAAACTGTTTCCAGATCACGAAAGGTCAGCTGTTCATCATATTACATTTTGCTTCTGTTCATCACAGTGAGTAATCTCTGGACAGGCCTGTTTGCACCAGGTCTGATCCGCCAGTGACTCATTACTTTGTACCAACCTTAAATGGTACAAATGCTACATATTTCATAATAGCTGTGCAGTTTAGGTTTGACAAAGTATTGATTTTTTTAGGGTTAGGGAGGTTAGTGTATGTGGAGAGCAGCAGCAGCAGCAGCTGAACAAAATGGCTCAGATGAGTCATAATGAACTGGGTGAGTAATCCATTTAAATCATTCAGAATCTAAAAGTGTCCCAAAATGCAGCTGTCAATATGTTAAACAAATCAATTTATATTCAACACCAGACACTTGATGAGTAATCTTTGCTCTCGAATGACAATGAGACGACGAACTGTCTTTTCATCCTGAGCTATACAAGAGCCATCTGTGCTACAAAAATCAGAGGAGCTGTCAAAAAAGGGCATTTTCTGTTTTCCTGCCATGGCGTTAAAGAGGAGGCTGTGTCACATGTGTTTATCTAGTTGAGAATATTACTCGTACTTGTATGAGAAACATAGGCTTGCTTAAATGTGACGCCAGCAACACATTTCACAAACTTCAGGGAAGGGACAAAAACAAAAAGAAACAAACAAACAAAAATCACCTGGAGGAAAATTTCTTAAGCAGTTACATAAATTAGGAATAAGTTAGTAACATGACAGAGATTTAAAGAAAAAGGGCACCATCCACAGCAATTCCATAATATTGTTCCTGGGTGTAAAATAGTGAAGACTTTGAAGGATTTTATTGGCTACAGGACATAATATCATTAAAAGTTACAGACAAACCAGAGAAACCGCTGTAGAGAAGGCTAAAGGTCAATAACAGATAAAGGACAGGCCGTGTTTTTTCAAGACCCCAGGCAGCACTGCACAAAAACAGCCAGGACTCTGTGGTAGAAGTCACTGTGCTCAAAATCACATCCAAGATCCAGCCTATGAACAGTTCACTGCTGCGTCAGAATCCAGATTAAAACTGTATGATGTCAAATCAGAAATGACATCATTAATATTCATTCCAGCGCACGACTCAAAAGCTAGCACCATGGGTAGTAAGGAGATGTAATGCTTATGTTATTGCTAGTTTACACTGAAAAATGTGAACAGGTTTTGGAGCAACATGCATATAAACTGCTATTTAGACAACACTTTTTAAAAGTAACACCTTGCACAATACAACAAGAAGATGATTCACTAACTTTTACAAATATTATAACAGTATGAGTCAGAAGTAGAAGAGTGTAGGTGCTTAAGTGACCTGCGTGCCGTCGTGTCTTGTCCCCTATTAAAACCATTTGGTGCATCCAAATGACTATTTAACAGCTGAAATTCTGTATCAGGTGAGATTAGGACATATGTGACTTCCAGTAGTCCAGAAACTGAACTCCTTGGTTCCCAACAGTGATAAAACAACAATAAACACACCGATATGCTATTTTCCATATGCTATATTGGGAAGTTAAAGGCTTAACAGCTCCTGCAAAAAAGGCAGATAACCTCAGCTAAAAGAGCAACGTTTGATTTTGCTTTATCTCAATTAATTTAAGAAATGTTAGAAAGATGGATTTTGTTTACTTTGGACTCATCTGGCGTAGCTTTCCCCCTTGGTTAGCCAAGCAAAGCCAGGCTAACCAGTTATAACCCCAGTTCTAATGAAGTCGGGACGTTTCGTAAAATGTACATAAAAACAGAAAACAATGATTTGTGAATCCTTTTTAATTTAAATTCAACTGAATGAACTACAAAGACAAGACATTTATTATTCAAGCTAATAAACTTTATTGTTTTTTTTTTTTTTACAAACATTCCCTCATTTTGAATTTAATGGCTGCAACACGTTCCTAAAAATCTGGGACAGGCTCATGTTTCCCACTGTGTTCATCACCTTTCCTTTTAACAACACTCAATAAGTGTTTGTGAACTGAGGACACTAATTGTTGAAGCTTTGGAGGTGGAATTCTTTCTGCAGATTCTCTGAATCTTTTGATGATATTATTGACTGTAGATGATGAAATCCATCAATTCTTTGACATTGTGAGAAAAACATTGTTGAAACATTGTTCTTAAACTGTTGGACTATTTACTCACGCAGTTGTTCACAAAGTGGTGAACCTCGCCCCATCCTTGCTTGTGAACGACTGAGCCTTTCAGGGATGCTCCTTTTATACCCAATCATGACACTCACCTGTTCCCAATCAACCTGTTCACCTGTGGAATGTTCCAAACAGCTGTTTTTGGAGCATTCCTCAACTTTCCCAGTCTGTTGTTGACCCTGTTCCAGCTTTTTAGGAACATGTTGCAGCCATCAAATTCAAAATAAGTGAATATTTGAAAAAACAATAAAGTTTATCATTTTGAACAATAAATATCTTGTCTTTGTAGTGTGTTTAGTTGAATACAGGATGAAAAGGATTTGCAAATCATTGTATTCTGTTTTTATTGAAGTTTTACACAATGTCCCAACCTCATTGGAATTGGGGTTGTACTTGGACAATCATTTGCATTCACTGTAAGATGCAAAGACAAAATACACCTCAGTGGGTACTGACATTTTGCGCTGTTGGAGCCATAGCATATTTGAAGCCATGTCTAGCAAGTGAAATGGCAGGATTGATGTCACACCACTTCTGCTCACCAAAATACACATTCAACCTTCAGCTAAAATGTCAAGGGTCCCTTAGTTCAGTAGCAGGACAGGATGGCAGGAGAGAGTCGTGTGTTGGTTTAAGAAAGACACCCATGATCACGACAAGTTCAGTTATGTCATCCCAGAGGAGAGCTGCTGTTTTGTCTGTTCAATAATTTGTGCTTGTCACGTACACATCACTATTCTTCAGCAGCGGCATGAAAAAGTTCTGCTGTACGGTCATGCCTTTTGCACTTACATATCAAATATGATATTAGTGTTCAAGCGTGTCCTTTTACATTGCATTAGAGAGGCACAACAGTAGCTCCAAGGACAAATACTCAAGCACACACACACACACACACACACACACACACACACACACACACACACACACACACACGGTGCTGTTTTGCCCTGCAACATGACACAACGCGTCCACCATCTTTGCCTCTGTTGGCCTCTGTTACAGTCTGAAACTGCACATCACAGTCAGAACAACAGCTATGCCTCTTTGCATTTAAAATTGCAGATTAAACGTTACAGGAGCGTAAATGGAACAAATCTTACAATTAATAAGAGTCTGTTAGTCCATTTTCATATTTACTGCTCTAAAGTGACAAGAAGTACCAAACTTTCTTTACAGACTTGGTAAGAAAACAACTCAGACTACTCCTTTAAAAGTTGAATGTTGTGCTGGGGTTCAAATTTTATTTTATTTTGCAAATCACCTTTTTACAACTGCATTAACTCCAGAAAATATATTACCCCGTTCAACAACAACGGCAACAACAGCTCCTCTGTTCATAATCCAGTTTTGTGCAGGGATAAGTGAATGGGCTGTGGTAAATCTGGATGCTTTAATGTGACTTTTATCAGCCAGCTTTGCCAGGATGCATTAAGAGCCACAAAATGGGAGTCAGCCTCGTATTTTTACGGGAATTTATGGCAGTCTGGATGCTCTAGAGCCACAAATTAAACATTAGCAACATTAACGGAGGAGAGGAAGAGAACGGCGGGGATGCAGACACCGCTCTCAGGCTGTGGGTGTGTACTTACTGAAATTATTGTTATCTGAATGAACTCTGCAGAGTTCTGTTGAAATAAAATGATTGCCGTTAACGGATCTGAGGAGAGGCGATTCAGACAAACTTCAAACAGCTTCTCCTCCCATTATTCCTGGTTTCTTCCTTGGGGTAGAATATTAATAAAACTGTCTCGACTGATTACGCTCGCTCTGATATGTCAACACTGTCAGTGGGGTTAAAAATAATGACGTGCGCCGTCTATCAGATATGATGTTCATGAAAGGTGACTAACTGTTATTAATGTTTTTTCTTAAAGATGGACTCCTGACAGGCAACCAATGGATGCTGCAGCAGATTCTGAATTTCTGCGAGAGCGTCTTACTTTTTTGTATTCTGCTTTTCGAAGCCGTGTTCCTTATGTCTGCTTCAAATGACTCTCACTCAGAGGGATGTTAATGATGATTGATTTTGTTTGCTCATTCATTGTGCCTGCTGCATATATTAGATCCAGTGCCTCCTGAGGTGTAAAGCGTATCAAGGCCTTCCCTTTTTCTGGTGAACCTGCACTGACGTGATAAAAGCTTCTTTGCTCACAGACATGGCAGCTGAAGATCTATAACTTGATTCTGGGCTGCAGACACTCCTCATACTGTACATCACACTCCTGACCAAGTACACCCCTCCAAACAAGTGAAGACAGCATGGCTGAAACATGTTTTCTATCCCCTTTACAGTCCTGTTATCCACCCCGTGACAGTCTGAACACATAGAGATGCTCCCCTCACACAGAGAGATGTCTCATACATATGGAAAGATGGACTCCATTTTGTCAGCCTGACAGCTTTAACCTGTGGGGGTTGGCAGGGTGAGATTATGGGGCTGTACCTGACACATACAATAAGCCCCCATGTTGTCCTGTTAAAATCCTGCTTTATCATTCCGCATGCGCTCCCCACAGGAATATACAGCCATGTCTTGGGATTAGTAGTGACATATTAAGGCTTGCTCGGCTTTGTTTCCCGTGAGATTTCCAGGTTGACTGGAGACGAGGTACATTAACCTTGGCTAACATATAAAAGCAATTACACTTTAATTTGACACTTCCAGCAGCAGAAACCTGAGTTCAGTCAGGATTATGTGAGGTAATAATAAATATGTCTCATCAGGGGATTGAAGCAACAGTGTATTACAATAATGAGCTTCATATTGTGTTTATCATCCTCTATAAATGTTATAATATCCCTGCTGTGATTTTGTGGACTTTCACTTGTTTAATTTTGCAAGACGACACCATATGGTTTCAGAAAACCCACATAAGCACTTAAACAGTTTTAGCAAATTGCTAATTGTTTTTCTATAGCAATATGTATGTGAAGTGCAGGGTTGATATGCATTGCTTTGTTTCTGTTCTGGTCTGAAAGGGGAGAAATGATGACTTAACATCCCTAATGCACATCCTTGTGTTAGTCCATTTACTTTAAATGGGAGCATCATTAGAAAAATAAACTTCACACAGCATTAAAGATGACTTGTGATCAACAACATGAAATAATTAAGAGAACAGAGAATGTAGTTTCACAGCCTCTTTATGTCAACTGTACTTTCAAGCCCAAAGAGTCAAAGTCCTTTTTCCCCCCAGTCACAAAACAACAACTCATCTTGAAAGTCATGTCCAGTTTCTTTTTCGGAACACTTTGTGAGGAGCCTAAAACTCTCATACACAATTTACTGTTGCTCTCTTGCTTTATTAAATGTGAGGAACTAAAATCAAAATACACCACAGTTGTGGTGAATAAACAAAAAACAAAACAAAACAAAACAAAACAAAACAAAACGGGCCCATTCTTTAACACTGAAAAAAAAAAAAAGGCTCAGTTGGTGCAAAATGAACAATTTGATGTGAGTGATCAGACTGACCTGTATTACTGTAGACCACATGCACCTGGATAAGAGGATGAATAACCTGGTTTCCACAATCTCATGCACATTTTATTGAAAGATTTTGTTTGTTTTTAGCGACCATAAACTTTAAAAAATGGACATGGTCTCGATCAAACTGAGGTCGCCACAAAAACTGCCCCCTCTGGTGTCTGGCTGCAGTATAGGTCAAATATTCCACCTCTCTATTTATTCCAGATGAATAGAGAGGCAGTCATACTTTAATAAATTTATACACCACGTAGAAATGTTTCTGTCATCCGTTTGCTGTGGTGATATTTAGATATTATTGGGCTGCATTGTGTTCAAGTCCCCTTTTTTTCTGAAATGTTTCTTTTTCATCAGATATTAGACGTTAAAAACAGGGTTTTATGTCTCGTTTAGCGATGATTGACAGCTGCTGTGTAGTGTTTTTTGGGGAATAATAAAATACATCAGGAAGGAGAGTTAAGAAATTAAGCTGTCAAAAGAGAAAAATAAATTACTTTTGTCAACCGCTTCCACTTAGATTTCCACAGAGTCCCTCATAGTCTCTACTGCACAGACTCTGGCTGCATGATGGCAGCTCCTGTGACTGAGGGTTTTTGGCTTCAAAACTGTACAATGGTTAAACTCTGAGCCACGCTGTCCATTCTATATACAGTCTATGGTCGTGACCCCCAAATTAGCAATGTCAGAAACCAATACACTAAAAAGTCAAACCAAAATAGATAAAACAAACACACACAAACACACACACACACACACACACACACACACACACACACACACACACACACACACACACACACAAAAACAAATACAAACAAACAAACAAGAAACTTCATTTAACTTCAGACACTCATACATCTTTATCCTGGTTGAGTCGCCTCAAGAAATGTGGAACACAGATCAAATGTTTTCTGTTGTCATGGTTTTATATCAAATTCAACCCCCTATTTTTTATTGATGTTTTGATGGAGTATGTACAGTAGTTTTTGACATCACCAGTTAGACATACTTTTTTTGTACAGTAAGTGCATATACAGCTGTTTTTTTTTTTTTTTTTTAACAAAACAATGCATGCATGAGACAACTTCAGGATAAGCTTTTGCATCTCAAATCTGAATCTGTGACTCAAATTTGAGAATTTCATGACAAATTGAAGACGACCGGTCACAGAATCTGTTCTTCTCTCGTCAGTTTGGGGTTACCCCCATGTGGCCCTCAGTGAAACATAAGACACAACCTGAAACAACCTGAAACAACCTGAAACAACCTCAGTATGAACAGACAGTTTGAGATACACGTCACAGTCCTGCACTGGCAGGGAGATGAGAGAAGGGATCACTCATATTCAGTGAAAGAAGGCATGGCTCCTCCTCCTCCTCCTCATCATTACCTGCTCATAGCTTTGCTTGTTTTCACTGCACATCAATTTCAACATGAATCCATAATCCATGCTTTACTCAAGGGGCTGGCACGTGTTCTTTTTTAAAGACTGATGGCTTTGTTGTTGTTTATTGTTGTTGTTGATTGTTGTTGTTTATTGCAAAAACAGTGCAGCTGAGGACAAACTGTTCACGTGTGAATCTGGTACCTGCCACATTTAAAATATGGGTGCAGTGTGTAATAAGTCTCAGTTTGTCCCAAAGAACCCAGGCGGACACAAGTGTTCACAGCAGTCCCAGCACTGCACTGTTTACCAGCACTTTATGCTTCCTTCTGTTGACAAACCTCTTTGTTTGAGAAGACTCAGCACCTGCCTACACTGCCAAAAGTATCAACACCTGGTTAAATGACCATGATATCACCGTGCTTGATCGTCCAGCAAATTTGCTAGACCCAAACCCCAGAGAGAGCCACTGGAGTCGTATTAAGAAGAGGATGAGACACCAGACCCTGTAACCCAGAGGAGCAGAAGGCTGCTATCAAACCCAACCTGGGTTTCCATAACAACTCAACCGTGCCACAGGCTGATCTCCTCCATGCCACACAACACAATAATTCAAAGTCCGATTGTCAAAGACGGGCACATTTATCCTCAATATTTTCTCCTCTCATCATTAGAATAGCAGCTATAAACAGCAACAAAAGGAAAGTATACATCTTAGACACACCACTGGTCTTCTGTTAGCAATAGGCTAACAACATAACATTCCTCCCATTAGCAGGGCATTTGGCCAGCAGAAGAAGGTTTCTAACATCAAAGCTGAAGCATCTTTTTCTGGCTAATAGCGCAGCACAAACATCAATCCTCTGTAGAAGCGGGTCAATTAGTTAATTGGATGGTTAGGATCCAATTTTGATGAATTTTTGATCAGTTGCCTATCAAAAGAAAAACGCATAACCCCGAAACCCAAAATGGGATTAATTAGAGGCAGTTTAACCACAATCTGTATGCAGCACACACTCCATTTCTTTTCCCCCCCACAGGGCATGTTTCCATCTCTAGTTGAAAGTAAAAAAAGGACAATTAGACATTGTATTGTATTTCTTAAAGCAAACATTAGTGTTCTAGGACTAAATCTGCCAGTCCCTTTATTTGCTTTTTCAAGCCAATGCATCATTCAGACAGTAGCTGCAGGTGAAGTGTAGGAATAAAATGGATTTAAAACAAATTTGAACATGACTGTAAATCATTTGTATAGTTTCAGGCAACACGGTTCATTTTTCAAATCTAATATGAGCTTTTTTTCATTCTTGGCAAAATGACAAGAAACGTACGAACCCCCCTGAAGACCATCATTTTTACAAATGCTCATAAGCTGTTATCTGGTGCTTACAACACAAGTTGTCTGGGAAGTGTTCTCTTGCCATGGGTGCAGACCAACACAATAACCTTCACCTCCTCCATTCTAACAACAGCAGTAGCATTTGAGGTTTCTAACAGACAACTTTGTTTTGCTAATGAGATGAAAAAATGCTTTCTCACATAATACAAAATAGAGATGCACTGATCCTATCCTGGTATCTGGTATCAACCGAATCGAGCCCCTCAAAGCTGGATCGGGCGTCAGTAGAAAAGGGCCGTGGTGATCTAAGCAAACTGCTCTATGCGTTTTTTCTTGTATTTTGTGCTACAATTTTTTGTCAACACTTAAAGAACTTGACACTAAAGTTGAATTATGATTAAATCAAAGTTTTTTGCACTATTTTCTCACAAAATTGTCACTTTGTTTAAAGTCTGTCTACAAACAGTTTAATGTGTTTAATACAGCTTTGTACTGGGATGTTTCCTCTGATACTCTTTCTTTGTTTCTTTGCTTTATTACCAGTCTACAGGGTATAAAACTTTACAAATAAATATTCATTTCTGTCATTTCTGAAGCTTTGTTTTTACCAAATTGCTGTTAAGCATTTAAACACTTTATAGTTTAAATAAATATTAACTTCGGTAATTCCATATATACTCATTTTTTGCTTTTTACCCAAATCATTACCAGTATTATCCCACAGGAGGGCATGCAGGTTATTATTTTTACACTGGTATTGGATCAGTATCGGTATCAACTAGGGCGGCCACATACGATTATTTTGATAATCAACTAGTCACCGATTATTTTTTGTGATTAGTCGACTATTCGGATCATACATAAATTGCAGCTTATTGCACCAGCATACAGCTAACATCATTAGCTTCCAGCTTCAAGTGTTTAAGGTATGTGCTAACTAAAAATGAAGACAGTTAATATCATAGTTCATTCAGCTTTTAATGAACTTTGCAGCTTGTAGCAGCATTTCTGACATTTTTTTATGTACCAATTTTCTATTCAAACATGACATCGCTATTAAGTAGGTAGCTCCCTGTTGACGTTAATGTTAGCAGCTAACTAGCCAGTTAGCTTACCCAGATTGTCATTCTTCGTCAGTAAATAAATCAGCCACGGCGTGCTGTCTTTTCAGATGCTCGTGCATCGCCGTCGTACTGTCATGGAAGGACATTTCTGCTTTGCAGATTTTGCATTGAACACTTTTCTCCTTTATTTTGGAAAAATGCTCCCATACTTTCGAGCTCTGTTGCCGGCTAGCCATGATACTGTTGGGCATAACTTTTCCGGTGACATCACGGGTTACCCCGGTTGCCACTTCTGTACGTATGCGTCAAGGACAGAACGGCAGACGAGACAGGTGAAAGTACAGCGGCAGTTTTGAGGAAAAAATAAAGTTTAAAACAATTTTAAAACGATGACGTCGATTATTAAATTATGATTTTGGTCGTCAACGTCATCGTGACTAGTCGACTAATCTTGGCAGCTCTAGTATCAACTGATACCTAAACCACAGGTATTGGTATCAGGACCAGAAAAGTTGGACTGGTGCATCCCTAATGCAAAACCTTAGCTCACTGTGGGAACATTAATGTAGACATCACTATACATCAAATGTATATCATAACAGACGTCCCTGTATTAAAGTCAAATATGGAGGTTTTTCCAGATATGACGTACAACTAAAGAATAATATCACCAGAAAAAAAAATGTTGCTGAATGTTTACACATTTACACAGTAAGTGGGATGCACCTCTTAATCCGGCCCAGCAGAGGGCTTGTGTGTTACGTACAGAATACTAGTGTAACCAAGAGGCTACGGGGAGTGATGCTAACACTAAAAACTGGGATTTGTTGAGTGTCGACTTACAGCTAATTCAGAAAGTACAGAAAACTACGTAAACACCAAAAATAAATACAACAAAAATAAACATGTTTGAAGCCTGCTACATTAACAACTTTGGTCGGAATAGCTAACTGTAAGCTAACAGCCCTGTGGCTGTCAGTCAAGAGGCTCAAAGCCATAGACTGTGTAATTAATGGACGTAGTCTCTGCGACATCACCCGTCTGTTTCTAAAACAGAGTTTGAAATAAATCGGCTGGTGCGGCCATATTGGAAATAATAGCCATAGGGCGCCCGTCAGTCACGTGAGCTGAGCTGTGCCTCTGAGTGTCTTTTTTTGTACCAGGCTGTAAACATGTTTATTTCAGCTGTGAAAACAGCTTTTTTTTTTTTTTTTAGCTTGGTGTGTTTGTGACTTCCTGTACTTCTGGAGCTAGCCTCAAGCGGACACTCAACAAACTGCACACTTTAACCCTTCAGCATTGTCTCATATTCTCAGAGCTGAGGTTGCTGCTTGCTCAAAGCTCGTCTCTTTGCCTCACAGTACCTCAACAGAAGTTAGCTCGAGCAATGGTTTTTAATATGGCTCCTGGTGATGATAGGCTGTAAAACCTCTGTATCAGAAACAAACAGGTGGCGTCATGGGGACTACATCCATGTATCATTCAGCCTATGAGTGTAACCCATTATACCAAAATATAATCATTATCAGAATATTTGAAAAGCAAATTACTGACATACTTAAAGCTATCTTGAGAGTTCTTTGATCATAAACGTGTCTTTGTAACACACTTTGCATCACATCTCTTTGTATGAAAAGTGCTTGATAAATAAAGTTTGATTGATTGATTGACTTGTCTCACAGGAAACACCTCATTATTCACTTCATGAAGTGATGACAGATTTGTTTGGATGTTCGTCAGTAAGTTATGAACCTGTTGTTCTTATTGTGTCCTTTTTCCAAAATGTCCCCCATGAAAACTACCAAAGAAAACTGAGATGGATTATCTCCACTCTGAAACAAATGCAGTCTGAGCAGGAGAGCGACGGCTGGTCAAATAACCTTTTGTGAAGCAAACAGTGATGTGAGGTACTTTGAGGCTGAACAATAGGGTCACAGGAATCCCACCCATGCAGAGAGTGGGTTGACAGTCAAACTGCATGCTGCTGTTGCCTGAGTCAAAACAATATTGAGCTGGTGGTTGAGAGATATAGTGAGGGAGACGGAGGACGAGAGAGTGGATAAAAACTTCCTGTGCAGGGACGAAGTACAAGTGAGCTCAAACCAGAATAAAAAAACAAACCCTGAGAATTGGCTGCTTCCTAAAAGCCTGTATTTAATTATTTCCCCCTCATTCAGCCCCTCGCTGCCTCAGGAAACAAAGACTAGGAAAATCAATCTGAGCAATCATTTTTACAGCTTTTACGACTGTTTTGTCTCATAGGTGTCGTAGTGAAAAGCACAGTCACTAATTACTGTTGTGTGTGACGTGTAGGCAGTGCCATGTCGGTGTGTGTGCATGTGCGTGCTGTTTTAAATTAAATGCTGTTATTGTCAGTACAGGTGCGTTCACAGTATGCCTCCATAATTATAGAGCATCAAGCTCTGCAAAGACTAGACGTATCGACAGGGCTGTTCGAAGGAAAAAAGAAACACAAAACCAACCTCTATCATTTGCATCTGCTTAAGGAGCAAAGTTGTTAAAAGTGATCAATTTTTCTCTGAGAATATATTAAATCCTACTGCTCAGAGGTGCTGTAACTGCAAAGGAAAAATCAGTACCTTCCACAAAATAAATTATTTGGACAAATTACAGCTGTATGTCTTAGTTATGTGCTTTTAAATGAAAAGCTTTTCAGCGTAGTCAGGAATTTAAATCGACTTTTTGTCCTCAACTGAAAATATCTGCACTGCATCCCTTCTCTGCAGGGAATGGCAGGAAGTCTGTACAGGACAGTTCACATCGGAGTTCAAATCCCAGCTCTCACCTGGTGATCTGGGATCTGAACTCACCCTGGCTCTTGATTGCAGCTGTGCCGACGCCTGAGGCTCGCCGGCAGCCAGTCATCTGATGGGGAACCCTGTAGGTAGATCACCTAGTTTGAGTGGCACGGCTCCCTCACAGGGGACAGAACGAAAGAGCGGGAAATACAGCTACTGGTAGGAAGAGCCTCCTGCAAAATCAACACTATGAACTTTACTTTTTAATTCCTGCTATGCTGCCAAAACTTAATACGGAGGTAATTAATCTGAATTTATCAGTCAGGTTGCTGATGCATGAGTAACACCAGCATTCAACAAATGACATGCTGACGTTGCACTGCAGTCAGCTGCTTTGTATTGAACAAATGCCCAATACCACTTGCATGACAATGACTCTTCTCACTAGTGGTACCACACTCGATGTTCAACACAACCATATTTTCATAGAAGAACAGAAATGATTGTCTTCACTGAAACAAAAGACATCTATCCAAATGAGGGGACTAATAAACTCTCATTTTGCTCAACATCAAATCAAGAATATATAACTTTAAGTGATAAACATAACCCTGGCTCTGATGTGAAAGTTAGTTCGATCAGGAACATCTGGCTCCAAATTTGCTCTTATGATGAATTTATAAGTCTATTGATTCCTTGGTTGTTTTAATTTATCTTATATTTAGGTTGGAAATCTGCCTCGATATTCTAGGTCAGGGGTGTCAAACTCATTTTCACCGAGGGCCACATCAGCCTAATGGCTGTCCTCAAAGGGCCAGATGTAACTTATAAATGTAATCGAATGTAATGTGAAATAAACGTAATACTCCTTATTTTGGGCTGTGGCTTTCGAAAACACGCTCTGCTGCAACCGCAGTTTGCCTTTTATTTCTTGGGCAATTTGTTGCTTTTCTTGAAGGCTAGCTTTGCGTACTTAGCTCCGTGTTTGGTGTCAAAATGCCGCCGCAGATTGTACTCTTTGACAACAGACAACGCCTCATAACACAAAAGACATACCAGTCTTTCTCCTTGTATTCGCCTTCCCATCTTTCTTGAAACAGTCTTCCATCTTTATCAACTTTTCTCTTCTTGGACATTTTGGGATCATTATTTATTTCTCAATTCCACTCGTTGGCATTGATGTAGAAACACTGCTGTGTAGTGGCGGTGAGCCGTCAAATCGCGGGTATCATAGTCGACAGGCATTGTGGGAAATGTAGTTTTTGGTCAAAGCACACTTTTGACCTATTGATTTTTAAACACTCAAACCTTTTAAGCTCTCACGGGCCACATAAAATTACGTGGCGGGCCATATTTGGCCCGCGGGCCTTGAGTTTGACACGTGTTCTAGATGGTATGCATTGATAAAAAGAACGATCTTTAATCCCCTTAAAATGCATTTCAAGTAAAGCAGCTGTGATTCACTTTTCCTTTTTTCTGTCACTGTTGGTACCTCCTGTCAGCTGATGTGTGCTTTAACACTTCTCCTTGAAAAGGTTCAGTTTCACCACTGAAACATTTGTGTGGAAAATGTAAACAAACTTCACAGGGATCTGAGCGCTGTAAACTGCTTCGTTGGACTCTCAACAGAGTTGACCTTGAGATAATTACTTCAGTTACTTAAACACTCAGAATAGTCAAACGTCTTGTTTTCTTATGTAAGCAGAGGTAATAGTATTTCACTGACTCTATTTAACAGTCGTTTGCAGAACTTGCTGGTCACCATGGGTGAGGAGCCACCAGCCTTTAAGTGTAGGGATTCAGTGATAGAGTATGAATACAGGGGATGGTTTACCATATGTGGACGTAGCCTCTATGACGTCAAGCAGCTGTTTTCTGATACAGAACAATGAAGCCAATCATCGGCGGGGGCCATAATGGAATTCCTGACTCAAGAGGTGGACTTTGAGCCTTCTCACTAACAGCTATAGGGTACCAAACCTGTCAATCACATCAACTACAGCTCTGACTGGACAAACTTGTGATCTTAACATCTTCTCAACCGCTAAGTCTGGAAATATTCACCCCCATACAGTGTGTGCCCTCAGAGAAATGAGTTATTCAGACCCAAGGTTTTTTTTAAAGCAGGCTGTAACTGTGTTTTTCATGCAGTAAAAGTCTGTTCTGCAGCATTTCTCTATACAGGGTCAAGAAGAGACAAACAAAACTTTAAAAAATGGTTGTTTTTCATTTTCTGTTTCTATAAACAAAAGTAAAAATAAATCAAATATAAAAACACAGAAAACAAAACAAAACAAAGAAAACTTCTTTTCATATCGAGTGATCGGAAGTTGTTGTTTTCAAAGTAACAGTGTGTATGAGGTTGGTGCTGTGTTTCGTACAAGAGCACCAAAATATGATTTTTACCTTTGGTTTCCCTGGCCCAGGCTAAAATGTCTTCAGCACTTCACTCTGACTTGATTTTTGACCTGGCAAAACAAGACTTATCATCTACAGAAACCTCTGCACAGGTATCACACCAAAGTGGGGGTGGAAGAGGGTTTTTAGCAAGAAATGTGAAGCTTAAGTTTGATGGAACTCCCCAGCACACATCTGTGGTTTGAGGTGACAAAAGAGATAACAGGTTTGAACCTACTATATCTGCCCCTTATATCACCATCCTCAGACACGCTCTCAATTTAAAAAGGACGTCTTCCAGTCCCACAATATGATTTTTTTCACCTCTAACATTTTTGTTCATTTATTTATTTATTTATTTATTTATTTATATTTGTTTGTTTTTTTTAGAGACAGAAAATGAAAATCAACCAGTTTGTGGTTTTGTTCAGCTCTTCTTGTCCTTGACAAAGAGAAATCGCCTGAATTTCAATTTTAATTTGAAAATAAAAATCAAATGACCACAATTTTTGTGTGTGTGTGTGTGTGTGTGTGTGTGTGTGTGTGTGTGTGTGTGTGTGTGTGTGTGTGTTTTAATATCCTATTCTGCACGGAAAGTCCGATGACCAAAACAGAGTGGAGTGGACAGCATGGCAACTTTTAAAAAGTGAAGCCGAATGTGTCTGGAGCTCCCCCTACAGGCTGGCTGCAGGATAACAACATAACAGGAACCCAGCCTTAAAATATGAGGCCAATGAGGAAGCGCTGAAAACTGCAGTCCTTGAAGAACCTGCTTGAGTCTGGCTGCAGAAACACCTGACGCCAAACCAAGAGAAAAAAGACGACTTTTACAGCAAAAATAAACATCTTTACAGTCTGGTTAAAAAAATGGCTTATTTGCGGCATGGATGGCCTGGTGTTCGGGGTCATGCCCTTTGAGGTTTGCCCTTGAGAGGGTGGCAGGGTTTGGAACCAGGCTTTGTTCCTGCATGTCATTCCATACTCTTATCCTGTTTCCAACTCTTTCCACCGTACTCTCTCACCAATCTGAATAAAGGCATGAAAAAATAGCCTTTAAAAAAATGTTCCTTTCAGAATGTCTTAATAACTCGCTTATTTTCAAAGTTATTAATCTTAGAAGTATTGCCTTTGTCAGAGCACTGGGGGATTTGACTGACAAGCTGGCTTTAGTCCTGTATTTATTATTATTATTATTATTATTAGAAATGATCTTTGATATAAAGTTTGACATCTTTTTGACAGATTTGGCTCATGCTGCACAGTAAGGGTTAGAGGAGAAGAGGAGAAACAGGTATGAGGAGATTTCACCCACACTAACACAAGAATCACTGAAGTTTGTTTTTCACTGTTAGTGTCCACTTCAAACCAATTCAAGAAGCTGTTACACTGATGTGCCTACACTGCCTGATCTGTGCTGTTTTATCAGTAGACTGAAGGAAGCAGAAGGTGCTGGACATCAATACCACAGCTCCACCAGACACTTCCTAATTTGAAGACTCTGGCTCTAAAGGTATCACCTCAGTAAAGAGTGCCCATTAGAAGGGTTCTTTGGCTTCATTTTTTGTCCTTAAAAAGGAGATGGAGATATAGATAGGTCTTCAATGGAGTCAGAACAACAATTTTTGTTTTAGATTTTTAGATATCTATGCTCCCCACTGACAAATCAAATGTGTTTTATCATTCTTAAAATGGAAAGTTATTTGAGTATTCTGTAAACCAACCCTTTTAACAACGTTTTATTTAAAGCGGTACATCCCAGAACAACATTAACTAAACTGGCCAAACCTCTGCTATTTATATTCAAAGATGTTCCGCATCCCTCTGGCCATCGTCAGTTTGTGAATATAAAGCAAACGTCTGCACAATGCTGCACTTCACCAAAAAAGGAAATGCCAATGAGGCCGACATCAAAGGTTAACCTGTCGGCATCTCTAAACATGGGTCTGTATTCCAGAGCCTGACAGTCTTTGATTTCCTTGAGCGCCGCAGGGCTCCGAAGCTTTAATGTCGTCGCTGAATACTCGACCTTCACACGGGATGTGGACTAAGTCTTTAGACTTAAACTTGTGAGGTCTGAGATAGAGAGGGGAGATCATCCTGCATCACAGATTTCCACTCTCCTTATTTATTTCTGTCGAGTCATTTCCACTCAGATAATCAATGAGAACAGATTAATCTTTTTTTTCCTCCCACAACTGTGAAGAATTGTCCTTCTCTCGCTGGGCCTTTCGGCCAAGGTTGGCGCGAGGTCGAGCTGCACTATTGATGGACTTGATCTCACATCAAACTGCAAGGCTTATGCACTCACTGCAGCCCTTCAAACCTGTGGCCTTGCATCCCAATGCAGGACTGAGCCTGATGCTGTCTGACGTGCAAACCCTCCAATCAGTGCAGATTAAGCTCATGGGTTTCAAATGGGCTGACCCACACTCCCCTAATTAACAGAAACCTTATGTTTTTCCAACCCTTATCTGCCAGAGTATGTTATACAGCATTCTATGTCTGCTCTCCATATTTTCAACGTTTCTTTACCAGACTATAAAATAACAGTTTCCATACATCCATCATATTTTGACATAGCCTTTGAAAACCACTTTTAACTGCTTGTTTTGTCCATTTTGCAATCAAAACAATAATTCACCAACCACTCAATAAACTAACTGCTTCAGCTCTTATGGTCCCACCAGAGGCATAAAAATCCTTGTATTCAATACAAAAACAGTGAGCTTTCTTATTCAGCCGAATGTACAACTACAACACACAAGTGAGACTAAAAGGCAATAATGGGTTTAACATCTGAGGGTCATTTTACTCTCATTTCTCAGAAACAAACTCTGATAAACGGTAGCAGATTTGAAATAATGCCCCTTGTCTCCATTTTATGTAACCTTGCTCAGTGCGCAGCCTCTCCTGCCAGTTTCAATTAGTTTCAGTGTCATGACATGCTAATCTTCACAGGTGCAACATGTTCCAGCATCTCCCGGCAGACGTTCTTTGCTCTGCCACGGAGTCATTATGAAACTCGACTGGAACAAACATGCTACACAGTAAAGAACACAGAGCTTTCTTTCATGACAGGTGGAGATTTTCTCTCTCTACCTGTCAGATGTCTTAGCAGGGTTACAATGAACCCTGCAGACAATGACTTCTCTGTGTGCTTGGTTTGAATGGTAGAACAGTGGGACTGTTTGTGTAGGTGTCCATTAGCTGCAAAATACATTTGGATGCAGCTTTTTCAGTGAGTGGTGTGAATCCATTGCAGCTCATGTTAATTTTCACAGTTTTAAACAAGAACTTAATGATGTATTTTCATCAACGAAAACGATGCCACTCTACACTAAGTCACATGCTGTGTCGCTACTTCTACATGTGGCCAGTGCCTCCTGGAAATAGGGAATAAACTAAATACATCAAGAGCCACCCACCATGTGGAACTGATGGGAGCATCAACCATTCCAAAAGAAAAAGATAAAAGTCGGATCAAAGGGACCAGCCTCTGCTGGTCCTCCTTGGTTTTCAGGTCCACAACTTCACTGTTTTGCTAAAGCTCATTTTAGGCTCTATCAGCCGGCAGTTTTATGGCAAATTTCTAGTTAACCATTATGCTACAAGTACAACACTAAACAGCAGCTCTGGCATTGTTATCAACCATCTGATAAAAGCAGTGAAGCAACAAGGGGCAGAATTTCTCATAATAACTTTTGTGCCGCCAGCGCCAGCTTGAAACAGACTAAACAGTCTTCCACTACTACTGCTACGTTTTACCCAAAAACGCTCATAAAATTTCTGCATTTACACGAAAATACTGAAGGACTGAAAATGCTGTAGTATGCATGCCAGGCCTGTAGGTGGGGATATAACTGTGGAGTCTTTTGGTAGCCCTCTGCTGAAGTAGAGGTGGGCTGTTCACCTGGTGTATATATTAAATGCATCTTTGCTGAGAGCAGAAGTGGAGCAACAGATGAACATTGTGTTAAAGGCAGTCAGCAGATTCAGCAGCACAAGGACGACACTGTAGTCCGCCATTGTTACTGCTGTTGTTGTTGTAAAAGTTGCCACAATGAAAGTGGAATGTACAAAGTGGGGCGTGATGTCAGTGTTTCCATTGAAAACTCTGGCTTTGCTGTTTACATGTCAAAGGAGGCTGTGGAGAAATTCCACTCCGTGGGCTGTTTTCAAATTTCCATGTAAGGTTGGCCATACCAGTGTTTCTCAAATCGTTTCAGACCAAGGACCACTTACCCCCCCCCCAAAAAACCTCACTGACCACCAAACTAAATAGCTCCAGAATGACAGCCCAGATGGCCAACTGATGTGAGATAAACTGGCGTCGTACATGTACTTGCTACTAGTACTGGTGCTAACCCCCTTCTCCTGACCAGTGTCAGAGGTTTTCTCTTCCTTGTTTGATTTTCTTTTTACCGTCCCCGTCTTACGACACCGATACGTGAGGGATTTTTCCTGTAGGCTTGTTGTTAATGGAGTAACATTAGCTTGATCATTTTCTCTGGGGAGATTTCGAGGAAATTTGTGAACTTGTCCTTTTTTTTTTTCAATATTCCATAAAAAGACAAAATGTACTCATTGTCAAGTTGGACTACTAGGAGGCGCTACCAGACCAAAAGTGGTCCACAGACCTCAATTTGGGAAACACTGGGCTAAAACACTGTTTCCATGTGAACAAGGGGCTGAAACGCAACAATACCTTTGCATTTCATCTTGAAACCATTGTCGTGTAAATGGCCTCTGAGTGATGCGGACAAATTTAGTAAACAGCTACAGGGACATCTGGTGAGAAGTGCTCTGAGAGCCACATCATGTTGATCATCAGAGCTGTCAGCGTGAAAAACGTCATCGGTGGACACAGGCTCTGATTGAATCTAAGGGCAGTAATACCTCATGAAACCAGAGTTTCAAAGCACCAAGAGGACACTTTAGATGAGTCATCATCTTACAACCACTTTTCATTTTTTTTCTTATGATCATTCAGCTTGTACCCACTCGCTTAAAATGCAGGAGTACGAGAGACTGATAACACAACCTCCAGCCTCTCTGCAACCCTGAGTTCTCTAAATTCACAGATATTAACAAAATGGAGATTAAAGCTGGATGTTTGCAACATAATTCTGACATAAATTTAGTGGTTGTACTGTTCCTCACTGCTTACTGTTACACCTACAAAAACATGAAGAACAAACCATGGAGATGTACTCTTCCTCAGTTCAGCTGTGTCATATTATATCTCAATCACCTACAGCCCTGATCCTCTCGTGATGAATTTGAATGAGGAGGGGTTCCTCATGGGCAGCAACAGTTTAAACACAGACCGTAGTTGTCATGCTGGAAGTGTCATTTTGAATCAGACAGTGCTGTTATGCTCTACAACTACCGCTGAGACGCTGGGTTGATGGGTAAAAAAAAAAAAAAACGGTGCTCACTTTGCAGGCGATGCAGGGAAACGAGATCTGCCAGCTACGACTCCGTGTCGTGTCCATGTATCTGAGCATTAAAATATGGTTACAGCAACTGTCAGAATAGAGATGCTGGCTGAATGTTCATTTGACGGTGCAGGGAGGGGAGGATGGGCGGCTGACATCACTCTGGGAGGCAGCCATGTTTGTGCCCTTGGCCAACCAACACATTTATGATACTTTATGGGTGTGCCAAGAACTGAAATGTACTCATATTAACCAGAGGCCTCATCTATCCAAACAGTGCTGTGATTGTTTTATTGTTTCCAAGCTGCCAAGACAGGTGTAGGTGTTTGAGACTGGTCTCTGTTCCCATGAGACGTGGTCACCTTCTCATAAAAGTAAATGAATGTCTTGTATATGAGCTCTAGCTTAGCTGAGGGACTTAGAATTACTGGACTGAAATCTAGAACAATCACATAACCCAAACAGACAGTCATATAAGGCGGTAGCGACATCCAGACTCATACCCTGACTGAGCCAATCTGGCAAGATGGAACCAACTCATCAGCATCAGTTACAGCTCCCAATGATTTGATACTGTTTTGTAGTGTGTGAATGTTTCCATCATTATATTGGAGGACAAAGATCAAATACACAAACTCACTGCCAGATTGTAAACAGTAATTTCTAAAAACACTTCCCCTGCATGACGCATACTGGAAATGTTAATGGCACATTTTTTAAAGTGCAGTAGTGTGGTTTTTGGAAGCTGACTCATCTAAACCAACTGTTAAAATGTTAGAATGACATTAAGAAGAAAAGCTGAGAAAATGGGATCACTGAGATCTTACCTTGAATTCCTCCAGGATTTTGTATGTTTTCGCCCTGTACTCGCAAAAGTTTTTAACCTCCTTGCACTCGGGGCAGCATCCATTGTGCTCCACTTTGGTGCACTTGGGGTGCAGTTTAGGGCACTCGGGCTGGTCGCACACAGGCCCGTCCTCTGTGCACTCGCACGGACAGTTTGAGTGTCCCGGATAAAAGCGCTCCCCGAGTTTGTACACGAAGCCACTGTCATCCACGCAGCCTTTACCACGGTAGTCATCGAAGACGATGTTTTCACTGGCCGTCCGCTCCGCCTCGTCCGCGGCGTAATCCTCGGGGTTTCCCACCGAGGCCGGACGCACGGCGCTCGGGGCCAGCAGGAGGACGCAGGCGGCCGAGAGGAGGAGAGGGCCCATCCTTCGCCGTGGCATCGATACCCACATTTAACGAGATTGTCTGGATGTCATCCCTAAGCTCCCTGTATCCTCTCCGGATCCGTCCTGCGCTTCATTACCGTCCCCTCAGTCATCACCACATGAGGAAGAGGGCTGCTGTGGAGAGAATAAGAGATAAAATGATGGACGATGATTCACTGCAGCACTTCTGATTACACCCTTTGAAACACTGCATTTCAATACTTCTGAATTTGGCTCTGGCCTCTGGAGGCTGTATTTTATCCTCCTGCTGTCATCAGCTGTTTTTATCGAGGAAATTCAAGTTCTTACATTATTATTCTATCTCCACAACAAATTGGACACAACAGGCCATTATTCATACACAAGTAAAACATTTAATAACACAGACTCAGCATAGACTACATTTTTCTTCTGCTTGGTGTTGGTGGAGATTTTGGGGGTGTTCTGGTTCAAATTATTCACTTTGTTTGGAATCTCCAACGTCCTGCAGAGAAGAAAAGGTGAAAGCGTGCATTATCTAAAGTGGGTGGAGTGGGCTCATCACTGTATTCTTCAAACTCACTAAAACCCAACCTGTGAGCTATCTTTGCGCAATTCCAAACTAGGAGAGCGACAACAGGTAGCTATTAGTCTTGTTTGAATTCCTCCATGAAACCAATGGTTCTACACATCGCTGCTCCAATTAAAATGCACTTAGATTTAGGTTTTTGCTTTCACTAAATTCGACATGCAACATGCAAATGTCCTGAATCTCAAATGCGCAATGATTCAAACCCTCCAAAAACGCATTCGTCCTCCCGGAAAGGAAAACGCACGGAACAGAACTCGGACAGCTCCGACAAATACCCAGCTTAGAAAATAAAATCTACCTTTTTTTTTTATCTCAATTGCAATGCTGGTGACAGCAGGGATGCTTATTGACCTGAGGGAAACTCACCGTGATGAAAATTGCTTGATATCCACTTAGCGTAAATCCGGAGAGCCAAGCACACAGAACAGATTACAGATAGTCGTCTAGCCTATATAGGAAACTTCACTTTATCCAGCGGGTAAATTCACCAGACTCCACCAGACTCGATAATCCACCCTGTCGGTCGTGATGGTGGCTTTAAAAAGCTATTAAACACCAGTCCTTTGGCGAAATGGTTCCCCCTTAAAGAGCGGGGGAAATGATATCCACATAAAAGTAGGTTTGCTTCATGGTTATCCTCCTTGGACTCACCTTTTTTGAGACAATATCACAGTTACGTCCAAAGGCATGCGGTATATGGGGAAGGAGACCGAGGAAAAAAAAATCCAATGTAGCGTTCCCTGAGAATCCGGAGTCAATTTCAGTATTTCCAAACGACGCAGGTGAACATTAGAAAGCAGCAGCAGCCAGTCTTGTTGCACATATGTGCGTGTACATCCAGCAGTTGCGTGACGACGAGCAACGAGAATCCAGGTTAGTAGAAGTAAAAGAGTATAAAAAATGAAACCATTCGGGGTTGAAGTCAGGCATTATTTGATTTTCTGTTTATCGACAGAGGTCGCATTCATCGTCATCTGAGGAGGGAGCGCTCCGACTTTCAGCACCTTGGAGAGCGACTGTCTCCTGCGTCCTGCACTGAGCACAGCAAGGCAGAGCAGAGCAGAGCAGAGCAGAGGAGAGCAGAGCACCCACCACCCCCTCTTTCACCCACAGACACAACAACCCTCACATCCCACCATCCGAAGACAACTCTACGAACTACGCTTCCTAAACTGATCCAGCAAGAGTTAAAGGCTGAAAAAAAAAGAAATGAAGTCGAAATAAGTGTTCTGTAGACAGACAGTCCTCAAGGACCAGCAGAGGAGGTGAGGCTCGATCAGTCAAATGAGTGTGTGAGTGCCTTTTTGTGTCTGTGTTTGTATCCGTGTCATGAGTGTGTGCGTACACGCGCATGTGTGCCTGTCCGTGTCAGATTGTCTTCACACATGACCTGCAGCATGTTTCCCTGACTCACTGTTTGCAGCACAGTTTTGCAGAAAGTCATTTGTATTCTACAGTGCAAGGCAAAATAAAAAAAAAGAGGAAGAGAGAGAGAGAGAGAGAGAGAGAGAGAGAGAGAGAGAGAGAAAGAGAGAGAGAGGCTGACTTCTCAGCCCCTACAACAACAGAAAAATACATCGTGGCTTTGCAGAGCTGGAGCAGCAGCTTTGTTTTACAGATGGCAGCCCATAGGGGCCACTGCCTGACTACATTCAGTCTGAGAACAGATGACTGAGTGAGACCCCAAAGACTTCCCTTAATTAGCTTTTCCCATGAGGAATCACGCACATCTTATCAACTGCAACCTTAAGGCCTGTCTCCTTCTAATATGAATATGTGTCCATGGCCTTTATCCGAGTAATGATCCGAACCTGCTGTTTCGCTGGAGCTCTTTTACTTGAAGCACTTGTCAGTATCTGGTGTAACACAGCCCTGTTCTCACCTTTATTCATACAAATGGCACAATTATATCTGCAGCATGAAAGGCGTGCTGGTAGCAGGTCAAATCCAACTCAAACAGCGTGAAGAAGATCATTTATGTTGGGTCATATCTTGAATTCTGACATCTCGTTTCACCTGAACAAAAACTCGTTTTAGATTAATCATACAGCTTTATCTGGCTGTGGCATCATGCATACGTAAACCAGTAAACTATTCTGATACAGATGCCACTATCATAACAGATACAGAATGTAAAACTTTATGTGATACAGTGGAATTACAATCATGCCAACCAATGCAATAATTCAATGCTATATTAAGCTATTGGCCCCATAAAATTGATTGGTTCAGAGTAAATTATAATGTGACAATAACAAGCAGGAACTATTCAACTGTTAAATCTTTTTTATGCCAATAAGTGTTGGGCAGAGTTGCTCCTGCACAAATATTAATTTACCAGTGTTGTAATCACCCTCTGAAGCTGCATAAAAATGATATCAGGTACTGGCAGAATAGAAGCTGATCAGCTGATCTGACTGCTGAACCTGGTTCCAGAAAATGTTAATCAGTTTTAGGTGTAAGGAAAAATCCAGAAAGTATCAGGCACTTGTGCAGACACCAGACATTAATTCTGCATAAAATCTGAATGGGATGGTGCCAATTCATACACTTATCTTTTACCAATTAGCCCTCCAGATAAACTGGTTTCAGATAGGTAACTGTGTGATTCATAACAGACATTTGTTACCACTATAGAGAGTTGTTAATATGTTTCATAAACATTTAGCAGCAAATCGTTAACTGGTTTGACGCTATTTGTATTTGTACAATAATAAATGAAGTACAGCGTTGGCAGAGAGTCTAGTGTCAGGCAAATTGTGTTTATCTGGCACTGTTTATTTGAATTATTCATCCAATATATTTCTTTCTTAACTCATGACAAAAGATATGACAGCAGGTTCAGCAAATGGAGCAGGTCAATATTACACACTTTGTTACATGACCTATAGGGCCTCAACACAAGTCCTCCATGAGCAAGCTTTGGAACATTTAGCCAGTGAAAGAAAGAAAGAAAGAAAGAAAGAAAGAAAGAAAGAAAGAAAGAAAGAAAGAAAGAAAGAAAGAAAGAAAGAAAGAGGAGAACAGGACCCACAGCTGTCTGCCATGGTTTAATGGCATAAGGAACAATCTTAACCCTTAAAAGCCTGACCCATCTAATAAAAGCTAGAAAACTGTATCATTTTTAAATTTATATTTGGAACGAAAATGTTTATTAACCCAAAAATAGTAATATTTTAGAAGTTATTCCTAACATAACTTGTCAAAAATAACAATGATTTTCATGAAAAAAAAAGAGTGAGTGGATAATTTCCTGAGAGCAGTTCATGAAAAGGGCCAAAATACAACTTCAGTTGTGGATTGATAATCCTCAAGGAGGTAGAAATACATTTAAAAAAAAAGAATAATTAAACAGGTTTTAATGAAAATATTTTCATGTGGATGAGATAGAGTTCTTTGAAACTCGTGTATCAAATATGAGAGGTTTGGCAGTAAAGGGTTAAGCTATGATTTGATATTTGTCTGGGACTTTTGTTAGGATAATTTTCACAAGGCTGTGAGTGGATAGTTTGCATTTCTGTAAAGCACATTTTCTTTTTTACAGCTTTAAAGTGCAGAAGGATCCTTCACAAATTCAGCCCATCATATAATGCAAAGCAGAGCAACAGTTTCGCTAAGCTATCACAACGTGTTCCCTTTCATGGACAGTTATACTTAACCTGCTGAACATCATAGTAAGGTACATTCACGTTGATTTCTTTTCACATCACACAGACTGAGCGGTGCAGAAGCAAAACAAAGAGGAAGTCAACAAGTTGGTAGTGGTAAAAAAAGCTGTAGCATATTTAGATGTCCTAAATATTGTCAAGTCTAAGGCCTCTTCTCCTTTAAACATGACTCCTGGCAGACATTTGTCAGGTATATTAAGCATCAAGCTCAGGTCACATGACATTCAACCTCAGTAACTGAAGAGCAGGCTGCTCCTAAGATACACCCCACCAATTATTTCCATAATCACAGAGAATGTGGGGTCTAAAAATTATATAGACTATGATCTCTATCATTAGGCTCTGTAATACAGAGGCTGAGTGCTCTGTTAAGTCATTCAGGCTGGGAGGCAGTTCAGCTGGAGCCATCCACAGAGATCACGTGGGGGTTAGTTATCTCTGAAAGGTGGCAGGTGTTTGAAATGCAGATGCCGGCAGAGCTGCAATCACAACAAAACCTGCAGAGAGCCGGGGTTTGACAAACTTCACGTAACACGCCCAAAGTGCATAATTACAGTGTGAGCTAAACGTTTAGCGAGGCAAATGCACAAGGGCAAAGGGAGGTTACACTGTTACACTGTTTTTCTGTTGGCTTGAATACAAAAGTGAAGACGGCATATTTTCCATACGCTGTTTGCATCGCTTTTAATTTCCTCTAATTCTGACTGCTGTTTGCTCATCAGTTCCAAATCTGTATTTGACTGCATCAAGCTGCTGTGTGGGCTGATTTTCCCTCCTCACTCTGACGCGACTGACTTTGTTTCCTCTTCCAACATGCCTCCTCCACAAACAGATGTGATTTATGTCAGAATAGGAATCAGACTGTTGTTGGTTTTGAATGACTGCTTTGACTTGAAGAAAACTAAGAGGTAGATGACTTCGACAAGTTAAATGCCAACAAACAGACGTTTTTATTTGCTCAGTCTTAACTCCTATCGTGGGTACTTTTAGCTCTCTTACCTCTACTTTTGAGTCCTTACAGATATTCCACTTTGGACCTGACTGAAAGTGTCTGCAAATGTGGAGGGTTTTTTTTATATTCACTTTAGAAAGCTGTTCTTTTTTTAATTTAAGAGCCATGGACAGCTCAAGCTCAAGCTTTAACATATCTCTTTATAACTTTTTAATCTGATGTGTTGTATGTATTCCCGTCTTTATGTATCTGGAGCACTCTCTGTTTTCTGGACTCTGAAAAATGTAATGAAATAAAGTCACTGAAGGCCTCTCTTTCTTCAAGTGCATCTCTCTCCATTGCTCAGGCCAACATTTGAACCTTTGTCCACATTCAAAATATGCCGTCTCCTCTCTGTGCTACACTATCTTTAACTATGCAACACAACACTCCTCTTCAAGTCTTAGTGCAGAAACATCTTTGCCACTGACCTGGTTACAAAGACAAGGAACACTTAAAGTTTCATAAAAACCCCCTCATCCTCTTACCACGTCTTACAACACTCTGCGACTCTGCCAGAACAAGTATATATATCATTTATTAAATCTGACATTGCACTTGGGTAAATGTTGGATCCTAATGTGAGATATGTTGCCTGCTGAAGCATGCCATGGTCCATTAAGCCTTCACTCTAGCTCACGAAAAACATGTGGTGTCTGAAACAAAACAAGAGCGGGACCAACAAAGGTACTAAAGAAAGCAGCTCTATTAACAGTCAGTACCTGAGCGTACTGCTGGGTCGTCACGCTGATGGGAGATCCTTTTTATATGACACTTTTCTGCAACCACTAACAAAGGTGTTTACATCTCCGTTTTGTTTGATGTGAAGCAAACAATTCCCAGCCCACAGGAATGGCTTCCAATTCAATCAGCTAATGGAAGGAGAGCTCTTCATCCGCCTTCCACCACCTTCATTTTCCTGCAGCAACACACTCACTGCGACAGCCTGTACCTAATGCCATAATGGTTTAGCCATTAGGGCTACTTTTATAGCCTGCTAGCAGGTCTCAGGCATTTTATTCGGTCACAGCTATTCACGCTAACTTATTAAACTGAATGCCACAGAGTAAGGGAGAGCAGAGTGAGAGAGAGAGAGAAAGAGAGGGAGGAGAAAGAAGAAGCAGATAGAAGGGGAGGAGGTGGGCCTGAGGCGAATCAAGACTTTTGTGTTAGTGAAGCATACATTTTCCTCTCCTCTGCCATGGAAATGGGTTATGCCTAATAAAGCCAGAGCTTTGTGCTAATGTCTCGAGCAGGGACATTCACTTTTTAACAACGTGGTTATGCCTCTCACTCACTAAGTATTCTGTTCGTGACTTTAAATTAACACTAGTAGTACAGTTTTACTGTGACAAATTTAATCCTTGGCTTGAGCTCCCACAATCCCTTGCTGATTTGACTGTGTAACAATAGGAATCCATGTTTTTGTGGATTCAGAGGCTACTTAACAGTAAAAGTCCTACGGATTCTGATTTGAGTCCTTAAAGTAATTCAGTCATCTTGTTATAATAAATATATTAGCAGTGAAATCCTCTTTATTCCACTGACAATTCTTACTTTATTCTCCTCATAACACAGAAGAGCGTCAAAACACTGAGGCTGCTCAGTGGAAAATCAGACATGAAGATTATGTTATCACAGTGTTTCCAAGAAATGTCTGTTACACCAGACTGAGTTTGGGGTTATATATGGAAAGTAAAGCGCAGGGCATAAACAGCTAAGGCTGAATTATTCATAAATGTAAACATAAGGATACAGATTATACTGTATGTTAGGGGCAAATAGATAGGAATGATGCATGAGGATAGATGTTGGAAACACTGTGGCAAAAAAAAAAAAGTGTTAATAGGAAACAGAAAAAAATATGGTGGTGGTAATGAATAGTGAGATGATATTTATGCTGTGATTCAGACTCAGTGAAACATTTTACTGAGCTTTCCTAGTGCACAACATCACTGTTTTAACATTTGAACACATCATCCAGATACAAATCTGCTCATGTCAGACTGCGAGAAATTATGATTTCAACAACTTCAAAGCGACATTATAAAATACACAAAAGGAGAAGGCATTACCAGTGTGTTAATAAATAATTTATTCTTGCTACAAGCAAAATTTCAGCATTATTTTTCATTTAATACCCAACTTTTTCATGATCTACCGCTGTGTAAGATGATTCATCACACCTTTTCAAAACCCCAACACCTCAGCAACAGTTTTGGTAATTTGAGACTGATCACAGATCACATAAATTCAAAATTTTGCTTTTGCTTGTTGACACCACAGACCTGAAGGTGAGGTATAAATGTTAGTTTCAGGGTAAGGGTTGGACAGAAAGAGAGAGGCTCCCTCTTTTCATATTGGAAAGAATTGATGAGATATTATTTGAGATCTTAAAGGGCTTTATCTGAAGATTACAACAAGGTGAAAGAATTCACCATCATTCATCAAAGAAGTGTTATAAAATAAAACCCATGAAATAATCTGACAAATTAAATGACATGAGTGGTGGTGTGTGTGTGTGTGTGTGTGTGTGTGTGTGTGTGTGTGTGTGTGTGTGGTAGAGGTTGGGGTGGGCTTTAAGGGTTGAGAGCTGTGTAATTTATAATTTAACTATATATATTTTTTGTTTTATTTATTTCCTTTTAAAAATATCTCCTGATCCCGATTTGACTCTTGAAAGTGTCAACTGAATTAAATGTTACTGTATTATTTTGTTTGATAAAAACCTGTAAGTATGACTGATGGAAATGAAAGCAATAAAAATTATAATTGAAAAAAAAAAAAAAAAAATCATTATATGTATCATGCTTTTTCAGCAGGCCACACTTTAGAGGACATGAATGGCCATGGATTTCTCTTTATCTTGTGGTAACGACTTATTATTTCGTTATCTCCATTTAACAAAGATTGTTTTCTCATGATAACAAATTAATTAATAACATGTTTGTCTTGATTTCAACCTATAAGAGCTGCCATGAACGGCCTCCAGCCAGTGGGTTAAGTTGAAGTCTACTGGAAAATTACACTTTGTTTACTTTAGGGGCTACAGGTTAGCAGATGAAAGGCTGACACACTCCTATCTGTCCAGCTGCTTCAGCTACGCTAAGGTAAAGTAAATGTAGACTAACCTCAACTTCATAATGTAATGTGAGATGTAATTAAACATTTATCTATTCATTTAATCGTGCTTTGGGCTAGCATCTCATCGGCTAACTGGTAGCTCCTAAAGTGTATGTGAAGATAACAAAATATTAAGTCCTTATAACGAGATAACAGAAGAAAAAATCCATGTCCGTTCTTGTCTTCCGTACCACACAACATGGAGATCATCATACCTAATCTTGTCTGGCAATCCTAGTGATTGCAGAGCAGTGAAGGTCACCTTGAAGTTACTGTTTGAAATAACAAAAAACTTAAAACACGAGTGGTGGTGATGGTACCAGGCGTTATGGTATTTGTTTTGTTGATGTTTAAAGTTGCATCAGAGAATAAGGAGAGCTAAGTGAGGAAGGTCTAATATCATCCTGTCATACCCAACACAGCAGGTAGATGGGAATCCACTGGCATGGAGCTCTAACTACAGTAGAATCACACCAACCAGATTCTAAAAACTGTTAAAATAATTATCTTCAAGTCATTTAAATTTAACAAAGCAGTCAGTTTTTTTTTCTGCCAGTTTGTTTGTATCTTTAGTTTGCAATCATACATCATGCCTTGCATAGTACAGTACAGTATCAATACACTGAGGCAGCCAATCATTGATCATGCATTTCTTTCTGTTTTTAAGAGTACCTGATTTTTTATGTGAAAATTTCAGGTAAGTTGAGGGTTGATTTGAAATAAAATACATTTAAAATTATGCCTATTGTTTTTTTTTAAAAGGTGAGAAATTATTATTTTAACAACCTAAAACTTTACTTTTACTTTACTTTATGCTTTATTCCAGACCCATAGGTCCATATTTATATACCCCCCCCCCCCCCCCCCCCAAAAAAAAAAATAAAATAAATAAATAAATAATAATAAAACGTTATAGACGGGACAGTGACAAACAGTATTAGTATGTTAACTTGTTCAAACAACATGTTAGATGTTTGTTTAAATGTGTAGTCTGGTTTCAGAATATTTTATGACATTTCTACCACTTTGAACCAGTATCAAAGAATCAGTCCCATGAAACTGTTGAATGGTGTAACCACAAAAACGTGCTGATGAAATAAGTAATTTGTTATGGAACATCATCTCAAAGTATTTTTCAAATATTTCATCTCTTGATAATATGGGTTTGTTGTACTGAGTGAGACAGAATGTCATAAACATCAGTGTTTTCTCTCTGTTTTGGGTCAGTTGGTTTAATCATCATCTTAACTTTCATTTTTTTAACAGTGCAGTAGACTGATAAAACCATATTCATCAGAACTTTTTGTACAATAATGTTTTTTTTCTCTCTCTCTCTCTTTTTATGAGAAACATTGGTTACACCAATCAAGATTTTCGGTTTTATCAACTGACCACGTCTTTCACCCAGAAACACAAGAATAAGGGATTATGAATAAATTTGGGTTGACAGACATTTAGAAAATGAACTTATAGAAAGTGAAGGATGGGATTTAGTTGTGCCAAATCTGTGGGTCCAAGTGTAAGGAAAATATGAGGTTTGGGATATCATACCGATGCAGATCATACGAAATTATGCAAAAAATACAGATAATAAACAACACTGCACTGTCAGGAAGAATTCTATTCTTGACAGTTGAATGAAATGAAAACATGTGTGTTAAGTGGTAAGAAAAGTATAGAACCGTAATAAATCCACAGCAGAAGCTTTCCAGTCTGTGTGCAGTGTGGATTGCATGCCAAACTGTTTCAACAGGAGCCTGCCTTCCTCAGAGCTCACATCCCTGCAGTGTTTAACCCCATCTGCCTTCCCCTGTGGTCCTATAAACCACATCCTGTATTACATGGCGCACTGATTCAGACATTCAAATAGCCATTCTAAATCAAGGAGGGGGCAGAGTCATTGGCTCTTTGGGATGAGTCAGCTCGGCGGCGATGGTGAATAGAGGAGAAATCCATGCTCTGCTCTCAGTTTGCTGGTGGATCGTGAGACTCTCTGTGATACTTATTATCCCAGTTGTGTGTAACCGTGCCCCTGTGGGTGCTGGCATTTTCCACAGAGTTAGAATAAGAGCTCTCTTCTCTTCCCATAGGGGACCTGTAGACTCTCTGATTCGCTCTCTCCAAAGGCTGACGATGCTTGAGCAGCTCCAGGGAGGCACTGAGCTCTGAGACTGTGTCGCTGTGGTTGGCTGCCTCTTAATGACTCTGCTGCTTTAGACATGCAAATAGAGTTGAAGTGGAGAGAGGGCCTGGGGGGACAATTTGGCATATGAATCAATGCAGTACACTGGGTTTACAGTGTATTATGTGACTGAATTAAAACTGTATGAATGGCTGAATCCATTCATTATTCTTTGAATACAAATATCATCATGAACAATATTCTTGTAAGGTTTACAGCAAAACAAAGCACATTGATTTCTTGAATTTGCTCAACATTTTGAGCATAAAGAAAAAATCAAGTGGAGTTTCTTGAATTAATGCTGTGATTTTTTTTCTCTTTAATTCACAAACACCACAATAGAGGCAGCTTAAAGTATCCAGCACTGAGTCCCAAACTAATTTTTCAAAAGTATCGTATTGTATCGTATAACATCACATCATATCACATCACATCACATCATATCATATCATATCATATCATATCATATCATACAATATCATATCATATCATATCATATCATATCATATGTCATATCATATCATATCATATCATATCATATCACATCACATCACATCATATCATATCATATCATATGTCATATCATATCATATCATATCATATCATATCATATCATATCATATCATATCATATCATATCTCATGTAGTATGGTTTGGTTTCTTATGTCACATATGTTGTGGTGATCTGTGTGTTGTGGAGTGTTTTTTCCTCTCTCCTTTCTCTTGCAGAGCTGTGGGCGGTTCCCTCGTCTCCTCCGTGCCGGCTCTCTCTCCTGTGCTCCTGCGCACACCTGCATGCAATCAGCCATCTACACCTGCCTGCAATCAGCCATCAGCACTGGCATTTAAGCGGCTGCAGAGAGAGAATCGGCGCCGGATTCTTCCCCAGTCTTTGTGGTACCTCGGCCGTCAGATTCCTGTCATAGATTCTGATTATTCTGTTTGTAAGTGCGCTCCGTCGCTAACCCTTGTTGTCTTCCTTGTTCTTGGTGACCTCCGTTCCTGTTGCCAAGCCGCCCCAGATCTGTTCCCAGCCTCACTCTCACCACACGGATCCAAGCCTGCAAGCCTGCTTCCCAGCTACTCTCTCGCTTCCCGGACTCAAGCCTGCTACCCTGCTTCCCAGGTAGACTCTCGCTTCACGGATTCAAGTCCTCAACCCTGCTTCCCAGCTACTCCCTCATTACTCGGACTCAAGCCCGCTACACAGCTTCCCAGCAACACTCTCATTCAAGCCGTAAACCCTACCTTCCAGTTCCTACTCATCCACTACAATAAAGTCTGTTTAAACCTTTATCGCCGTCTTCGCTGCTTCTGGGTCAATTAAAACCATTCTAATCACTAGATCATAACATATGGTACCTTGTGTATTACATCTTACCTTGAGTATCATTGTATTTCATCTTGCATATATTTTCTTTATTGGTATAATATTGTAACAGAAGTATCATGTATTTTTTTTTTTTTTTTTTATCATACTGTATTCTATAAATCGTATCTTTCCGTCCATGTTGGGGTCAGATCAGCCCCATGTGCACGTGGAGTCTGAATAATAGTACATGACATCCCAAAATCCTAAACTTTGCTTAGCTAATTCCTTTGTCAAAGGTGGGACTTGTTTAAAAACTAACCTTTATGTGACTGATCCAAAGGATTCACAGCTCCCCCTGCTGATGAGCTGCAGTATAGGGGATAAGCCTCACCTCCCTTATGTACACAAATGGAAGATGGGTCAAATACTTACTCAGAATACAGGTCAAATAAGACAGATAAACAATAGAATAAAGCCTTTCCTCCGTTTCATCTAATTGCCACAGGAAATTTTTGATCTCAAAATGCAATTAAAAAACAGCCAGTGGAAATAATTCATTATTTTTTGGAACAGTCACCAGGAGCTTTGGATATCTACTCAAAAACAATGCCAATCAGTGCAGTCTTTGTTGTCTGAGCTCTGGGGATAATTGTTGGACAGAGCAAATGATACACCATCCTTAGATTGGAGTATAAATAACTGGCTTTGGAATTCAGTGTCAGTATTTACGGCTATTTATCATTTTGTTACCACATAAAATTAGAATAAAAACAGTTGCCTTTGTCCTGGTTCTCTCCTGTTTGTTGCTATTTTTGGACATGCATTTGTTCCACTCCTCTGAGAACACTCGGTCACATAACAGAATGAGGCAGCCAGGTTTTGTTTATCTTTCACTCTGTTTTCAGTACAAAAAAAAAAAAAAAGAAAAACAAACATAAAAAATCCAGTTTCTTTTGAGAAAATTGTCCAGATGTATGAATTCATTTTTGTTTACTCTTATTTATTTGTTTTTTTTAGCAATGCAGAATAAAGAAAAACAGCCTATGCTAAATGGCTCAGCAGCATGGACAACAATCAAAAGCAAGGGTCACAAAGTAAACTTTAGAGATCTGAACTGATCCTACCAGCAAAAGAACAATCTGTTTAATACAAGTGTATTGTAAGTACACATTTTACATCTGTGACTTGTTTGAGTTTGGATGACAAACCTGACTCATAGTATCATCACTTTGTCCTCTTGCCTCCATGGTACTTCTGTGTGGGTGCTGGTGCAGGCGACATCATTCTAATCATTTGTGACAATCATTTAAATTCATTTGCACAGGTGACACCCGTATCCATTTACTGTTCAGTCTGAGCTCTGCTGCTCCTCAGGGATAACTCGTAATGATTAGCAGTACTGAGCGCGTTGAGCTGGCCTTACACAGAGAACTGATGGTGTGTGATAGCATCAACGTCCTCAGATTATATAATACCCACAAGGCACTCTGGATGTGCTGGAATTTTGCATCCATTTAGATTGATTGTCACTGCATACAAAAGCTGTCAAAGAGGATGTAATGTTTTCAACTGTAATTATGTGTAATAACTAAACCCAGGAGATCAGAACTACTAAACTGTGGCCTTTTGCTGTCTCTGACAGAAATCAACCCCAGTGAGGCGGAAAAGTTACTTTGCATCCATTAGGAGTGAGCATCAACTTCATTATTGGTATCTGTATCTGTTCAACCAAATAATTATTTGCATCAGTATTCAGATTAAAAAAAAAAAAAAAAAAAAACTGGTAGTGGGCATGGCCAATCAGAGGGTTTTCATCATTTAAGCTTTCTTACTATAGTTAATATAAAGAAGAACAGATGTTTACTACTTAAACTGGTACATTAAATCCTATTTTACTTGTTGTCTATTTAAAAATCTAAAATAATCTGATGTAGGTGGATGCAAAGTAAAGTAATTAACATGATATGGCTTTACATCTGAAATATAAAAAACTGACTGAGACACAGTACAAGGTATAACCAGTTACCACATCAAGCTTTTATTAATCAGTACCTGCTGATAGAAGCTCCTCAGATCCTTTGTCTGGCTCCCCCTCAATGTGAGGCAGTTCCCTGAGGAAAAAAAGGCAAAGTTTTAACTAAACTTTAAATGAAACCAGTTTAAAGTAAACTAAACTGGTTTCAATTCGTACATCACCTTTTGTCAGACATGCAGCCCGTCTCAGCTGTCACAGCAATGTAACCACAGCTTGAGCGAATGAATCAAGCAGGGAAGGGCAGAGAAACATGACTGAAGGTCTTTATATCATATTCAACTTTCGGTAAACCCAGCATCCTTGAAAATCTTGTATTGACCCAGTTAGATTGACCCTATGTTAGATATAAGACTTCCAGATAACGTTTGGTGAAAAAAAAAAAAAATAAAAAAAAAGGAAAAAAACAACAACAATTGTTTTACTTTGTATCGGTGTTGAAAATATTAGAAAGCATGAAGGAAACATCCTGAATTTCCCTTTGAGGATTAATAAAATACATTCTATTCTATTCTATTCTATTCTATTCTATTCTATTCTATTCTATTCTATTCTAAAGTTACAAATACATGCTTCTCTGAGTGTTGAAATGTGGTTCCTAGACACTTTAGTCCCTGTATTTAGTGGGGAACTGACAGTAAATCCATTTGTATTCTAACATTACTATTCAAAGATCAGTGCTGGATAATGATTATTGAGCTCTTACTTAATATGCAACAAACACCCTATTTTACCCAGTTGAAGTTACAAAAGAGAGAGAGAGAGAGAGAAATCGGAGAGAATAAACTGGTGTCTTCGTTTCATGTGTGTGACTCTCATTATAGCTGACCAAAGGCGAGAAGGGGACACAAAGCTGCTGCTGTGACCACAGAGCTGCAGTCAAAACAAATACAAATCAAAGCTCATCACCAGAATACACTGGAAGCAAGACTGAGATATAAGAAGTCTACACCCAATCGTCACGTGACTTTATGATGAAGTGAAATCCAAAGCATTACTAGTGTACAAGGCTAATAACAAGCACGCTTAAAGCTAAGAGAGAGAGAGAGAGAGAGAGAGAGAGAGAGAGAGAGAGAGAGAGAGAGAGAGAGAACAACTATTTCATCTGTTTACGTTGACACCAATTCTGTCAAGACAGCATCATTAGACATGTTAAATATCATCCAACAGTTAGTGACTTGCTTCATTATAATCCGTCTCCTAGCAATGAAAAGTACAAAATCAGTCTACTGCGTTGCACTGGTGTAGAGCTGAACAACCAACTGCATTGATTTGAAAAGCATCCTAATAAATGAAGTGATGTCTGCTGCATGTCTGTCTGCAAACATTTCATCAGTCATTCATAATTTACAGTGATTATCCCCAATCCTTTACAGAGCTGCTTCAAACTTGAACCACCATATACTGCACATGCTTACTGATAGTCAGATCAGATGTCAGAACAAACAGACCTCTAACATTGGGATAGGTTGAAGAAAATTATTCTTTATATCCTACAGGACTCGAGCCCAGAGCTCCATCATTTCTTTGCACCCTTGGTGGTATGTTGAGCTTCCCCCCATGACATATATATATGTTTTTTTCAAGCTCCTGTATCACAATGTAATGCTTTGAGTGGGTTTGGGCATGCTCAGATTACCTCTGTCATTGCAGTTTAAGTGACTTCATATGTTCTTGTCACAGCATCTGGAAAAGATGATAAATAATCAGGATATCACAGCCAGATTTCAGTTGGTTCAAAGTTGCAGCAGAACCTCCATGTCTCTAATTAAGAAAGGTCAAGTCTGTTTGGGGTTTTTTTTTTAGAAAAAAAAAAATTGGATCCAATAAATCACATAATTGATTGCTTTAGAAATGCACATGCAGTTTAAAGTTGAATATGTCAGGCATCAGGAGGCAGGGATGGATGGTGTACTTGTACTTTTTTGAGTAGTTTTTAAAACCAATACTTTCACCTGCACTGGTAAGCCTTTTTTTGGTCAGATATGTTGTTTTTTACAACATTTTATATTGCATCAGTTTTTTGTTTTTTTTTTAATGGAAAGGTGTGAAGCAGAAAACGCTGTCCGTTAACAGAGAGACTGTCAGCTGATTGGCTGTAATCTGAGATCAATGTGGGTCAATAACTCATCAGAGAAACATAGATTTTTATAAAGCTGATGCTCCTTTCCTACCACAGTCAGGTAAAATGTGAGCGAGAACCACTTTTTATCAGTATAAGCGGTCCTGCAGTCTGGACACTTCATTGTGAACTCTGTACAGCAGACTAGGACTGGTTTTAAGGGCCGTCTACAAAGTGCTGTAAACAAAAGAAAGAAAAAGGAACACAAAATATTCAGTTACTTCAACCCAAGTATGAGTTCTGTCCAATAAATCTCTTCTCATTTAAGGCTTTCCCCTTGGTTAGACACTATTAGCATAGGAAGCTTTGTTCTAACTTTATTGGAGGTTATGTCATACTAACATGTACCCCCTGATTTAGAAATAAATAAATACTCAGGTCTCATTCCAGAGTTAAATCTTAGGTATTAGCTTTGCAGAGGAAAATCAAAAAGCAGGAAGGAAACACTAAAATTATATATGTTGTAAATGGCTGTTATGGCTAGTTAAAATTTTCATAAGAAACTTGATTTAAACTTCTTTTGGAGGGTCAGGGACCTTTGTTTTTTATTTCTATAATATCAAAAGTTTTACATGTAAAAACAAGAAAACTATCTGTAGTCTGTGCTCATTTTAAAACCTTTTTGTGTGTCTGAGTACCACAGTTAGGGGTCACCAGTAGAGTCTAGCGGTTAATCCAACATGTGACCCTTTCCCTCATCTCACTCCCTACTCTCTCTACATTTCTCTCTCTATTCACTTTCCTTTGCTCTATGAATGAAGGAATAAAAGAGCACTATAAATATTTTGATGTCCATACTGACGGAATATTATTTACAGGATTCACTTATTTCTGCCTGGAATTGTACAATGAATAAGAACACTACAGATATCAAGTGTCTGGAAACAGGACTCACTATGTTCAGATTAACTATAAATATTCTCAGTTGAAACCATATTGAAGTATCTCCTTTATTAGGGTGCACAGGCTCATATGCAGTTGCAGTAAAGTCTTTTTCCCAAGGTGGCATGAGACTCTCCCTCCTGCTAATGTGTGATATTAGTCTAATGGTGTGTGGTTGATGGGAACAGCTGCTTGTTTCTTGTTGGCTTCATAATTAGCCAGAAGCTTCCAGAAGAGGTACTGGCCCTTCTCCATCCTCCCCGTCTCTGCTGCTTTGGGACTGTTTCTCTTGGGAGTGTTAGCTTCCAGCAGAACTCAACTCTCACTGCAGGCATCTCTTCCATCTCTCATTCTTCCTGCTCCTTCATCAGCTCCCTTTCTTTTACCCAGCAGTGCTGATTCTGGGAGATGTAGAGGTGGGAATAGTTACCCACTGGGGGGCTGACATCACTGCGGCAGATGGCATAATATGGATTTTTGCACTATACTAATAAGACCAGGTGTTAAACCACAAGAGACACTGCATTTTAAACGGGCCTGGAAATGAAATGCAAACCCATTTAACTGTTAAGTGCGTGTAGGATGCAGAAAGCCCAGCATCTGGAATGCTTTTAATATTCATGCTGTGCCCATTTATGAAAGTGCTTTCCAAACATACACAGCCTCTGATTCCTGACTTGTTGACTAATTGTTCAGTGATGCCAAGAACTAGAGTGCAAACTGTGACAAATAGATTTCCCCTTGTGCAACATACTCTATCTACATAATGAACAAGGTCAACATGAATCCCAGTTTAGTAAAAGTGGGACTAATTGTGGACTGAAAATTCTCCCATGACATGCTGCTGACACTGTGCCCATCAGTAAGTACAGCTCACAGATCCATTCATTTCTTTTGTATCCTTCTGTCTTATTTCTCATGTCAGAAAAGCTTTTACATTAATGTTGATTACTTTCAGCCCTCATAAAATGATAAAACAAAACAGCACTGTTCCAAACAGCTTAGCATGGAGTAGACAATGATGATGCTAAAGGAGAGCAGCCTTCAGTAGTGGATGAATAAAAGAGCTCTGAACCTTGGATTGATGAAATAATTCATTCAAAAACTCAATCAGCCAATTCAAGAAATTTACGCGTGTAAGCAACTGGTAGATGTACAACGTTACTACCTTCCACTCCACAGCTATAATTAATGTTTAACAGATTTTCATTGTCGACAAGAATCATAGTGGATGTTTTTGTAAAGTATTAATGGGAACTACCTTATAGGGTGTCACGGTGACACATTCCATGACTTGACCAATCAGTGAGCAATAATTAATAGCTTAAAAGAGTTCATTATCTTATTGATCTTTAAGGTGGGGCAGTGTGAGGTACTTGTCAGTGGTTAGAGTAGAAGTAACAGAGGCTGATGAGCTTTCTCAAGAAATCATCTGCAGAAGTGATGCAGGAGCTGAGCTCTCAACCACAGCAGATGGGTCAACTCTAGCCTGTAATTGAGCCAAATGGATGTCCATACTAAATGTGTGCAATTCCTCAATCTGTCTGTAAACTGCTCAAGCTGTCCATTTTAAAAATAGACCAAGATTTTTACATGATTCTCATGAGACCTGTGGACAAGATGTGGTCAACACATAAGGATCTCCTGACTGGTTTTCTTCATACGATCTCCTCTCAGCTAACATTATTGGCTATCAGCTTCCTTACAGCCGTTAAAACTGAATCACTTGGACTATGATCTTTAATAAGATAGATATTAACATAAACTTATAGGATCAATATGCCGATATTTATGTACAGATATGTTTGTATAAACATGTATGTGTGTGTATGTGTGGGTGTGTGTGTATATTATATACATGTGTGCTACATTGAGGGGCGGGTAAGGGACGGGGGAAGGGAGGAAGTGAGAGGGAGGGAGAGGAAGGGGGGGGGGGGGGGCATGGGAGAAAGTAGCTGTAAAAATGATCCTGATGCTGTCATTGTATTATAGTAAAACTTGGTACTGCCACCACCCCCTCTTTTTAGTAATTAAATCTCAATTTTATTTATTTATTTATTTATTTATTAAAAATGTTTTTTTCATTAATTTCTGTTTCACATTCTACTTTTGTATTGCTTTCAGTCATTTGTTCATGCATTTTGTCTGCTGTCCTCCTCTGTTGTCATTGTTGTGATGGACTCTGATTGTCTACTTACTGATTCTTCATATATTTGTTTAATTGGTTGTCCAAACTATTGTTACACACACTGGGTTGACTGAACTGGAGGATTGGGGAGCCGGACCAGGCAGACAGGGAGATAAGGGTGGTGGACCGCCTGGTGTCTTGCTGGCTGGTGGCATGGTGGGACCTCCAGCTTAAGCAGAGGTTAAGTCAGGTTATGAAGGTTAAGCTATGAAGGTTATGTGGACAGGCAGCCTCTTCCAGGTTTGGCTGCGGCCCGGGATGGGATCACCCTGGATATATTATGGGCAGGTGAAAGAAGACAGTAAGACTGGGGTCTAGAGATGGGTTGAAGAGGAGAGAGGGACCTCGGCTGTCCCATGTTGCCTTGCCCCCCATGCAGTGGGCTGGGTGGTCCACCACCTACTAACTGGAGGGCCTGGTCCTGCCTTGCCTCCCATCAAGTTGTCAGTAGCTGATAAGATATAATATGGATCCTTTTTTTTCTTTCTTTTTTATATAAATCTATTCACTTTTGTTTTCTCTTGTTTTTACATTGTCTCATTCAGTTACTTTTATCTTGATTCCATCATTGACTTTAGGAGTGGGGTGGGGCCTGAGAGGCAGGGAGAAAAGGAGACATCCTACACTGTGTCTTGTCCTTTTATTTATTCATCTATTTTTTTTCTCTTTCTCTGTGTTATATGTTTTCTTTCTTGTCTGAAAAAAAAAGAAATAATGGAAGGATGGGCCTCAAACAACAGAGTCTTCCTATAGCTCTGCCCCTGACAGGCCTATGGAGGGACAACCAATCAGAGGGCAGGGGGTTTGTGCAGTGGGGAGCCTTAAAGCGACAATAATCACAACAAAACTCTTTGAGTTGAAATGTAGTCTGTTTCAGAGTTCTGTTGACAAACAAACACTAGGTTCACAGATGTGAATATAAATTTGCCTCGACTTGTCACCCAACCAAGCATAAGGTTAAAATAGTTGCTAACGTTTCCTTTGACAATGTAGGTCTGAAAGCAGACTGATTACTCATCTTTATCATGTTGTTATATATCCACATATTACAGTCACTAGACACTTGTGATGATTAACCTCCAGTTTATGGACTGTTTATGGATTATCAAATCCCTGTTCTAGTCATATAACTGTTTGATGTTCATTTTAAATACATCTACAGTCATTATTCTAACAGCAACATCTGTCCACATTCAATCATCTAAATGCCGTCTCCTCTGGGTTATATTATCCATGACATGAACACTTATGTGACATGTGATATGTGTTTTTCAGCAAGAATATTATTGAAAAGTTCAACTCAGAACTTATATTCAGTCATCTGAGCTTTGAGTGATCTGCTTCCTGACTCAAAGCTGGAAAATTCTCAAAAATCTACCAATTTATCACTGCTATACTGTTGAAGAACATGTAATGTTTCAATTACTTTATGCAACAAATCCTCAGTATCACAACAATATCAAATGTGAATTTAATTTCTACCTTTCCAGACATTATTCTGAATAATTTGATGCAGAGACACTCAGAGAGGTTTTAAATGTACCGTCTGCTGGTGAATAGGGCCAGCCTAGTGTTTTGAAGTTGCTTGAAATGAGTCAGCAGGCTAGAGGAGCCAGCCAGAGCGGCTGGTTAATTATTCAAAACTTTGTCAACTTAATGAAATAAAGCACTCAGAGTTCTCTTTAAAATGGTAGCAATGAAAACTAATGAGTCAGTTTTTTCTCTCTTTGGAGATATCAGAGTAAAGATATCAGAGCATAAACAGTCTCTCTATACATGGATTAAAGTAAAAAAAAAAAAAGGAATTTGATCACAGATACCACAAGAACATGCATTTTACTGTTTAACAAAAAATATCTGGAAACTAAGATGAGTCCAAGCTGAAGTTAAGAATGCAGGAGCCAGAGTCCTGACATGTATCAGAAAAACTGAACATAACACCTTGTTCTAAAAACACTTCACTGTCTTCTTGTTCAATACGGAGTCACTTTCAAATATTGTGTAATTAGCTCATAAAGTGCTCAATGGTTCAGCTCCTCAGCACATTTCTGACTTGCTCAAAGACTATAGCCTGACCGGACCCCTGAGGTCATCATTTGGAAGTCTTTCACCCAGAGTCAGATCAAAGTCTGGGGAAGGAGCCTCTGGAACAAACTGAGCTGCTAGTCTGAGGTCCATCACAACCGTTTCTACTTTAAACCCAGAACCTTTTTATTTTACCTGCTCAGTTACACTGTGAACATGTTGATTTAATCATCAATTTTGGATTTTACTTTCTTTATGCATATTGTTTGCTTGCTGCTTTTTCTGAATGTTTGATTTTAACTCTGTTAGAAACTGTAGTTTGTTGTTACTTGATGCTTTTATTCTCAAGGTACAGAAAATTGAGCTTACCTGTAATTAAATGTGCTTTATATTTAAAACTGCTGTTGCTAATCACTACAGTGTTAATCCACCTACAGAAGCACGTCTGACAGCAAAATTGCATATGTGAACACACAAAAGGAAGAGCTGATGGGTTAGACATGAAAACTATTATACTCTCTGCTAATTAAACATGTATGCAAAGTTTATTTTTATACTTCATGTTGGGTTTTTTATGGTCTTGAGAAAGAAAAATAAGGTGATCAAAAAATAATCTGGCAGGATGTGACCTTAAAGGCCAGCACAGCTGCTGTTCTGATAACTGATTAACATAAAAAGAAAATGGAAAGATTGTGATTAAGGACTGTAACCATGACGACTGACAAAAAAACAATATGAATCACATGATTACACCCACAATAAAAAATGCACCTTGATCTAAACGGAGCAACTTATATCAATAGATGGATTTTCCAGCATCCCAGCAGACAGCTTTAGTCTCTTTTTACAGGCATGGATAAAACATGGAGGTCAGATGGATGAAGACAGCCAAACGTAGAGCTTGATCTGCAGTCACAGAGTGAAGCCACAACAAGCAACACGATCATCAAAGCAACAAACGGGAAAGGAAGATTGGCTTCCTTTCTGAACAACTGCATCATGACTGGCTGTTTTATCTCTGCTTTTATTCTCAACAGCCTTCCTTGGGACACGGCCCATTCTGAGAGTAAATGCAGCTCAGTTGAAGGGCTATTTAATAGATAAATTTCATTTTCCCAATTGGACGGATGTCAGGAATTGTTTGTTGTTTGCCAGATAAAGTTCAGAGACGCCACAAAAATGCAGATGTTTTGTATGAATGTTCAAACTTTTTTGGCATTAAGCTCATCCACAACATCTGTCAGATGTTCCTGAGTTCGGCACAGAGCATTGACTGCAGTGTTAGTGAGGCGATCCAAGAAGAAAACAGCGCACAACAAACACTGATGTTTTCCTGTAAGAGTATGGACTATTTAATATAATTGTTTTCCTGAGGATGTGCATTGGCCTAAGGCCCGGGATCAGAACCACATCTGTGAAACCAGTTTTATCACCTGTACCTCTTTCATCTCCTCTATTATATGTCTAGGGCTGGGTACCCAACTTAGGTCTTTAATGGCACCCACTGAAATGCTTCTGTGGTACCGAGTATCAAAATATGCTTCTTTTTCTGGTGCCAAATTTCAGTACCCAAAGGGTTAATCACATTGATTGGTGATTGGCTGTAACATTACGTGTGGTTGTGTTGCCAACTAAGCTATGTTTCAGACCCCTCAAGCCACTTTGTTTAGGTCACTTTTATCCAATCCTGGATAAAGGAGAAGGGTTTTTATTTTGACATTAAAGAAAAAATAGTAAGAAGTAGGGCTGCACGATTTGGGAAAAAGGTGCGATTTGCGATTAGGTGGACAATATTGCGATTGCGATTGTGCTTGCGATTTAATAAAAAAAAAGTTGTGTCATGAGTCTACAGACTTGCTTCATTATCATGGGGGAAAAAAAATCAAGGAAAAGGCTGATGGAGATGGATTACTGAGAATTTTTAATTGTGTCCTAATTCTCAAAATATCCAAAACATTCTGTATACAAACAACAATGTACAGCACAACAGTGCTGTTTTTTTGTATTCAAATTAGTGGTGGGACTTGATTAAAAAAAAAAAATCAAATTAATTATGCCATTTGTAATTAATTAATCGTAATTAATCGCATTTTAATCACATTGATATTCAACAGCAACACTTTTCAAACAGATTTTGGTAGAAGACTAAATCATTGAATAGTCACATATAGAAGTTAAAACTACAAAATCCTGTTTATTTTGCTCAAAAGATGTTTTTTGAAAACGCGTCAATCTCCGCAGAGCAGATCGTACCAAACAGGAAAACAGACACGAAAAACGATCAGAGTTTCCGGTCTTTTCAAAATAAAGCACCATGTTCAGCCTGTCGATCCTAACATTATCCTCGTATATCAAAACTACGACACTGGCACAGGGCCAGCAGTCATCAGCGGGTCAGACCCAGAGGAAATCTGACGCCATGGACGAGGAAAAGTTTATATTGGAGGCGGAAAACCAGATATTATATACGATACAACACATCCTTTATATAAGGACACCAACAGAGACTAAAAGGGAAGGACTGAATTAATGAAGCTCTGGGAGGGCAGGTGAGTTTAACATACTAAATATCATGAAAGTAGTTGTCATGGGTGTGATTCCTGCGGGAACATGTGGTTCTCCTGTGATCTTGTGTATCCAGCTGCTGTGAGTACGCTGAGCTGCGCTCCGCTCCTAAGACGGATGCAGTGTGAAGTAGCTCGCGCTGACGGACCCGCTGGAGTAAATGTGAATCCAGGCTTCCATCCGACTGTTTTTTAAAAGTAAATTTTCCATCCACCGAGCTCAGCAAGGCGCTGTCATCAGTGTTATCCATCACTCAGTGCGTCGCTATAATCCGTCTGCCAGAGACTCGTGCACTGAGAACCGTTCTGTGTGATATAGACTATAAAATAAAATATGATAAAATGCGTCATTTTTTAACGCCGTTAATTTCCCCCGCGTTAATTATCGAATTAATATCTGAACATATCATGATGACCATGATTGGTCATCTTACGCTCGCTCTCTCACTCACACACACACACACACACACACACACACACGCTCTTTTTTTTTTTTTTTTTGAATAATCGCACAATCGCACATCTTTTGCGGTTACATAATCGCACGTGCTGACATCGCGATTGCGGTTGCGATTGCGATAATCGTGCAGCACTAGTAAGAAGGAGTAGGATAATACGATAAGTGATAAGATAAACAACAAGATAAGCAATAAAATAAAAATGAAAATAAGCGGTAAGTACCAGGAGTAAGCAATGAGTACTAAACAAGATAAACAAGACAGAGGAAACTATTTAGATTGGGTAAGGCAAGAACAGTGTAGAACAGGTATTACACCTGTAATCTGTGTTAAAACGAAAAAATAAAAAATAGAAACAGGGAATTTGAATGTGGTTAGGCTGCTTTTCACTGAAATTTTTCATAATCTTCAGATATGAAGAATTGTTCTCAAGCAGGTGACAGCTAGGTTTTCAAATGTCAGGGCTGTCCTTACACATTCTTATGTCTTTTGGTAACAAAGGCCATAGCAAATGTATTTTCTAATGATTTTTCTCAGTAGTAAAGTCAAAACCTTTAATATTTGCTTGATGCATGGTTGAATGTGAAGCCACTCTTCTTCAGTCTATATTTGTGACAAGAGGAGACAGGCCACTGTGTTGCTTTCTGAAGAGGAAAGTGACTTGCCTTGTTAGTGCGGATGCCTGCCTCGCCCTGCATTCACATGCATAATACATCTCAACCCCATCTTTCATTCCCCTGTCTAAATAGGAGGCTCACACACACACACACACACACACACACACACACACACACGCACACACACACACACACGCACACGCACACACACACACACACACACACACACACACACACACACACACACACACACACACACACACAGCAGTAAAGAGACAGCCTGGGCTGGCAGTGCACACCTTGGACCCATTTCATATCTGCCTGAACTGTGATCTTGTCAACCTCAAGCAGTTCTCCCAGGTAGAGGATGCAACATATCACAAAACTGACAGCTACGGCTGTAAACCTGCAGCACAAGCAGAGACTCCAGGATAGAATTACTAAAAGGTTATGAACTCATTTGAAAAAAAAAAAAAAAAAAAAACTTCCTGTAATGACCAGAGTTACAATAAAATCAGTTAACAAGAATGATTCTCTCTGCATTAAATGAAAATAATCAATTGTAGCCATAGCACTTGACGGAACAAGGTGGATAAAAAAGTACCATCTTAAAATGACAGTGACGTAGCATATAGTGGATTATTGGCCAAACCACACACTTATGGAATAACTCAGCCTAAGCATCAAGCTATTAAGGAAGCACTGTCCTTAATTAGATGAAGACATAAACTCTTTAGATGAGTCGATAAGGAGGAGCTGCCTAATGTGATCTCCAGCAGATTGAAAAGCATTTAAGGCAAAGTACCAGTGACTGCTCAAATGGGATTGTGGCCTACGCTTTGGTCCCATCAGCATTCAGCTGCCTTCACCCCCAGCAATGTGGCTGACCCAGGGAAAAAGAGGACAAAGTGATTAATGCCTACAAAGGCCTGGACAATAACAGAGAGGGGAGTCTTTATGTGATTTCCTGTACATGGAGAGAACTCTAATCCACTGGAAATCACTTTAGCGTCATCAAAATTATACTTCAATGACTGGCTTCTGAAAGTATTGTTTGACTCACTTCCTTTAAACCTTGACTTTAGACAGACTGATTTATACTTTTTTTAGGAATAAGAAAATAGAAATAAGACACACGTCATGAAACATTTGTCAGAGTAAAAACTTTTCCATTAAACACAATGAAGAAGCCAAGCTGTAACCACAGTGAGGCTCTCCTGAAGCAGTGGTAGCACAATAACAATGCAAACATAGAGCAGGTTAATGTTCACCTTGTTTGTATAACATGAGAGCATGTTGGCTAATTAGCGCCAAAACACAAAGTATTCTGACAGGTCATAAACTGAAGTGATTTGCTGAACTCACTTTCTGTTGCTTACATGAACAGCACTGTCACTATTTGTGCTAATTAGCAGAGCTATATCAAACTAATTAGATATTCATCATGATACTTGAACTATGGCTTTCACTGAGCTCACCTGTGAAGAAAACAAGAAGGTCAGGTGAGGCAATACTGACACACAGTGTATGCATGCTGAAAATTGCAATGCAAGTGTGTGTGATCCACACAGGATTTAAAGCAAATAGACTCTATATAGCATGTGAACGGACTAAAGTGTTTCTGTATTTCCAGAGTTGGAATAAATGTGAACATAAAACAAATTCAAACCAGGGAGTTTCCTTTTTGTGTACAGGTGTGCAACACAACATGCTATTGGTAGAGTAGTAACAGTGTTCTTTATAGCATTAGCATGCTAACATATATAAACACCTCTAATAATCACTTTAAAGAGGGGGTACTGAGCTTTTTCAGGCTTTGAATTAAAACTTAAAAAATCACTTTTTTTCTGACACTGGGGAGAAATAAAACCCTTATTTTAGCTTCTGTATGAGACACTTCATTTTTGCTGCTGTTCTCTTTAACCCTTTAAACCCTAAAGTCCTCCAACTGGGGGACTCTGAGGTCTCTCCGCAACAACAGGCATAAAGTGAAGCTTTTATCATGTATAAATAGTCATATTGAACATCAGGTTAAACAGGAGACACTCAGCTGCAAACGCCATCAAGTCACACTTGAACTGGACTTTCTCTTTGTTTGAGTAATACTTGTGTTATTACTCTAAGCCAGTGAAAAAATACCAATACTGAACAAATTTCACAAGTGTTCCCTTTATTAAGACACTAGAATGATTCAAACAGACCTCGTAGATGCAGAGATTTACTCATTTCAATTTGGGTATCGGTGGTGGTTTCTCTATCAAAGACTTAAAAGGGGGACCAGGGCTTAAAGGACACTCTATAAACCAGAGCTATGAGCAAACTTTGGTGTTTGAAGCCCACCCCTCCAATGTGTCATGAACCAGTTCATAGATCCTTACATGAAAACCTTTTCATTTCACCCCTAATTCACACATACAGCGTGAGCACCACGGTCCGACAGCGCCTCTTGCTACCAACGGCTGCTCGTAGCTGTTCCGCTGCGGAGTAGGCTGCAGAGATGCATCAATCTCCACAGAGCAGATCGTACCAAACAGGAAAACAGACACGAAAAACAATCAGAGTTTCCGGTCTTTTCAAAATAAAGCACCATGTTCAGCCTGTTGATCGTAAAATTATCCTCGTATATCAAAACTACGACACTGGCACAGGGCCAGCAATCATCAGCGGGTCAGACCCAGAGGAAATCTGACGCCATGGACGAGGAAAAGTTTATATTGGAGGCGGAAAACCTTATAATTATATACGATACAACACATCATTTATATAAGGACACCAACAGAAACTAAAAGGGAAGGACTGAATTAATGAAGCTCTGGGAGGGCAGGTGAGTTTAACATACTAAATATCATGAAAGTAGTTGTCATGGGTGTGATTCCTGCGGGAACATGTGGTTCTCCTGTGATCTTGTGTATCCAGCTGCTATGAGTACGCTGAGCTGCGCTCCGCTCCTGAGACAGATGCAGAGTGAATTGGCTCACGCTGACGGGCCGCGGTGCTCACAGTGTGTGTGAATCAGGGGACAGCAAGTCCGTGAGCTGTTTAGGGAAAGACTCAGGGAATTTTCTATGAAATATGAAAACAGAGCAGTTTAAAAATCTGTAGATGTTTAGTATTGATGTCCAGTATTGTTACTGTATGTCCATGTTGAAAATATGTAAAAGAAGAACACCCTCTCTATGAGTCAGAAAGGTTCAACACCTTGGTGAATGTCTTTGTAAATACCACAACATTCCATCTAATTGGTAGTGAGGTCCTTTTTTCTTTGACTGACAACATACAACTTTAACAACTATAAGAATGCAAGACACAAAGGGTGTTGCACAATGAGTGTTATTTTTTGGATTTTCATTTTTTATTTTGGATCCGTAATCCAATCCAAACACACACACACACACACACACACACACACACACACACACACACACACACACACACGTTTTCTTTCATCATCTAAACATAGCCCAAAATTACAGAAAATACAAATGTTGCAAATGCTCTACGGTGTCTCTGAATAGTTAAACAATTCTGGAAACGACCTGGACAGATGCAAAAAAAAAAACCAACAGAAAATTGAACCTGATCTGAAAAAAAAAATGGCTAATGAAAGTTTTGACTTAAGTATGCAAACATGATTGACATAACATGGGATCCTATTTCAACTTTAGAGTTTAGTTTCTGATGGTAAAAACCCACACGGTGTGCAAAGACCTTGTCAATGAACAGAGTTTGTAAAACAACAGAATAAGACATTCAGAAGAGAATCAAAAAGTTCAAGTAGTTACCATACCTTGTGTAACTCTTGTGTCAAACACGCCACAAAGGTCTCTATAAAATGAAATGACAAAGCCAGCAGAGTAATCTCATCAGAGAAGTTATCTGCACGACAACTGATTGATTTGCATGCTTGTTTCTCCATTTACAGGAAACCACACAGGACTCCCTGGTATCTCTGTCAGACAGCTTTGTAGCCTGTCATGCAGACTATATAGCAGTGACCCTCTGCAGATATACAGTTGCAAGCTAATCTACTAATAGTTCAAGCCATGGTACAGTGCACTGACACCACAGAGCCCAAGACACCTCAGCATTAATAAAAAGAAGCCACGTTTATCTCACAGAAGATTGATGTTTCCAGCAGAATGCATTCATCATTTTTCTGTGAAACCATTTAGTATTTCAGGAATGGATTCAGAGTCACAAAGCACGCCATGTTCAGCATGACAAACTCATGATGGGAAACAGAGGAAAAAGAGCACTCAGCTGTCTCTGATGTGTATAAACGTGTTCTCTCCATACCGCCTCATCTTATCTGCAGCATTTTCTAAACTGGAATTGGAACCTTGGACAGTCTGAATCTTATTAATCTCATCCTGAGCTCATAAATTAGAAATGAAAGAAAAGAAAAATCCTAAACAGTTGATTATCAAACAGCACGGATGCTGCTGCTGAGTGCTTCTGATAAAACTGAGTGGCAGCTCACAAAAAAAAAAAAAAAAAAAAAAAAAATACAGACACTGTCTCATTTTTCTTGGTGCCAGAGATAAATCTGCGATACAGTATATCAGGTAGATTTGGTGCATTAAAAACCAGGGCATATTCCCTCTACTTCAGCATAATGGTGGTTTTAAAAATACTTCATAAAACACAGAGTGGAAGGACAGAGAGGAGTGAGAGAAGGACATTTTAAAGACTACAGTTTTATTCATGAGGCGTGCAGCTCTGCTGTTCTTGTGAGTTAAGACGAGCACTTACACTGCGCAAGGCTTTTCTTCAAGTGTGGAGCAATGGACTGTGTAAGAGAGTCGCTTTTTGGGTTCTTGTCTTGTGAAAACATGGACAATGATGGGATGAAACATCTGACAGTGTTCAGTCAGTCTCTCCATTCCAGTCAAGTTATTTTTGTCCAGTCAAACTGGAGATTCTGTGGAAAAATTTAGACAATAGTTTTTAAAAAATCAGCAGAAGTTGAGTGTGTATCACGAGGTTGTGAAAGTACTTACAGTTTCAGTGCAACATGTACTGAAACGTAACAGTGCAGACTTACAAGTGAGTCCAAAACTGACCAAAAACAAATGTGCAACATTAGGAGGAGTAAAAAAAAGCAGTATACACCTACAATTCTGAAAAACCATACATCTACAACCCCAGTTTAAATGTAGTTGTGATGTTGTGTGAAACATAAGTAAAAAACAAAAGCTGATAAACTTTTTTTGTTTGTTTGTTGGGACTCATGTTTCCCACTGTGTTCCATCACCTTTCCTTTGAACAACACTCAATAAGTGTTTGTGAACTGAGGACACTAATTGTTGAAGCTTTGGAGGTGGAATTCTTTACCATTCTTGATTGATGAACAACTTCAGTTGATCAACAGTCCGGGGTCTCTGTTGTTGTATTTTGTGCTTCATGATGCTCCATACATTTTCAATGGGAGACAGGTCTGGACTGTAGGCAGGCCAGTCTAGTACCCGCACTCTTTAACTTACGAAGCCATGCTGTTGTAAACGTGCAGAATGTGTCTTGTCATTGTCTTGCTGAAATAAGCAGGGACGTCCCTGAAAAAGACGTGGCTTGGATGGCAGCATATGTTGCTCCAAAACCTGTATGTACCTTTCAGCATTAATGGAGCCTTCACAGATGGTCAAGTTAGCCATGCCATGGGCACTAACACACCCCCATACCATCACAGATGCTGGCTTTGAGACTTTGACCTGATAACAATCCAGATTGTCCTTTTCCTCTTTGGCCTGGAGGACACCACGTCCATGATTTCCAAAAACAATTTGAAATGTGGACTCGTCAGACCACAGCACACTTTTCCACTTTGTGTCAGTCCATCTCAGATGAGCTCGGGTCCAGAGAAGCCGGCGGTGTTTCTGGGTGTTGTTGATATATGTCTTTGTCTTTGCATGGTAGAGTTTGAACTTGCACTTGTAGATGTAGTGATGAACTGTGTTAACTGACAATGGTTTTCTGAAGTCTTCCTGAGCCCACGTGGTAATATCCTTTACACAATGATGTTGGTTTTTAATGCAGTGCTGCCTGAGGGGTCAAAGGTCACGGTCATTCAGTGTTGGTTTTCAGCCTTGCTGCTCATAGACGTAATAAAGGGTAGACGCCGCATTGGCTTCTGGGCCACGATAAATACAGCCGCCATCTTGGTCCGGTCATCCTATACTGGTACTACCTGTAGCAGCCTTAGTGAAAGCAGCTATTTCAAGATGCCATAGTATTGTGTGGCTTTTTCTTGTTCTAGCTGGTGGACTGTTGAGAACAGGACTTGTGGTATTACTTTTCACAGGTAAGACTGAACATTATTATTTGTTGTACTTTATGAATAGAGTGTTATTGTTCTGTATTTATGTCCACCGCTAAAGTTAGCTAGGCTTTGTGTACAGCCAGGTCTCACCCTGCTATGAGGCAAGCTGAGACTGTATAAATCATACATTTCATTTAACAGATTTAGTCTACAACTGACAGGAGAATACTATTGAAGAAATAAAACAAATATTGCTGGTATAACATTGACCAGCAAATCTTACACAGTTGACACAGGCTGTATTATTTACATGTAATTCTTGCACCCCAGCAAAAGTGAGATACCTGTGATATCTCATACCCACCCCACTTACTTAAAAACACGGAACATCTGTAAAATAGTCTGCAAACAAGCTCACTCGTAATTTTAGCAGCTTTTGGTTTATTAATAACAGATATGCATCAGAGTAGAAGTTTTGTTGAAGAAAGGTTATAAGAAATTTGAAGGAAGAAGAAGGAAGACAATAAACTTGACCTCATTTTAAAAATCTCCTGTTTACATTTTGAAGGTTTCCCAAAGACAAAGATAAGAGGAAGAATTGGGAAGTGCCTTTGAGGAGGGAATGATTCACTGCAAGTGAGTCACCTGTGATTTGCAGTGAGCATTTCAAGCAGGAAGATTTCGACAGGACAGTACAGGTTTCCGACGCAAAGATGGTGTCATACCCTCCATTTTCAGCTTCCTGGTTCACCTCCAAAGAATAGGTGCATCATCATAAGGCTATGAGCATTCATAAGTGTAAATATTCTATTATCACTCACAGGGTGAAATAGTTATGCCTTTTACATATATGTCCATCATTTTCAAGTGTTGTTTCTTCATTTTAGCCAGAAAAGGGCAGGACTACATCTGCCTCCAGAAAAGCTGGACAAGCTGTCATTAACATCGACACGTTGATGCTGATGATTCCTGAACTGCTCCAAGTTCAGCGATATGTCCTTAGCTACAGGTTCAGCCCGGATCACTTGGAGCTCATTTTTAATTCAATCAGAGGGTCAGGCAGCGTTGATGTTCTTTGAATTATCTAAATATATACTTTATGAATTTCTTTGTTATTTTCTGTGAATAATGTATGTATTGTGTACCTGTTTTCCATACAAGGTGGCTGGAATAACAATCTCTCAGCACGCCAGTTCCAGGCCATCTTCCGCCATTTGACGGTTCGGTGTGGTGTCTCACCTACTGAGACAGGCAATGTAGCAGCCCAGGATGACACTGTGTCCTTGTCTGCAGTAGAGATGTCCTCTAGCAACCATCTCCATTTGCCAACATTTCAGCTGTTGTGAGTGACCACAGCTATCTTCCCACTCAGTTCGGTGTTCTGGTGGAAAATGCTCTGGTCTACATAGTAGGATTTGTAGTCCGGCAGATTCTGCGAAAGCTGTCCTGTGATGTGTGCCGTGCAAGCTTGGTCAGAGATGCTGTACCTTCATCATTTGATGAGAGCTACCACCTTCTAACCTTAAAAAAAAAATTCCATCACAAGGCACAGTAAAGGTGCTGAAAGAAAGGAAGAAAAGTCTTACAACCATAGTGAATTCCAGACAGGAAGTTCAGAAATTTGAGTGAAACGTTTGATTTTGACTATTTATAGGGTACATATTTGATCAAACTTGTCCCAGAGTTTTTTTCTGTTCATCTTGAACACTTTTTTTGTGTATACTAGACACATTAACAATGAAAAATTATCACAGGATTTTTCTTAACTCACTTGGTGTGGCCTAGGGAGGTCACTAAAGTTGATGATTTTTTGGGCTGAGTGAAAGTCTTTATTCCTCTCATATTCAATGTTCGATCTGGACCTAAATGCACAAACATGTTCAGTGACTGCCTTTCCTTTATGGATACAACAGAGGCCATAACCCCACATATTGTCCAATACCTTGTTTCATTTATTATTTATATATTCAATTAAAGCATTTCTTGAAGCAATAATAAAATCATGAAGTGCAGATTGTTAAGTGGGACAGGGCTCTTTTCACATTTTTTGGTATGTTAGAGAAATCATGCAATATCAGCCAGTCTGGTGAGACTGATCTACAGTGTGAGTGCCTCTGAATTCCATTATTGTTAGGCCTATGCTATTTCATTGTTATGAATGATGGAAAGGGCCATGGTAATTGTTCGGGGACAACAACTTCCCACCACCAGGGAGTGCTGGGTAATATTTTTTCCTCCTAGATCAGAGATGCTTCACTCCTCCATGCTACGTTGCCTTCTCTGCCAGGGCTCAATAATAAGCCTGTCAGCTTGATTTAAAAAGCCTGTGGCAGTATTATGAGAGACACCATCAGATTTACAATAATTCATAAATCTCTGGCAATAAAGGATAAATCAATAGCGGTGTGACTTTAAACTGTTTTCAGTCTCCTTTCTCCCTGTGTCATAGCTCAAACGAGAGACACAATTCAATTGCAGAGGCAGGGCAGCACAACGCACAATATACTGCTGCCAGTTCAATGAGATATATCCCCTTTGTGCACAAATTGGCAGCTTGAAACTTTAAAACTATTGGATGTGATTGGAAAAGTGTTTATGAAATTGAGTGGAGAACAATTAGCTGGATTGTAAAGTGTGTGAGGCACATCTGTCACTCCCCAATTAACAGAAAACAGAGACTAATTATTCTCCATGCATCACTTTTTCTGTCATCATGGCCATATGAAATAAAATGACCTTGATATATTTTCAAAAATGTAATTAATGACTGGCTCCTGAAAGTGTTGTGTTAATACAATACAATAAATTGGATGAATCATGAAAAGTTAGTGTTCTTGAAACTCTGGGATTATTAACACTGTTTTATTGTCTGATGGTTGCTGGGAATGAGAGCGATGTAATGGGTCTATCTTTTAATTCATGCACTGCTTGATATTTTTTCATTCTAGGGGTGCAGTAAACACTTTTATTAAACAGATACAAGATTACTGTTTGTTCACTTACTGTTTATTTTTTTAAAGAAAAGTAGTTTCCAGGCTTTTAATGGCTTTATTCAGAGGAAAGGACAGTGGACAGAGCAGGAAACAGGACATGAGTGGGCAGTGACTTGGGGGAAAAGGGACCAAAGGCTGTATTGGAACTGGAAAGGCTGACTGCTTGAGGGGTAATCTCATAAGTGTGCTTCCTAGTCCCATTTATTTATTTATTTATTTATTTATTTATTTATTTATTTATTTATTTAACTGAAACAGGAAACGTGGGAGCAAAAAGGAAATAAAGTGAATAAGAAAAATGGATAATCTTGTGAGTCCAGCAAAACTAGATTCCCTGTGCATGTGTGGGTTCTCTCCGGGTACTCCAGCTTCCTCCCACAGTCCAAAAACATGTTCATCAGGTTAACTGGTGATTCTAAATTGTCCGTAGGTGTGAGTGTGTGTGTGAAAGCTTGTCTATCTCTATGTGTCAGCCCTGTGATTGGCTGGAGACCAGTCCAGGGTGTACCCCACCTCTCACCCTAAGACAGCTGGGATAGGCTCCAGACACCGGCCACCCTGAACAGGATAAGAGGGATAGAAGATGGATGGATGAATGAATGAATTTCACGTGTGAAAAAATGAAAGGGAGATGTTCTTTACAACATTGTAAATTGCATCATCTGACAGCTTGTGTTGATCACAGGTATTGAAAATTATGCAGCAGAAATGGTCATTATTTGTGCTTCTGACCCTAAAGTCCCTGTGAGGAATTTCTAACGTCTCAAATACACCAGCTGTGTCTGTGTTGCAGCTCCGCTCCGCTGCGTCTTGACTGCGTTTGTCAACTCACACTGGCTGCATGTTCAGTCCAACAAGCCGCAGGACTGATAGACAGCTGGAGTCGCGAATTACCGCCCTTTCCTCTCCATTAATAATCCTCTCTTCATTCATGTTGTGTTGTTAAACCTCAAACCTGTTGATTCCTGGCGTGTCTTCGCTCATTGTGTCGTTTTCGTGCATTGAGCTAAATACGATCTAGTTTTTGATACAGACTGTTGTATTTTGAAAGTCTCAGGCTCTTTTTAGGTAGTTTCCGTGCACTACTTCCTGTCCCGCTCGATCTTCTCTACTCTGAATTGATGCATTTGGCAAAAATAGGATGGCTGCGGATTAGCTGCGACCTGTCAAACCAGCCACACAGCTGAGCCGCAACAGAACAGATCCAGTGTAAGATGACACATTGACTTGAACAGAAACCTATCTGATCCGGTGCCGTGGTGGAGCGGAGCTGCAACGCAGATGCAGCCGGTGTATTTCAGCCATAAGTGATCCTGAAAAAGTCTCTCTTCTAGATATCTGTCTGACCGCTATAGGTTATTTATAAAAGCTATTTCTTAGGTTCTCAATCAGGACTGAACTGATTTACGGCATGTTGAAGTTTCTATGACAACACCATGCCAGCTGACAAAGTTTAGTAGTGAGAAGAGAGATCTGCGCAGGCAGTGTGAATGCACTGATTGACTTAAATGGCAGTGAATACAGTGTAGTGCGGTGCGCTGACGGACTGCGGCGCTCACGCTGTATATGTGAATTAGGGGTGAGATTCACAAATGCATTTTTTTCAACAGGGAAATGTCTGTAGCCAATCAGATGTGTCTCCCCAGTTCAGCCAATCACAGTAGCATAGATTTGAGAGTGTGTTTTAATGCGATTTAGCGTTTAACTGCGCATACAGAAGTACTAACAACAACATGGATATCACTGGGAAACCACAACTAAAATCTGATCATAAGCTGTAAATATGTTTTAAACACATTTTAAAGTGTTCTATTGGAGATTATTCAATAACTTCATATGAATTCTTTACAAAAACAAGTATAGGAACAGGCAAAACAAAGTATAGGATCAGGCGTGAGCTTCAGTGATTGATAACATAAACTGTATATAGAAAAATACTGCCGAGAACGGCAGCTGTCAATCATCAGACTTGAACACAATTCAGCCTAATAATATCTGATAATAAGAAGCATTTCTACGAGGTGTATTAACCTTTAAAGTCTGACTTTAGTCTATTTGGAATGAAGGGGGAGACAGAGGATTTGACGTGTATTGCAGCTAGTCACAAGAGGCGGGGGGCAGTTTTTGTGGTGACCTCAGTTTGAGCCAAGCGAGATAATGTCCGATGACGATCAGCAGCTCACAAAAGTCCAGGGGGTGTGGCTTCGGGGCACCAGATCAGAGGCTCCCACTAGGCTGCAGATCAGTCCAACGTTAGGTTCAGGAGCATGAACCACAAACTCCGTTAGAAGTCAGGCCGCAACATGGCATCTGGTAATGACCCTGCAAGTGTAAGTAGGTAATCGTTTTTTTTGCAAATAAGTTGTCTGTTTCTGTGTTTGACAGCAGGCCAAATGCGTACACCTAGCATGTTAGCATCTAACTGCACCACCTGCACATGTTGACCGATAATGATAAACATGATCTGACCATGCTAGCTGTAAGTTAAGCAACAATGAGATGACTAATTGGTATCTACATCAGTTCGTGCATTATTAAATAAACATGGCCAGGAGTGGACTGGGACAAAAATTCAATGCTATCTGAAATAGCATTATGATCTAGAAAGATGGACATCACTTAAAATTTTACTTTATATGGTCTTAAGTCCTTCTCAACACTCAGTTCATCTGCCTCCTCATTCCCCTCCTGAGTGAGTGGTGTTTTCAGCTGCTGGGCCGGCCCAGGACGGCCGTAGTTACCAAGGCAAGGCGCAGCAAAAAATAAATAAAAAACAGCCGTCCATCCATCCGCCCGTTATTGATCGTGTAAACTCTGGATACTCCTGATGGCCAGTCCCCCCCTGAACATGGCTAATTTCACAGCTTGCCAATTACCACCTGTCCCAGTGTTGGTAAAATAGCTAACACGTCAGTAATTAAATATCAGTTGTTACGGCCTTGGGGGCCTTTGGGTCCTTTAGGTCCTGCCCTGTTCTGTGGGTACTGGGTGTTGTTTCTTTTTTAGATGCTCGTTAGTGATCAGGTGGCTGATTGGTAACCAGGTGTACCTGGCTGGTGCACAGGTTATTTAGGTCCACCTATCCCCACACCAGCTCTCTCTCCTTCTCCCTCCCTCCATTGCTTCAACCGCAGCAGCGTTTTGTCCTTTCTCCCTAACTCTTTGATTTTGAAGGAGTTAATCTATGGAATAACTGCAGTGAAGAAATGAAAACTTGCAGGTCACTCAATAGATTCAAACAAATTTATACAAATCTCATCTTAAATGGATACAAGAGAGAAAATAGAAACATAAATTTAAAGCAAGAAGAAGTACCTTTTTGTGATGTACTTTCTTCTGTTCTGTTGTTTATATGTGTCAGACAGATTTAATTATAAAAACACTTAAAGGAGTAGGACTTGATAAGTTTTATTGACTTCATCCTGCACCCATTTGAACAAGGTATGATTAGCTATGACAATAGAGAGTTCTCTTCAATTGATTTTTTATTTTCTATTTTTTGCCTGATTACTTTGTATATTTTTCTTTTTTCTTTTGACCTGTTCAAATAAATACATTTTTAGTTGTGCATAGACAATATACATTCAACATGATTCACTGCAGCCACACATTTACACACACCACTGATCCTCACTCTCATACGCCATCCTTCTTTAATGTTTAATTTAATAAAGTATGTGTTAAAACTTTAAATAGAGCGTGCGCATCTCCATTCTTCGTTGCGGCTCCTGAGCTGGTCGTAACTAACACAAACTTCAGTTAGCATTTTTTGAGTGAAAGTATATATTCTGAAGTTGTCATGTGCTGTCATTTTAATCAGCAGCAGCTAAAAAAAACAGTCGTTGTGCAATCCATGTTAACATTTTTATTTCTCTCTCCACTAGGAATCACTGAAGCATTATATCCTTCAAAGATTGCACAATCGCCTGGTGCACATTTTGGAGAGGCAACCTATTGATATTGAAGGGTTAGAGTTTGCATGCTGTCAGGAAATGGTTTTATGAAGTGCTCTAGGCGACAATGTAGATGTGGACGAGCATATACGGTCAGCACTTGCCCATCTCAATACTGTGATCCAGCATGAGATCGAGAATTAACAGACACTTCTGACATTGGATTTGCAAAGAGGTTCTCGGGGGCATCCACGATTGACCGCGTCAGTAGAGACTCTGACACATCTGATTGAACTTGGGCTACCAGCAACCTGCATCGCCAGTGTCCTTGGTGTGTCCTGTGCAACCTTATTTAGGTCAATTATGGACAATAATTTATCTTTATCCGCCTCATACAGAGGCTGCAGTGCCGAAGAATTAGATTCATTGATCTCAGCAATTAAGAGCAATATGGTATGGCATAAGGTATGCCTGAATACTTTCTTTATTTAAACTACTATTATTTTTTTAAGGGGGGACTTTAAAGCTGGGTCACACTATCTGAATTAATAAGCACTTTCTGTCCTCTCTATTACCACGCTTAAACAGGTGGGGGATGTTTTGCTTCTGCACTGCATACAAACAATTCCTCAGAGGCTGATGAGCCCAAACCTTCTCTTTTCTTAAAATATGAATAGACAGGGCAGCAAGAAGTTGTGCTGTTAGCCTGTTATCCAGTCCCTGTGTGTGTGTGTGTGTGTGTGTGTGTGTGTGTGTGTGTGTGTGTGTGTGTGTGTGTGTGTGTGTGTGTGTGTGTGTGTGTCATCTTAAGTCTTGCAGGATAATCCACAGCAGTGCACAGTTTTCTGTGGACTAAGCATTTTAATACTTTTGATGTATTTAAAAACATGATTTTTAAGCGATAATGTAAAGGAAATCAACCTTTCCATCATACAAGATTTTTATTCATCTGAAAGAACAAAAGAATGACTTGTTTCGTATCTGTTCAACACCCTGTCATTTGCTCATCTGCTGCTTATAATAGTTGATTCACTAGCAAGAACCACACATCAACATGACGATGAAGCAGTTTTATTAACGTAACGTGTATAAGAATTTTGCTGGTTGTATGACGTTGTGGGGAAGCTTCGAGAAGGGATCCGCCGTAGCTCCCGGGCACGACGGACCCCCCTATATATGGCCCTATGGAGAAAGAAGAAGTGAGAAACCAAGAGAGAAAGGGAGGTAAGGGTGGGGTGTACGAAGCGAGAACAAACGGGACTAGTGAATTAGGAGGGTTTAAATACCGGAAGGGGTGTGGTTGAGGAGTGGTCCTGCTCCTGAAACTCTGCTTAAAACTCCACTAAGATAAATTTCATTCCTAAAAACGTATCGTATGCTTCATACTCTATTTGTCTGCAGTACAAAAGATTAGACCCATCATTCTTGTGATGTCATTCACATTCCTGTTAAAAATATTATCCCACTTGCATCACAACAGCTATCTAAAAACTGGAATAAGCAATGTTTTTTGTGTTTTTTTTTGGGGGGGGTTTCCAAATTCTAAATTTGTAATTTCATATGTTCTGCATACATTCCTGCATACATTTATGAGACCTATGTTGTGCACTGGGTTTGGGATTACTTCTTACTCTGATTTGTTTGAACCGAGGTACAACTTTATCTTTGGAGGGATAGATGGCTATTCAAGGAAGATAAGGCTTTTTAACTTTTGGGGGCAAACAATTTTAAAATGTTTCTAAACAACCTTTCAAGGAAGGATGATACATTTCTCCTTTAAAAGTTTCAGTTTATTTTCCATACAAACAGGTGGTGTTCCTCAGCTAATTTACTGAATTAATTTTACTTCGTGACATTTTACCTCTTTTGCTCCTTTTCACCATCATTAACAGAGTGACAGCAGTGCTCGCCGGGGGCTGGGGGCCTCTGGTCACCTGGGGGTCTGCTGCTGGGGCTGGGCTCGTCCCAGGGTGGGGGATCTGTCACCGCAGCATGTGTGGGGCTGTTCCAGGTGGGTGTCAATGTTTTACATAACCAAGTACCATATCTATATCTATCTATCTATCTATCTATCTATCTATCTATCTATCTATCTATCTATCTATCTATCTATCTATCTATATATATATATATATATATATATATATATATATATATATATATATAGATATATATATATATATATATATATATATATCTTGGTTATGTAAAATATTATAAAGAGCCAAAACCATGCTGTTCCCCTGTTATCACAATGCAATCAAATTGAAAGACAACACGTGATAACACTGGCCCCACAGGTTATCATAACATTGTTGCGATAAAGTAATATATAAAACCATGTTGTGTCCAGGCAATCCACAAAAAAGGCAGAAGGTACAATTTAAATAGGCAACACCTGGAGTAAATCACAGTGACACTGAAAGCCAAACATCCCAGCAATGCCCCATAAATTTATAAGTTATTAAGTATCTGATGATGCTTTAGAAGCAAAACACATGTAGCACTGTGCTGCATATGTGTACGAAGAGCAGACTTGTTACTTTATGACATGACTAGTTTCATGATGGTCCAGATCAGCACAATCCTCCAGGGTCAGAGACGATTCTGCAATGTCAGTGCTGCCACCACTTAAAAGAGCCACCACAGGTAAACTTATACCCACAAACCCAAAGCCATGATGCAGGAACGAATGGCCCATCATCCAACCTGTCATCTGAAATAGGTTACTTTCCTGAAGCACAGCAGCTGTAGAAGGACACCAGTGTTCTTTTCCCCCCTCAAAGACTAGCCGAGACTTAATTAAAAACAGAGAGAGAGAGAGAGAGAGACTAATTTTATTTGACTCTGTAATGCCATCACATCAAACATTGAGCAATCTGTTCAAAAATCATGAATGCATCAGCAGACAGGTTTATCAAAAGCAGATCCAATGTGAATGGCTTTCTGAATGATAATTCAAATTATTGAATAAAAGCACAAGTCTACAACTGCCGTGGTCAGGGAATGCTACTGGGAAGAAGGCAAAGAGTGAGCAGACTGACCTGGCTGTTTAGCCAGGCTGGAGTGTGAGTGCTGCACTCATTCACTTTGTGTAAACATCACATGATTAAATATTACCCACTGAATACTGAATAGTATTTTTGCTTGAAATGCCCCTGGTACAAACCTAAATTTACAGTGAAACAAAACATGTTGGTTGACACCTTGGCTGACTGCTGCATCTCCTTGAAGAAAAAAAAGGGGGAAAAATTACCTCAGATAAGTGCAGGCAACAACATTGTAATAGATAAACAGTAATTAATACACAGCATAGCCATCTTTTAAGCTTCCAATGCAACAAGTTCTGTCTTTCATGGATCACTGAACAAGTGTTACACTGCCATTATGCATAAAAAGAAATGATTATACAAATTAATTCCAGAAAATCATTAGTATAATGAAATCTAAAGTTATGTTGAGTGATACCTCCCAGTCTGCAGTAAAATGGAGCTGCCCAGTTAACATTGCTCATTTTGGTAGAATGAAATCAATGAACTGTCCTGTTCTTCATCAAAAATGTCAGTGACAGAAAGAGGCGTCGGCATTCTGAGTTACAGTCCAGCAGTTCTTCTCGGAACAACAGACAGGCTTTTGGGGGGTTAGTTTCATTCATTCATGCTGAAAATGTAATTTTGAAACAAAAACAAACAAACAAAAAGAATAAGATTTTGGTGCTAAAGGAAATCATAAATTGTATATCAGTTTTGATTCCAGAATCAGATTTGATATGTTTATTGAACAGCAACATTTTGGAAGACCTGCAATTTAAGAACAATTTCTAAGCGTATTTGTGAGTAGTACCTTTCTAAAACAAAATAAAAAATACCACCACACACTCAATGTAGTTACACTGAAGTAGTTTTATCACAAACATTTTGTTTGATTGAAGCAGAATCTGTTCTGTCATTTCTTGATAACCACTTGAATAAAGGTTGTTTTGCAAAGTAACCAAGTAAATCTGAGTAGGATATTACAGAGTACATCTCTGAGGCTTTGATGGGGAAACACATTAACAGCCACATTTTTCATCAGTGGAAGCAAAACAATTGTTACCTGCAGACCTGTAGAACATCCAGCCTCCTCTCAAGCTCTTCAGTTTTGGAAATTCCTCTTCAAGTAGAGCTTCAATCTTTACATCAAAGTGAAATAAGGTTGAAGTATTCAGCAAGTGATTAACAATTAACCATTGATCATTCTACAAAAGTGATTTCCCTAACTGTGTTTCAAGTGGTCCGGTCGACTCAGCATCCTTTTCCCAAGGCCAGCATGAGCAAGTTCCAGCTCTTCTGATCGTTTAGGCGTGAACTGGCTTTGAGAAGACAAAAGTCTGTCCTTTTCACAATGCATGGGGCAGGAATTGAATATCGTTTCTTCCCCTTTGGCTGTTTATTACTGAACATGCTTGGGAATTGCCTGATAGGCAACTGATAATAAGATTTATAAGAGAAACCATACAGTCTATTTTTGTTGTTTTCTGAAACATTAACATTAAAAAAAGGGAAAATTTTGAAAATCCGTGGAGTAACATTAACTTCACTTTTCAAAATGCATCTCAAGCTTAAACAAATACATAGTGTAGTCCTGTAGTCATTTTTTTGTAATTCCTGCTTCTAGGGTGTTCACTGAGGTCATCAATTTCATGTTTATTTCAATAAAACCACCTATAATGTGGCCAGAAAGAGAAGAGCATGCCAATGCAATTCAGAAAACATTTTGAGAAGAAATGTGCTGGAATTGATTGTTTTGAGGTTTTTATAAGTAGTCCCAAAAGTCTTCATACAAGCATCATAACAGGTCAAATTTATGATTGATAACACATCAGATTACATTTCAAGTGCATAGAAAGACTTAGTTGTGGGCTTGGAGTAAAAATGAAGTAGTTAACAGTATCTGAACAGCGTATGGAGGGCACTGACTGTTGCTGCTCTGCTGCTAACATTGCACGGCACTATTAAATCGACATAGCAGTTTTAAAGAATGATCTGGCTATCTGGAATACTCCACAACTAAGCAAAACCAATCATTCAAAATTCAAGGATGTTTCATGACTTACGACAAGGGGGTTACAAGTCAATGTTATTCTTCATTTCCACTTGGAGTGCCACATCCAGAAGCCATTCTGCTCATGCTCTGACCGCCTCTGAACCGAGGTCGACAAAGGAATGTAGCGTGGTGTGGAGCTAACTTACATTTCTTTGCTAACTGAGCAGCCAATCATGTAGATCGTCTGGTGCCCTGAAGCTGCGCCCCCTGGACTTTTGTGAGCTGCTGATCATCAGTATTGGCTCCAACTGAGGTCGCCACAAAAACTGCCCCACTCTATTAAAAGACATGAAGGAAAATCAGAGCCGCACAGAATTTGAATGTATTCACAGCTCCACTGTAACCACAGACTGTAGGCTGTAACTCACAGCTGTGCACACACAGCACACTCGCTGGTTACGCTTGACAGATTCTGACCCAGCCGCTCAGGTACCTCAGTTCTGTTTCGTACTTACGTTCTTGCATCCTCATAAAACCAAAACATTGAAACGTGAGACTAAAGTTTCTGCTTTTGTTTCGAGATTTTAAGAAACATTTTAACTTTTAGAGACATTTTAAGGCTTTTTAATACTGTGTGGATACTCTGCAGGGCTCCATTTGATATCTTTAGGGGAAAAAATGACCATGGCATGTAAAAGACGAGGTGTTACTTTACCCACAGAGGACACCAAATTAACACAAACTTCAAGTTCCTCAAAAGAACTTCTGTTGGCAGATTAGTTTTTAATCTTTTCAGTTTTATTTGGCATGGTTCATAAGATGTTTATCACTGTAAACAGAATTGTTCAAATATTATAGTATATATCATAAAAAAATGTGAAAATGTTCACTTTGAGTACACTTGATGATCAGCTGATAGCTGGGGCTTATTTCTTAAAGCTTTAACAAAATGAATTATGGAAACGTTTTCTCAACAGTAAACAATACACAGACATTTTCCAAGAATTTGAATTTTAAGAATGTGCAGCCATGAGAAATGTTCTGTTTTTTTGTTTTTTTTTCAACATTTTTGGGGGAATCCTGGATTTCCAGTGGTTCTGGTGCCAACTATAACCCTCAGTGTTTATGGTTTATGTTTTTCATTTTTTATCTTACACTTTCTGCTATCATCTCCAGTCCTCCATCTTTAACAGAAGATAAAGGAATCAAAATACTTCTACAAGCATTAAGCACATGACGAGGCAGTCGTGACATCCTTTATGGATAATTGATCAGTAAGGTATCTGTCTTACTGAACTGGGTTCAGTAAGACAGTATTCAGTGTAACATGAAGTTCATGAAGCTGTGCAATAAGGTCAAAGGTCAAATCAATATGGAGACAATGACCATGCCAACTGACTACTCCTAAAGTATTCTTCATTTATATTGCAGCTGGCATCGTAAACAGCCTTCAAGACCATTTATTATAAGTGGCTGTCTGGCAGGCTACTTTGTAGACCATCCATTTAGTGCTTAGCTCCAGGCAATAGCTGCTAAATACCAAGCTCTCAGTCCCTCATACTGTGTTTGCCTAAAAACACAAACAGGCATTGACAAATAAGACCAAACATTTCCATCTTAGACTGTTCAGAACACTTAACTTAAAAACCTCACTTCAAAGGAAACACTGGGTCACAACTAAACAGTTAACTTTCAATCAAGTTTCAGTGAAAACTTCTCATTTCATCCATCATAGGAAATATGAAAGTCTCATTTTTTATCTTGACCTTTGAGTTCTCATTTTTTAAATCTGTTTTTTTTCTTTATTACGTTGCAGTGTTCTGCTCCATCTCGTAGCATACAGTAATTGATTTTCTTTGATTTAGAATAGCATTGTCTTTTTATTGTTTGCCCCCTTATTGTTTTTGTGTCAGCTTGTTTTTGGTACATCCTAACTGTCTCAAATGACAGCATGTATAGTAGGGATGAGCCGGATATTCGTTTCAAACGAGTATTCGTTACGGATAATGCATTTTTGTCGAATCCGAATACAACACAAGTTTTTTTTAGGATTATTCGTATCCGTACTAAAAGAATCTTCATTGGGTATCAACAACTACTGTCTTCACTCTTCATGCTCTGTGATTGGCCAGTCACACACAGCCCACCCCCCTCCCTGCACCCACATGCTGCAGCGAGGAGGTGCCTGCTCTCCTCTTTCACACACACACATACAGGCAGCGAGTGACAGCGACTACTTCTCTTGCTTGCTTGAGTTGACTGTAGTTTACGTTGCTCTAATCTCTGTACTACTCACTCAGTTTTCTTCTGCTCGTATTTAAAGTTACTTGATTTACTGTTTTGCAACGTCCACGCAACGCATTTGAAGGCTTAAAGCTGTAAACTTCTGGTGTCGCGTTTTTGTTTTTTGTTTTTTTAACTGGCTGCGTGATTTTAATTTGACTGGTGAGAAAGAAACAGAAACACTGTGCTCAGAATATCTCTTGTGAGAATGAGCACAGTGTTTTTGAAGATAAAGTGAACAACAAGACATATTTTTTAGTTTTTTGCCACTGAATGTTTGCACAAATCACCTATTAAATTTACACAGATCATAAATAGACAGTCTTTCACACCACTACATACACATTTTACCAGTTGTACATAAAACATAGCTGATCACACAAAAGCCTTTAAAAAAAAAAAAAAAAAAAAAAAAAAAAAGCCAGTTTCAGACTTAAAATAAAAGTTTGGGTTTAGGTCCCGCCCATTTCCGGGCAAAACACGCCCACTTCCGGTTCAGGCCCCGCCCATACGAGTGCGGATACGGATAATATGAATGGGTAAACAGATACAGATACAGATACAGATAATGGTGTACTCGCTCATCCCTAATGTATAGATGGGTTTAAAGCTTATCTGAGGAAGTTATGGGTTTTGTAGATCTTCGTACTTCCAGTGTTGAATGTAAGACAATTTGTTTCTTTTGTAATAGTGTAAAAAGTGTCATTTTTACACTGTTGCCATCAGCTCACACTAAAAGACTTTTAGCTCAGCTCTCGTTGTTGTTTACAGGCGGACATACAAAGTTAACAAGTAAAGAAAGAGCTGGTTGAGAGCTGCATTTGCATGCAGACGTCTGTTTTACAGAATAATTGACACTAAATTACCATCAGCTCACTGTTGTTGTGATCTAGGTTTGCGTTAAGGCCCCCTCTGCTCTCCACAGGGACGGTTCCTCTGCAGACTATTAATGCCCACAGGAACATGAGGGTACAATTATAGTGTGACTACAAAAGGAGAAGAGGATGCGTCAGATAACCACTGCTTCATCATTTGCCTACAGATTCTGTTTTAGAACAGATAAATTCAAGACACTTAACCATCAAAATTAGATACCACCCATCTAAAACAATTATAACTTTGTGCTCTACAAATTGGGATACAGAATCTTTTTTTAATCATTTGATGGGTCTTCATTTGTCTGTATATCATATATTGTCTTGATTAACAGGAAGTGGTTGTGTGACTGGTCGGTTCCCTTATTATGACAACCAGACACAAAAAACAAGTACAGCTTGTCTTTTTTTATCTGAAAGAACACCAATGAATATTTACGGGAGAATTATATCTGCTATCCATTTTCTCTGTCAGTCAAGTTGAAAACACTATCTTGACTTACCTACAATGAAAACAGTGTTGGCTTTGTCTCAGTTGTGTGTGTGTGTGTTTGTGTGTGTGTGTCAGTGTGTGTGTATTAAAATAATGAGATGTCTTCATGTAGTTGAAGTGGATTCTCTCCTCGTGTGAATAAATTATGATCCACTGCTGATTGGATTTCTGCCGAGAGATTGAACAGGAAATGAAAGCCTTTTGCATGGGAAGGAGTTACAGGGGAGAAAATTGTGAGCCGTGATTAATGGTTCTGTGCAATTTATGCAGCCATTTTCTGGCTTACGAATGTCGGAAATAAACAAGGCGATTTGCAGAGACAGCTAATCCTCAGCATCATTCAGTCCTTGGTTTCCGTCTGAAAGGGTCAATGATTGACTCTGATTTGGACTGTTCCCGGTTCAGAGGAAATGAATAGATGCCAATCACACTCTCAGTTCTGTCAGCAGGACTGCTCAGCTCTGAATGGATGGTGCAAAATGTCTCCTTTTATACCAGGCCAGGAATATGATTACATGTCACCTTATGTGGCATAGAAGAATATGGGAAACAAATGAGTGTGCAGATATGGTGACATCCATTTATAATATTTAACTTTGAAGTTCAGCAGAGTATTAAAATATCCTTTTTTTTATGTAAGTGCTGCAGTCACAGCTGCTGTTGAATGGTCATTTTAGTTTTTGATGTCGCTGTGGCATTTTGGAATGGCTGCATTAAAATACTCAACATCGTTTTATTGACTCAAACAAACCCTACCGTCCTGCCTGAAGGCCTGTGTATTATAAGACAGCCTGTACCTGTACCAATGAAGTAAAAAATCAAAAAAAGCTGCATATTCTTATTTCCAGGGACGATTCTGGAGTTGCTTGGGGCCCTACGCAAAAAAAAAAAACCTCACCGGTGGTCCTTTTAATAAGTGTACATCACCATCTTGTTATAAATAATCAGACAACAAACTTTTTTTTTTCTTTTCAAAAAATTAACACTTATTTTCTAAAGCTCGAATGTGCATAATAAAAACAAAAATACTGACCGTAAACCTAACCATTTAAAAAATATATATAAATGTGATGAACAACAATACAACCCCCTTAGATTCACTGTGACCCCGATCCATCCCCCACACCATCCCCACAGAAAGCCACAAACACCACTGTTAAAACAGAGCATTAATGTTACGTGAGTTACCCCCAATTCACATGCGCCGCGGCCCGTCAGCGCCGCGCACTGCGCTGTATTTCGCTGCCATTCAAGTCAATCAGTGCATTCACACAGCCCGCGTCGCGGTCCGTCTCCGGCGCGTGCTACCAGTCAATCGCGTCAATCTCCGCAGAGCAGATCGTTCCAAACAGGAAAACAGACACGAAAAACGATCAGAGTTTCCGGTCTTTTCTAAATAAAGCACCATGTTCAGCCTGTCAATCGTAAAATTATCCTCATATATTAAAACTTCGACACTGGCACAGGGCCAGCAGTAATCAACGGGTCAGACCGAGAGGAAATCTGACGCCATGGACGAGGAAAAGTTTATATTGGAGGCGGAAAACCAGATAATTATATACGATACAACACATCCTTTATATAAGGACACCAACAGAGACTAAAAGGGAAGGAGTGAATTAATGAAGCTCTGGGATAAGTCTGTGAATCTGGGGTAAGTGGTCCAGGCAGAACCTCACATGATAGGACTGTTTTGATTATGGATCCTTTATCTGACTACTCTACACAGATAACAGTTGGACCATTAAAAAAATACATTTTCAGATCAGGAGTCAGGAAGTCTTGTTTGTGGTCTACTCTCCTTTTTAAGTGCTCAAGCTGTTGGAGATCATCTGATGACAGTTTAGATTTATTTTGATCTTTATGAACAGCTTACACAAATAAGTCAGGCCAACAAGCCAAGTAAAGGCCTTTGCACACTGAGTCTGTGTTTTTGTCAGGAATTGACAAAGTTTAAAAATTAAATTTGATCCCATGTCATGTCAGTCATGTTTGCACACTGCTGCTGAAACTTTCGTCCATCATAATTTTTTTGGAACTGGTTCGATTTTCTGTGTTTTTTCGGATCCATTCAAATCGTTTTGAGGGTAGTTTAACTATTCAGAGACTCTGTAAGCTACTTGTAACGTCATCATCATCATTTCATTTATCTGGCGGATTTAATTATCAATGACAAAAATGTCTGTGAGATGGGCCGACACATTTTCTGTCATTTCAGGATGTTTAGATGACCAATGATGACATTATTGCAGCGCACATAAAGAGTCTGGTGTTTGATTGCTACAGCTAAGGTGTGTTCATGGTGTGCATTTTACATGGTGGACTTTTTTTTTTATTTAGCAACTTTTCAGAACCCTTGAGCAACTCTTTTTCAAAAAAGTGACTTTTCTGGAGTCTACAGACTGATGTAAAGCATGTATTAATCTCCAGCACTCTCTCAGTGAGCAGCAGGTCTGAGCCTCTTCCCTATCCAAACACTCACAGACTCCTCACTTGCAGCAGTCAGAGCAGACGACTGCAATGCAAATAAATCACACATATGTTTGTCTCTTTGGGTCACTTTTGCTGCTCCAAGCCTGCATAAAGAGGGAGGGTTGATATTTTGACAGGAAAATCCAAAAATCAAGAGAAAAAAGTTCATTTATAGTCATAAAAATATCAACAGTGCTTTTACATGCTATCTTTCTCTCCTGTGATGTTATTCCCCTACACGGTCCATGACCATTACATGCAAATGATCAGTATGCAAATTAAAAGATGCCATTATTTAGCAACTTTTAGCCACTTCTGGGACAACCGATAGCAACTTTCCTCACTGAGGAGTTGGAAACACTGGCTGCCAGGCATGAAGTGGAAAAATAACTTATTGGGTTGGTATGTAAAGCTTGGCGCACGCGCACGCACGCACGCACACACACACACACACACACACACACACACACACACATACGTACGCAGGCACGCAGACACATGCACAAGTCATCATTCATCATTTAAACAGCCTGAAATGACGGAAAGTGAGATGGCCCATTTCATGGACATTTTTGTCACTGATAAATTAATCTGCCAGCTAAATGAAATAATGATGATGATGTAACAAGTAGCCTACGGCATCTCTGAAGAGTCAAACTCTTGAAAGACCTTAATGGATCTGAAAAATGCCAAAAATTGAAAAAAAAAAAAAGACTTTCAAAAGTTTTTTTGTAAGCTGTTCATAAAGACCAAAATAATAATAAAAAAAAAAAACAACAACAAACAGCTTGAGCACTTAGAAAGAAAAGTAGACCACAAACAAGACTTCCTGACTCCTGATCTGAAAATGTATTTTTTTAATGGTCCAACTGTTACCTGTGTAAAGTCGTCAGATAAAGGATCCATTCTCAATAAAGACCTATCATATGAGATTCTGCCTGGATGCTGCCTACCCAGGCTTCTGGGGTTATTATAATGCTTCCAGGCCTTGATGGTCACTGCACAGAGCAGCAGAGCCCAGCTTCCTGAGAAGATGAGGGAGGGCTCTCTCTTCACTGAACCTGGCTGCTGCACCAAGTGGAGCATGATGAGCATGTCCTTTCTAGAGCATGAGTCAGTGATGATGTCGTCAAGGTAGAAACAGATGGTCATAACAACTGGCTTAGCTGGATAAATATCTGTTCCAGTACATGGCTTCAAAGGGAAGCTCTCAATAACAGACTGTAAGCCTTTTTCAAATCTACTGTTGCTTCAAGCAGCCATGCAAGCTTCTGAGGAGTTTTATTCCACATATATATGTATATGTTATCATAAGCATTAAATACATTCTAATATATAAGGCTAAAAAGTTATTTACTTTCTGTAAAGACAGATCCAATTTAAGGATTAATATGAAAATCTTTGTTTATTTTGTGTCAAAGCCACTTCCTTTTATCATTTAACATCTTTGCAGAAAGTGTGGAGCTGACTTTTAAAAGTTCTTATTAGAAGTCAAATCACTGTGTGTCGACTGCTCCATCCCTCTGTGATTTTCACTGGAGATCTTTGTATTCCAAGTATTACCACATTTTGTATTCAGGTCCTGTCAAAGCAGCTCATACATACATTATACAGAGACTATCACAGGCATACATATTTGCATGAACAAAATACTGAGCAGAGGGTTCTTCAAAACTCACTCTGCAGTTCATAATTTAAGAAATGATATGCGTCATCATGGAGTGTTTGAGTGCTCTTGACTAATGTATCTGTAATACTCTGCACAGAGGTACATAAGTGATTCTGAATCATTTGAAAGAAAAACAGTCAAAATGAGGCAACAAAATTCATATCATTTATCAACTTTGAAAGACATTTCTGTGCTCCTGACAAGTGCTGTATTGAGTTTTAGACTTTAGACTACAATGAAAACTCTGGGTTAAAATCCAAAATAGTAAAACTAAGGTCATATTTAAATCTGCCTTAATTTTAAACTAATATCAATAAAATACACCAAAAGATATTTCCATGCAAGTCTTTTAACCTTTGTGGTGTGATCATAGACTTTGTAAAACATCGATGTAGTCTTGGTAACATCACCCATTGGTTTCTGAGGAGGCAATTCAAAGACCTCCACAAAGGTGGTTACATTGAAAATCATCATTCTACCTGATTTTATTCTAACCTAGAAACAGGCAAGAATGTAGAAATGAGGGGGGCTTTTAGATTCCTGGGAAACAAGTATGATGTTGTTCTCCCGTTCGTTAACTCAGCTTCTAAAAATGTACACGTAACTCATACACAAACACCGAGCAGCTTCAGCTCAGCCGATTACATCCACACGTCTTTTTTTCCCCACTATGTTTTTATTAGTTTTTCCAGTTTTATAATGAAAGGTGAACAAAGAAAAATAAATGATGATGTACTTAAAGAACGTAAATCAAAACAAACATGTCTGTCTGGATGTTCTCCCTGTGCATATGTGGATTCTCTCCGGGTACTCCGGCTTCTTCCAAAAGTCCAAAAACATGCTCATCAGGTTAATTAGATGGCATCTTATCCAGGGTATACCTGCCTCTCACCTTAAGACAGCTGGAATAGGCTTCAGCCACCTGCCACCCTGAACAGGATAAGAGGGAAAATGATTGTATATATATATATATATATATATATATATATATATATATATATATATATATATATATATATATATATATATATATATATATATATATATATATGTATACACACACACACACACACACACACACACATATATATATATATATATATATATATATATATATATATATATATATATATATATATATATATATATATATATATATATATATATATACTTAGTTTGAATGTTAAATGTCATGCCCCTATTTCCCAGAAACTACAACATTCATATTACATAATCATATTTGGGCTATATCCCCAGCAAAAGAGGGGGAGCAGACCAGGAATTACTTTATAAATGAAGTCGTACCAATGTGTGAGCAGTTCATTACAGTTTGTAATGAACCTCAAGGACACATGGTAAGTGGGGTCAACCATTTGGAGACACTGCGCAGAGGCATGCATGTACAGAAGATCACCATAGTCTATAATGTGTAAAAAAAGTAGCAACAAGCTGCTTTTATACATCAAAAGAAAAACACAACTTGTTTCTAAAATGTAACTCAAGAATTCTCACAATGTACTCAGACATTTGAATTTATTGCTTTTTAGAACCCTCATAATGAATCTCCACTCTACACCTGGGATTTTACAGCCGTTGAGTCTTTTGACAGTCTGTGTGTTTTTCCAGTTGTTTACATTAACAGGTGTGTTGCTGTGGTGCTGTCATACATGGCCTGCAGTTTCACGCGGGCACAATCAGGAAATCAAGCCCTGATGTTGGAGAACCGGCTGGTAATCTTGCTCTCATTGTGCTGGAGTAAGTGTGCAGCCAGCCAGTCTAAATTTTGGACATGCCAGGAAATCAAGCAACTGGTTTGGAGCAGCTGATGCGGCTGTGGTTGGCTCTCATGAACCCCTGCAAATGATGTACGATTGAGCTTAAATTTGGCCCACTTCTGTGCAAGTGTGTGAGATGTAAAAATCAGGAAAGAACTGGTCTCCATTATCACAGTGTATAACAGGCTTAACAGTATTAACTAGCAACAGGGATAAACTGCAGCCTACATATACACAGCTGCATCATTGATTTCATAGAAATGATCAGTGCTACAACACTGGTCTCACTATTAGAGTGTGAGTTAAAGGAATGGCTTCTGTTTTACACCTTTCAGGGCTCTGCTTCTGTATTCAGCCTCACTTTACCAGAGCCTGCCAAGTCACCTGATGATCCAGTGCTGTTATGTAGACACTATTGGGCTTCATTTCCACCTGATTCTGAATTCCATGAAGATCTTTTACAGCAGCTATGTGTATTGGGCCAACCTATCACAAAGACGGATATGAACGCAAAGTGAAAAGCATCTCTTGAGTGATGTGTTCATCATTTGTAATTCATGTCAGTGGGACCTTCACATCTCTGTTGGAAGTGGAGTATTGGCAGACTGGAACACAGTTGACTGCCAAGAGGATTTACTCAGAAAGGTTATGGTCTAAATGTGGGTTGAAAGAAATAATCTTTTTCTGCTCTTTTCTTGGAGTGTCTCTGATGAATCAAACAACTAGCAATTTAAGTTGGATTGGTTTGAAGGTCTTACACGTCAAATATAGGTTTGTGCCACAATATCTTGAAAATCTACTTTTTTTTCCTCTTGGAAAGACTACAAAGAAAAAGAAACATTTGCATTCAAATGTGTATCAAGGTGCAGTGACGATAAGTGGTGACAGCAGTACATTATTGGTTTCTTCCTTTTGGCTCTCTATGATCTGATGTTGAATTTGGGGAATGCTGAAAGGCTTTAAGCTTAAAATATACATTTTGATAAAGCTTATATAACTCCAGTTCCAATGAGGTTCAGACCTCATGTGACATAAATAAAAACAGAATACAATGATTTACAAATCCTGTTTAACCTATATTCAACTGAATACACTACAAAGACAAGATATTTATTGTTCAAACTGATAAACTTTGTTTTTATTTTTCAAATATTACCTCATTTTGAATTTAATGGCTGCAGCATGTTCCTAAAAAGCTGGGACAGGCTCATGTTTTCCACTGTGTTCCATCACCTTTCCTTTGAACAACACTCAATAAGTGTTTGTGAACTGAGGACACTAATTGTTGAAGCTTTGGAGGTGGAATTCTTTACCATTCTTGATTGATGAACAACTTCACTTGATCAACAGTCCGGGGTCTCTGTTGTTGTATTTTGCACTTCATAATGCTCCATACATTTTCAATGGGAGACAGGTCTGGACTGCAGGCAGGCCAGTCTAGTACCCACACTCTTTTACTACGAAGCCACACTGTTGTAACAGGTGCAGAATGTGTCTTGTCATTGTCTTGCTGAAATAAGCAGGGACGTCCCTGAAAAAGACGTGGCTTGGATGGCAGCATATGTTGCTCCAAAACCTGTATGTACCTTTCAGCATTAATGGAGCCTTCACAGATGGTCAAGTTAGCCATGCCATGGGCACTAACACACCCCCATACCATCACAGATGCTGGCTTTGAGACTTTGACCTGAGAACAATCCAGATTGTCCTTTTCCTCTTTGGCCTGGAGGACACCACGTCCATGATTTCCAAAAGCAATCTGAAATGTGGACTCGTCAGACCACAGCACACTTTTCCACATTGCGTCAGTCCATCTCATGAGCTCGGGGCCCGGGGTCTTTGTAGTGTAGTCAATTGAGTATAGGTTAAACAGGATTTCCAAATCATTGTGGTCTGTTTTTATTTGTGTTTAACACAACGTCTCAATCTCAATGGAATTGGGGTTGTATTACATTACAGTTGGCTTATGCTTTACTGAACCGGGCCCTAGTTATGCTGCTATAGGTTTAGTCCAGTAGGATCTTGATTTTCTGAACTCCTGTATCCTTCTGTTACGTAAATGCAATGATGAATTAATGCATGTTAAGAACTAGATATCATCACAAGAGCTTCCTCGTCTGGAAGGTTTTCTGTTGTCACTGTATGGATCCCCTGCTGATATTAACCTGCTAAGTCCTTCTTACTTATGACTTTATTAGTGGTATATTGATGATCAAATCATTGAGGCTATATGACTTGCACTTAACCTCTGTTTTTTTTCCCTTTCTATCTCATTCTTCCTTCATCTTTGTCCAGCTTCCTTAGCTCAGATGGTTGTGGAAGATGGAAATTTCCTCGTGAAATCTGGTTCTATTTAAGGTTTCTGCCTGTTGAAAAGGAGCTGCATTCCCCTGCCACTATTGCCAAGAGCATGTTAAATCAATGTTGGGTCAGTGTAAATATAACTGACATTAAGCTCCAGACTAGGGGTTCCAAAAGCAGGGGTTGGGAACCCTTGGGGTTACCAAAAAACCCAACACTTCAGGAGGGAGTTGAAAAGTGCCTTCTGAAATTAAATATTATTTATAATAACATATTTTATCAATGTAAAGATATCTTGCACATTGTATTGTTGAAAAATAACAGTATAAACAGAATTATGAGTGAAACTTTATTTAAACCATGCAAACAGAAAATGTTCTTGGCAGTGCTATTTTAGGGGTCACTTTAGAAAGTGCAGGGGCTCTCTGCTCTAGACTACACACTGTTACTCTAGCTGCCTTTGATAAAATACTGTCATTAGTTTACACTTCATGAATCAAAATATAAAGATTCAACCTAAAGTTAGAAAGTATGTTTACTGTCTCATTGGAAGAGAAGTGATGTTTATTTTTAGTGCATTTAGGTTCCTGCAAAGTCACAGCTTAAGGACATGCAACAAACACAACCATTACTCCGTCCCTTTACCTGTTCACCCAGCCTGAAGACCTTTTTTTCCAAAGCTCAGGAGAGAAGCATATCCAATTCATGAGGGTCACTGCCCCAGCATTTTGCCGTGACAGGATGACCACAGCCATTTTGCCCTTTGTTTGCCCTGCTGTGTTTGTGCAATTTTCCCCCTTGGTGGCCCTAATGTTTGTCACCCTTATCTCCGGTGGGCAGGCCACAGCTTACAGGTTGGCCTCCAGGGAAGTCTGCAGTTGACCTCTGTTGCGTATGCACTTATGAGACTTGTATAGCTTGACAGGACCCTGGACCTGAAGGCTACCTCTGGACTTGCCAAAGAGACTGTGTGAGACTAAAAATAATTGCATAAAAAGGAAAGAATTACATTAAATTTTGCTGCTTCACCTCCCAATAAAATGATGCCGAACGAGAACCACTCAATGCTAAGAAATACTTTAACATATAAGCACACAAAATCTGCAGCTTGCAATCAAATCTAAAATACAGAAAGAAAAACTCTTGTCATATGATATTTTTTGAAGTCCTGCTGGCCCATTATCCATCCACTGACTATGGCAATCCAAGGCCTTGGCCTTGTTCCCAACCATTGCCAAGACCCACTAATGAGCCCCACTTCAGCCCCACAAGGATGTTTAAAGCAAAGTTTTCACCCCAGCCTTGGCTTTGACATTCCATTTCATTGGGATTTTGATTTGTATGCAAATGAAATAAATGTTTAATACCAAAACATTGGCTCTGCATGGAGATTAATAACAGCTTTGCAGTGCTTGGGCTGATGAATTATTTCCCCCCTCTCCTCTTGGGTCTGTCCGGCTGCTGCCTGCCAGCCAGATGATAGGTCCAGCTCCACAAACAGGGATTTCCCTGAAAATGTGACACTGCCATTTCCGCATCAACTGTTAATACCTGACAAAGTCTCAGCTTGGACTGATGTCTGCATCATGTTCTGAAATTACTAGAGCACTTAGTGTTCTACACAGATGTCAAAATGAAGGTTGGATGGTGTTAATGCATTATGGCAGAGATGTAGCATTATCATACCCCCCCCCCCCCCCCCCGCCCCCCCGCAATATCTCTCAGAATATATTCTGAAGCTTTTCCAAACAGAGTTTTGCTGTCACACTCACCTCCTCCATTTGAAATTTGAAAATAAAGCCATGAGTGCAGCGCTAGAGTTTCTTTTTGTGCAGCACAATGATAGTGTGACAAAGAAAAAGCCAATTACTTTGCGATCGGTGAGGCACTGTGGGGAGTATCAGAGAATCCTTTCACAGACATCTCAGTCTTTTTAAACTTCAGTCCATATTCATTACACATTTACCAATAACCCTGTTCAATATTTCTTTCCACAGCATATCTTTTGTCATTGCAAAGCTTGGATGAATCTAAGGCAGGACTCTTTTTTTGTGTGTTGGCCAGAGGAAACAAAAGTCTGTATTAATTGGCTGTGAAATTAATTGTGCATGATGCATTATCTTGTTGATACGCTTGCTATAGTCCCACAGAAACAAGGAGCTTGTTGATCTTTTTTTTGTTAATTTGCTGAGGAGCAGTGGGACAAAAATAAAAATGACCTTGAGAAACAACCTCAGATCATGTCCCATGCAAAGACAACAAGGACACCTTGAACCTGTAAGTGACTTATTTGTCCTTGTGAAGTCCTGACCTCACAGTTAGCAATCTAAAGCCAATTTAAATTTCATATATGCCAACACTTCCCCATTTTATAAGACCTGCAGTTTAAGATGTAGAAATAAACAAAGAGAAATAGAAATGTAGACTTAACAGTCTTTCTTTGAACAGATAATGATGTTAAAAAGAAAAAAAAACTGAATATAAAGCACACGTCACCCATGACGACTGACAGTGGATGAGTCTGTGGGGGTCTTTCCTCGGTTATTTCCTCCAATTGTTTCCAACATGTTTCTGAAACCACCGTCTCTTTTTAATTAAGTCTCTACTATAGGTGTTTCATTAAATAGACAATTGCACTTGATACAAGACTTCATGTTGCCAGCACAATGGTCAAGTACTAAAACTGACTGAGCCTAAGAATTTACTGTATTTAATATTTATGAGATGATAAAATCATCTGGAGGCATGATTGGAGTGTGTTAGGACGGACTCCAGTTATGGAGTTAAGGAACACATGTAAGTTGTGTTTTTTGATTATGGTTGTATTAATCTCATTGGTTTGAGACTTGAAACGCAACACATTTGACAAAAACACAAATTGATTATAAGTTAAAACCAGTAAAGTTTTTTTTTTTCATGGCTGATGGTGCCATGATAGCAAACTAGCTGGAAGCAGCAGGTTTTGTAGAGAAAACTCTGAGCCAATTTTGCCTCAACCATCTCAATGCTGCAGCCACACACTGATCTCACTCTCCAGGGTGAAGCCCTATTATATGATTTACCAACTGGAACCTTGGGGGAAGTTATCTGGGGAATTGCTGTTGAACATGACTTACACTCTCACCAGTATGGTTGCTGCTAGAGGACTGGAAGATCAGGACAGTGAAGGACAGGAGGGGTATGGCACTGTGGGATTGTAAAGAGCTTTGTGCCCGCAGACCAACAGGCACACATTCTGTCCTCAGAGGCATTGCATTGCCATAATCCAGAATGGAACAATCCTCAAATCTGGCTTGATTCAAGACAGTATTTTGGGACAGTATTAAGCTATGCAGAGCACAAGAACTGAAATGTTTGATAGACATAAATACAATCAGTTGTCAAAATTGAAATGGAAGCAACCCCTGTGAAAGCATTTACGAAGAAGTAATGGGAAAAAGCAGAGTATCTACCATAATCAGTGTTTCCTGGATCATGCAAACACTTCACCTCAGGGCACGCTGTCTGAAGGTCTGACTGTGTATGCACTCCTCTGAAAGATTATCGACCTGCAGCTCACTCACTGAACACTCTGTTGAAAGCAACATTTTACAAACCAGCACTACCCCACAACCGTTAAGGCCATGCTTCCTCCTTCACAGAGGACCTTATTTGCCTCCTGCATGGGACAAGTGCTGTGCAAATTGCTTACTTAAATGATTGATGAGGGGAAGTCTTCCCATGTTGAGGCTTAGAGTGAATCAAGCAATGTAAAAAAAAGAGATTCAGATTCAGTAATGAGATTATGAAAAACAACCAAGACCCAGTTGAGGAAAATTACTTTTTCCCCCTCTTATCTAGCTAGCTTTGAGGATCATTAGATGTGCATAAAGCAACCTCTGACTGATCAGCCTCAGCTAATTGACTCAGCTGGCAACCAAACATGAACTGCTCCAGCAGCGACGGGTCTGGGACAGTCAGCGTGTAATAGAAAATAAAAATTGATGACAGGGATGAATAAGGTATCGAACTCTGAAGTTCGAAGCTACAATATGAAACTGCATTTTAAATTCTTCCTTTGGTCTCGATCTCACATCAGCCTTCTTGACGTTTTATTTATCACTTATCAAGTAATCATAGCTCCTCTACTAAGGATTCACTGTCAAGACTGACAGCAAGAGCAAAAAAATATTTAAAGGGGAACTGAAATTATTCAAAAGAAAAAAACCCATACAAAAACTGCTCTTGCTGACATCAGTCAGTCACTCAGTCAATCAACCCAACCAAGCGTCATAAAGCTACTTCAGTTCATCAGGTGCCAAACCATAATAACAGTTACCTTGTTAGCTTCTACAAATAAAGGGCCTAAACTCTACCACTGTACCCTTTGTTGTATGAATCATAGAGACACAACATTAGTCCCCCAATATATATATATATATATATATATATATATATATATATATATATATATATATATATATATATATATATATATATATATATATATAAATATATATGGCTGTGGACTGTGGTTCAGTGGTAGAGTTGTTGCCTCTCAATCGGAAGGCCGTGGGTTCAATTCCCAGCTCCTGCAGTCACATGTCGAATTGTCCTTGAGCAAGACACTGAACCCCAAATTGCTCCCACTGTTGTTCAGTGGTGTGTGAATGACTACGAATGGTTTAGATAAAACTGATGGCCTTCGATAGGTAGATCGTTCTGCCATCAGTGTGTGAATGTGGTGTGGATGGGTGAATGACACCAGCAGTGTAAAGCGCTTTGAGTGGTCAGACAGACTAGAAAAGCGCTATATAAGTACTGGTCCATTTACCATATATATATATATATATATATATATATATATATATATATATATATATATATATATATATATATATATATATATGTATAAAGCCCACAGATCCAAACTAATAGGCATGTTCAATGGCAAATGTTCAGTTTTAAATTATGTTTTAAATCAAGGCTAATGCCTAATCTCTGCAGTGTTAGATTAGCTTAAACAAGGCATTCCTTATACCTTTGAAATAAAAAGACTTGTCTTTAATACAAACTATACAAACTAGAACTCCCAGATACAGTATATTGCCATAATGTTGGAGCATGATGGCCATATGAAATAGACTGAGTTTCACTGGCATAAAACAGTGGTCAGCCACTGGTGGCTGACTGCCAATAATGCCTGGTTCCCAGAAGAAGTTGCTCATATCCAGCCGTCAGTGCTCTGAGTTGATGGAGTGGATATGTTTCTTTGAAGTTGCTTTGTTTCGTGGTGCCTGTTTTCACCTTTCCTTTCATGTCTTTGGCCAGGGACGTTTTGTCTTGCTAGTTCAGGATCTCTTGCTAATGTCTCACACAATGTTATCTTAGCATAAAAACAATAACAGCATCAGGATGTCATGTGAGAATAGGCTGCATTACTAACAGACAGACAAATCATTACAGTAAATGTCCTTAAAATGATTAAATGTCCTAAAAAGTGATTAATACCTTAGTTAGACTCAGAGAAGTGTTGATTATTTAAAATGGTCATTATTTAACCATGAAGTCTTCAAAGACAGTGTGTATAAATGTGAATGGGTGATTAAATTCAGCAGCCTAATGGCTCAAATATACCAGAGGCATCTCAGGTCCTGCTCGGCTCCTTTGATGCCGTTGTCTCTGCACATTGTTGGTCTGTTTTGTTGTTGTTAAGCTGAATACGATCAGGTTTTGATATAGTTTGTTTTATTTTGAAAGTCACTGAGTGTTTTAAATTAGTTTCCATGCAAAACTCGATCTGCCCTGCGGTAACTTGAATGGAAACCTATCTGATCTGTTGCTGTGATAGAATATATCAGCCTTCATTATTGCCAGGTTACTGTCTGTTTCATAATGCAGGCACAGTGTAGGGCCAAAGCTGTAGTCTATAAAAGAGTCCTATGAATAACTTTGTCAAATTGAGTTTTTGTACAAGTATAATAGTCATAGATAAGAAAAAATATTTATTTATTTAAAGATGTAATTTTGGCCCACTATTGAGTGGGTCAGAAAAAAAAAATTGGCCCAAGGCCAAATTTAGTTGCTGACACCTGGCTTAAAGGTGCTGAGGACTTTCTCAGTGATCTTGAAAAAGTCTCACTTCTAGATATAAGCCTGAATGTAAACCACAACTTAAAATAAAATTATCAGTGCTAATACAGGTTTTTTCTCAGTGCTATTTCTTAGCTTCCAGATCGGGTCGTCCTCACAGCCCTTTTAACAGATAAGTATACCTGAGTATCATCAGCATACAATGATAATTGGAGAAAGGGCATATGTATTTGATACATAAAATTGGCTTAAAGCACATAAACTTGTGGAAGCCCAATAGATAGGATTCAGAACTACTTACTGTGGTTCCTGAAATGCCCATTCCTTGTTCTAGTGTCTGCACATGATGTGATGATCATTTGTTCAAATGTGGGAACTAAACTTTAACAGGGCAATTACAAAAAAAGTTAATCATCTTAAGCAAACAGAAGATTACTTGTCAGTAAGTTACTACTGCTATGGTGGACTCTGAAATTTTAAATCCAACTGGGTGTTTGAAAAGAGTTGAATAATTGTTGGTCAACGAATGAAATAAGCCCATTGCTCTTACATTTTTAAAGTCATAAGTGATCAAAACCTGTAGTGTCCTTTTTCTTTGTTTTGGTACATTTTTCCACCTTAACCACCTGCCTGGACTTCTTGCTAAATAATATATGGAGAACATGTTGTGGAAGAGCAAACTGGAATGCAAAATAGCAACACTTGTTTTATTTATAAGGATTTTGGAATAGAAAATGGTCTACATGACTTGGAGTGGAATTCACACGAGAAAGTGTACAGTTAATTACTGAGGGATCACTTCTGATTTAGAAGGCTACATTGCAAATAAACCAGACAGTTGCCATCATTAGAATAATTTCTTTGCTATTTCCAGATAAACTGCCCACCAGTTCTTCATTCTGTTTAATATTTAAAGCATCACCCCAAAAGACAGCATGGACCATTTAAAATGCATATTTGAAAAGCAAAATAGTTCTTTGCAAGAAACTTGTACTTCTAATCATAAAGCTAAAAGAAAATGAGTGAGTCTCCTGCTAACTTGGAGTCTTTAAGATTAAGATGGACATCTTTTGTTTTGTCTGTTTGTATGTTTTTACCCTGTTTTTGTTGTTTTATTGTATTTAATTTTGTTTTAGTTTTCTTTTAGATGGACTGTTGAGAAAGCCAATAAAGATTTGTTTGATTGCGTGATTGATTGTGTTATGTGCCATCCTAATTTCTTGTTTCCTTTTATCCTGAGGCCACCTTGGACCTCCATACCTGGTTTGCTCCTGATTCCTGGCACCTGTGAGCTGGCTACAAAAGCCAGTGCTTGGCTCCTTCCACTCTCTCGCACTCTGCAACCAGGATCAGCAGCAAGACAGCAGCACTATTTCCACTCTTTTGTTCTTAAGCAAGTATTGATTGTAATAAAAACATTGTCAACTTTCTCATTTTGTCTCTTATGTTGCTTCCCCTGAGCCAGGGTTGTAACAATTGATTAAGGGGATTGCCGCCTGATAAGGATTCAAGCATTTTGGTAAATAATCTTAAATGGAAAGGTTGAGGGTCTTAAAATTTCTTTAAAAACATTGTGGACCCTTTTTCATTTTAACATTCCAAGTTGTAATTTAACCATGACCACTATTGACTCTCATTAGCCACCCACTGTGTCCCTAAGACTGGCAATGAAGGTCCCCTAAGTTTAATTCATTTATCATCACATGCTTATTCTAATTTCCGTCCATCTTTACAGTTCTGAACCAAAATAATAAGTGTGATCCATAAAGGTCCCTCTTACTTTGACAAAGTTATTCGACCAAAAATGTTGTTGGTCAAAGTTGTATTTGTGCTGAGACTATTCATTTCACCACATCATTAAAAAATATTCTGGAGGGCAGGATAAACATGATTCATCCCTAAAATTTGGTGTCAGATCAGAGAATGCAAAAAAAAAGTTCTGTCCTTCAGGGTGCTGATAAAATAGAGTAAATAACTCACAGGACCTACTGCTTTTGCCTATAAATCCAAAGTAATCTAAGCTTTTATAACTGCAGGGCATTTCAGTCGTTGCATTTTGAAGATGAGAAACTTGAAATATCATTGTGTTTGCTTTTTCAAAATAACAAACAAAATGTCCAAGAAACATGGACAACAGCTTCTCCTGCACAGTAAGAGCAGAACTTTCCTTCAAACCTTTATATACTGTAGATCCCAGGGTATATTAGATTTGTATTCCTCCATTATATTTCAGGAGTTGAGGTGATGTCTCTCATCAAGAAGCTGTCAACCCCTGCTGTCCTCAACACCTCCATTTCTGCAGTAACAAGAGGGCAGACTCTGACCATTACCCCTTTTTATGAGGGTGCCTGAGCTCCAGTGTGAGGGCTTTGTAACTGCTGACATTCTTCTTTGGCAGAGGGTTTATCTCACACACACAAGCTGTCAGCACAGTCTGCTCTGGTCACACCACAGCTCTCCTCAGCACAGCAGTGTCCAGCTATATTTATTTCCTCACTCTATAGATATAAAGACATAGTGATGTGGACGGTAAATCCCAGGAAACCTCCATATACTCTTTGTGCAAGGTCTATTCTATGTGCCATAAAGGTGAGTCTGTTATTTATGATAATAACATGGGATTGGCTATAATGTAAAAGGCCTCAGTCCATTGCAGAGAAGGGAGAACTGTACCTCCATGGACCTATGTAAATAAAAAACTTAAGTGTTTTTGTAATTTATGGTAAAATAATCTAAGTTAGAATTGTACCGCCTAATCTTTTCTTATTTGCAGTTTGAAACCAATAGACAACAGGAGCAAAAGACTTTCCCTCCTCACAATGTCATACAGACCTTTAGGGTCCATAGGGGAATACTGTCCTGACCATAAGCTGTCAAAAAATGTTTTTTCTTTTTTTTTTTTTAAAGGAATGCCCTGTCAAAAAGCACGTCGGACCTGGTAAATCAACTAAACGTGCTTAAGGCTCCAAACAGCCTCCTTACAAGGAAGCTCTATGAACCAATGACCCTCACTTACATTGTGAAAGTCATCCAAACAGACACACTCCATGTCTCTGAGAACTGAAGAGATGAGGCATTCCCAGATCAAAGAATTGCTTTGCCAAACATGAAATCTTTAAAATATTCAGGGGCTGAAGCAAACCTTTAAATCACACCACTCAGATCAATAGTTGGGAGTAAGACAAAGTGTTTCACGATATATAAAGTTAAACAAATTTTCGGCAACAAAATATTTATAGGTAGGAATAATAATAATAATAATAATAATAATAATAATAATAATAATAATAATAATAATAATAATAATAATAAGTAAATGTATTTATAAAAATTGTCAGATTTTCAGCTCAATCTTAAGTAATCACTGACCATACGTCTGTCAGTCTATCATTCAGTGTGTTTACATGCAGCTTCAGAAATTGGACTATGAGCTTAGCCAGCGCAAGATCAGGCTATTGAAATGAATGTAAAGAGCTCGAATACGGACTCCGCGTAGCACACCTAGATAATGCAGTTGCTATTGAGCTGCTGTTGGATCTGGCAGGACTCGGCGGGTCCCGGTAATCCTCGGTGTTCAGCCAAAAGAAGAGCTCAGTGACCATGATAAATAGGGTCGCTGCGCTCATACAGTCTGAGGCTCCAACACAACAAACACACACCATGACACACACATAAATAAAAACATGAAGAGCTACAGCTGCATCATCTCAGCCATAATTTTTAGAATGTTGTTTTCTCTTCAGGTGAACAGAAACTAGTTTGATACACACGCAGCTTCACTCATCAATAAAGGACACAGGACCACCTATTGAAGCAGAGTGAGACGTTCTCAGTCAGAAGCATGAGTCTCTTTACAGACAAGACCAGACCCCCTGTGGCTTTATGATTGAGCTATGACCTTAACTGGGGTACTGCGTGCATGTAAACACACTGAGTATGACAATCGACCGGTAAAGTGAATACTATTCATTGTATCCTTACAACAACATCTGTCATTAGGAGGGCTATTCTGCCAGCAGTTGAACATTCTGTCCTCAGAATTGACAAAAGCAGGAAGAAAATGGGCAAATACAAGGCTGAGTGTGACTGAGACGTGTTAAATGTGACGACTGAAAAACTTAATAGAAGCTTCTCCACAACGTTTGCATTAAGGGGTTTTCCCACTCCCCAGTCTGTGGTCAATACCTGACACAAAATCCTCCAAGGGAGAAAGAAGAAACCTGAGTAAATGGTGCCAAAGCTCACTGATGTGCAAGAGAAGTGAAGCTGGCCCATTCGCTCCTGTTCAATGAAAAAGCAAATTGGCCTGAAAAAGTAGTGCTGGTTCTGAACACACAGCAGATCACTGTTTATTGATTGAAAGACTGCATCATAGACTGTGTAAAATATGGACATAGTCTCCATGCCGTTACCCATTCCTGATACAGTCAAATGAAGCCGATTGGTGTATGGGAACCATATTGGATATGATGCAGGCTTTGAGCTTTTCTCACAGCTGTAGGGGGCCTGTTAGTCACTTTATCAAAAAGCTGATCAGTGCAGATTTCTTTTCTTTTCTTTCTTTTTTTTTTGACAAAAAACACAAAACAGAAGCATTAGATGTTTTATGAAGATATCAAGACCATCACCCAAATGTTTTCAAATCAATTAATCACATGGTTGTCCATTGTTAACTTGCAATTAATAGCAATTTAATCTCATTTCTATTCTAAACCTACATTATCTACCTACCACTACCTACAAAGAATCCTGAAAGCTTTATAAAGCACACACAGGTCAAACAAGCGCTTGCCCGAGGGACATGAGAATGAGTACAAGCCTTTATTATACAGTCTGTGGTACAAACAGGAATATGGAGAGTAAGAAGAGCAAGGGTGGCACTGAAAAGGTGAGATAACAAAAGAAAAGCATTACACGCCTATGCAACAATGAGCGAGACTTTGTAACTTCTTGTTTGCATTTGTCATTCCAGCTGAGCACTGTGTCCAATGTCAGCGTTAAATGACCAATGGATTGTTTGTATTACAGTGAAACATAAGCAGTTATAATTCATTGTGGTCAGTGACCATCACCAGCCCTCCCTGTAGGCTACTCCATCAAATCAAACTTTATCTATTCATCTATGTGAGCTGGAGGGGAGGGCCGTGCTGCACCACAACGTGAAAGAAGGGGAATTAGCGACAGGTAGGCCAAGACAAACAAGGAAGTGGACAAACAGGCAGTGTAATACATTTAAGACCCAGGGACACCGAAGATGTGGGGTCCTGAAAGTAGAGTGTGGGTCAACACACAGAACACAGCACCCACCCCCCGCCGACCACCCATCATCCTCAACCACCCCCCCACAACCGGACATATATCAGGCCCCCCAGCACCAGGAACTTTTTTTTTATCAAGACAAACTTTGGATTGAAAAAGAAACTCTAGATGAGGAGGATGAAACTGGCCGGGCAAGATATAAAACAGAATGCAACATTGCCTTTAAACCACTGTCCAAGTTAAGGAAGCTGATGCCATTACATACATATATAATACAGTCTATGAATATTCATTAATAGTAGGAATACACAATGAATTTTTTGACTTATAAATGTTCACTGTTTTTTTTTTCTTTCAAAAGCAGATAAACACAAAATGATTGGGCCCTCTCATCATACTGTTGAGAGGAGGAACATCAGCTAACCAGTGTGCTTGGCCAGTAAGTGGTATTTGTAACATAATGTTCTAAAGTTGGGACTCAGTTCACACCAACAGTAAATGTAAATAGCTCTGATCTTGTCAAGGGAATCATCTCGCCAAGCTTTAAAGCCGAACATGCCCCCCCAAAGTGTATTAGCTAAAGGAGGCTTGATTCTGCTTGCCCATAACATTCTGCTGTCCTGATTTCCCACAGGATGGGCCGAGGATCATAATCACAGAGTTTGTATGCATTAATTCAAGGTGCAGGAAAAATGGCATTTAATTGACTTTGCATCAGCGTAATAACTTCACCGTCATAGCAGATGCCAAACCTGAAGGACAAGACATTCGGAGGTCCTTTACCATTAGATTATGTTTTTAGTTTTAAATGAAAGGGATGTTTTGTGGTATAATAGGAAAGAATGAGTCAATGTCGAGCTCAGTTTTGTACGTCCATTAGTTTCCTTCCTGTGCCAGTCCTTTTCAGCACTCTGTTTCGTCTGAAGAACGCTAGGTAGGTGTCACATCAAGAAAAATACAACTCAGCAGAGCCCAAAAACTGCTGTGTACCATATCCCAACTGCATCATGTAATCACTTTTAGATTGCATTTAGTATGACTGGGAGCTACATCTGAGACCTCACTGTCATCATCGCCATTATAATAATCATCATTGCCACAATCATCATCATAGCTGCCACCATTATCATTAGTAGTTCTGATCCCTATCAAAATTAAACAAAATAAAAAAATCAGAGACACTATTTAAATGTAATCATTGGCAAAGAGCTGAAAAGACTTCAGGCATCACACATAGTACTTATTAAAAACTAAAACCTAAACACCACTCTCACCCACTGGAATAGCTTGTTAAAGGAGCTCAGAAATAGACAATGCTCAAGGCTTGGAAGAAGTGTTACTGCAGATGTCAGACATGGATGTGTTTTCCACTGCACTTGTAATAATGACCATGTAGGTTTGTGTGTGTGTGTTATTCTGTATTTTTTCTTTTTTGTCTTTTTTCCTTGGGTCGGTAATCACAGGATAATGAGTGGCTGGCTACATTAGCTATGATTTCGTGCTCCTGCCAAGAGCACTTTGAGAGGCTGTTGTGATTCACCATCGAACAATAGGTGATGGATGATTTAGAGACACGGACTGCTGAACACAAACAAAGAGCAATCAACCTCCGAGTCACAGGTCACAGGTGACAAAGCTACTTCAAGTCCTATTGCAAGTTTTCTCCTTGGCTTTTCTTCTTAAAACAATGAGCAGTGTAATGGAAATCAGGAAAGCTTCACATCCCATTTTATTCTAATTAAAAGGAAACTTCTTTTTGCATTCTGAGAAAATACGAAACAGGGAATTGGTTTTCCTAAGCCTGTCTGTGGAGGATTCACCAGTTTATTTATCAATAGCAGTGTCACAGATTACTTTCCCACTGACTTTTTTTTTTTTTAACCTTTTTTTTTCAACACTCCTTTTCATGTTTAACACTATAAGGGAATACACAAAGAGGTGCATTTACACTGCAGAGACAAAGCAACATTGTTATCCGTGTGTGTTGTGTTCTGTTGAATTTCTACATTCTGCCAAACAGTGAAAGTGCTTTCTTTCGTCTTCCAGGATCCATAACTGCTGACACTGTTCCAAACAACACCATAACTTGCTGTCCATTTCTGAGTACATGGTATGCCATTATCAATGCTGTTTGTATGACTTTGAGATTTTCCCTGAATAGGCAGATACAACCCCAATTCCAATAATATAAGGACAATGGGGAAAGTGTAAATAAAAACAGAATACAATGATTTGTAAATCCTGTTTAACCTATATTCAATTCAATACACCACAAAGACAAGATATTTATTGTTCAAACTTTATTATATTTTTGCAAATATTCACTCAATTTAAATCTGATGGCTGCAACACGTTCCTAAAAAGCTGGGACAGGGTCAACAAAAGACTGGGAAAGTTGAGGAATGCTCCAAAAAAACCTGTTTGGAACATTCCACTGGTGAACAGGTTCATTGGAAACAGGTGAGTGTCATGATTGGGTATAAAAGGAGCATCCCTGAAAGGATCCCTGAAAGGCTCAGTCATTCACAAGCAAGGATGGAGCAAGGTTCACCACTTTGTGAACAACTGCGTGAGCAAATAGTCCAACAGTTTATGTACAACAAACAATGTCAAAGAATTGATGGATTTGATCGTCTACAGTCCATAATATCATCAAAAGATTCAGAGAATCTGGAGAAATCTCTGCACGTAAGCAGCAAGACTGAAAACCAACATTGAATGACCGTGACCTTTGACCCCTCAGGCAGCACTGCATTAAAAACCAACATCATTGTGTAAAGGATATTACCACGTGGGCTCAGGAACACTTCAGAAAACCATTGTCAGTTAACACAGTTCATCACTACATCTACAAGTGCAAGTTCAAACTCTACCATGCAAAGACAAAGACATGTATCAACAACACCCAGAAACACCGCCGGCTTCTCTGGACCCGAGCTCATCTGAGATGGACTGACACAAAGTGGAAAAGTCTGCTGTGGTCTGACGAGTCCACATTTCAAACTGATTAGCAAATCATTGTATTCTGTTTTTATTTACGTTTTACACAATGCCCCAAAATAATTTTAATTGTGATTGTAGTTGTGGCAGATTGCTGTCCACCAATGAGCTGGATCTGCTTGTAGTTTTGGCTTGTTCAAGTAATTGATAAAAAAAAAGAAGAAAAAACAAAAAAAAACAAAATAAAACAAAACACCCTGTAAGTTGTGCACCAGCGTTGAATTTCTCATGCTTTGATTCAAAATACAGGTCCCACCAAACCCTTATTAAAACTATCACTAAAGTTGTAGCATTTGGTTGCATCTATGACTATCCAGTCTCTCAGAGCTTCAAATATTTGTAGGAACATAGTCCATGGAGAAAACACACTGAAAAAACAGCAATCACCTTCGCAGTTTGGACTGTAAATAACATCAAAAGAAAATGTCAACTTGGAGAAAGTCAGTGGGGAAAATGGACATATCATTACCATTATGAATATTTAATAATAACAATTAAAATTTAATAATCCATTCAATGGCTGAAAAACGATGCCTGAATTGCTCGGAATGAGTTTAAAAAAATCCAATAGAATGGAGAAAAAAAATCAAACAAACAGAAAAACCCCATTACAAGACTTTTTGATAAATATCCTTATTCAAAAAAGAAATATATGTCAGTTTTTCTTATTTCATTGACAGATCTGTTTTACAGTCTGTCTTACAGGGAACAGGTGCCTTACTTTTGGCTTCAAAAATTGCAAAATATATATATATATATTTTTTGGACATTACTTTTTAGAAATTTGACAAAAAAACTTGCTTACTTTTGGGTTTTTGTACAACCAGTCAAAAAACTTCATCCTCAGTCAAACATTGAATAACTTGTAGTCTTGAATTATTAAATACTTGAACTGAAAAAACTCTGAATCATCAGGTTTACAAAAAAAAAGTGACAGAACTGCGTGCAGATAAGTTTAATCATGAAAGTACTTGACATCAGCCTCTTCAGATGAGATTCTAAGTACCTTCAAACAGGCCTGCTGACTCTGTGAGTCATGTCGCCCTGTTAACAGTAAAGTATGAGGCTTGATTTGTAATTACATATAAATACCAGATTCAAAACTTTGGAAACAGCATTTAATCTCAGGTTCGAAACAATAAGGCTGAGGAATAACTTTGACTCCCGGCAGAGTGCCCCTTGTCTTCCCCCATTTCAGCCTCTGCTAACAGCTTGCTTTTTCTCAGAGCTTTCTCAGTATCAGATGATAGCTGCTGGGATTTGAGGTGTCTGCCTGTCTAAACAAAGTCTTTCCTTGCTCAAAGTGAAGGATGGGTCTCTCTAAAGATCCTGTGAGAAAGTTTTAATTGGTAATAAAACAGGCTGAAATTACAGTGATTCCTCTTAATGGTCTATAAAAGAAAACTGGGCTATTGGCAAAAAAGACAGACTGTTGTTTTATTGTAATCTGTAATGCCTGAAGCTGCTGCAAGGGTGAAGGTGTCAGACCAGAAACTGCAACACAACAACAAAGTGATGAAAATCCATTTTAAGTTTTTTTGAAAGCAAATTCTTATGAGTACAGTGAAAAGAAAACTGTGGTCGACAGAGGGAAACAACCTGCTATAGCCTGAACAATCTACATCAGGACAAACAAGCTGCAGAAAACTCATAAGCAATGCATCTCTAACCTGTACTGATCTGATCGAAGATAAAACAATGTGTGAAATCACAAAAAATCTTCAAAAGCAAAAAGCAAATTGAGGCTTAAAAACAGAAGTGTTCCAGGCCTGTGGTGGCCCCTGGGTAAGAGTTAACTAGAATAGAATAGAATAGAATAGAATAGAATAGACTTTATTAATCCCAGAAGGGAATTTCAGAGTCACAGCAGCAACAGCTGGGCCATAATTCTCTGATCAGCCAGCACCTCCACAAGATCCAGACTGGAATGGTCTTCTTCATCAGTCTGTTCAGTCTCGTTCTCCTGTATCCTGTCTGATCACAGCAACTGAAATTCTTCAATGTGTCTGGTGTTAGCTCCATTAGCCATGTCTCTGTGAATAGCATGATACTAGTCTGTTGGTATTCCTCTGGTGCTGTGTTAGCACAGCTAGCTCGTCCGTCTCGTTGTAGATAGATCTTACATTCTCCAAATTGATGGATGGGAGCATTGATGGATGCTACGGGCAGCTAACAGCTGAAGTCTCATATTTAAACAATGTAACCATGGTTACAGGTAGGATTCCCAGACAAACGGGAACAGAAAAGGTAAAAACACCACTGCAAACACAACCAGTTTGCTGTCAGTCACCAACAAATGAGCCATAAAAAGTAAAATAAAAAATAACGACAAGCTTAAAATATGAAGATAACTAAAGAGATAAGTAAAAAAGAAGAAAAAAGAACAACGAAGAGAGAGCTGTTGCGAATGTTAAGTCACATAAATGTTGACTGGACAGACTAGAAGAAAAGTCAGTGAACTTCTGTTACTGAATGTAATTTGAGATATCACCTTGTCCCCACAAACAAAAAACTCACAGGAGCTGAATGTGTCATGAAAAAAGTTTAAATAAATAAATAAATAAATAAATAAATAAATAAATAAATAAATAAATAAATATGGAATGATTGAATTGGTTGACAAAACATTTTGTGCTGTGTTCTCGGTGCATGTGGAAAAATACCAGTAATCAAATGTGTGTAATATTCAGGATCAGTAGGAACCAGTATGCTAAGCAGTTACAATAATCAGCAACCAGTGAGTAAGCACTCTGGAATCCTGTGCATTTAAGTGGAAATCACAATATGAAGTAAAACACAGCTAAATAATAATAATAATAATAATAATAATAATAATAATAATAATAATAATAATAATAATAATAATAATAATAATAAGTTCCAATGAGAAACCTTCATTTCTTTCACAAACACACAACTCCACTGCCAGACTTTTTCCTGCAAATATGCTTGGCATTTTTGCCTGAGAAAATAAATAAATAAAATAAGAGAAGACAGAAATGTCAACAAAGCAGCTCCATTTATCAGATCATGCGTAATTTAAACTGCACTGACATTTCCTCAGCAGCCTTTAAGATCCACAGAGGCGCCAGTCATCTGATGCAGCTGTTTGTGCTACTCATTTCAAGGCTGAGTCCGAGACGTCTGAGCACATGAAAGGAGTGTTTGGAATGAAGTCTGGTGATCAGAACTCTGAAGGACTGCACAGAAACCACAGCAGGCAGCGGTGGAGCTTGCACAGAAGTAAAGTCAGTGAAGAGAAGAGGCTTTGAGAAAACACACACAGACACCTCGAGTGAGCCGAGGAGAGCGAGCAGAGCATGACTGTGCTGCTAAAATTACAGGTTTACCAAACATATGAAAAATCAACAAAGACAGAGCTTCAACTCTTGTGCTATTCATTTATTAGGATTTTACATTGAACATAAACATCACCGCCTGACTAATATGTTTCAACATGGGACTGGGTTTATCTGTGCCTGCAGCTACAAAGTGGCCCTCTTTAAAAGCACCATGGTGTGCTGTGATGGATATGTGAGAAATGCCACGAAGGCAACATCAAAGATGAATCCCCTTCCAAAGCCCATGAGTCCTGGCACCTGAAGATCTCTAGTGTGTTAAATCCTGCAAGTCCAGCAACTTTATGAGCAGCTTGAGCTCTATAATACTAAACTCAGTTCACACTGAGCTATCTGTGGTGTTGGGCAACATGCAGCCTCGGGGAAGGGATCTGCGGTGATATGATCCAGATGCAGTCTAAAGTCAGTCATCTTTCAAGAAGAGCTTGAAAATGTGAAAAGTGAAGAAAAGTTACAACTTTTGGTTAAAGTCAGGGTTGGTAGTTACAGAAAACTAGCATGAATTTGAATATAGCATCTCTTCAATCAATCAATCAATCAATCAATCAATCGGTCTTTATTTATATAGCGCCAATTCATAACAAACGTTATCTCAAGACACTTTCCAAGCGTTAACAGGTCTAGACCTGTAAATGGTCTGTAAAACTTTATTAACAGAAACCCAACATCAAGACAAGACAAGAAGATGAGGACTCTGTTTAGCCCCGCCCTCCCACTCTCAGAGCCCCCCCAAAATGACGTCCCCTCTCACATGCACGAGCACCGCTGAGTCATGATCATATGATGGTGACTGATTCAAACCACAGACTCAAACTGGTCCTCAGTACATTGTTTTTGTTTGCTCTACGTTAGCAGTAATCAGGGTACAGGTAGTTTTTCTGACATTCTCCAGAGTACTGTGATCCATCTTGGTTATGAGCATTGAATCAGGGCTACTACACGCCGGCGAAATGTACACACAGGAGACGGGCAGAACAGCAGGACGGGATTTCATTGGTTTCATAAACTGGATCCTAAACTCTAGGATTGGTTGGTGTTTTCTCAGATTTCCTCCTGCTGTAGACAGCAGATATTTTTCACTCTATTTTAAGAAAACATCATGTATTGATTGACATCAGGACGTGAAGATAATTCTAACTAGTTTAACAAAAAGTCTATCTAGATCTGATTACCAACCCTGACTTTAAGGGTTAGACTGCAATACACATTTGCCACTCTTGGTCTTCTTTCATGTGGATTCCAGTTGCTCTCTTGGCTTTTTGATTCATCCCTCCTAATGCAATAACTCTATTTTATCTCACTCATAACAAACTCAACCTCTGCCACCACTGGGTGTATCTGCATCCAGTGCCTCTGATGCAGGAGCTTTTTTTATTACTATTTATAGAAGCAATTTGATTGCTCATATAGATCCAATCATTTCTTCCTCTGCTTCAGCAACCCTCAGCTGGACACAATCAATCATTCCTCAGACCACTTTGCATGAGCCCCTTGGTACATTTAAAATGAGAATCTCCTGCAAGGTATGAATTTGGTTTTACCAAAAATGGAGAAGACATTAGAAAGTGTGTTTAGCCAAAAGGTGCATTTGTTCTGAGAGCAAACAAATAGGATATAGATCTCTTTAATACCACCATTTTTGTTTAAGACATCTTTTTACAGGATACAACCAGATGAAGCTGAGCATGGATTTACATCTTTGTAGATTTACTGGTATGTAACAACAACAACAAACTTTCAAACTTTGATTTATTGATGTTAGTTTACAAAAGGAGGCAGATGTGTTCAGCTCTCAATAAATAATAATCCCAATAAGCATCACCCCATCAGCATCAGCAGGTTAGAGGAAATCCAACACCGTAGACATGGAAACATACAACACAACGCATCCTTTCTATAAGGACACCAACAGAAAAGAAAAGGGAAGGGCTATGGAGTGTGCTGCGCTCTGCTCCAGAGACAAATCCACTGTGAACTGGCGCATGCTGAAAACCACTGCGCTGACAGACTTTGGCTCGCACAGAGTGTGTGAGTGAAGGGTCAGAATGACACAAATTTCCAAGAAGCAGCAATTTCCAGTCCTAAGAAACAAAAGCCAAAGTTCTTCACGTCCACTCGGGTCTACCAGCAAAAGCCCCAGACGCCACAAACACTATTCTGGAGGAATTTTTTATAACCAGTTTGGAAGTTGACAAGTTTTGCACAACTAGGTGCCTGGCAAAACTGACCAATAGGTGGGCACACTGTAGCTCTTAGTGAGAGGGCTAAATGCTTCACCCCTCATGCTGCAGCGAGGAGTTGCCTGCTCTCCTCTTTCACACACACACAGACAGGCAGCGAGTGACAGCGACTGCTTCTCTTGCTTGCTTGAGTTGACTGTTGTTTACGTTGCTCTAATCTCTCTACTACTCACTCAGTTTTCTTCTGCTCGTCTCTATTGAGGTTTGTTTGGTATTTAAAGTTACTTCTTGAACTTATTTCCTGTCATACGCGATGCATGTGACAAGACGGGGCTGAAAACGGCTCGTGTCGCGCTGGTCAGTGCCTCTTGCTTCAATTCAGGACCGTTTTTTTAAGGTTTTCGTTGTCTCGCATCTCTTTCGTTCTTTTTTTTATATTTAAAGTTACTTGATTAACTGTTTTGCAACGTACACACAACGCATTTGAAGGCTTAAAGCTGTAAACTCCTTGTGTCACGTGTCCCCCTAGTTTCTCCACGCCGGTCTTTCTTTTTTTTTTTAACTGGCTGCGTGATTTTAGTTTGGCTGGTGAGAAAGTTAGTTGGAAAGCTTTGCCCATTCTGAGCACAGTGTTTTTGAAAATACAGTGAACAACAAGACTGAGTTTTTGATTTTTTACAGATCATAATTACTATTGTGATAAACAACAATGGTTTGAATCTCTTTTGAGGCTGTTTTTTTTTCATTCAAATAAAAAATAAATATAGCCATTTCAAATCAATTCTTGCCAGTTTCAGACTTAAAATAATGTTCAGATTTAAGTCCCGCGGATTTTCAGACAAAACACGCCCACTTCTGGTTTAGGCCCCGCCCCCTACGAGTACAGATACGAATACAGATAATATGGATGGGTAAACAGATACAGATACAGATACAGATAATGGTGTACTGGCTCATCCCTAGGCCTCAGACATGTGCCTCAGAAATCAATGTGATGTCACTGACGTCACTTTGTCTGTCTTCTATATTCTATTATTAGCATTTAACTCATTTTGTTCCTTTACCTTGTAAAGCCTCAGTTGTCGAGTTTCACTCACACAGAAAAAATGTCATTTTGCTTTTCTTGCTCCAGTATCAACCTTGAGTACAAAAAAGTATGAAAGGAAATCTTTCTGCTTGCTAACTTACTTTTATAGTAAAAATGTACAAGTGGAATACGAAATAGTCATATCAGGGTGAGCGCTTAGTATCTACTGGCTTTTCTCAGACAATCAGGTCTGAACACAAGCACTGAACATCAGAATAAAAGGAAAATCAGTCTTTTTGCTGATGACTTATTTTACAATGTAGGTCATGATGAGGCATTGTGTAAGAGTGACACTATTTCAGAATCAGTCAAAGGCTCCTCACTTAAAGTGCCTTTAATCTCCCAGAAGTGAAGCCTTTTGTGTTTCTCTTCATCCAGTTGCGGTGACAGACAGATTGATCTTTTCACATTTTCAATTTCGACAAAGTAAAATCTTCCTAATGCAAAGTTTCTGTGTTACACTGATGAGTCAATTATTTCAACTATTACATCTTCCATAAAGAGTGCAAAACAAGATGCTTTAACATTCTACTGTGAGAGATCCTGTAGGATAAAATAAATATATGTATTAAAGAGGGGGACTTTCACACATTTCAAACATGGACTTAAAGTAACAATGCCAAACCCATCTGTATGTCATATGTTGTAGAAATGTTTTAATCTTTCTGTGAACTGTTTAAAACAGTCAGTTTTTTCACAAGACCTGATGAAATGATGAGGTCATCATATAAGGATCTTCGAAGTGGTTCATAACATGTTCAATGGGCAGACCTCAAACACCAAGGTCTGGCCACAGCTCGACCCCCAACAGGCTTCTAGAGGGCTGGCCAATCAGAGGAAAGGAGGTTTGTGGAACTAGGAACCCTTAAGAGACGACAGCTAAAATACCGTGTTTCAGACAGAGACTGAAACACCAGCATGAGATAAACACGACTTTCTGTGAGCTGTAAATAATTTAAAGCTTCTACAGACAAAAGACTTGAAAATAAAGAACACCTTCAAACGTGTGTTGTAGCTGTTTGCACCTCAGTCTCTTCGCCTCTTGGGCTGCCTGAAAGTTAAGTTGAATTAAACGCTATAAAATGAATATCTAGCTGCAAAATCACTTAAAGCTATTATGATGGCATGAATTGAGAATTAGTGTAACAATTAGAGTGAGGACCAAAGACCAAATCTGAGATTTTTACATAGCCCAACCAGTGGCTTAAAATGCTGATGAAATGTGGACCAAGTTTGAGCTATAGCTGTTCTGCAGTATTCACAGATAAAACATTAAATGAACAGGATACCATTTCATTTAGCCATTAAAGTTAAATCTTTTTTTCTTCTGATTATTTAAAGAGCTAACTTAAAACATTCTGTTTATATCCCCATCAAAATGAAGTGACTGTTCAGTTAGCTGCTCAGTCATGATCTCCATTCAGCACCTTAAAATTGGGAACCACAGGCACACCTGCTGTACACCCGACTCCATTCTCCTCCTGGTGCAGAAGGCATATTTAACTGGAGATAACCTTGCTGACTGTAAAATGCAGTGTGACTGCTCTCATAACAGCCGAATGCATCTGTCACCGCTCAGACTGTGTTGTCATCTGAACCTGCTCCTCTCAGGAATGAAGCACCGTTAGAATGTGCAATTTTGTAGCATGCTGCCTTTGGGTGCTTCTGTCACCTTTCCAACCCTGTGGCATTTGCAGTTTCAGGGCTATTAGTAATGAACTGAGCATGATGTGAATATTTTATATTTCACCCTCCTTCCTGCAGTGGTGGTCTTTGCTTTGTGTGGAGGTAATTTATCAGGGCCTTTGATCATTTGAAGTGAGTGTGCCTCAACTGTTTTTCAGTCAGGGTAATTTCTTTCATATGACAGGGGGAAGCTTTTGTTATTTTGAAGAACAAAAAAAAATCTGTCAGTTTATTAAATGCTCCGTGCTTTTTAAATGCTGAAGTTATGACTCCTTTTCCAGTGATTTGTTGGTAATGCAAATTAGAACTCAAAAAAGATGATCGGGCCCTGAAGCAAAGCGGAGCCATCAAATCCTGAAGCGCTGCTAATTTTTGGTATTTAATTTAGTTTTAGTCTTTTTCTTTGGACAAAAAAATACCATCTTTTAAAGTCAGATTTAAGTTTAGTTTTTGCCTGTGGTGGCCCTTCTTCATACAGGGTAGCTCTGAAGTCCTGACGCACCAAAGGATTCAATAATAGGATTCACTTATTTCCACAATATCTTGAACTTGAAACAACTGGACTTACAGCTGAAATACACCGGCTGCGTCTGCAGTCCTTCACCGCTCCGTCACTGGATCTGAAAGGTTTCCATTCAAGTCAATGTGTCAATTTACCCTGGATCCTCTCTGCTGTGATCCAGCTGCGTGGCTGGTCTGGCAGGTCTAACTAATTTGCAGCCATACCATTTTTGCTGGATGCTGAAGCTGTTACACATCATTTCAGAGTAGAGAGGAGTTGAGCAGGACAGGATGTAGTCTGAAACTTTCAAAATAAAACAAACTGTGTCAAAACCAGATTGTATTTAGCTTTACCAATACAAAAAAATGACACAATGAGCAAAGACACGGCAGAAATCAACAGGTTGGAGGTTTAACAGCACAACATGAAAAAAGAGAGGATTATTAATGTAGAGGGAAGCTCGGGAACTCCTCGGTGTTGCGACTTCAACTGTCTGTCAGTCCTGCAGCTTGCTGGACTGAACATGCTGCTAGCGTGGGTTGACAAATGCAGTCAACACACAACAGAGTTGAGCTGCAATGTAGACACAGCCGGTGTATTTGAGGTGCTACAGTAACAAGGAAAAAAAAAAAAGAGACAGAGGTCCAAACAATAAGGCTCTCCCCTGTCTGATTAGCCACCTGTCCTTCACTCCTCTGTATCACCTCCCTGAAGGAGGGGCACCTCACAAAGCATGCCCAAAGTTAAACTTTAAAATGATTAACAAAATGAATTTTCAGACACAACACAATACTATTAATAACAACAATCAAACATGATGAGTTAAATGGTTCAAATGTTACCAATTAGGCTCTTAGTCTCTTTTTAGTCATTATTCAAAAAAAAAAAAAAAAAAAAAAAAAAAAAAGCATTTTATTTAGAACAGGAGGTCAAACCTTTCCATTCCTTAACTCATTAATGTTGATATGAGATTGGTTTCAAGGTTGAATGAAATGTTTTAATCTTTAATCACTTTGGCTCTTGCAAAACGACTTAAGATACTTTTGTTGACTACTTAAGCCTTGACTCTTCAACAATGTAGTGCAACTATGCTGCTTCTGTTCATCTGAGAGACAGAGAGAGAGAGAGAGAGAGAGAAAGAGAGAGAGAGAGAGAGAGAGAGAGAGAGAGAGAGAGAGAGAGAGAGAGAGAGAGAGAGAGAGAGGAAAGCACTCAAGTGCATATGGATAAAACTGGCTGTATAAAAAAAAAAAAAAAAAGATCTTTTTCTGTAGCCACTTTGGCTCTATTTTTATTCTCCAGCTTCAAAAGTGCTATGAGAACACAATGCATGAACTGCATTAGACTGTTACAAAGCCCTTTAATGCTCCTGCAGTGACGGATGCACTGGATGGACAGTCAGTTCATGGCACTCTGAACAGCATCTAACGTATTGCAGAACTTTGACAGATTGAGCTGTGGACCTTGAGGCCACCAGCTGTGACCTTGTCACCATTTAATAAAAGAAAATCACATATGTTTATCAGCGTTTGTTTTTTCCCCATCAGTATGTATCTTAGCTTATCATCGTCTGGACTTGCCAAAAAAGGGTTTTTATGAACAACTTACTGATTTTTAAATTTTTTAACTGAAAAATGAATCATATATGTAGTTTAAAAAAAGTCTCTGCTACTATGGTTGGTAACAGTGATGGAATTCTGTTTACATCTTTTTTGATTAGATTAAGAACACATACATTAAAGGTACTAAGCAAACAGGACTTTAAACTTTTGCTGTTATGAATTGATTAGAGTTATTTGGGGGTTTCGACCAATCAGAATCAAGTATTCCACACAGCCAGGTAATCTAGAAATAAGAAAAGAAATGAACATGAACAGCAGACCCAAGATGCATCAGGGTTAAAGACGTCAACAATTGAGTAAAACTGAAAAATGTTAATTGGTGCAACCAAAGTTTCTCATAAAAAATCTGATATTGAGCACAAAGTTACGATGAATGTGATTTTATCAGCCTACTACACTGTAAAAAATGAAATTTAAAATGGTTTTAAACCAACTGACCCCAAAAAAAGACATACTGACATACTGACTCACTCAGTACAACAATACCATATTATCAAGTTTAGAAGTGAAATATTTTAAATATTCACCTGTTTCTTCAGAAGCCTTTGGGTTTTGACTTCCACCTGCAGTTATCGACTTCCGGTTGCTGCCGCTGGCAAGCTAGCTCAAAACGACTTGTGTGAAATCATTTATGCTCGACAGGGCTCAGTGTAAACATTTTAAAAACATCCGCACTATGACTTCCCCTCTGATTTTTCTTTTTTTTTCCATTTTGTCACTTTCTTGCTGTTAAAAGCTAGTTATTAGAGTGAGTATGACAGCCAGGCTAACATCATCAGCTTTGTGGTCTCCATGGTGACATAAACGAAATGTTCAACCGGACAAGCAAAACTGGCAATCTTGATGAACTATGGGTAGTCAGGAAAAAGGTGAATACTTTGAGATGATATTTCATAATAAATAACTTATTTTTTGTGGTTACACCATTTGACAGAATAATGTGACTTATTCTTTAACTGGTTCAAAGTCATCATATGAAATACTCTGACACCAAAAGAAATACAAACTACACACTTAAACAAACATCTAACATGTTGTTTGAACAAGTTCAAAGCAGATCTTTGATACCAACCCTTATTTGTCACTGACCCATCAGCAGACAGGGTGATGAGTCAGTGACCCTGTTTCAGAGTAACACTCACTCTGACTGACCCCTGTGTGAGTACACAATTTATGTACACACATAAATTCAGTTACTTTCCAGTTCCTTGATGTGCATTCACATTTACAGATAAAAATAGCTCTCCTAATGCTTATGTGCTGGCACTTGTGTCAGCATCACGCAGGAATAAATGAGTAGATAGTTTAAACTGTCACAGGCGGTTCTTTCAATTTCAAAGCAAATTGGTGCACAGCTTTACTCGAGAAAGCCAAGTCCCCTTATTTTTTTTTTATTTTTGTCAAAATGAGGCTTTGTTTTTTTCTTCTTTTTGTTGATGTGATGGAGCTTGCCAATCCTATTCTCAAACATCTGAGAGACAGCAGTTTTAGTGATTGGCCTTTTCCCAAGTGGCTATATGCATCTTACTCTGAAATCAGCTTCTCTTACATTGCATTATGTATTATCTTAGCTCCCATCCTTTCCTTGTTGGAGTGTTGAGCAATAAGGAGGGTAGAAGTGTTCTTATGGTGGCTGCTTATTGCCAAATGTTACACTAGGTGGCTTGTTTCAAAAGAAGAGTGAAGGTGTGTGGTTTAGAAGTATGATGCAGCACATGAGATGATGACTGTATCTGTCTTTCCACCTCGGTTTTTGCTCTGCACAAGAAATAAAGCTGTCATGGGATGAAGACAGATGCTCTGCATACATCGTGGCTTTCCCAAGACTCCCTTAAATATATTTGAAAAGTCTGATAAACCAGTGCCAACCTGAAAAATCCATGCTGCAGCTTTAAATATCCCCTGTGTTTTTGGTACTAATTGCTGAGAAACTGTTGAAGACTGTTCATACCAGGAAGCTCCCCCACATCTCTCCCAATTAATTAAGTAAGTGAGTAAGAAAGTAGGTATATATCCCAAATGGCTTTGGTAACCATTCCTTAAACTGATCCTGAGCTCTGTGGGTGTTGCTTCTAGCTGTTCTTAGCAGAGCCCAGTTACTTTAATTAAATGTTAAGTAATTTGTAAAATGTAAGTACGCTTTAGGAGTGAGCATGCCCCGTTTTGTTTGCACAGGCGTGAAAAATGACTCCAATGATCCAGCAATGAGCTCGAGAAAGGAGCAAATGTTCTTAATTGGGCCAGCAGCCTTGTGTTTGCTCAGCAGGACACAACTAATGACCTAAAGAGCTCGGTCTGAAATTTGTTCTAAAAGTAGTGACAGTGTCAAACAGCAGCATTTAAAATAGTATGTTTCCAATTTGTACCTTGGTAGATTTATGTGAAATACACAAACATACACTGAATGGGCATCTAGCCATGCTTTCTAACATCTGAAGAGCTCATATTTTGATGTATTCCAAATCCAAGCTTTACACACAGGATAGAAAACAGATCCACAATTTCATGTAGCATCACTTCAAACAGAGTGGTGACACAACCAGCAACAAGCACAGCATGCAAAACAGTTTGCTCTTTAATAATACAGCACACAAATAACATAAGCCTCCACAGACCTCTGTTGTCATTCATATTTCATACTGTTATGATAATAATCATGTCATGTGCACACGTCTCTGTGAGGAAGAAGCTCTGATGCCAACCATGGAATGTGTTTTAATGGATGTAGTCTCCATGATGTCAACCATCTGTTTCTGAAATAGAATTTTGAAGCAAACTGACCCATGACCAAGCCCCACCCAAACATGATGAGCCAATCACAGTGCGTACAGCAATGCTGTACACACGGACATTCTCTTCCCATTGAAATGTGTTGCAGAAAGTCAATTTTTGTTCGGTTTAATGAGTTTTTTTTTTCTTAAACCTTAAATTTAAAAATGGTCACATGGTGTCCATGGGGTACATGCAACTCCGACACAAGGTATCCTGAGAGGATGGTCGGCGGATTGTGTTTTTTTACCCTTCCCTTAAGCCACATCTCAACCAAGGAAAGTGTCCTCTTTGGCTAAAGAAAGACTTAACGTGAATAAAATTAACAAGGATGTTTACATCTGTTTACCCCCCCCCCCCCCGTCTGCATTTGTCTTTTAAGTTGAGTACTGTGTCCGATGTCAATGTTGAAAGACAAATGCATTTTTTTATTGCAGTGAAACATAAATAGCTATGATACATTGCTGTCAGTTACCATCACCAGCCCCCCCGTAGGCTACTCCATCAAATCAAACTTTATTTATTGATGTGAGCTGGAGGGGAGGGCCGTGCTACACCGAAAATGTGAAAGAGGGGGAATTAGTGACAGATAGGACGAGACAAGATAAACAGGAAAGAGGACAAAAGAGGTTAAAAAAACAAGAGGAAGGACAGACAGGTAATGTTGACAATCCCCCCCACACAGAGCAGCGCCCCACAGGCAGCCACCCATGACCAGACCACAGCTAGATAGCCTGGGGACCTGTGTTAAATATTAGTGAGATAAAAGTCACCACAAAGCTCCACATATGGTCCATTTCAATCTTGGGACACGTTTGGTTTGTCTCTGAGAACTCGTCCTGTCCTGCTGTTAACTGATCATCACGTTTGACGAGCTGCAGCAGAGACTATCATATCTCTCTCCAGTTCACTACACAGACTCATTCACTGACACCAGGCAAAACTCAGTTACTGTAACAATGATGTCTTTTTATTTAATTTTCACTTTAAACTTTTATAACTGAATATAACAGGAACAAACAGATGTCACCTGATCCATTAGAATAAGTTTAGATATTTAATTCTCTAAGAAGAGCTCTGAGTGAAGGCATTAAGTATTGAGGCAAAACAATGCATTTAGACATGGAGGATGATTAATAGTCATTTAATTTAATCAACGTGGTTCAGTATTATTTAAGTACTCAGAGAGATATTCAGGTTCAGAACTCTTTCCAACACTGCACATGGAGTTGATCTGTTGTATTTGATGAACATGTCATTTCTGTAGATGGTCTTTGTGTTACTCACAATTATGCAAATACTAAATATGAACTTTTAAAGCACTGTTTACACTGTTGTTTTAGAACTGTGAAAAATACTAGTTTATAAAATAAAGGGAATTAAAAAAAAAAAAATCTGTTTAATGTCTGACTCAGTTATTAACCCCCCCCCCCCCAAAAAAAAAAAAAAAAAATAAATAAATAAATAAATAAATAAATAAATAAATAAATAAATAAATAAATAAAATAAAAACCAGCAGATTAATCAATTATTAAAATAGTTGTTAGTTGCAGCCCTAGTTAAAAGAACATTGTCCACTGAAAAAAGATGAAATGCTCCTTCTCCCTAACTTCATCTTCAAGCCTAAACAGTGAAACTCTAAACAGATCATTGCAGTTAAATGCTGAATATCCACTCAGCTGTGAAAGTTAGAATAGAGCAACACTGTTTCAAAGTCACAACATCTTGAATAGTTAAGTACCCTAATCAGATGAATCTTTAACAAAGCTGCTTTGGTTACACAGATCCTCTGTTTTGAATGCTTGATTTATTACATTAACGTAAATGAATAGCCTGCTTCACTGAGTAAACAGTAGACGTTCAAGATGACTGATGAAATGAACTGATATCTAAAACCACAGAATGCTGCCTGACTCCACCTGCAGCTCCCTGCCAGCTGCTGTCATCTCATGCGAGCAGTTGGCAGCATTTATGTGATTCTGATTGTTTTGCTGGGAGCAGCAGGGGCAGAAATGAGAGTGTGCACATCCTTAATTCAGAGCAGATGGAATCTAAATGGATGTGCCATGGACTGTACCAGGTCACATTGCAACTCTCAGTTGTGGTGTTTGGTTTATTCAATTAGCTGACTCCTCTGAGTTTCTATGCAGCCAGGTGGGATGTCTGTAATTCTATTTCAGTCTACGACTTCATGGCCACAGTGCAGCGATTATATATATAAAAAAAAAGAGAAACGAACAACTTGCTACACAGAAATAAGATGTTATACAACATTTTTAATGCATTATTAATGACACAACCTCCTCAGCTGTGGTACTGTTTGATGACTTCAAAAGCTGAGTGAGCACCGGTATCATCAGAACCTGTAAGGTGCTCATTCAAAAGCCTTTGACAGTTATTGATGCTAAGGGTTGTATCACAGTGTGTGGGTGTGTGTGTGTGCGTGCGTGCATGTGTGTACGTGTGTGTGTTTTTCTGGTAAGGCTGATGACTGATTGTTGCAGAGGGTCCTGCCTAAAATACACAGATGAAATGTTCAATTATGAATATTGTGATTGTTAAGCTAATGTTAGATTAGTTCATTATTCCTCCGGGCCAATTTTTCCATTCTAAAATAAATTCAATCATAAGGCTAATTAACCCTGAATTTATTTCTAACATCTGTGGATTCTATAAGATTGGAAAAGAGGGAACATTGAAGGACGGAGAAAAATAATTGTTCTTGAGCCATCCATCCTTAAACCTTTTATTACACTGCAGTAAAACTGAAAAGAAACACAACTTTGATAGATTTTCTGGCAAATTTTCTGCCTATCTGGAGGTCTTATGCCACTCACAAATGCATTAGCCAGCTAGAAGCTTCAGCAGATAAGAAAAACATGGAAGATTTGTTGAAAACTAACTTAACAGCACATGTTATGAGTAAGTTATTGGTTGGCTGTGTCAAATACTGAAACCCAGAGCACTGATCTCCATCTGGTCCCACTCATCAAATGAATCTATAGCAAGATGTCCATCTCATCTGACCTCCGCCTGTTGACACTGTGACAAACATTTTAGTTCCTGTTAGAATTAAAGGGAAATTTTTAATACTATGTTAATTTCATTTGAGAGCTAGGCTCTTGAATGGCTGATCAGTTATTACAAAGAGAAGAAAAAGAAGGGAGGTTCACAGAGTCCGAACAACAAGAGGTCAAAAGACACAGGAAGCTGAGTGGAATCCTACATTTCCAGATGTATTAAAGGTGATACATGGGTTTTACAGACCTATATCTCATCAACAGGATATAGTTTCCTTAAAAACCTGTTAATAAATGAAGAAAGAACTTTATTCTACCCCCTTGAGGATTATCACACCAGTACAGGCAAATGAAGTTGTATTTTGCCCTTTTTGAAAATGGCTGCTTCGATGAAATCATCCACACACTTACATGACACTGAAGCAGTGGATATTGCTCTAAGACTGCAAGGGAAGCTCAGCTTCCCCTAAAATGTCCCCAAAAAGTGTTGCTATGTCCTGCTGTGTGTACATTTCATTGCCTAAATATGCGCTAGAATACCTTCATCTTTTGTTCTGAATCAGCTACTTATCACAGGTAAGTGGTGCCACTTCCTTCTCATTCATCCCCGCAGCGTCTGAGCGCTTTAACACAGTCGGACGCTGAGCGTCTTCAGACTTCAACAGTGTAGGGTAGAGTGGGTTGTTCCACTGTGGAAACTGGACGCTCATTGGATAAACGCTGGGCTTTGTCCCGCCCATCGGACGCTCAGCGTCTCTGGGGGTCTATGAGGCAGTGGGATGGCCTGGACGCTCAGCTTCTGCATGATGATTGGATGATCTTTCTGAGGCTGAATCCCTTTTTGATTGACAGTGAAATGAGCCAATCAGCGATCTTGAAGTAAAACTCTCTACCGGAGACTTTCGAACTTCTACATTCAGTTGTTCTGGACTGATCTGGAGGCTTTATCGATCCCCAGCGAGTTTACCTTTCTTAAAAACGACGAGCGTTGTGTTTAAAGATTGACTCTCTTTTCACCAACAAGCAGCTACAGCTGCAGAGGTCACAGATTATTTCCTTGAAAAGGAACAGAAGGTAGAATTTACGTTTAAATAAAAATTTTAAATTTATGATGTAGGCCAGAAAAAAATGAGCTTCCCCTCCTTGACTGACCAGCAGCCGCCACTGCACTGAAGGAATACATATTTACAGAAAACTACTAAAACGTTGCCAAAAACACCCATTGTGTCAAATATAATAGAAAAGAATATACCATAAACAAAATGATAAAGCAATATTTTTTTGTGTATTGTGTTAAAAGGTTTTATAAACATCCCAGTTCCAAAACAATATAATTTTCTGTCTGTGTTTTTGATGAGTCGGGCTTTACAGGCTTCAACTGAATCTCTGTATTCTACAAAAGAATCAAAGACAGATTATTGTCAAAGCCAAGAGAATCCAAATTAAACAATAAAAAAATCTGCTGCTTCGAAAACTTTGAGATAACTCTACATTCTATCGGCTGAATATTTGGAAAAAGTTTTACTTTAATCCTGAAATACAAAGTGAAAATCCCCAAAAGTAAAGTGGCAAAAGGTTAAACTTACCAAAAAAAAAAAAAAAAAAAGAAAGAATTATTCCTTCATTTTATTTTAACAAATGACAGATTTTTTTTTTTAATATTGTTTTTCCTGTTGAAGTCTTTCCTGATGTGTTCCTGAAACTCTTTGTGCTGCTTGTTAGATTTTCTTTTGCCTCTGTAACTGAAAGAACCAAATCCATCCAACACATTGTTGCTCATAGACTAATGGACCTTACGTTCCCTACCAAGCAGCAACTATGTCTAACATAAATTGTCCTCTTATGCTGTTGAAAGGCATTGAGCACAAATTGTGCGAGTACGTCGACATCTTAAATTATAATACAGAGGACAGTAGAAATAAAAAGTTCATTTCACTTTCAACCTCATTCAAATCACACAGAACATGTTCTTAAACTGTATTCCAGACCCATAGGTTCATGTCTACATACATAAAAAAACATACAGTAATCAGCAACAATAATAAACAACAAACAAGTACAAAATAACAATTCATAGACTGTCAGTAATTAAAACACAAAGACACATTTGTACCAATGTTTCCAGTAACGAGACGAGAACCTTTTTTCAGCTGAGTAAGTGACATCATTATCTCATTTCTGAATCAATTAATCGACCCATAAAACTGAACATTAAATTCCTAAGTACAGAGTGAAATGTGGGCACGTTATTGGATACAAACATGTGACTAGTGCTCGGCAATTTCAGAAATATTCTGAATGCATCTTAATGAGCTATCTGCAACTTTTTCTCTTTTTTTTTTTTCCCTGTAGTTGCATCATAAATGAGCAGTGTGTGCACAGTACTCTAAAAAGCTCTATTTTAATGTTGTCTGTACACATCTGAAATTTGCATGATAACATATTAGCTTGTGCATACAATTTACAGCACTGACACTGAACATCCTCATCATCACACATATATGTCCCTGATATCTGATTTTCTCCACCACCACACGGAGGATTTGGGGCGACTGTGGATCAGTGGTAGAGTTGTCGTCTCTCAATCGGAAGGTCGAGGGTTCGATTCCCAGCTCCTGTAGTCACATGTCGAAGTGTAGACACTGAACCCCAAATTGCTCCCACTGTTGTTCAGTGGTGTGTGAATGGGTATGAATGTGTTAGAAGCAGCTAGCAGTGTAAAGAGCTTTGAGTGGTCAGAAAGACTAGAAAGGCGCTATATAAGTACTGGTCCATTTACCATTTGATCAGAGATGAAGAAGGATGGAAACTGCTGCTTCTGACTTGCTCTTACTATCATTATCACACTCTTTTCTCCATTATATTTAATGTCAAACTGTAAACCATAACTAGAGGAGATTCTGAGAAGTTGCTGTAGTCCAGCACTGTAAGGTGACAGGATGACCAAGTCATCAGCCTACACTAGATCAGGGGTCCTAAACTCGGCCCCCAGAACAATGTTTTGCAGCCCCCTGCTTAAAATCAAAGCTTTGTGTTGGTGTGGCCTGCATGTTTTTTCTTACATGCATCTGGGCTTTTTATATATTTTAACACTTGTGGGCTACCATAGCTCAGGCTCATGACAACAACGGGAATTAACAATTGGTCACTTGTAACATGTTTGTGTCACCGAGTGGAGGGAAAATATATCCTGTCACCTGGTGATATGGTGTTTGTCAGTGTTTGGATCATGAGCCTTTTTGGCAGCACCTATCTATGTTAAAGCTCTTCTCCTCAATGAACTTTAATGAGTCAAAGTTCAGGTCCAAACTTAAAGATGAGCATCTTAAAGCCATACTGAGGGTCTCAGCTGCTTCCTCCCTCAAGACAAATGTTCTGAAGAACTGTTCATGTTCTGCATGTTCTGACCTGTTAAGACTGAGAAGATTGGATCAGTTGTACTTTAAATATTTGAAGCCCTTTTTTTGTGGAACACTTGATGATGCCCAGCCTCACCCAGACACTACCTCCAGAGGCCCCTTGGTAAGTTGAGTTTGAGACTCCTGCACTAGATGGTTAACAAGTCTATCACCTATCGTGCATCCAGTCTTACATGCTCTCCGTGGTTCAGAAAGATCATTCATGTACACATTAAACAAGAGACGTGACAGTATACCACCTTGGCAGACTCTGTAGGTCACAGAGAAAGGTGCCGTCACACTCCTGCCCCATGGAACTTGCATGGTTTGATGCAAGTTCCAGAAATGTAGTCTGGCCTTCCAGAAATGTCTATCTTGTCTTAATGTTAGTTCATTGTTGATAATATAGAGCTTTGATTACAGCTGTCGTCATAACAACATGTTACTGAGAAGACATTCAGTGACTAATCAGAATCAAGAATTCAACGCAGTCATAAGTGTGTATTAAATGAGCACAATGAGAGTGAGATACACCTGTAATACTGAGGTCATTATTCCAGGATTTTGACTGAAACTTGTCAGATTCATTGTTCTTATAGAATTTTTCAAAGTTAGTCACTTCTATATGCTTTGTCTTCATTTTTTAATTCCCACACATTCCATATAGCCATTTCAAACAGCTGGGTACCTTGTTTCTCTTCCAGAGCTTAACCATTTCAAAGAGCATTTCATTTCTACTCTTTTCATGTGACCTAATTCCAAGCCTAATAATAAAACAGAGCTGTCTTCCTTCTCCAAACATTTCCTACCCATAAATCTAATTAGAACAAACATCCACCGTCGCTAAATTTATGCAGCAGCCCTGGAGCTAGCTTCTGCCTGCATGCTAAATGCAAAGAAATATCTCGGCCACTAATGGGGGGTGGTAGTGGGGGGGTGGTGGTGGTAGAGAGCTGAGGTCAGCAGCTTTGATGGAGCTCAGCTTGAGCCTGAATGTTCTCTGGAAGCTGGTGTGTAGCCCTCAGAGGCCGTCCCGGTGCTTAGAGAGGTGGTCACATAGGGATTGCCCTCATTGCAGAGTGAAGAACGAGGGCGCCTGGAACACTCCTGCTGCGGACGAGGAGTGGTGGAACCTTTAAATTAGACATCATGCTGTCTGGTAGGTCAAGTTTTTTTCTATCAGAAAAAAATTAGAGACCCATAATGCACTCCTAACCACTCTGCTCTCATCTAACTTTGATTTGTATGGTGACAATCTGTGGACATTCAGGGTAAATCAAAGATCCCTCATATTTCTCTGCATGTGAAACAGATGAAGTAAGCTAATGCAACTCTTTTAAGTAGTTCAGCTTAGATGAATATGGAGCAGATGTACAATATGAAATATATAGAAGCACGCTGATCTGCCCAACTCATATAAAACTCAGTGTTCTTTAATATTGCAGCATCTTCACTGGTCCAGGCTAAATCTGCTCTGCTTTGAGCTGCTCATTACATTATCTTCAAACATTAATTTCTATGGAAAATTTAATTCATGAATTTTTAAATTTCCTGTCTTTCTGTGAACTCCCTTTTTCTCAACTCAACGTAAAATAAGACCCATTTCCATGTTTTCATCATCAGAAGGTCTAAACGCGCTTAGACACAAATCTCTGAACGCCTGCTGGGCATCCGTCTGTACAGCTGGCCAGAGACAGAGTTCAGCTAGCAGCCTGCCAGTGACTCATAGACACATGCTAATCATTATACTTTAGGGATCATTGCACTCATTTAACATTATGTCATCACGTCAGGACACATTACCCATTTAACTCACATTATGTAAAAGGGAAATTAATCAGGATCTAGTAAGTTGGAACGAGTTGAGCTTTAAAGATGGAAAAAAAAATCCAAAGGAAAACTTATTCTGGGTCAAAACCTCTGGTGAAAAATTGGGTGAAAGTTTTAGATCGGCTTCCAAGTCGAAGACGCCAAATAATGCATGGGCCATTTTGCGCAAGCAATCAATCATGCAAACAGCAACACATTTATAAAACAAATGTGCTGTTTGAATCCATGCACAGATGGTACATGTCATTGATCAGTGGATCTGCTACCAGAACAAAGCTATTTATAATCACATTACTGATTTATAGCCTGAGTTTTTATTATCCGCTTTATGTGTAATGTTCACGCTTTGCTGTTTGCAATTTAAACAATAATGAAAGTCATATTTGAGGCTTTTAATGGTTTAAGAGCTGGTGATGACTAAAAGAGGCTGACATGGAGAATGATGGTGGAATCATTTTGGTAATTAAGGAAGGTCAAAGCGTAATCTTTGATGGAGCTCCAAAGTTGTGCGTGCCGAGAAGATTAACAACGAGAATCCAGTGAGCTCCATTACACTACCTGACATGTGTGGTAAAAGCTGTTTTAAAGTGATCACTGTCGTCTACACCCGTATGGGTCGATTCAATGCTGCTTTAATACTAACCACTTCATGTGGGTTTGTCCATGCACTACATGACCAGACGATGCACTAGATGCTTCACTTGTCCGTCATTTTGATGAACAGGGTCCTAAAAATTCCATCATAATGAATAATGAATAATGATCCCCCAATTAAAATATCAAAAAGGAGACCTATTGATTATTAATTACATATTTTACCATGTCATTGCGATTGCAACTCAAATACAATGTGTAAAATGAATCATGCAGGGCAGTTTTATTACTTTTTGGGCACAAAGAGAAAGTAATGGATAGATAACAGACAAATAATGATCTTAAAATCATTCTTAACAATAATGATTTTCTGGTGAGAGATCTCCTCTGCTGCAAGACAGTATCAGGTTCAGAGTCTTTGCCTCAGTCAGCTGACTTCTGGTGGCTGTTTTGATTTTGTTCTGGAGGCTGAAGCCCGTTCTGCTACTAGATACTGGAATGAGCAGCGCTACTTCAACAAGCGTTTTAAAGTCTGGAAACATTTCACCCAGTGACTTCTTGAAACCATTGAGACTATTTAAAAGGACAGGCTTCCCAATCCTGCCAGAACCGGCTTCACTGGAGGAAATCCTGTAGCCTGTGGTCCTGGTGTACGAGAGAGGCGGCCTCAGTCCCACGTGAGTCGAAGCAGAGCCAATCGATGCCAACGTTTATAGAGATAAAACAAGCCAGCACATCAGAGAACTTGAGATCATAAACAGGACAACATAATACATCATTAATTATGCACACTCACCACTAACTGGACAGGGGGTCTGCTGCAGGTGAGATATGTGATTAATGGATGGCTGTGTGACAGTGAAAATGGACTGGATCACTGCTGGGGTTTCTAATCTGTCAAAATGATGGGCAGCCTTCAGATTTTTCCGTCATTGCTCAAAAATTTCTGTCAAAGATGGAGAATAATCTGTTGTAATCTGTAACGCAGCCTCTGTACATGACTGAGATTCCTACTGACTGAGTGTTAACAGCTTTATTAGTCTGTTCTTGAATTTACACTTAAGATAAGATGCTTTACATAACCAGGTGGCTACATTTTAGTGGCTTTCAACCCCTAACTGGCTTTTTTTTTCACCCTCCTCCTTAATGCACGTCTGCTGCTTTTAAAACACATCTCTGCTTATATGATTTGGTGTAATCGAAGTCCACCCCGCCTCCACTTGGGTCTTATTGTATTCCTCCTACAAATAATGTATTCCTCCTGCTACGGCTGCTTCTCTGCACAGAACCACAGTGCAGCACGCTGCAGCAGGAGTGCACTTACACCTTAAGGTCACCAATTTTGCAATGATTAGATGATCACACCTGCACGTTGAGTGGGGATTTGTATTAAGGCAATTGCAGATTCAGGAAATTATAGGTCACAGAGGTCTGGGTAGATTATGAAAACAGGATTCATGGAGAGGCTTCAATTAAAGCCAGTACAGAGCACTTCGAATCAGAGACGATTTCTCCCTCGTCTGCAAACAAGAGAGCTGCTGAGCAGTCAGATAATCAGAGCTGCTGCTGCAATTTTCTCTCACACTATAATCTCTGAGTTTACATTTCAGCCAGTTTCTTTTATGCCTCATACTGATGCATCATGTTCTGATCCCCATCGCATAAAGCAGGGTACACACATAACGATTATCAGGCTGTTTTTGTCACGATTTTCCTCCCTCCCGGCCAAGGACGGACAACGTCCTATTATCTTCTGTTTTATCAGATCATCCTATCAGATTATCCAATCAGATTATCCCGTGGTCTGAGGTGTGTTCAGAGTGAATCTGTCCTGATAATCTGCTTTAAAATGGGTTGGGGCTGACAGTTGTAAATATTAAACTTGTTCAATATTTACAACCAAAAATCGTTGTGTGTGTGGGGAAAGCTGACGACTCCCGAGTCATGACTCTGTGACTTGTGACATAGAATAGAACATAGCCAGTCAGGCGATGAGCTGACTGAGAAACAAGGAAGCAGATGTAAACAAAATACAAGCATGGCTGACCTGACACAGAAAGTCCATTGGATCTCAGGTATGGAGGACCAACTCAAAAGCCTGAGGATGTCTTTTCACTGTCTCTGCCAAGTTGTACCACAACTGAAACAACATGACAAGAGTTGGCAAGAAATGGCCAGTTCCATGGAGGTATGAGGTAAGCGAGCTACATATTAGCATATGTAGCTCGCTGCTTATCTTGCTCCAACTGATGTTGAATCAGTAACTGCTTTAACCTGTTAAAACAGTAAACTGTAACTTGCACCCCAAAACAGTCTTTTAACTATCTGCCACTGCTTTTATTTACTTAAAAAGTAGTACACACTGCATTTTCCTTGGATTTATAGTCGTATAGGTGGGGATAGGAGTGTGTGTGTGTGTGTGTGTGTGTGTGTGTGTGTGTGCGTGTGTGTGTGTGTGTGTGTGTGTGTGTGTGTGTGTGTGTGTGTGTACCCTGCATAAGAGGAGTGATGCACATTGTAACCTGGACTGCCCCTGTCAAAGTATTATTCTCACCACATTTCATTGCAGGAATCCACCTCACGTACTATTTTCTCCAGCTATTTTTTTTTGGTCATTGCTTTAGATGGAGTCTGGATTTTATTGATATGTGTGTCTTGAGCCCTTCTGAAAATTCTGGTTATTTACAGTTATTTACATCCTGATAACTCCTAACACAACTCAAGACACTCATCTTTGTGGGAGTAGTTTTTTTTTTTTTTTTTTTTGTAAATGTATTTCTGTTTGGTTTTATAACCAAGTGGTGGGTCACTCTCACTCTGATCCTGGAGGAAGAGTGGAAAAATAACATCTTGTTTTCCACTGTCTCATCATTGTTGGCTCGTCCTCACCTCATGGGGAGGAGTGGGGAGATTATCACACCTGCCTCAATCTCCTGCTTGTTTGTCCTCATCTTCCTCGTCAGAAAAGAGTGGGGTGTTGATCTCATCCACGTAGTCCCGGTCTTCATCGTCATAGTAGAGCGGAAGGGCAAGCTCTGATCAGCTGGAGGTGAGAGGAGCCACCTGAGTGGAAAACAAGACGAGTGGGAAAATAACATTGTTAGCTGCACAAAAACACAAACATAAGAATGACATCTTGGAAGGAGACAGATTTTTGCACCAAACTTTATTATGTTATGTTATGTTATGTTATGTTATGTTATTATGTACAAATTTTGAAACCACATCATATTCATATGTTGTAGAAAACCCCTGAATCTGTTTAACTGCTCAAACAGTTTGATAGTTGAGACTTGCTGAAATGACGAGGTCATTGCATAAAGATCTCAAGACACCAAGCAAATGCCTCCAACGGGCCTCCAGAGGGCTGGCCAATGAGAGGCCAGGGGGTTTGTAAAACAGTGAGACTTACAGGGGCAGCAGCAGTTTTCACTCAGAGGCTGGAATAAGGGTTTTCTAAAACCAGTGTGAGAAACATGAAGGCATTAAAACATGTAGAGCACTTACTAAGGCACCACAGGGGCCCTGAAAAAAAGAACAATAAGCCCTCCTTAACAGATTTAGATTCAGATTAATTATCACTGATCAGTCGTGAAAGTAAATGCAGCAAATGTGAAAAAGTACAACTATGAATATGGCAAACCATCCAAAAGTATAATTGTTCTCCAACATTCCTTCAAAATCATGGAAGTGTAAATAAATCTTAACAAAAGTGATTATTTGTCAGCCATCTTTGAATGGTTGACAGTAAAACAACCCACATTAAAGCCACAAGTGGCGATAAGCAGGCCCTCGCCTCCATGTAGCATCCACTGCATGTGCCTCAGTATAAAACCATGTCTGCTGGCCCATACAGTAAGCACACATGGCTGATTTAACTCATGAAGTAAGTGGGGGTTCTGCTTTTGACCACTAGTTATGCCCCACTTAGGAGGAGCTCTGGAGCTCATATCAGTATGAAGGCAATGGAATCGTACATTTTTCACCATGACTGAATTTTGTGGCATGTTTCATTATAACTTGAAGCTCACTGAAGGCAGGCAGTTAGGGGTTAAAGGTCCAGAAATAAAGAAGAATAAAAATAATCACAAAGGTTTCAAGCAGGCCTTTGCTTTCAACCTTACAGTTGGGCTCAGGCCCTGAATAAGACACCCTCAGTTTGTCTTTCACTGTACGTATTTGGTTTTTTTCTATCCCTACAGCGTACATGTCCAGCCATTTCAGCTCACAGGCCAGTCAAAAAATCCATCCACTGAGTATGCAGGTTAGACAGTCTGCTTGTTTGTCAGTTTTAAAGTATTGAATGAAAAGTGAGTGACCTCACATACTCAGAGAGACCCATCGCATCTTTACCAAGCAGCTTTTTATGCAGCTTATTTCTGTTTGACATTAATACAAAAACAATGTTGATTTGTTGCTCATTATCCTTCTTATGCCAGTCTGCTAACGACCATCTGACAACACAGTGATCAATTTACTTAATGCAGTCACAGTTGTTCTGTGTTTTCTTGTTAATTTAGCTTGCTCTGTCACACTGAGTTTTGCCCTTTTGTTTTTCTGATAATCTGAGATTGTTTTGCAAATCACTGTGTGATTACAAACTGTGTGTAACACTTAGTCCAAATGCTGCTCTAACAAGGCCTCCCATCATGTCGGCAAGGGGGGGGGGGGGGGGGGGGGTGTTCATGGGCTGTACACCCCCTGTTTATCTACTGTGCCCTGGAGCAAACTTATATTATATTCATTATATTCATAGAATTCATTGTTTCTTATAATATTTACAAAGTTGTTTCAGATATTTTGTGTTTAAATGGGAATAAAAACAACAGAAGAAAATCATTTGGTGGAGGTTTAGCAGCAACACTTGCCACCTTCAGCTGTTCTAAAGGTACAGCTAACTTTAGATTACTGAGAAGAAAAAGAGAGAGGGAGAGAGAGAGAAAGAGAGAGAGAGAGAGATGGCTTTATTAATGACATTTGCCTTGTGTGCGTGAATTTGAACTTTGCTCAGTGTTTTGAATGAAACTTGCATATATAGAATAAATAATGACCAGGAATTTGTGTCCCCCCCCTGCAGTTGTCTTAATCCCCCCCCCCCCCCGCCCCATTGAATTTTGTTTGATGCTGACTTTACAAGACAGTGAAGTTATAATGGAATAAGAGACTGAGATGTTGAACTATTAGTAGAACTACCTGTGACTACTGATCAAGACGATCAAGATTGAATTAAGCAATTGTGGACAACACCTGTTGGAGCTACTTAGTGAGAATTTTAAGGGAATTATAAGTTTGTATTTGTTTATGACTTTGTAAGCCCACTACGGGAAAAATTAGCCTTATAGATTAGAAATAACTGATATAACCTGGCAACATACACTTCATAGCTCTCTCTTCATTGGTCTTTTTCTCCTTCTTTTTCTTATCTTTTTTTAGCTGTCTTCATATTTTAAGCTTGTACCTTTTCATGGCTCATTCGTTGGCGACTGACACCAAACTGGTTGTGTTTGCAGTGGTGTTTTTACCTTTTTTGTTCCTGTTTTTCTGTGGATCCTATGTGTAACCATGGTTACATTATTTACACACAAGACTTCAGCTGTTTGCAGCCCGTAGCATGTTGGTCCAACCAGTCCAAAGCTGCCTGCGAGCTGAGGAGAAGGAGGCGAGGGCAACGTGCTGCTACCACAGTGTGAGCTAAGAGGAGATGACACCAACCAGTCCTTCCAACCATTGTTTTGGAGGATGTAAGATCTGTCTACAATGATATGGATGAGCTAGCAGACCCTCTGGACCCTGTGGAGGTGGTGGCTGACATGAGGATTTTGGCCAAGCTGACGTCTCTGCTGAAATTTTTGCACTATACACTTTGTTTGCTGCTGTGACTCCTGACTTTCCCCTTGGGGGTTAATAAAGTACATTCTATTCTATTCTATTCTATTCTATTCTATTCTATTCTATTCTATTCTATTCTATCAATTTTGTACAGTTTTCAACTATTGGCCCCTCATACTTATTTATAAGAAGCCAAAAGTCCTCAAACACTACTTCAGTTTGGTACACCGTGGTGAGACAAATGCATCCATTTAATTATACATAAAGCAGTGGTTGCTAAAAACACTGACTAATGGCAGCCAGATGCTGACATCGCCTTTTGTGGATTAACACATCACTGACTGTGGGTTTAAACACGGGGCAACTTTTTGTTCAACATGACTGAGCAATGTGCTTGCCAGCAAGAATTAAGTGACACTGTATGACTCTGTTAATTTATAAACATCTCACAACAAAAGGCCTTTCAGGCAATTGGCAAGGCCTGCTAACTGAACTGGAGGCTCAAAGACTATCCCTTTGAAACAGTGCATCAGGACATTACATTCAATCATGTGTAAGAGAGGGTACAATGGGGCCATTCTGTTGCATGTCTCAAATATTTTCACCTTGCAGAAATGTTTATTAGTTCTTTCATAGTTTCAAACAGTTCTTTCACTTCTTCTATAAAGCACAACCCTTAAGCTCTCTCATTGCCATCACACAAACACTTTTTCAGTTTTTGTGACTCGGTTGACACATCATCCTAAAAACCATAATCTGATGCAGTGACCTTGTGTATTTGCTTTGGTATAACAAGTAATGTCTCATGGCTAATCCTGCGCTCAGCGATTCAGACTGTCCAAAGTTTACAGACTCAAACTTTCTCTTCCCATCCTTCTCTCCAACATTAGGCTGCAAGACACAACCTAACACAGGTCACTTTCAAACTTTCTGAAACTTCCCCTTACTCATCATTTATTTCAGTGAATAAAGTTAAATCTGCCGACTTGGCTCTTGCACTTGATGATACTGTCTAATACAATATACATGAATATTCTCTCTGCACACATTTTCAGGCTTTATATCAGGAAATGACAACACTCTCTCTTGAGGTTCTTTGAGAATCTCCAAAATGTGTGCATAAAAAAAAGTTGAACCATGTTTCAGCCAAAGCAGGATGAAATATTTAGTGGTACAACTTGTCTTTTTTTTATTTGGAACAGTGTCCCAGGGCATTGCAATGAATATTGGTCCAGAATTCAACAAAAACCTTCAGCTAGAGCCAAAGGACTGCTTTAGTAGGGTGAAAATGAGTGAAACCATCATGTTGTTGAGAAATAAAAGTATGACATATTGCCATGATGGAAAGCAGCAGGCTTTAGTGTCTAGCTTTACCACACTGGAGTCTTTTTTTTATGGAGACCCTAAAAGTCATTATCGAGTACATTTTTATTTTTCAGCTTTCTCAAGTCAAGGGTTAATTTCAATTATTTCCTAAGGATCTACTTTTTTTAAGGATCTACTTTTTTTCCCCATCATCCAAAAAAGGGAGATTCTCAAAGTAGAAGAAGCACAAAGAAGCTTTCGGATAATGTTAATGTAACCCACTGACTTCATTTTTACACCGTCAGAAAAATGATCTCATTATCTCAAAATAAGCTTCATTTCCCTGATTTAATGAATAAAATAAGCCAATATCTCAAGAAAACAAAAGAAATTAACTAATTTTCTTGAAAAACAGAAAGGACACTGACTTCTAAGGATTGATTTCCAAATCAAAACCATACTTTAAACTGGTTAAACCAACATGTTAGATGTCTGTTTAAATGTGTCGTTTGAATTTCTGTTAGTTTAAAACTATTTTCAAATTATTTTTTACAGTGTAGTCGACTGATAAATTCATATCCATCGACACTTTTTTTTGCAGAAAATCACATTTTCTTTTTTTTTTTATGAGCAACACTGATTAAACCAATTGACATTCAGTAGTTTCACCAATTGGCCATCCAGAAAAAAAGTATATGAAATATTTAATCATGAACGTCTTTCAACAAGAAAACAGCTTTCAATCGCTAAATTCAATCACTGGTTTAAGATCATGACCTTTACATTTCATGTACCACTTCTTGCATTAATAAACCAATACAAACATCTTAGTTCATATTGTTTTCCATTGCACAAACAGGTTTTGAGCACCCCGGTGTCACTCAGACTGGGATGCAAAGAATTTTAAAACATCCTTCAACAGAGTGTAAACCAGTTCAGCTTTGTCAAAGGAAAACCAGGAGAAATAGACTTCAATTCATCCGCACAACACTTTTTCACTTCAGTGTAAATAATGCAGAGATGCTATATTCCCTGAAAAACAATTTGAATAATAACTGAATTTAACTCGTGTAGTTCACACATTTCAGTTTGGAAAGTGGACACAGTGCCCCTGCAGTACCTCTATGACCAGAACATGCCCCAAAGCCTTTAGTTATGGTTGCTTAGCTGAGCCTAAAGGGAACTCACTGAGGTGTTGTAACCCACAGGTCCTTGAATCACTGTGATCTCTTTTCTTCTCTGCTCTGGCTTTGGTTTAGAACTCACTGGCTGTGGGCTGTTTAGTTTGACGTTCAACTTTTTAAATCACAGTTTTAAACAGATTGTGATGATGCAAAATAATTAAATCTGGACACTGAGTTAGTCATTGTCAGTCATCTACTTTAAAACATGTTAACCCAGGAGCAGACTACCCCTGTTTTGGGATTATGGGATGTAAATCTTTAATACCTGATAGTTTCTCATCATCGGTTTACAAAAGGAGTCCAAAATTTTATAATCATCACATGTCCTGTGGTGATTAGAGATGTGATGTTTGAAAATGTGACGTTCAGTCATTTGACCGGCTCTTTTAAGAGAACGATGAGAACTGGTTTGCAGTTGTGTGCTGTTCGTTTGTGAGCTGTTTTCATTTGCAAATCGTCCACACTGCCTTCATGTGTCACCGGTGTGCTCCATGAGTTGAGTTGTCCATAGCACGCTCCATTCAGATAGGGTTTTTTTTTTTCTTATGGAAGGTTTACAATAAAAACACAAATGGAGTTATTATTAATATTTCAGAATAAATCCCAACAATAGAATATATATATATATATATATATATATATATATATATATATATATATATATATATATATATATATATATATAAATATGGGTGGGGTGTGTAAATTTGAATTATTCTGATCCAAATCATGTCACATCACTGCTCTAGTGTTTCTTTCCTTGATAAAAACGAGTTACCCCTGCTTAACTTCTAGAAAATAAAAATAAAAATATAACAACGAGCCAGTCCTTGGAACGGCTCTTTGAATGTCACAGCCCAATTTGTAACAATGATCTGTTACTGAATAAAAAAAAAAATGTGATAATATCAAAAATGTAATAACTGGTTGTTAATTTCACAAAAGTGCTGAGACCCAAATACCATGAACCCAAATAATAATAAGTGAAAAAAGCTAAAAGTTGTCACTCAGCATCCTGTTACATTTTGGCTCAGTTATGCTCATTATTATTATTATTATTATTATTATTATTATTATTATTATTATTATTATTATTATTATTATTATTATTATTATTTGGGGTCATTGTTACCTATCAGGCTCTAACAAGCCATAAGTCCTTTCTCCAGTGGTGATTCAAGTCAAACTGTTTCACACTAATGACACAGTTTACATGCACACTGAACTCTGTTTCCCAATAAGCATCCACCCACAGTGTGACAGGCGATGTGACAGGGTCACTGCAGCAGCAGGGACAGCTATGGCAGAAAGTTCTCAAAACTGACAGACCCAGTCCAAAATAGCCACAATTGTGCTATGTGTCATAATAACAACAACAACAACAGCACTGCATCAAACATGCCTGTCAAAGTAGCTGGAACAATGTCAGTACACATGAGAACTTGTTGGAGAAACAAAGTGGGGACTGTGCAGATGGTGTGTTATGTCCACATTAAAACTAAGCCAACTTAAAGTTTACACTCCTTACATCTGATAGAAGGCCTGAGCTCCGGGCTGCCCTCTAAACAGCCTCCAGTGAACACGTAATGCTCAGCCAAGTATACTTCTCATGTAGTGCTCACAATGCAGCTGGCTGTGGATGTGAATGCAAGATTTGGCCCTTCCAGATTCTCAGCTCTGAGGATACCACTTTAACACTGGAGCGAGGAGACGATCAGGATGGAGTGAAACAGGGAAATGTGCAGTTTATCAGACAATCGTACAATCAGTGGTGCCGTGTAATGAACCTGGTATGAGCTTGTCTGTAATTCAATGATTAATGCAGCGTTTGTTGGACTGCACTGCACTCAGGCGCTGTTTTTCTTACAGCGTCCTCACTCTGCTGACATCACGGCCTCAAACAGGAAAAATAAATGAAAAGTCTGCTCTGTGCTAATGTACTTTGGAACACAGCTCCTGGATTGTAACGCAATGACAGAGAGGTGAGTACAGCTCTACTTGACAGCGATGGAGGATTAATTATGTAATTATCTCCAGGCGTAGTGAAATCTCCAGCCATAATTACAGAGACCCTTCTTTTTTTTCATCTGCCATTTATTTTTCTTGTTTTGCAAAAAGATCTGATGACACATGGCTGGAGTCAAACATTATTCCATTTTTGGAAAACCACCAAGTGGGAATAGACCGAGCCCTAATGGAATTGAGATAGGTCTGCAAATCAAAGCCAAACTTAGTGTCAAACCAGTACAACGCTGAGTCACAATTAATTAGGAAAGATAATACACAATGGGTTTTATTCTGGCCTGAGTACAACAAGTTAATTCAAAGTTCCTGCTGTGAACTACTTTTTCTGTTTTCAATTAGTTTCCGCAGTGATCCAGTGTTGACACAGCAGATTTGACTTTGTTAGCAAGTCAACCTCAGCCTCAGACTTCTTTTGGTAATCCAGCAGGGACCGGAGATGAAGAAACAAAACATACAACTTGTGTGAGCTCAGTATTTGCAGGAAAGCCAGCTACCTTCTCATTAATTCCTATTCCCTTTCATCCCACAAGCTCTGGGCCTTGTTTCTCTTGTCAGTCTCTGCCCTCTGGCAGTCCATACCTGCTGTGCTGATGCCGATGCTTCTTTGGAGTGAGAGGCTACACTCATCTTTTTCTGAGATCTCTGAGGGTCCGGACTGCTGAGAAAATGGAGAGATAGGGAAAAAATAGAATCTTAGATTGGGGCAAAATTTGTGAAATAATTCTAATTAAAGCAGATATATGAAAGAAAATCACATTTACTGGGTTGTTTGGATGAGATGAAATGAGAGCGTTTTCCAGGCAGTCTTGCATTTTGCATGTGAACGTAGTTATTGTCAGAGGGAATCTACAATAAGATGTCCAATAAACAGTGTGTAAATGAAATTCTAAAGTCCAGACAGTCTATAAATCCTGATCCAGAAACAAAACCACATCAATATAAAAATATAAATGTAATCAATGTATGAATCACCATGTTCTCTTTTTTATCAGCACTGCAAGTTAAACAGTAAAGAGTGATGGAAACATTTTGTTCATGTGAAAGTAATTTTGGCTGTTCACACATTGAATGCATTTTCATACACATATTACATAAACAAAGTGCCATAAACAAAGTGCCTTATATGATTCCACACACTCATTGCAAGGCTTTTACTTACATCACTATTACTTACATTATTATTATTATTATTATATGCATATTTTATATTAATAAAGGTCTGACACCAGCTTTAATATGCAGAAACACCTAAAAAGCTAAAGTTTTTTCGTTTTGGTGCTCACAATACAAACTATCAAGGGCTTCTCACATTTCTACCACTGTGCATAGCTCACGACTTATAATACTGAGACCTCTTTCACACCACACCACACACACACACACACACACACACTCAGAGAGAGAGAGAGAGAGAGAGAGAGAGAGAGAGAGAGAGAGAGAGAGAGAGAGAGAGAGAGAGAGAGTTTGAAACAGAAATTTGATCTTCTATAGACATGATGTATAATTGGCCATTTAGTTAGGAACATTCCATTCCCATAATTATTTTAGCTGTTAATGTAGATATTAGAATGATCGATACATCTATAGTATCTATTTTTAATCAGCACATAGGCATGAGGTCCCTCTGAAAATGGGATGTCACATCTCTGGTAGAGATGCACTCGTGGTCTGGGCATCCATGAGTTCATCAATACCATCAATTTTTATTTTCAGTCAGAACATCATTGATTAGGCCATTGATTATTACTATTCAAACATGAGGTCCCTCCTGAAAACGAGATGTAGCATCTCAAGAGGCTAACCTCTAATAAATCAGACGACAGGTCTATGGTTCATGGATCTGTCACTAACTTTAGTTCTTACTTTAGTGCACTTGTCTCCTCTTACCTCCCTTCCTTCGCCCACACACCCAAAACACAGCATGGTGTGGATTTGCTGTTCATCATGAGACCGGGGTCCACATTCCAGATTTCCTGCCGCTTAACAGAAGGTTTTTTCTTGCCGCCATGATGGAGGGATTCATGATTGGCTATATGGATTCATGTTGGGTGTTGGATGTATATATTTGTATATATATGTGTATGTGTATCTTTATATGTATATATGTATCTATGCATATATGTATATCCTTAAAATGAGGAGCTTTGTGCTCTATTGTAAAGTGTCTTGAGATAACACTTGTTATGAATTGGTGCTATACAAATAAAGATTGATTGATTGATTGATTGGCTGATTAGAAATTTGCGTTAACCAGCAGTTGGACAGGTGTGCCTAATAAAGTGGCCGGTGAGTGCATTTATATGGTTTAAATGGTAGTATATATATATATATATATATATATATATATATATATATATATATATATATATATATATATATATATATATATATATATATATACTACTGCAGCCCCTGCAGTCTCATGTCGAAGTGTCCTTGACCAAGACACTGAACCCCAAATTGCTCCCACTGTTGTTCAGTGGTGTGTGAATGAGTATGACTGGGTTAGAATAGGTAGATTGTTCTACCATCAGTGTGTGAATGTGGTGTGGATGAGTGAATGACACCAGCAGTGTAAAGCGCTTTGAGTGGTCAGACAGACTAGAAAAGCGCTATACAAGTACTGGTCCATTTACCATTTGGTCCATAATGTTTTCTTTGTTCCTTAACCCTCAGGATGCAGTGTGACAAAAAGCTATGAGTCATTAGAGGAAAAAGAAAAACAAATCAAATTTCTCTCGTTGAAAATTGAAAAAAAAAAAAATAAAAATGAAGTAGTGTTTATGTAAAAGTCCTGTAAAAGGGGGAATTTGAATCAAACACATGCACACAAACAATTCCTCCGCTTGTCTGTGTATTGACTGGTGACAACACATTCACACAGGTAGGTAACATCCAACCAAGCAACTACGAAGTGACAATAATATACTAAGCAATCTTTCCTCAGTAAACGTTCTGTATGAAAACCTAGCACACAGGTGTACATCATAACATATCATCATGGCAGCCGGTACATCTGTAATGCTAACTGAACTGCGGGCTAACCCGTTAGCTTAACACATGGTCATATATTCAACCTTGAATTTCAACGGAAAACTCAAGCTATATAATACAAACAATTTCTAGCAGGAATAAACATTCTATTCTAACATCAAAGGGCAAGATAAACAACGCTTTGTATGAGCTCATACCTGTAAAAGGGAGAATTTGAATCAAACACATGCACACGAACAATTCCTCAGCTAGTCTGTGTATTGACTGGTGAGGAAACGCAGCGTCTGCTTACACTACACTACTCGCACCCATCGATGCACCCCCTGCTGGTGTATCCTAATTACTGCATCAACATTACAACAGGTGTTAGAATAGAGGCAACTTCAAACTTTTATAACAACGTGTCATTTCTCACTGTTACATATACAACATATTTTCAGGTAGCCTCACGCCAAATGAACAGAGGAAAAATATTGGTGGTGGCTTTACAGTCAAAGGATCTAGGATCTTTTTTGATGGAATATGATGGAAAGGGAAAAAAAATATGTGGCATAAAAACAAAGTCATAAGTAACTGTTTCATCTTAAGTTAAACTGGAGGAGGTTTTAGCAATACTGTCCTGATTTGTTTTTATGTTTTCACAACTGAGAATATAACTTGGACACACCACTGGCTAGACTCAAAAGAAAAGCCTCAAAGAAAGGTGCACTGTACAACTTGTATAATGTGTGCAGCTAATAGTTAGAAAAAAAGTTGATTGGGTTTGGATGCATAAAATCTGTATCATCTCTCAGCATCACAGAAACCACATCGTCCCACACGTCCTGCTCTCTTCATCCCACATCCAAGTTTCTGGCACCCTGTCACTTTCTATAAGTACATCAGCTGAAATTTAAACTTTCTGGACTATACTGGAAAACTTTCAAGGTCCTCCATACTTTTTGTCTTCCCTCACGCGTATGACCACGGTGAGCCACCAATTACCCGACTGCAGATACAGCAGGTCAAAGGCTGGAGCAGCAATGACCTCACTTTATGGAAAAGAATGTGATCTTTGTCCCTAACCAGCTCTGGGAGATACTAGCTTTATTGTAAAGTATTCAGAGGATTCATCTTCTAATATTCTCCTTCACAGCCGTTTTCTGCCCTTCACTAATTAGGCAAGTGACGAACACTTTCTGTCCGGGTGCTGCTTCACTCGTTTCTGCCCCTTCAAGGTCATATCATTCACACACTGTCTGTGGAAACCTTTGTGACATTAAAGACACATTTAACATTACAGCAGAAATATTTTCTTGTACTATTCAACGTCTGACTGGCAGACAAATTATCAAATATTAATGAGATGGGAGCATATAGCTGTGTAAAGGAGTTCTTGAAGATGGAGATGGCAGATATCATATTTTTCATGTGTCAAAAACCCAATTTCACCTTAAAATAGAATCTTTCTGTACTCCTCCTTTGGTAATATTGTATCAAGCCTTCTGATTCATCATTTAGATTTTATAGAAGACTTAAAAATACAACAGGACCGTTTACACTAAAGGTACCAGATGTGTCCCTCAATGTTATCATATTTAATTACAGATAAATGGTTTACAGCTTTGTAATGGAGCAAACTGAAGCAAACTGAGTGTTATACTTACATTAGTATGGCACAATATTTAAAACCATATTTCTGTTTGTTCAACTGCCCCATTTCAAAGAAAAAAATGGAGGGAACAGTCAGGGTTCACAGGAGAATACACGATGAACTAACACTGAAGGGAAGAAACACAAGCTGTGTCCCAAATCACTTCCTTCTGTACTTACATGTTTGAGTGCATGAGTGTGTTCACACTGACCGTATGGAAAAACAGAGTGCACTTTGATTTCTCAGGTGGTGCACTCAAAACAGTCAAAAGTTGAGTATGGAACCATTCCACCCTTGACTGTGGCCATGTTGAATACATAGTAGAAGGGGTGGGAATGGATCAGATTTTGGTAATGATGGTTGCAATTAATGAAGAGCAGAAGAACACCTGTGAACGGTTGTAAAATGTCATTTCGAGTTACTGCAAAGCGGTACTTTTTGATTTCAGACAACACTACCCTTGGGCAGCTCCCAGTGTTTAGGGCCTGATTACGTGATTTAGGGAAACAAAAATTAACTCAAGTCTCTCCTCCGTTGTAGACAGTTTTTAGTGGATTTGAGTCACAAATAATGGTCAAAACTCATATAGCTTATTAAAAAGTAAGGATGTTTATCAGATAGAGCTCATTTTAGCTCTCACTGCACCGGTCTAACCAGCAACACTCACAGTAGAGAAGAGGAGGGGGGAAGGGGGCAGTGGAGTGCACAGGAGCAAAGAGAGTGAGTGGAGCACACGGAGGTTGGGGGGGGGGGCGAGACTTAACTATGGTCAGAGATAGGAAGTGCTGTTGGAAAAATATTTAAACATACAGACACTGACATATATATATATATATATATATATATATATATATATATATATATATATATATATATATATATATATATATATATATATATATTCCTTCTGGAAATGCTGTAAAAGTACCAAATCTTTCTTAATAAATGTGATTTATACTGTGTGCACAATTATGAGGTGTATTTGTCAGTATTTTGACCATATCATAATTTTTGCGCATATTTTCCCACTCCAAGCTGTATAATGATGTGAATTTGTCTAACGAGGGAGGGTGTGACCAAAGGAGATCAACACCCTATATAAAGGTCTGCATAATTACCGTATTGGCCCGAATATAAGACGACCCTGATTATAAGACGACCCCCTCTTTTTAGGCGATCTTTTTGAGCTCTCCATCTCCGTACATTACACTCTGTGACACCATATTTCACGGCCACTTTGCAATTGTTTGAAGACTCTGCCTCATTTATCACCATCATCTTGAAGTTTGCATCATAACTTCTTCTCAGCTGCTGGTTAACCTGGCCGATCTTCGACCCGCTTTTCTCCAGATTGTTGCTACGTTTTTCCATTTTCTGTTATCTCTTCTCTTATTTTCTTCTCTTTTCTTTCTTACCGCTATTTTTATTTTTCTTCTTCGTGACAGGGGTTCGCTTTGGCCTGGGGAGTTAAGTTCAGCATTCGCTTTAAAGATATCTGGTGCCATCTAGCGTTGTGAATGGGTATAATGTCTAGACCCCGAATGTAAGATGACCCCCACTTTTTCAGTCTTATTTCAATGCAAAAAAACCCGTCTTATATTTGGGCCAATACGGTATTAGGCAGTTTCCTCAGGCAAAATGGGCCAAAAAAGAGATTGAACTGACTCTGAAAGGTCAAAAATTGTAAAAAGTCTTTTCGAGGGATGCAGTACTCTTGAAATTGCCAAGATATTGGGGTGTGATCACAGGACCATCAAATGTCTTGTGGCAAATAGTCAACAGTGTTGCAAGAAGCGTCTTAAGAAAAAAAGATGCAAATTAACTGCAAAAGCTTTGAGAAGAATCAAACATGAAGCTCTCAGGAACCCATTATTCTCCAGCATTGTTATAATCCAGAACTGCAACCTGCCCAGGTTGAGTTCCCAGAAGTACAAGGTGTTCAGTGCTCCGAGACGTAGCCAAGGTAAGGAAGGCTGAAGCCCGACCACCACTTAACAAGACACAGAAGTTGAAACGTCAAGAATGGGCCAAGAAATATCTGAAGACAGATTTTTTAAAGGTTTTTATGGACTGATGAGATGAGTGTGGTTCTTGACGGACCAGATGGATGGGCTGGATCAGTAATGGGATCAGAGCTCCGCTTCAACTCAGACGCCAGCAAGGTGGAGGTGGGGTACTGATAAGGGCTGGTATTACTAAAGATGAGTTAGTTCAACCCTTTTGGGTTCAAGATGGACTCAAAATGAAATCCCCAATCATCTGCCAGTTTTTAGAAGACACTTTCTTCAAGTAGTGGTACAGGAAAAAGCCTGCATCTTTCAAGAGACCATGATTTCTATGCAGGACTTAAACGGGACATTTACAGGGAAGGAAAACAGTCCATGGCTCTGAACAGAGTCTGGGAGGCTGTGATTGCTGCTGTACAAAAAAAGTTTATCGTCAACAGATAAAGAAACTGACAGACTCCATGAACAGAAGACTTATGACCAATACTGAAAAGAAAGGAGGCTATATTATTATTATAATCCATCCATCCATTTTCTATACCGCTTCTCCTGTTCAGGGTCACGGGTGGCTGGAGCCTATCCCAGCTGGCTGAGGGCGAGAGGCAGGGTACACCCTGGACTGGACGCCAGTCAATCACAGGGCTGACACAGAGACACAGACAACCATTCACGCTCGCACTCACTCCTACGGGCAATTTAGAATCTCCAATTGACCTAGTGAGCATGTTTTTGGACTGTGGGAGGAAGCCGGAGTACCCGGAGAGAACCCACGCATGCACGGGGAGAACATGCAAACTCCACACAGAAAGGCACACCGTGCCCGAACCGGGATTCGAACCGGCGACCTTCTTGCTGTGAAGCAAGAGCTCTAACAGCTGCGCTACCGTGCAGCCCTATTATTATAATTATTATTATTATTATTGTTATTATTATTATTATTATTATTATTATTATTGTTGTTGTTATTATTATTATTATTATTATTATAAATAGAAATATTGTTTCTAAATTTTGAGTTGTTTGTTGATTATTCTCACTTTAACAGATGAAAATAAACAAGTGAGATGTGAATATTTTCAGTTTTATTTTAGTTGCCTCATAGTTTTGCACACTAATAGCTGTCCAATAATTGTGCACACACAGATTTTCTCCCAAGAGAAAAGCCCAAACCTCAATTTTACTTTCTTTAATATTCAAGTTTGAGGTTAATTAACATTTTGGATTAACCAAGAGCACTTCAGCTGTTCAATAATAAAACTAATCCTCATAAACACAACTTGCCTAATAATTGTGCACACGGTGTATATAGATATTTTTTCCACACGTCGCATGACGCATGTTTTGACTGATGTAACTTATACTCCAGAGAGAGCTATAGTCTGTCTGGAGTATATACACACTTGTAAGGAATTCAACACAAGCCGTGGATCATTAACAGACACTAAAAGGAAGACACAAGAGTATCCCCCGTAAGGAAACAGAAAATTCACATAATGAGTATCCTCAAAATAAAAGCAAATCAAAAATACTCATCTTCCTTCCTTCTCGGAAAATCTGAAATTGAAGCAAATGGCTAGTTTTTAGCAACAAAACAGTTTGATTTGACTTAATATGAGCCACCTTCATCTATCAAGTCTAGAAAAAAACATCTTTTTACAAGACACAGAAGAAAAATGTACTGGAATAGCTTGATTTTTTTTTTTTTTTTTAAATCTACCTGTCAAAGATATAGAGGACATTCATCTTCTGATATCACTTTGTGGCACGTTGCACTGTGTCCTTTGTGTAAGTCGAAGCTGCTCCGTGAAAACCCTGTTTTTTATAGCTTTTAAACTAAAAGTGGATTTATTGTTCTGTAAAGTACTGAAGGTTAAAAAAAGGACTGGTGTTGAAAGAGTGTGAATTTTATTTTACAGACTGTGATGCACTTTTTAAAAAAATTTCCTTAATGAAAAATCTCTCCAATGCTTGTTTAAAGTGATGACATCTAGTTGTATGCAGAAGGTAATCAGGAAATCTTGGGGGTAGATCTGGTTCTTTAAAGACAGAAGTATGAGCGTTTGGATGGATTAAAGTTATAAATGAGCACAAGTGGTGTTATACACGTGCAAAAGAATGACTGGAAGATGAAAGACGAATGGATCATGGCACTGAGCCTCTGTGAACAAAGCAATAATTAAAGAGAGGAGATTTAATATTGGGCTTCACAAAAAAAAAGTTTGTCCATTTAACAAAGACTTGAGCAAAGATTAGGAATCTTTCTTTGGAAAGTAGTTAATTTCACACTCAAATGCACTGTCACGCAACAGCATTCAAATCTGAGGTGAGATTTAAAGTTATTTGTCATGCGCTGGCAGAGTGAAGCGCAATCACTTGGACAAACAATGTGGGATACCGTGATAAACCCCTTCACTTTTGAACAGAAATAATCCTGTAAATGAGGATTAGAGAGGCACAATCCCATTCTCTCCCATTTTTATGTCAGCAATACTTATCCTCCACAAAACTGATGAAATCGTTCGTGTCTGATTCTGTAAAGGGCGGTGAGGAAAAAAACAGATTTGCTTTAGTTGTTTGATGATAGCTAAAGCTAAGTGCTAAAGAACGAAGTTCCGCCAGGCCTTCTAGAGTGTTTATCTCCTTTTAATCTCGGTGAAAGTCTGATATCAAAGCACCAGCAGCTGTAGTCTGATGAAAGTGAGGCTGACGTACTATTTGATGTATCATTTTAAAATGGGAGCTGCAATGTGGATTCAATCCATGTCAGCATCCACTCAGGATGCTGCAATATTGCTCATCATGGCGTCCATTTGAGAGGTCCACCCCTGCTGTTATTTAAAGCTCAGGAGCTCTGGAGGCACCAAATGAAATGTCAGAGGACTCACATTCAGACTGAAACCATTGCATTGATAAGAAGAGCCCTTCCCGTGGAATTACCCGATAAATTAAAACGCTTTTGAATAATCCTCCAAAGAACTGTCCCCCTGAGGTTCTTTATGATCCTTTAAAAGTCATCACTCTCTCCACAACCCTCCAGTTCACTCTGTCTTCTGACTCACAGAGATCCATCAGTCAGACAAGAAAAGACATATTTGTCAGCTGATAATGAAAGCTAGTGAGTGATTGTCAGTTGAGCTGACAGACTTGCATGTTTTTGTTCTCATTCTGTGTTCATATTTTCGAAGTGGAGAGGAAGAGTTGCAGTTATATTTAGCCGATTTAAAAAGTAAACGTTAAAAGAAATGTGCGATTAAAAAGAGAAATCAAATTTGTCACACAAAGAATAAGATAAGGTAAAAACAGGGGAAGAAATGACCTTCAGGGTGCATGGATGTGAGGATGTACTCTTTGTCTCCATGGTAGAGCTTCACTTCACTTGCTCTGCAGCGCTTTGCCTCTGCATGCTGCATGAATAAGTGAATAAATGAAACATCAAACCATGAACATCCAGAACCATAAACAAAATATACACTACAAAAAATTCTGCTCATGTTTTGTTGAACCAGTGTGTTTCCTTTCCTGTGTTTGTTTCAACAACAACAACAAAACTTTCATAAAAAATTGGAAGCACTAGTATCAGGAAGCAGATTTTCATTAAGCCTTTCTTTCACAAGCCAGTAGAACAGCAGGGTAAAAAAAAAAAAGCAGCTGCTGATTCAGACCAAACAATCTCTTTGTCTGTTATGATGGTCACTGTGCCAAACAGGGCGATCCCAGAGCCATAAAACTGTGCCATGATTTGACCAACAGACATGACAAACTACACAGCAGCACCCGACCAATTATTGACACCGACATGAAAGATGAGGGGCAGAGCAAGACAACAGCTGGAAACGTGAACAGCAGTTACTCACCCGGAGCTGAAGTGACATTGTTATTACTTTCCAACACTCCTCTTTATTCAGTGTGTTGATGGTAGTTCCTTGAAAATGTATTATAAAGTTACAGAAGTAGTTACCAGAACTCAACAAATTTTCCTCTGTCTAATAGTTTCATTTTAAAGCCCCAATTTCATAATCGTAGAGACTTTTGTATGTGCTGTCATTGGTCAACTTCAGCGATGTGACGGATCGAATCACAGAAAGGTGAAGGAAAAATTCAACACCCTTAACTTTCTGTTAGTCACTCTAAGAGGAGGATTACACCTTTCCATAGTTTAAACATGGATGGATCCATACTGAGCGTATGCTAATTTTCAAACATATTCATATATTAAACTGCTTAAAATAATCAGTTCTAAAAATAGCACAAGCTCTTCACAAGACTTGCTGATATGATGACATCATCCCATAAAGAACACCTCACCAGCTTATCGCATGTTGGAGGGGTCAGACTCAAACAGCAAGGTCTGCCCATAACTCTGCCCTAAACAGGCCTCCAGGGTGGCCAGTCAGAGGGAAGGGGGTCTGTGAAGCTGGGATCCTTAAAGAGACAACAGCTAAAAGAAAGCATTTCAGACAGGCTGAAATAAGGATTTAAAAAAACAGTGTGAAAGTCATACTTTTTTTTGAGCAGTAAATCATGTAAAGGTTCTGCAGGAGCACCAGCGGGACAGGTTAATAAAGCCTAAAAGAGCCACATTCCCGCCTCTTAAAGTGTGAATGATGCTCAAATATTTTAATAAATCAGTCATTTAAGGTGACCTTTAAAAACACTTCATCTTTCTATTTTCAAAGTAAAATACATTCAGAAGTGTTTCTGCAAGACACCTACAGTCTGTGACTTACCTCTCTAAGACTCAAATACAACCCCAATTCCAAAGAAGTTGGGGAGTTGTGTAAACCACTTTGTGAATCACTGTGAGAGCAAACAGTCCAACAGTTTAAGAACAATGTTTCTCAACGAACAATGTGAAAGAATTGATGGATTTGATCATCTACAGTCCATAATATCATCAAAAGATTCAGTGGATCTGGAGAAATCTCTGCACGTAAGCAGCAAGGCTGAAAACACTGAATGCCCGTGACCTTTGACCCCTCAGGCAGCACTGCATTAAAAACCAACATCATTGTGTAAAGGATATTACCACGTGGGCTCAGGAAGACTTCAGAAAACCATTGTCAGTTAACACAGTTCATCACTACATCTACAAGTGACAGTTCAAACTCTACCATGCAAAGACAAAGACATATATCAACAACACCCAGAAACACCGCCGGCTTCTCTGGACCCGAGCTCATCTGAGATGGACTGACGCAAAGTGGAAAAGTCTGCTGTGGTCTGACGAGTCCACATTTCAAATTGTTTTTGTAAATCATGGACGTGGTGTCCTCCAGGCCAAAGAGGAAAAGGACGATCTGGATTGTTCTCAGGTCAAAGTCTCAAAGCCAGCATCTGTGATGGTATGGGGGTGTGTTAGTGCCCATGGCATGGCTAACTTGACCATCTGTGAAGGCTCCATTAATGCTGAAAGGTACATACAGGTTTTGGAGCAACATATGCTGCCATCCAAGCCACGTCTTTTTCAGGGACGTCCCTGCTTATTTCAGCAAGACAATGACAAGACACATTCTGCACCTGTTACAACAGTGTGGCTTTGTAGTTAAAGAGTGCAGGTACTAGATTGGCCTGCCTGTAGTCCAGACCTGTCTCCCATTGAAAATGTATGGAGCATTATGAAACACAAAATACAACAACAGAGACCCTGGACTGTTGATCAAATGAAGTTGTTCATCAATCAAGAATGGTAAAGAATTCCACCTCCAAAGCTTCAACAATTAGTGTCCTCAGTTCACAAACACTTATTGAGTGTTGTTAAAAGGAAAGGTGATGGAACACAGTGGAAACATGAGCCTGAACCAGCTTTTTAGGAACATGCTGCAGCCATCAAATTCAAAATAAGGGAATATTTGCAAAAAAACAAAGTTTATCAGTTGAACAATAAATATCTTGTCTTTGTGGTGTATTTAGTTGAACAAAGGTTAAACAGGCTTTGCAAATCATTTTCTTCTGTTTTTATTTGTTTGTGATTATAATCAAACTGGAGCCTAAAAGCGTTATTGAAGTACATGAATGAATTGTCTGGATGTTGAAAATCAACTAGTGCTCTGTGTGCAACAGGAGTGTTTGCAGTCTGTTATAAATGTTTGCCTGCTATGCTAATTCACAGTGTGGGAGCGTGGCAGGTGTGAAGAGGCTGGGCAAATATGTCATTCATTTATTTTCTCATTGTCAAGCAACCAGCCTACAGCTCCCACAGCTTTGTTTACCTTTGTAGTCGCTGCAGATGGAAGGAGGAGTATGTTGGTGTATGAATATTAACTGGTGAGATGGAAAATAGTGCTGTGGATAAACAGAAGGGTTACTGCAGATCTGATTTATGATATTCTGCTGAATTTAAACTGCCTGAATTTGCTCCAAATAAACAGACCCAAATTTTTGGATTATTTTATCCATTTTGTGTTGAATAAACTTGTGAATACGGCCAAACTTTGGATAATGGACTTTAGCCTTGTCGATTCAGAGGCACGTGTGATGTATAACTGTAGTAGTCTTTAGTTGTAAGCCAGAAATGGTGCTTTAATGACAGAGAATCTAGCCTTATGCCCCGATGTCTTCACCATCTGTTCACTGTTCTTTTCTGAGCACTTAAGTAAAAGGCAAAGAGAGAGAGAGAGAGACTTAAGGAGTGTGGGAATTTATGATCTAGTTGAAGAAACAGTGGTGTTTTTCTTTTCTGAAAAACACTATTGTTTTTATGTTATAATTCAGCATTGTGAATCCGATTTCTGCTCTTTTCTGGGGGATTAGTATGTGTAACTTGCAGTTTTAGAGCAGCAGGGCTTCTTTATGTTCCAAGAGTCCCCCTGAGTCTTACTAATGATTTGGAGGTTTCTGTTTTATCTCTTTACTTTGCTTCAAGACTGTTTCTTTGTTTGGAGATGGTATTATCAGTCAAGGTTTAAAGCATTTAATGATCTTTGGGGTTTGAAATCTTTGAAGAAATCTGATAATCAACAACAAAAGTGTTTTTTTTTTTCTTTCTCCTTCTTCAAAGCTTTGTCAGAAAAGAAAGCATTCACCGACTTTGAGAAAGACTCAGACGGCACTACTTCATTAACTCCACAAGAAAATGACTATATTAAAGTGCTCTGAGCTACGGGTAGAAAGTGGATGGAGATTTTGCAGGTAAGTCCAGGCTGCCCCTATAAGACCGCAGTCCCCAAAGCTTGTCTGCAGGAGCCATTTGTCTTCTGATAAAACAGCCACACTATTGCAAAATCGATACGGGCTATCAAATGCATTCAATCAGACCTTTGGGCCACTGAAGGCAACCATATGTCCGCATTAACTTTTTTTTAACTTCACTCACTTGGATTGCATGAAGATAAAGATGCCTGACACATTTTATTCCTGCATTTTAACACATTATCATATCAGGCATAAAAGGCTGGCTGCAAAAAAGACGCTTAAGGATCAGCAAAAGCTTAAAGACTGACATTTATTACATTTAAACTCTTCTTTCTTAAATCTGATAATAAAAAGAGTCATAATCCTTAAGTCCTCTATTAACATGGATTAGTTCATATCCTGTTCAGTCAATTAAATTCTCCCCAGACGGATATGACACATGTATCAAAAATTTCAATAACATTTTGTAATGCTTACAAAAGAGATTTAATCAAGAGAGCTTGGTATTGTTTTTCTGTCCATCTTTTATCATAAAAGCACACTGAGGAATTGTCTTGTAAACAATTATTTTCTTTACTTTCAGCATTATTTTGTTTTATACTGTTTTTGTATTTGATTGTTTTCAACACATGCTTGTTAGAATTATTAATCTCCCTCATAAAACAAAAGCCAATGTTTTCCATTTTAAATTGGGGGTGTTTCTGGTTGTGTCAATGTGCTGACAGTAGTTGTTTTCCCCTGCTCAGCACTGAACTTTGGTTTATAATGTTGGGATCAGTCTGGAAACACAGCAACAATGTGTCCTGTACATCCTTGTTGGCACGTGTGAAAATACACAAAACAGTCTGCTCTATGAGAGCAGACATGTCCGTCTTTTACTCACTGGAGTAACACCAGAGGACTTCATGTCTGTGTGGTAAAACTTCCGTCATTAGTGTTGTCTATCAGACAGTTCATTTGTGCACAGATTGCATCATACAGGGCTGGTTGAGATTTGTCTGCAAATCAGTGATGACTTGATACTGTTCAAAATACGAAAACGCCATAAGCTTGCAGCGTCCTTTGTCTTCTGTCATAGAGGAAATGTGCAACCAAGTGCTGAAATTTTTGTAGTTTTGACAGTAATAACTAATTTTTTGTTGTCTCTGATCAACTGCTCGGAGCCGGCCCCTCGGGGTCTTGGGCGAGCTTTTACATGGCGCCCCCCTCCATGGGCGATTTACATACAGTTACAAAAGAAATCAAATACCTGCTCTCTTATATTTTTGCATTGTTCTTTTTTTTATTTATACACAAAGTACCTTTGCCGTTCCCCTCTTGTACAGGCTCTCTGGACTCAATACTTGGACTTTTGCCATGGATTTTCTTTTTCTCTGGGACATTGTGTTGTGCTGACGTTTGGCGTATACTGTTTTGTCATTTTCTCTGTCATTGGATAAGTGCTGGCTGTCTTGTCGTTTTTTTTTTTGTTTGTTTTTTATGTCTATTGTCTGTTAGTTCTGTACGTTTTTCTTTTAGTTCAATGTTTTGTTTGTATTTGTATAATCTTATAAAAAACTTTGCATAAATAAAATTTTCAAAAAAAAAAAAAAAAAGAAATCAAATAGCATGTTTTTAGCATTGTAATTAGATTATACGATAACATGTCACCCAATTTACAACAAAACTGTGCAATTATTTTGGACAATATTGCAGTTTGCAATTTATATGAATAATAATAATATTAGTCTACATGCTTTGTGATAAAGACACATGCATAAGTTATTGGTAGCTGTGAAAAGTATAATTCTATTTTATATGTTTTGAATAGTAAAGTACGACTAAAGAAAACTCGTACAGAAGTACTGTTGGTGCACTGCAGCACTGTTTAGTTCAATTTTAATTTTTAGATCTATGTTTTAGTCTAGTTTGGTTTTTATTGTTATATGGATGAGGTTGTTAGGCTATGTTGTTGCATGTACATTATGTTGCTTGGATCATCACAGATGGATTTATACTGAGCAGAGGGTTCAGTTGGTGGAATAGACACAGGTACAGTGAAAGACAGGACTCAGCTTTTCCCAGGTAAAAATCAAACAACTTCTCAGGGATTTATGGCCATGCAATGTGCCGCTCTCTCTCCAGTTGAAGTTAATATGGATCACCCATCTGCAGCCCGTCTCCCTGCAAATCATGACCCAACCATATCATCAAAAGAGGGGATTTTCTACAATAGAGTGGGGGTGTTCTGAGAAAATAAATTTAGAGAGTAAAGAATTACACCATGATTTCTGGGGTCACATAAAAAAATTCACCCCTGTAACTGATCATCAAGGTTTGCTAACTGCTAACTGCAACATCTTCTATTTTTTTGTTTGTTTTGTGCAGCTTTTTTTTCTTCCTCACTTGCAGCACATCTTTTGCAGTCATTTCCTCCTCCTTCTCTGACACATAGTAAAAAATGTCCTCACCAGTCTCTATGTTTTTTTTGTTTTTTTTTTTTGCCATCAGCTTGTTGTGGCTTATCTTGTTCTCCACTTTGCATGTAGCGGTGGACTGCATATCTCCACCAAGTGTGTTAGAATGTTTGGGCTTATTCATTAGTAAATTAAAGCAACTTTTAGCGACTGTTTTTATGGGATAAAATTATATTATTGAAAGGGTTGGGTAAATATAACATAGTGAAAAGGGAAGATAAGTCTTCATACCAGGAGCTGCTCCAAAATAAATTTAATAAGACCTATCATATCTATATGAGATAGACCAGATGAAGATAATAATATTTCCATCTATCTGCAAGTATGTAAAGACACAATGGGCACATGTAAACTATGTTTTTAATGATTCAAACTTCATTTGAAGTTTATATACTCACTGTGAGCAAAGGTAGTCCTATCTTAATGAAAAGAGCACAAGATTTAAGAATTACATCTTTCATCATAGTATCAACTGTGATAGCCCTTAATGTCACTTGAGGTGATATGTTTCAGTAATTGGAGTAGCTTCTGGTGCACAGATTAGTCTATTTTTTTGTTTGCTGTCTCAGTCCAGCACCAGGTACTTGCCACCCCTATCCGGGCTATAATACAATAAAATATTCCCTCTCTTTGGTCAATCACCTTTCAGCTCTGTAGTTATCTTGCATCCTTGCTCTAAATAAATACATAATTCATTACAATAAATTTTAAAAAATCCTTGCTCTACTGCTGGAGGTAAAACTCAACCCTTTTTAGTGTGAGGCTCTGGGTGTTTATAACCGTAACACAGAAAGGGAGACAGAGACAAGGATGGAGAAACACAATAACATAAAAAACATTATATCACAAAAGTGCAAAACCTAAAAGATTATTACTGCTTACTGACAACTAATTTTTTTCCTGCCTCAGAGAAATTAATTTTCAGCAGAGCATCTTACTGCCATCACATTTCATATATAAAGAACCCTGAATGAAAATAAAACGCTGACAGGAAAATGACAATCATTACAAATCATGGAAGTGTCCAAATACATTTTCAAACAAAAATTCAACTATTAAAATTAAATGAAAAAAAAAAAAAAAAAAAAAAAACTCATCAGGACAAAGTTCTTGCCAAAATTATACAAAAGAAAATAGAACAGAATTTTGAACTTTAGAAATATGAAATGAAAATTGTGCCTCTGGGACCTGAGTATTCAGATCTGCAGAATAAGGGTTAAGTTTTTATCTCCATCATTATCCAGTATGGAGCCAACTGTCTTCAGTATCCACTTTTTCATGCTCAGTGGGTTTCTGCATTACTCATCATTTATTTAAACCTTCTGATGCACCTGGATATCAGAAGTTTACCTCCAAAGTCAAGTCACAGAGAAACCAGCTGATATTTCACTTTGAGGGAATCTTTAAACCTGGTTCCTCTGAAAAATTTGGACAAGTCAGGGGGCTCATTACAAGGTGTGGAAACAGACTGTCATTACAGCAGTGTCACAGAAGAGGAGTTATTGACTTTAATGTAATATCAAAAATCTAAATCCAAAGCTTTTCTGAAGGAAAAATAATCTTTTGTGATGTCCCTGTATGTGTGTTACCAACAGGAGCATCAGCTGCTGCAGATCGATTACTTTTTCTGCTTCACTGTAGAGAAGCCACTTAGATGTAGGTCTTCTCTTTAACACATATTATCTTGGCCTTCAGCACACCGATCAGCAGAATGCTAAGGATTACATGGCTGACTAGAAATGGCTGTACACATTGTTCTTTTAGCTATCTCATCCTTTTCAACAGCTATTGCAGTGTGGTGAATACATCGTGCGGACCATGAGCTGAGTCATGATTTTGTGAAAAATATTAAAGGCCCAACACCTGCTTTGAAGATTCACTTACATTCAGCTTCTCTGGCTCTCTGATTGAACTTCTGAGAATTAAATGATATCTTATACGGTGAGTCACTGAGGCGATGAATTCTGCAGTGTGTGGCTGGTGTGGCCTGGTTCAGAAATGTCCTGAAATTGTTTTCATGTTCGTGAGGGCAGTGGATCAGAACAGCAGATTTTATCAATCTTCCAATCAGTCTTTACTTATATAGCGTCAAATCAAAACAAACGTTATCTCAAGAAGCTTTCCAAAGTGATTGATTGATTGACTTTATGAAGGAAAACACAGATGACTTACACACAGAGAGCAAAAACACAGTGAGTTTTGAACTACGTTTTCTTAAATATGCCTAAATTACACTTGATTTTGTTTTACAGCCTTGCTTCCATGCTGCTTCATTATTTGGTTTAAAGTATCCCTTCAAAGAGAGGGAATTATGCTTTCCAATACTTCAAACATGGATTTAAAGTAACAGTACTGGATGTCCACATTAAATGAGTGCAGCTTCTTGAACTGCTACAGATTCACAGTTGTAGAAATCCCCGAATCTGTCTGTACACTGCTCAAAACAGTCTGTTCTAAAAACAGCACAGGATCTTCTTGAGATCTTCATCAGACTTGCTGAAATGATGAAGTCATCGCATAAGGATCTCCCAACTGGCTCATGACACACTGGATGAGTCGGGCCTCAAACACCAAGTTCTACCCAAAGTTCTGCCCCTGAGAGGCCTCCACAAGGCTGGCCAATCAGAGGGAAGGGGGGCTGTGGAGCTGGGCCTTAAAGAGACAGCAAAAGGTTTCAGTTAATCTATAAATCGGACATAGCTACTATGGGTGTACAAGGCGGACAGTATAAAGCCTTAAAAAAAAACAAAAAAACAACCTCTTTACGTCTTTACGTATTGAAACAAACTCTGTGGTGATCATTATAGGTTAGAGACCTGGTAGATTTAAGGAGGGATGAGGGTCTGGCTTTGTGTTTCATTGGCACAATTCCCTGATTGATCCTTTCCTAACCTGGTGCCAAACTAATTGATTATAAATGTTTGATCAATCGTAATAGAGTGAAACCATTAGGGGAGACAGCAGTCCAACCAGGACAAGCAGTTGGCTGATTAGCCTCTGGCTAGATTGAATTTGGTATAAAGCAAATTAAGTCCTGTAAACAAATTACTTTATAAGTTAGAGGTGCACACACTCTGGATTTCTTATTAAGAAACCAGAAGGTACAGACCAAAACCACTGAGATGTGTAATTAACTCCAGTCTTTCATTCAAAGTAACCATCCACCAAAAAGAGGGAAAAATAAAGACACAGGCATCTCTTGGAAATGACTATTTTTTTTTTCTCATTTTAAAAGTGAGTTAGAAATAGGAAAACCACTCTAATAATCTACTTGAATAATTTTCTAATAAGTATTTATCAATATTTCATCAGACGTTTTCGTGAGAAGGAAATGTCTCACAGGATCCTGTGAGAGGTTTCAAAAAAAAAAAAAAAAAAAAGAAAAAATTGGACTAAATTTAAATCTCGAAGGATTCATGCAGAGATTTCAAACACTCCTGTTTCCATGGCTGTATAGTCTGCAGTCGAGTGACTAAGCATTACAAAAACTAGGAAGAAAAGACTGAGACATCAGCAAACAGAGCGTCTCAGCTGCTGCTGAAGTGCTCTCTGTCCAAATCAATAAACATTGCACCTCAGCAAAAATGCCCTGAAGTATAGCTGCATCCTTCATTAAGCTCGTATATGTTCCTCCAGAACTGATACTGATTTATATATATATATATATATATATATATATATATATATATATATATATATATATATATATATATATATATATACACTCAATGGCCACTTTATTAGGCACACTTGTCCAACTGTTGGTTGACACAAATTTCTAATCAGCCAATCACATGGCAGCAACTCAATGCATGTAGGCATGTAGACATGGTCAAGATGATCTGCTGCAGTTCAAACCGAGCATCAGAATGGGGAAGAAAGGTGATTTAAGTGACTTTGAACGTGACATGGTTGTTGGTGCCAGACGAGCTGGTCTGAGTATTTCAGAAACTGCTGATCTACTGGGATTTTCACCCACAACCATCTCTAGGGTTTACAGAGAATGGTCCAAGAAAGATAAAATATCCAGTGAGCAGCAGTTCTGTGGGTGAAAATGCCACGTTGATGCCAGAGGTCAAAGGAGAATGGTCAGACTGGTTTAAGCTGATAGAAAGGCAACAGTAACTCAAATAACCACTCGTTACAACCGAGGTATGTTGAAAAGCATCTCTGTACACACAACACATCGAACCTTGAGGCAGATGGGCTACAGCAGCAGAAGACCACAGCGGGTGCCACTCCTGTCAGCTAAGAACAGGAAACTGAGGCTACAATTCACACAGGCTCACCACAATTGGACAACAGAAGATTGGAAAAATGTTGCCTGGTCTGATGAGTCTTGATTTCTGCTGCAACATTCGGCTGCAAGGGTCAGAATTTGGTGTCAACAACATGAAAGCATGGATCCATTCTGCCTTGTATCAACAGTTCAGGCTGGTGGTGGTGTAATGGTGTGGGGGATATTTTCATGGCACACTTTGGGCCCCTTAGAACCAATTGAGCATTGTTTCAACGCCACAGCCTACCTGAGTATCGTTGCTGACCATGTCCATCCCTTTGTGACCACAGTGTACACATCTTCTGATGGCTACTTCCAGCAGGATAACGCTCCATGTCATAAAGCTGGAATCATCTCAGACTGCTTTCTTGAACATGACAATGAGTTCACTGTACTCAAATGGCCTCCACAGTCACCAGATCTCAATCCAATAGAGCACCTTTGGGATGTGGTGGAACGGGAGATTCACATCATGGATGTTCAGTAAACAAATCTCCAGCAAGTGTGTGATGCTATCATGTCAATATGGACCAAACTGTACTTTATTAGGTACACCCTGCTAGTACCAGGTTGGACCCCCTTTTGCCTTAAGAACTGCCTAAATCCTTCGTGGCAAAGAGTCAACAAGGTACTGGAAACATTCCTCAGAGTGTCCACATGCCTAAATGCATTGAGTTGCTGCCATGTGATTGGATTTGTGTTAACAAGCAGTTGGACAGGTGTGCCTAATAAAGTGGCTGGTGAGTCTGTGTGTGTGTACATAGTACATATATATATATATATATATATATATATATATATATATATATATATATATATATATATATATATATATATATATATATATATATATATATATATATATAACACAGGGTTGAGAAAGAGGTCAGGAAATCATTTTTCACTCTGATTGCTGCCCTTGGAGGTTGCAGAGAAGATATTCAGGATAAGCAGCTAATCTTGGAGCCAATCTGTGCCTCGGCTTGCTCTGTGCGATTTGAATTCTCAGCATGACGGTTGTGAAGGTGAAAATGATTTGGAAACCATTACTGTGGCCCCGTGTCGTAGCGCCAAAGAACTGACTGAGCAGGAGGACACCAGGTCAGGGTAATTACAGCCATATTGCTCAGCGATAATGCTTTTTTATCAGACATCCGTCAGCAATACAGAGTTTCTGCCTCTGAACTGTGGACATATGGCTGTTAAGGAGGGGGCACTTTTTCATATTTCATCCTTCAAAGCTTTATTTTTTTCTAAATGAGAAGCATGGTAATGTGAACACTCCTGGCACAGTAAGCCTACCAATTTCTAAATTTAATCATTGCTGCCTGGCGGTGTGTGCCTGGGCCACAGAGATCCACACTCACACACACTCTCTGCAAAGTAAGTCCTCAGCTGGGGGGAGACTTCTCCCTTCACTCGCTTTCACAGCTGGGAGTCCCGTTTTTCAAAGTGAAAAGAAGACATGCTCAATGTCAGTCTCACACTCTGACTTGAACAAATGCACCTAGGGAGCAGCTCCCCGCTGAATCACCTGTAATACACCGCTGTATCACAAAAACACTGATTTGATTAAACTGCTGTTCCCGCCGCTCACACCCCCTTCAATCTGATTGGTCAGCCTACTGGAGGCCTTTCAGAGACAAAGACATAACATACAGAAGTGAGCTACAGCTAGTCAACATGACAGGAGTGGGCTGAGCAAAGCTTGCAGACAGGTAACTTTATATCAAAATGATGAAATTTACAATGACTCAACACGTCTCCTGGTTCAGTTTAACTCTCTTTACAAAGTGTCATGATGAGTGGTACGTGCTTTGTTGTGCTGGTTATGCGTTTCATTTATAATGCACTGCTAAAGTTGTGCTAACCTGGTTAAAGTTCCTCCCTGTCTGTAAAACTGAAAACAAATAAACACAAACATCACTCTTTCACAAGAGATTCCCATTCAATCCATTCAACATGTTATACATCTCCCAATGTATCAAAGATGATGACAGATTGTAGCGCTGGCTGGATGCTAATGTAAATAAGAAACTGTATTGATATGCTAGCAGTTAGCATTTAACTTTGGTTTTAAAACAGTATTTCCACTTCCATCACAGAAACGTATCACAGTTACTCTTTTTTTTAACAATACTGAAAACTCTAAATGTTAAAATATTAAAAGGAAGATAAAATACAAGTGACTTCAGTAAGTAACATATTAAAACAATACATCCAGGTCACTTGATTTGTGTTTCTGTTACTTATTTTTTATTAATTTAAGTCCAGACATATCCAGATCCAGTGACTGATTTCGTGTGTATTTACTAATAAACTCAATAAAATGTGAAATGTAAAAAAAAAAAACCCTTTTTTAAAAATTGTTCTACCTCTGCTACAACTTATCTCTAATTTGACCAACAAGTGGTGCAAGACATGATGATTTGAAATTTTTTTTAACTCATTTTGTAAAGTTAAACAAATACTAAATGACAAAGTATTGTAGAACAGTAAAAGAGTTTATTTTATTTATTATACATTTTTTTTCAAAATGAATCAGCCGATTGATTGGTTATCAGATTTTTTTTTCTGCCAAATATCAGAATCAGCATCATCCTCAAAAAATCCATATTGGCTGGGCCCAATTTATAGGAGAAATGAAAAATAAAAGACACTCAAATTGTGAGGATGGTTGGTTTCAGCAGCAAGGCCGTGGCACCCAGGGGAGAAGTTTGACATTTTCTCTGCACATACAGAGCGTATAATTGGTTTTGTGATATCCAAAATACAACAACAACAGAGTACTTGAACTTGTATACAATGCACTCATAATAAAGACTGGGTCGATATTGGCACCAAGCTGTGAGAGAGGAGTTTTCTGATATTAAAGTGAGATGTTGAACCAACACATCTTTTTACAGCTTTAAAAATGAAGCAGGAAACTCACAACTGCTCCATTTTTGTCTGTTAATGGTAAAGGGATGCTTTAAAAACAGTCTTGTTGTGCCACAGTTTAATGTCCTCAGTGGGAGAGTAAAAGTCGGGGGCCCTAATGTCTCCTCCTTTACGTATGATCTACTTCTTTGGCTGTTATATACCATTCGTTTTAATATGGCAGACATTACTCTGAGCAATATTCCAGAATGACACAGCCCTTTGGGCATAGTTAGGCAGCTCAGCATCACAATTTTTTTTTTTATTATTATTCATTTATTTATTTTATCAAAGTGCAGAAGGTTTAGTGGCACACCCCTCTTTCATGGAGTTGGTAAGTTAAAGGTTGCAGTTTTGGCTGCTGGATTGTGTATGACTTTGATGAATGAGAGCAGACCCATGTGAGAAAATGAGAGACAATTTAATGTTTACCTTTGTAATTTATCCCATTTATTCATGATTGATGTTTCTCCTGATCTGACTGACAGGTAGATATTTGACAGAACATTATGGCCACAACAACATGAGTACAGGTATTTTAAAACATAACACGTATTAGAAATTCTGACCACATAAGGAAAGCAAAATCTGATATAGACACATGACGTAGGTCATTCTGATCAAAGTGAAGAACAGCAGATAGTTTCATGGGTCTCTGAGAGGTGAGAAAGCCATGGCAAATAGTATGTCAAACCCTTTGTTGCTATTGTATGTAGGCCATAAAGTCACTGCATTCATTATCCTTTAATGATGATTTCTAGTATTGCAGATTATCTTTGTTAATTCTGCACATGAGAGGTCATTTGTGGAAAATATCTGTGCTTGGGTTCTTTTCTCTTTGTAAGTGTTGCAGAAAGAAAATAAAAACAGGTACACCTCACCTTTCATGATAATTAGTACCTAATTTCATAGCCCCTTCAAGGCATCCCTTATGAGAGCCGTAAAATAAAGTGTTCCCGGGTGTGATAAAGTAAATAGAGGATAATCGACAACATGCTTTGAATACAGATCACTGTGTAGATTTGCCACTGAAGTCTCTAACTTATTGTTACTTATTGTCAACCACCACCACAGTCAGTGCACACAAACATGCATATTCCCAACACACACACACACACACACACACACACACACACACACACACACACACACACACACACACACACACACACACACACACACACACACACACACTTGGGTTGCCTCTCTTATAAATCTTCACTCATTAATCATTTAAGGGAAGCAATTTGTGGAGCACCTGTCCCAAGCAGAAGGCCATTAGGGTTTTCGATGGAAGGAGCAGAGTGGGTCTAATGGCTTTTCACTGAAACTTATTGGAAGACATATTGGATACTGTGCTACACATAGCCACTAGCTTTTAGGTAGTAGGCACTGGGGCAAATGTCACAGTATAAACACTGCAGAACATACAGAAAAAAAAAATGAAATAAAATAAATAAAGAAAGCAAATTTGCATCAGAAGTTCAAGAATTTATCAATATGCCTACATATGGTACCCTGATTTCATTCCATTTATCATTGAATCCATCTCTCTAGTTATTTCTACCCATCGGCTGTATATAGAATGGACAGTGTGACTTTGCTTTTTACCATTGTGCAGTTATGAAGCCAGAAAAAAAAAAAAACCCTGTCAGAAGCCCCATCATTGAGTTGCCAGAGTCTGTGCAGTAGAGAATATAATCGTAGCCAGGTGACAAAATAAAGACCCATCCAGAATGAATAGGGAGACTGAGGTTTGACCTATACTGCAGCCAGTCACCAGGGGGAGCAGTTTTTGTGGTTACCTCACTACAAGATGAGCAAGATGAAATCCTTTATTTATTTATTTATTTTCAGTCTATGTTTCTACACACATCAATTGATTCATCTCAGTAGTTATCACTTCAGGCATCCATTAATCCATCTATCCAGTCATCCTGTCTTCCACCAATAAATAATCCACCAATCCATGTATCCATTGATTCATTATCCATCCATCCATCCATCCATCCATCCATCCATCCATCCATCCATCCATCCATCCATTCATGCGTTAATTTAGCCCCTCATACTTTGATCCATTCGTCTGGTCATCAATCCATCACTCAATAACTCAATCCATATCTATTCTCATTTCCACTCCTTGTATGATCAATTTCTTTACTTTTTTGTTCATTCCATTTAAATATTGTTTCATCCATCCACCCATCCATCTATTTATCCATTCATCCAGTCATGTATTCATCAATCCGTCCATTTATAACATGAATTCTTGTCCTGAATTCAGTATACTGAAGACAGACATATTTAATGCTGGAGAAAACATCAATAACAACAACATGAACAAACAAACAAATAAATATTTAAATAAATAAACCAGTAAGGATCCACCCTTGAGCAACAAAAGGACTGCTACACTAAAATGTGAATTTCTCAGGTGGAAGTGCTAAAGTCTGCTGTTCCTCGAGTGTCCTCTTGAGGCTGGCTCCAGAAGTACCGGAAGTCACAAACACACCAAGCCAAAAAAGCTGTTTTCATGGCCAAAATAAGCAAATTTACAGCCTGGTACAAAGAATGTCTCCCGTTTGAATCGTTAATTTCACGAACGGCACGCACTGTACGGGGGGTGAATTTTTTTCTAATTCGACAGTTTCCACAATATTAAGCTCGCCTGTTCGTCCAATCAGAGGCACAGCTCAGTTCACGTGACTGCCGGGCGCCCTATGGCTGTTACTGTGGAGACTCACAGCACGCCTCATTTTAAATATGGCCACACCGGCCGTTTGGCTTCAAAAGTCCGTTTCAGAAACAGACGAGTGACGTCGCGGAGACTACGTCCATTAATTATACAGTCTGTGGCAACAACTCATCACAGTCCAAAGCTGTTCCTGGACCTCACCAGGTGAAGGGCATTTTTTCAGCAGATAATAAAAAAAGATGTGGTTGCTATTCATTGCTCTGAGTACAATAACCACATTATTCTGCTTGGATTCTCATTAGTAATTCAGCTCTTTTCCTCAGAGTATTCTGCACCTGGAGCAGTTGTCTGTCACTCTGGCTGCACTGCAAAGCTGAGGGAAAGCCCCAGGGAACGCTCCAGCCTTGCATCAGTGTTCATCGTACAGTATCAGCCAGAGCAAGGACAAGACCCATCAATATTAGTCTGTCATCTTATCTGATAGAGACAAGCCCAGTGCTGAATCACCAACCTTTAGAATGGGCAGCATGTTGTGTAAGCCACTTTACTTTTCTCTATGAATATGAATGGCATCAATACTTCCAAAGTTCAAAACTTTTATACCACTTTACAGGTTTTAATGGCTGCAGCAGAAAAAAAATGAACTAAAAGTTTAATTACAAAGGGAGAGAAAGTTTTATGAGTAATTAAATTGATGAAAAGAAATATGTGTAGGTTGGCATGGCCTTTTGTACATCCAATAACAGCAAGTCTGCAGGAAAGATTAATGAAGTGTTGCAGACTAAATTCAATATATCCCTGTTATAAAGAGAATTCTGTGTTGTTCTGGTAATAGAAAAAAAGTGCACTGGTAAAAGAACTGACCACTGTTTATTATGAAACACATATGACTAAAAAAAAAAAAAAATACTCTTTGTTATTAATTATTTGTTCTGCTGCTAATCTTACACAAATATGATTTCCATGCAAAATATAATTAGTTTTTCATGAACAGTATTTCTAAGCTGGGTGGAATGATGCTTGAAAAAAACATTCATCCATAAAGGCTCAATCAGTTGAATTCACTGATAAACCAGACCGACAAAACATCATGAAATAAAGAGATATGAGTAATAGGAAACAAAATAATTTGAGGATGGATTGGTAAATTAATTAACCTGTAAAATAAACACATACACATTTACATTGAATAGACTGTTAAAGCAGAATGGGAACCCAATAGTTACCAATGCAAAGGGTTCTTGTCCTATGCTGAGGGCATTCCATTTTGCTACAGGGCCTCATTATTATACTTCCTCTATGGAAGCTGCCTGATGTGAGCAGTATCCAAGAAAAACATGTTGCCCTACTGCCGTAAAATAAGGCAGGGTGAAATGTATCATATCATACTGCATCACATTGTATTGGATGTGCTGATCTCTTTGGGCACAAAATGATATCTCATTATAACTATTCAATTGTGACTGAGATTTTTAACCTTGTCAGGACGCAGTGTGCAGTAATACAGTAGACAGCTTGTTCATAAACAGTTGCAGTTCCTTTTTAAAGGGGTTTGTGAGGACTATCTGTTTGAAGTGAATTGTAGTGACACCTTTGGTTGGAATGCAGGCACACTGTCATAATGACAGCTCTAACAAGGAGTGTGTTTATTTTGGAAATAAATGGAGATCAGGGGCCTGTTGCACAAAAGTAGGATTCAGACATCCAAGATAAATAAGTGAGCTCAGCTCAGTGAATCCACAACAAGAGCGTCCAGGCTTAATAGGTTGCACAAAGACCAAGCCAGGATAAGCGGAAAAGGATTCATCAAGCCCAGGGAAACCAATCCTGGATCAGTGCACGCACGCGGCTTCCTCAAAATGACCCCGCCATTGATCACAGAATCAATGATTCACCATGACAACGAGAGCGGCGTACTTTTCCCCGTCAGAGGCAGAAATCTGAATGGAGGCTAACGGGCAAGTAAAAGACTAAATAAAAAAGAAAGGCAACACTGCCACAGTTATAAAACAACAACAGAAGCATGGCAAAGCACTGCAGACTGCCTGAATGTGTGTTCGTGTGTGTAGATTAAACATGACGGGGCAGATTTTGTGAATGGAAGTCCTTCCTCAGCATTAACGTTCAGGTGAACATGACTTTTTAAATGTGTCAGTTAATGAACACTGAGTGTTTCTTGTGATGGTCTTTGGTTTAAATAATCTTCATCTTATAATTGTAGATGGTCTGCAGTGCTGACTGTCTCATCAGCAATGTGACAAAGTGGTCTGGCTCAGTCCATGACTCCAGAGTCTTTGGACCTCTGGAATCTCTCAGCACCTGTCACATGGTGAGCCACACAACCTTTATTAAAAAACACTTTTTTACATCATAGCTGAATCAGGAGTGTCACTCTGTTCTAAGTTGTAATGATGAGATTTTGTATTGACAGGTGAATCCTCAGGTGTGTTGCTGGGGAACAGGGGGTCTGCCTGCCACCCTTCTCTCCTGACACCCTTCACAGACCTCCAGGAAGCACAGCAGGCCTACAATCACACCCATTCCAGGACAAGGACCGTAACTGAAATGACCTTTGGCCTCCTGAAGTTAAGGGTCAGCACTCTGAGGTCATGTGACATCACTGTGATCTGTGCTGTCCTCCATGTGGTCTGCTCAGGAAGGAGAGGGCCCCCAGAGTGCCAACACACATGGACTGGGACAATCCTGCCATCTGCCCTGATGACGACAGTGGTCGGCAGGTCAGGGACGAATAGGTTTTAAATTTTAGTTAAGATGCATGTTTTGAATTTAAGTTACATACATGCTTTGGCTGTGAATTTCAGTTAAATCTGGCAAATCTAATGTTTGTCTTGTATATTGTGTGTATTTATCTTTATTCAATAAAGAAACATCACGTTACTCTGTGTATTTATATTTATGGGTGATTCTCCAGCTATCAAAGAATTTGTGTCCCAGGTAGAAATGAGAAAAACAAAACCAGTCATTTTTTAGGAAGAACTCAGAAAAAATATGATAGAAAAAATTACTTTTTAATGATATTAAAAAAGGTTTTATATGAGTGCTTTTTACTGTATGTCCCTTGTCTATTGACCAGATTTTAGACCCTCAGTCCATCATATGACTGAAATTAATTTGATTCAACAAAATTTTTAATGACAGATGACACAGGACTTCCTTATTCTAAAGAGATATATCATGTTTTTGGAAGATTTATTAGTATTTCATTTATTTTTCATAAAAAAACACATAAAAATAAAAATAAAAAAACACCTGTCCCTTGTGGTCACTGACACACCACAAAATGTTACTTCAGAGATTTTTTTTAACTTCTTGCATACTTCACTTGTAACCTCATCAGTTATCATGATTTTTTAAGGATTTTTTGTTTCAAACATAAGATACTAAAACTGATGTTGCCTGATAACAAGGACAATGAAAGTGACTGAAATTCAGCAGTAAACATCATTCCCAGCACATGATGGACATGACATTTGTTGGTGGAAATGACAGCGAAAAACATTTTTGTTTTTCCCAAAAAAATTCATAAAAATAACTTGGCTACATTATATACTATATCTAGGATTTTTGAAAATTATTCAATTATGGTTAAAGTTCAGGTCTTGGGTTAAAAAAAAAGAAAGAATGATTCTGTAGAAAAAAGAAACTTGATTAAAGACTTCTGTAAGACTGTTAAAAGGTATTTGTTATCTAGATGATGAGCAAGTATTATCATTAATAAAAGCCTAAAATAAGTAAAGTTATGCGTTTGGATAGAGCTATGAGTGAAATTTCATTGAATGTTTTTTTAAAAAATGTGTTATTTTGTTAAATTGTTTGAAAGACACTTTCTTAGTTGGTGTGATGGAAATGACACTGTGTATATATAAATTAATTAATGATCTCAAATGTTTAGATAATGACAGTGGGTCTAGTTGAATGTGATAATATTGTGTACAATTGTGGGGAGTGGAATAACTATTAGTTTCCATTTGTGGTGGCTGCTTGCTGAGATGAGGGATGAGATTAAATAGATCCTGGAATTTAGCCAATGTGATGGGGTAAGGTATTTATCAACAGTTACACAACACTGTTGTTTGAAATGTGACAACAAGTAAACTTTGTCAGTTTGTACTTTAGTTTAGCAGCCGGCTATCTATGTGCTACTTGCAGCCTGTTGGTCTGAGACGTATCCATAGACTGAAGGTGTAACATTAGTGAATCCTTATGTCCTGCTCATCTACCAATCAGAGCTAACGTAACCTCACTCTTCATTTTATTGACAGACTCTCAAGTTTGATCAGATCACTGCAGAATAACTGCTGCATGTGGGCTGGAATGAACATAATCACAAACAGATTAGCTCATGTTTTAGCCTTTAGCCTGTGCTCTATCTCTCTCCTGTTTATCTTTCTTCTTCTCTTCTGTCCTTTTTCTGTCTGTCAGTTCAGCTCCAGTTTCCACCATCACTACTGAATTAATCACAGAAATCATTTTCAGCAGAGAAAAACACAGATCTCTCTTCTCACTATGAAACTTCATCAGCTGCCATGGTGTTGTCATAGAGACTTCAACGTGATGTAAATCAATCTGTTCTTGTCTGACCTGGTCAGGAAGCTGAGAAATATAATTTAGAAATAACCTTTATTGGTGCAGATAATCTCATTTTATGCTGTGGATAAGGATCAGGCAGATATCTAGAGGAGAGACTTTTTCCAGATCACTTAGAAAGACCTCACAGTCCCTTTAAGAGCAGCAAATATACACTATATGCCTCCAAATATCGATGTGTGAAGTGATATTTATGTATCATTAATAACCAGTTATTTTAGCTCTGGTAATGTCTGGTAATGTCGTTAGCCTGTAAATGGGATTCCACTTTATAAATTGGCACTGGTAAGCTTGCAGACTGTTTACAGACTGGTTGCATATGATAAGTTAGTTTCTGCTAAATGCTGTTATAAATATGCAATATAACAAATAATGTTCATCTTTTTTATTTGAAACCCCAGTGTTTGAGGTCTCATGGCCAAATCAAGATGAACAGTCTCAATTCACAAACAGCATTCACATCTTTGCTGGCCAAGAGGTTGATACTGTTGTTCCACCAAACCAAGCAGGAAGCTGGATGCTAGCTGTAGTTTCTTAAATTGAAAAAAAAAAAAAAAAAAAAAAAAAAAACATAAAAAGATTCACTTTCTGCTCTTTTTTTTTTTTTCTTTTTTCAGCCACTTATTTTCAAAGTGTCTATGCGAGTGTCTGGCAGTGATGAATAAGGAGAGGACCAATTTAGAGAGACAAAGAGCTGCCAAACAACTTTTTTGGAAGTCATCAAAGAAGCTTCAATAAAACCAGACTTAATAAGTGTCACAGGAAATACAAGAAAACTACAAATGAAGTGCTTTATTTCCTCATAAAACATTTTGATGTTTTTCTGAAAGAAATAATTAGCCAGACAACATGTACACCAACAGCATATTGGCAGAGCTGTTGGGTCAGCACAGAGAATCAGGTGACAACGACACAAGAGAAAAGGACACACTTGCTGGCTTAAGATAACCCTTTAAAGCCACTGTGAATCAAAAATGTCAAAAACGGATGTGTTTTCAAAGAAATAACTAATTAGTTCAGTCAGTGGCAGTGAGAGGAACAAAGAAATGGAAAGCAGAAGGGAAAGACGATAAAGGCTGTTAGGAGCAGTAGCAAAGGGTAGGGATGACCTTGGATGTCTTCAGGTCCCTTCACACAACTAGACACATTAGAGGGAATCAGGGCAGCTGTGGAGGATAAAAGAACTGACAGAGCAAAAGCAAGGAGACATCAAGGAGCTTCAACCATATGAAAGCAGGTGATAGAGTCCAAAATCACACAGATGTTTTTAGGGGGCAGATCAGTCAACATCAAGTTCTCCATCTGAGCTGTTTACCATGTCTTGCCTAGTTCATCCAGACTGTACTGTTGGGGCCTCAAAGAGGGACGATCCTGTCACCTCTCAAGACCACACCTCGAGCTGCTGCCTCAGAGAAGCTGTTGATGGGCTCAATGCTACGTCTTAGTTGCTGAGATTATTTGCAATAGACTCAACATCAGTCAGAGGACAGGGCTTATCAGGAGTACCATACGCAAGAAAGGAGGTGATTGACAAAGGCTGTGTGCACAAAGAGCAGAGTAAAGGAGCTGAGGAATATCTGAGAACAGATGGGCTTACAATCCAAGGGTTGGCCCATGGAGGTTAGGTGTCAGAGCTTTGTAGGCCGGTCACTCTGGAGAATGGTCGCTAGGGTGAAGGCTGAAGTATGATCAGCCCTGGTTGAGTCACATACAGGTGAGGATATGTGATAGAATAGAATAGAATAGAATAGAATAGAATAGAATAGAACATACTTTTTTCATTCTTGAAGGGAAATTCAGGGGTCACAGCAGCAAACAAAGTGTATAGTGCAAAATTTCAAGGACATATAAATAGTATAATATAATAAATGTCAACTAGAAAAACAAGTCTATCAGAGACAACAGATTGGCAATAATTCTCATGTCAGCCTCCACCTCCCCATGGTCCACGGGGTCCACAAGGTCCACAAGGTCCACAGGGTCCACAGAGTCCAGGACTGAACTGGCCTTCTTCACCGGAGTGTTCAGTCTCGTTCTCCTGTATCCTGTCCGCTCACAGCAGGTGAAATCCTTCATCATGAATCTGTGTCCAGCGTTAGCTCTGTTAGCCATGTCTCTATGCTACTCTGCCAGCATTGACCCTCTGGTGCTGCATTAAGCACAGCCAGCTCGCCCATCTTATTGGACAGACTAACTGATGGGTTAAAGGTTATATGACTGATGATGTGCCTGAACAAAGCTTCATTAAGATGTTTCTCAAAGCAGTTGTAAGATAAACTGAAGTCCTTTGCACATCTTAAATTTTCCCAAATAGACCCAGGAGCCATCTTTACTTATCTTTTTAGAAAATGTAGTAAAGGAGGCAAAACTCTGCTTAACGTCCATTAACGGAGCAACTCCTTCCCTAACAGGTGCAGTTGTGTGTCAATTCACAAAGAAGAAAAAATTAATTAGTGCCTTATTATTTATTTTTTTAATTTATTGATTGCATGCGTTGTCAGTGATGACTATTTTTTATTTTATTTATTTTTTATTATTTTTTAAAATATATATATTTTTACATGTTCAAAATAAAATATTCATTTTGATTCAAAGAAATTTATTGCATGCAAAACTAAATAAATAAATCTTGAGGGTTGGACTCGACATTGGAAGAACATTAATTTAAAAAGCACCATGAAAGTGTAATTATCATTCCTTAAGAAATAAATATCCCTTAGAAAAACTTCATGTTTGAGTAAAACATTTAAACATTCCCCCTAAGCCAAAATATTGACGTTATAATTTCTTGTTTGTCCTCCACCCATCAAGACTTCTGACTTGCCTGATGCTGCCGAACCTTCTCAACATAAAATACAGCCGATACTCAAGACGCATGCACTACACATTCCATCTTCATTCAGCTCACAAAATGCTTCCCATGATTAAGAGCCTTCTGTCCCCACTGCCTCACCCACATTAAGTGATGAGTTCCTCACTGCGATGGAGGAGTTACCCCCAACACCCAACTTTGTTAAAGTCACGTCCATCAGCAGCCCACCAGCCATCTGTCTCTTTCCTCGTTAAGAACTATTAATTGTCCACACATGTCACATGCTGTGTTGTTTATTAATTCACATCCTGCGCCCATTAGGATCCATCAAGAGTCTGGAGATAAATAGCTGCCCATTAGACAGCTCAATCTTCACATGTGAGACGGTCCTGTGTGTGGCTCCTGTTACAAACAACTCTGGGATGTAAAAGTCACCTTTCTCAGCTGCAACAGATGATGAAATAGTGATCTATCATATTCAGCTTAAAAGTAAGTGCAGTGAAGAGTGGGAGAAAAAATTGCACATTGTTCATACAAAAATTAAATGTAAAGACACTGTTAGACTACAGTCAACACATTTGTAATGGAATAGACAAAAATATATTTTATTTATATTATTTTTCACGTGAGAAGCAACAATTAATTCTATGGAATGCTTATAGTACATGCATGCAGGGAGCATGAAGATAACTCCAGTGAGTAGGAGGGGAATATGTTCAATGCAAATTAAAGCTGCACCAAAGGTTAAACAACCGTGTTACTATATATTACCTGTTGACCTTGAATAATGCATCACATAATATATGCACCTCTTTTGCAGATGGGTAAGAATATTGTGGGCTGAAACTGTGGACCACAAACTGTGAGTGTTTATGTGACTCATTGCTACATAAAACATCAGTTGTGCATTCTTCATTCTTGGAGTGGAAAACTAAACAACATATAAGAATAATATATAAGAATATGGGGAGAAAGGAAAAAGATATTTATTTAACAGCAATTTGCTTAATGTGTCTGTAGACAGGTTCTATCAAACGGGGGGAAACAGTCATTTTAAATCAAATATAGGGCTGTCTGTGTTAATATTTGTTTGATGCAATTTCCTTTTAACACCTCTTTTCTTTCTTTCTCTTTCTTTCTCTTTCTTTTTTTCGTTCTTTCTTTCGTCAATGCAGTGTACACACACACACACGCACACACACACACACACACACACACACACACACACACACACACACACACACACACACACATTGTGCGATTTGCAGTCCATATGACATAATGATTTCACTGCAAAAAATAAAAAGTAAAAGTGTCACATGGCAGGGCTTCTTTTTAGTGTTGTTCACATTAGACTCCATGTTTTTATGTTTTAACCATTCACTGCAGTGAAGTCGGTGCCAGATGTGCTGTTTTAATACTCTTGTATGAGTCGTGAGTATTGTGCCTTGAAGACTGTAACTCTCTGGGCTAATAAGGGTGGGAGAAAAAAATTGATTGACATAAGCATAGCAATTATATAGATAGATAGATAGATAGATTGATAGATAGATAGATAGATAGATAGATAGATAGATAGATAGATAGATAGATAGATAGATAGATAGATAGATAGATAGATAGATAGACAGATAGATAGATAGATAGATAGATAGATAGATAGATAGATAGATAGATAGATAGATAGATAAGGTAGTTGCCTTAATAGGCCAAAAGTTGGTGCTATTGTTCTGTCCTCACCCTCAGCCTGTACATGTTTTGGCTCAGTGTTTGTTTGTAGTTAGAAAGGTATTTACCACAGATGGTTCTCAACATCGTAGTCAAATACTGTAAAGAATAAACTGTTAATGTGCTGTTTTGTTTAAATGTGTAAGTTATTAAGATGTCCGGTATGACTGACATAATTTCTGCTAACTTTGTATCTGTGTGTTAGCCCCCTGGGATACGTTCTGTTTTTCTACCTGTGGGTTTTCTATTCTGCTGTGTTTTCAGCCGAAACCTCACTTAAGAGTGTTTTGTAGCTGTGCAAGAGCAGTACTATATTTGAAAACTGTACAACTGTTGTTTTATGACTGATCCTGACGTTCAGTGTTTGTTTATGGTTTGAAAGGGTTTGCGAGCATCAAAGCTCAATAAACGTCACAGTCTCAGCCATGACTGTGACCAGTGTGTCTGACTCGTCCTTCAACTTGCACCCAAACAACAACAGAACTATTAACACAATGTAGAGTCTCCAGGTGTAACATCACACGGGCGTAAGGGTTACATATATATCTAAGAGGGTATTTCTAGATGATCAATGTTTTTTTTTGATTGCTACCTAAATTCATAGCCAACATCACCAACTAGCCAAGCTCACAGCTGAGGCAGAAAGTCCTTCTTTCCTTTCTACTCTGCTTAAGGGTCAAATTTGCACAGGCAGTACCTTTGGTGTTATCCCAGCACATTTTTCTGGACAGTGTTTGTCATTGTTTGGAAAAATATCATTAGTGCTTTGTTTAATGGTCATTTATTCCCATTTAGAAAAAAAAAGTAGTTTGCTATACAAAGCCTGACTTTGTCAGTCTCTCGTGAGATGAGTTCTGTTGTAATAGATGGCTTACTTAAAGTATCTTAATGATACATGACAGTATGATAAAGTCATGGCAACATCTTCCTTCTGTGAGAATGAACAAATAAACTCACAGCTTGGTTAACTCTAACTGCATGAAATGAACTGAAATTAAAGAGATAGGCAGAGAGAACGGCACTGAAATAAATCTTCATGAGCTGAAGACCCTTTGTTCTGTTCGTGTCCCTCCATGTGACTGTGTTTGAATGTGCCAGTCAAACACAGAGGTATAAAGCCTGGTGTTTGTCTGAAAGCACTGACACTAGATATGCACAGCAGTGCCCTGTGAGACCTTTTTATATTCAATCACTGGATTCATTCATTCAGTCTCCATAACTGGTTTAGCAGAGCTGTCTTCCATTGTATTAGGCTGTGTAAAATGGTAAATGAAAACAAGCCTACACTCTCTGTGATGCACTGCAGCCACACCACTCAATCTGACAGTTGCATCATTTTAAAAATTGCAACAAGGTCTACTTTATAACCCCTGCAGCAGGGGCAATTTTGCTTGTAACGATGGCTTGGCAATTTTGCCATCCATCTACTCTGCAAGAGAAGATAAACAAAAGCTGCCAAGAGTGAGTTTGCATCAAGTGAAGACAAAGATGGCAGCACTGCTGATTTGGCTGTCAGGGAAAAGGATGCTTCTGGATAGACAAATTATTACTGAAATCAAACACAAGATTATCGCACATTTTACGAGTAATTAGATTCAAAATCATGACTGATGGCTATTTTATTTTGGATGCATTGATCACTAATGCCTAAAAACTCTGTTTGATCTTAAACCACTCGGCAAATATTACTCAATCATTCCTAGTTCCTCATAAATGTCAGTTACTCCTTCAAACTCAGCTGACAGTTTATTCAAAGTTTTGTCTGACTTTTATTTGGCAATGCCTCAAACTTCACAAGCTTGCTAGAATTACAGTCATTAACTTTTTTCATGAGGAAATAAAAAATTGTTAAATTTGATGGCGAAAAACATTGTTTTATGGAGACTTACACATTTGCAAATTGCTAAGTATTCATACGTGGTAGAAATCCCTGAATCTGCCTGTGAAATGCTAAAATGGTCACTGCATAATGACGTCCTACCTGGTTCATGACAGGTTGGAGGCACGGGCCTCAAACACCAAGGTATGTTCAAACAGGCCTCCAGAAGGCTGGCCAGTAAGAGTGGGTATGTTGATAGATGGTGTAATGCTTCAAAAAAGCGCAATACCCCTTTTTTAATGACATTTTTGCTCAAAATGAAGGCTAAAAATTTAGCCTGCTCCTTATTCCTGAGAAATACAACTTGCATACATTAATTATGAATGCATCTTTTTTTATTCCAAAAACACAACTAGAGAGAAAAAGTAACAGGTGCATTATTAATTCATTCTTAACACACTAACTGAAAGCTTACACTAAAATATCTCGCTAATGTTACCGTCAATTTCCTCCCGACAAGTGAAGAGTTAACTAATATCACCACTGTGTATTGAAAGAATTAATGTTTACAAGCTAAAGAGTATCTTCAATTTCTTGGTCCCATTTGTTCTTCCTTTTTCTTTTTTTATCATCATGAATGTGATCTTTTGAAAGGACGGCAATCTGTTTGTGAATAAGTAATCCATAAAATATCCTTGGGCTTGAAAGACTTAAAAAAAAAACGCAAGCAGGGTTGTCATCAATATTAAATCCTTGTGAAAAATGCAACAAGACTTTGTGACATTTTTCTTTCTTGCAGTGACCTCGAGAAACTGTTGAGGCTGTCAGTTTTGATAAGAAAGTCATGTGGCCTGAGGCTCGAGTATCCAGCGAGTCATCATCTTCCTGCAGTTTGTAAGCACAACACGGGCCCTGCAGCTCCTGTATGGTTTGAGCTCTTGAGCTGTTATGAACAGACTGAAATTAATACAGATGTCTCTTTCATGACTTTTAAAAGTAAACTATATCATCAAAGCCAAGATTGATTGTTTTTGTGGCTTGATGAGCAACATTGCAGTTCATCATATTACCTGAGTATATTCATTAATCGTATTGGCTCTGAGTAATTAGCATTTTTATTGCATTATTGAGGGAGTTAAAGGTCTCCAAGAGTGAAACCCAAGCATGAGACTTGGTCAACATGGGTCAAACTGATTCTCAGCATTGGTGTCAGTTGTTGTCAAACCAATAATGACTGACCACATCTTAAAGCTAACAACAGGGGGATGATTTAAAAGACTAAATTTCAAAGCCATCCATGCAAAAGGATTTCCAGCAGTGGGCCTGGACCAGATATTTGTATGAGATCATATAAAAGTGTTACAAATGTAAGGGAAATGGTTCTAAGCACCGTGTACTTGAATGTCCCTGAACACTTTGAAGATTTTGTGCATTTTGTGAGACAATTATTGTAGGAACTAAACGAAAGGAGATCAAGTGATGAAACACAAGGGTGCCATTGACATAATGATACTTCATGCTGCAGGTTAAGATTTATGTGTCCTTGCTCTAACCTGAGGCGCCTTTGGGAGATGAATGTGTGCACTTCTGCCTAAGTGCATGAATCTTTTGTCTGTGGCAATAATTTCAGACATAACGGCACCAGAAACACTATGTGCTCAACAGTGTTACAGGTTAATAGACTTCCAAGGCACAGAGACATTTCCATTTCTGACAACCTTTGTAGAGAGCCATGAACTTACTTTACTGCAATCTATATGAGATAGTCAGGCAGCAAGCTGCTCTGAGAGGAACTATCTCAGAGGGGTAAAGATCCTGTAAATCAACTACTGACTGCATCCTTAAGTACACACCATGAAAATCAAGATGTAGTCATTCCACAAAGCTCCTACATTGCTTCATGTGTTCATTTTGTACTAATGACAGCACAAGTTCTCAGTGAAGAGATTGTTTTTTCTTTTTTTTTTTTTTTTAAATAACTAGTATATATCTGACTAGCTCAAAGGCTAATTTGTGAAATAAACCGGTGTTATTATGCTCAGTGCAGCTGTAAGACAGATCTGCCAGAACAAAATACATATGTGTGCATGTAAGTAAAAGACTGCCTTTAGTTATGATGGATGACTGTGGCCACATTAACCTTACAAAGCCTGACCCATCAAGTACAAGTACAAGTAGCCTGAAAGATCTCTCTTATTTTTTGGAACTGAGATGTTTATTAACCCTTCTATTAAAAACCACCAAAAATCATTGCGGCATCATTCTGTTTATATTTTTTGTATCATATTTGTACATTTGGCAGTTTTGGCAACTTTTTAAGTAACATTTTTTTTTTTTTTTTTTTGGTGTAAATATTCAGTCATTAAATGCATCATAAACTTATTTTAAAAAATGAGTTTAGATGTTATTCTTACATTAACTACTTGAAAATTAGCAATGATTGACTAATATAAAAAATGGGGGGGGGGGGGGGGGGTTCCTGGGTTCCTGGTTCCTGGGTGCAGCCATTTTGAAAAACGCCAAAATATAACTTCAGCTGCCTGTAGTGGACTGATATTCTTCAGGGGGATAGAATACTTTTTAAAATTTATTCTCACAGGTTTTTAATGGAAAACAAAATAACCATGTTGATGAGATAGAGGTCCAGTGTCAAATATGATACGTTCTGTAGTAAAGGGTTAAGGACGTATAAAAGGGGATTTTAAGAAATTCTTACAATTATGGAAACAAATTGGTGAAGTTGCAAGAGTAAAGTCATTAATTTATAAGAGCAACCTTGAAATATAAAGAGTCATGATTACAAGCTTAGGTTGATCTGTAGACTGAAGAATATGGATCACTTTGTGAAGAGATGATCTTCAGTTTCACTACAGATTTCCACTTTCACTGGATATTAATGTACCTACTGGAAAAGCAGACTCACTTTTTTTGCCCACTGAGTTACTATGATTGGTCCAAGTTGGTCCTGAAGACCAAATGCTGTGTCATGACACGAAATCCATGAATACCTGAACAAGCTTGATACTGATTCCTGTTCTGTTTTCATTCTCTAATAGTTTAATGTGAGACACTTGTACTGTTATTCAAAAATGTAAACTGTGAAGCACATAAATCTGTCATTATTTGGTGACAATCAGGAGGGGGGTGGGGTGGGGTGCTCTCTCACATTTTCAAGTAGATAAATATTACATTTTTTTACTTATGCCTTCACTAACATATCTCATGGGCACCCTCCAACTGAAAACTGCAAGTCGAAATGTGGATGCAGCATTCCTTTAAGAAGCGTGTCTTAATGCTGAGAGACCTGGCTCCAGGGTGGTCATTCTTCACAGGGATAGAGTGATAGCTCAAAGTGGGTAGAAGACTTTTCATTTGCATTTTTTTTCGTCTGATCAGCCCCACTTTATCCAACAAGGGTTTTTTGCAGCCAAGACAACTGTGTTTACCCTTTGCTCTGTGTGCAGGAGTCCTTCCTCTGTTGCACCTTGTGAAGCTTCTTGAACCACAACTGTTAAAAAAAAAAAAAAGCCAAGGCCATAAATTAGGACGAGATGTGTCTGCAACGACGTGGCTATGCAAACGACCCCTTTATTGCAGACTGACTCAAGAGCTGACAAAGATTAATGGCACACATTATGGACAGAGAAGCTGAATGTTCATGTGCTGACCAACATCTTGCCCTCAGCACGGCTCATTCATTATAGTTAGAGAGACGATTGACTCTAATTATGATCAACAACCAGTAATTGAGTGTGGTCTGTTGTCATTATCATGACATCAAATTGTCTCAGACAGTATGTTATATCACATAAAGAGGAAAAATAGGGTGGAAAGATTGGAAGAGAGAGGAAAAAGCTGCTGGATGATCTAATGTTTTCCAGGTCAAGGGACCATCATATAGAAGAGCTGATTTCAGTGAGTACTGCACTGTAATTTCACTGCTTACAGCTTTTTGATGCCCCTGATGACATCATGACAACAGTCTGGATTTCTGCTAGAGTCTCCCGCTTTTTAACCTGACATACCAAACAGGCGTAATTGTCAGATTCTCAAGTTTCAGCAACATGTGTAAACAGACGGGAAGAAGACGGGAGAATTTCATCAACAACGCTTTAATTCTCATGTCATCCTTGAAAATTTGCAGATAATACACCATTTATGCTAGCTGAATATTGTGAAAAACAAATAATTATTTGCTTCTCATTGCTCTCAGCAAGTCCTAAATTGCGTTGTAGGACTTTGTATTGCAGTGATAAATAAGAACACAATGGGGAAAAAAAAAATCCGAAACATCAAAATCTGCAAATTCTTTGAATGACGTCCCCCTACAAATATTTGTCCCATGTTCCTTAGGCTTGAGGTTCTGAAATGTGTTTTATATAGTAATTCTTCTTCTTCTTTTTTTTCAATTCTTTTTAAAACTATAAAATCAGACAAAATTAATTTGCATTCTTCTTTTTTTCTAGTGATTTATAGCTTTTAAAATTTGTTACACTGCATGAAGACATAATTGAGAAACAAGAAACTGCTTTGGATCCTTTTTTTTTTAAAACAATTTAAACCTCTGTTTTTTAAAAGGGCAGCTATTTGCTATTTGCTTGTGATGGTCAGTCATGGAGTAGTCCTCAGAAATAAAATAAAAAAAACCCTCCTCAGTGGATATTTTATCTCCATTTATAAGCTTTTCTGGCAACAGCAACGAGGCTGAATGCTTCACCCACTACTACTTGCACATAGCGTTTAAGCTAGAGGGCGATCAATTACTGTGTGTGTGGCAACAGCTTAAAGTCTCATCCTACTCTGCTTTACAGTGAAATGGAACGGGTTTCACTCAAGCCAATGAAAACAAACTCACTCTGAGTACATCCTCAAGTGTTCTAGGTCATTTATGGAGGAATGGTGAGACACTTGAGTAAAGAACTGTTCATTAATGATCCAGTATGGCCCGACCCTCCCACTGAACATCAAACATACTTGTTGTTGGATCATTTTCCAAGTGCTTTGCAGAAACTGTCCTTGGCTTGAATAATTATTTAAATATTTGAATATGTTAGCATTCAAAGATGAGGGCGTGGAGGTCAAGGCCTGGATTATCACGTGCTCTGAACAGTTTGGGGGGATCTGGAAACATACTGATGGTTTGTTTTAAGAGTTACTCTCTGAGCAAAAATATTACAGTGTGACTTTAGCTGTTTAACCCAGTTGTACAATTATCATTACATGGTTATTTGGTCATTAAAAACACATTCAGTGCTATCATTTCTACAGTTTAGGGTAATAAAAGTGCTCATGGCTGTGGCAGCTCAAAACAACTCTGATGACAGAAATACTGAAAAATGCTGCCAGTGTGTTAGCAGACTCTTGGAGTATTGGAGTCATCCAAAGGGTACCTGTGAATATTTATGTTTGTGTCTATCTGATACAACAATTAATGGGCGTCATATAAAAGCTTTATGAAAAGTGGGAAACCAAAACCCAAGGATAAAAAAAAACTGGATCACCACTGTCTAAGTTTCATAAACCCATCCTGAACTCTTTCCTCCACTTTTATTCTTTGGAACCATAAATAGCTCACCCCTTCTTGCTTTAGCACTAAATTGCTGATGCAGATTAAATGTATAAGGAGACGATTAATCAGAGACAAGAATGTAGCCTATAAACATGCAGAATATCAAACAGGGATCAAATTGCTGAGTCAAAAAAAAAAAAAAAAAAATCTGATTAATGAATCAGGATGTGTAGTCCTGTCAGTTTATTATCCTGCACAGTATGGCCCTATAATGTGGCCTGTAATAGAACTAAAAAACAAACTTGTCAGATTCTTCAAAGAGACTTTGACTTGAAGGCCTTTCTGCATGGATTGTTGAGCTGTTCTTTGCTTTGAAAGGTTTGTTAATCCAAAGTCCCTTCTTTGCCATTTTCGAGACTCGTGCCCTTTTCTTCAGATGACAAATGCGCCCTTCAGTGGATAAAACCACGCCAAGGACGACTACAGGGCAAGTGCTCGGGGTTGTCCACATACTTATATGAAGAACCAGACCTCAAGGACAGTATCTAGCATGTTGCAGTATTTGTAGAGAGAGGGGATTGGGAGCTTATAAATTAATGCACAGACATGGAAACATTTTGACCCTGCCCTCTTTCAGAGCAAAAACAACCTTGTTTGAATGCTAAATAAATCAAATAATATGGTCCAGATTGTTGTATTTCTTCTTGCTTTTCATCTTTAAAACAGAAACATACATAATTCTCATTGGTACAATCAACCAACTGGCTTCCAAATGTCCACCTGAGTATAACATGTTCTTTCACCATCATACATGAAAACAAAGGTGCCTGAAATCATGGCTTATACGAGAAAATAAAACACGAGGCCCAATAAGTGGGCTTAAAGGCAATTAGACTTAATGATGTGGGAAAAGTATTTAACTATTTGTTTTTAAAAAAAAAAATCCAAGGACATCACTTTGTAAACTGTAAAATCAATTTCATCATGTAACAGCAACCAGTCAGTAAAAAAAACAAAAACAAAGAGACGTTCACAAGACTGATAAGCAGGACATGAACATGGCATTTGTCTCAGAAATGTCAGCTAGCCCATGGCAGGACACAAGCTTGACTTCCACAACAGGAACCCAGGCACTTTAGAAACACTGTTCATGAAACACACCCCAACTTCACAAGAAAAACAATGAAAGAAAATTAGTAATTAAATAAATTGTTTCCTTATTGGAGGAAACAATAAACAAGCCACTGCAGTCCCAGATCTAAATAAGGGGTGATGGAAGCTGAAGTGCACAGAGGCAGGGCACAGCTTGAAGTGCAGTTTGGCCATGCTGGGACTTCTTTGGGCATAACTGCATTGGCCATATGTAGGACTGCTTTCACATGACTTCACCAAGACAGGTTGGTTGATTGATTCATAAACTGTTGATTGATTTAAGGTGATATACGGCTAAAAAAATGTGATCCAACAGCAAAGAAAATGATGACGTGTGGACATAAAGAAAAACCAAGCAGCACATCAATACATTTTTACTGCACTTCTATGGCTGTCTTGGTGGACCTTTTTTAATAACAGGATATTCATTTCCAAATAGATATATGAGTTTACCCCAACCATCTAACTCTGTGCATTGCAACATTGAAAACAATGGTATCCAAAACTAGATATAAGTGCAGTTCTAAGACTTTAAGAGAATTAATAGCCATATATAAGTTCATATATCATGTATTGAAACATACTGTTCAAAAAAAGTTCAGGCCCACATTACTTTTGCTGTGATATTTTTGAATGTCAAATGTATTCCATCAAAGTTAAAGAAATTTAAACGTCTGTGTTATATTCATATTTGTCTTTTATTTGGAGTCCTTCTCTCAAGGAACTCTCAGTCGTTTCACTCACTTAAGGGATATTTCTCTCATATTGTTTCATAAATAAAACAATGGATTTAAAAAAAAATAAAAGCAAATAAAAGCAACAGAGTAACCTAAAAGGTATAGAAAAACAAAAGAAGTGTTGGTAAACAAATGAAATCACAATTGTCAGCATGTCAACATAGATGCCCGTTTCGATCAGTGGACTAACTTTTTTGAATCGTTCATTTTCACATTACCATAATTTGATCCATTGGAAATAAAGATAGATCTCATTAGATCCATCCATCAATCCATCAATCCATCCATCCATCCATCTATCCATCCATCCATCCATCTATCCATCCATCCATCCATCCATCCATCCATCCATCCATCCATCCATCCATCTATTGAAGGTACATTTACAGTAAGCCTTCACATTCCTGTGACCAAAGTGCAGATCTTCTCTGTAATAGTTGTTTTGATTTTTGCCATCAAATGAAAAAAAAAAAAAAAATCTTTCACTCATAGTTTTATATCTCTTATATACCTCAGATCATCCTCTTCCCTCCATCTCAATGTGCCCACTGCCCGTCTTTGCACCATGGGGAGCAGAGCTTTCAGCTGCTCTGCTCCCCAACTCTGGAACTCTCTCCCACCGGACCTCCGTAACTCCTCCGCCCTGCCCATCTTCAAATCTAAACTCAAAACTCATCTGTTCAGACATGCTTACTCTCTTTAAACTGTTTCTCATGCACCTCCTTCCCCATTTTTATTTTTTATTGTACTGTTTGTTGTCTTTTATCTATATCTGCATTTTTTATATATACTTTCTGTACAGCGTCCTTGGGTGTCCTGAAAGGCGCTTTTAAATAAAATGTATTATTATTATTATTATTATTATTATTATTATTATTATTATTATATAATCTGTAACATGAGATTTGGCTCATTCTAATAAAATGTGATCCGACATTCAAATTCATGCACACTGACATGAGGAGCACTGCTCTATAAATACATTGTTTCAGATGAGCAGGGGGTTTGATTTGTGTCAGGATAAGGGTGCTAAAAGACTAATGTTTTTAGTCACAGAGGAAAATTCATTGATTCATAACAGGATGAAGTGAAAGCTCACTGATTTATAATCACAGCATGCTCCGAAAGGTGACGAGCTGTCAGATCACATTTGATTTTGGAGGCGTTTCTCCTCCATTATTAGGTGTGATGATTAAAGCAGGAGGAGAGCCGGGCCGTGAGGTGCAGCTTGAAAAAAAAAAAAAGGTTTGATGTGGCTATATGAAGCCCAGAGGCAAGTCAGGCATCCTTTATTGCCTTGTTGTGTTACATTATTCATGTTCTGTAGCAGTGTTGTGTCTCATAAAAGGATAATGGCAGAGCTGTATTCACTTAGAATGTGCTTAATTCATGAGTGTGAGGAGTTTCAAGTGAACACATCGGGGTGGAAAAATGTCACTTGTGATGCTGTTCAGTGCTGTCATGATGCATAATCCAGGTTATTAAAAACTTTGAAGCGGTTTTATAAAATATTGTTTTTCTGAAAAAAGCACGTCTCATGACATTGTGTCAGAAAAAGACATTTTGCCTTGCTCAAATGGGGGATATTGTGCTTTTTTTAGGCATTATTTTATCCCTCTGAAACCATGTGGTAGCTTTACATGACTAACAGCTAAAAAAACAAAAACAAAACAAAATCTTAGGCCTCTGTCTGAAACATTCTGTTAGCTGCTGTGTCTTTAAGACTTCCCACTCCACAAACACCCTTCCCTCTGATCAGCCCTGGTTAGCCCTCTGGATGCCTGTTTGGAGCAGACCTTGGTGTTTGAGGCCCACCTCTCCAATGTGTCATGAACACGTTAGAAGATCTTTATATGATGATCTCATGATTTCAGCAAGTTTGTGAAGATCTGGTGAAGGTCTCTTATCATTTTTAGGTTTGTATATTTTTGTTTTCACACCACGTGTCATCTGTTTCAGCAACAGTTCCTGGCAGGATGACACAAATTGTTTTTGCTTTCAAGAATGGTACGGTAATTGCAGGCAAGAGTAATGCAATATGTTTGACATGTAAAAACAACAACACATTTCTGCCCGTTAAAGGGAAGTTTTTCCTCCCCATTGTAACTTGCTAAATGCTGCAAAGGTCTGTACTCATGGTGGGTTAAGATGAGATCAGACTTCTTATCTTTTTGTTGATGTTGGGTCTCTGATAATAAAATAAAATAAAATAAAATAAAATAAAATAAAATAAAATAAAATAAAATAAAATAAAATAAAATAAATAAAATAAAATGTTATTGACGTTAACTCATTGGCTGCCATTGACTTCTATAGATGGTGTCTGGTGGGTGGTGTCTGGTGGACCTTGCCTATCAATATCAGGTTTATAAACTACTGTAGGGGGCAGCGCTGCTCTCTTTGAATAAGACATCATCAGAGATATGAGAAGAAGATGCGAGATGACGGAGACATGGTAAGACATTGCAAGTCGGAAAAGTTCAGGCAGCCCACACTCAAACAGAGAATGTGTTTCGGTAGTTCAGAGAGAGAGAGAGAGCGAGTGTTGTGCAACCGTCAGAAAAGACGACTGAGATCAGAGGAGAGATGAAAGAAGAGAGTCTACTCTAACTGTTGGTAGCTTCAGAGTTTACAGAGTTAGAACACAATATTCTGTGGGTCTAGAGCTGTTAATGATTTTGGAAAGAGTCTTTAGATAATTTAGCACAATATAAATAAAGCCTGATTGAATCAACAATGATGAATGCGAGGAAAGTATAAATAAATATGGGGACTTAAAGTCAAGGTTTGTAATCAGATTTAGATAGACTTTTTGTTATTCTGGTTAAAATGATCTTTATGTCCTGATGTCAATCAATACATGATGTGTTCTTAAAACAGAGTGAAAAATATCTGCTGTCTACAGCAGGAGGAAACCTGGGAAAACACCAACCAATCCTAGTGTTTGGCAACCAATTTATTAAACCAATCAGATCCCATTCTGCTCATCTCCTGCATGTACATTTTGCCGACTTGCAGTAGCCCTGATTCAATGCTCATAACCAAGAGGGATCACAGTACTCTGGAGAATGTCAGAAAAACTACCAATACCCTGATTACTGGTAACGTAGAGCAAACAAAAACAATGAGCTGAGGACCAGTTTGAGTCTGTGGTTTGAATCAGTCACCATCATATGATTGCGAATCAGTGGTGCTCCTACATGTGAGCGTGGTGTCGAGTCCTGAGGAGATGCTACATTCAAAATTATGCTAGCTTTCCGTGACTACCAACCATAGACTGTATAACTAATGGATGTAGTCTCCACATCGTCACCCGTCTGTGTCTGAAATGGATTTTTGAAGCAAAACGGCCGTACAGTGTGTGCCGATGGTGAAATTAGTGATTCAGACGGGAGACATTCTTTGTACCAGACTGTAAATGTGCTTATTATGGCCGTGAAAACGGCTTTTTTTTGGCTTGGTGTGTTTGTGACTTCCGGTACTTCTGGAGCCAGCCTCAAGTGGACACTCGAGGAACAGCAGACTTTATCACTTCCGCGTTGTCTCATATTTTCAGACTGGAGCTTGCCGCTTGCTACCAACCCTGTCTTTAAACTGAGATCGTAGGAACGTTTCTTTGGTGACTCTAACTCAAATACTGAGGAGTCAAGACTTGAGGGTAGTCACTGGACTGCATCACTGACCTTGACTATCACTGACATCTGTATAATCTCATTTTGTTTGCTTTGATGGTCTGTGTCCAGAAAATGATGGTTCCAATCAGGAGAGGGTTAAATTCTAATTTCAGGCAGTCATGTTATCTTATCTGGCAGGTATGTCAGCCCTCTCAGGCACCTAATCAGTTTCCCTGCCTGGTGGAACCATTTCAGGTTTTTGCACAGCTAAATTGATCCATCTGAGAAATTGTTAAGTAGAGCATTGTCCCTGGCTGCAGACACCATTGGGAAATCACAGGATTGTCCTCCGCAATGACATGAATGACGGCTCCGGCAGCCACAGGGAGAGTTTTAATCAGGCATGATGACAGGGGGAGAGATGAAGGTGCATGGAGCAGAATACAGAGGCAACAATGTGAAAGAAATCATGACAATGATACTGATACAATGTTTATTCTGGCCAATCACTGATTCAAGGATAGCAGATAGTTTATAAACCGTTTCAGTGGGCACACATCTCAGGGAGAGGAGGGGACTGTGGATGCTCTGTACCCCGTAGTTATTTATTTGTTCACTGAGGGATATAATTAGAAAGAGAAAGAGCTCCCCTGGGGTCCTTCCAACATTTTATTTTTGTGGGAGTCCCTCTTTGCTTACTCCAGGCTAAACTAAAAAAGAGAGATAAAACAATGTTTCATTATGACAGTAACAAACTGTTGCACTGCAAGGTAGTTTCGCTGAGTTAATTATTATGAGTGAATTGCAAAATGTAGAGTGAGGTCAGTAAAATATATAAACTATAATCCAGAGTAGATCCTGTGTTGAAATTCTGTTTTCAAATATCAGGGATTCAGCACCAGCAGGAATATGCACAGGATGTTATTTCAATCAGGGATCTTTTATTCAGCACATTCACCAAACTCAGTCTGATGACAGAGTTGTTGTTTGCATTATTCAACAATCAATGTTGCTGAAGGAAGTCAAGTTAAATGTCAAGTCTGGATAAGAATTCATGTTCACAGATGAGAGCATGTATGTTTAACCATCATTAAACAGTAAACAGTGCGCTAACCTCTCGCTGTGCAGGCAACAGGGTTTGGTGCATTTTCCCTCCATGATGCATCACCTTATGTGCAACAACAGAGACAGGCTCAAACTGTGACAGAAGTCTGTCCATGACGTAGGTGAGGTGTTAAAACAACTTTAGCTGTAGCACTAGCAGCTGGTAATGTTAGAGTCTGACTCAACCACTGGCTCCAGGATGTTTGGTTAATCAAACTTCTGTTTTAGCAGATGGGTATTTTTTCTTTGTGTATTTGACAACAGTAGTGATTCCACTCAAGCAGGATAGATGAGTGCATCTCCCCATCCAGAGGTGTTAGTCTGAATTGTAATGTTAAGATGAGAATATTTGCTAGTTTCAATCGAATTTCAGTCTTTTGTGCCTTTTAAAGTCCAGTTTTTGTCTTGTTTTAATCAAAAATCATGTTATTTTTACCATTAGCCAAGAAGTGTTTTTCTTTCATATAACAAATCAGAGTTTGGTGTTGAGGTTGCACCAAATGTTTTAATCTGTTATAGTTTATGAATTGAATACTTTAATTAGTGTAATGCATTGTTGTGAAATACCATTTTTCCCCAACACTCTGCTTCTGTTTTGCACATTTTTCACACTTAAATATTCAGATCATGACACAAATTTTAATATCAGAAAAAAATGACCTGAGTACTACAAAATGAAGTTTTTAAATGATAATTTACTGTATTAAGGTTGAAAAGCTTAAGCCTTCCTGACCCTGTGTGGAAAACGTAATTACCTCCTTAACCTAATAACTGGTTTTGCTTCCCTCGGCAGCAACAACTTCAACCGTGTTTGCAGTAACTTGCAATGATGAGTATTTGACATCACTGTGGAGGAATCTCAGCCCACAATTCTTTGCAGAGCTGTTTTCATTTAGCAACATTGGACAGTTTTAAGCATGTACAGTCTTTTTTAAGATCATGACACAGTATCTTTATCAGATATAAGTCCAGACTTTGACTTGGCCTTTTCAAAAACCTTATTTGAAAAAAAAAAAAAAAAGTTATTCATTTTTATGTTTTGAGCCATTCAGAGGTGGACTTGAGGTTCCTTGATTCTTCAAGTTTAGTAGTAATCAGGCTGGGGTGTGGCTGTTGAAACTGAACTCAGCTTTCTAAAACGGGGTTAATCAAAGTCAATAAATGATTCAACAAGGTGGGGCAATTACTTTTTCAAACAGGGCCAGGATGGTTTGAATAGATTGTTTTGTTGTTGTTGTTATTATTATTATTATTATTATTATTATTATTATTATTATTATTATTATTATTATTATTATTTTGCCTTGAAAAATGACATAATTTTTAGGAAACTGCATTTTATATTTACTCAGGTTATCTTTGTGTGAAATTTAAATTTGTTTGATGATCTGAAACAGTTAAGTGTGGAAAAAAATGTGAAAAAAAAAAAAAATTAAATAAAAAAATTAAAAAAAAAAAGAGAGAAATTAATGCAGCTTTTGGAACAAGAAAGGTAAGTGTCTCACAACCGAGGTTTGATTCCTACCTGTAGCTCCAGTCAATTCCCACTCTCTCTCTCCTGGTTTCCTGTTGGATCCAATATCTTCATCTGTCCAGACAAAAAAAAAAAGGTTAGCAATGCCAAAATTTACAACCCATGTAGCTTTAATAATTTAATAACTACTAAGTTCTAGGAGTGCAGATGGCCTCATGGTTCAGTCCCCTACAGTGGGGACTTTCCTATATGTCACTCACCCTGTTTCATACTATATCCACTGTCCTGTTTTCCCTCAATAAAGGCACAACACCCCCCGTAAAAAAAAACCCAAATCATTTTTAGTATCATACTTCATTTAATATAAAACTAGTTGAGCAGAATTTTCTTGCACTTCCAAATTTCTTTCTTATTTCAACACTCAAGGATACTGGTTGGTTTCAACACCCCAAGATAAATTCTTTGTTCTTCACCTCTCCTCATCGTCTTTTCTTTCCTGGTGACTGAATAAACCATCAATCTCAAGCACAAGTATTGATAAACAAACTTCAAGCAGAAAATACACGTTTGTTGTTATGCAGATGATACCCAGTTTTACTTACAGATGAAACCACCCTTTCCAGTCTCTTTATTATTTCTATTTTATTTATCTTAACTCTCCCTCTTTTCCAACCTTTCTGCCCATCCAGTCACAGCAGGCTGAATGGGCAGCTTACCAGTGAGTTGGGTTCAACTCATTGGATGATAGCTGAAGGTTTCTACCTGTCAAACAGGAGGTTTGACTGCTTCATTGCCCATTGTTGGAATATTCTGGTGCATCACTGATTTCGTTCAAACAGTAAAAATAAACCATTTTCTGTGTTGAGAGATCCACTCTGCTTTCAGAGCTGTGAAATATTCATAAGGTTTTTTGAGACTTTCAAATAGACCATGCCAGCATGTGGAATATTTCCACTCAAACATTAGGAAATTTTTAAAGGGTAGCTTTAAGTTCACAGATCAAATGTGTCACAGAGTGCTATGAGATATAGATGTCACAGCACCAACAACCATGACAGCAAATAGCTTATCCCTGGTAAGTCTCCAAGGGGACAAGGAGAGGTGAGATAAAAGCGGCTGAAGGAAATCTCTGTGTGAAGCTTAAGCCTTAGAAACTGATGTCCTTATAACTGTTCGTCTGTCCCACACAGTCTGACTGAGTCAGACACCATGGAAAGCGGCTTACAGCCATTGTTGCACTCTAAACTGTTAAAGGTTGAGTGAAAGCCTTGCACAAGAAATGCTAGAATGATGCCATCCTGCCTACAAATGCCTGTTCCGCTGAGTTAGCCTGAAATAAAACACATGAAGGTTTCTGATGTTAGCATTAAGTAAAGTGCAGGGTTAGGCCATTATATTTCTCAGATGCTGTTTTTTCAGACCCAAACGGTTGTTTATGAGAAATTATCATCACAGTGGGATGCTTTCAGTGTTGCATAAGCTGTTTTTAACACCCCCATTAAATGCAACACAAATATTTGACACACTGACAGTGCTAACAAAGGCTGAACATACATCAGTCTATTCATGTTACTCAGTGTGTTTGCCTCTGTCTAGTCTGTTCCAAAAGTATATTTCTCTTTATAGACGGAGATCATTCCACATATTTCAAGCAAATTGAATTATTTTTCAGTCCTCTGGTGATCAGGAAAATAGCGAGCCTGGTTACATTTTCTACTCCAGCTTCAAAAAAGGTTGGGACTCTGTGTAAAAAAGATAAAAAAAATAAAAATAAACAGAAGTTTAAGGTTTGCAAACCTTTATATTTATGTGTAAATGGTGCAAAGACAACATGCAACACATTTCTAAAAAGCTGACAGAGGGTATTTATGATTAACACTGACAATAAATAAAATCATGATTTTGCTACTTGCTGGACCAGCCGTGCAGCTGGACCACAACGGAAGGGATCCGGTGAAAGTTCACACATTGACTTGAATGGAAACCGATCTGATCTGGTGTATGCTGAATTTAATTGACCAGTATCAACATTATAACAAATAAATCCATTTGGGTCCAATTTGGGCCCAAAAAAAAAAAGTTGACTTCTTGGTATGCTTTGTATCACTTAATAAGCAGTTTGATTAGACACTTGAAATATGAATAAATGAATAAATAAATAAATAAATAAATAAATAAATAAATAAATAAATAAATGCAATAGAAAATATCTCTTCAGCCATATTTATCATCACAGTCAAAAACTTCTTTACAGGCCAAAAAATAATTGATTTTTAAAAAATAGGAATGACAAAGACAAAGAGTGATGGAGTCGAAAAAGGCTGCAAACTGCTGCTGTCATTAAGTTATGTGTTGCTTCAAACAGGCCAACTAGTTTGTCTTTGTAATGAAGCTTGAAAGATACCAGAAGGATCATGAGGCCAGTATGATTCAAGCTGTGGCCGTCAGTCAGAGGTTATCATCCGGTGTATGTGTTACTGTGCCACTTTTGTCTTTTGAAGTGCCCTTTTTGAGCTACGTTGCAGTAAAGTAAAGTTAATCAATGTGTTTTTGTTTTGTTTGAATCAATGATTTGTGAAAGATGGGCTGATATTATAAGATTAGCCTTCTTTCTGCTCCTTTCATTCAGAATTTCAGATTTCATGTTTGTCTGTTTTTCCTCAATTTATTGTTTGTTTAAATTGAATACATTTTAAAATGAATTCAAGCACAAATAGTTGTATTGTATAAACCTAGCCAAGACACTTGTATCCTATATTAGTGCATACCATATTGAGGGGATATTTTTGTTGATAAAAAGCAAAATCGAGACATTAACTATACTTCAAATTGTTGTGGGGGTGTTCTTATTTGTGGTTTTATGATTTGATGCTTTGGATCTGCTGAAATGCATCTTTGGCACAGTTTTAAGATAGCTTGAAGGAGGAATAAATTTGCAGTGGCTTTGATGGCCGCTGCTATAAATCATACACATTCCAATGAGCTCTTTTCATTTCCAGTAAAAGCAGTGTATCTTCCATCACGGAAATGAGGGGTCCCCTTCCCAACCGCTAAAAACGGGCATCCACAAGGGCACGACAATAAAATCTTTATTATCCCAAGTCCATGAAGATATGTTTTAGTTATCTTAAAGGGAGATTAATCCAGGAAAAATAATAACCACATATAATCTTGGTTCAATCCACAACTCCACCCTCAACTCTGAATAACTGAACGGATGGTATCATTAATTAAAATATCAGTAATGTCCCCATAAACACCCACTGATTAAGCAACCAACAATTAGTATTGTTGATTTATACCAATCATTTCTTTTCATTCACTGTTTACTAACCTCTATGGCTGTTTGTTTTCCACAGCAGTAGATAAATGAATGGAGTCAATAACTGCAGCCAAGACAAATAAAGTTATATTAGCAACACTTAGCTTCCCCAACCCACCAAGAGAACAAAACATCATATGACAGGCTTTGACCTTCATGCACCTTGATGGTGGCTGATAGATAAAATACTGCATAATGCATTTGCTTGCCAGTAGATCTTAACTAGCCACTAATGGCAAATACCAGGAACAGACGTTTTTCAGTCTGTAATCACCCCTCTGTCATGAAAAAAAAAAACATTTCTATTTCATGAAGTGGCTTTCCTTTTATTAAAATGGACAAATTTCTTGGAAGCTGTACAGCAAAAGATTGAAAAAAAAAAAAAGATGGAAAGCATTTTCCAAGAATAATCTAATGACTGACAAAAGCAGATGTCAACAAGTTTACATACAGGAACACGACTGTCGTAGCTATTTATGGAAACATGCAAAGGGAATGGAAGAAAAAAGGGATGTCATTCTTTTTATCTTTAAAAGTCATAACTCATTTGGTACTGTTGCTATACAGTAACAAGCAAATGTCGGATTTACTGTCCTGCTTTGAAATGCAACAAAAGGTTTCTGAATGAAGACAGAGGAAGGTTTTTAGGTTCCTAATTTTTGACAGTTAGAGTTTTTTAACCCTTTTGGGTCCCTTCAATTTACTAACCTTTGAGGACAAAAAAGTCCCCGTCCAAAAACTGTTATAAAATTAAAACAGAATAATATTTTTTTTCTACTTTTTTTTGCTTCAACTTCAGACCCAATCAAAAATATGAAATATTTAATTTTTTTTTTCATCATTTTAACACTTTAAATGCCAGTTTAATGACATAAAGTCACTCTTGTCATTTCGAAAAATAAAATAAAATAAAATAAAATGAGTTATTTTATATATAATAAATGTTTGAGGGCTGGGGACTTTATTTAGAGATCAGGCCTAAATATTCATTAGATTAGTAAAAAAAATTAATTTGATGCATTATTTATTATTATTATTATTATTTTTTTTTGCAGTGTCAGATTCTTAATTTACTACCCTTTGAGGGTATCAGAGGGCAAAAAAGTCCCTGATACCCCCTGAGGGTTAAGCTGTCGAGGCTGTGATTGAGAATCATTGCTTGGTTAGGGTTTACAGAAGACCTGAATGGTTGAGCATTTAAATAAATCTCATGTATAACAAGTAGGCTACAATAAGAGGATGAGAACTTTTTTTTTTTATAAAAGTGAAATGGTGAGGCCATCACAGGGTTTAAGAGTGTGGCCAGTTTAATTGCACATGAAACCAACATTTTTAAAAGTGCGACTAACATTTTTTTGTGGTCACACTGGTGCACCCGGGTGAAAACATTGCTCTCTGTGTTCTCCAGTGACTGAACTCACACTCATGGTAGGGTCATATTGTGGTCTATATGAAGGCATGTCTTTGTGTCTCTATATGGAGGCGCCTTCACAATTCTCATCACTCTGCATCCCACTCGGTGGAGTTCCATCCTAATGCGTTTACATTAGACACAGCTACTGGAGAAAATTATATCCACACTTACAATGATCAACCAGTGTTCAAAGACATGTTATCATCTAACTCTGTTTTATATGTTGTAATGATGCACACGTTACATCAGGGGTGCAGAAGGGATTTTAGAACTGAGGGGGGACCAAGCTTTACACATTTACTCAATGAGTTATTTTTCCACTCCATGACTGATGTGCTGGCACAGGCAGCTGGTGTTTTCAACTCCTCAGTAAGGAAAGTTGCTATTGGCTGTCCCAGAAGTTGCTAAATGATGGCATCATCTAATTTGCATAACAGGTCATTCCCATGTAATTGTTATGGATGCTGTAGGAGAGAGGAATAACATCATAGGATAGAAAGGAAGCCAGTAAAAAACACTGTAAACATGTTCATAAATTTAATGGACTTTCTTCTGTCGATTATTGACTTTTTAATGTCAAAATATTAATTCTCTCTGCCAATAGTTCACTGATCAGAAGGAATAATGATCACCTTTCTGCTGTGTCTGTGGTACAGAAGTTGGATATTATCTTTCCTTCTATTCTTTAAGATCTAACAGTAGAATTTTCACCTTTTGTTGAATAAACCTGAAAGCCTGTTAGCTTTCATACCGCACTGTTACTATGAGCCTCTGTTCAGGGGCATGTCCAGATTTTCCGAGTGGGGCAGCTCGATAAGGGCAGTGACAAAGGTCCTATCACTTTAAAGGGACTGTGAGGACTTTGTAAGTGATCCTGAAAAAGTCTCAATTTTAGATATATACCTGATGCTATTTCTTAGCTTCCTGGTCGGGTCGGACAGGACTGGATTGATTTACGGCTCGTCAAAGTCTCTATGAAAACACTGCATCGGCTGATAAAGAGTAGTAATGAGAAGAGAGATCTGTGTTTTTCTCTGCTGAAAATGATTTCTATGATCTATTTAGTAGTGATGGTGGAGACTGGAGCTGAACTGACAGACAGAAAAAGGACAGAAGAGAAGAAGAAAGATAAACAGGACAGTGAAAGAGCACGAGCTAAAGGCTAAAATTACAGGCTAAACTGTTTTACTGTGATAATGTTCATTCCAACCCACGTGCAGCAGTTATTCTACTGTGATCTGATCAAAATTGAGAGTCTGTCAATAAAATGAAGAGTGAAGAGAAAAGTAGTGTTACAAAGATCTGATCTCCATTCATTTCCAAAACAAACACAGGCCGTCAAGAGTCATGATATCACCACTGGGTGCACATGATTCCAGCCAAAAGGTGTCTCTGTGATCCACTTCAAACTGATGGTCCTCACAGACCCTTTAAAGACTATGAATAACTATGATTGCATGGATATTATAGTCCAGTGTATGACATTGGCTGATGCACATTTATGAACAATACACTTTTATACCAGTCTAATACATTTAAAGTGTTTTTTTAAAGAAAAAAAAAGAACCTTTAAATTACACCAAAAACAGAGAAGCCCCCCCCAACCAGGCTGTACACTCAGGAGAAACACTTCCGTAGCTTACAGCACTGCCAAAGAGGAGTTGCTGTTCAGTAAATTTACATCAGAGATTCTTTCATGAAGAAATGGATGAAACGTCATTTCAGTTCAGTGAAGAGCTTTGAGCAAAAGCAATTTTATTGGAAATTTATATCGAAATGTTAATTTTTTCTTATTGTTTTTGTTTGAAATCTTCAATTTCAGCTCAGTGAAACACTTTGAACTCTGTTTTTTATTTTTATAAAAATTCTGCCTCAAATAAAGAGAAGCATTTCTTTCCACATTATTCTTTTTCTTTCCTTCACACTATATAAAAGGGTGATACAAAGCTGACCTTATAGTGTTAAAGGCGACTCAGTGAAAACTTGCAGCTTAAGAAAAAAAGTTAGGCGCACCAGTGCAGCCAATGCAAAATGGCAAGTGTGGAGCCCTGCACTGAATGAACAGTTCACAGGGGATCATTCTTAGGAGGGAAAGAAAGTATAACTCACTCTTTCAACTCCGCTATCGTTCCCGCTCCTGAGGACTCTCTGGATCTGAGAGTTCACCAGAGTTCAACTTCTCTTAGTCTCTTCAAACAATTCCCTTTTCGAGGGCAGTTTTCTCTGATGGGGGTAGATGGAAGTCAATACTGAAGCATTACTAATGCAAAAGAATAGCTTTTTACTTTAAGACTCTGGTTCTCTGGGTTCACCAAAGTTAAACATGGAACAAAATGGAAAAAAAATGCTGCTATATACAGTTCTCTGGACTGTGGATTCTAACTCTGTAACAGAGGTAGTGTTGGGTACTGTTTAGAATTTATAGATTATAGTTGTTATTATTTCTTGATTCCAAATCCACTATTTAACAATAATAATAATAATGATAATTATGTAAAATAATCAAAGAATATTACAAAAAAAGAAGTTGGCCTGGCTTTATTGTTTATGGTCAATTCATTAATCCACTATCTGGAGGTGGAGTCTATCATAACTGTAGATGGTAAATGGACCAGTACTTATATAGCGCTTTTCTAGTCTTACCGACCACTCAAAGCGCTTTACACTGCTAGCCTCATTCACCCAATCACACCACATTCACACACTGATGGGAGGAGGAAGTTCTATGCAAGAAACCATCAGTTCATCTAACCCATTCATAACCATCTGCCACTGAACAACAGTGGTGGGTTTAAGTGTTTTGCTAAAGGACACTTCGACATGTGACTGCAGGAGCTGGGAATCAAACCCTCGACCTTCCAAGTGAGAGACGAGAACTGTACCACTGTACCACAATATCACCAAAGGAAAATGGCAATAGAAATACCAAAATTTAAAAAAAAAAACCAAACAAAACAACTTGAACTTCAATATCTTTTTTACTCTCTCATGAGATGGTTTTTCAGAAGTTTCTATACTGCTAAATTCATCGCAATGGAAACACTTTTTTTCACAAAAACACCTCTGGTGACACACCTCCCTCACCTGCCGTGTACGTGGCGCAGGTTGCCAGCTTGTATTCGATCCTCATACAAATCGCACAGTGTATTGAATGTAGGCCAGGTCATCCTGAAGTTTTGGATTCCACAACTCCTCTGTGAACTCCGCCACGATCCTCTCCCAAAAGTCCCTTGTAGCTACATGGTCACTGCCACACATACAGTTTCTGGCATTAATAATTAAATGTCCTCTGCCTTCATCTGTTGACAAAAATTGTAACGCCCCCCAAAATGTTTCTAAAATCTTAAAATGTTTGTGATATCCATGGTTACTGCCTGTTAAAGTCCTCCTTCTTTCTTCCCCATTCTTGCGGGACTAGATTTTAATTTTTCAGAAACTTCAGAATTATCGCTTTTATTTTGCGAAAAAGTGTAATGGAAATGCAGCTTTTGGGTGCTTTTTTTAGTGAGAGATAACTGTTCACTCACCTTTGAACAATTCAGAGTGACCAGTAAACTAGATCAGCATGTTTCTGGACTGTGGGAGGACCTGGAGTATCCGGAGAGAACACACAGAGAAAGGCTGTAAGCTCCTTACAAAGAGGTACTCTCCTGGACAGGGAATCAAACCAAAAACCTTATTTCTACAATGCAACAACAGTAACTACCAGATTATCTTTACAAAAGAATTTGAAATATTTGTAGACATGATTTGTTTACCTCAGTATAAATGTGAGGGTGAGCTCAGCTGTGTTTTGATCCTGCGAGGAGGCGATACAACAGCTGTGGCAGAGGCGTTTTCATCAACAGAAGAGTGCAGCACAATAAACAACAACAACAAAAAAATTCTTCTTTTTCATTTGTAACAATACTTGTAACAATACCTGTCCAAACCTTGGACAGTTTGTTGTAGTCCGCCATGATCCGTCTCTCATGACTTTGTTGACATGACGTGGCGTAGCGCCACACAGCAGCTAGAAGAACTTTCTGTTGATTGCAGGACTCCTCAAAGGGTTTTAAATCTGTAAGATTTACGTCACTGTTAGGGACTGAAAATTGGAACCAAATTTCCTCACCCAGTTCCTGGATCTCAGATACTTGGATCTGGTTCTCGGTACACAAGCTTAAACTGAGGTAAACAACAAGCTGCTGAAAATAAATTCTGAGATATTTTTGATTAAATGCTAGTCTTGCTGTATCTTACAGATAATTCATGTTAATGAATGTAGTTACGAGTTCTGTTTCAGTCATTATGATTAGATAAAATATAGATGAAGGACTGGCTGTGCTCTGGCGTAAAAATACAGTAGGTCTTGAGGAGTGCACTCATTGTTGCATCAAACAGGATGAGGATTCCATCTGATAAAGAATTTAACACTATTTCCATACTGAAGCAGCAACTGTGGAGGGTGAACATGTTTTTTGTGCTCCAGATAAAGCTTGCACTTTACATCCTGCATGGCATTTTTTCCACCCTATAAATAGAATTATAAGTTCCCCCTTTCTTCACAAATGCACATACACATGAATACGCTCCCTGAGTGTTTCACCACAAAGAAACTGAGCAGCAGAACCAAGGGACGGACTGTCAGAGGAGTCTCCTACATGCATCGATGCAACCTGATGGGCCAGAACCGGCTTTTTTTTTTCCATCTAGGCTTGGCTGGGAGGAAACACTTTCAGATCAGCTGCAGACTGTCCATCTCAGTTAGCAAGCGCCGGTCTCGCCATGCGAGCAGGAGAGTGACAAATTAATTGGTTCACCCAGGTACAGCAGAGATTGGCATATTACTACAATCAAATCAATGTTTGGACTAACAGAACACAGCGTCTTCAAACAGCCTTTTCAATCACATGAGTGTACCGATGCAGGCGTGTATAATGCTGACGGCTCTAGAAACAAAACACACACAGACCTGTTGAGAATAAAGACATTTTAAGGCATGCAAACATTGCACTCAGTGCCTACATCTTTTCCCATTCACGGTGCGCCAAACAGAACCAAATCCCCTCTGATTCCCGTGTAATGGCCTGTTTATAATGTACATGCTTTGAAGAGTATGTGCCAGAGTAATTTATCTATGGTCTGATGGACACCAAGGCCCAAGGCTCCATTCCTATGAGACCTCACTCATTTTGAAGCACACTCATCCTACTTGTCACTTGTCATCTTGGCACATACAGTGTATTTTTCCTCACTATCTCATGTGATGTGTGTGTTCCAGGAATAGGGCCTAGAATAAATTATTGATGCTAGACTCTATTCTCTATTTAGTTATCAGCCAAGCTTAATAATGCTCACATCTATTCAGGTTTCCCGGAGGCATAAACAGCAGAAGCTGCGTACATAAAGTCACAAAAAATGGCTGTAAAAGAATGTTTTTCAGATTGTGCTTTAGTCCAGTGGAGACTGTTTAAAAAACACAAAATGGTCTCTGGGGTAATATGAAAAACCACAAAAAAATTAAATGTTTTCAAGTTTTATGGGTTTACAAAACTGTATATATATATATATATATATATATATATATATATATATATATATATATATATATATATATATATATATATATATATATATTCAAGTCAGGGGCACTGAGAAATAAAAAGCTTTCTCAAAGCTCCAAAATGCAATAGACAATTTGCATATTTATAGTCCTTGTTCTGAGAACAGCAAAGATTAGCCCCACTCTAGCAGATGGACATTTTCAGTTGCAGGAGTTTGCAGAGAAAAGTGAATTACTTGGATATTTCTTGAATAAATAGCTGATGAATAACCTGAGCTCTTTCATATTGAGTGACGGAGTTTTACGTAATATAAAGATGCTATAGTGAGTTTCTCAAAGAGGTTTTTGTTTCATTCTCATCTGACAGAGTTTCTAATCCGGGATTCAAATCCCCGGTCAGGTGAAAATCCAGGTGGGCCTGCTGTGGAAAGGGTCCTTACATGCCATACCTTAGGATGAGTAGATTAATTAATGAAAGAGCCGAACCGGCTTGGAAGTCACTCGGGTCAACAAGGTCAGTGTCACGTGTTAGGAATGGTAAGTGGGCTACTGGAAGAAAGACATACATGGAGTAGGATGGACAATAGCGTACTGCAGGAGTGCTACTACACTAGCAACCCAGTGAGAGAGGATAGATGCAGAGAATGTGGGAGGAATGAATGCTTTGAATTCCCACATCTACCATTTCTAAGAAACACTTAGTAGCTCAGTGTTCCAGTATCTATAAGAAGAAGTAGCTATCGGAATAAGAGATCAAAGAGATGCGATGCGCCTCTACCATGGTGCAAATACTATATGCTAAAGCAAGGGGGAGCCAAGATGACCGGTCAATGTAGGGTTAAGTTCAGCTTCATCCTCAACCAATAAGATTGGGTACCAAAGTTGCATGACTCGCTGCAACTGTAGTTTAAAGTATTTGACCAAGATTGATATATTTTTGAGATTTTCTTGGCAAAAAGAGATATATACTAGCAGGAGAGAGATCACTACGGCCTCCCACGGTTACTGGCAGAGGTAATGATGCATGTTTCAAAGGATTTATTGATTTATGACCTGCAATTCAGCCATCCTTCAATGGAATGTTTTGTCACTCCATCACTGTCATATTTTCATTAGCACGTAGGTATAATAGGTGATCCACCCACACAAGGATAGGGGTTACATGTTTTAGTAAAGGACACTGGATGTCATGTGATCTAGTTTTGTATGAAAAAATGCCATGGCTAAATCAAAAAGTGCATACACATGATTAAAAAAATCATAAAATAAACCATTTCTTGGTTTTACACGATGTTTCTTTATTAATTCATTTATTTATTTATTTAAGATAAGATACTCCTTTATTCGGCCCACAATAGGGAAATTTAATGAGTTACAACAGCCAATATAGCTAAAAACATCATAGTATTTAAAAAAGAATAACTTAGTTATTGTTACCTAGAAAAAAAACATATACGCACATATATATATATATATATATATATATATATATATATATATATATATATATATATATATATATATATATATATATATATATATATATATTCTTTTGTCAGTCCCCAACTCCACAGGGTCCACAGGGTCCACAGGGTCCACAGAGTCCAGGACTGAGCAGGTCATCTTCATCAGTCTGTTCAGTCTTACTCTCCTGTATCCTGTCTGCCCACAGAAGGTGAAATCCTTCCATGTCTCTGTGAATAACATGATGCTACTCTGCCCTCTGGTATTCCCTCTGCTGCTGGGTCAGAGCCGCTAGCTCATCCATCTTACTGGAGATTGATCTTACATTCCCCATAAAGACGGATGGAAGGACAGGTTGATATCATCTGTTTTGGCTCGCACCACAGTGCCAGCACATCGTCCTTGTTCACGGGGGAACATCAAGCCTAGCACCAATATTGATCTATTTATTACTTCGGACCAGAACTTATTTGTCTGACAGTATTTGAAGCAACCATAAACACATGAAGGTGCAAGAAACCAGTTTGAGATGATTCCAGCTTTATGACATGGAGCGTTGTCCTGCTGGAAGTAGCCATCAGAAGATGGGTACACTGTGGTCATAAAGGGATGGACATGGTCAGCAACAATACTCTGGTAGACTGTGGCGTTGAAACAATGCTCAGTTGGTACTAAGGGGCCCAAAGTGTGCCAAGAAAATATCCCCCACACCATTACACCACCACCACCAGCCTGAACTGTTGATACAAGGCAGGATGGATCCATGCTTTCATGTTGTTGACGCCAAATTCTGACCCTACCATCCGAATGTCACAGCAGAAATCGAGACACATCAGACCAGGCAACGTTTTTCCAATCTTCTATTGTCCAATTTTGGTGAGCCTGTGTGAATTGTAGCCTCAGTTTCCTGTTCATAGCTGACAGGAGTGGCACCCGGTGTGGTCTTCTGCTGCTGTAGCCCATCTGCCTACAGGTTTGACGTGTTGTGCGTTCAGAGATGCTCTTCTGCATAACTCGGTTGTAATGGGTGGTTATTTGAGTTACTGTTGCCTTTCTATCAGCTTAAACCAGTCTGACCATTCTCCTCTGACCTCTGGCATCAACAAGGCTTTTTCACCCACAGAACTGCTGCTCACTGGATATTTTCTCTTTTTCAGACCATTCTCTGTAAACCCTAGAGATGGTCGTGCATGTCTACACACACAATATATGTAAGTAACAACAACTGCTGAGTCTGTTTTCAAGTGCTCTGGATGCATATTTGTTTTTACTCAAGAATATTTTGGGGGGAAAAAAAGCAAAAACAAGTGAAAGATTTTTTTATTTTTTTTTTAACCATTTGCAACAGAAATCATACCCCCCAAACAAACAAACAAACGAAAGAAAGAAAGAAAGAAAGAAAGAAAGAAAGAAAGAAAGAAAGAAAGAAAGAAAGAAGGAAAGAAATGATTTTTAAGTTTGTAATTTGAGAACTAGAAAAAAAATCAGTTGTTCGTTGTAGTACACAGAGCCACAGTCAGACTAAGGGGCTGTTTTATGCTTGGTTCCAATTTCCTGTTTAACACTGCTGGTTTAGCAGCTACAACACAGACTTTAAATTACTTTCATTAAAAACACATTTATTCCACATTATTATAATTGAAAAATCAAGATTTTAATCACAGTGTGTAGAATTGATTAAAAAAACAGCAAACATGTTTTCCATGTGTTATTAAATAATGACTGCGCTATTCCTGATGATTCATATCACTGAGGTCATGTTTACTGTGTTTTTACTCAAAGGTTTGCAAAATGTGTTAACAAGAAGCAGAGGAACTAACCATGATGGTTGTTTTTGCAGCAGCAGCGTTTGTTTTTCTACTCCTAACTGCTGTTTGTATCACAGGTTTACTGACTTGGAAGGCTTGCAATCGTCCTTTTATTAGCCTAGTATCATCAAAAGATGTTCAATACCCAGATGACATTGTTTATGGTTTATGGAGGAAACTGATGACAGCTGTTGTGATACTTGTTATCTATGACTTGGGCCCTAGGTTTCGCTAAGCCAGCTCCAGCTAAGCCAGGGTAATTCATCCTGCATTTTAGTAGAGCCCTTGGCTCGAATAATCATGCAAAATGGAATCGTTCAAAGCTTTTCTCAACTGCAATTTGCCATTCATGAAGCAAAACACAGTTGTCTGTCTTAATGTTCAGGAGCAGGGGAGACAAAAAGGAAATAGGAAGCAAATTCCAAACTCAAAGTAAAAGACAGTTATGGTTGTGTGTGCATTTGTGATAATTACATACCACCATTGCAACAGCTCTTGAATAAAATATTTATATCTTCAAGTATATAAAGCAGTGTGCATTTTTAAATACTTCTGTGCAGTAAGCAGAGCTAAGGAGGCTGTTCAAAGTCATTGCTTATTCAGCAGAGTGTAAAGAGGCTGGATAAATAACCCTCTATTACCACCTTTAAATGGCTACACAAAGACAATAGTCCATAATAATTCCATAATCATCAGAATTGTCACTGGCTGCTGCCTTCTCATATTATGATGGATTTGCATCTCGGACTGAGTAATCGACTCAAAGTGACTCTCTGTAGGTCGATGAGTTTGAAATATGATGACTGCACATGGGTATTAGTAGAAGGCCATGCCTCTGTATCTTCCTTTCTTTTTTTCACTGCACGTGATGAGATGTGACAAGAACTCCTTTCAGCCTGAACAATAATTTCCGCAAATGCATCACATTTTAGAACTTTGCAGAGCAACACAGTCCAGTGGAATCTGCTAAAGAAACAAGACGGATGGAAAAGAACATTATGAGATACAACTCTTTCGACTTGTCTTCTCAGGCTCCCACATCACATCCATCACCTGCAGCACTTGGCACCTTTCTGAGGCAGCAATGCATCTTGGTTAGCACTCCCCGGTACTGAGAACATTTGCTATTGTTCTGGTTCAGCTCCAAGTGCATCCAAAGTCCCCCTCTAGACAAACCCTTCAGCTTTAGGAGGCAGGAGGGAGGCAGCAGGGCTGCACAGTGGGTCAGTGTCCAGAGCACTGGTGCAGAGCATTAATTGCTGAATCAGAGTGTGTAGCTGGGTGTTCTGCAGTGGCAGTAATTGGGAGGGGAAGCCTGCTGACAAGGCAGTTGAAACTTTGTCGAGGGGCTAATGGCGAGGAAACTCAACCAGACATCAGTAGGGACACCCACCTTAAGGAGATGCTACATGTGGGTGAAAGTGAAGTCAAGTTTTGTGCTGACAAGTCAGTCAGAGAGACGCATGCTGAGGTTATAAAGTTTATAGATACTGCATGTCTCTAACCACTTCATTTGGACACGCTGAATGAAGAGGAGATTAACCTATCAGCTATGAGATAGTATGTATGTAGGGAACGATTTGAAACCAGATGACGCTGGACCTCAACAACACAGAGCAGATTTCCTCTTTCCTCATAATAAAAAATAAAACATTCCCCACCTGTTTATGACTGCAAGATTATCATTTCACAAAAGAAAAACAACAACACACGCACAAAAAAAGATTCAGCACGAGGAAAAACCATGCACTCCACTGACACTAATGTTGACTAACTAGCTGCATGAAATGAACTGGCAGTGTGGAACTAAAGCTCACTTAACGGTGCACATGGTGTGCTCGCTCTGCTATGTGAAATAACACTCCATAGGGTCAAGATGAAAGCAACTGCCAAATCTTCTGTCGTCTCTCACTTGCATTTTCATTACCACGTCGTCATACTCACCCCGGCATGTGTTTTATGAACAATAAAATTCTATCACTCTCACCATTTCTCCGATTGCACGCACTCATTCTCCTTGAGCGACTCAGGACATGAAAGGATATTTGCTACTTAACTCGGAAAGAGGCGCCAGTACTGGCTTCACAGTTTGTTTTTCTTGATTGAATGCTACTTCAACTCCAATTTTAGTTTATCAGATGCATTTTTGCATGTTGTTTCTGTTCATCTCTTTCTTTCTGCGTCTCCCTCTTACACCCTGTCCAACCCTAAAACAGTGGAGGCAAATGGCTGTCTAACGTCATGTGTGGCTCTGCCTGAAGACCAAAACCAAGTGTTTCTCTGCTGCTTTAACCTGCTAAATGCTGCAAAGTGCTGTGCTCATGCTGGATTCTGATGAGGTAAGACTGAGTCCTGCCTGTAAGATGTTATCCTGTCTTGATGATGGGCCTTATTTAATAATATGACAGAGTGTGTTCTCAACCTCCTCTTTTTGTAAGCATCTTGTGATATACATTGTGAGCTGGTTCAGATGTGAATGTGTTGAGTTACACGTTGATGTATCTGTTTATATTGCTGTTTATTTAAAAGAAACCTTTCTTTTACTTGGTAATGAACTGGAATAAGTGAAACATTTGACTGTTTGAAATGGGGCTTTATGCTTTCTGATACTTTAAACATTCATACAAAGTAAAAATTTGTGCAGCTTTTCAAGCTATTTTCATATGTTGAAGAAATCTTTGAATCTATCAGCAATAGCCAGAAATCCTTCCAGTATTAACCACCTGTCTGTCTGTCTACAGCTCCACCCCCAACAGGCCAATCAAAGGTAAGGGGGCTTGTGGAGTGGGGAGCCTTAAAGAGACAGCAGCTTAAACAAAGCATTTCAGACAGAGGCTTAAATAAGGGTCTTTCAAAGAACAACATTAAAACAGAGACTTTTTTTGAGCTGTTAGTGGAGTTCCAGAGGGATGGTATACATGCTGAAAAAAAAGCTCAATAGCCCCTCTTTAACAAACACCAATTACATAAGAGTGGACATCAAAATCAACACAACTGAAAGCCCCTCACAGTATCTTGAATATAACTTTCTGTACCCAAGGTGAAAGTCTAGAATAGTTTCCCAAATTTGATTTAATGAATAATTCAATTCTATGAGCTACATTTAACATGCAGTTACAGCTACAAGTGTACAAGAAACGCATGAACTGCTCATACCTACAGTGGCTCATTCTACCCTCAGTGAAACTGTACTGCATTTAAACTGAACACTAGCAGGTCAAACTACTGTCAGTGGTTGGCGTACAGGCTGGAAGAAAAGATCCCAGACACAGACGGTAGAAGCAGGCTGGTTATCTACAAAGATTCACTGCCAATTCAAAAGCTCACTGGCAGGTTTTTGCTGGTTGGAAGGTAAGCTGGTAAATAAAGAGAGACAAGTGGGCAAGTCTGAGTCCCCCCAAAAAAGAAGGCAGGTTCAAAAAGCAAAAACACCGAAAGCTGAATCCCAAGAGACGCAGCATTTCAAAGAGCCACAAAGCAGTGACAGCCTGGCAAATGGTGTCTTTATGTGGAGTGGAGCACATGACTGAAGTGGATACAGGTCGGGTAACTGCAACTGGTTAAAACTCAGGAACAGGTGTGTGGCTTGGGGAAGGATGGAGGGCATATGGTGGTGAGGTAGAGAATAGCAGGAGAAGTGGAGAATGCACAGCTTGGAAGATGTGAGCAGGTGCTGGAGACTGAACAACTAACAGTTGGGAACAGAAACACAATGTTCTGTTCTATATAGAAACACAAGCTGTGTTTAAAAACAAGATCACTGACAAAGAAATCATTGCTTATTAAAATAAGAAACATGTCATGAACTTTGACCCAGATGAGGACACAAATCCAAACTCAGACCAGATTCCAGAAGGCCAAAAGGGTTTTAACGAGACAAGCAGAGTTCGGTACACAGGTAATCAATCTAAAGACTTACAACAAGAAACAGGCAAGGTTCACAACGGCTATGACGTGACCATGAAACAAGGCTGGAACGAAAACGGTGAAGTACGATGAACTTGCGCCGATACGATGACACACATGAGGGGTGATGACACCCAGCTGGGGAGAACAGTCAGGGATCAGATGTGACGGATGGAAGCAGGGCAGACAGGAACCAAGGGTTAGACATTTCAAAATAAAACAGGAAACCAAAAATGTGAAACCAGAACGTGCAAAAATAACAGAAACTTTACAGACATGACAAAGCAATCCATTAATTTTACAATAAATTCAATCAGACTGGTTTATTTATTCATAAGGTCACCTCTTTCAGTTTCATCCACTTGTTGAAGCAGAGTCAAGTTTTAATCTTTTTCAGCTTCATCTTTAGACAAACAGTTCTTGATAGATATGCTTATGATCGTGATACATGCAAAAGAGGAGAGCTGAGCAGGGATGTAGGTGGATTCTGGAGGAAAAAATGAAGACACACAGTGATTATTTTGCTTTTTCTTTGGCCGCAGAAACTGAACAGAGAAGAAAAGAAGGATGGACTAACTTTGTTTTTCTGTCATCCCTCCAGACTTTCTTTGTTTTCTCTTATGGTTTATCTCTTTCCCTTTGAGTGTGAGAAGCTGGTGGAGAATGTGGTGTTTCTGGGATTGCAAGAGTCGACTCATGAGCCTTCCTGACACGGCTCGGGCCTGACTTGATGAAACACAAGTCAAGGTAGGTACCCTCTTGATAACACTATTGACGTTTTGGCTTTTGCTGAGCACTTATATCCAGGGTCAGGGTGCTGGGGCAATTAATGGCCAAGTGGTAAGGTAGGTATGGGCTTTGATACTTGAGCTTGCAAAGAGCCTGGGTGTATTGTAGGTGGCTGTTTTTGCCATTTGATAGGTTGATGTAATTCATCAACATGTTAACTATGAAACCAGCATTCTGTGTTTGAAAACCTTTGCATTTTTTTTTTTTTTTTGGCTATATTATGTTGTAATGGTTCGCACTGTTGCCTCCCAGCAGGAAGGTTCCTGGCTGGACTCTGCCAACAAGCCCGAACACTTTCTGTTCAGACTTAATATGAGTGGCTTCTCACGCTTATTTGTTTAACTGCAGACTCTGAAGTGCCTGTGAATGTTTGCAATAGTTCCAGATGTGCAGCAGTGCTCCAACTCATGAAGAAATAGCTTTGTTTTTGCTGTTGCAGTGAAATTAAGTTACTTTTATTGGGACAGAGGGCTTTGGGAAGCAAGTATTTTTCCCTACAGCATGATACTCTCTCTCTCTTTCTCTCTCTCTCTCTCTCCCTCTCTCACCACTCTGTCCTCACATGCTTGCTTCACCTCAGCCATGTAAAGGCAAAAGACTACAGCATGTATGCTCACTTTGATGCACGCTAAGACACTCATATATATATATATATATATATATATATATATATATATATATATATATATATATATATATATATATATATATATATATATATATATTCTCACACAAAGCCACGGGGTATTTTTGAATGTAACTCTCAGTACCACTGCCCATAATGCCTGCAGATACCAATGAAGACTGAACTTCACATTATGCACGCTGTACACGATTCTGAACGGCATTAACAGCCTGCCTTGATTTGATGTTCGTTATCATTGGATCCTCTCTGATGCTGTTGTGATAGCCTCAGTTTGATATGATCATGTGCCTCGAGCCTAAATGAACATACGTCCATTCATCTGGAATCTCAACTCAACTTTATTTATCGAGCACTTTAGAAACAACCACAGCTGAAACAAAGTGCTGCACATAAAAAGGCATTAAACAAAAGCACTAAAATAATTGTTAAGTTGTTTTTAAAAACAGTTAAGAACAATAAAACAATAACTGAAAACAAACCATGGAACAACAGGAGCAGAGGCAGGGTTACAAGCCGAGGAATAAAAATGTCTATTTCCTCTTGATCAGATTAATTATTTGAGTGATTGCAACATCAATCCATGCATCGGAAAGATTCACACAGTGACCTGTGTGTGTTTTCTGTGGAAGGAAATGTTACACATGCCAGCTGAAGCCAAGTCTACGACAGTAGAGTTTCAAAGGCTGAAATTCACGATGAGCGACACACCTGCCTGCAGGCACACCTGGCTCCTGTAACTGCTCACCGGCTGCTTCTGCATTGCAGCTCCGCCCCATCGCAGCACCAGATCAGATGGGAGGGTTGCTGGCTCAAGTCACATAATGGACCCAAAATTTGAAATTGGGCTGATAGCTGGAGATGTGCCAGGATGGTTTCCTAGCCAGTTTTGAGGTGCTCTTGAGCAAGGCACTGAACCCCCAGCTGCTCTGGGTGCGTGCTGATGGTGCAGCTCCTTCGCTCTGCACTCTCCATCAGTGCATGTTTCTGTATGCAGAGTGCTGTATGTGCATGTGTTTGCATGTACAGCATGATTCATTCAGAGTGAAACATTGAACTGTATTCATAATAAAGTATATGTTCGTATCATTTAGCACCAAGATCGTGCTGAAGCAAAATGCAGCTTCATGCGCCCAGTATTACATTAAGGGAGCCTTCTCTCAATCAGATGGTATACGGTTTGATCCCAGGTCCCACTGTACACGTGCTGAAGTGTCCTTGGGCATTACACTTAACCCTGAACTACCTGAAAGCATCGGTGCGTGAATGGGATTAGCTAATACCGCTGTGCTTTTTACATAGCAGCCTCTGACATCACTGTATGAATGGATGAATGTGACTGAGAATGTACAGCTCTATACAAACACAGTCCATTTATCGTTTACATTCTCTTTCCGTTCTTCTTTAAGATCATTCAAATAAAGCCGAGAGACTCAGACTAAAGAAGCTTCTAGAATAAACATATCTTCTGTTGCTCTCGTACCACTTTGTGAGTTTCTAAACAGGCCTGAGGCAAGCAGAAACAGTTTATAAAACAGTGTTATGATAAATTTAGCCCAGAGGGGAGTGAAAAATAAGTGTGTGCATGTTACATACGCTTCACTGTGTGGTCTTGGGTGCCTTGCCACGGGCGCCTGTCCCATATGATCACAGCGGATACTTAATGCATCACTGACCATATGTGACATCAGCCTAGATTTTTGAAAAACACACAAACACACGAGGTTATGGGTCGAGAATTTTTCTTTTTTTTTAATTAAAGGGACAGCTGCAATTTTCTGTAGAGTACTTTATCAAGGTTCAAGGATGCCTTCCTCTCTGAAAGCCTTTTTCAGTACGCTGCTTTGCAGAAGTGGCTCATCCTGATTTTGACTGACACACAGCATTCTGTTCGTCTTTGTGAAGATAAATGATGTGTGTTGTTTTGACATGCTGCAGCAGAGACAAGCCATTTGAAACATAAAGAAAGGTATTGATTTTTTTCAGGTCTGTCTGCTCTCCACAGATGCTCAGCTGCTGCGGTGAATGTTTTACTGAGTGGATGTTCTGAAAGAGACAGAGGCGATAACATTCGTGAGGATGATGTTTGACCGAGAGTTTGCTCGAGATGCTTAAGTTAGAGAAAAGTATTGAAGTAGAGTCTGTAAAGACGTGATTTAATGTGTTGTGATTTGTGAGTGAATTAAAATTTTTAAATAGAAAATAAAATATGAAAGATTTATTCCATGTTCCATATTCATTTCTCTGAAGGACAGGTTGAGCCTCATCCAGACGCGGAGTGAGACAGCCAATATCTTGGCCCAACAGTGCGTGGTTCTATTGTGGAGCTGCCGTCTGGGAATCTTTCTGACACAGCGTTTGGCACTGACAGCCTCTCCACCATTATGTTCTGTAAGTGAATTAAACTAATGCACCCGTCTCCTTTCTGCTGTTGGACAGTATTTATTAGTCTGATCTTCATCCATAAGTCTTATTCGCTGTCACAACTCCATCTTTCATGCAGCTGCTGCGAGTGAAAAAAGGCAAGTACCGTGCAATAACGGCTCACTGCTCGTGTGATGAACAGATACGTGTAACATATCATCTTCACCGTGCGGGCGAAGCGCTGCTCTGATAGTGTGAGAGTCCTGATCTGCTTTTTTTTACTCTGTCATCATTAAAGATTTATTGTTGAGCATACTCTCTCTCTTTAATTCTGTAGTTTAAAGCACATTCCAGGAAGGGATAATATATAGTTGGCCGATGGTTATGCAAAATAGAGTCCCAACAGAGAGAGACCAGCCTTCTGCTTCACATCAGGGTCTTGTCTTACCCTGGTGGGATTCTATTTTGCATAAACACCAGTTTACTGTTCATTGTCCTGCCTATTCCCTGGCTACCAACCAAAAGCACAAAGAGGCTGACACTAAAAACTGATCTAAAACAGACTTTCTTTTTATAAAGACAAGAAGAAAAAAAAACAGTCCCTCATTTTTAATAATTGGTTTCTTTTTCTGCAAGTTGTTCTTATTAGCGTAATCTAATGTTGATTCAACATTAAACTTAACATTTTTATACACGGTACAATCTAACCAGTAGTATTTTCTCTGCTTGCTTATCGAAGGTCTCCTTTTCAGCACCATGTTGCACTTTACGGTTGCATCATGTCTGTTTTCACAAAATCTCTTTCACTCAGTCTCTTGTGTATTTCACTATCTCTTGCTAGATTTCTTGTGCTTTTTTAAATTCAGGGCATTTTCTCTTTAGTAAATAGCTGACAGCCAGAGAGGCAGGAAGTGTGGGGAGTAGAGAGTGGAGGAAGACATGCAGCAGAGACAGAGACTCAAACCAGTGGCTGCTGCGACAGAGACTTAAGCTTCTGCACATGAGACAGGTGCTTCAATCACCTGACCAACCCTTTCCCTGGTAACCTCTAAAACATCTCTGATGTTGTCTGCTGATGCTGACTGTTTTGTTTGATTGTTGTTACAACCGTGACAAACGCGTCCGCCACCACATTGTCCCAGCCCTTGATATGACCAATGTCCTGACTGCAGGGCTGTAACATCAGAGCCCAATGAATTCAGCGCTGGTTGGAACACTTCAAAGAGTTCAGAAAAGAGAGAGGACTATGGTCCATGAAAACCACCACAAGTCCAGACCCAACATACACACGTAACATGCTGCAAAGCTAGAATCAAAGGTAGCGTTTCCTTTTCTATGACTGAATAGTTTAGCTGATGCCTGTTCAATTTCTGTGAGCAAAAAACAATTGGCTTTATCCACTCTAAGTCATCACACTGCAACAGTACTGCACCTGCACCCACATAACTGGCATCAAGCTCAGTTTTAAAAGCTCTATCCCACTGAGGCACAGACAAAACAGGAGCATTACAAATGAGAGCTTTTACATTTTCAAAAGCAGTTTGACACACCAAAGACCAAACATACTTCACGGGCGACTGTGGCTTAGTGGTAGAGTTGTCGCCTCTCAATCAGTCACATGTCGAAGTGTCCTTGAGCAAGACACTGAACCCCAAATTGCTCCCACTGTTGTTCAGTGGGGTGAGAATGAGTATGACTGGGTTAGATAAAAATGATGGCCAATAGGTAGATTGTTCAGCCATCAGTGTGTGAATGTGGTGTGGATGGGTGAATGACACCAGCTTTGAGTGGTCAGACAGACTAGAAAAGCACTATATAAGTACTGGTCCATTTATCATTTACTTTACTCTTCAACAGGTTGGTAAGGGGAGCAACCACAGTGGAAAAGTTCCTACAGGAACAGGGTTAGAACCCCACTAGGCCCAAAAACCACACTAGTTCCCTTAGTCTCTGCTGGAGTATAACCATCAATCGCTTGGACTTTTGCACAGGAACAGGAAGAGGTGATCATTAACTAAATGTGCTGTAACTCTTTTTTTTTTAAATAAAGATCTGATATGTAACATGTGATCAGGCGGTCCTGAGTGTTGCCTTTGCTCAACAAAATTTGTAAAAAGCTGTCCCAGAATTTTGACCTATCAGAATCACATCATCACATTTGATTTTCATTTTCCCTCTTAAGACATTTTTTAACCTCACAAACAACTCTGAGAATGAGGTAACAACACAAACTGAGTCAAAAATTACAGCGACAGATGGAGCCATTAAGATGAAGCAGACCAGAGCTGAAACTACATTTGCATTTCACACGCAGCTGTTCACAGGTGTTCTTCTGCTATTCATTGATTACATCCATCAACCATCGTTTGATTCATTCCCGCCCCTTCCTCTATGTAGCCAATATGGCGGTCGTTGACTGTGAGAAGTGTCCAGCGTTCCACACTCAACTATTTGCCAGTTTTGAATGCACCAGCTGAGAAATCAAAGTGCACTGCGTTTTTCCATACTGTCAGTGTAAACACACTTACACACTCAAAATAGTGAGTGTGGATGCAGAAGTATGTGATTTGGGACACAGCATCAGTTTCTTCCCCTGCTGCATTCTGATCTATAGTCTACTATCCCCACTGACTAGAAATCCCAGACTTTAAGCGGAGCAGATGCAGGTGATGATTACCAGCACGGATTATTCAGTGCCTGTCAAACGAGGTTTAGCATGAAGCGCTAACCTGGGTTGAAGAGGAAACATAACAACAATCAAGGTTTGATTAAAACTGGATCCGAGAGCATGTTTTTTTTTTTTTCACTAAGCAGAAACAGAACAATTAATCTAGTGCTGTAGCTTTCTCCTTGTGAAACATGTAATCTGTAATCCCCGTCGACTTCTTCCCAAACCATCCGAGCATTTCACCCCAGTTGACAAATTGGTAGATGTAAACAATTGGTTTGGCATTAAAATGGATGAAAACATTAGTGCGTGTGGGTCAGTGTTTGTCCTTTGCATAACAACTGAAGCACATTCATCTCTTCAGATAACCCTCCAGTGTAGGAAAGTAATGGAAGGCTTACTGACTTCACTCTGTTATGGATTGCTGTATGGATCAAGCTTATGTGTGTTTGTGTGGGTGAGCGTATGCCTCAGTGGGGCTGAAGGTGGCTCGGTGGGTTTCAGCGCTCTGCAGTCGTTAAATACCAATCTACACTCATGTGTTTACTCCTGCAAACCGTTTTCTGTCATGTACTTCTGAAGGACGGAGGAAGCCCAGCTTTCTAATGTTCTATAAATAGCACCTGAACAAACACCACCTTTGCATTGCAAGGTTAATAGTACCTGTCAGCATCACAAAGACAAGCCTCTTGATTAAGATTGATTCTTATGGTTCTTTCTTATCAAGCCCCATTGTGCAGCTAAAGACATCTGAAGAAATGCTGCTGTGTTCTACTTGGAACGACAGCAGTCCTTGGAGAGAGATCACGAGGCGCACCTACAGCGAGGGGAGTGTCTAATAATAAGAGGAAAAGTTGTGAAGAAATGCCCCGACACCTTAATGAAGTTGTTGGAATCAGGAGGTTAGAGTGATGAGAAGTCGCAGTGTTACTGCATTCTGAGTGGCACTTTGACCTGCCAGGATTGTTAATCGTTGCAAATTCTTTGCGATTATAATCAGTCACTCCTGTCTCCTGCTGCGGTGATGGCAGATTTATGGAAATTAGGGCATCATAATCCTGATCAGGTTGTGTCGGCTTATTGTGCACACAGAGCTTCACGACCCAACAGTAATTGCCTCTTGCAATCTTCTAAATCTTGCTTGACATACCAGCAAATCCGTGGGTCCCTGTTGTTTTTTAGCGCTGACCTTGGCTTGGTGTCAAAGCTTCGGAGCGTGCTCACTCTAAACGTGGAGGGCATCTGTTTTTTCGACTTAATATTCAATGTGCATTACGCTGACATTTCTGCTGAATTTCTGAAGAAAAATGCTTCATGCAAGAGGAGGCAGAGCAGGGCCGGAAGAAAAGCAAAGTAATTCTGATCAGGAAGGAAATTTTAGGTGAGGAAATGTCCCCTCAGAACATGTCAAACTGAAAGATGAGGGTTTGTGTGTGTGGGTTTGTGTCTGTGTGTGTGTGTGTATGTGTATGTGTGTGTGTGTGTGTGTGTTTGGACTGAAATGTGAATCCTCAAAAGCAGACTAATTACCCTAAAACACTGATAACGCTCAAATCCTCATTTCCTGCAGGCTGTTCATAATGGTTTATTAACTCTACATAATTGACCGTAATTAGAAAAGAGTCTTAGATGTTTTGTGTTGGAAGCTGCAGTATTTTTGAAATGATGTTGACTTTAAAAATAGCAGAACTAGTTTTTAGTTTCCTGCCTGGTGTAATGTCAGAATTAACTTTGTTATTGTTGCATGTAAAGGCAAACTTTCTGCCAAAATCGTTCATATTGATAACCAATATCAAGGTGATACAAATTTAGATTTGGCTGAGACTAGGCCTCAGCTTGTTATATGATTAGTTAATGTTTTAAACCCTTTAGCTAAAGTCAGCTGGTTGATTTTTTTTTTTTTTTTTTTTTTTTTGGGGGGGGGGGGGGGGGGGGGTAATGGCATAACAGAGATGAAGGAGAGACCAGAGGTGCTACACAAGTGGTTCTGGGTCACAACCTCGGGTCTAACATTATGAAAACTTGGGCTCCGAAGATGAAACATGTTTACAGCCTGGTTCAAAAAAACAGCTCGAGTTTGAATACCTAATTTCTGTGCCAGCAAAAAATTTATTTTTAAAGGCTTTGCCCACAGAAGAGACTCAAATCCATCTTTCATTAAATTGCGGGTAACAGTTGTTTAGTAATAAACTCATTGTGTAAAGGCCGAGAAGAAAAATACTGAAGAGCTGAATGTTTCCAACTGACATAAAACAAAAAAAAGTCAAGACTATGTAGACGAGCTCTGATCAAATTCTGTAAATTTTCATACCATAATTTACCTGTGTGACAACTAACCCCATTCTCCCCTAAGTTATGGCCCCCATTGACAAATTTCTTCTCAACTCTGTATCAGAAACAAATGGGGTGACGTCACCCAAAGTTCATACAAATATTATACAGATGTAGTCCTTCAGTTAGGACAGACTGCCATAATACCAGGGTGCATTTTTCAGGTGAATGTGAGAATGACATGACGAGAATTTAAATCAGTGCAGCTTGAGTTTTCAGCCTGAAGCAGCACACAGGCATCAGCCCATGACTAAGCAAATAACGCTTACCAATGCATGTATGGTTATTGATAAAGACAGCCTGCAATGTCTCTAACAATTTTCATCATTTTCAAATAAAAAAAAATCCTGTACAAAAGTTCCAAACGAATGCAACAGCAGGACCACACTGTCAGTGACCTGAAACAACAGCACGGATTGCCCATGCATTGCAATATACAAACAATGCTGAGCTAAAAACACAAAACCAGCAAAAGATAAACACTGTGAATCCAAACGAACGTGTACCATGCCTGCATGGCAGCTATATGAAATAGCTGTGTTCTTAAGGGAGACAAAATAATGCATTGTTTACGCTTAACGGCTATGCACACAAACATTAAATTTGTATGAAAAGTAAAAGCAGGGTTAGTTCATGCCATTTCTTATCTGATGCACCATGTGTTTAAGATGAGGAGCTATAACATACTTCATTCCTCCAGGTGTTTGATGTTGTCAGATCTGACTTCAGTGAGATCAAAATTGACTTGCATGCTTTGGGAAAGGTTCACAGGAAAGATCACCTGAGCAGCCCGAGCTGAAAGCATGAACTCACAGCTGTAAATAATAGATCATTAATACGTATCATCAATGTTATGCACGTTGTAGCCCTCGCAGAACAGTCTTTTCCATTTCTACTGTTTTGCTAAACATAAAAAAAAGGATATGAACAGTCAATATACAAGGCATGAAAGGTCAAATCTACCCACCCTCGCCAGTTAGCTGGACATCTGAGAGCATCACACTTTAGTGTCAGAGTTTAATCAGATTGAAAGAGGCTATGTATGGACTTATAAAGATGAAATCTCTTAGGCATTGGCAGACTTTGGTCTCGTTTTACCACACAGCAGTGATACTTTAAATCCCCCTCTTTAAAAAGTAAAACTCTCTGTACTCAACCTTTTGTCTACACTGTGACCTCACCTGCTGGTCTGACACCAATTGCAGCGTGAGGGTTTTTCCTGGCTGTAAATGAGGTGGTGGTGGTACCTGATCGTTGGCTCACAGGTGTACCATGCCTTCAGCTGGCTCAGACAAGTGTTTTACTTGTGGTCTATTTTAGGAGTTGTAATTACATGATTTCTTGTTATTAGTGTAATGTTTGTTTTAATGCATGTTCATTTATTGTTTATTTCTTTTGTTTAACATTTCACTTTGGTTACATGGCAGCTTAACAATCTTTTACTTGCAGAAGGCAGAATATTTGGCCTCCTTGGTAGCATTTTGTATAACCGCCTGATTCAGTCTTTGCTCGTAAACATGCAAAAACATAGTTTATTTGAAATACTGTCTGTTTTTTTTTCTTCATTTATCAGTCTCACTGAAAATTAATGGAAAATGCGACTTTTAAAAATATTAAAAAGTGAGCTTAACAACATGTTTTTAGTATTTATTCAAAACTGTGTCTGCACAGGAAGCTTTTCTCTGCCAGAATTACATCTACCCTGTAACCAACTTACTGAGAAACTAAGGAAACTGTCATTTTGTTTTCAGGAGCTCTGTCTGACAAAGGAATTTGGAAGTATTTTATGATTATTTTTCTTTTAAGACAGTAATTCTACAATTCCAATAAAGTCGGGATGTTGTGTAAAACTTAAAAACAGAATACGATGATTTGCATTTGTTCTTAAACTGTTGGACTATTTGCTCACGCAGTTGTTCACAAAGTGGTGAACCTCGCCCCATCCTTGCTTGTGAACGACTGAGCCTTTCAGGGATGCTCCTTTTATACCCAATCATGACACTCACCTGTTTCTAATGAACCTGTTCACCTGTGGAATGTTCCAAACAGGTGTTTTTGGAGCATTCCTCAACTTTCACAGTCTTTTGTTGACCCTCTCCCAGCTTTTTAGGAATGTGTTGCAGCCATCAGATTCAAAATGAGGGAATATTTATAAAAAAACAATAAAGTTTATCAGTTTGAACAATAAATATCTTGTCTTTGTAGAGTATTCAGTTGAATTTAGGTTAAACAGGATTCCAAATCCATGTATTATGTTTTTATTTACATTTAACACTACGTCTCAACCCCATTGGAAGGTGGGTTGTAAAATTCTAACGAATGTATCTGATTGTCACTCCTCCTGCCCATCACTATCCATACCAAAATCTCTCAGGGCTTATTTTAATTATATATAATGACAATAAAATAAATCATGTTCATGTTACACACGTTAGGGGTGACTGTGGCTCAGCGGTAGAGTCATCGTCTCTCAATCGGAAGGTTGAGGTTTTGATCCAAGCTCCTGCAGTCACATGCCGAAGTGTCCTTGAGCAAGACACTGAACCCCAAATTACTGGTCAGTGGTGTGTGAATGGGTATGAATGGGTTAGAATAAAAAACTGATGGTTCCCACATAGAACTTCCTCACATCAGCGTGTGAATGTGGTGTGGATGGGTGACAGAGGTCCTTTGTTACCAGCAGAAAAACTATCGCTTCCATGTTGGCACCTCATAAACAGTTAAACCCACAGAGATATAAAATTTTAAAAATGTACCAATTATAGGCTTACTGGAGATTCTGTGTCGGGCTGTGACACTTTTTACTCCAGCACCTGTTAGCTGTTGATTTTTTGAGCTAGCTCTTTCAAAATATTCCACTAAGTGAAACATTTGTTTGTTTTAAATGTCTTTGATAAAACCACAGAAAAAGTTGTGAGTAAATAAGCCGAAAAAGAAAATAATAACAGTGGTTAACATACATAATAAAGATTCCTTCATAGACATAATTGTGTGGCTGTTTGAGTAATCTTGGGTTGGTGGAAGGTGTAGTGTTACAGCTCTCTCCATCTAATGACCATATTGGATCTTCTGTACAGATCATTTTCAGGTGGGCCATGTCTAGAAAAATTTACCCGTTTCATTTTCTAGGATCATTTGAGCTAAACTATAAAAATCATCCACCGTGGTATCTACTAATGACCGATTTTAATATAGGACCAAATTTGATCCTTTAAGTGTCTGAAACTGTGCTGTAGTGGGTGATCAAACGCTCCTGTACACGTCATTTCACATTTGACTCTTCAGTCTGCTCAGTCTTGTAAACTGAGGTAGTTATTTCCAACACAGTCCAGAGCCATGTGTACAACCAAACACAATGAGACTGATCCAACAGGGTATGCAAATCTTTCCCTCTGATACAGACTGTATAAGCAGGCGTGGAGCCAGTGTCACATTGCAGAGGGGGCGGGGACTTGTAGTGGGCCCTTATAGCATATTGGCTATTTAACTTGTTAACAATTCACATTTTGGATCCAATGTGGATTTGAGCTGTATTTACTGCTGCCAAAAAGGGACTGAATGAACGGCTTTAGCTTCGTAAATTTAAAAAAAGTCTCAAACTTTGAACCATCAAAATATGAAAGAAAATCATAGCTCAACAAAGAGACTCAATTTGCTTCATAAACGTCCAGATATTCTGTAAAACAAAGTAAACCCAACATTAGACGCTGCGCAGTGACAGCATCTAAAGACACAGCTGATCAATTAGTAGCGTTAATATTGGGAAACGGAGACAGATGGCAAAATGGAGAGAGTGTGGATTATGATGAGTTGTGCAGCACAATGTGCACTAGTTCAGCACCATGGACAGTGCCACAGATTTATCATTAAACAGCAACCTGCTGATAATCTGGCACCATAACTGCCGATAGGCTATTTCAGCACCATGGTTGGGGGTTGAGTTGCTGAGAAGAAGTTTGTCAGCGGAACACAGGAGGCAACAAGATTCTTCCTCTGCTCTTGCTCCTCACGCTTTAGTGCGCCCGACTTGTGTTTTTTCATTTTAAAGCTATTTAAGCGAACACACACAGAGTGAGTAACTAGGGCTAACTGCACACTCAGAGACCACGGTGAAAAAGACCACACGTGCACGTACGTCAATCAGATGTGACTTTCTGTCAAATGCGTGTAGACCCACAGGGAGAGAGAGAGAAAGATTGACAGACAGTGTAAGAGAGGTTGACATGGTAAGAATGACGTCACATTAGGCTACCTCCTCATGGTATTTCAGAAACGCTCTGATCTGGATTGCTTTTTCCACTTATATTTACGTTTATTCTTACACTTATATCCTTACAGATAAAGCAGTAAGAGACTGACTTTCCGACTTTACGTTGTTTTTTTTCGCCACCGGTCTTGCGGTGGGCCCCTTCATGACCGTGGGCCCCTTCATGACCGTGGGCCCGGGGCAGCCGCACCCTCTGCCCCCCCGCCAGCTCCGCTACAGTGTATAAGAGTATAAACACAGTCAGATCATTTCTCAAGCCACATACTGTAAATCCTTTCACCTAATGGGCCATTAGCATTGATTTCAGAAGCAAACTGACTTTTCACAAATAGCCTGCATTTATCCATATTGAAAATTTCAGATTTAGTTGTAATTCTGTACATTGATGTAAAGCTCTGCAATTCTGATATATGCAGGCACTTTGCATTCACATTTTTTTTTTTTCTTAAAGTACATTCAGTATTGTAAGTCTCCACTATTCAGCAGCACTTCTAGCTCCCCTTCCTTCACAGATGACAGAGCCTAAGCACCTCATGTGTATCTTTATAACATGTTAGGAGGAGGACAGTCTGTCATCTGTGACTCAATTACAAGAAGACAACAAAGGGGCTTGAGAATCGGTTTTGTCCAGAATCCACATGGCAATCATATTTGCTGCTTGCACATTGAATTAGAGGACAGGGATGGGAGCAGGTAAAAGCCAGGCTCAGGAGGGCTCTTTGCTCATAAAGACTAATTGTGTCCCCGAGTGTCACAAAGGCTCGAACAGAGATAGCGCAGCTGTAATCAGGGGCCTGTGTGCTTGTTCATCAGCCCAGAACCTTTCTGCACCACTGGCTTGTCTGAGCTCATGGCGGCAGGAAAAAAACAGCAGGACGTTGATTTCATCACCAACCCTGTGACTGTAAAATACAGTTGTTTCAGGCTATGTACGCTGGGAGGGAAAATGTTATAAGATGATTTGCAATGTGGAGTCCAATAAGGTGTCATTAGGGCCCTTTTCATTATTAGAACTCTGATTATACCCATTCACAGGGATAAACATGAGAGCTCCTACAATTTGTACTCTATGAAGGCAAATCTGTAACCCTGGGGACAAACCTGGGGCCTTAACAGTGTGTGCAAATGCTTCAGACTCAAACTATGATACCTTTGGTAGCAGCTTGCGGCTGCCTACAAAAACAACTCAGTCCCTCAAGGCTTCTGTCCTTCTTCCAAAATGAAACATATAGTCATATTCACCAAAACATCACTGGCTAAAGAGTATAGATACTGAAGGGGATTATGCTGAAAAATAATGAAATATGTCCGCAAAAAATCAAATCGTTAAATATGAGCCTCACAACTTGTCAATCAGCCTGCGTAGCTTCTAGTCTTTTCTGTTGTTCCTCCGTTTTGGTTCAACTGGAAAGTAATCATCTTAAAGCAAGAAGGACAAAGATGGACCTTGTGTCTGTGTTGCTCTTGTCCTCAAAAGGTATTTGGTTATCACTCAAATGTCAAGCCTTTCAAACAAACGACTTTTCAACATCTCAACTTCTGAAGTTCCATTGAATGCAGCATTAACTTGGTTTGTTTAGTTCGTTGAAAAAAATCGTCTATCCTCGTAGTTTTTGCATTTTCATTTAGCTAAATCAAGTCTTATGAGATGACGGTGGCAGAGTGATTTGAGGAAACTGGTCGACTTAAAGAGAGGGTAGTATGCTAACCCAAATAATAAACATCAACATAAAGTAACAATGCTGGATCTGGAGTCTGCCTGTGAACTGCTCAGAATGTTCTGTTCTAACAATAGTACAAGATCATATACTGAGATTATTACATAAGGGTCTCTGAACTGGTTCATGACACATTCAAGGGGTGGGCCTCAAACACCAAGGTCTGCCCCTGAAAGGCCTCCAGAGGGCAGGAAGACAATTTTAAAGAGACAACATCTGAAACAAAGCTTTTCAGACCGAGGCTACAATAAGTGTTTTCTGAAACACTAGTTTAAGAAAAACAAGTTTCTTTTGAGCTGTAAATCCCTTAAAGCTAGCAGAGAAAAAAGTACTGAGCTTAAGAAAAACAATATTTGGTTGTTGGGCAAATCAATGCAAGTTTGCTTGGTATAAAACATCCTCTTGGGTTCTTTACTGACACTTAATTAGCAAACAAAGAAAGTTGCCTGCATACGTCTCCTAGGCTCCTGCCAACTAATTTTTGATTGTAAGCCTCTAAGACTCTGTTCACTACATTTTTAGATTCACTGCAATGTTTTCTAAGGTTAACAGGCTCAAATAACATTGATTTATTTCTTCACACCTCAGGAGCTATAGGGAAAGTTTTCTTTAACACTGTTCCAACCCCCAGCCACATAAAGTGACACCTTTGATATTATATCTACTGCTCTGTATTGATAGAAAATAAAATCAATGAGTGTGAAGATCTTTCTCAGGTTAGATCACATATCCAAATTTATCTAGAGAATTACATGTTCTAACAGATCAAGCCTGATTTTTTGTAGGTACACCATCGACAGCTGTATGTACTCTATTTCTGCCTTCACACTGCTCAGATGTTTGGACAGCTACAGCTTTTTCTTTTTTTTTTTTCACAGCTGCTGTGAAAATAATAACAGAAAAACACAAGAAGTGTAACTCAGGAGTTTGTAGCTGCAACAGAACCATCTCCCTGTAAGACCCAGACATAGTAAAACATTAAAAAAAAATTTTTCAACCACTTAGATGGTGTTGTAGGAGGCCTTTGGAGATGAAAATGAAGTATTTGCAAAAAAAAAAATGTTTTTGTAAGGTTTTATGGAAACGTTGTAATATTACAACGTTGGGTCAAATGGGTAGCAGAATTTCCTGTAGGCTATTTGTAGTCATTGTCTGAACAGAACGGTACAAGTGTTTGTACCTCAGTAAAACAAAGTAAGGGTTCATTTGTATGGTTGATTGCTTATTACTTAGCCCCAGAACAGTATATAACATGAATAATAATAACAACATGAGTCATATTTTTATGAATGGCGATTTTATTTGAAAACAATGTATAAATAAAAAACAGGAACACATGCAAGGCAAGCATGTAGGGACGGGCGAATATGTACAGTATAGACATATAAGTGAGTAGTGCAGTGATCATTTAAGAGTGATGGTCCCAAAAACAGTCCTTGTCCTCTGAAAAGCAAAGTCGAACATCACACTTGCGGCATTGTGTGTCCGTGTACCCTTTAGGGCAATGTCTGCAGCGTCCTCTCTTAGTCTTCATATGAAAATGTCCAATGAGGTCCTTGCGTGCATCCAGTGGTGGGTGTGCACATGATCTCTTTGGTGGAACACTGTATGGACTCCCATCACCCAAGGATGGTCTCTTCTGTGCATTCAAAGGGCTGCCTGTTGTCACTGGACTACCATTTCCTGAAGATGGTCGTCCCCTCTTTGGAGTTTTGACTGTGTCTACCAGAATGAGAGAGGATGCGAGCTCTGCCTGGAAATGTCTCATGTTCAGTGTCTCTTTCCACACCTCCCATGTATGTGTTGTAGGTACCCACAATGTAAGGCCTTTCAACTTGAACGTAGGTCTTGTTGGCTTTGTCCCAGCGTTGAATCTTCTGCACCGGTTCTGTTCCAGCAAAGGATGACACAAGTGTCACCTCCCTGTTGTCATACCATTTGACAGCACAGATGTTGTGTTTCACTTCCACTCTGTAGTCAAAGGTTCCTCTCCCCTTCTTCTTCAAGCTCTTGTCGTCGTCCAGGTTGCAGTTGGGTATGCGCACCTGCCTGGCTGTTCCCACCCCATCCAACCCTATCTTTAGTACATGGGTGGAGGGGCAAAGTGTTTACACTTTCAACTAAAGTAACCTATTCACACATTTTTCTAGTCACACAATACTGTCTGGCCAATCTATTGTACTCTGATTATCATCCTAAAAGGAATGCATGAAGCACTGCTTTTAGGATGATAATTCCACATTCCTGAACATTCTCACCTGTTCCACAACAATGCAGCAAGCATCCCCCAGCATCCCCCCAAAACTAACTGTTTGACTGTGAATTGAGCCAAAACAATGGGCACATATACATACAGAATGAGAAACTAAACTGTTGAAGGTGATTACTATATCATTATAAGCAATGGGTTCCAAATAGTATTGGATTGGAAATTAAAGTAAAAATAAATATACAGCCTACATAATATATACTAGGGTCTGGAATGTGTAGAAAATGTGTGTAATTTAAAATATATTGTAAAAAGTAGAAGGTCCCTATCAAAATGCATATTTTGACTACACTTAGCCATGTATGTTGTAAACTTACAACATGGCCATTTTGCTGCCCCAAAGGCCCAGTGTTGTAAAATTACAACAAGTATACAACATGCTCTAATTTACAATTGAGGAATGTATTTCACAAAAACTACATATGTACATGTTCTAGACAGTGTAATGATCACCAAAAAAAATATTTAAGACATTTTACTTACTTAAATCTTATAGATGTGGTCCAATGAAACAAAGCGTTGTTGCTCAGCCAAAGTTTCGCAGCTTGTGAAAGTTCGGGACCTGTGGGCCGGACTTATATACAAATGTCCTATCCAATAGTATTGTGGGACTGAACAATAGGACCCAATGACTATGTTAATGTGAAAAAAAACAAGAAAAACAAAACGTTTATACCTTTTTTTAGAAAAAATAAAAATGTTGTAATATTACAACGCTGGGCCTTACAGGGTTAATGTAGGACAAAAGGGACTTCTTCTAATTTTTGACCCAGACAGCGCAGACTTTATCTCTTCTAACCATGAAGCAAAACAAAATATCGACTTTGTCTGGAACTGGGTGCTGAGGACCTGAATACACTGACTGTCTGTATTTTTAGAAGTGCTATTTATTTATGCTGCAGTAGGTAAGGAGCTGAAAACAAACCTTCAGTGAAGACACAAACTGAAAAACGTGTCTCCCTCTAAATGGACTGGAGTGAATCCGTAGGCTCCCACTCCACCTATTCCCCCCATTTTTTAAGTTATTATTTTGGGCTATTTATGCATTTAATGACAATGGAGAGGACAGTGGACAGAGTAGGAAACAGGGCGAGAGTGGGGAGTGACATTGCTGAAAGTCGCCACGGGCTGGACTAGAACCCAGGCTTCCACGATATGGAGCTTGAGCTTGACCTTAACCACCAGGCCACCTGCGCTTCTGTTCCCACCATTTTTTTTCACTGAGTCACAATGTAGCGGTAACATGGGGGGGGGGGGGGCACACTAGATTAGGCATGGTGCAGCTGGTGGGCCACGGCCCTCTCTGGCCATAGCCCTGTGCTGGTGAGCCCATCTCTATCCAGGGGTTGGTGATGGTGGCTTTCTGGTGCAGCTAGCTCCTGGTGCCTGTGGGTGTGGACCAGAGGTTGGGGGGGTCTTTGGGATCTGGTGGCCCCTGCAGGGTCTCTTGTTCCTTGGAGAGCTTTGAGGCGGGATCCTCAGACCGCTCTGTGGGTGGAATCTACAGGTGTCCCTGGGCTTCCTGGTGGGGATCTCCTTGAATGGTATTTGGAACAGTACAGAATCTGTACTGCTCAATTAAAAACACTCCCTGTTTGTTTTGTTTCATCCTGTCTGTCACTAATTGTGACTGTGGTCGCATTGTGGTTTAGCAGGGCCCTCCCCTCCAACTCACATCGGGGAATAATTAAAGTTTAATTTGATGGTGTAGCATACAGGGAGGGCTGTCAAAGGACACCAACAGCAATGAATCATATCTACACATCTTTTGCTGCAATTACAAAAATGCATCATTCTCTCAGTGTTAGCATTGGATAAAAAGGGCTCAGCTATAGGGACACATGTAGACTAAATAGACAAATACAAACAAGATAGACATCAGAGTCAAACATAGTGTCATGTATGAATAAGTCATTCAAGAAATATGAGGTGTATGAGTTATAGTTTATGGCAGGTTCAACAGAGTGATGGTCTGTGGAAAGAAACTGTTCCTGTGTCTGGATGATATAAAGCTCTGTAACATCGACCAGAGAGGAGGATTTTAAACAGCTTGTGTCCAGGGAGGTGGGGTCTGCAGAGATGTTACCAGCTCGCTTCCTGGTCCTGGACCAGTATTTTCTGCAGGCCTGACAGTTTGTTGAATTCTGTGCCTGTCATGTTTGGTGGGAAATCAAATAGTGTTACGTTACGTTCCGTTACGTGACGTGACGTGACGTGACGTGACGTGACGTTACGTGACGTTACGTCACGTGACGTTACGTGACATGACGTTACGTGACGTGACGTGACGTGACGTTACGTGACGTGACGTGATGTGACATAACGTAACGTAACGTAACGTAACGTAACGTAACGTAACGTCACGTGACGTGACGTCACGTCACATTACGTTACGTTACATTACGATAAGTTACATTACGATAAGTTACATAGCGTTACATAGCGTTACGTGACGTTACGTGACGTTACGTGACGTTACGTGACGTTACGTGACGTGACATGACGTGACGTTATGTTACATTATGATAAGTTACATTACGTTACGTTACGTTACGTTACGTTACGTTACATTACGTTACGTTACATTACGTTACGTTACATTACGTTACATTACGTTACGTTAAGTTACATTACGTTAAGTTACATTATGTTACGTTACGTTAAGACACACTTTATTGTAACCTGTGAGAAACTTGTCTTGAACTCGAAGAGCTGCACAGATGAAGCTGACAGTTAATAGCACAGAAAACACAGATACGATTGCATCATCCACATATAGTGCACATACTCATATTGCCCAAGACTCATATAAATAGTAGAGCACCATAACATCATTGCACAGTCAGGTTACATCTTATGAAACAATATTTAGAATTCTAATTGAAGTGGGCACAACCGAGTTCTTAAAGTGATTCAATTTACATTTAGGAACTCTGTATCTCCTTCCAGAGGGAAGGAGTTCACACTCAGGGTGAAGAATATGAGAAGGGTCAGATAGAGCCCGCCGTGCTTGCCTGAGAACAGACCGTTCATATAAAGACTGCAGAGAAGTATGTTCAATCCTCCCTTCAACCTTCATGGCGGTCTGCATCAGACGAGCAAGTTTAGATTTTAACTGGAGAGAGAGATTACTGAACCAGGCTGACATCCCATACTGAATAATGCTCTCTAAAACTGCCTGATAAAACAAAAACATGATCTTCTGATCCACACCAAACACCCAGAGTCTGCACAAAAATACAGCCTTTGCTGTAAACTAGAGCACAGACGAGCAATGTGCCGCTCCCAGCTAAACTGAGTATCTAAGTAAATGCTTATATACCTGTAAGAGCTGACCTGGTTGATTTTTTCATTATGGATTTGCAGAGGGGGCTGATCACCAATTGAACCAGGGTCGAGCACCATCTCCTCTGTTTGATTTACATTCATGGTGAGGCAGTTAGCATCACACCAGAGGACAAAATACTGCACCTCATTAAAATGCAGTGAGACATCTGAATCTGTGTACTGGAGGCTGAGGATGGCAGGATCATCTGAGAACCTATAAACATGGTTTCCATGGAAGCTGCTGGTGCAATCATTGGTGTAGATGGTAAAAAGGACAGGTGAGCTCACAAAGTCCTGAGATACACCTGTACTACTGCTTTATGAGTCAGAGAGTGTTATTAACTCTAACATTATGAGTTCTATTTGTTAATAGAACTGCTTAATTATAAAAGGGTTAACTGGCAGTTTGATTAATTTTTGAAATAGTAAGTGAGGCTGTGGTGTATTAGAAGCAGAACTAAAATCAATAAATAAAACGTGCATAGGCCAGACTGGATGATGGAGGTGTAGAATACACCTGTGTAATAAACAACCATGTTACATCAATAACATCATCAGCTTTTAACAATCTGAAAAACATCGCCAGAATCAAAGGAATACTGTCTAAACATGATTTAGAGAGACTGATCCATGCGTTTGTATCCAGCAGGTTAGATTACTGTAACGGCCTGCCCACTGGGCTCTCTAAGCGAGCTGTAAGACAGCTGCAGAACATCCAGAATGCTGCTGCGGGTGCCCTGACCAGAACCAGGAAATACGACCATATTAGTCCTGTGCTCAGGTCTCTGCACTGGCTTCCTGTTGCCCAGAGAATAGACTTTAAAACAGCTCTGCTTGTCTACAAGTCTCTTCATGGTTTAGCGCCAAAGTACATCTCTGACATGTTAGAGCCATATGAACCAACTCGGACTCTGAGAACCTCAGGGAGGGGTCTCCTTCTGGTGCCCAGAGTCAGGACTAAACATGGTGAAGCTGCGTTTCAGTTTTATGCTCCTAAAATCTAGAACAGTCTTCCAGTAGATGTGAGACAGGCCTCAACTGTTCAAATTGTTCAAACTGTTAGACGATTTTCAAATCCAGGCTGAAAACAGGTCTGTTTAGCTTTGCATACAACTGAAAGTATTTTATCTGCACTCCTCATTTTTAAATGAACCATTTTAAATGTTTTATTGTTTTTTTTTTTTATTTATTTTTTTTCTAATCTTGTGATTTTATGTTGCTGTAAAGCACTTTGAGTTGCCTTGTGTATGAATTGTGCTCTACAAATAAACTTGCCTTGCCTTGCCTAGAAGATGATAAGCAGTTCCTGGGGCAGGCTGAACTTCCTGAGCTGTCTGAGGACGTATAACCTCTGCTGCACCTTTTTCCTGTTAGAGTCTATGTGGGAGGTCCACTTCAGATCCTGGATTTTTTTCACAGTGTTCAGGTTAGATCAGCGATCCCAGCATTATCATCCAAATGGAGTGAAGCATTTTAGTCCAAGCCCTAACTTTGTTTCTTTATTTGATGAAGTGATGTTTCTCTCTCTGCATCTGTTTATGGTTAGGTCACACAGCACATATAGACTCCTCTCACTGCCCTCTGACTGTTCCAAGGAAGCTTGTTAGCAGAAAATATCAATAAATCATGAGTACATGCAATATTTTCTATAACTTAGACAACGTTGGTAACACAAACACCCCAAGCATTCAGTCATACATTAATGTCTCAGCGCCATCCGTTTTTGTACTTATGCATACACTATACAGCAGTTTCACAGTGTGCAGCTTAAATCAGCAACCCCAGCAATATCATCCAATGATTCTCTCCCTGGAGGATGTACTTCCTATGAAACATTCACAGAACTAACCACGGAGGTCAGTGCATTAATGTGCAGGCAATTCCCCTGGAAACTCATATGACCAACGAGATGGTATTAATCACATTAGACCCACTGGAAACCAGTGAGGCAGGCAGAAGAGCAGTCAGATGTGAGCAAAATATGTCAAAACATTCTTTTTGACGCAGGTAACAAATGCTGGAGCTGATTGTATCCAAACATTAAGGTTGTGGATTAACTACAGAACAGTTTAACATAATGAATAAAAAGTATGAAGGAGTCAAAAGAAGCAGACAAACTGTATTCAGAACCACAGCTTTGTATTTTCATAAGCACCGTCAAATGAATGGTGAGAGAGAGAAAAAAAAAAAGCAAATGCCATTGACATTTTAACTTTCATTTTTTAAATGCAAGGGATATGAATAACACTTGATTTTTAACTCTTCAATGTTCCATAAAAAAACATGATTTTGTAGATAAATGCAATTTTTATGCATTTGTTAGGGCACTAAGATCTGAAACCACAAAATTCAGAAGAAATTTTTCAAGCTGTAGAGGTCACCCAATCAGCTTTTACTCAGTTCAACATATTTCCAGAGAGGTATAGCGACCCAAAAGATGCTCTACCAATTGGTTGAGCCGTGAGTCAAAGGGTTTTAATCAACATTATTGACAGTTGGAACTTTTATTATTAATTCAATACTTTCAATACGTGGAATGACATACTGCCAGGGCTAACACAGGCCAGATGATTAATTTAGGATTTTTGGGATGGCACCTGGAGTGGCCAGTCAAGTTTAAAGAGAGGGTTTCTTTTTTTTGTAGACTTTAAACTTCCCCTCTGGAACTGCTATAGTAGTTTTATACATGATTTATAGCTCAAAAACAAACAAACAAACAAAAACTATTTTGAGCCATAGTCTTAAACAATATTCTATAGCTCATGTTAAGGGAACTTAGCTTTAACTTCTAAAAGGGATGACCGAACACAGTGTGTGTCTTTTTCTTTTCTTTACTTTCGAACAAAAAGGTAATTACAACAACGCTGCCTGGCGTACTCTCTCTCATTCATTCCGTTACATTCCCAGATCAAATTTTTTACGTCACCTTTCTGCTTTACGGCAGATAGAAATGTCGCTTGGAATCACAAAGAAGTACACACTGTCATTAAGTGGTCAGAAAAAGGTACTGTCTGACAGTCTGAAACATAGTAACTTTTGCTCTTAACTGAAACCTATTTTTAGCCCTTTGACTAAATATAAACCACATAAATTACTGTATCACTAAGTTAAAGATACAACATATGTCTCTTTAAGGTTCCGCAATTCAAAAACCCCCTTCCATCTGATTGGACAGCCCTCTGGAGGCCTTGACAGGCCTCCAGAGGGCTGTCCAATCAGACAGGCCTCCTTGACAGGCCTCCAGAGGGGACAGGGCTTTAGTAAAAATCTAGTACTATGTCAAAAATGGACCATTTTGACAGATTTGAAGATTTCTACAACATATGAGCAGTTTGAAAATCTAATCATGCCTCAACATTGTTACTTTAAATCCATGTTTAAAACATGGGAAAGCATAATACCTCCCTTTAAAGTATGGCCCAGGCCAAGTTTCATAGGCTAAAGAAATGAAAGTGGAAGTTGTAACTCATGAGTTTATGATAATCTAATATAGTTTTAGTGAGGAGATAGATGTCATAATATGAGTCTGTGAATCAGTAATGCAGATTTTATCAGGAATTCACCAAATTTTCAGCCACCAAAAATTCTCAGCTGAAAATGGCTCGAAAAGTGCATTTTTTTTAATCAACAAAACAACACAGCTGAAACAGCATGTTGTGATGACGCAAGCAAAAACCGCGGCCAGCACGCTCTTGTCTGGATGAGGACAGATTACCTGAGAAAGACCCACAGATAGTGATTTTTAAAGCGTGTGATGCGCACATGAAAAATGATCCAGGCTGAGATGACTGTGGAGAAGGAGTGCAGAGCCTAGAAAAAAGGACTCATGGCTCTGAACCAGATGAGGGTCATCCCTCTCTCATAGATCAGATCTACACCCTGTTCTTTATTTAACAGACTAAACAGCCTCATGTTATTGATCTGATTTACATGACGGGATGGTTAAACCTTCACAACTCCTCTGCTCTCTGTATCGCGCACGGCAAAGTTCTGCCCCGATGCACACAGACATAGATACACACACACGCACAGACAGACAGAGAGAGAGAGAGAGAGAGAGAGAAAGAGAGACATACATACAGACATACAGACAGACAGACACACTCCATAAAGCGGACAGAGTCCAGAAAATAATGATACAACCATGAAAAGAGACAGAAACAATATGGCCTTTCTGATTTGAAGCACTCCCAGGGCAGCTCTGTGAAAACAGTGTTATTCTTTTAAGCATTAATTTTCATTTATGCCATGGTTCATATAATTGGCATTATAATTTATTTTGGTGATTTGGTTTTTGGCCCCAGTTTCTTCATTTTCACTTCTGGAAAAGAATTTTCCTTTTGGTGCCTCCTTAGATTTTATGTCTGTTTTCATGGTAAAGAGAGTCCCTCTAAAGCAGAGTTCTTGTACTTCACTTATTATCTACAGAACTGTGCGGGGTCATCATGTTTAATAATTGGCAGTGGTATTACAGCTCTCAGCAGTCATTTTCTCTTCTGTAAGGACTAATTAAGAGGAGTGAGGCTCCATGAAAATATGATAATATGACAAATATAACATGTGATTAATTTGAATGAAATTGAAATTTGTCTGATCCAATGGTATCAGTGATCAGACCAGAGGGAAATCAAAGACTTGTGTTCTCAAAGTCTGAGGGAAAAAAAAGAGTCTGTTTTTGTTGACTCTGTAGTGTCATGTATTGGCAGGTTGGTGAAAAATACAAGAAAGTGTAAATTGCAGCACATGCCTTGATGTGAAAGCAGATCTGTTCCTGAAAGACATCTTTTCTTGTAAAGAGGTTGATATCTGATATAATTAAAAATGACACGTGGCCTTGCCACAGAGAACTGCTCCACTAAAGAGATAGCAATGAACTCTGCTTTGTTCCACTGATGCTGCTGATACTGAAAAACCAGATTAACTCATTATACACTTTCACTATGTGATTTCCATATGATCAAATCAAAAAAGAATGCAAGATAATTTACTAAATGGAGCCGTCGGTGGCTTAAGAAAATATACACTGCATTCATAAAAGCACAAATAATAATGAAGACCGAGCACTGTTTTCCTCTGAGATTGAATTCAAAATGGTAAGACAGAAACAAACAAGGTGTATCCTCAGTGAGAGTGACAGTGTTCCCTCAGAGACTGCTGCTTCTGATCTGCTTGTTTTTTTTTCTTGTGTGAAAAGCTTTTTATGATTCTCTGTAAAGAAGACTCACTTCATCCCCACCAATGTTTTTTTTTTTTTTTTTTTTTTTTTTTTTTCTTGTTTGTTTCCTCCGGCTCAATAATCCAATGAAGTAATGATGTCCTGAAACCTTCAAAAACAAGAACTTGAAGATTATATTGACAAAGAAAACACTGCAAAAGCAAATACTGACTATGTAAATTTTAAAGCTATGAAAGCAAATCTTAAGTCTTATTTTTAGACTTAAGCCTGGTGCAAAAACTTGATGTCAATAGTGAACTAAGAGAGGACTTTATTGTTGACAGACATTAGCTAAAGGTATTGAGTTAAACATCTAATTCATCAAAGTAAATGTGCAGAATGAGGTTATAATTTTGTTTACACTTGCAAAGGAAGCTCCCAGATTTCAGACCTGAACACTTCCAGAGGCATCTTCCTTTGCACTCTCATAACAGTGCAGGATCTTTTTATATATATATTTATAAATATACCTTTAACTTTGTAAAGATTCACACTGAGAAAAATAAAAACCTAACCTTCAGGGTCTGTTTCTAAGCAGCACCCTGGCAACCCTCACTTTGAACAGCACTTTTTTTGGACTCAAACCAAACAAACAGCTCTTTACCAATTCCAGGAACAACGGGTGAAAAGAATGTTTTTTTTTAGTTACTCAAGCTTCTCAGAATAAATATGTGATAAAACAACCATAAAAAGTTCTTGAATTACTGTTTCTTAAAGAAATTCCTCCACTTAAAAGCTAAAGATAGATGCATAGACTTGATCTTTGATCTTATCTTTTGTTTTGAGTGAAACTACAAAAACAGTCACTAAGACGAATGATAAAAGCAGTATTTTTAAAAGTATTTTATGAAGTCTACTCCTCAGAGGAGCAAAACTCCCACTCTCCTTTCCTCTGAATCTAGTGAAGCACCAACTTTACTCCAGCTTGAAGGCATCCGTGGTGTAACTGGAGTTGTGTGTAGTCTATTGAATTTAGTGAAGTTTAGTCTGTGTTTTCTGTTGTATCAGTCAGACCTCATTCACAGCAGCCACTGCAGCTTACAGTAACTCCATTTGTCACTGTAGATCTAATAGAATTAGATTTATGGTCATGCAAATGTCAATCCCACTGTGAGCTTTCACTGCCGCCTGAGTTTATTTCATTTTTTTTTTTTTAAAGAATGGAGCAGAGCAAAATTGATCGGACAAATTCATGAGAAGCAGCAAAACCGTGAATAAACAGGTTCCTGCTTCTCAAACCCTCTACTGCTTCCACACTCCTGTCCTCTACCTCTCATGAACTTTCTGCTCTCTTCTCCTTCCTGTTTGATATTGATTTTGCTTTGCTTTCTTTTTTTCTTCCCCTCCCTCTCTCTCTCTCTCTCTCCCTCTTCCTCTCTTACTCAGTCTAAATCCTCTGAATCTTCACTCTCTCCATGTTCATTTGTTTTGGCCTCAAATGACACCTGACTTATTTCTAAGTGTAGAGGTTAAAGATGGGAATGGAAACACAGTTCTCTTAAAGAGCCAGTTCCCCATTTCCAACACCAGAACAATCATTAACACATGAGTTTATTAATACCACTTTGGAGTCTCATCATTGGTGCATTGATTGTCCAATAAGGATTTTGGATTGTAAGCCATGATGTATCGTGTTCAGGTACCTAGATTCCTGAACATGCAAAGAGATTGAAGACCTGGATGTATTTTAACAAATAAAAAAAAAAAAAAAAACGTTTTAAAAATCTAGCTGCTGCTGTGTTACAGTCATCTTCCTCTATGAAAAGCAGCTGCGGGAAAATATCCAAACTTTATCCTGAGCTATACTAGTAAAAAAAACAGTTTCCATGTTGATGTGCCGGTTCAAACTGGCAGGGTCACAGCTAGTTGACTGATGAAACACATAAAATATGAAGCCGATGCTTAAGTGCTTAAAACTGCAGTTCTTGGAGAATCCACTAGAGGCCACTGCAGAAACACCAGAAACCACATCCACACGAGGACTGTCACTTTATCACCAAGTTCGAGTGAATTTAAATTACTCGTAATTTGTTTGAATATATTCAAACCCCCACTCGCTTCCGTTAACTTTACAGCCTGTCTAACAGAGAGAGCTCCGACAGCTTTAAGATAAAGACATGGTGAGGTAACATGTATTACCTGCTGAGCGCACAGACGTTCCTGGCACACATGTATTTAAGCTTTGAGAGTTGTGGATACCAGTTGCACCTCATGTCTCTCCACCATAGCAGCAGGTTTCTGTCTGCAGACAGAGGAGTCTCCTTCATGTAGGCTCACATCTCCAGGGTGCAGCCGGCATTTCAAACAGGTTATTAGAGTTCGAACATGAACTTTTCACTTCATGTACGAATGAATGTTTGAAACTTGAACAAAAAGTGACAGCCTAGTCCACACGCAGCCAAAGAAGCAGATTATAACAGTACATAGAAGACTGATGGGTCAGGTGACGCCACACTAGGTAGGTTCAGTAGTATAAGGCAAGAGCATCTCGCAAAAGCAAATAAAGTATCATGAGGAGAAAAAAACAAAACAGGCAGTTGTGAAAACTCAAGTAAGTAAACACACAAACAAAAAAACATCAACCAGATGAAAGCTCAAACTATTTTAAGATGCTTACTTGAAGCCACAGATTTCAATATTGAGTCCTTTCTTTCCACCAAATTTATATTAAAAAAAAGAAAAACAAACAAACAAAAGTTCATGTTGGTGTCAAAGACTAAAAAAAGACTCTTTAAGGAGTAATGGAACTGAAATAGATTTAAGAAAAATAACACATCCACTTCCAAAAGAGAAAGGTTTGGCATTATCACAATGAAACTGCCTGTAACCACATATGGCCTTATAGTAAACCAATTTTCATATTACAGGTCTTCTCTCGGTTTCAGCTTAAGATGAATTAAAATATTTCTTCAACAAAAATGCAACCACACTTGATTTTATGCCAGGTGTACAAATACAAGCCCTAATATCAAAATGTTGAAGGATTTTAGGAACAACATAATGACAAGTTTTTGTATTTGTTTCCTAGGTTAACCTTTCTGGGTATGATTCAAAAGTTTTTTAAAAATTTAAACTTATTCTGTCGGCGTTTGTGGTGCAAATCTAGGAAGATAAACTCTGCTAAGATGGCAACACATTGATTCATTCATTCATTCTTTATCCCTCTTATCCTGTTCAAGGTGTCTGGAGCCTATCCCAGCTGTCTTAGGGTGAGAGGCGGAGTACACTCTGGACTGGTCTCCAGCCAATCACAGGGCTGACACACAGAGACAGACAACCTTTCATGCTCACACTCACACCTACAGGCAATTTAGAATCACCAATTAACCTAGTGAGCATGTTTTTGGACTGTGGTACCCTTAGAGAACCCACGCATGCACGGGGAGAACATGCAAACTCTACACAGCAAGGCACCTTGCTCGAACCGGGATTCGAACCAGCGACCTTCTTGCTGTGAAGCAACAGCACTAATGGCTGTGCTACTGTGCAGCCAGTACAGTGATGAAATATTTAATTTCTTTTTTTTATTTCATTTTTTTCCTGGATGGCCAGAAGTTGCAATGACATTAGAAGTTTTAAAGTTCAATATATGAAAAACACAGTGAGGAGTATCAACTTAAATATTAACCTTAAAGTTGAATTAGAGTGTTCGATATTGATGGATGGATGTCAAGCCAAAAGGAATTAAATTTTCCTCTACCTCTCAAATCAGAAGAGACTGGCTTGTGTGATGAATGTTGACATTTATTTGATTTGGGAGATATTACAGAAGGTACTGTCAAGAAATATAAATGGATATATTTCACAATCGTATTTTACCAGACAGACGATTCTCTGTTGAGGATGTGCAGTGATGCTGGAAAAAGTAGATGCAGTATGGGGGGGGGTTATACGGTAAGAAAAAAAAAAACATCAGCTGGAAATTCATCAAACAACTGTGTGAGGTGTCAGATCCACCAATAGATAAATTATGAACTGTTATCAAAGCCTTTGTCTTTATCTTTGACCTTAAGGTGGTCAACTCATTTAAATGTTCAAAATCAACAGAGAGGATCAGACTCCAGTAACAGAGGATGTGGATTCCACCTTGAATAAAAAGCACAGCTTTTCCATCAGCTCTTATCAGAAACTGTTGCTCACTGCTCAGCTTGCTGTTCTTTCACACCATTGAGGAATGAATGACAGCCATTGCAAGGTCTTGCCACAAAGCTTCAAGCTACTTCAGTTGTCAAAGAAACTAATGACCAACCTGTTCGATCTGCAAGCAAAAGAGTTTTGAGTGGTGTCTTCCTTTTCACATTTTCTTTTTTTTTTTTAGTTCATCAATGTGTCCTGTGTATTTGAAGCCAGGCCTCACCGATCGTTGTGAGGCCAGTGAAGATGTCAGAGGGGACAGTCTTGCCTTCCTGGAGCACACGGTGCACATTGAAGAGGACAGAAGCCTCAAGATCACGGTTCACAGGAAACCAACCCGCATAGACCAGTACCTCTTTATCACACCATCCTCTGCAAAACAAGATTGAGGAACTCTACACTTTGGGACAACATGTCAGGAAATCACTCAAATCTGCAACTGAGGGATCGTGGCACCATGAGTGTTTGGATGCAGTGAATGGTAACAAAAATATTGTTGACATCCTCGACCATTCAGAAAAACCTTGGTGGATGACTCACAGGGAAAACAAACAGAACCTGGACCTTGTTCCTGGCCTACATCAACACAGGTCTGCAGCAGTGTTGAGTTTGTAATGTTCAAAAGGCAGTATCACACACCCATTGCTCCCTCACTAACTTCTGTTTAAGAAGGTAAACAAATAGGGAAAAGCCGGTTAAAAGTGTAGCATGTCATAACCAGGTTTCTCAGTGTTTGAATTCATGTGGTCCAAAGGTCCTCCAGCCGTGGACTTAGAACCTTTGGTGAGGCAGCTTTTAGCTTTATGCTCTGAGCAGCTGGAACAATTTACTTTAGGATCCGAGCGCAGCTGGAACTGTTACCTTTAAGTGTACACTTCAAATGCCTCCACAGCAAGGCTGTAGGGTGAGATTTGTTATGAGATTTTAGTAAAAGTAATGTACAATTCCAATAGGTGTCCTCCTACTGTTTATCTGTTTTAGATATATATTTTCTTATTGCAGAAACTATCAAGGGTGGTAAAGGTTGTCTTTTTAAGGGGAAATGAGCCAACCACATTCACAGCAGAACTAACCTGAAGGTCGATAAAGAAAACTGAAGGTTCAGAAAACAAGTGATATGTGAGGTTGACATTTGTTGTAGCTTACTCTGTAAAAGTCTGGATTTTGCTCATTTGAAATCCAAAAAACATTAGGCTCTTGAGATATTGTAGAGCAGACAGAGAGGGAAAAATAGAGGATGAAAACACCACCAAATTTAGAAGCCATATTAAAGTAATGTTTAACTTATATATGAGAGAAAAAAGAGTGTTTGTTTCAAGTGCAAAGCTCTTAATGAACTTTTAAAAAAAATGTTTTTATGAAGTTCATATACCTCAGGAGGGATTTGATTCTTACACTCGCCCCTTACACACAAATAAGAGTACACTTGTACTCAGTTATCAGCCATGGATGCTACTTGGCTGCTGTTGCTCACAGGAGCAATATGTCAACATAGCTGCAGCAGCAGGCAGTACATACTGCATTCAGCATCTATTGCCCATACATAACCCGTTACAAGTCGGCATACAAGCTAGCCAGCTACAGAGCCCTGACGTCCTCACCAACTATTCACCTTTCTTCAACAGGTGGAACCAATGAGTCTAGGGATGAGCGAGTACATCTGTATGTGTTTACCCATTCATATTATCTGTATCCGTATCTGTACTCGTAGGGGGCGGGGTCTAAACCTGAAGTGGGTGTGTTTTCCCGAACATGGGCGGGGACTTAAAGTCGAACATTATTTTAAGTCTGAAACTGGCAAGAATTGATTTGAAATGGCTATATTTATTTTCAGCTATGTATTATGTACAACTGGTAAAATGTGTATGTAGTGGTGTGAAAGGCTGTCTCTTTATTTATGATCTGTGTAAATTTAATAGGTGATTTGTGCAAACATTCAGTGGCCAAAAAAATCAAAAATATGCCTTGTTGTTCACTGTATTTTCAAAAACACTGTGCTCAGAATGGGCAAAGCTTTCCAACTAACTTTCTCACCAGCCAAACTAAAATCACGCAGCCAGTTAAAAAAAAAAAACAGACCAGCGTGGAGAAACTAGGGGGACACGCGACACAAGGAGTTTACAGCTTTAAGCCTTCAAATGCGTTGCGTGTACGTTGCAAAACAGATAATCTAGTAACTTTAAATATAAAAGAGAACTAAAGAGATGTGAGACAATGAAAACCTTAAAAAAACGGTCCCGAATTGAAGCAAGAGGCACTGACCAGCGCGACACGAGCCGTTTTCAGCCCCGTCTTGTCACATGCATCGCGTATGACACGAAATAAGTTGAAGAAGTAACTTTAAATACCAAACAAACCTCAATAGAGACGAGCAGAAGAAAACTGAGTGAGTAGTACAGAGATTAGAGCAACGTAAACTACAGTCAACTCAAGCAAGCAAGAGAAGTAGTCGCTGTCACTCGCTGCCTGTCTGTGTGTGTGTGAAAGAGGAGAGCAGGCACCTCCTCGCTGCAGCATGTGGGTGCAGGGAGGGGGGTGTGCTGTGTGTGACCAATGAGGATTCTTTTAGCACGGATACAAATAATCCCAAAAAAAACTTGTGTTGTGCTCGGACTCTGCAAAAATGCATAATCCGTAACGAGTACTCGTTTGAACCGGCTCATCCCTAAATGAGTCCCTCTTAAGGCAACAGTTAGGTCAACAGCTCACCATACCAATGGGTCTTTCAGCAGTTTGGAGCAACGCTCTACCCATCCAATGTCATCCAGCCGCTGCTGCCAAAACCAGAAAGACTCTGTAGCCCAGCTCCAAAGAACTGCCAGCCTGCTCATGATTTTGGCTGTTTCTGGGTAAACTGTTGGTCATGTGGAGTTTATGTAGAACAAAAGGCCTCAGATACAAGGGTTTTTCTGACAGTATGTACCAAAAGTGAAATAAATACAACAACACTGTGTATCAAGTAGTTTGAGTATTGTGAAAAGTCCGTTCCTTGATGGATCTGATTGAGGGGTTTCAGAATATTCAAGCTTCCAGTGGAACATACAGAAATCTCTTGGCTGTTAATCACAATCATTTGTCTCTGTTTGCCTGACGACTCCTGTCATCTCCCATAAATGTAATCAGGAGTTTATGCCCATTTAAAGGCAGTGGGGCATGGCATTTATAGGCAGTTATTGCAATTCATATGTATTCCTCATAAGTTGTGGAACAAGGTCATCAAATGGATGGTTAATTAGGTTTAAAAAGTGATTTCCTGGAATCCCTTCAATAGGAAAGCACTTTTACTAACTCCTTTAAATGATGTGCTGAATGAGAAATTCACCTTCATTTCCACCTCAAACTCATTAGACACAGATTTAACCCACATTTAATAATGTGGATTGTTTTCTGAATTAAGTATAAGAAAACAATTTAGCCCTCTATTTTACAGCATTTAAGATCCAATATCAAAGTACTAAAGATTATTACAGTGAAAACAACAACAGCAGGACATTTATCTTAGTGTGTCCACCTCAGGCTGTCCACTTAACGTGGAACACAGGATTATTTTGACTTTCAGGGCTGCAGTAGTTTTATAGTGGCTTTCATTTGTCCTCTGTGGTGGGTTTGAAAAATGTGCCTGTCTGTTCTAGTGATGCAAGTCAGACTTGAAAGCATCCTTTCAAGTAAAAGCTTGACACAGCTTACTGAGATTACTAACTGTTTAATGTCATAGCATTGCTATCGATGCAGTTTTGCACCACAAATGCAAAAATGTATGAAAGTGCATGTACACACCTACAAGTATAGTTCTTCAAATCTGGATTTACAGAAATAGTAAACACTCAGAGCGCCTGTGAGTAAGTTTCTGTTTTGATTTTTGGTTTCACATGGATTAGTGATACCTTGTATCTCTGCTAGTCTTTTCCTGACATCTACCCCTCAGGCCATAAAGAATCCTTACTGGGAATCTCAATCTATTTCATAACAGCTTTGAGCATATAACAGGAAAAAAAAAAAAAACATTTTTGAGGCTGTTTCAGAAGAGCAGGCAGGTGCAAACACAAGCAATCAGAGACAGTCAAAACTTCTATTTGTTTTTTTTTCTTTTTATCACATAAATATTTAAAAGAAGAATAGCAGTAAGCCTGGATCTGATTTCTAATGTAAGATTACAGGTTTTCTCAGTTGCCTTGGTGCATTTCTCTGATTAGAATTAAAACCTCCACAACAATTTGTCATTTATTTATGAATCAACCAAATATATATATAAAATAAACACCTGATGAGCATGTTTTTGGACTGTGGGGGGAAGCCAGAGTACTTGCAAAGAATCCACGGATGCACATGAAGAACATGCAAACTCCACACAGTAAGACACACCGGGCGAGAACGGCGGTCTTATTGCTCTGAGGCAGCACAGCTAACAGCTGCGCCTCAGTTTCTCATTCCTTCCAACAAACTGCAAATGCGTTTGGACATGCATCGATTGCTTTCATACAGTCCTCTGCTGCTTTATACATCGTTTGCTTATGTCATATCAGTCAAAATGAACCATACATATGAATGCTGAATAGTCGTTTCCTATAAAACTAATAGTCATTATGTCATTGCTTGATTCATTACATACAAAAATGTTGAACTAGTTGTCAAAATCTGTCAAGCAAGTTGTACATGAATCTTTATTTTTTCTTTTTTATTCCTGAAAATGTCTCCTAAGATGAATATTTTTTTCTCTCTGTGAACCTTGTCTGTCACTGATGAGGAGGGGTGTGTGAGGCCTTTTATGCAACCAATAATAAGGCCACCAAAGCATCCTGAAGAGAGCAGAACATAGTGTGTACCGTTTCTACAATACTGGGACACAGAAATGGAAGGTCAGCGTAGGGGAAGAGGGGTGAGGATGGGGGAGGAAGGGGTAGGGGACAAACAGGGGAAGAGGAAGAAGAGGCCAAGTACATCAGTGGGTTCCTGATGAAATCAGGGCTACAGTTGTGGACCATGTTGTCAACCATGGTCTCCTAATGGATGAGGCTGATTGAAGGGTGCAGCCAGATGTTGGGAGAAACACTGTAAATTCAATTATTCAAACAATTTGTTGGAAGAACAGGTGTGTATGTTGGATATACAATTCAGCATCAAACAATCTGCACTGTTACTGTCATTGTGTTATACATGAAGCTTACAGCAGGACAAGAACTTCTTACATTTTTCATTAAGACTCACAGCTTTACTGCAGCACAGATTTACTGTACTGTAGTGTCCAGCAGTGTTACAGTACAGATTTTCCATATTTACAGTATGTTTCAGGTGGGAAGCACTGTTATTGTACACTACAGTAATATGGGTTCATGTAGTATACTTCATGTTTACTGTACATTACTCTAATTTTACTCTGCACCTCGCAGAATTGCAAGACAACCTCACAGAGGTGGAAGAGGTGGAAGAGGACCACTTTTTACCCCACAACAAGCGGAAACTGTGCAATTACTGCAAACAATGCCATGAGGCTGGGATAGATACAACATCACCTAGATCTTACATTGATGATGGTAGAGTCTGACCGCTGCACAAAGCCTTCTCCAGCACATCCCAAAGATTCTCAATGGGGTTAAGGTCTGGACTCTGTGGTGGCCAATCCATGTGTGAAAATGATGTCTCCTGCTCCCTGAACCAGTCTTTCACAATTTGAGCCCGATGAATCCTGGCATTGTCATCTTGGAATATGCTCGTGTCATCAGGGAAGAAAAATCCATTGATTGAATAACCTGGTCATTCAGTATATTCAGCTAGTCAGCTGACCTCATTCTTTGAGCACATAATGTTGCTGAACCGAGACCTGACTAACTGCAGCAACCCCAGATCATAACACTGCCCCCACAGGCTTGTACAGTAGGCACTAGGCATGATGGGGGCATCACTTCATCTGCCTCTCTTCCTACCCTGATGCGCTCATCACTCTGGAACAGGGTAAATCTGGACTCATCAGACCACATGACCTTCTTCCATTGCTCAAGAGTCCAATCTTTATGCTCCCTAATAAACCGAAGCCTTTGTTTCCGGTTAGCCTCACTGATTAGTGGTTTTCTTAAGGCTACACAGCTGTTCAGTCCCAATCCCTTGAGTTCCCTTCATTGTGCGTGTGGAAATGCTCTTACTTTCACTATTAAACATAGCCCTGAGTTCTACTGTTGTTTTTCTTTGATTTGATCTCACCACACGTTTAAGTGATCGCCGATCACGATCATTCAGGATTTTTTTCCGGCCACATTTCATCCTCGAAGACGATGGGTCCCCACTATCCTTCCAGTTTTTAATAATGCGTTGGACAGTTCTTAACCCAATGTTAGTAGTTTCTGCAATCTCCTTAGATGTTTTTTCTGCTTGATGCATGCCAATGATTTGACCCTTCTCAAACAGACTAACATCTTTTCCACAACCACAGGATGTGTCTTTCGACATGGTTGTTTAAGAAATGAGAAGCAACTCATTGCACCAATTTGGGTTAAATAACTTGTTGCCAGCTGAAAGATTATCGCCCATGCAGTAATTATCCAATAGGAGGCTTGTACCTATTTGCTTCATAGGTACAAGGTAGACTGTCGTAATGAAAACATGACAAAGATATTTGACTATATTAATGGTGTCAGGACTTTTCATCGTGATGACTAGAGCTGTCACATACGATTATTTTAATAATCGACTAGACACTGATTATTTTTTGTGATTAGTCGACTATTGGGATCATACATAAATTGCAGCTTATTGCAGCAGCATACAGCTAACATCATTAGCTTCCAGCTTCAAGTGTTTAAGGTATGTGCTAACTAAAAATGAAGACAGTTAATATCATAGTTCATTCAGCTTTTAATGAACTTTGCAGCTTGTAGCAGCATTTCTGACATTTTTTTAATGAAACAATTTTCTATTCAAACATGACATCGCTATTAAGTAGGTAGCTCCCTGTTGACGTTAATGTTAGCAGCCAACTAGCCAGTTAGCTTACCAAGATTGTCATTCTTCGTCAGAAAATAAATCAGCCACGGCGTGCTGTCTTTTCAGATGCTCGTTCATCGCCGTCGTTCTGTCATGGAAGGACATTTCTGCTTTGCAGATTTTGCATTGCACACTTTTCTCCTTTATTTTGGAGAAATGCTCCCAAACTTTCGAGCTCTGTTGCTGGCTAGCCATGATACTGTTGGGCATAACTTTTCCAGTGACATCACGAGTTACCCCGGTTACCACTTCTGCGCGTATGCGTCAAGGACAGAACGGCAGACGAGACAGGTGAAAGTACAGCGGCAGTTTTGAGGGAAAAATAAAGTTTAAAAAAATATTAAAACGACGACGTCGATTATTAAATAAGTCATCGTGACTAGTCGACTAATCTTGGCAGCCCTAGTGATGACACTGACATGAATACTTGCTTTGGAGGAATGAACTATCCATTTTGAGCAAGTGACACGTTTGCAGGTTATCAACTTGGTTTTGCAGTTTGTACTAATTGTTTTGAGAAATGCACTCACTGTTGCGCAATTATTAATGTGATGTGAGAAATGCACCAATGTGACTGAGAAAAACTGTTATAAGTATAATATAGAGATGTTAACCCTCCCTTAAATAATGTTCAAACTTTTTGTTAAACCTACAAATAATACAGTTTGCTTCTTTAGCTTTATCAGCAGAATTGCTGATTCAGTCAGATAATACATTCATGTATACATTCACATTTACATGTAAACATGTATTTTTATTTGTATACATATAAACTGAACATATCTATAACACATCAGTCTCAAAATGAACAAGGAAGGATTTTTCTCTTATCATGCCTGACATGTTTTTGTATGAACTCTTTTATCAGTTTTTTTTTTTTTTTCTACAGTCAGTTCTTTGTATTTTTTCCTATCTTCCCATCATCACTCTGGGGGTCTCCAGGAAAAGAAGCTTGTTAAGGCCCTGAACCCAATTTTGAGTTTTTTTTTTCCATCTGCGCGACACAGGTGCTACACTATTTACAGGAGGAGAAAAGCCGAACAAATGTAATCCAATAGAAAAATAGTCTCTCTGGTAAATGATTCACCAGTGTGACATATGTAAAGATACAGCAGCTGTCCATCTTATTCTTTCCTTTGCTACACCTGATGGAGTGAGAGAGCTGAGCAATGAAAGGAAACATTTGGGAGTCGGCTCTTCTTATTCACAACAAAGCATTGGCTCTGAGAGCATGACACATCACTAGTGTGTGAGTAGCTTTACACATACAGGTACATCTGAGTAAATTAGAATATGGTGGAAAAGTTCATTTATTTCAGTAGTTGAAGTCCTCTTTTCAGATAAAGGTAATTAAGGACCAAGAGTCTGGAGGACGTCAGGAGGTCACTTACAGATTTTTGTACGGTGGTGTAACATTTGTCTCTGTGCCAAGGCAGGGTAGCATCATAAATATATCTGACGCTTTTAACCAAACTAAACCAACTAAATCTACCATAAAGACTTGCCAATTTTTACCTTTGACCATCGACTACACTGCCCTCACAATTCTTGTTGTTACTGCAATGTTTGGTCCTTATCTGTTGGTTTTCAGAAAGCAAGCAAAGATAAGTCTTTCAGAGGGCAGCAAAAATGTGTTTTTATATTTCATCACATTTTGTTATGTGGGAAAAAAACATCCATATATCCCAGTATAAAGCACAGTAAGCTCTGTTTGGTACATACTTTAGGTCTGTGACCAGACTCAAAATATACAATAAGAAACTGTCAGATTATTCCGTCTTTACTTTTTCATTTTGTTTTCTGTCTGTCTGAAAATAGCTCTGCAGGCTGAGCGTCCCTGTCTTTATTCACCTGTGGAAGCTGTGAGATTGTATTGAGAGGAAGACCTCGACCCAGTAGGCACAATGAAAAGCGACGAAGGCCTTGTTGGTTTTGCTGGGGGAAAAAAGCATCAAATAATCACTCTGGGTAAACAACATAACCTCCCTGGCTGTCACCACCAGATATAGATGCTGTTCAAAGAGCTGCAGTGCGGTGAGTTTGTAGCAAGCAATAACAGGATGCTCAGGACTTTTCACATATAGGTTGTTTGCTGGTTTTCTAGTTAATTTGCAATGTAGGCTCACAAATTCCATTTGAAATAAAAAGAAAACAACAACAATGGTTCTAATTCAGTTAATTATTTGATTTTTATACATACATACATTTTTTGGTATTACAACGAAAAGTGACAAGGATTTTTTTTAACACATTCACTTCAGTGTTGAAGCTCCATTACCATATAGTGAGAAATTGTGTTTGTTAAATGAAAACACCTTGAAATGGTTTGTTTCTCACGCAGAGCTGTCTGTTCGGATTGAGTCAAAAATTCAAATTTAGACTCTCAGTTAACTGCAGCACTATTGTAAACTTGGACTTGTGTGTTCAAGAGAACATTTTGACCTCAAAGCTGATATGATGGCAGCAGGAAAAGTAGGTAAGGGAAGTGAGTTACTTCAGCAAGGGTCAAACTATGACAGCTACTCAACACAAGCTCTTGGGTGGCGTTCCTGATCTGCAACAGGGTCACTGGTGGTTAAGGCTAATTGATGTACATATGAAGCAAATGCTGCCTGTGTTGTCACATTCAACTGAAAAACAGTGTCTTTAGAGATGAACTGCAGAAAAAGTAGCCCTCCTTTTGTTATGAGTGGTGGGAAGAAATGTGTATTTGCAAAGCTGTTACCTGTGTGTCAGTTGCAAATAAAGGTCCCCCCTGTTTCCATCCAGGGGGTCAGTGTTGAGATTGTAGAGGATTACAAGTATCTGGGTGTTTACATTGACAATAAACTGGACTGGGCAAAGAACACTGACGCCCTCTACAGGAAGGGCCAGAGTCGCCTCCGCCGGATGTTTTAGGAGTCTGTGGTGGCCAGTGCTATCCTGTATGCTGTGGTGTGCTGGGGCAGCAGGCTGAGGGTAGCTTACAGCAACAGACTTAACAGACTGATCCGCAAAGCCAGTGAGATTGTGGGAGTGAAGCTGGACTCTCTAACAGAGGTGTCAGAGAGGAGGATGCTGGCCAAGTTGCAGGTCATCTTGGACAATGCGTCACACCCACTCCATGACGTACTGGTCAGCTACAGGAGTACTTTCAGTGAGAGACTGATCCCACCTAAATGCACCACTGAGCGTCACAGGAAATCATTCCTGCCTGTGGCCATCAGACTGTATAACTCCTCACTCTGAGTGCCCCATGGTTTAATCAGGACTCATTTGGACTCATGAAAGAAATGTGCAATAACTATATCCTCTGTGCAATACCCGTAACTAGATAAGTACTTGTGTAATAAGCCATAACATATGTCATTATTTATACCACACAGTTTTTAGTAGAATGTACATAATTATATTACTTTTGCACAATTCAATTTTTGTATGACACTTATGTTAATTTTTGTATTTTTGTACTTTCCTATATTTTAACACTTCTGAATGGGAGCAGCTGTAAACCAAAAAGCAATAAAGTATTTCTGATTCTGATTCTGAAGACTTGGAAAAGCACATGGCCAAAGAAAAGCACTTTTTTCCACAGGCATTATTTATGTTTATTTTATAAAAATATATTTATTTATTCAAACAGAAAAGGATTGTTTCAAATAAATGTATGGTTTATAAAGGTACTTTGTCATCTTTAAGTGTCTTCAGGTGTTCTTGCAGTATCTCTGAGAGGCCAGGTAGACTGTGCTCTTTTGGGGTTTTCACCCTACTGTTACTGATATGGGAAGTGCCTACCCATTCATCATTGGTTTATGGTCCATTTTTGAAATACTTCCATTAGCAGAGCTTTTGAACTGTATGCTACTGATGTTTTTTAGCAGTTTATAAAAATAATGTTTATAACATCTTTTTTTTTCCATCTAAACAGTACTGCCTTTTTGAACTTATATTAATTGTAAATATTAAAAAGAAAAAGCTGTTCATTAAAAAGTGTTTGATTTAAACTTTAGTGACTTTTATTCTGAAAAACACAGTTTCCACGTTGAGCAGTGCGACAACACAAACAATACATTGTTTAAACGTATATGATATGACAAGGTCCCACTTCTCACATGGTTTTGCGTGAAACTGGTCTGGTATCTGCTCACCCACTGGTACAGCATCTGCCTACTTTCACAGAGGTATGGGATCTGCCTGCTCTGCTACAACCCTGCAGATGGGCTCCTCTCAACACAACGGTCAGAGCCAACGACAGTTAATACAACGACTATGAAGAATAGAATTATCAGATCTGGTGCCATGACAGAATGGAGACAGCTTTGAAACTCACACACTGTGAATCTAATGTTGTTCCGTGACGTTTAATGTCACTATGCCTTCTCCTCAACACTCACTCATCACTGATGTGCTCCCATGAAAAACAATTTGTGCAGGCAGCTCTTTCCTGATTCTCTCAGACAAAGAAGTTTTACAATGTTTTAACAACCATGTCTCTTTAAGTCCGTCTTCGACATTTTAGGTTTAAACATCAATCCATCATCACATATAGCTACTTTTGGTAGGTCTCCTGATGGTCTTGCCACCAGTAGTCAGGACAATGTTGTTGCCTTTGTCTCTTTGATTGCCCGCACGGGTATTCTTCTGTTATGGAAATCTTTACAACCTCCCTCCTTTAAAGCACGGCTTCACAACGTCTTATTTCTCCTTAAGTTGGAGAAAATTAAATTCACTCTTAGAGGATGCTCTGATAGGTTTTACACTCACAGGAGACTTCTGCTTCAATATTTTGAGAAACTTTCACAACTTTCACCTCATGTGGTATTATAGTACTCAGTAGTAAATCATCGCCTTCTGACACCAATCCTTTACTCTCATGCCTGTCCATCCTCCCAAACCCCACGGCTGTTCTTACGGTCTCGTCATTTTATATTATTGTTAATTATATTACTTTTTTTTTTCATGCTTCCCTTTCTCTTAATCTATTTTTTATATTATTTTTGTATCTTATCTTTGGGAGCTTTCCACTTTTGCACTTTGATTCATGTCTTAACTAAGAGGTCGGCTTGTTGGTCTGGGAGCGTTGGTTACATGGTGAAGTTTTATCGGGTTTTAAATGTTTCTGGGAGGAAAAAAGAAAAAAAAATGTTGACTAAATTCTAGTTGAACTGTATGTTCTTACTTTCATAAAAATATGTTGGGGGAAAAAAAAATCTTGTCTGCACAAAGAATTGAAACGTGCAATGATGTGACCAACAGCTCCCAAACTTTCACATTTCAAATATTTGTGACTATATTTTAAAAATTGTTGCTACAAACTGATACCAAAGAAAAAATATCATAACTGTCCAACTGTTGATTGTGCAATGCTGTTAGATAGTGGTCTTATTTTTTGTTGCATGATTCTTGGTTGTAAACTGAATGCACATCAACTTGACATTCCCTCATATTCATTTACCATTAAACACTATTTATGTGGTTTGTAATTGTACATGAATTGTGCAAACAAGCCCTTAAATTCCTCTGACCGAAAATTGAAAAGCCTGCTACTGTAATACAATACACATCGGCTATTTGAGACGAGGCAGTGATCGGTCATGATTTGATTTATATAAATACTAAGGACAGGATTCTGCCATGAATCAAATCCAGTCAGTGAAAATGACTGTTTTTAAAGCAATGCTTATACTGCACCATGTTTGAGTTTCTTTTATTTTTTTTAAAAATCAGCTGCTATCGCAGTGATTAGAAAGATAAAACACCTACTCACACAAAATCCCTCCATAAACAGACACTAAACAGGCTCTAATGAATCTACATCAGTTGATTCAAATGACCAAGTACATAAAAAGCTTTTTACTTTGACAAATATGGAACTAAAGAATCAAATCAAGGCAGTTTACTATAGAACTGACAATGCTGTTGTGTTGATGTGACAGGCAGAAGAGAGCAAAGAGAGAGGGCACAGAACAGACAGGAAATGGGCTCTACTGTAGCTGATTGACAGCTTGAAAACTTGTTTATCATCAGCCCGCACATGTGACTGCTGTGGCACCAGAGGGCGGCTGTTCTGGTATGCCGGTCAGGTACTACGCTCCATTTCCTAACCTGTCAGCACGGACAAGCTAAACACAGGGCTTTTTGACATCAGCATTTTACATCGCTCATTCTCACTGACAAGTCCAATCTAAAGGAGGCTTGACATGGTGTCATTCCCAGTTGGCCCCCCTGGCAACCTATGTGCTGTGCTTACAGTTTGAGAGGAGGATCAGTGCCGTCGATGACAGATTTTGTTTCTCCCAGGTATGCAGAGGGAAATGTCATGGTTGGCATCCACGCTCCAAGCAGAAATTGTTCTTGCTTCAAATTGTTTTTTGATGTGTGATGAGATCACCCTTTGAATTCAAACGGGTTTTTTTCTGTCAGCAGAAGGTCATAGTGTATGAAGATTTTGCCTTGGAGAATCAGAAAGACAGGTTGGAAGTTGATCTGCTTGAAATGTGGATTTTTTTTTACAGACTGAGGAAAATATTTGTGGAAATAGCCTGACATTTTCTTGTAAAAGCACATGAAAAACAACTTCATGGCTGAATGCTAACTATGGAGCTCTAGAGCTGACAGAAAAAAAAAAAAGAAAGAAAAGCTGAAATGTGAACTGTGCTTACAAGGTTAAAGCATGTTACGCTTAGAGAACCTGGTAGTGATCTATCTAAAGATGAGCGCAAGACTGAAAAGTTCCCTGATAAAACAGGATTACAGATGTCAAATCTCCCTTTTCCCTGGAAAATGATCATGCAGATACTTATTATTACCATTATTTTGATTTATTGTTGCTATAGATGTAATAATACATATATATTGCTGTTTAAAACACAATTTTGACGTTTCAGTTTGGTACATTTTTGGTACAGTAAAAGGTAAAAAGCAACAAATAAAATTGTCTTATAAACTTAAAAGAAAAATCCAAGAAGGACAACAAGCCTGCTTTTTGACAGCTGATTTTCAATTTTGTGTACTGTGGCCTAGAAAGATGCTTAATATGTTTTTCTCTTTGCAAACATACATGCTCTGCACTCCTCTGAGAGCACAGTCTGCTAAGTACAGCCTCCCTTCATTCCTGTCCGACACACACACACACACACACACACACAGATGACCCCAGGTAACCACTGTTTGAACTTACAAAACATAACTGATCGCAGGTAACAAATAATTCAAACTAATTATGTTTTGAAGTGAATTGTTGAGGAAATCCATAATTCTATAAATGCTTTTTTGGGGGTGTTCAAGACAGGCTGTGTAACAGCTGAAATACACCAGATGTGTCTCCAGTCTGTCTCCACTCCATCACATCACCAGATCAGATAAGTTTTTCATTTAAGTCAATGTGTCGACTTACACTGGATCTGTTCGGTTGCTGTCTGGCTGTGTGCTTGGTCCACCAGGTTGCAGCTCATATGCAGCCATCCTCTTTTTGCCGGATACCGGAGCTGTGACGCATCAATTCAGAGCAGAGAAGTGGGACAGGAAGTAGTGCACGGAAACTGCCTGAAAAGAGCTGGAAATTTTCAAAATAAAACAAACTGTGTCACAACCAGATCATATTTAGCTTTACCAATGCAAGAAAACGTCACAATGAGCGAAGACACGCCAAGGATCAACAGGTTTGAGGTTTAACAGCACAACATGAATGAAGTGACGTTTATTAATAGAGAAGGAAGTGTGGAAACTCCTCAGTCTCACGACTCAAGCTGTCTGTCAGTCCTGTGGCTTTCCAGACTGAACATGCAACCAGTGTGAGCTGACAAACACAGTCAACATGCAGTGGAGCAGAGCTGGACTTGCAGTCGCATCTGGTGTATTTGAGGTGTAAGGCACTTGCATTTTCAGTTATTGTGGGGATAATTTCCTTTAGGTCTACACTTTACCATTTAGGTTAATCAAAATAAACACATCGTTAAGGAACTGTTGGATATGTATAGGTGTCCTACAGCCCTAATTGACCTGTTGTTGAGCCATGCCCCCCACCACTCACTCTGACTAACAATGAACATTCAGTGACATGCACTATCCACCTTTTTCCTGACTACCTATAGTTCATAGCGGTTGCTGGATTTGCTCTTCTGGTTGACCGTTCTGTTTACATCTCCATGGAGACCACAAAGCTGATGCTGTTAGCCTAGCTGTCATACTCGCTCTAATAACCAGCTTTTAAAAGCAAGAAAGAGACAAAATGAACAAAAATTGGAGGTGGATTCGGAGTGCAGATGTTTTAAAAAGTTTACACAGAGCCCTGTCTAGCATTAATGATTTCATGACAGTTGTTTTGAGCTAGCTTTCCGCCGGCGGCAACCGGAAGTCAAAAAAAGCTAAACTTCAGAGCCACTGCCATTGTGCAGACTCTGGCTGCAGACTCTGGCTGCACAATGGCAGTGCCTCTGACAGGCATGTTTTGGCTTCAAAACCAGTGAGTGACAGAAGGTAGAGCCACACTGTCCATACCTACGCTTTAAAGCAAATTGTACTCGAGAAAATTGAAGAAACATAAAAATTAAAGTTCCTTAGCTGTAACATACCTCAAAGAAGGTTTTTTTTTTTTTTTTTGGCCTGGGCGGGGGTGGGATTGGGGGTGTTGAGTAGTACACTGTAAGTAGTAGGGATGGGCATTTCAAGCAAAAGTGCTAATTAATTTCCGCTGGTAAATATTGAAAAATGATTGGAAGATCGCCCCCCTCCCCAAGCCACTGCTGCCCCCACCCACATACACATACCTGCCAACATTAGACAAAGAGAGAGAGATGTTGTTTGCTCTGTATGTCGATCATCAAACTTACTTCTTTGGGTAAAGAAGCCTGCCACTGACTGTGGCTCTGTGGACGACACCCCACTTTCTGCTGCTTGCCTTGCTCTCACATGTCTGTCTCACATGTCTTGTTGAATTTTAACAGGCTCGCCTAACCTTTCAGAGTTTGCTGCATCTCATTTTCACTGTGCTTTCAAATCCATTAATGAGCCTTTCTTCATTCTTGTTTAGGCTGTAAAACCTTCAACAAGTTAACTCCTCTCACATGGCTCCAGTCAGTCAGTTATGTGTTTGATATTATATTTAAGCTAAATACGATCTGGGTTGGACATGGTTTGTTTTATTTTGAAAGTCACTGGGCGTTTTAGGTGGTTTTTGTGCACAACTTCCTGTCCCGCTCGATCTGCTTTTTTGGGACATTGACGTGTCACAGCTCTGGTGTCTAGTAAATATCTGATTGTTGCTCTATGCTGTGACCTGCTACAGCTGGACCACAGCCAATCCAGTGTCAGCTGACACATGGACTTGAATGGAAACCTATCTGATATGGCGATGTGATGGAGTAGAGCCGGACCAGAGACGCATGTAGTGCTTCAGCTGTAAAACACAGGGAAACAATGTTTATTTATTCATTTATTTATTTATGTATTTATTTAATTTATTTATTTTTTTTTAAAGTTGCATGAACTATTCAATTTTTTTTTTAATGACCATTTCAGTATTTGAAAAATCATTGTCCACCTCTTTTAAGTAGTACGTAACAGAGTCAGCACTAGCTTACAGCAGTGTGTAGAAAAGAAGAGTTTGATTTGATTGCAAAGAAAAATACATGCTCTTTGAATTTTTTCCCTCAAAAAGACAGAAAGCAAAATGTTTTTTTTCTTGCTTTACTTTCTATTGAAAGAAAATATTTAAATCACAAGTGTTAGAAAACCCAGAAAAGAGCCTCTGAATGCACATGCGTCATTGCTTTGGTTGATGAGTCAGCCTGACTTACAGTTTCTCAGGCAGTGGGCTTTTTGCAAAAGGCTTTATCAACTCTCTTCAGTTCTTCACAACAAAGCACTAAGCCAATTTAAGTTCTAATGCACCTTTGGAAAACAATTACTCTGAAACCAATCTTATCAGGGGAGTGTGAAATCTATGGGGAGCATTCAAAAGGCTACAGTTTGTTACGATAGCAGGGCCACAAAGTTCAGGCCACATATTGCTTTAAGAGTATTTTCTGCTCTCCCTTTCAATAAAGAAGACTGACGTCAAACTGGTCGGACTATTTACTATCATTTATTCTCACTTTTTTGCAGTACACATCAGGTTTCAGGATTTAAAGGGAACAACTGGAGCCAGAGGGAGGAAATGAATAGAGTGTGAAATGTAGACTTTGGTTGATTGAAACCAGTTCCACTGCTGTGTTTAATAGTCACCTGTAGATCTTAGAATCTGCATGAGGGGAGGCCTCCCTGAAAGGAGTTGCAGTGATCAAGGCTTAATATAATGACAGTCTGTACCACAGGCTGTGCTGCAGACTGACGAGAAGGGTATGATTGTGCTGATGCTGTGTCGGGGCAAAAGGGCAAAAGTAACATAAATACTCAAGATGCTTTTGAAAAATGGAGAGAGGTTGCCCCTCAGAAAGGTTTCGAGATCGATGCAAAGCTAGTAAAGTTCCACCAGACCAGGTAAGCAGACAGCTTTCAGATGAGTAAAATTCCGTCTGAAGTCTCAGATGGATTTAACATGGCTGCTAGACAGGATGAACATTCAAAAGGAAGCCAGAGCTGAAGTTTGCCTGCAACGTGAACCAGCTCACTGCAAATGAAAAATGTCAAGAGGAGGAAAGTGTAGGGGGCAAGAGAGCCTTTTTTTTTAAGGGGAAGAGGGACTGGGCAGCTGGGATGACTTCGATGAACACCAAGAATGGGCTCCATCTGTGGCGTCCTAGGAGGCTGAAGTGGCTGGAGGAAGCAAATGGTCCTGAGGCCCCCAGTGATTGGCTGGATCATTTCCCAGGAAGAAAGGAAGGAGAAAGATGTGTGAGAAAAAGAGTTGGAGGGAAAAATCAGCTGGCTCTGACTCAGGCATTAGTTTGCCTGTTCTGAAAAAGAAACCTGGGGGGAAGACTCATCTGTTCAAAGTTTCTTCAAGCTTCACAGACTCTTTGTTTATTTGTATTTTGATGTTGTTTTATTTCCACTTGAGAGAACAACAAGCAGGCAGTGCAATGTGGGACTTTATTGTAGTATTTGGAAGATGCACTTCACCTTATCTTTCCTCACAGCTGTTCCATTTATTGTGATCTTTTGTCTTCCTACTGTATATTCAGGAGTGTATACAAAGACATCTATGGCTAACCAATGGCTGTTGAAAAATAACAGCTGTTGAAAGAACTCTGTTGAGATTTTGTCCACAGATGAAACTACAGAGCTACACCTTCAGTGAGTGTCCTGTTTTAATGCATGAGCGAGTAGATGAAACTTTACACTTTCCTTTGTCTGGTTTCAGGCTTTATCACTGAACTTCAAAAGCGAAATAAATGGAGGCACTTCCCCAAGGACCTTACCAGATACATGCATCAAGGTAGGCAGTGCCTTCCCACGCTCCCTTTTTGATCACACATTAAAATCTTTGAAGGTTACATGTCCATGATTAAATTAGAATCTGTTATCGCTGTATTTTTATCTGACTCCAATGTATTTTCACGAAGAACACTGATAACATTTTAGAGGCTTTATTTAAATGGATGGTGTTCACATATTACCTACATTTTTAAACCCTATATTTAACATGAAGGGTGCAAACTACAGCCTGACTGATGTGAGATTTTTGGGGCCAATGCCAATATTGATATTGGGGGCCAAAAAATGCTGATATGTATCCAATACAGTGGCCAATATATGAAATAAGAACACTGATATACACAGGATATATACTGTACATGAACACAAATTCATATAATATACAATATATGACTTGAGACACAGAAGCCAAACACTACTAAATGAAGATAAGGAACTTTAATGAGTAACACTGTCAACATATAGACTGGGAACCTTATCTTAAGACTAACATTAATGATGGAGATGGATATTAACAGTTGCAAATATCTTTGTTTATTCACAAAGAATCAACTTACACTTGCTGTAATAGGCTCTCTAAAGCTTGCGTGAAGAAAAGTAAAAAATACAAAAAAACAACAACTATGATGCTCTCCTTGACCTGCCCTAACAGTGAGTTTCCTGCTGCAGCAGAGTGAGAGTGTGAGCGGGAGAGGTGGTGCTGCACTTCACCGGTCCGTGTGTTTGTGGTCAGTTGCTCAGGCACAGTGTGGCACAGGAGCAGAGCGACAGAAAAAGTTAATACATCAGTTACATATTGATCTATGTCAATTAATCAGTGACACACCATAATTGGCCTAATTAATCGGCCAGTCTGGCTCTATTGTAAACGCAGCATATTGAAGTTAGACACTGAAAAAAAAAAAAAAATAATAATAATAATAATAATAATAATAATATATATATATATATATATATATATATATATATATATATATATATATATATATATATATATATATATATATATATATATAGTTTAATATCTTCTTGCAGTTTGATGCACAGGCTCTTCTAAAAATGCATTGCCATTGTAACTCTAACTGTAATTCCATTTGGCAATGAATTATTAAAGTCCATGACAAAACTGTTCCTGGCTTAATTAAATTCACAATATGAATGTATTATTTTTTTTTCTATTACACAAAAAAGTCAATTTGTTTTCATTGCACTTTTTTCAGCTTAATTAAGGGTTAAATAATCCACAGACCATCCAATTCAGCTTTTAATTAACATTTTACAGTGTCTCAACTCTTTTAAAATTGGTGTTTTACTTTCCTTATTCCACAACACTCAATGTTTGACATTCATCGTCTTGCTGTACTGCTTTGATACCAATATGAAAACCATCTTAAAACTGGGAAGTAGACAAAATATCATTTTATCATTTTTGGGACTATATTGATCAGCAACAGAGAAGACTGATGACAGTGAGAAATCCAGAAGGAGAACAGGCCATATTTCAAGAAGTGACACGTTATATATCAGACTAACCTTAGCTGTCGTAAACTGATAAATCATCTGATGTTTCATTTTAAAATCTGACTCTTTGTCGTTTGTGTTTTCACTTTTTAGTGTCTTTTCATTTTGTCATGAATCAAATGTGAAGTGATGAAACGAAACTTTTTTGTTTGTATTGCTTTTTAAAAAACTTGTAAAACTGGCCATGTGGTGCATTGACAGGACAAAGGTCCATCGTCATAATTTAGAAAACTGCTCTGTGTGAAAAGAACTTGGGCCATCTCTCTGATCTCACAGTAACCTCACAGGATATCAAAGTCCTGCCCGTCCATAGTGGGAATGTCTGAAACTGTCACAGATCCCTCTGACATTATAGGCCCTTAAAGATTTGGTTTCACTTTAAAGATGTGCAGAGAGACAGGATGGAATGGGAGCCCATGTATTGAAATAAGCACATTGCATAGAAATAATTCCAGCTGAATATGAAATACAGCAAACTGTATGGGTTAATTTCCATATAATGTGCTTCGGGACCCAATTTTGCACTGAAGGCATCTCATTCAAATGAATCAGCATTTGAAGGTAGAGAGTCTGGCTTGTGCCACTGCTGTGTCTGTGCGGAATAGTTTGGTCTGATTAAAAGAGATTCATCTAATAGCTGAGGGAGGAGCACTGCCATCGAAGGATTGAAGACTTTCTGATGTGATGAGGCCTGCTCGCTAGCTCTCTCTCTCCCTGCAGGTACCTTTCTGTAGCAGAAAGGCAATGGATCATTAGACCTGGTGTGGAAAACCAGTGAGAGATTGTCAAATTGGATTTCATTACATTTTCTTAAGCCTTAATTAGATTGGGGTCTGGGAGACTAATGCCATATTGAATAATGGAGCAGTCATGACAGGAAATTTGTCAGAGGAAATATTTAGACTATTTATTAAAAGTGAGATCTTTACCAAAATAAGGGTTGATGTAAGTAAAGTCTCAAAGCACTCAATCATAAGGAAGTGGATGGTCTGTAAATACTGAACTGCCCTGTTGGATATATAAAGTTGTCTGAATCTGGAATTCTGGCATGCTTTCAGTTAGACCATCACTCAGCTGCAACCCAAAGATTTCCCATTGGTTTCAATCTCATTTTAGATAGCTGATGGAGAATCTATTGTATAACGCACAGAGTGGTGCCTTGCATTGACAATTCACACTGTGTGCTGGAGATCCTATAAGCACAGCAGCAGATGACAGAAAGCAGGGGAGCCAGGGGTCTGCATTTCAAAAACTGAAATGGTTTCATGGACAATGGGGCAACGTTTTTTATGACTGGAAGACTGATGTGAAAAATCCAATGCTGGCTGGTTGGAGTTCTCTTTGAGGGCAAGGGGTCCTTGTAGAATAAACTGCCCTCCTGGGAACCCACTTGCTGTATAAGACGGTATATAACCCACTGATAAAGGAGGCTGTATATATAACCCGGGGAACAGCAGATTAGAAGTCGACCCAGGATGAATTTTCACATGAATTTCCTCTTGAGAACAAACTACCTTGGAGACAGTGAGAATAAAAAGCTTCCTTGGAGGAAAAACAGTGAACAGTGACATAGTGCCTATTAAACCAGATAAGCCCACAGGTCTTGCCATGCAATATTCTTCAAGCTACTGCGCTAAAGCTTTTATGACCAAACTGTTATACACACGCGTGTAAGATGCAGCATAAATCTTAGCCAGAGATTCTTATGAGCCTCAGAGTGACGAAAACACTCATTTGCTATTTTTTATGAAACAAGAAGGACAACCTTTGTTAAAAGGGACAATCCTACACAAAAGGGAATTCACAAGGTTACTTACAGCAATCATATCATTCTAGTGAGGAACTCATTGTTAGCTACGTCTTTACAGAGTCTATCACCAATGCAGCAAACTGTGCTCAGAGGTCAGCTTATCTTGTCGATTTTCAGTTCTGCTTGGAATAACTGAAGGTGTCAAAACATGATACTGGGATATCATGGAGCAATGCTTGTTCGGTCAGGCAGAAATATGAATCCAAACACTGCCAAAAAAAACAGCAATCCCTCACACTGATTTGATATGAACCATGCAGGATTTATCTTGTTATTGGAGGATTTGTATCAGGGTATGCATTTCTATTCCATTTCCCTGAACATCTAATCTCTCTTTTTCTGTAACTTGAAACAGTGAAGGGATAAAGGCACGAGGGTAAAGGACATTTTGGTTTCTCTGTAGTCAAAAGTTGGTGGCACAGCTGTATATGTTAGTTTTTTTTTCCTCACTCCAAGTTTAGAGGGAAGGAAGCATTGGAAAACTCTGCTAGTGTTCTACTTATTACTTTATCACTTCCTCAAAAAATATGACATTTTAATCAACATGTATAATGCAGTGTATACATACACTTTCAAACTCATTGTTGAGAGATTATATCCTTAGGCATACTGTTTTATGTCTCAAGAAAGACTCTTTTTGGATGAAGAACTGACTGGGTGAGCTGTTTGCCCTGAAGGTCACTGATGGCAAGCTCAGTGACATAAAGACAAAATAGAAAAGTCCCATGCTGTGCAGTTGATTGGATTGCACAGCTGGTACACAGGAGTGAGTTGGCAAATCATTAGTTCATTCTATATCTCGTGAGTGTGAGAACACACTCTACAAACTTTGTGCTGAGACATGCCACAACAGGAGGGAAGGATGTGAAACGAGTCTCAGATGATCCAGCATATCAACTACTGTGACTAAAAGGTAATCAACCTACATTTGGTGCAGATTGAAAAGTTCCAAAAAATCCATATCAGAGGGTTTTCCCTCAATGCCATAACGACAGGCGTATCGACATGTAAGCTAACTTTAAATGTTTCCCATAAACCAAAGGACTCATTATAACAATGAAAAGAAAAACAAAATACAACTCTATCAAAGTAGTGTTATGGTCACAAAAGGTAACAAGAACCCTCATTTCAAGTTAGAGTTCACAGTGGGTTTCGATTGACTGCTCCAACACATAACTGCAGTTTGGACATCAACTGTGTGATAAACTACTCTGCCCCTCCCCCACTTACTTGTGGGGTTGCCCAGGGCTCAGTTTTGACATCTCTTCTGTTTTCCTTGTTCAACCTTCATGATTTGGTATTTTGTTATTGTGATTAGATTTGACAAATATGTAATTTGTGATTGAGACAAAAATAAAATACTGTCTCAGTTTTGTAAATGTTTCAGAGAGAATCTTAAGCAAGGTCTACAAAAGTGACCCTGTTTAAATCCAAGTCAGGGCCTTTCTATGTGGACTTTCAGTACTCTCTTTGTGAATGGGTAGGCTACTTATGGGTGCTGTGGATTCCTACAGTCACACATAGGGCTGCAGCTATTGAATATTTTAGTATTCTAGTATTCTACTGAAAATACCACTGATTAATCAAGCAATCAGATATTTTTGTTAAAGACCAATTATTTTTCAAATAAACTTTCTTTGAAAAAAGTGAAAAACAAGTGAGTTAGGTGGTGTAGTTTAAGTTCAATGAGCTCTGATTTCAAGTCTTTGCAGCGTTCATTTGAGTGTGTGATGTCAGTGCCATATGCCATATTAAAATTAATCTGGGCGAAATACCATCATGCTTTGAGCTGTAAAAAATTAAACACTTCCTTATAGCGGAGGAAATTCCTTAATTTAATTTTTTCGTAATCGAGGTACTCGAATTATCTGAGGAATCGTTTCAGTCCTTTACCTTTACCAAGTCAAGCTTCTAAGGATATCTGGTCACTTAAAATTCTCTGAGGGTGTAAGTGTGAGAGTGCCTGGTTGTCTGTCTGCAGGTGCATCATAATTAATAAAAAAATGTTATTTCAAAGTATATTAGTGTAACTATTAGATTTTGATCAAATAAGTAATCATTAGGACACAACCGTCTTTCTCTCAGCTTGATTCAAAACATGCAACCATGATCATGGAGAAGACTTCAGAGTTGTCCAGAGGATGATCACTGACACCCTTGACATGGAGCGTAAGTCCCAGAAGACCATCACCGAAATGGTTGACTGTTCAAAGGGTGTTGTATCAAAGCATATTAATGGAAAGTTGACGAAAGGAGAATCCATGGGGGGAGTAAAAAAGCAATGGTTGATTGAAGAACTTGGTAGAGCTGGGATAAGCAGTATAGATGTATGGATTGATGTGTTCTCCAATTTATGTGCAGAACTCAACATAATTATGTGCATTTCTGATCGTGGCACTCTTTTATGTCTTTGTATACTTTGAATTTGCCTCTGTCTTTGAAGCATTTTAATTATGCTGTTTTAATGTACTACAAAAAATAATTCTTGACTTGAAAAGCACCAAGGCACCAATCTAAAATTTGAAATAATGCTTCTGTTTATGAATCTAAACCCAAAAAAACTTTTCGGTTGGAGGATGGCTGTCACAACCAGTGGCGTCTGGCTGAAAAATATTCTGTTCTGTGTCATACCTATGTCAATATGACACAAACTGTGGGATATCAGTGCCTTATATATATATATATATATATATATATATATATATATATATATATATATATATATATATATATATATATATATATATATATATAGGGTGGTTGGGCCCAATCTTGCCCCTATCTCTTGAACTGAAGAGGAGCTACTGTGCAGCTTTTAATGAGAGTCGATGGCCAAAGATACCCCAGAGCGGAAATACATTCAGACAGCACAGATGAACAAAACGACTTTACTCATCATTAATTGTTTAATATTCATCTTTCTCATCTAGAAATGAGTAAACATGTATTTCATTATATTTATATTATTCATTTTCATTTATTTTTTAAAAATAAATTGGCCTCTATTGGCCAGCCGCCACTGGTCACAACCAAGACCACAACCAGTGATTTTCAGTTCACACACAGACTGTTAAAGTGAGGCCTCACAGTTCTTCTAACTTCTTGAGCGTCTTTTCTGTTAAGCAGGAGTCATCACCTCTGTTACAGGGGATAACTGACTGGTGGCAGCCAGGGTTTCACAGTGACACTTCTCTTTGATCCTCTGATGTCAATTGCTCCTTTCATTGTGGAGCATTATTTCCTAAGCCTGGTTTTATCCACTACAAGAGAAAGTGAACCGGGTTAGGACGAGCCTTGAAATAGCACCGTTATAATTTTTGCATGAATTATTCCTTTGATGCTTTTCTCAGAACAGTTTGATGTTGTAGCTATTTCCTAAATTCAAATAAGTGTACCCAGTTTTTAAGTCACTCCTCAAACAGTGTAAGTTGCCCCAGTGATTCAGCATGAGTACTTGGGTGAGGGGACGCTGCTGTATTTAATGAGAATTTTCTTCCTACTGACACTTTCATTGTCTTAGAACTACAGGTCTCAAACCTCAAGACTCAGGTGATTCAGCTTTTCTCCGAGGTTTGGGCAAATGCTTCAATTTCATTAAGTCACCAATACAGAAGCAAATAAAGTCTGTAGATTTAGTTGACTGAGATAGCAGATGTATGCAAGTGCTTGCAACGAACAGTTTCATGTAAAATCAACTGAAGAGGGATTCAAGAGTTTTTACTGAACTGCTTCAACAAAATTTGGCATCAAGGCAAGGAAATTTGCAAATGCAGGCAACAGGTCAATTCCCAATTGAAAAAGGCAAACTTTAAGGGAAAAAAGACTTAAGTCAATGGATTCCTGCTGTTATGGAGGACTCTGGAAATGGTGTTGGATGTTGGCAAGAGATTGTTTGGCTCTTCTGAGTTGAGGCTTTGCTGTCAGTCCTCCCCCAAAGACCACAAATGTCAAACTGGCATAACTGACAGGCTCAGAAAATTTTAAAGCATAACTGAAATCCATTTCTTACATCCAGAAACTCTCAGTCTTGGATGCCAGTTTGGACACACAGAACGTGTAGGAAGCAATGGTCATGTCTTCTACGTCTTCCTCAGAAAAGTAAGACAGAACATTCTGAGAAACTGTCAACGCCATCCTGAAACTATGAAGCATTCTGGTAGCAGGTAGACAACAAAACCTGGTGGGCAATACCAGGGGAAATATGAGCTGAGGATAAAGTTATAAAATCTGTCAAGTACAGAGACTCATCTTTGACTTCTTTTGTTGGCCCTGAGACTGAATCCACCTGTTATCACGTTTTCTAATTGGGAAAAGTTTGTATGAGACATTCAAGTTGTAAACATAGAATAGAAGATAAAACGATAAAATCATCTTGCAAAGTGAAACTGAAACTTCGATTGAGAAAATAGTTGTGCAGTACTCCAGACACTATCCAACTAAAACTGTGGATTTTTGCCTAGGAAACAGAAAGAACTAATTAAAAGATTGCATCACTCAGCAAACACATTATTTATCTACAAAGTGGGAAAAGATGCCAAAATAGCAGCAGCTGTGTGAGAAAGTACTAAGACTAAGACCAGGTGTACAAACTCTGCTGCTTGCTGCAAAGTCAAAATAAAAGATGGAATTGAGACCTGAGGTGGGTATAAGTAGTTGAATTGCATGACCTGATCTTGAAGCAAGGCTGTCAGTACCATACAAATGGACCATAATGTTAGTGAGAAGTGGTCTGAATTAGAGTCTAGACACTAAATTCAGCAGGGTCGGTGAAATAAACACATCCGTTCACTCACCTGCTCATTAGAGTGCAGCAGCTTCATTCCTGCCAACACCGTGGCTAAATCACTAGCTGTTAATATTTTGCGCTACTCAGTCTTAATCACAATTTTATCACTTGACATTTCTGCAGGGGGGCAATGCTGCTGGTATTTTCAGCAAGGACATGGATCTCATCCTAAAAGTTGAGATGCAGCTGCTTTTTGATCAATCTGAGACTCAGCCCATGAAAAGAGGTGGTTTAAAATGTTTGTTTTTTAAATGTTAGATGGTGTTTTTAGATACTGTCACAGCAGGTGCTGACACATCGCACTGGAGACGTCTCAGGGCTAGTTTCCTCTCCTCATGACTCATGTCTTGTGCTTTACATCTTTTCTCTTGTTTCCAAACTATTGTCCTCAAATCTGCCTGTTTCCCACGTCTGTGGTTACCCTATTGTGTCTCTGAGTGTCAATGCCACTACTTTACAAGAGCAACAAGTCAAAGTGTCCTCACCAGTTTTTCTTGTACCCTCATGTCAGTGGGTGCGTCTCAAAGCGCCAAAATGCAGTCTCCTCTCTCCTCTCTCCTCCGCGGCACCGGAAGTACTTTCTGAGGCGCCATATTGACGGGTGTCCCAAAGCGTTACTTGTGGCCAGAGGAGAGAGGAGGGAGGAGGGAGGAGGTTGATCGGAGGAGCGATAATCGAGGATACACAAGAGCTGCCTTTGCGGAAGTCTTTTCACCGACAGACACGCCCCCATATGGGATATCACTCACTGATTGGACGCTGCAGCAGCTCAGCCTTGAAACTCTGAAACTTCTGATCACCGGAGTTTAATGAGAGCGAAAAGACGGAGCTGAAAACAGTCAGTATCTGTCATAGAGGATAATCCTGAAACAGGTCATAAAGCTGGGGTGAAAAAAGATTGAAAGCACAAAATACTGAAGACAGCCGTCATAAAATCAGTATGACAGAGGATCACTGCTGAGTTTATAAAACTGTTCAGGTCAAATTCATCATCTAACGGAAAAATAATTCATAGAGTGCAATAAGAAAGACTGAAAATAAATATTGGTGATCAGTTATTTCTCTCCTTCATTTTCTCGTTGATTCTCTTTTTCTTTATGAAGAGGATTTAAGTCTGAGAGAAAAAACACTTGTGAGGTTTGTAAAGAGTAACAGGATTTCTGTTTCCCTGAGATCTAAATTAATAACTAATATCCAGATTTCCCGAGACATCATAAACTAGATTATATTAATAAGTTTCAGGGTTCACGATCAGATACGCTCTAGGCTGAATATAAATAAATAATCCAATAATGACGCATTTTAGCGGTAAAGTGATCCGTGTGCTTCTAAACAGGACACAGAATAAACAGAGGTCAGATTTCCTTCATGTGAAAGTGTTTGTTAAACAGGTTAAAAACACAGACAAAGCTCTGTAACTGTTTCTTTTTTATTGGAGTTATTACAGCGCACATGTGCAGACACACAAACAGCTGTTAGAGCTGACTGACAGATGATCCACCGGCTATCAGCTGATGCCGTCATCACCAAAGCATGTCGCTTCATGTGACGCTCCCGAGGAGAGGACGTCCCAATGCTCTTAAAACGAACCTCCTCGACTCCTCGACTCCTCTCTTCATTTCCTTGCATCTCTCCCATGTATCTCTGGTGGGAGGGACTAAGACGCAAGTGAACGATGCAAGTGGAGGAAGGAAGGATGGACATTTGGCGCTTTGAGACGCACCCAGTGTCCTAGCTCCCAGTGTGTGTATGTCTAGTTTGGATTTTTCTACCTCTGGTTTGTCACCCAGTGTTTTGACACATCTGCCTGTGTTCATTGTATCTCCTGTAGATTGACACTTGTTTTTCTTCTCATCTACAGTCATTCATTTCAGACCCTTTTTTTTATCCTGGAGTAATGTTTTTGGCTTTTGAGCCAAGATATGCACAATCATGAACTGTCTGGATTAATATTGCATAGTTCATGTCATACCTTTTTGTGAGCCAGAGCACATGAAACTTATTGAAATTGACCAACATACTGAGCGGTGTACACATATACCCAGACACAAATATACTGCATATCCTCTCACTGTTTGTCCTCTGCTCTGCTGAACATCCTGATCTTATGTATGGGTCACCATGAATAATTGAGTCAACAAGCCAGGTATTGTCAGTGTGATGGAAGTTTTTGCGTTCTCATACGTCTGTCCCATTCTATCCCAATCTGTACCTGAGGTAGGTCAGCTTAGGGTCACAGGCCTTTCTCAGAGCAGGACGACCTCACTCATAATTATTGTTACTCACTTGTAGTGATATGAGTAGACACTGCTGCAGTGACAGTGAGGTGTCATCACAACAACCAAGGTCATTTTACAGATTCTCCTCCACATCTGGCCTCTTTACCAAACAGCATGTCTTCAGCACTTGGGTGTCAATCACTGCTCTTATGTAGAAACACATTAACTATAAATCTACTGGAAAGTCCCACATGGTTGAGTAACGTGCCCCTGTTTTATCTTTTGGAATAATCAGCACACCAGAGCGATGTCCTGACAGATCTGACTTGGCAATGCACTGTACTCTCCTGTGTACTGTTAAAGTCATTCCTGCTGGATCATATTTCACATTACCTCTTTCAATACACGCCATCAGAGTCTCCTGAGTCTGTATTAGTGAGAGTCAATATTAAGATAAATTCCTCTGCAGCCATTGCAGACACTGTTAGCACTTCTTTCATACTCTGTCTGTGACGCTTTCATGGTAGAGTCTGTCTCGGCTCCCCGCTCCACAAACCTCCTTCCCTCTGACTGGTCAGCCCTCTTGAGGCCTGTCAAGGGCAGAGCTTTAGTCAGACCTTGGTGTTTGAACCAGCAGACCAGTGGGTCATGAACCAGCTACAAGACCCATGGGTGGGGGTGATGGGGGTGGTGGTGGTGGGTTGCTATTAAAACCGCACATTTGCAGGTTTGTCATCCTTGTAATGAAAATGATGGCTGTATGAACTGCTACCCAATCTCTACCAAATCCATCATCTCTACTTTTAAAACACGTCTTAAGATGCACTTGTTCACTTTGGCCTTGGAGAAGTATAGTCACTTTTATTGGGTCTTTTCCTTATTATTGTTGTTTATATGCTTTTACATGTTTTTTATTGTTTTTTAAAGCTTGTATTGTCATTTTCGTGTTTCTGCCTATTTTACTGGAAAACCTTTCGGTAGGTTTACTGGCTGTTTTAAATGTGTGATATGAATAAAGCTGACATTGACATCTGGATAGATTTAAAAAAGAAAAAAAAAGGAAAAGAAAAAAGGGGGCTAAAATTTAAGATATGCAGTTCCATGAATTAAGTTGGCTTTCTTTGAATAGGCCATGTTGGAAAATCAAATGTTTCTTTTTTTTTTTTTTTTCACTTTGTGTTTTGCATCATACAGTATATGTTGTTCTCTCACAACCGAGTGATTCATGAGAAAACACAGAAATTTCTTTCATTATTTACAGGGAAATGATTTATTTGCAAATTTCCAGCTGAGTGTGAAAATTGATACCCACATACACATGGCCTTTTTAATTTTGTGGCTGAGTGTAATGATAAGCAGGCAGGAGGGCTCTCCCCCTGTGATAAACCAAGGACTTTATTTATTGCACCCCAGAGAAGAGAGAAGTATTAATTTCACACTCTGGCTCACAACTCCCCGTAGGAGCAGATTATATATTTGTTATACTGAGGAGGCGTCCTAGAGTCAGAACAGAGGACAATTACACTCTGGCCTAGAAATGAATGAATGTGTCTACACAAAAGGTCCTGCCCTCTGCAAGTCAAAGCCAGCCTTTCTGATAAAAGATGAACTGTATTTTTAGGAATATAAACATATCAATTCAACCTCAGACCTACAGTATAACTGAATTTAGCTCCAGCAAATGACTGTGTGATGTGCAACAAAGCATGGAAGCTTATTAAAGCCTGACGTGTCACAGATTACAACAAGCATGTCCACTTCACTTTACATCCCTCCTCTCAAACACTGTGTGACAGCCTTCACTGATTCCAATTTCCAACATCGAGCTTGTTTATTTTTTCCATTTGCGACTGCAGTCATCAGTCATTCAGTTCCATGACGCTTTTTTTTTTTCAAGCACTGCGAACTCATTTTAATTATCAGTACAGTGGGGGGGCCTCCCTCCCACTCAGTGGGTGCAGTTGTTTCCCTGTGGCGTGACAACCCATTGCCCTCACAGCAGCATTGAATTGATTTTGTTACATGTTGTTGCAGGTTCAGGTCAATAACAGAGGGGAAAAGGGTGGAAAAACCACATATCACAGAACCCACAGTCTTTGTTCTCATTTCTGTTATTTTTCCCTCCAGAATTTACTTTTGAATGGCTCAGACGATGAACATCCATGTCAGACTGCTTCACAAAGACTTTCCATCACAAAACTGAACATGCAAACATATAGTAACATCAATTCAATGTTTAAATTTTAAATTTGCCTTTTCACAATATAAACCTCAAGTGTTGGAGTACAAGTTCTGTAAGTGAAATGTAGAAAACTGCATGCTAGGATTATAGACAGAGGGTGCTGTAAGATGAAGGCACCCCTAAAGTAGCTTTATATGATTTAGAGCTAAATAAAAAGACTTTATTTTTCACCCTGTTTTTTTAGTAAACCCTTATTTCAATGTCTGTCTGAATCACTTTGTTTTAGCTACTGTCTCTTTAAGGCTCCCTGCTCTATAAACCCCCTTCCTTCTGAGTGGTCAGCATTCTTCATCAGATTGGAGGCCTGTCGGGGGCAAACTATAGACAGACTGGAGGAATTTTTACAACATGAATATGTAGCTGTTTGAGAATTTGCACAACTTTAGTATGGGCATCCAGCATTGTTTCTTTATATCCATTTTTAAAATATGAGACAGCATATGAGACAGCATAACACCCCCTCTTTAAACACACTTCTGTGTTATTTTCCATTTGTGTTTTCTGCTAAATACTGTAGTTATTACACACCTCCCATTTAACTTTCTACTTGAAAAAGGAGAACCTTGGTGCCATTAAACGATACAATGTTCATGTAGAACTGATGGAGTAAGATTACTACTATTCAAAGAAGATCAAAATTTGTTAGCTTATATTTAGTTTTTAGTTTTGTTCAAAATGCATCTGTATTTTTTTTCTTCGCAAACGTCTCATCTCACTGAGTGTGACACTGCTCATTAAACTCCTTTGCAAACATGAGCTCAAAAAGTAGATCCATCTCAAAAGGAGAAAACTACTTCTTTAGACTTGTTTGGATTAATTCACAGAAACATTAAAACAGCAACAAACAATAGTAAATAAGACTAAGAAAAATTGACTGACTGGGGCACATAAACCACTTTGATCAATTCAAGAGACAGGTCAGTCTGAGACATGCAGGTATTCCTGTCAGTTGGGGATACCTGAATGTTTCCCTCTGTGGACATTTCTGCACTGAAACAGGGAGATAGAGATTAAGTGATGCTGTCAGTTTAGTATTTCAGGTGTAATCTTAAAACCAGTGAAAGCTGTTTGATGTCTTTTCAGCTGCAGCAAATGGAACTGGCTTCTTAGATACAGCGAGCTCAAGGCAGCTTGCACATCATCTAGAAATCACCCGGCCATCACTTTATCATCCTGCTGAACTGCAGCAGTCGGATGACAGTCGTTCAGCTTTAATGATGAGTGAAAATGACAGCAATGGTACGGGTAATCCAGAGGTAGTGACCGGAGAGAGTGAGCTAATTAAAATAACGGTCTGTGTGAGTTCGTGGATCAGACATATTCCCTTATGAACCTTTTAATGGGTTCACAGAGCTGTTCAGGTGCTTTGGATTCAACAAGGCTTCTGTAACATCATGTTAGGTCAGATTCTAAATGCCTCTTTAATTTTTTAGTTTTTAAAGACTTCTTATATCCTAAACCTTCATCTCCTTGATTGCTATTTGACTCAGTAACTTCCATACTCCTGTTGCAGTTTGTGTCCATTATTTTGATGATGTCACGCCGAAAAGGTTATGTTTTAATTCTTGATTTTTGCACCGAGAAGAAACAAGGAAATAGACAGATTGTTGACATTGGCTTTTTTATGCAATTTCCAAGTGTTTTTATAACCCTTCCTGTTTTCAAATATGACACCCTTTCTCTTATTTCTATCACATTTTTGTAGCTCAGTTATTTAAAAACATGACACTCTATTAGAGAGTGAGTTGACTGTTTGTTTCCTCCCAAGTTGTTTATGTATAACACTGCGGGGAAGAGTGATAGTTTTGATATTTATCTTGTTTCTAAAGGTCAATGAGTCAGATTCAGATATTTAATAGTCCTTATCATGATCAGTGAATCGAACCACATTCAAATGAGCAAAGCTACAGAATGAAAAATGATGCCAGATCTCTGGAAAAGGTCAGGCTGATGCATTTCTTTGTAACATTCAGGGGCTAACCAACGGTGACAAAAAGCAGACATTAAAAGAGGAAGAAAGCATCACTCGCAACTGAAGATCGAGCCTGATAACTGCTGTCCAATGTAGCATGACTCAACAAGTCCCAGCAGTAACAAAAAGAGGTCCATAATAAGCACGTTATCTTTGGAAACTTGGCGGACATATTTCATTATTTTTCATTATAATCTTCTTCAGTATCTCTACACTTTAGCCAGCGATGTTTAAGGGCCTCAAGGCCACTTTTAAAGAAGTCCTTTTCTTGACCGTTCAGGAAGTCCTCCACTGCATGTATGACGTCATCATCTGACCCAAAGTGGGTACAGGGAATGGCCTTTTTTAATTTTGGAAACAGATGAAAGTCTGATGGAGCGAGATCAGGTGAATAAGGCGGATGCTCAACCAATTCAGAGCCTCGATCATTAATGGCAGCCATGGCAACGACAGACTTGTGAACAGGGTCATTGTCCTGGTGGAACAACACACCTTTACTGAGTTTACTGAGCGGTGCTTGAGTTTAATATTTTCTCTTAACTGCCTCAGAAGTGATGCATCATATGTGCCAATGATTGTTTGTCCCTTCAGCCAGAACAACATCATGAACTTTATTAGTGACAGGCCCTCCAGGACAGGCGTCATTCCCAAGGCTCTGCCTACCACGCTTCAATTCCACCACCCACATTTTCAAGTATAAAAAAATAGAATTAAATTTAAAAAATAAGAAAATAAAAATAATAACAAGAAAAACAACCAATATACACAGTGCAGGTAATGCAGTGTCGTGACAGCTTGAGACATAAAACCAAGCGGCAACCTCTAGTCTGAAAATATGAGACAGTGCTTAAGTGCTAAAGTCTGCTGTTCCTCGAATGTCCGCTGAGTCTGGCTCCAGAAGTACCTTAAGTCACGTACACACCAGGCTGAAAACAAGACGTTTTCACAGCCAAAATAAGCAGATTTACAGCCTGGAACAAAGAATGTGTCCCGTCTAAATCGCTAGTTTCACTAACAGCACATACTGTGGAGGGGGGGTGAAATCTTTTTTTTTAACTCAGCAATTTAGACAATATTAAGATCGCCAGTTCATCCAATCAGGATCCAACCAGGGGCACAGCTTAGCTCACAGCCTGCCTCATTTCCAATATGGCTGCTCCGGCTGTTTTGCTTCAAAAATCCATTTCAGAAACAGACGGGTGACGTTGCGGAGACTACGTCCATTAATTATACAGTCTATGCATAAAACGAACTAGGACAGTAGTGCAAATTATGGCAAGATTAAAGATGTGTAGATTTGACATAAGACAAGAGTAAGAGACAAAAGTCATTTAGAAATAGCCCATACAGGTGAAACACAGCTTGATTTCTGACAGCGAAAGCATTAAGACAGCAGAAATCAACTGTTCCTGTTGATTGACGAACCGTTGCACTTTGTTGACCATCTTATTTTGCTTCACAGACTCCAAGAACAAAAACATTTAAATCATTTGTCATTATTTGTTTTCATCTACATGGTTTCTGTACACTTTCTGAACTTTTGACTTTACTTTTTTATCTTTGCATCAACATGTTTCTGGTTTTTTTTTTTTTTTTTTTTTTTTTTTTTTGGTTTTTTTTTTACATGCTTTCGCATGAGCCTTTGAATATGCATCGCTTTTCTTCTTTTTGTTTGTGACTTTTTTTTATTCTGTTTAAAGTGGAGCTCCGAGTGTGGATGGGGGGGTAAACAGAGTTCTGGGGAGATTCTACATTCAAATTCATACTGGTTTTCCATGACTACCAACCCTGCCTTTAAACCAATGGGAACAGCTTGCATTTGTTGGCTAAAGTAGATAAAATAATCAGAACACAGTAAGCCTATATTTTCAAAGTGGCACAGATTCTTAAAACAACTGTACAGTTTCAAAATGTTCTCTTGGAGTCTATCAATGCACTTGTCCATGATCCATTAAATATATAACTCCCCCCCTTTGGCGTACCATGATACACTCATACTGTGTCAATTATGTTGCTGAATCAACTGACTCTCAAGGCCATGTTTCCCCACAGATAAATCATCTTGTGTTTAGTGACTGTCTACTTCAGCTGACACAGATATAAACACCATTAGAAAGATCTAGCACCAGCAGTGTCCTGATAATCTAACCCATCTGTCAGTGAACAAAAGAGGTCAGAAATCAAGAAAGTCCCATTGGAATCAATCTCCAGCCTGTTGTGCAGCCTTACCAGCCCCCAAGCTGCAGTTGCTATGATGCACTACTCCTATCAGTCTCCAGTGGAATGGAAAAAAGGACCACATGTTGTTAAAGAAATGGACTAAGACGGGGCTGTCAGACATCCTGAGGTGGGAGTCACTTTTCTTATTACCCAGGTGGGGGGGCCTTGGCCCATCTGGCAGCAGACCTGACTTTTAGCCACCACAGCTTTTTCACGTCCTCTCTGTGTTTTCTATCAGTGTCTGTCTCAAGCTCCACCACCTTTTCTCTTCCACCTCTGTCTCTTTCCATCTTTCCTATGGCAATTGATCTCCTTCTCTTGTCTCTTTCCCCTGCAGCTGCCAATGCCCCACGATGAGGGTATGTTTAATTAGACTCAGTGATGAATGGTCTCCTGTCCAGACTTTGAAAAGTAGCATGTGGTTCAAACAGAAAGAGACAGTGACTGACAGTCCTCCTCCATGGAAATAACATGAATAAAGTGGACCATTATCATGTTCAGGCTAGAGTCAATTTAAATTCTTTGAGGGTATCTAAATACAGAGTATATATTTAGTCTGATACAAGCAGCTAGAGTCAGTTCTTGCTGTTAATTAGTTTAAAGCAGAAACAAATCCTGGATACAGAATCCAGACCAAACATCCTTTTGAGATCATGGACGGAAATGTGGTTTACAAACACTGCCAGTGTTGCTATTTAAAGTGAACTTTAATGGTGATTCATTGTATTCATGTAAGGCTTATTTTTCTTTCAGGTGTAAAATACATGAAAGCAGCCTGCCTAAAGAAAAAGATGAACGGCAGCCTCATAGATTTTGGTCAGCCGACTCATCCATCTCTAAAGGTTTTGTTTTTTACTTTCTTCAGCTAGAGAGGGACCCAGACATTTAAGCTTTCTGCAGACCACTCACCATTTAAACACAGATGACAGTGGATTTAAAGAGGCCATCTGTGTCAACCTGGAACAACTTCTTTCAACAGAGCAGTGGATGCTCCCCCAAACAATTTGGATCTCACTTAATGTGACTTTTATTGCAGTCACATGCCTGCAGTGTGCCCTCAAGGATTCCCAAGTAACTTCAATTAATATGAAGCGACCAAACTTTACGACCCAGCTTGTTGGAAAAGACCAGGATCTGGGATCTTGTACTTTGTCATGGGTTGAGTGGTGACACAAAACAGCACATCATTAAAAGTCATCTTGATATTTTTTATTTTTATTTTTTTACATAACATCATTTACACCCTTTTTATTTTACTTTGTGAAAGGCTCTAAAACAGTTTCTGTCCTTGGTCAGACAAAGATGCCTCCTAACCTTCTCACAGTAAACGTGAATATTAATTGCTGCTGCAGTGCTTACACTTCTGTTGGGTTTCCTATGTTGGAGAATAGTCAGTGCCATCCCTTCTCACATCAAGAGATTCAAGAGATTCATATGTATATACAAGCTGAGAACCTGCTCCATCTCTTTGGCACTCTGTTTACTGACTGGTCCTCTTTTTGTAGACAGTACAGGTTTGTTTGTTCTGCAGTTTCATGGAGCATTTTATCACTGACAAACTGTATTATGCAAATAAACTCACCATAGATATAAATTCAACAGATGGAGTTTGATATTCTCTGTTTTTCTATCTGAATTTGTTTGTTTTTGTGTCACCCTTCACTGTCTCCTTTCTGAGCGTGTCCTGTGTTGATGGGACCTCAACATCTTTGCTTGTCTGAGCTATACTTTCATCTTGATGTCCTTCCTCATCACTATTATATGAACTTTCATCATCATGCATGTCCCTGAGAAGACCATTCCTCATCCTCATCTTCTGCTAATGGCTCCATGTCACTTGTGTTTCCATCCAGTAAATTTTCAATGTATTTTCTTTTTCTCTCTGTTTTTTTTTTTTTTTTTTTTTGGTCAATCAACACTTACCGGCCACTTTATTAGGTACACCCTGCTAGTACCAGGTTGGACCCCTTTTTGCCTTCAGAACTGCCTTAATCCTTTGTGGCATAGATTCAACAAGGTACTGGAAACATTCCTCAGAGACTTTGGTCCATATTGACATGATAGCATCACACAGTTTCTGCAGATTTGTCCGCTGCACATCCATGATGTGAATCTCCCGTTCCACCACATCCCAAAGGTGCTCTATTGGACTGAGATCTGGTGACTGTGGAGGCCATTTGAGTACAGTGAACTCATTGTCATGTTCAAGAAAGCAGTCTGAGATGATTCCAGCTTTATGACATGGAGTGTTATCCTGCTGGAAGTAGCCATCAGAAGATGGGTACACTGTGGTCACAAAGGGATGGACATGGTCAGCAACAATACTCAGGTAGGCTGTGGCGTTGAGACAGTGCTCAATTGGTTCTAAGGGGCCCAAAGTGTGCCAAGAAAATATCCCCCACACCATTACACCACCACCAGCAGCCTGAACCATTGATACAAGGCAGGATGGATCCATGCTTTCATGTTGTTGACGCCAAATTCTGACCCTACCATCCGAATGTTGCAGCAGAAATCGAGACTCATCAGATCAGGCAACGTTTTTCCAATCTTCTATTGTCCAATTTTGGTGAGCCTATGTGAATTGTAGCCTCAGTTTCTTGTTCTTAGCTGACAGGAGTGGCACCCGGTGTGGTCTTCTGCTGCTGTAGCCCATCTGCCTCAAGGTTCGACATGTTGTGTGTTCAGAGATGCTCTTCTGCATACCTCGGTTGTATCCAGTAGTTATTTAAGTTACTGTTGCCTTTCTATCAGCTTAGCCAGTCTGGCCATTCTCCTCTGAGCTCTGGCATCAATGAGGCATTTTCACCCACAGAACTGCTGCTCACTGGATATTTTCTCTGTTTTGGACCATTCTCTGTAAACCCTAGAGATGGTTGTGCATGAAAAATCATTGCATTGTGTTCAAGTCCTCTTTTTTTCTGAAAAGTTTCTTTTTCATTAGTTATTAGAGGTTAAAAACAGTCACGCATGAACACGGGGGCTACATAAATTAGCAATTAGTTCAGTGCTGCCAAAACCACAGCGGGAATATGTGGAATTTTGTAGAATAGTTCAAAGTTTTATAAAAAGAATGTTAATGAGAAAATAAACAAACACATACTCAAACTCAAATATTTTTCATTTCAGGTAATAAGGGAAAATAGAATAGTGGACAATTTTTAGAGCTTCCCCTGAATGTGTCAGGTCAGGCTTTCAGGGGAGCTGGAGAACCATTCAGGGGAGCTGAGCTCCACTTAGCTCCCCTGTAATACAAACCATGAGCGTCAGGTTGTTGTCAAAAAGAAACCTCTCTGACGCAGGGAAGGCTGGAACATCACCTGCCTTGACTTTGATTTCAAATCACTCAAATTTTGGTTTCATGCAGTCATTGCTCAGAACTCCGCCACTCTGGGCTCTTCCTCTCTCCTGCTTCAAATAAATCCAAATTTTATGTAGTTGGGGTCATATTTCCTAATTGATTTGTACCATTTGGGGCTGCTTGCAGATGCACTGAACAATGCTACCAGAGCTAACGACGCTACAGTTAGCACCTTTACTGGTCTCACTCTCCAACTCTTCTGTTTTTGTTCTTGAATCATTTTCCACCCAATCTGTACTTTTCTTCCCCTACTGAAGCCACAATGTAAGCTTGGCCACCTCCAGCCACAATCTACTGCTTGTCAACATGGCCTGTACTACCACTTATTTCAGTAATTGCCAGTGTCAGCAAAGGTAGCTTTATTTTCCAAACTGCTGCTGACATTGACATCACATTAATGTTGGTAAATTAAGACTCAAAAAATAAATAAATAAATAAATAAATAATTTCGTACATAAACTTACTTGAATCTTGCATATTTGATGGTAAAGTATGTGTTACGGTCTTCTGAATATAATCTAAACAGGCTCGAGACCGCAACATAAAAGGGACACCACAAGTAAGTTTGAAGAAAAGGAATATAATTTTATTGAAGACAAATCAACGTTCAGGAAAATAACGCAAGAAACCAAAAAGGACTGGAGACTCCGGCCGAAATAATCCAAAGATGGGAAGCTGCTGGGCCAGCCACACATTGGACCATCGTAACCAACAACTTCCCCTAACCTAAGGAAAAAACTGACAACTAAATCCTAAGGAATAAATCCCAAAGAAAACCAGATAACTGGACTACCGGAGGTCTCCAGCCCAAACTAAAACAACAAAACCTGGATAATGGGAAAGAAAGCAAAATCCATAAGATAAACAAACAAACAGACCAACAAACATGCTGGAAAGAAACCTCTGTGCCGTTCGCAGGTGAGAGAGAGCAACTCTGCCCTGTCTGTCCTCCTAAATCACCTCCGCCTACCTGAGCGCCAATGGCATTCAGGTGGGCAGCAGGCAGAGGGAGGAGGGACCAGGGAGGCAGAGAGAGAGAGAAAGAGAGAGGTAACATATTGCTGTTTAAATTGATTTGAATAAATTTTATTTATTTAATATTAATTCAGTCATTCCTTCATGTACCACACATTAAGAAAGGCTGATCTATGGATCTTACACAAAGGAGTCTTTGCTCCACTTGTTAACAGTTATACATCAGCCCATTTTTACAGTTCATTCATACACTGAGACACTGCCAGCATTTGACAGCTGGTAGTGTGAAATAAGAGGCCAAGTTCAACAGCAGCACAAACAGCCACTTAAGCAGATTCGCAATGTGTATTTAAGTGGCATCAGTGTTTACACAGGAATTTGCATATCGCAGCTGAGGCTGTCAAACCAAATTTGATGTCAGTGCTACACATTTGAACATTGTGGAATGTTTGCTTACTTGAGTGTGACACTGAAAAACAGTCATAGTTAAAAAGAGTAAACTACTGCTAAAACCTGTTACATGATTACACACATGAGAGGGAGAGATACAGGTATCTCTGTAACATGGAAATGAAGCGGTTAGTTAGTTAGTATGAATTTCCAGCATTGCAACTTCATATCCATGTTGAAAATATTGGAAATCATAATACCCTGTCTAAATAAATAAATTAAAAGTTGGACAACAAATTTTTGCCAATGACTTCTTTTCCGAGACAAAGATGAGACACTGACAACATAAAAACTCTGAGACTACATAAACTTTGCTTTAGTTAAAAGATAAGACTACAGTACAGTTAAATCTGACTCTTTGTGCATCATCTTCATTGACATTGAAGATGCAGGTCACAGGCAAAGTTGTAATAAGCACCCATATGATGTCTCCTTAATGTCTCCCATTTTTAGCTGATGTTAGCTTTAATATCTCAGCATGGAAGCCTCTAGTTAACCTATTTTATGGTAATATTAGAAAGCATATCAATGAAGATGTCTCACAGTTTTGCTCAACTTTAATTCTAACCCCACTGAAGCAGATAATGCATCTGAACACATTATGAATGTCCAGCTTTCCTTTCACCACAGGCTTAGTACAGGCCCTTCTTTAAAAAATGCAATACAAACCTCTCCTACACTAGCAGACAAGGTCAGGCTCTATATTTTATTGCTCTGTTTAGGTGATGTGTGTTCACTGCATTTTTAATACAAATCTAAAAAAAATCAATATAAATGAAGTTGACAAAGAATGAAGGTTTGGTTTTTATTTCTTTAAGATTTGAACTGAGAAACATTCCAACATATTATCACTTTTATCTGAATTAATTCACTTTCCTTACCTTATAGCTGTTTGGAAAGGACAACCCAGCAATATTACATGGTGAGACTGGGATGGATTATTCAATGAAGGTAAGGAACCAGATGTTATATCATGTTACACAAGTAAAAGTGCTGAAAAGTGAACTGTAAAAACATAATGCAAGAGAAAAAAAATGTTTCATTTGAAGTCAGTTATGGGAATGAAGTTACTTATTTGCTGAAATATTAAACCAAGATGAAGATGCTCAAGGAAGCATATTGTAGCACTCTCAATAATCTATATTTGAAATGCTGCAATACTTCAGACAAGCTTGGTATAAGTATGGGCTAAAGTCAGAAGCTAGGAGTTCGCTCATGGAGATTGGAGGCCAGTATGATAAACACAACTTAGACCAAGGTGTATGCAAATGGAATATATTAAGTATTTACATGTATTCATTTAGGTCATGACCATCCAGTGGACATCAAAAACAATGAGCAACTGAGCAGTAACCAAGAATCCATAAGGAACCAAGAATTAATCAGTCTCTCCCAAAGTTCATGATATTGTGATCATCCCACAGGAGGGGGTGTGAGTGAGTAACCATCCACTGATTAAAAGTCCTCATTAAAGTCCATCAGAATGTGTGTTGCTTTGATTGAATACATTGTCATGGGCAGTGGGTCTGTTTCTGATAGCTAACGAGGTTACCATCTATAGAGCTCAACTACTGCATCAGTAGCTTACAAAATCCAGACAAGAAAACAGTTTCCACCTCAAGGCTGTACACCCAGGAAAAACACTGAGTGGTTATAAGAGCGGGTACGACAAGGTCATGCAACAGCTGCATGACCAGCACCACACATGTATGACAGAAATGACCAGCGTTGCCAGATGTACGATAAATATCATATTTGTAGGATAATTTAGCCCTCTGTACGATGTACGATCAATAATTCAAAAAAAGGCTAAATGTACAATAATTTGACAATTTCGTGTGGTTGTTACAGATCTACCCCAGTCTGACGGATTTATCTGTAAACCCTAAATGCATCTTATATCATGTGACGTTTCCAGCCAATCACGGTCGTAGGAGCTCCGTCAGGAGGAAGTCAGTCAGTTGAGAGAAAAATGAGCAGCGGAGCCTCGAGCTGCTGATCAAACGCTGCTGATGTGGGGCAGGGCGATGAATGCCCACAAAAGTGCCTGTAGGACACTAAACAGAGGGATCAGTTGGGATTTTCACGCAACAATAAGACAGTTCTTTTGATCATTATCAGTTATTTTGATTATTCTGTCGTGTGTATTTCCCCCAAAATACGATAATTTTGATGCTTTGGTACGATAATTTTATATTTCCCATCTGGCAACGCTGGAAATGACCTATTCTGGATCTAAAACCCTGTAAACTTAATCCAGGTTTTGGAATTGGCTGGCACCTCAACAGTGCTAAGGAATTTATGCTAACGCCAACTAAATTTGGCCTTTGCCATTTTTTTTTTTTTCTGATCAATGGTGGGCTGATATTATATCTTTCTTCTGGTAAAATCTCTTTCCTACTTAGAAAAAAAAATCTTGTTTATAACTATTATATCTTGAACAAAAACACAATTTGACAAAGTATTCATTTGATTTTTTTAAGAGTACTGCTTTGGCTTCACACTGTGTCTGCGTTATGAAACACACAGTTTCCTGGAGATGGTAACAGCTGAAATCTGACTCCGCTCCGTCAGCACCGAATCAGACAGGATTCTACTCAATTTACCATAGGGCAGATAGAGCGGGACAGGAAGTTTTGCAGGGAAGCTACCTTAAAAGGCCGAATGACTTTCAAAATAAAATCAGATATTTAGCTTGACAAAAAGAAAAAAGACTGACATTATTGGGGCGGCTGTGGTTCAGTTGGTAGAGTTGTCGCCCCACAATCAGAAGGTTGTGGGTTCGATTCCAGCTCCTGAAGTGTCCTTGAGCACTTGACACTGAACCCCAATTGCTCCCACTGTTGTTCAGTGGTGTATGAATGTGGCGTGAATGTGTTAGCTATAGCTATAGCTATATTAGTTTCAGTTGGTCATGTGGTGTGATTGGGTGAATGAGGCCAGCAGTGAAGCAGTGTCGGTAAGACTTGAAAAGCGCTATATAAGTACTGGTCCATGATGAGCGGAGACAACAGAGTCAAAGGAGCAGAGCAGGTTTGGTTGAATCGCATCTGGTGTATTTGAGCCGTTGGGTGGCTGTCTTTAATCACACAGTCACACTCGCAGACACTGTCTTTGCAGACTTCATGGTTAAATAATGACCATTTTAAATAATCAACACTTCTCTGACTTCTCTAACTAACGTGTTTATCATTTGAAGGATATTTACTGTAATGATTTGTCTGTCTGTTAGTAATGCAGCCTATTCTCATATGACATCCTGAAGCTGTTATTGTTTTTATGCTGAGATATTGTTGTGTGAGACATTAACAAGAGATCCTCAACTAGCAAGACAAAACGTCCCTGTCCAAAGACATGAAAGGAAAGGTGACAGCGAAGGATGTAAGAGTCATCCTACCTGATTTTATAAATGCAGACTCAGTCTCTTCATCTGAAACCAGGTTATTGTAGTTTGCAAGGAATGAAATATCTGAAGACACCACGAAACAAAGCAACTTCAAAGAAACATGTCCACTCATTCAACTCAGAGCACTGACGGCTGGATATGATCGAATGTGCACATCAGGCCAGTATGCGTCTGAAGTCAAATAGATGCTGCATTTTATCATATTTTGTAATTTCGAGACTTTTGAATACATTTTTGTTTTTGTTTTAATACAGTTTTGTGTGTCCTTTTTTGCAACAGTAAAAATATAGTACAATTTTTTTATGCTGAATCTTTTTTTTTTTTAATCAGTGTCATCTGGGGGGGGGGGGGGGGGGTCAGGTATTATTGGAGGCGGGGCCCATTTTGGCCTGGGGCCGTCAGTTGTCTGTCGTCAAGTGTATCATTGTCTCTTCTGTTAATGCAACAATCACTACAATGAACTTCCATGCTCATCATACAAAGACTTGTAATATATATATATATATATATATATATATATATATATATATAAACACACACACACACACATATATATATATATATATATATATATATATATATATATATATATATATATATATATTTATATATATATATTTATATATATAAATATATATATATATATATATATATATATATATATTATATATATATATTTATATATATAAATATATATATATATATATATATATATATATTTATATATATATATTTATATATATAAATATATATATATATATATATATATATATATATATATATATATATATATATATTTTTTTTTTTTTTTATTCAACAGAACTTGGAAGAAAAATGATCTGTTTATTATTGTCTGCCAACGACCTGAAAAACAGTAAAATCACCAAGTCACATTTTTCTCCAATGGATGGTAACAATCACAAGCTTCAGCTGATAGCAAAATTTGGCTTGTGTCTGTATCAGCTGGATGAAAAGCTGTTTTATCCCTGTCATCACAGGAAAGTGTCTCATTACTGATTCACCACCAGTCTTAGCCAACACACTGCAAAGCCACACAGATTCCATTCCCACCCACATGCACACAGATGTGCACAAGCTCTACTCCTAGGGTGATAGAAATTAATGGTCAAGCCTGGGAGCACGAGTGAGGACGGGCCTTGAAGATTTACTCTCCCTCTCGCTGCCATAATTCTCTTCCTCTCTCTGCATCCTCTGGTGCCGTGGTGATGAAGGCATGATGAGAGGAAGCCTCTTTTTCATCTCCCTCCCATCAGCAGAGCTTTGCCTCTGGCTTTTTCAGCTGCCATAAAGCCAGCCTCTGCAATCCTTGGCTGGACTTGACTGCTGACTACTGATTTATTCACAACCTAGGATGTTGCACCATTGAATGTATTGACTTCTAGTACTATACAGCATGGTGATATGGCATTTATTGAAACAGCAGAGGAACCATTAATTAAGTAACCATTCTATGACCTCGGACTTCCTTCATTACTCTAAAACACATACCCAATTAACTTAAAGAGGGGGGGTTATGCTGTCTCATATTTTAAACATGGATATAAAGTAACAATGCTGGATGTCCATACTAAATATGTGCAAATTTTCAAACCTCTACATATTCATATGTTGTAGAATTTTTTCAATCTGTCTGTAAACTGATCAAAATGGTCTATTCTAAAACAAGATCCTTACAAGATTTGCTGAAATGACAAGGTCATCATGAGGATTGGAAGGGTGGGCCTCAAACACCAAGGTCTGCCTATAGATCCATCCCACAGGCCTCACAAGCTCTGGCCAGTCAGAAGGAAGAGGGTTGTGAAGAGTGGAGCATTAAAGAGACAGCAGCTAAAGCCAAGTTTTTCATCTGGGGCTGAATCATGCCCCATTTTCTTAACTCTTCATCATTTTTTTTTTGCTGGGAATCGACAGCCCAAATTTTAAATGCCTTAATCTTCTGTGGTTTTTCCTTTTATTGAAAATCACAATGAGTCTGATGAGTGCAGAAAAACCAACACCATGGGTGGAAACTCAATCTTTGAGAAACAGCAGAGTAAACTAGCTCATTCAGCAGCTGATGAATTATTCACAGGTGTGGACTGTTCAGCTACTATAACTTGGTCAGTCATTTCTTTACCCCGTACGCTTCACCCAGTACTCCAACATAACCCAACACAGAGTTAGTCTAATGCTGAACAGCCTACGTAGGTGACGGCACCTACATCCATGATTTGAGAAATCTACATGCATGACACACAGACATACAGGGTAGGATCGTTCATACTTCTGTTGGATCTGACAGCTGTATTCACTGGTCAAACCCAGCCCCCACACTGTCCTCTCCATTGACAGGTTACTTTGGATGCACTGCTGGAGTCTGACAGCTGTCTGCTCCCTGGCACCATTCGCCACGCTGCTCTCCCAGAGGTACCCTGGGGTGCAAAGGCTTCGCTCTGCACATCTGTCTTTCAGGGAAAATAGATGTGTTCAGTGGCAGATGGAACACGCACCATGTGAGCAGCTGCCCTGGGAGCTGTAGTGATAGACATGCATACAGGTGTTTTGACAGAGGGGATATCTGAGGCCTCAGTTTTAAGTTTTTATGTGACAACTTTTCAGCTCCAATTGGGGGGCTTTTCATGCATCAAAAGGTGCACTCACCAGTATTTTTCTGCAGTTTGATGTGATAGAATCTCGAGCTTCTTTTGAAATGTTTCCTTTTATGTGAAGTGAACCCAATTTGTGCGAGTGATGAAACCAGGCTTTTGGAATAATGGGAGTAAGTAGTCCTGAGGGATGCCAGTGATGCAGGATTAAAGACAAGGATTCAGACACAGCTGTTTAAAACAATGTGTCCAATTTATTCATGCACATTCATACAGGACTGGAATAGAAGTCACTCTCCTACATTATATATGTGACATTTATTGGGTAGCCCATTAGGACCAGACTGTATGTGTTTATAACTCAGCGGAACCTTTTAATTCATTTAGCATGGGATGTAGAAAATGGTTAATTTATTTACCATCTGGATATGAAAAGGTTCTCATGCTCAGCTACTAAATCCTGTTTGATATCGAGCTCTACAGAGTCATAACTCTCCAAACTGAGTTTTTAAAATGGCTTTTTTTATTGATCAAATTTAGCATAAGTACTGTTAATAAAATATCGGTCAAAGAGCCATTAAGAGATTTCCAGTTGATGCACAGAGTCGCTGAGCTTCACAAGCAGCTGTCATAGCTGAAACATCTCATGCGTTGTGTCACTGTGCTGTTGTGAGTCGAAGGAAGAAAACCATTGCTGTTGAAGACAGGCAGGTTGGAGCCCTCTTAGGATTATTTAGGCGTTTGTGAGTAAATATTATCCTGTGGTGGTGGGCTTTGGACACAAGTGAACCGTTTGTTTTATATCAGTTTGACCAGCTGTATCTCTTTGCAGCACCAGTTTCAGCTTCAGGAATGTTCTTACTCCCCAGTGCAAATCAAACACCACTGCCCAATAAAAAATGGAAAAGGCATAAATATTGAAGATCACCAAAAAATCTCAAGTTCAAAGGAGTATGCAGCCAACAGCTCATTTCCAAAAAGATAGATCAGCATTCATCTGAGTGAGAAAACCTCCATCCATCCTTTATCCTTAATGCTTTCCCTTCCCTGACCCCATCACAGGTTTTACACAGAGAGACAGACGACTATTTACGCATACACTCAAATCTACAGGCAGTTTTAGAGTGACCAGTTTAACTGTTGAGCATGTTTTTGGACTGTGGGATGTTTACGGATATGTTCCTAAACAAATGGTGAAGATTTTACATTAAATCATCAGTAAAGAAGACATTTTCAGTCTTCAGTCTTTTTGTTCAGGGCAAATATTTCCTTCCAAGTGCTTTAAAATACCAGTGTTCCACAATTTGCAAAAAAATTAAAAAAATAAAAAATAAAAAAAACAATAAAAAAACAACCTGTTGCACTAATCTCTTGTTCCTTAAACTACACCTCCAGAAAAGCTGGTTATGCCATAGACTGAAATGAGTGCTGATGCCTTTATTTGCCCTACAAAGGTTAACAGAACCATCAGGGACAAGATGAGTTCTTTCTACATATGAACCACAGCCAACTGTTTCAACGTCATTTCACATCACTGACTAAACAACATGTTAAGATCTGTGTTAGTTTGCCCGACAGCCTGTCCTCAGTCGTAGAATGAAAACTAACTGCTTTTTGAACAAATTGCACCAAAACCAATTTTGGCAAGGAAGCAAGTACCTTAATTTCCCTGTTCCTTAACTTAAAATACATGGATTTCCTGGTCAGCAGTTAGAAGGCCTCTCTAAGAGCTAACCTTTCTGAACCTTTTTTTTTCCATGTTTGTAGATAAAAGTTTTATAGTTAAATGTTCAATGTAATATGTGATGCCATTTATTCCATATTCATGTATAATAAAAAATAAATACAGTGAAAAAAGATAACCTGAAAGAGGTTTGAAAAGAAAGAAATTAATTAATAAATAAAAAAATAGAAAAAGCAAAAGGTTCAAATTAACTGATCAAACAAAACAGCAAATGGCAGTGATACCAACAAGAGAACAACAACATTACAACATTACCCAAGTAGATCTCCTCTCTATTAGGGATGGGAAACTCAGGCAGCGATTTATCAGGGAGAATATTTTCAACATCTCGGTTTCAGCTTCTCATCAGCCTAAGTTACCAAATCATCCATGCTGTTTATCCAAAGAGTACGTCTAGCACAACCTCCCACTGGGTTGAAAAGTTATGGCTGGGGCTACAGCATTATTCTCTCAGCTGACATGTTTTGCCCTTTTATTTATTTATTTATTTTCCTTTCGGTGCTGTAAATTAGCCACTTGTTTACTCAAACTCTGCACTAACACACATGCCAAACTAGTAAATGGCTACCATGTCTGTAACAGTTTCACATTACTGCTCTCACACTCTAAATAGAGACATGAATGCTGATTCAAACTTGTAACAATAGGGGGGACCTGGGACAACTGTAACGTTTTTGACATTTTTTTCTCTAACTTTGAGCTCTTTCAACCCGATGTGTTCAAACTGCAAACTAGCTTCAGGTGTCTGCTTATAAATGGTCTAGAAACTGCCCGCGCAAAACAGAGACTCATTGAGATCTAAATCTCTTTTGCATAGTCCAGATCAGTTTTAACATATCTTGGGGTGAAATGTAACATGATGACATTTAGACCCTGACAGTGGCTTCAGATGTTGAAAGTTTTTACATAGAATTGTTGTGTGTGTGTGTGTGTGGGTGGGGGGAGGTGTTACTTGGTGTCAATGTCAGTCGATGAGCTAAAATATAATCACAAATAATCTGAATGAAAGACAGCTAAACAACTATCTATCAGCAACTTTTTAGCTAAACATGGCTCTATTTTGGGGTCAGTTGGTTCAGAATCATTTAAATAGCATTTTTTACAGTGTAGTGCACTGATAAAATCATATTCATAGTAACTTTTTGCACAACATCAGATTTTTTTATGAGAAACTTTGGTTACACCAATTGAAATTTTTCTGTTTTACCATCTGACCGCGTCTTTCACCCAGCAGTGAGTTGTTAGCTTCATAGTTATGGAAATTGTGGCAATTTCATGGATCCATTTCATTTCAAAAGTTCTAAATAGATTGAAAACAGAAGAGGAGCTGGCCAAGATGATAAGAAGCAGCAACTTTTCATTTGTATCTGAAGTGAATGAGCCCACTGGTGTCTGTATTCAAACTGCACGGGAATTCTGGTAATTATTTGAGCACCTGACTAATCCCTGTGTGGATTAGTTTATAATACTGACATAATATCAACTTTAAAATGCCTTAACATTCCGAGTTTTCCTCACCAAATTTTAAAATTCTAGTATCAAACTGTACTAGTAATTTAGCTCTTTCAGCAACAAAAGTAAAAACACATTATCTCTGTTCATTCATTGGAGCTCAATAAAAAACAAAGCATATTCTCTTTAAGAAAGGCATTGTGAAAACTTAATGGGTATTGAGAGTATTAAAGATTCTTTATTAAACTGATTCATACAGTATTGATATCTGACCTCTTTCTGGTGCTGTTGCATCTCTAAGCAGTTTTTCCCATCCTTTTTTTTTTTTTAGATTATATTCTCTTTGGGCAGCAGGCTTATGACTTTGTTAAGAGGATAGAATAGTGGCTGGTGCAGACAAATGGGATAAAAAGTGGGAAAAGACGTGCACGAAACTGGTACCATGCATTTGGAAAGAAGCCTCTTAAACATGAGGTGTGTGACCTAATCACTTAACCAAATCTGCATCTCAAGTTTTCCCAGCCTTGTAAATGTAAACAGCAACTGAAATCCTAAATTGGAGAAAAAAGATGTTGATGGTGTTTTTTTGAGAAAAGGCCAAAGGCTCAGCCGTTAAATAGGAAAACTCTAATTTGGAAAAGGTTCAGCTCTTACTATTGAATAAACAGTCACTTCGACAGGGCACGCTGCTTGTTTTTCCTCTTAACTTTAAGGAGAACAAATCTGTTACACTGAATATTTTATTGCAGCTTTCTCAATAAAAAAAAAAAAAAGATTTAAATTGAGTTTTTATGTGCTTCTATTTCATTGAAATGTTTAGATAAAGACCTCAGTCATTGAGTTCTGGGAACAGCATCACCTATGACAAGAAAATAATATGAATTCTTACTGCTTATTTTTTTTTTGCATGACTTCTTCTGGAAAACTTGTCGTTGCACAATGAACAGCATAGTGAAAGGGTCTAACAATAAGGGGAAATGTTAAAAAAAAAAAAAAACAGTTTTATGATAAAACTGAATCATAAAGAAATATGACTCACTTCTGATTAAAAATTCAACAAGGCCTCCCCTCCTCCATAATGCAACACTCACTTTCTAATATAAAATCTAGAGTAATCGAGGTTGTTATATATTTAGATCTGCCAGTATGGAGTGTAAACAAACTGTTGTAGTAATCTTGTCAAGAAAACATTAAATCCGATTTATGATGATGAGTAACGTGCCCCAGTGCATGCTGGGAGACCTTCCCACGCGTATGCACTTCAGGATGCTTAATTCAGCACATTTCCTTTTTTTGGCTCCATGCTTGCTTTCTTGAAGGATGAAAAAAGCCCAGTAATGACATTCATTTATGAATATTCAAGTCAGACAGAGGCTCTTACAGAAGAACCAATACACAAAAAGCAGAGGAGAAAATCACCCAACAGTCTCAGTATTTCTTCATGTTTAGACTCCCCTCTTCTTCTCCAGCCTGTTTCATCAGCCACTTGCTCTATTCTTGCTCAAAGCCACTCAATGGACATTAGTTTTGAGTGCAATCACTGCAATATTTAGAGTTTTGTTGAGGCCCTCGAGTGCTTACGCTCTGCCAAGAAAATAAGCCAGGGGACACAGTGGCATTATATGTGCGAAGGTCAGCTTGTTAACCAAAGTAATTGGATTTTGCAATCCTCTCTGGGTGATGTGAGTCTATAGCCTGCCTCTTACTCACAATCTTTTCCCTGACTCCATTTCTTGTATTGATTTGTCTTCCATTTGGATTCAGAGCAAAGACAACAGCAGATATCAGACAAACTGGCATTTTCATACAGCATGTAAACATCTTGATCAATCAACTTTCATCAGCAATTTTCAGGCATAATTAAGCAAACAACTTTTGAGTCTACAAAACTATGGTGTGAAATCATTTATCCTCTGTGGCTGACGGTACTGGTCCAGACCTCCTCTCTGATAGGACAACCTTTTTTATCACTGACAAAACTCAGTTGGTTTCAAACTCATCAGTAGGTGTTTAAAATCCACGTAATTTCCAGGTACAGAGACCTCCAGTTTTCCTTCTATTAACAATGTCAGATTTGTGCTCACAATTTTAATTGTTAAATGTTACTTTGTTGAGCCCAAATTAAACCATGTAGGCCTCCTGCTGTTGACCACACAATGTTCTGGTTGTGAAATGTCAAAGCACAGATAACATCATGGGAGGAGGGGAGAACATAAAATAAGCAAAAGGAAAAGGAAAATCTGGATTGTTCTCAGGTCAAAGTCTCAAAGCCAGCATCTGTGATGGTATGGGGGTGTGTTAGTGCCCATGGCATGGCTAACTTGACCATCTGTGAAGGCTCCATTAATGCTGAAAGGTACATACAGGTTTTGGAGCAACATATGCTGCCATCCAAGCCACGTCTTTTTCAGGGACGTACCTGCTTATTTCAGCAAGACAATGACAAGACACATTCTGCACCTGTTACAACAGGGTGGCTTCATAGTAAAAGAGTGCAGGTACTAGACTGACCTGCCTGCAGTCCAGACCTGTCTCCCATTGAAAATGTATGGAGCATTATGAAGCGCAAAATATGACAACAGAGACCCCGGACTGTTGATCAACTGAAGTTGTTCATCAGTCAAGAATGGTAAAGAATTCCACCTCCAAAGCTTCAACAATTAGTGTCCTCAGTTCACAAACACTTATTGAGTGTTGTTAAAAGGAAAGGTGATGGAACACAGTGGAAACATGAGCCTGAACCAGCTTTTTTTTTCTCGATAAAATTCTGAAACTGGTGCAGCCTGAAGTTCTGAGTTCACAGACAAGCTAACTAAAATCCAAAGATTCAGGTGAGGAATGGTGAAAATATGGATGATAAGTTGTTCACCATGGTAAGGGACATTTCCTTTCTCTCAGTTGGATTCATGGTGTTTTCAATCTGTAGAGCCAAGTGAAAATTAGACCTTGTTTATCTGGTGCAATGCATCACACTAAACACAAATATCAGGGAGAAATTAACAACTAACCAGAGGTCCACAGTTATACACACTCTGCAAATAGGACTCAGGATTCAGTGTTTTGGGGCGGGACAAAAGCTGAACTGTTTTCCTTTCCTTCCATTCATTCTATTCTATTCTATTTTATTCTATATTATTTTATATTATATATTCTAAAGTTCTCTTGGTGTAGATTTGTGGTCCTTCTGCTAATCCGCTACATATGTGCTAACTATTCTATAAGTTAAAATCAAAATTGCTACGTAGCTGTTTTACTGTATCTCTAAGTGTGCTATTCCTTGTGTGATGAGTAAAGGAAATATTTGTTGCAATTGCTTGGCTGATTGTGTTCTTACTGCAAACAAACTGCTGCAGGTTTAACTGGAAGCAAGTACCAACAACGTCTCAACAAGGTGCAATTCCTGTATTCACATGTGTCCAACTGATTCCAGCCAAAGAGGAGAACACTCACTGTGTTGGAGTGATTCTCCAGAACCATTCAGGTTTAAAAGCATCATTAGTTTCTTTTTCCTTACAGTTATACATGAGGAACAGATCAATCAATTTTTAAGGTTTATATAAGTCGTAAACCACAGAAGAATTCATGGAGGTATTTATTCACTAAGTTCCAGAGTCTACAGTAAGACCTCTCCAGATTTTTAAAGTCGGCTGAAAGGTAGATTAAATCTGTTACGGTCAGAAAGGAAAGTGATGGAATGGCTGGAGAGGAAATATCAATAATTCACAAAGCTGAAGTATGAAAGTTAGAGCCATGGCCTCAACAGAAAGAAAGAGGGAGAGAGAGGAAGTATAAATGTTGCTCTTGGCTGTTTTGGGTGAATTTGGAGAACTATTTATCAAAGAGCTATATAAAGCTACTGTGAGAAGCTAAGAATAAAGACAAATAGAGGAAAAGATGACAGTTTGATCTTTGGGTCAAATGTCTGATCTCCTGCTGATCCGCGAACTTCAGAGAACAAATGTTTTGTCTTTAATCTGTAATCATAACAGCCTAATTTAAGAAGCTGAACTTGTTCCATCAGAGGTCGTGCCAATGAAATCCTACTTTTTTTAATGGATGTATTATCTTTTTCTGTTTTGTCATTATTTTTGTTCTATTTCCTCTTCTGTTTCCCAAGTGTTCAGAGAGCAAAATTATTCAGACCTACAAACTGACACTCAGCTCTCATGGTGGGGATGTGATGGTCATGGATTTGCTGGAGATTTTACATTTTAATATCTCAAGCTTGCTTCTGGTCCCAGTTTACAATTTCTGCTACCTTGTCCTCAAGTTTTTAATCAGTTGAGGTCCTTTCAAGACTCACAGGAAGTGAGGTAAAGTAATTGCATCAGGAAGTCAGTGAACATACGACGTCATAATGCAGTCATATACAGCTTTCATTTGGCAGAGGAAATTCTTCCACACTCACTTTAAAGAGCAGTCTTCGTCTCTGTGTAGCCCAAGGTCACAACGAAGCAGAAAATAAAACATTCCAGTTAATGGTCTACCTGCTCTACAGAGTGAGCTACAGCCTCCAGGGGCTGGATTAACCCACCAAAGCACGTCACTGCACTCCAGGGCACAAATGAGCAATGGGCACCTGATGAGCCACCCTCATTCTGTACAGCTCACACAAGCCTGAAGTACACGGAGCATGTATTTTTCAGTATGCCAGTTGGTGAGAGATTAATTCAATACAAATTTGTTAATACAATGTCGACACACTGAAATATTAAAAGGTATTAAGAGAAGATTTAGCATTGGCATTTCACAGAGTGAGCTTGTCAGAGTAACTTTAAAATAAGGAACAACCTCAGGATCCCTGAAATGCTGTAAGGATTTCATGTTTCGTTTATCAAACAAATTTGTGATAAAACGGCCACCCTTAAAAAACCACTGGGGTATCCGGCTGTTTGACCCTGATGGTAACTGAACCTTGCACCAATCTCAAAAACTAAACATCTCGACTTTAACATGCTGCTTGAGTCAGAGCTCCTTCACAGTGAACTTAATTTAAGATAATTAAATTAATAATTTTTGAAAGAGCACTTCGAGGTTTTAGATGTGAATTTCAGCTCATCTGTTAACTCTCCTCTAAATTTGGATGTTTGGTTCATTTTTGGTTGGGGGTTTTGGTGTTATGCAATGTCAACCTTTACAGTAACACTTAAAATTATTCAACCTCTATTACAAAACAGGTTGATAGCAGAATTTGAAGCTTCCAGCGCTTTGCAAATCAAACAAGAAAAAATTTGATTTCTCAACACTAATATTTGTAAATATTTTCTAAAATTTTTACAAAACAACAACCGAAGGTTTCAGAAGGCTTTAGTGCGTGCATCAGGTGTGCTCAGGATCAAACCTTTCCAGCAGGGGTTAGTTGGTGGTGTCGTTTTTGTTGTTCTGCATGTAAGAAAAAATGTCTTGGAGCAGACGTTGTTCCAAATGTTTTGCACGAGATGTTTTACAACCCCGTCCATCATTTTTATAGACAGGGTCATAAAGATTCCGTCATAATAAATAATGATCCCCTAATTGAAAATATTGATAACGAGACCTATTAATTAATAATTATATATTTCACCATGTCATCACAAAAGCAACTCAAATACAACTTGTAACATTAGTTTTGATTTTGATTCATTAAAGAAATGTGCAAGAGCTAATGTCCTCTGTGCAATACCATAACTCAGATTAGTACTTGTGCATTACTATACTTAGATTAGAACATATGCAATGACCCATAACTTATGTCATTATTTATATACCATATAGTTCTTAGTAGAATGTACATACTTAATTTACTTTTTTTTTCTTTGCATATATTCAATTTTTGTATGACACTTATGTTTAATTTTTAAACTTTCCTGTATTTTAACTTTTGAATGAGAGTAGCTTTAAATCAAAAAGCAATTTCCCCTTGGGGATTAATAAAGTACTTCTGAATCTGAATTATGCAGGGCAATTTTATTGCTTATTGGGCAGGAAGAAAAAATAATGGCTAAATAACAGACAAGTAATAGAAAATAAAAATAATAATTCAGACCCTGCTTTCAATAGCTATTTAAAAACTAAATTCGCTCTCACAGCAAACGGAACACGCTTTATTAAAGTAATTTTTAAAAAAACAAAACAAAACAACAACAACACAGAACTGCTTTCAAGTTAAAACTGATCATGTTTTTTTTCCCTCTTTTTTGTATTCGAGTGAGAGATTTCATCTGCTGCTCTCTCGGGGAGGGACAATACATTTTTTTATGGTCTTACAATCAAACACTGTTAATGTTTAAACTGTCTTTTTATATTGTTCGATAATAAATATACTTATCAGGAATAAAAACCCCTGCATCATCACTAAACTGTGCATAGATTTAGCTGACTACTCAGGCCTACTGCACAGCTGGATCGGTCATCATGGTGGTACTTAAAGAGCCAAGCATTTTTTCAGGTAGTACTTGGTGTAAAAGGTTTGAGAACCACTGGTCTAGAGTATCGCCAAAAAAGCTGACCCTTGCACAAATAAGGCAATGAATACAAAATGATATCAAAGGCAGTGACTGTTCCTAGAGATACTGTTTGAAGTATCGCTTGGAACTGTAGAGTTAAATCAACAGTGGCAACACTACCTGGATGTAGCAGAAAGAAGAATTTATCAATGGCTGCCACCAGATTCCTTTGGAGGCAGGTGGTCAGAAAAAGTTCTCCATGGTTAAACACCAAGACACAAACCATCACTGACCCTCAGACTTAAAAAAAAATTACTTTCAGTTTTAAATCAATACAAGCCATGAAACAAAACTGGAACTTCTTATGTCTCTTGATCGGCTGTTTGTCTGGAAGAGGAAGAACCCTGAAATGAACATCTGCCTACAGTGAAGCATGGGGGTGGCACTGTAATGCTCTGGGGCTGCTTTGCTTCTTGCACCTGAAACCTGCAACTGATTCAATCAAGTGTCGGGACATGTTAAAATAAACTTTATGCCATATGTGAAGAAGTTTGGACTTCACTGGACCTTCCAACAGACCAGTGATCCAAAGCATACCACAAAGTCCACCAAGGCTTGGTCTCAGAAGAGGCCTGTCACAGTCACTGGAATTGGACCCCACAGAAAATAGGATTTTGAAGAAGGTGGTTGAAGCAAGGAAATCCAAGGATATTGGGTGGAGCCAGGATTCCTCAGGAAATATCTACACATAAACTCTGATGTGATAAACGGTTGAAACAGCAACTACCAATGTCCAACCCAGTGTCCCAAAGTGCTCTGGTACTCCCGTGTTTCTGCTGTTAAACAGATCACTCACTGCGAATCCTCAACAAATGTACTTCTTGTAACGGATGTAAATTCTGGTAGTAAGGGTGACAGACATAAAGATAAAAAATGATATTAATATTCTTCCCGATGGGTCTGCTTGCTTTGTGAGGCCATATGAAACCTTTCACAATAAATTTCTATGCTTTAAGAAAATCTTTCAGTATGGTCAAGGTTCCAAATACATCCCTACAAAAGTTTTTTAAAATGCCATATGACGCACAAGGGAGGAAAAAATGATTTTAGGCCCCAACAACAAGTCTGTTTTTCTTCACATCTCAGAAGTGCTGCATATTAAAGGGTCCTTGAGCTATAATATGAGCCTCATCATGCACCTTGAGGTGATGACCTAGTTGCACAAGAACTTGGGTGAATCTATAGTTGCACTAACGCAGGATGTGTGTGGTAAAAGGAGCCCATCCTGTTTGACTAAGAGAGGAACCACATCAGACATGATGTCAGTATTTCAACTTATTTATTTATAATAGCTTTTCATCCATTTAATTAGCACTAACTTTAACATTTTCTGAAACAACATCAATAAAATGAATATGATAGAAGTCAAAGTCTAACCCAAGCTCCAGGCTGTAAGATCCAGAGCCTCCAGGCTCTCCTCCTTTACAAATCCCAGTTAAACCCTGGGCTTTGACTCAGTCGTCTGCATCAGACATAAAAAAAGGAGCAGCATCTGTATGAGATGAGGAACACAAAAGAGAAAGGAGACAAAAATCTGTGCAACACTGGTTAAAAGGCCTATGAAGGGATTGAGATGCTCTTTTAAAGAAGACGTCAGCGCTTCACTGGTTATATAAATATCACTACTAACACATCTGTCCTCAGCTGGTGCAATGCCACACAGAAAAAACACAACCTGGTTACCTCTTGCCAAATTGAAAGGCCACTGTTGGAGAAATGGGCACCGCTCCTGCTTTTGGAGAGCTATGGCCCTTCCTACTTCAGCACTGAAATAATCCACTGTTGACAACGTAAGGTTTCATTTGTCTTAAAAATAAGACTCATGGTTTTTCAATGGAGGACAAGTCTGTCTTAAACTTCTAGAACCCCTTCCCTGATTTCAGAGTCTTTAGAGGGCTACCCAGCTGTGTTCCAGGGTTCTGACTACACAAGATAAGGAGGCACTCTGTCCAAAGCATTCAGACCAGAAAAACAACTACAAAAAAATATGTGGACAGTACACAGAGCTCCACAGGTCTTAGTGAAAATGCAGGAGTGTTTTTGGTAAGTGCCAAGTCCTTGCAGCAGAGAATTCCTTTCTCATAAAACCCGCAGCATAAAATAAGAGCAATAATGTGCACAGCAGCAAGTCTTACACATGCATTCAACCACCCACATGTACATAATTTAGCCATGGTTTTTCAAGTGCTCTACACCACAGGGTTCTGAGGTCATGTTAGCTTACAAGACAGCACTTACTTTCTTACTTACTTTATATATATATATATATATATATATATATATATATATATATATATATATATATATATATATATATATATATATATATATATATGTCTGTGTGTGTGTGTGTGTGTATACACACACACAAACCTGATTCGGTTGAAGTTGGGAAATTGTGTAAAATGTAAATAAAAACAAAATACAATGATTTGAAAATCCTTTTCAACCTACATTCAATTGAATACACTAAAAAGACAACATATTTAATGTTCAAACTGATATTTTATTTTTCAAATAATAGTTAACTTAGAATTTCATGGCTGCAACACGTGCAGTAGAAGTTGGGAAAGTTGAGACTAATTCTCTTAGCTTCTCATGTGGAATTCTTTCCCAGTCTTGCTTGATGAACCGCTTCAGTTGTTCAACAGTCCGGGGTCTTCTCTGTCGTATTTTACGCTTCATAATGCGCCACACATTTTCAATGGGAGACAGGTCTGGACTGCAAGCGGGCCAGGGGAGAACCTGGACTCTTTTACTTCGGAGCCACGCTGTTGTAACACGTGCAGAATGTGGCTTGGCATTATCTTATCTTGGATGGCAGCATATGTTGCTCCAAAACTTGTATGTACTTTTCAGCATTTATGTTGCCTTCACAGAAATGTAAGTCACCCATGCCATGGGAACTAATGCACCCCCATACCATCACAGATGCTGGCTTTTGAACTTTGCGTTGATAACAGTCCGAATGGTCCGCTTCCTCTTTGGTCCGGAGGACACGACGTCCAGTGTTTCCAAAAACAATCTGAAAAGTGGACTCATCAGACCACAAAACACTTTTCCATTGTGCATCAGTCCATTTTACATGAGCTCGGGCCCAGAGAAGCCGGCGGCTTTTCTGGATGTTGTCCATAAAGAGCTTTTGCTTTGCATGGTAGAGTTTGAACCCGCACTTACTGATGTAGTGACGAACTGTATTTACTGACAGTGGTTTTCTGAAGTTTTCCTGAGCCCATTTGGTGATATCCTTAACACACATGTGTCGGTTTTTAAGGCAGTGCCGTCTGAGGGATGGAAGGTCACGGTCATTCAGTCTTGGTTTCCGGCCGTGGCGCTTACTTGCAGTGATTTCACCACCTTTTGATGATATTATGGACCGTAGATGTTGAAATCCCTAAATTCCTTGCAATTTTGCTTTGAGAAATGTTGTTCTTAAACTGTTCAACTATTTTCTCACGCAGTTGTGGACAAAGTGGTGAACCTTGCCCCATCCTTGCTCGTGAATGACTGAGCATGTTTGGGGAGGCTCTTTTTATACCCAATCATGGTACCCACCTGTTCCCAATTAGCCTGATCACATGTGGGATGTTCCAAATAAGTGTTTGATGAGCTTTTCTCAGCTTTCTCAGTATTTTTTGCCACCTTTCCCAACTTCTACTGGACGTGTTGCAGCCATGAAATTATAAGTTAATTATTATATGGCAAAAAACAATTAAGTTTATCAGTTTGAACATTAAATATGTTGTCTTTGAAGTGTATTCAATTGAATATGGGTTGAGAAGGATTTTCAAATCATTGTATTTTGTTTTTATTTACATTTTACACAATTTCCCAACTTCAACCGAATCCGGTTTGTATATGTCAATGGGGGATTTAAATCAGCTGGAAGTAACTGGGGATAATTAATAAATAAATAAATAAATAAACAAACAATCAATCATTCAGTCAGTCAGTCATCAGTTGGTGAATTTGAAGACCTTCCTGCCCCTTGCTTAGTTGGATCAAACTACTGAAGGTGGTAGAGGAGCTCATACTGCATGTAGAGACAGACAGTGAGAGTCCAGGAGAGAAGTCGCTGCTTTCCAAACTTTATTCTATTTGATTTTTTTGTCTAAAAGAGAAAAATAAAACATTAATTGAGTGATTCACTCTGCCTAACAAGGCACAGGTGGCCTGACTGAACCTGGTGACTCATCCGGCTGCTCGAATGTAGAAAATCTGGGCATGTAGAAAACAAAGAGGAAACCTTATCACATAAAATGCAGAAGAGTTTCTTTGCTTTGCATTTGTTATACCAAAGCTGATGATTATGAATTTTTCAACTTCCATTCCACAAAGTAACCTTAGAAATTATTCATGAATTAAGAAGTGTTATTGGTACCTTTGAGGCTGGTTTATTTACGTGCAGTGTTGTGTTAACAGGTGCTGTGACTCAAAGGTGTCACTCTTTCACCAGATGGAGAGGAGGTAATCTAATCTCCTGCCTAGATAGAATTTTATTAGGAAAGTTATTGAACCTTAAGTTTCTCAGGAGTTCAATAATTAGTGTTTGAACACACAAAATGATAATGCTGTCACGTGGGTTTGGGTGTGTGTGTTAAAGGATGAGTCTTTACATCCAGAGTTGATCATTATGAGTGTCATTTAACAGTCGTTTACTATTAAAGAGAGGGTGTTGTGCTTCTTTTATGCTTTATAAGGCTCCTCTGGTACCTCTGTAGAAGCTTTATATGATTCATAGAATAAAGAAATTCTTATTTTTCTCACACCTGTTCAAAATAAATAAATAAATAAATAAATAAATAAATAAATAAATAAATAAATAAATAAATAAATAAAAATAAATAAAAAAATAAATAATAATAATAATAATAATAATAATAATAATAATAATAATAATTTGTCCTCTGTTTAAAATTCTACATTTAACTGCTATCTCTTAGGCTCCCTGCTCCACAAGACCTCCTCCCTCTGATAGGCCAGCCCTCTGGAAGCAGACGTTTGTATTTGAGGCCCACCCCTCTAACGTGTCATTTACCAGTTAAGGAATCCTCATGTGATGACCTCGGCCTGTATGTAGGTCTTGCCTATAAAAAAAATGGAATCTTGCACAGCTCACGGTGACGTCACCACAAGAACTGCTCCCCCTGGTGACTGGCTGCAGTATGGGTCAAAACCTGTCTCCCCAGTCATTTTAGATGGACTGTAAACTTTAAAAAATAAACACACCACATATAAATTTTTCTCACAACCCTATGCTGTGGTGATACGGAGATATGATTGGGCTGCATTGTGTTCAACTCGTCTTTTTTCTTTAAAGTTTCTTTTTCATTAGTTATTAGAGGTTAAAAAACTGCGTTAAATGACATAAATGGCATGTTTCACAATGATTGACAGCTGCTGTTCTCGTGTAGTTTTTCAGGAATAGTAAATTATGTTGGGAAAGTGAGTTAAGAAGAGATTAAAAAAAAAAAAAAGTCATCCAGCTCCACTCAGATGCTCTATTGCACAGATTCTGGTTGCACATTGGCAGTGCCTCTGACAGGGGTATTTTACATCAAACAACTCCTTGTTAGTTATTCATTAAGTTACTGGGGCATTGCTGCAGTGCTTGTTCCTCAAAGCAGCTTTCATATTGCCTATTTCATTTTTTGAGGTCCTCTACCGTTCACTCAGAAACATCACACACACACATTCACCGGCTGCGTCTGCGTTGCAGCTCTGCTCCATCACGGTGCCGGATCAGATAGGTTTCTGTTCAAGTCAATGTATCAACTCACACTGGATCTGTTCTGTTGCGGTTCAGCTGCGTGGCTGGTCTGACAGGTCGCAGCTAATCCGCAGCCACCCTATTTTCCTGGATGCCGGAGCTGCGATGCGTCAATTAAGAGTAGAGGAGATCGAGCAGGACAGGAAGTAGTGCATGGAAACTACCTAAAAGAGCCTGAGTGTTTCAAAATAAAACAGACTGTATCAAAATCTATCTTTGAGTTGACAAACGTAAATGCAGCGGAGCAGAGCTGCAACACAGACACAGCCGGTGTATTTGAGGCATTACCCAGATCAAGATCTTTAGCCAAACATTCCCTTTCCCTTTGATAACTGACTATGATGAATAAACAGCTGGTATCAGCTAGATAAAGTTCTATCTATCTATCTATCTATCTATCTATCTATCTATCTATCTATCTATCTATCTATCTATCTATCTATCTATCTATCTATCTATCTATCTATCTATCTATCTATCTAGCTACCTAGCTACCTATCTACCTAGCTACCTAGCTAGCAAGCTGTTTGTCCAGTCTATATTCTTATAATAAAATGTTCACTTCTTCTTTTTCAAAATGTCTTTTTCTTGATCTTCTCGCAATAACACTGTTCCTTCTCGTCGTATTTATCACTGTTTATGTGTAGTAGGCATATGCAATTAAAATTTGCGTTTCTACAACATATGCACACATTAAGCATCAATGGACATCCAGTTTTGTTTATTTATATCCATGTTTTGAATACGGGAAAGCAGTATACCCCCTCTTTAAGTTCATAAGAAAGGAAGGTTTGTGTTTTTTTCCTCATGAATCCTTCAGTCTAAGACCTTTAAGGATCATCTGAACATCATTTATAAAACGTTACTGCTGTTTCTCAGTGTCTTGGCCAGTTACAATCAAGGAAAACTGATTGGTACAGAGACAAAAATGGATTGAGAGCAAAAGATCCACAAAATAAAGGAGACAGAAATATGCATTCTAGTTGCATCGTACAGAAAACATCTACCGGTTATGTCCTCTTCTTCAGCTAACCTTGGTTTTGAAAGGAAGATGTTGCATCAGTGTTGATGCCTGTTGATTTTCCTGTAACACAGTATACTCTTCAGTTGGTGAAGTGCCCTGCAGTGCTAAACAAAACACACTTGTCACACTGCGTACGAGTGCGACACACTCACATCCCACATGCACTTTATTTTGTTTGCTTTATGTTTATTTAGATACAGCTCCCTCAAGCGCTAGACGTGCTGTTTAAACGCCATCTGCATGCCGCCGCTTAATTACCGTCTGCATTCCTGTTGAGATCGTCTGCTTGAAATGCACAGGCACGACATGCATCTCACACTGATGCTGGGTTTTATGAAAGATGAGTGTGGAGAGGAATGCTAGCCTGTGTGGCATTTCATCTGTCACATATTGTAGGTGTCACACCGTGTTGTTCACATGAACGGGACGCTGCGTTTAATGCTGAGCAAATCTCATCGCAGGAAAAGTGTTGAAGCTCATAATCCCTCCAATAATCCCTCCAATAATCTCTGAGGAGGGCCGACAACAGGTGTGGCCATGTTGCTGCTTAATAATCATTTAGAGAGATAAAAGAGATGTGTTCGAGCAGTTAGATTTAACCATCAGACAGGATTGCTTGAAGCTTTCCTGTTTTACGAGCATTATTTTTCACTCACAGAGAGATAAACGTATCCTGTTTTGATGTTGATTGTGCAGAGAGGATTAGTCGTCTTGTTAGACACGCACTTGGCAACACTTTCATGAGTAAAGTACTTGACAGTTTAAAAGACCGGTAAAAAGGAAGTGTTGATTCATTTCTGTCCACAAAAGGCACCCTGCTGAGATTTTAAACTATAATGGCTTTGTTTACACGTCATTATGTACCTTTTCACCGGACGTTTATCTTTAGTTTCTTTTCTTCATGTAGGAAATAGCAGCTTGAGTAAAGTAGAATAATACAAGACAGAAACTAACTTTGTATAAACAAAAAAATATATATATACAACCTGCAAGAAAAAAAAAAAGACTAGATTTTTGGCATGAAGCAACTTAAGTTCTTCTTTTTTTTTTAAATTGCAATACAATTAACCTCTGCACAGCCTCTCTTAATGACATTAAAGCTGCATATAAACACCAGGCTTTGATCCTCCATTCCTGCTCTACTGATGCGCCTCCATCTTTAACAGACCATTACTGCCACCAGCTGATGGTATCACACGCATCACCGCCCTCTGCCATCAGCTCACACTGCTTCTCTCATCACCTCTGTCAAGCTAACACTTCCAAAGTTACACATCTCCCCTCTATGAACGTTCTCTCTCCACTTTAATATTTCATATGCTCTGGTTTAACATATGAGGGACTCTCTCTTAGCATACTTTTCTCTGTATTTTTAGAATCCATATTTTCTGATAATTTCAGACTGAGCATTAGCATACAGTATGAAGAGCCTCTCAGGAGTGAGGGGGAAAAAGTAATTTTCTTTTGGACAGAGAAAATGAGTTCCCTTTGAGACCAATGAGAGGCCAACCATTCAGTTCAGCAAGGCCGCTGAGACCGTGCTGGACTCCTGCAGAGTGCCCGGGCAAATAGACGATGTTTTACTAAAAAAAAAAAAAAAAAAAAAAAAAAAAAAATCTATTCTAGCTGAACATTTTCACCAAAACAATGGACTGTCATCTTCTATCTGCAATTTAGATTAGTACAAATGTTTACCAAAGCTTCTTTCTCAACTGACTCTTTAAAAACTTTCTGAAAGTTATCAGAACAACCCTCTGAATATTCTAGCTTGCTTTTCCACACATGCCCCCATCATTATGAAGTCTTAACTGTCAGAGGAGGAGGTTGTTGGGAGGTAGGGCACAGATACAGGTGTTTCACCAATTAGGCCTTGACCCCTGCAGACAGAAGACAAGAGATCCATTTAATCACTTAATGTGCATGATTGTTTCAGGCCAGTTAACTATGATATATGAATGGAAATGATCCTCTTACATGAGTTTTCACTTGTTTATTGAAGTCCTCCTGGAACTCTTTGTTGCTGCAGAAGTCTCCATGTTTTTTTGTTATAGTTCTGAATCTCACAGCACTTTCTCATGTTATCTTGATTTATGCTATTATGTAAGGTTTTTATTATTTAATAGCAAAAAGCCAATTGTTTTAGATGCCATAAAAACACAGTCTTTGGGTTTATCTCATCTTAAAGGCAGGGTTGGTAGTCACAGAAAACTAGCATGAATTTGAATGTAGCATCTCCTCAGGACCCCCTGCCCTTCCACACTCAGAGCTCCTCCAAAATGACGCCTCCACTCACACACACAAGCGCTACTGATTCCTGATCATATGATGGTGACTGATTCAAAGCCACAGACTCAAACTGGTCCTCGGCTCATTGTTTCTGTTTGTTTAGTTTTTCTGCCATTCTCCAGTGTACTTGGATCCCTCTTGGTTATGCCCACTGAATCAGGGCTAGTGCACGCTGGTGAAATGTACGCACATGAGGCAAGCAGAACAGCAGAACGTGATTTGATTGGTTAAATAAATTGGATCCTAAACACTAGGATTGGTATTTTCTCAGGTTTCCTCCTGCTGTAGACAGCAGATATTTTTCACTCTGTTTTACAAACACATCATGTATTACATGGACATAAAGATAATTTTAACCAGAATAACAAAAAGTCTGTCTAAATCTGATTACTAATACTGACATAAAGTACATTTTCAAGATGAGATACTTACAGGAAGAAGATCAACAGCTTGAATTTCGGATCGGGTAAGCTCTTTCTTTCTGTGTGTAGTTATCATGTTCTCCCTTTGCATGTGTGGGTTCTCTCCTGGTACTCCAGCTTCCTCCCACAGTCCAAAAACATGCTCATCAGGTTAACTGATGATTCTAAATTGTCCATAGGTGTGAGTGTGAGCGTGAAAGGTTGTCTGTCTCTGTGTGTCAGCCCTGTGATTGGCTGGAGACCAGTCCAGGGGGTACCCCGCCTCTCACCCTAAGACAGCTGGGATAGACTCCAGACACCCTGAGCAGGAGAAGAGGGATAAAGGATGAATGAATGAATAATATACTAACATAAACTATAATAATTTTTGTTCTAAACTAATTATAAAAGAAATCAAAACTCGTCCATCGTAGGGCACGTTATCAAAAACTTGTGCTAAAGCTACAGAGCTGAGCAGCTGCTTTATAGATACAGTTGGCATTAAGAGGAGCAACTACAAAACGTCATGTCCGGTTCACACAGAGGGAAAACAAACTGCTCTCCACGATGCAGAGGAGCTGTTGTGTGCCTTTTTGTACCATAAATAAGTAAAAAAAAAACAATCTCAAGTTTTATATTTAACCAAACTGAAGCACAGAGCTGAGGACAGAGGAGAAGAACGCAGTGGCTACAAGCGATCCGACGGGAGGATGAGTTTGACCGCCTTTGAGATCCAAAATCAAAACATGTACGTCTGTAGTCTGCACTTCATGACAGGTACGATAACAGTATCTTCATCTTCATCATTCAATCAGTGTTCGATTGTTTTATATTTCACATGAATGTTCAGTTTCTAGTTTTAACAGCATCACACCTGAACAGGTAGGTATCAGAGGCAGGTATTTAGTGATGAAGCACAACTCCAACAAAAGCACTTGTAAAAAAAGTTCTGTGCCTCCAGGGAGTGATAGTTCTTTAGGCTGCTGTGTGTGTAATAGGGGGAAAGGATTGACACCCCCCCCCCCCCCCCAAACTATGACATGACTGTGACGTGACGCTGACAGTGTCTATAGCTGCTCTTCAGTTGTTCTTCAGATGTTTCTCTAGTTTGCATATCTGGTCTCATGATAACTGAAATCTATGCAGGTGTTTTTGTCTTATTTTTGGTAAAAAAAATAAATAAATAAAAAAAAAAAAACTCTAATTATACTTAATAGGAGCCACATTCACCTGGCCAATCCAGCATTCTCTTATCCACCCACTCTGCACATCACATCAAACACATGCTGTTAAAGTCACAGCGTCATGTTTAGAACATGACTGCACTTCTTGTATCTTAATCAATGTTTTGTGTAAACAAGTGCTCGCTCTTTGCCTGCTCTGTGGCTGCTCTGTGGTTGCTGTGTGGTTGCTCTTTGAAAGTCTCTTATGAACCATCTTGGTTTACACAGGTCAAGACACACATGCCTTTACCCTGACCTCCCCTTATTCACAGTAAAACTTCTATAAAATCCCTCCTTGGTTCTCACATTAGCTACCATGACTCCTCCTGGGATTTCTGCGTTTTGACTGACAGGTGAAATGCAAGTCTCGCATTCACATGAAGCTCCCTCAGGTAGTTTGAGGAAATAGCAGGACTTTTGTGCACATTTGAAAAGAGTATTTGAGAAAAATATGTCCTCATGTAAAGGGAAGAACTTGGTGCTACATTGACCTTTCATTTCTCTGATATTCTGACCTCCAATTTATGTAAAATCCTGCCCCCTCAAAGCAGCTTTGCACTGAAATGTCTCAAAGTGCCTGATGAGGCTGAAAAGTTTAGGCAGGACTAACCTTTACTGCAACAAACCCACATCGACTTCACCCACCTGTTTTAACAGGGTTGCCATTTTCGGTCTCAACACCCGGCTCATACATGCCTGGATGAAATGAAATAATAAAAGCTGCTTTTACCTTTCTGCTTCAGGAAACTGTCAGGTTGGAGGGAAGCTTATAATCAAACTTAGTCTCAAAAGTAAAGTGAGGACAGGAAAACGTCTGAGTGCCTCCTCCTCAGTTAATGTAAAGTAGGACAGAGATTCATAAATTATGGAGTAAACAGCTTTGAGAGACGACTCAAATGTGATTTAAATGTTAGTGTGAAATCTAAAGAAGTTCAGATCTGTGTGCTCTCACACTCCACTCAACATTTTGAACGCCACTCAAATGTACTCTCTTTTACACCAAAGGCGAAAATCCCGACTGGCTTATAAATAAAGAGGAAAAAAACGAAATGCACCTGCTTTAAACTGGTTCCAACAAGAAATAAGGGCATCGTACCAGTTAGAAGTGAGAATTTCTTAACAAGCAAAAGCCAGTCTACGGGCAGAAATGAGCAGAGTTCTACTATCACATAACCAACCAGGGAGAGGGCTTTGTTATCACTATACTGAACCTGACAGACTCACTGTAATACAGGATCTATACAGTCAAATCATGAGTCATCTCCCAGTGTCAGCTTCAGACACAAGTTGCTGCTCCCTAACAGACTCCTCCCACCCCCAGCAGTACTGCCACAGGTGTACAAGCTGTAAATACTTCAACACTTCTCTAATCATATAGCTACATACATGCAATACAATTGGAGGTGGAAGAGTTTCCTCAAAATTCCACTAATTTGTGAAATTTTGAAGTTTCAGTTCAGTATGGTGGTAGAAAAAGAAAAGTTACCCATGAAACTGATTTTCTTGTTTTAGAACTTCAAAGAACTTTTTTTAAATTGTTCTAAGTGTAGCATCAAAAATTCAGGCTTGCAGGCTTGCAGACCTGCTTCTTTTTTTCCAACATATTTAATGACACATGAAAAATGAAAATATAAAAATAAAATGGAATAAAAAATTGGTTCCTGCAGGATCTGAAAAGCACCTGATGTGAATAGGTTTTCAGTTTGGTGAGTGGACTCTAGAGGTCTGTAAATATTTATACAAAAACAGTCAGTTCATTAACTCTCAAATTAAACAGCTGCATTTTAAAGTTATATTTTCAGGCTTTTATGCCTTTCTTCATCAGAGGACAAAGCAGGAAACAGGGTGAAAGTGGGGAGGAACATGCAGGTAAGAGGGCACAGGTTGGATTCAGACCTGAGCTGACAGCTTAAATGCTAATCTAAAGGGGTGCACAGCCTTAATGCTAGTCTCTAACTGCGCCCCCTGTACTGGATTTCACCTCTTTTTTCATGTAGCTGCAGCTTCTCTCTCCTGCTGCCCTCCATGTGAGGTTGCCTGACACACACAAACATATGCACACATTGACCAGAGCCCAACAGATATGGGATTTTTGGGCGAGAAAAAAAAAAAATAAAAAAAAATAAAAAATAAAATAAAATTATATATATATATATATATATATATATATATATATATATATATATATATATATATATATATATATATATATATAATAACCCATATATTGGCTGTTATATGAAATAATAACATTAATATACACAGGATATATACTGTACCTGAACATAAATTCTTATAAAACCTGAAATATTATGATATAATAATATGATTAAAGACAAAGAATCAGAACACTACTAAATTAAAAAAAGGAACTTTAATTAGTAACACTGTCAACATGAGGACTATAAACACACTAATTTATAAAATGATGAAACTTACACCACTTAACTGTATTACAGTCTGATATTAGATACGGTGGACATGTGAATTAGTTGCATAAATCTTTTTTAAACTCACAAAGATATTTTATGCAACACATAAATTCTCCCTGACCTGCTGAGGGAATAAAGAAAACAATCATTTTTTTAATGACTGATGAGAGGATCTCCATACAGCAACAAAGTAAATACATCAGTTTCATATGGAGTAATGTTGATTAATCTGTTATACGCTATAATTGGGCTCTGATATTAACACACAGTTATGCCCTGTACCACCATTACATTACTTAACTACATTACATCATACATTATACCTGCATTACCTTGAGGTCTGTGATGAACCAAAGATGCTGTAATGTCTCTACAGCCTAAGTTTACAACCATAGAACAGCCAACAAGAACTTAAGCTAACTTCCTTCATTACAACCCAAAGTAACATGGGTCACACTAAATATTCAGCATAAACATCAACAATACTTTTCTCAAACATGCTTTGCTTGGCAGCATTTTCTCCCTGGGTTGGAACAGTAGGGGAGAAAAGATGAGCGAACACAACAGTCACTGAACTCTTAATGACCATGGACGTCCAGGAGAATTCTACCTCTGTAGTAGACGGCACAGATCTGACCGATCTTTGCTGTGTTAAGTTAAACCTGTAGTAGGGGGGTAGTGTCAGTCCCATAGACTGTATATAGAATGGACAGCGTGGCTCCAGTTTCGATGGGCATAAAAAAAAAAAAAAAAAAAAAAAAAAAAAAAAACCTTGGTCACAAGAGCCGCTTGTCTGCACAGTAGAGACTATGAAGGGCTCTGAGAAAATCTAAGTGGAAGCGGGTGACAAAAACTTTCTTTCAAAAGTCTCTTCTCTTCTTAACTCTCCTTCCTGATGTATTTTATTATTCCCCCCAAAAAACTACACATAAGCTGTCAGCTGTCAATCATCGCTAAACGAAATGTAAAATCCATTTTTAATACTTAATGAAAAAGAAACGGTTCAGAATAAAGAGGACTTGAACACAATGCAGCCCAATACTATCTAAATGTCACCACAGCATACGGATGACATAAACATTTCTACGAGGTGTATTAATATTTTAAAGTTTGACCACAGTCCACCTGGAATGAATAGAGGCAGAGTTTTTGACCTGTACTGCAGCCAGCCACCAGGGGGAGCAGTTTTAGTGGTGACATCAGTTTAAGTTGAGTGAGATGATGTCATTTTTTTTTTTTTTTACACTCTATGGTCAGTCCTCTGGCCCAAGTGGAGGAGTTTAAGTATCTCGGGGTCCTGTTCACGAGTGAGGGGAAAATGAAGCAAGAGTTTGACAGACGGATCGAGGAAGCGTCGGCAGTGATGCGGACGCTGTACCGGTCTGTTGTGGTGCAGAGAGAGCTGAGCCAGAAGGCAAGGCTCTCAATTTACCAGTCAATCCTTGTCCAACCCTCAGCTTCCTCCACAGGGTGTCCGGGCTCAGCCTTAGAGATAGGGTTCGGAGCATAGACATCCGGGAGAGGCTCGGAGTAGAGCCGCTGCTCCTTCGCATCAAGAGGAGTCTGATGAGGTGGTTTGGGCACCTGGTGAGGATGCCTCCTGGACGCCTCCCACCGAGGGGTATTCCGGGCATGCCCAGCTGGGAGGAGACCCCGGGGTAGACCCAGGACATGATGGAGAGATTATATCTCTCGGCTGGCCTGGGAACGCCTTGGTGTCCTCCCAGAGGAGCTGGTGGAAGTAGCCAGGGATAGGGGCCTCTGGTCTTCGCTGATGACATTGCTGCCCCCGCGACCCGGATCCGGATATGCGGTAGCAGACGGATGGATGGATGGATGGTCAGTCCTGTACCACCACCAGCCAGATTGCTCTTGCACATGCCTTGGCTCTACTGGTAGGATATGTTGGCAGCCATTCTCACAACATGAGGAACTGGAGGCATAGTATCTATAATAATATGGAGTCAGATGTTTAAACAGATTTCATATAGTAGAAATATGCTGGCCTTCTGCTTTTACAGTGATCTCAAAGAAGGCTGGAGAGTGAAACACGTCATCTGATAAAAGAAAACCCCTTCTGAAACCAGAAGGTGCAAAAAGTTTCTCAGGTTGCTGCTAGCCTTTCCAACATTGGCTCAGTCAGCAAAATGTTGACACTGTTTTTTACACAAACTATAGTAAATTATGCCTTATTTTTACTTTTTTCTCTGAGTTTACTTTTGCCTTAAACTGGACGGCTAGTTGGCCTTTTAATTACTATAAACATTAAAGTTAAATAACATTTTAGTGGCTTTGGGAAAAAGCCTAGCTGTTGGTGTTTGATATATTCTCTGGAATATTTCCCTCAGGGTTGAATTAACAGCTGTCTAAGTGACTAGTATAAAGCCCAGCTGTCTGTAAAGAATAAGATTGGACAGCATAAATCCTCTCATCATTTTGCACAGTTATCCTTGCCTTACTGTCAACTTTTTCAACACAGCATAGATTGCAAAAGAACATTCCAGTTTGCAAGGAAATCTGATTTTCAAACATCTGAGAGCAACTCAACTTTTTCACACTTGAACTGCATCCAAGCAAGAAGGCATTTGTGAAATGGAAATCTTTTCCCTCTTCCGCTGCGTTGTATAATCTTCCCTTTCTCTATAGGGCTCCATCTGCGGCAATGAAAAGGCCGCCAGTCTGTTCAATTGGACCCATTGTGTTTATATTTCCTGGTCACATCTGCCAAGCGAGCCTCGTCGGCTGCCATTTGGACCCATCCGATTACTTTCCAATTTGAGAGGAGATGAATAGATAGAATGAAACACAGATGGATTGAAAGGCTGGTTGGATCTTTTCAAAATGAAACATGTTATAAGGAACATGGCTGCGTGTGAATTATGGGTAAAGTGGTGCTTAAGCCGAAACTGTTTGTTTCACCAATGAAATGTAAATTTAAGTGTCAAATGTTGTGAAGTGAGGAGAACCAATTTGAAGTTTCTCTTTCCTTCTCAGTGTCAGGCATGTTATCGTCTCCCCCGCAGCATGCAGAGGATAAATATGCAGCGTTTGACTCCTCGACTGACTGCTGACAGTTAGGTGACTGCTGCCCGCTCTAACCATAAATCTAAGTATTGAGCTCTGGTGCTGTATACTGGGAGGAGGTCCTTGCACGTGCATAAGCCTCAGATTTATAGAGGTCACTGCACTCAGTCCCTGCGACACATGTTTGCTTTCACCACATTTTCATCATCAATCACAATAGAACACCAAGGACGTCCCATTCTGTGTGACATCTGCTATTTACCAGACTCAAATAGACTGACACTGTAGAGGTTCATTACTCCCCCCTCCTCTATGAGACGCATGTTGGATTATCTTTGAGGTACACCGCTTTGTGTCATTACTGATCTATATTCTAATGGAAATATTCACTGAGGCTATCCTCCACAAATTTGATTTGGCAGTGTCCATGCTGTACATAAAGCGACCAAGATGCACTGTGAGAAAGTTGTTGGGTTAGAATGTCTTTCCTTCACCGTGGCAACGCTGACACAAACAAAACAAATGGAGAGATATTTAAAGGACACAATCCCAGTGTTTGGAAGGGTTATGCTTTATTGGTGATGTCATAAACGTGCATGTCGTCACCTTCCTTGAAGGTCGTTTAAAAAAAAAATAAAAAATTGCCTAGTTCATCTCCTCATGCTGGCCACCTCTGTTAATCAATCAATTAATCAATCAATCAATCAATCAATCAATCAATCAATCTTTAATTGTATAGCGCCAATTCATAACAAGTGTTATCTCAAGACACTTTACAATAGAGCACAAAGCTCTTCATTTTGAGGATACACATATATGCATAGATACATATATACATATAAAGATACACATAAACATATACACACAAATATATACATCCAACACCCAACATGAATCCATATAGCCAATCATGTATCCCTCCATCATGGCGGCAAGAAACAAAACACCTCCATCCTCAGTGGAACAGATCATGTGATTCTACCTGACTTAGGTTGCTTTATTTTGCTTCAATTGAAAGACAATGTGATCCTCTGGCAATTATGGACGCTTCACTTCAAGACATAATTCATCTTTTTATTCAGTCTTTCTGTCAGCATTTTAGTATTTTACCACTATAGCCACGCCCATGAAGCTGGTACTTAGCAAAGAGTGGAAAGGCTTCAGGATCTGTGGCTTTTACAAGTGACTTGCTTTCTGTATGCTATTTTCTATCTGTTCAAACAGCTTTTGCCTCATTTTTTTTTCACATTTTATAGTCTAATTAAAACATCCTATTACCATATTATCATCTAGCTAGAAATAATGAGTATAACAGAAAAAAAAATGCAAAGATCCTCTTTTGTATTTTATGTTATAAAACCTTACTTGAACTTCATATTAGTAACCATAGCATCATTTGACTGGTATTATAGTATTATACAGTGTCTAGAGGCGAGTTGACCTGAGGAGCGCATGCACACCACTTCGGAGATCCCTAATGAACACGAGGAAATGAATGTTTCTCAGAGTGATCACATATTTATGACTTTAAAGAGGAAATGAAACATGCAATTTTTGGCTGTGGTCTTGCTCATATATACACGAAAAACAATCTGCCGAAAATCTGTGTTAAAAAATACCTAAATCTACAGATATGACCGATTTTATTTCGTAATTTGACCTAACTAGAGAGTCAGCGAGCCGGCATTTTGGAGCAATGTCATCGTCCACGTAGGCGGGTTCGTTGGGTCTTCAGCCGCGAGCAGAATCCAGAGCGAAGAAGAGTTGCGAACCGCCAATAAAAAAGAAGAAAAAAAAGAAAACTAGCCGAAAAAAGAATCAAAATGGAAAACGTGGAGTCACAGTAAGAAATAGTCTATTTTATTTTATTTTTTTGGAGGTTTGCATCAGCTGTGATGACCTCTGGCGATGGGATCTAATGATGAATGATGTGGAATCATTTGTTTTCGGACGGATGTGTTTTTTTAGTTGTGGTTAGGTTTTAATTTTTGACAGTCATTTCAGACCAATCCTCTGCTGCAGAGATGTTCTGTTCATCCTTAGGCTGTGTTTCAGAGTGAGGAGGGTCTGTTTGAGTGCTGCTGTTTGAGGTGAAAGGTGTGTTTCATTACAGACTCAAAGAGGGACAGAGTCAGAGAGCTGGCTTCCACTGATGGATGTTTGTGTGTAGTGTTATAGTCTATGATTTGGAGTATGTACATCTGGTTCAGTTTGTTTTTACATTTTTTTTCTTTTTTCTAAGGAAAGTATAAAACTCTTTGGATGTTGTAATGCATGCATATCTATTCCATATCTGCTTCTCTCCCTGCTGGCCTCATCTGAATCCACAAGTCTATCCTCCTGCACCACATCCCTCAATAACAGCATTGTGTTACAGTAATTACTTAATTATTATTGCTAGAATGATTAAGTTCTCTCCCTCAAGGTCATTGCATTGCATGCGTTTCTTCTCACACACCTTGTGCTCTTTGTAGCTGAATGTTTTAAAGCTGGAACATTTACAGTTATGTGAATCATTACATTTTCCCAACATTATGCAACACGGCTCTCCTGTTGCAGGGAGCCCTGAGCAGGTTCATTATCATGAATGTTAATCAGTCCTTAGAGATGCAAATCAGAGAGACATGAACGCTAATAAGATCACTACAAAACACTGCATTAGGACGTAAAAAAAGGAAATGTAATAAAAGTTCTGCAGTTTGCTTTGTTTTTTTTTCTATTAACCAGGGACACGCTGGATTTTGTTGCCTGCTCTTTCTATTCAAAAAGCTTTGGATAAGTGCTGATGAATTTTACTTGATGGTTAGCTCATACTGCTCATAAAGGGAGTGTAGGTTATGTTTGTAACAACACCAACAGCAATTAAATGACATTTTATCAACACGAGAAAGAAAAAGGAGATAAGAGTGATAATGTTATTTATCATTACATGAAAATGATTAAATCATCTTGTTCATGACATTTTCATCAATGAAGGTTCATATGAAGTGACTAAATGCATTTGTGCATGTAGACATTAAGATGACCCTCTTAAACTCTTTAGTAGTGTGGTATCCCTCAGACTCAATCATTTGGTCTACGACCATGTCACAAGTAGTCCAGTAAGTGTGCTATCATCTATGCCTGCCTGTCTCAAAGTGTGGTCCTCCGGCTCCCACTAGTGGTACGTAGAGGAATCACCTAATATAAATAAAATAAATAAAAATGAAAACATGTAATACCATCAAATATATAAGATTGAAGTAAGTTTCTGTATAAAAATGAAATACCTTTGTTTGAGTCTTAATGTAAGACAATGTCAGCAGCAGTTTTGAAAATAAAGCTGCCACTGCTGCCACTAACCATTGGCTACAATGTGTGGCAGTACAGGCTGTGTTGGCAAGAGGTGGCTGGTGGAGGGTAGAGGTGGCCAAATTATTACATTTATATTGTGGCTTCAATCTTTGCAGAAAAGTGCTGGTGGGGTTGAGAATGATTCAAGCTCAAAAACCGAAGAGGAGGAGTGCGAGCCAAGCAGAGGTGCTAACAATAGCGCCATTAGCACCAGTCAGGTACCAGAGCATCTGCTAACAGCAGCAAACGGTATAAATCAGAGAGGAAAAATCACTCAAACTACAGCATAAAATATGGATTTATGTACAGTTATTTGTACATCTTATAGGATCAGTTCTACATCTTCCAAGTGAAAAACATGACAAATCATAAATCAGTGTAATCAGGTTATCAAGCTGGTAATTGTTGGTTTTAAGCTAAAAGAAGTCCACACCTCCATCCCTAATTACAGTTACCAATTTATGAATGATCTGAAGAGAGCAGCAGAGGTGTTTTGTTTTTACTGTTGTTTGGAAGCACTCATGAGGAAAAGAAAAAAAGGGAAAACAGCTCCTCTTCTTATTTACTTCAGAGGTTGAGATGAATGATTTAGTGCCTTGGCAGAGAGAACATCTTATAAGCAGTCTTTTCGAAGAACTTAGTTGACGTGTGTGCCGCTGTGTTTAAGCCTTGTGAGCTTGTGCGTGCTCGTCGTGAAAACTGCTTGGCTCTCTTATTCCCATTTGGCACGACTTAAAAGACTTTGGGACACGCAGGGTTCATCAATAACCATTGGCCTCATGAAAAGTTAATTCATTCGGGGCTTTAGAACAGACACTATTTTCCCCTTAGGAGACATGTTGATGTAAGACATCCTCTAAAATCATCCTCTCACTCTTGCTTTATCACTGAAATATACAAAACAGAGACGGAGGGGAAAAATCCCCTAAATTACAGTCTAGACTAGATGTAAACATCCATAAGATGAGGTAAGGGATCCTTTAACTGTGTTTTTCGGTCATAATCTGATCCATAATTGAATGCACAGTTTGTACTCTTATGATGTTCTCTGCCCTGTACTCAGTCCTGTGTTTTAGTCCTTTGAATCAGGCAGTTATTAGTCCAAAGGTTCAGTTGGGTTTTCATGTTTGGTCAGAGCCTTTGAAAGCTGGTTTTACACATTAAATATATAATTTTTGTTGTTGTTCATGTTTATCTACTGATGACAAAGATGGGAAAACCTTATTGATGCCCATCTTCTCATGTTGACGAATGTCATGTCCTCAGATATTTGAAGCTCTTTCCAGTTTGTTTGTGATCATATGATGGTGACTGATTCAAACCACAGACTCAAACCGGTCCTCAGCACATTGTTTCTGTTTGCTCTACGTTAGCAGTAATCAGGGTATAGGTAGTTTTTCTGCCATTCTCCAGCGTACTGTGATCCCTCTTGTTTACGAGCATTTAATCAGGGCGAGAGCACACTGGACAAATGTACGCACAGGAGGCGGGCGGAACAGCAGGACGGGATATGATTGGTTGAATAAATTGGATACTTAACACTGGGATTGGTTGGTGTTTTCCCAGGTTTACTCCTGCTGTAGACAGCAGATATGTTTCACTCCGTTTTACGAACACATCGCATCAACCCTGCCTTTGATATTCAAATTTAATGTTTTAAAGATTAAACCAAAGACTGCATGATTGAAATGTAAGTTGACTATTTTTACACCATGTATTTATGAGGGAGGAGTCATGACTTTCAAATCCTCAAACATTAATTATGTTAACAAAAAACTGAAGACTAATGTAAATCTTATCTCACTGTAAAATTACAAGTGTTCATTGTTCGATCGGTGCCTGGTTGTAATATGGTATTCTCGCCAGAAGGTGGCTGTAACACATCTTGAAAGCTGTTTGCTTACTGCACTATATAGTCCAAGAGGAAGAACTGTAACTTCATCAAAAAGCTACAGAAGAAAAGTTTAATGAAAGTGGCTGGAAATACAGCTGAGAGTGCTGTTAGGCTCAGAAACTGAGCATAAAATAATAAAAAGCATAAAAAACTATGGCTTCCTTTCAATCTATTTATCTATTTATCTATCTATCTATCTATCTATCTATCTATCTATCTATCTATCTATCTATCTATCTATCTATCTATCTATCTATCTATCCATCCATCCATCCATCCATCCATCCATCCATCCATCCATCCATCCATCCATCCATCCATCTATTTTTGGAGGGCAGATGGCCTTGTGGTTAAGGTCGGGCTCTGTATGGGCAAACAGCCCTTGAAGGGATGGCTCAGGTTTGAGTCTGACCTGTGGCTACTTTCCCATATGTCACTCTCCACTCTCACCTGTTCCTCCTCTATCCACTGTCCTAGGCATACAAAGCCCCCCCAAAAATAACAAAAAATTAATAAATAAATAAATCAGATACCAATACCTCACCTTAATACCTCTGATCATTCCTATCGATACTTTTTTCAATACCAATTTTATAATATCAATTCCAACAAAAAGAAAATAACATTACACTTGTGTTTTAATTTTCAGTTTTAGTATTTTATATACTCTGAGCAGTTTTCCTACATAAATAAATAAATAGATAAACACCTTTTTGCCAGTGCAAAAGAAAAGTTGCAAATAAGTGAGCTCAGAGGGACACATCAAATACCATAAATGTGTTTGTAACTATAAATTCACTCTCTTCAATTCTTGTTTTTAGGGGGTTTTTTTTATTTATTTATTTATTTATTTATTTATTTATTTCGGGCACGTCAGCACACTTATACAACATCACACATTGTCAATAGTTGATCAAATTGTTCATGTCCGAAAGGGAAGACGGGAGAAGCAGAGCTTACCTAGTCCCGTCCCCATTTTCTCAATATTTAGTCTCCTCTTTTCCACATATCATCAGAATATCATTTTCAAAGTCAAAATATCTACCCTCCTCTTTTATCCGGGCTTGGGACCAGCAAAAGTGACCCAAAAGAGACCAACATTAGTGTGATCATTTGCATGCAGTCGTCTGCTCTGGCTGCAGCTTGGAGGGACTGCTGTGAGTGGAGGAGTCTGCCTGTGTGTTTTGGAGAGGGGAGGGGCTCAGCACCTGCTGCTTGCTGAGAAACAGAGGGTGCTGGAGATCAATACATGCTTTCATGTCAGTCTCCACAACTCCAACTCCAACACTGTCCTGCATATTGCAACCATGTGTAACATTACAGCCAATCACAGGTGGTATATTTTGATCCTCAGTGCTATGGAAACCTTCTGGTCGGTGTGGTACAAAAACCAAAAGTTTGGTTCCCAGCCCAATTTATAATTAGTCTGAGGTTGAGACACCAATTTATAGTGAGACTAACTAACTTTGGGTGCATCAAAAGACCCACCTGGCAGGGACTTCAAGCTGATCTTGTGTAGTAAAATTGTATTTATATAGCACTTTTCAAAACAGGGTTACTAAGTGCTTTACCTAACAAGAATGAAAATAACAGAAAAACATTAGAGAACTGTGAGGAGGAGGAGATTAAAACCACAAAAATAACAGAAGAGGATCAAACAGTATAAAAATGGATTAAAAAAAACCCACCACCAGATAAAAGGAAATGAAACAACAGGAAAAATAACAACAAAAGATTAAAAAAAGAGAAAAAAGACCCTGCCTGAGGAAGAATAAAATAAACATTTTAATAGATAACATTTCCTGAAAAGGCACAGTGATTAAAAATGTGGTTTTAAAAGAGATTCAAAAGAGGATAAAGACCTCGCAAATCTGATTCTAAAAAGACCTGGTCCCATATTCACAAAGCATCCTGAGGTTGAAAGTAGCTCTTAGTGACGTCATTCTAAGAAAAATCATAGAATTCCTCAAATTCTAAGAATTTTCTCAGATTTCTCCCTCAGTAAGAAAAAGGTTATTGACAAAGCATCTTAGGCCTTAAAGTCAAGGTTAGTAATCAGATTTAGATAGACTTTTTGTTATCCTAGTTAAAATGATCTTTATGTCCTGATGTCAATCAATACATGATGAGTTCTTAAAATAGAGTGAAAAATATCAGCTGTCGACAGCAGGAGGAAACCTGGGAGAACACCAACCAATCCTAGTGTTTGGCAGCCAGTTTGTTAAACCAGTCAAATCCCGTCCTGCTGTTCTGCCCGCCTCCTGTGCGTACATTTTACCAGCGTGCACTAGCCCTGAGTGCTAATAACCAAGAGGGATCAAAGTACACTGGAGAATGTCAGAAAAACTACCTAAACCCTGATTACTGCTAACGTAGAGCAAACAAAAATGATGAGCTGAGGACCAGTTTGAGTCTGTGGTTTTGAAACAGTCACCATCATATGATTATGAATCAGTGGCGCTCATGCATGTGAGAGAGTTTCAACATCATGAGATAAAATTAATGTCACAATAACATATTTCTTAACACAGTCCAAGTTTTATGATCAGTTGATTTTAGCATCCATTCATTACTAGAAGCGCAAAGTGCATTTCAGACCCAAACCGTTTTCTAAAGCAGGCTGTAAATATGTGTGTGTGTGTGTGTGTGTGTGGGGGGGGGGGTTAAAACTGTAAAAGTCTGTATCACCTAAATGTGATACGGGCTAAGGGTCATGATCACAAATCTTATGTATGTATGTTCATTCATTCATTCATTTTCTATGCCTATTCAGGGTCGCAGGTGTCTGGAGCCTATCCCAGCTGACTTAGGGCGAGAGGCGTGGTACACCCTGGACTGGTCTCTTGTCTTGTAGGTTGCCTGGGATCCTTGGTGGAGACTGCCTGTGGCTATGGAGTCATGAAGACTCATTAACTGCACCCATAGACATGACACATTATTTGGCCATTTCATTAGGAACATTCATTCCCACTATCATATGGCCTCTAATGTAGATATTAGCCTGATCTCCTTATCTATGATCAATACATCTATAGTGTCTTTTTTTAATCACCACACAGGCATGAGGTTCCTCTGAAAATGGGATGTCACATCTCAAGAGGCCTTTAACGCACCTTTTCTTAACAGAGACAAATATGGTAGGGATGCACTTGTGGTCTGGGCATCCATGAGTTCATCACTACCATAAATTTTTATTTTCAGTCAGAACATCATTGATTATACTTCTATAAAATGATCACCACACCCATTCAGACATGAGGTCCCTCCTGAAAACGAGATGTAGCATCTCAAGAGGCTAACCTCTAATAAATCAGACGACAGGTCTATGGTTCATGGATCTGTCACTAACTTTAGTTCTTACTTTAGTCCACTTGTCTCCTCTTACCTCCCTTCCTTCGCCCACACACCCAACACAGCATGGTGTGGATTTGCTGTTCATCATGAGACCGGGGTCCACATTCAAGATTTCCTGCTGCTTAACAGAAGGTTTTTTCTTGCCGCCATGATGGAGGGATTCATGATTGGCTATATGGATTCATGTTGGGTGTTGGATGTATATATTTGTATATATATGTATATGTGTATCTTTATATGTATATATGTATCTATGCATATATGTATATCCTTAAAATGAGGAGCTTTATGCTCTATTGTAAAGCGTCTTGAGATAACACTTGTTATGAATTGGCGCTATACAAATAAAGATTGATTGATTGATTGATTGACTGGTCTCCAGCCAATCACAGGGCTGTATATGTGTTCATTACATGTCAAAAAGACTTTGCAGTGACACATAAATTTTGACGGTCCATGTTAAACACTTGAATTTACAGATCTTTTATTTGTTAGCACGAAAAAGTCAACAGGCATCCTTATCTGGTAATCATGGTTGTCATGTAGAATGAGATGAAATGTCTTTAGAGGAAAACACTCTGACTGATAACTGTCTGTCTGTATGTGCAGCAGTTAAAAGAGGGAAGGTTTTAAAGTAAATTTGAATTCTTGAGTCTGTAGGCTCAGTCACCTTCGATCTATTAAAAGCCCAGAGACCCTTATAGGAGAACTATCGGCTGTGACTCAACTCAAAGGGTTCACCGAGGAAGATACAGGGGCCTTATTTGCAGCTTTCTGGCTCAAGTGGTTGAGTGCAGGTTAATTCATTCTCCTATGCTAATCTTTTTTAAATGGCTGCCCACTATCTGTGGAGCATCACCCAGTAAACGGCAGCAAGAAGCAATTTGTACATTACATTACTGTCTGCACCGAGGGAAGAGGTTTAAATTCTGCAGGCCTGGATGCATGGATTTTTCTATAAGTGTTGTAAAACACCCCGAGGCAGCTCATGTAAAATGCACAAAGGCCACATCATTTTTCCAGGTAGGACGGCACTGAATAAAACATCAATAAATATGATGATCAGGAGGCAGGAATACATTGTTGCCTGTTCGGTCATGGAAGTTTAGTATTACAGAAAAGCAATGACCTTGGGTGAACCAGAGAAAGTTTGATTTAGGTTATTTGATAGTGTCCCCCTGAGGTGAGCTTCTCTGGAAATCTTGAGTTTTTCGATAGAGAGCTGCTGGGTCGCTAATTTACCACAACATCCCGGGAGCATGCAAATTTAAGCTGCAAGGGGAAAAACACTATTCTCTGAACACGAGACAGCAAAATCACTGTGCTGCACATGTGGGGTTGAATACAACATTTGATTTTGTGTCTTTTTTTTTTCAGCTTTTGAACCCAAACTCATGGAAATCTGTATTGTGATGGGCAGTTAAATTGGTTTCTCCTCTCTGGTGATATCAGACTGGATGGAGTGGAGTGAGACAGTCTTCACACGTAACTCTGTTGTTACACTTGACTCCCATCAGCCACTTATCTCTGACCAATACAACCTACAACCAGGTTGGGCTCGACTCAGCTGCCGATCACGTTGCTTCATTGCATATTTAACAGCCTCACTGACATGTTTTTGCAAACCCCTGCACTTTGTTGGTGTTCAGCCCCACTCCTCCACTGTTTACTTGCCCTGTTGTGGCCTATCAGAGCTCTGGGCTGATCTCAAAAGCCCTGCAGTTAATGATGCTGCCACTTGTGAGTGTGGATTCAGGCAACCGAGCTGATGCCAAATTTACATCAGGCATCCCAAACATGTTAAATAAATGCATGAGTCTTTCCTCCTCAGCGTCAGGTGTCAGCTGGATTGCTTGTGCAGGTTCACTTGGGGGGTACATCAGTGTCTTAATGACCACTGAATAGTATCCCATTAAAGGTTCTACCCTGTCCTCAGCTCTGCCAGAGAAATATAAAGTATAGCAGAGCTGTCAACAAACTTTCCGTCTATACCTTCCCTGAAACAATCACTCTCTTCTATATTGATATGCTTGTCCACGGTGGATTTGGGTGATTGCTGGGTTGAAAGCTGCACATTCCATATTCTGTCTCATATGAGAAAGTGACACTCCAATCCTCTGATCTTGGCAGTTTAAATTCAGACCATGATGCCATCCCTCAGACCACAAGGGAAATTAATAAATGATTAAAGTCTAGTGGAGTCGAGGGAAAGAATGGTAAAGAGGAATAATGGTGTATTGCTGTGTGATGCTATCTGACTGCACTCAGGGTTATGTCTCTTTCTACTAGTGTATGCTTAGACGAGGCTGTGCCTGCGAGCTGTGTTGTTGACAGGTGTCCTATGTGATAAAAGGACACTTTTAAGGAGCATGATGACATTTTAAAGACCTCTTAAGTCACTTTCAAACCTTGGATGCGTCGAGAAAAGGAGCTCTGAGCGCAGGTAGTGTGTTTTCTTCCAAAGTTAACTTTATCTCTACAGGTTATGCAGTCTGTAAGAAGCTCAGAATTTTTGATAAGAGATGCACAGAAAACTCAACTGTGAGTCTGCGTGGGAGGAATTGAGTTGGTATTGTGGAGGGAAATAATGCTCAGGCAGGTACAAGAGAGGTAAACACAACAAGAACAAAGAAAAGCAGAAACAGCTTTCTCTTCTTTAAACCAGAGTGGAAGCATATGCAAAGTTATAAATATTTACCAACAAACTGAACCATTATAACACAGCCAGCATTCATTAGTGTTCCCCTTTTATCAAAGCAGCCTTTTGTGCATACTGTAACAAAGACAAAACATAGACAATTGGGGTTATTGTTCAGTGAATCATTTTGTTGTCTGTTTTTGTTTGTTCTTGCCCTCTTGTTTACTCGGGTTTTTAATCAAAAAGCAACAGAGTAAAGTTGTTTTTCCAGTTTGCTCACCCACTACTTAACATTTTCAGAATATCTGACCTACCGTTACCCTCCTGTCTGTGTTGTTCTCAAAGTGTCCCAGCTTTTTTCCCCCTAAAACCATTAACTTTAAACTGTGTACAGGCCAAGAGCTCACAGTCCTCAGAGTAATTTTCTGTGATGACCACTTAGCTGCCCTCAGATTTTTGCTGGTTGCACTTCTTCTTCCTTTGTCTTTTTTGCTTAAGTTAGATAACAAATATTCTTTTATACCTCTCACAGTCACATGTTGGTTTATGTGCTGCTTTAAGTTGAACTTCACTGAATGGAGTCGTGTCAGCTAAGATTGAAGGTTAATAATGAAACCAAAGTCAGACGTAAGTCAGGAGTGTTTGAGGATTATTTCCGGATATTTCACAACATTTTCCCTTTGAAACAGAAAACTCAACAAGGACCATGTCCAATATCAGTATCTGCTGTGGAGGTCTCTGGATTTCCGGAGCTGAGACGGAGCAGAAAGGCAATGGAGCAGAGCCAGTGGAAGCACAGGACTGTACCAGAATTGAAACCTATCAGCCTGTGTGCAGTGGTGTACCAGAGATGGACAGAAAACAGACCTGGTGGAAGTTAACTCTGATTGTAAAACTGTAAACCGATGTGTTTCAAACCCACAAGCAGATAGCAGTTTAGTAGTAATGCCATTAAATCTCAATGATTTGAGTTCAAGTCACCAGAGAAGAGTCCTCATTAACAGTTAGAATCCAAGTCATGTCCCCATAACCTGAACCCAGGCATGGCCCTATTTTCTGAGTCTGAATCCACCTTGGGGCATTTCTCTCCAGTTTTTGAAAGCCTGGCTTAATTTTTCAAAAAGTGCAGGAATAGAACACAACCAACACAACCATGTAATATACTATTTTTACCCAGAAGGCCCAGGGTAATCAATATTTTTAACCATAGGGATCTTAGATAAAAACATGCATAGTTTCAACATCATGACAACAGGAGGAAAAGCAACAAGCAAAATTATAATTTTACAATTTTTTACTGAAATGACGATCTGTCAGATGTTCAACATCCCAAGTGAGTAGCTGGAGCCTATCCCAGCTGGCTAAGGGCGAGAGGTGGGGTACACCCTGGACTGTACGCCAGTCAATCGCGGGGCTAGAAGACCTTTTTTCTAAAAAAATAAAATAAAATAAAAAATTCAGGTGCTCTTTGCTTTTTGACCATCTCCTGGATTTCATGAAGACAGACGAGGATTATCACCCAAAAGCTTTGGGTCTCAAATAGTTACCTGGTGTTACAGCCAGTCTCTGTTCTATTTTTTAAGAGAAGAGTTGTAAAAAATAAATAAATAAATAAAAAAAGAGGGAGAACCCTCCCTTCCATTTTCTAATTCTGAGTTTATCTTGAGTCTTAATCCAGTAATTATTCTGAATATAACAACTTGGATCACAGTTGAGTCTTGGATTTGAGTACTACAATGCTGACATATAATCATGAAGTTAAATACTGAACAGACTGTAACTTTTAAACAGGTTGTTCACTTCCTACATATAAGTCTAGCTTTTAAACAAGCTATTTAACCATGTTTTTTTTTTTTTTTTTTTTTTTTTTTTTTTTTTTTTTTTTTTTTTTGTATTGAGTGTTTTCTCTTTTACACCATATCTATTGTGTTGTGCTGCTTTTAAGACATGCTAACGCAGGGATTTCTTGTCTCAGCATTCAAAGTTGGAAGGCTGAGAGGCTTTTATCATGTGGAAAGGCCTTGATCATGCTTTCAATGGCATAAATGGATCAATAATGCTATTTACTCATCAGGCCCATCCATTAGCCACTACTGCGCTTAAAAAAAAAGCCTTGTGTAGAAGCTGTATATTGTGCAAATCCTCAATAGAGACGCAAATGGCTCAGTGCCAGAGATTGCATTATAATCATCCATCTAGTAATGACTACACACAGGTGTATATTCAGTTTAAAGAAACACTTTTTATTTGACTTAGACAAAACAGTATAGTGGTGCAAATGTTCCTTCAAATTAATAGTACACAGTTCCCCTAACTCAACAGTATTAAACAGAGAGAAACCCTTGCAGGTCTAATTATTTGTTTTTAGGAAGTTGCTCAAGAGGTCCAGCTGAAAATGATGACCTGAGCCTGCTGACTGATGGAAAATGAGATGTGACACCACCGATGAGCTGTGCCTCACTTCAAAACGGCAGCGAGTCCTCTGGGAGGGTGGGATTTTTTGATGTAAGGGCCGGCACACTTCACAGCTAGAAAAGCCTTTTATCAGTCACTCAGGCTGCCTTTGAGATCGGGGGTATTTTGTGTAGGTTCTTTCAGGCCTGAAACACGCTGGAAGTTAGCATGAAGTACTGTCCTGTGGAAGAGAGTGCTCACTGTAGCACAGACCGCGGACACAGCAGTGCCATTCACCAGAGGCACCACCCGTGAGAGCATTTCATTATGACCCACTTTGAACCCTTCGTGATATTGAGCTGCCTTTGGACAAGGCATCTGTCTCTCCCTTCTAAATATATGGGTGCTCGTGCAAACTGAGCTGTGTCCTTTAGTGCAAAATAATCTAACTCCAGCTAAACAGAGGGGCATGGAAACATCCACAGCTTTATGCAGTTGCTTTTGCCATCACTTGTGAATGGCTTCCATTCAGAGGATCCTTTTCTGGGATAGGAACCCCAAAAAAAATAAATAAAATTCAAGTTTATTCAATTTGTTACAAAAAAAAAAAAAAAAAAAAAAAAAAAAAAAAACAGCAAAGACAGGACAATATGCAGTTTATCATCATGCTATAGCACCAGGCACTGAAAGCATACAATAGACAGTATGAACTGCATTCAAAAGTGTTCAATTCCTGAATATCGAGCTGAGTTAAAGTTTCGTCATCCTTACACTTGACCTGAATAGTTTCAGAAATTTTAATTAAAAACATTAAATGTATTTCATGACAGTGGATAAAATGGATCAAACAGAGCCAGCTGCAGAGAAAATGTTTACAGTCTTTGTGCTGCTTTCATCTCTGTGAGGAGCTCCAGAAAAGCCATGCACTTTAAGTCTCTGCTGAACAAACAGAACGGGATTATTTTAATTCAAGGAATTCAACTCAAGGTGATATCTGACAGAAAAAAAAGATGGATTGAAAGGGTCCAGGTCTAACAGTAACAAAAATGACCTCTGTCCACTATCTTTCACTGATACCTCTAATTAAATGGGGTCACTAGAGTGAGCCGGAGAACCACGTATATTTCATCCAAAGTTATAAAAGAAACATAAGTGACACTGAATTTGAATTGGAGAGAAATTGAGCTGTCAGTGACCTGGTGATCTCTTATTCATACGTGGGGCGATTCAGAGCGAAGCTCTTTTTCTCCCAAGTACTTTGTAGCTGATGATGAACTTCTGATAACTTCTTCCTCCTGAACAGAAATCTCTCAGGCCAAGAAAGGCACCTCAGAGAATGACTGGTAGGTGAATCATATGTGCACTGATGATAGGAATGGCCATTTCAAGCCAAAGTACTATTTGATAGTCATTCTGAAATCTATTCAGCGATTAAGCGAGGTAATGACCAGCTAATGTTTTTGGAAAGTGTCTCAAGTTAACATTTGTTGGGCTTTGGTGCTATTTAAATAAAGACTGATGGACTGATTGAAGGAGAGACAGCAGTAAGACTGTTGCCTTTGAGTTTACCATCTTTGCAGTGCATTGCATTTGTGTAACACCAAAAGACAGAGTATGCAGCTGTAGAAGAAATTCAGTTTTAATGTCAGGAGGAGTTATGTGGATTTCATCCTGGTAATGGAACACTGGACCTAGAAGGAGTTTGTTGTGGGATATTTGAGCTCTGTGTCTGGAGTGAGAGTTTGGTTCATATTGCCAACAGTAAGTCAGACTCATTGCCAGTCACGGATGGACTTCACCAGGGATGCACCAATTCTGTTCATGACTTTAATGCACAGGACTTATAGGGGCAGCCAAGTGGTTGAGGGTGTCCCATTCGGGGGTCTTAGTATCTTGTGTCTGCTTTTTTGCAGATGATGTGGTCCTACTGGTGGTGTGGGCGGCTGTGGATCAGTGGTAGAGTTGTCGTCTCTCAATCGGAAGGTCGGGGGTTCGATTCCCAGCTCCTGCAGTAACATGTCGAGCAAGACACCCCAAACCCTGAAACACCTGAACCCCAAATCGCTCCCACTGTTGTGCAGTGGTGTGTGAATGGGTAAGAATGGTTTAGATCAAACTGATGGTTCTTATCATAGAACGTGCTACCATCAGTGTGTGAATGTGGTGTGCATGGGTGAATGAGATTAGCAGTGTAAAGTGCTTTGAGTGGTCAAAAAGACTAGAAAGGCGCTATATAAGTACTGGTCCATTTACCATTTACCATTTACTGGTCTCATCAAACACTGACCTCCAGCTCACACTGGGGTGGTTTGCACCCAGGATGAAGATCAGCACCTCTAAGTCTGAGGCCATGGTTCTAAGCTGGAAAAGGTTGGACTGCCCACTCCTAGTAAGGAGGGATTCTTTGCCCCAAGTGGAGGAGTTCAAGTATCTTGGGGTCTTGTTCACAAGTGAGGGAAAAATGGAGCGAGAGATTGACAGATGGATCAGCACGGCGTCAGCAGTAACCTGTATGCTATACCGGTGTGGTGAAGAGGGAGTTGAGCTAGAAGGCGAGGCTCTGAATTTACTGATCACTCTACATTCCAATCCTCACCTATGGTCACCAGCTGTGGGTAGTGATCGAAAACATAAAAAAGATTGTGTACACAAGTAGCTGAAATGAGCTTCTCTGCAGGGTGTCTGGGCTCAGCCTTAGAGATTCAGAGCACGGACGTCTGGGAGAGGTTCAGACGTTTCTTTACCCATGATAGAGAAATTTTATCTCTCAGCTGGCCTGGGAACACCTCAGTATCCCTCCCAAGGAACTGCTGGAAGTGGCCAGGGACAGGGGCCACTGGTCTTTGTTGATGGCAGTAATAATAGCAGTAGAAGATGGATGGATGGATGTTAGCAGGGTAAGGAGTGGAATAATAGATAGTAAATGAATGGTTATGCAAATGAGAGTCCAAACTGGGCAAAAAAGAGCTTGAAGGGTTTTAACTACATGCTGACTTTATAATAAGCCTTGCAAATCCCGACTAACATACAATAATATTTCGCCTTTACAAACAGAAAAATAAAGGAGATGCAGTACAAAAATAAATGCAAATAAATTCTCAGTTTAACATCACTATCCCCAATCTTCTATGACTGGCTAATCAGGTTCAAATCTTGAATGATCAGGAATACAGTGAAGGCGTGAATACAGCTGTCTTGGTAACAGATTTTGAGTCCCCTGAAAGACGTCAATACTCCATAGCAAAGATTCTATAAGTCAAGGAAAGCTGCTTTTTTTAGCCGTATTTTCTGAAGTCTCAACAGTGGCTTTAGGAAGTCTTTTACATATTGCTGAAATATGCCTTTCTTAAGTATGTTCAAAGCTCTGAGAATAAGAAACTCATGAAATATCTCTGCAATTTGGTTTTTCATATGGTTGAAGTGTTGCCTCCATGACAGGATGGCTTTGATAGACAGACAGATAGCCTGCTTGGCCAGAAATCATAAAATATTCATCAACTCTTTAATATGAATTTTAAATTTCTAGAAAAAATAGAGACATAAGTCATTCCAGCACACTGCAGGAAGAACAGGAGCTCTGGCTTACTGGAGGAATGGTAATGGCTCTTTCATGGCTAAGAGTGTCGGCTCAACATAGTTTTCAAAGGTGAGATAGCACTCTAAACAGACCTGTATAAAAGTTATGGTGTGATAAAGCATTCCCTGGCACAGTAAAACTAAAGAAAATATGATTACCCTTGGAACCTGGCTGTGCTGTAGATCTTCTTACCCTCTGCCTTGCCGTGCTAACTCCTTTTTTCTTTTGTTCAACAGTGAGATAAATCGAAGAAATTAATGAAAAATATGACTTTGATTTCTGACACCACTACCTTCAAGACAAATTTCAGTGTCCTACCATCCCTGATGGATTCTTTTTATAGCAATGTCACATAAATTTAGTAGAAAGCACAGCATTCTACCTTATGAGTCATGTTTTTGATTCATAACCCTGCTGTAATCCAATCATTTTCTTAAGCAGAAGTGGAGTCCACATTTATCACTATGGCAACGGAAAAGGAGGAAATAATAGCAATCTTATCAGGTGTGGAGGATGCTCCAAGTTGGGTTTCTGTTTATTGAAACGACAAATTTGATTTAAAGCTTTGGGAATGATATAAATTCACTTATCTTAACAGGATCATGCTCAAAAAAAAAAAAAAAAAAAAAAAGAAGTGGTGGTGTGATATAAATAGCTACACCTTGATAGAGAGACTATGTTTTGTATTCATAGATAGGAGTACTGAGAGGTTGAGTGAGTGTTTACATCTGCAGAAGAAAAACAAGAACATCCAACACCCAAAGGGGGAGCCCGGAACAACAGACATGGTTTGGGACAAATATAGCTGGGCAGATTAGTCTTTTAAGCTAACACATCCTATCTATCCAGGATAGATGAAAATCAGCTTCATATGCATGTGAAAATAGAATTAAAAGTAAAGTGATGTTCTCTTGCTTACTATCTATGATGAGGTCTTAAACAATAACCTTTGGCTTCAACACGCTCTGTGTATCTTCAATAACTCTTTTCTAGAAGCAAAAAAAAAAAAATTCTTATCTCATGTATTAACTTTCAAAATAAGCACAAAATACTGTGATTTGACATGTTCAAGACCTTAATTGAAATAATTATATTTAAAGTCATCTGTGAACCATTTAATTAGCTGGACTCCCATGTGTAATCGTAATTAGTGATGGACATACGTGTTTCAACAATGCGCTGGAGTGATAGTTATTATGAACCTTGAGTCTCCTGGTTTATGTCCCATTACGTTGGTAAACAATTGAAAGCAAACCATTTAACAATTCCACACAGCACATTACCCTAATAAAAGCATTTTCTTGGGATTTCACCCTGAAACCAGGATAATCTAAAGACCAGTAGTCAAAAACTGACGTGCACGCATCGGCCCATCTATCTCGGCTCAAGGAAATCCCAGTGCTTCTTTGCAATAATGGACTACTAGTTCATCTGTTGCAAGAACTGTTGCAGTGTTTTCCTCAAAAACTGATACATTGCAAAGCATAGGATACATAATAGGGCAGGTTTTATATTTAGATAATGTAATAAAATGTCTTACCATTGGTCCTTTAGGTCCCCAACACGGTGCCCTGGAGATATTCTATATACTGTAGAATTTTAGTAAAGCTTTTAGGAAATCTGCATTCTCATTGAAAGTAACCAGATATAAAAAATGCTTGAACACTGATGAAAATAATTGACCTTACTGTGGAAGAGTAGGGCTACTTAATGGAGACAAATGTTGGAGCTTTGAACAAGCTGTGTTTCATTAACTCTGTAGCAAATCCATATATTCAGAAAGGTATTCAATGTGCAATCCAGAGCTTTTCACAAACACACTACATGGTACATACTTGGATCTGAGTTAGGGTTAGGGTTAGTAACCCTAAATTACATTTCAGGCTAATCATAGAGACATGCACCCTTCAACTCTGCCCAATAGAGTGTGTTCAAGTTACTCTTAAAAAAGGTCAATACACCTACCTACAGATTTAAACTGTCTCTTTACTGAGTGGTAAAGAGATAAAAGTTATACTTTGATTGAGATACTAACAAACAGCTTTATTAGGAAAACGTCCACACTAGTATATTGTGAATAAAGCTGGCATTCCATTCTAAAGGGAGCACAGAAACAGTTTAGAGAGCAAGCACACATCTTCATTATCAACAAACCCTTAAAATAAGTCATGAGCATTGACTCATTTAATCCCCACATTGCAGTGCTTTAAGGAAATCTTTTGGATCCCACAGATCGAATAGAACTTGGTTTTAAATTACCTTAAATTTTTGAAAAAAAAAAAAGACATTTTGTCAGGACTTCAAACGAATTTTTCTTGTAAAAAAAAAGTTATTTTTAAAATTAATTATTTACTTAAGTCTAAAAAATGTGTTCTTGACTCATTGCATGAAAATCAAAACATTTCAAGTGTTTCTGATTTTTCTGCTTTTATTTTTATTTTTTTCATAAATTGGACCCACAGCTCATTAAATGTCTTGCAGTCTTGGCAGAAAGGCACAAAATACTGGTATTTAGAAGTCTGATGTGAAGTGTTCACAGTCTATGATGATTATACTGTTTTATCAAGCCTGAAGGTAACGCAGCCATCTACCATGATACTTTAAAACTCTTCATGCTTCCATCTGTTGACAAGTTTCATGGAGATGCTGATGTAACAAACTGCCAAAACTACAACTGAACGGTTTGCCGACCATGATGACCATGATACTTATGTGATATTACTGGCCAGCTGACTCACATGACATGAACCTTTTTTAGAATTTGTGGGATATTTGTTAAAATGAGAAACAAACAACTGAAGCTCCAGTAGAACCTGAGCAGTGTGACAGGATGGCTGCCTTATTCCCACACCTCACTGATGGATGCAGTAACTGGTCAAAAGAAAACCAAACCCAGATATTCAGTGAATAAATGAGAACAATTAAAAAGTTCATTTTCAGTGCATTTGGTCCATTTTTTAATAGATCATGTAAAAAATTACATTAATTTTGGATGTTTCATTTCTGATTTTGTGTGAGATGTTTATTAACCCTTTTAACAAAATCCACAAAAAAAGTCATCGCAATATCATTTTGTTTTATGATACATTTTTTGTATCATTCTTGACACTTCAGTGGTTTTGGCCACTATTTTAGTAAAGTTTTTAGTAAATACGCATTCTTTCAATTCAGAAAATACTTATTTTAAAAAAGTGGGTAACAATTTTGATGTTATTCTTACTGCAGCTTCTTCAAATGAGCAATGACTCTTCTGACTCTTCTTATGATGATTTCATAAGAGTAGACATTTTAAAAAGAGCCAACATTCAACTTCAGCTGCCTGTAGTGGAATGATAATCCTCAAAGGGTTGAAAAACTTTTTTTTTCCTTCTAATTTTAACAGGTCTTTAAGGAAGCTTTTTATCATGTTGATGAGATAGAGGTCTTTGAAACTCATGGATTAAATAGCGCTCAGCACTAATGGGTTAAATCTTTTTTTTTTAACTGTGCACTTTTTTTTATCCCAACTTATTTTTAACTAAGGGAAAACAGGATGATTTTTGAGGGTTACATAAATATGTGTGGTCATGATGCTTTGTCTCAAGTACCTTATTAAATTTTAACTGGTGACCATTACTTTGTCAACAACTAGTTCCCTTCCTGAAAATACATAAACAGCCCCTGACAACACCAGTTTTGTTGTGTTAATGTTACGGGCTTGTTCAAGCTTTCGCACAAGAAACACCTAAGGTTTTTCTACCTTTTTTTAACATCATACACGATGTTTCGTACTAATGTTTTGGAGAAAGTACAGCTACACTGACTCACCAGATAGCCTAGCTGCCCCTGTAAAGGAGTCCATATAGATGTTTTTTTTTTCTGGTCTTTGTCTTTATGGCCTGGCATCGCTAATGAGCAGCTCAGTGGATGAATCAGCTCAGTCTGAATGGTTCAATAATTCCTCAGACATCGCTGCTATTAGGTGCTGCTAATGAAGGCATTGATCAGTGTCAGATTAATGAAGCCTCCTAAAGTGACCACATTCTAATCCAAATTCGTTAAGACCCCTCAAAATAATTTCCAGGAGTGGAAGAACATGTGTGTTGTCATTTGATTTATGCTTCCGCGGTTGTGTCATGAATATAATATGACTGCTTAAAAAAATATAAAAAGAAAAAAGAAAGTCAACTCAACTCAACTCAACTTTATTTATAGAGCACTTTAAAAACAACCACAGCTGAAACAAAGTGCTGTACACAAAGGCATTAAAATAAATAAATAAAATACAATGAAAATAAAAACAATAGGACTTGCATAAGTGTTTCATTGTTGTAAAACAATTATAAACAATAAAACAGTATTTAAAAATTAAGAACAAGCCATATAAACACTAAAACAGGAGCTGAGTCTTAAGCTGGGTTAAAAGCCAGGGAATAAAAATGGGGTATTGCTGATCAGCTGACCTGAGGCACCAAGCAGGAGTGTGGGGGTGAAGGAGCTCAGAGAGGTAGGATGGGGCCAGACCATTCAAGGATTTCAAAACAAATAAAAGAACCTTAAAATGGACTCTAGAATGCACAGGCAGCAATGGAGGGAGGCCAGGATGGGAGTGATGTGCTCCCTCTTACATACTCCAGTTAGGAGGCCAGCGGCTGCATTTTGCACCAACTGGAGACGTGCGAGGGAGGACTGGCTGATTCCAAAATAAAGAGTGAGAGAGAGCTTCTTGTAATAAGACCAAGCGTGTTAATGCTGTCTGATCGGAAAAATCAAACCGTGTAGACAGCATGGACCCAGATGATACTTCAGTATGTTCCCACTTCCTTTTTTAATTTGCAGAGACCACAGCCCTCAAACATATCCCATGGGTGGCTTCAAAGATTTATAAAACTACTTCAACTAAATGGGAAAAAAACACATTTTCTTTTTATTCCTGGTGTTACCTCTGCTCTGGCTTAAGGATGAAAACGAGGATTCATCTTTGAGTCTTAAATTGTTTTCAGATCTTCATGTCCCCCACAGCATGTATGTGACTGTGGTTTGGTGATCATCAATCTTTCCCTCTGGTGCCACCAGCAGGTTGACACTTTTGGCTCAAGTTTTTATTATCATTTATGTCTCCTCCAAAGGACTGCAGGCTTAATATGCAGCGTTTTGTGTTTGGAGCTCGGTCTTCTTGGTACTACCTCTCTGTTCTGGTTTAAAGATGTAAATTGGAGCTTTGCTTGAGACAGCTTTGGGGACTGCGGTTTTTCAAAATGATTGTTTCATACAGCATATAACCAAGGGACATCTGTGATTCACAGACGTTCAGCTTCAGTCTTGATATTTAACATTTTTAGGTGACTGATTTGAATAAAAAACATTTAACAGCATGTAATCTAATCATAGACTATATGATATATGGTACCAATAATACTCACTGGGTTTTGAGGAGCCAGTATGACACTAAAAGATAGCAGTTGTCATATTGAAAATAATAACTCTTACTGATTTCTGGCAAATTGGTAAAACATCTTTATGTTTATTCTGCTATAAGAAATAGACAACGTTAGAGCAGACTACATTTACATTCCTACATTGGTTTCACTTTCAACTAAACTTAGCTATGCTAAGAGTGCCTGGAAATAACCTTTATGCCTTGGAAGCTGTTTTATAGTCAGACTAGTCAGTCTATTAGAGGAAAAAAAAAACAGGAATCAGTCATAAGACTTGCAGAAGGCAATGAAAGCATTAGTTTTAACAGGATGATAAGATGAAGTACATCAAAATGAAAGAGAGTAATCTACAGAGACACTACTTAGAGAGCGAGCCGATTTTGAAGTTTCGTTTTGTCAAGTTCGGTTTTTTGAAGTTGAGATTCGTCTAAGATTTCATGTCAGTGAGGTTGTTAGCTTGAAGCTGTCATTGCTCTCCAGATCTATGGAAGTGGGTGAATTCCCTCCATGTACAGTTTGTGATTGATGATGCTGCTTTGTAACGGCAGATTTGTTTGCAGACTAGTTTTTCTTCTTTTGGTTGTGTCATCAGTTCATTCTGCAGATGTTTTGATTGGTTAACAGAGTAGAAAGAAGTGTTTCACATGGCAACATCATCCATCTGTTATATTTACTGCATATCTTGTTCAGGGTCACGAGGACTGGAGCCTATCCCAGCTGTCATTGGGCAGAAGGCGGGGTACACTCATGACAGCTTTCCAGCCTATCACAATGGTCACATGGAGAGACGGACAACCATCTATGCACATGTTCACACCTTGAGAGAAACAATACATGCAGACTTCACACGACTTGTGTCTGACTGGGGATTTGAATGAACTTACTACAACTATAACTACTACTACAACACCCAACAGCTAATGGCAACACTCAGCGCTTTGCAAACGTTCATGTGAACGTGCTGATGAGACGGGGTTCAGCTACAGCCAGCCTTAGTCAGGCTAGGTGGACTTTTTTAAGATGGAGTGAAGACCCAGTGTAAGGGATATGACCAGCTTCGTGTATGTCCAGCTGCTGCAGCCTCAGAGGTTTCCACTTGAATCTAATTTATAGATTTGAGCCACATTAGCAAAGCTAGCATGTTAACCTGTGAAAACATACAAACCTAATAAGAAGCATATGAGAAGAGGTTTAGGATTCTTAGTTTCCATCTTAACTGTGGACTGAATGTCTCATATTTGGTACACAAGACCTCGATCTCATCAGCATGATAAACAATTCTTTAAAAACCAGTTTAAAGAAATGTATCCTACCATGTTGAGGATTATCTTTCCACTACTAGTAGCTCAAGTTGTATTTTGGCCCATTTCAAAATGGCTGCTCTTGTGAAATTATCTTTTTTTTTTCATTGTTTTTTTTTTTTAGAAGTTGCGGTAAGGGTAACATCTAAATTGTTGCTTTTTTTTTTTTTTTAAAGAGTATTTTCTACATTGAATTGATGCATATTTACTAAAATTGCCAAAACTGCCTAATATTTTTAAATATGATACAACAAAAATATATCATAAAAAGTGATACAGTAATGTTTTTTTGTGGATTTTGTTAAACAGGTTAGTAAACATCTCAGTTTCAAAATATTTGAATTTTTATGCTATTTTTCTTTCTTTTTTTTTTTGGGGGGGGGGGGGGGGTCAGGCTTTTAAGGGTTAATACATCCTTCATATTTACTAGGGGTGTCACAATTCATCGATCTGTATTGATATGTCATGTGCTTGAGCAATGATTCAATCAAGTATAAACGTTGATATTAATGGCATTTTTTACCCTATGCTTATATTTTGAAAGTCCCCCCATGCACTTGGCTACCACAGTTTCCACCCAGCCATGAGGCACAACCAAGCGGCAACCTCTGGTCTGAAAATATGAGACAATGCCAAAGTGCTAAAATCTGCAGTTTGTCAAGTGTTGGCTTGAGGCTGGTTCCAGAAATACCAGAAATCACAAACACACACCAAACCAAAAAGAGCTATTTTCACAGCAGAAATAAACCTGTTTACAGCCTGACTTGCTAATTTCGTGCTGCCACAAACTATAAGGGGGGGATTCAAAGCCCGCCTCATTTCCAATATGGCCGCACCATGCCTGATTTGCATCAAAAGTCTGTTTTAGAACCAGACAGGTGATGTTGCAGAGACTACATCCATTAACTATACAGTCTATGATCACAACACAGCTAGCATGGATAGCATGTAATGGCTAGCAGCCACAGAGATAAAGATATTCACTCTTCTTTTAGGGAAAAAAAATTAAAGGAATGGAAGTATTTCAGATCCCAACACAGATCAGAAGACAGAGCAAACAATGCTATGGTGAGGTCAAGAACTTAGGAAACAGTGTTAATCCCCGTGCTCACATTAGCATGTCCGAAGATATCACGACAAGCTCAACTCTGAATAACTTTTTCCCTTAAAAGCTGCGACAAAAACTCAAACTGAGCTAAGAAAAAACTTTGAGCCATTTCAACTTATAATTGTTGTCAATTCATTCAGGGTTGAGTAAACAGCACAGCAGAAACATGTGAATTAAATCGTATTGTGGCAGAATTTGTGAAATCGGCACGGATTGAATCCTTGTTCTGAGAAACGATATCATATCATATCATGATGAAACTGGTGATTTACACCCCGAATATTTACAGATTAAAAACGTCATCCACATGTACAGTCTGTTTAACCTGTGTTTGTCACTGCTTTTTAAGTGTTTGAAGCTGACGATACATTTATGCAGGGAATTCAGTGAACCCAATTTGATCTGGATGAGAGATATTTTAAAGCCCTGATCTGCCTGTAGCTACTTGTTTTACCACCATGCAAGATAGTGAGTGAGAAAGTGAGCAGCAGTGTCAATCCAGGAGAGAGGGAATGAACGGCTACATGGATGAATGAGTGTGAACATTAGGCAGGTTATGAATCAGTGAATGGCCTGCTCTGAATGAGTGAGAAGGAGCAATTGATGGAGTCAGGGTTGGACTGAGTGAGTGACTAACAGCGCAAAGGAGACATTAAATGAGTAAGTAGACGGATGTGTAGAGGAAGGAGACGGGTCTAATATATGTGTTTGAGCTGAACTTTAGTCTGGCTGACTCATCCACAGACTCCAATGAATCGCTCAGTGAATCAGACCACATGTAGATCACAATCTCTCTGTAAAAACAACAACAACATTAAGCAAACATTTGTTTCTCACAGCTCCGGGAAGAGCAGCGCTTCATTCAGTCTAGTTTCAGGCTGCTTTGGCACGTGTCTGGCTTGGGGGAGTTCGACTAACTCTGCCTGAAAATTATTCAGATGAAACTGAAAGAAATATTGCTCCCCAATAGGATGGAGCAGGGATTTGTGGGTAACAGCAGTGTCCAGCTGTCCAGGCATGGCTGCCAATATCATTTTAATGCAAATGGATCCCCATAAATGACTGGGACAATAAAAGCTTATGTGGATATAGGTGGCAGAATACTGAGAGATGGCAAAGTGTCACCAGGAGAGATGAGCCTTCACTATTGTTGGCCAAGAGGCGAATTTATACAAAGCCATTAAATTGTGTTTTGGGCCAGGAGGCGGGCGGGGGGGTGGGGAAGGGGGGAGCAAGGTTTTTGTATTGATTTAAAGAGGAGGAATGGTGGGGAATATTAAGGGACATTTCTCCCTCTGTGATGTGCTCCATATCTCTAACCTTCCATCTCTCTTTTACCCCTAATGCACTCTCATTTCGCATTAGCCGCCGCTGCTCAGAAAGCTCCGGTTGAAAACAGGACATTATCTGTGGCATGGGAAACATTTAATTGGGTACTTGATGTATGTTCAGAGCATGTCATGAAAATGCACTTACTGAAATTATTTTCCATTAGGGCTAGTTAGCTGAAACTTGGGGATATGTTGGTGAAACCAGTCTGCCTTGACTTCATGTTTTATCTTCTCCTAGTTAAAATATCAGTGTTGGGGCTAATGCGTCAGATCAAGATTGCTTTAGCAGGAATTAGCTATTAAAGAAAGCTTCCATTGGCCGGTTCTGAAAGGTAACATTCTTTATATTAACAGCTTTCACACAACATAACAGCTGATGAAAAAACTAATTCAACACTACAGATTCCCTCTCTCCTTACAGCTCATTGCTTATGAGCATCTCCAGTCTAGATATTAAACCCCCCTCTCAAAAAATCCCCCTTGAGACCAAGATGGCCACGTCAGCTATTCATCATGATCAAAGTGAAACCTACGTATCCTTACAATACCCTTTCCCTGACACACAGCTTCAAGAATCCCTCCATTCATCTGCACCCAATCCCACACTTTGTCCTTTCTTACAGCACGCAACCTCAGAGGAGAAGCACACAAGGCAAGGGTGGATGTCGAATGCAATTAACCCAAAGAGCATTCAACTCTTTACTTTCCCCTTTTATCTCTCTTCACAGGGAGATTTCCACAGCCCTGCTCATACAAGCTGTCACCCTCCCATATTCGTCTCTGCCTTCAGTTTAGCAGATCTGATCACATCTTGGTTTGGTCAGAAGTGAGTCACAGATGTAGCCACCGAGTGTTGTTATTTCATGTAACTGCTGAAAAAAATGAAAGCTCATGTTCTGGAGGAGGCAGAAGACAGGAAAAAACAAAGTGTGAACATTTTAAAGGCTCTGTAAGGCTGTCTGTTTGAAGTGGACTGCAGCGACAACTTAAATCAGAATCATGTGCACACTGTCATGATGACATGACTATTAACACTATGTGTATGTTTTAGAAATAAATGGAGATCGGATATTTTTTAACACTACTTTTCTTTAATCAAGACAACTTTTTATCAGATACAATGTGATGAGGTAAGGTATCATCAACAGTTACACAGCGCTGCTGTTAGCTCGTGTTTTAGCCTTTAGCTCATGTTTTAGCCTTTAGCCTGTGCTATTGCTCTCCCATTTAGCTGTCTTCTTCTCTTCTGTTTTTTTCTGTCTGTCAGTTCAGCTCCAGTCTCCACCATCACTACTAAATTAATCACAGAAATCATTTTCAGCAAAGAAAAACTTGGATCTCTCTTCTCACTACTAAACTTCATCAGACAGCGTGGTCATAGAGACTTCAACTTGCCGTAAATCATGATAATCTCATTTTAAACTGTGGATTAAAAAAATAGTCAATTTAACAATGGGCGGTTCCAGCATTAAGGTGTCAAATGCAACATGACCATTGTGTTAGATATCAAAAAATACACCAGCCAAGATTCTGTTTTTTCATCTAATAGCATTCATGGTAAACATAAATAGCTGCCCATGTATTAACTGCATGAGTTTCCAGCTAGGACATAAGGACAGAGGACGCAAAAGGCTACAGAATAAAAAAGCAGCTGTGGACACTCTTAAGATTTTATATCTGCCAAGTTCATGTTGGGCTTATTAGAAAAAAAAATGGCTAAATTGGCTTGGCCAGCAGAAGTGCTGCATTCATCTCAATGGTCAAAATTGTGTGCTTAAAAGTTGGGCTGTAAGAGAATTTCCTGAAAGTATTTTTTTCCCCCTTGGTTATATGAAGTTAGGATTCCCCTTCTACAAACATGGCAGTTTAAACTGCAGAGTATTAACTGATATTATTGGATGGTCAGTTGCAAAAGTATTATATTGCATGCTGTATTCACTGTGGTATATCTAACCAACAATTAAATGCCAGATAAGGACAGTAGGTTAAAATATCAACTTTAATCAGAGACACGGTGTCTTTAACGTTTTTGATACTGATCTAATCCAAATATTACCAGTATCCCTCATGAAAATTCTTGATTTATTGGTAGAATGCATCGTGTTGAGAAGTTTACAGACAGATTTCTATAGGACTGGGTACTGACCTTTGGTTCTTTAATGTGTGACGATCCTGTTCGCTTGTTGTGTTCTTTGCTTTCAGGGGCCAGTGGATGTGGTGCAGAGTTGAATGTGAATTAAGGACACCTGGGCCTGGTGTCCTCATAATGACTATAGTACCAGGCTTGTCAGTGCTGTCGGTGGGAGTAGGAAGGAGAGGTTGTGGGATCCTGCTCCACTTTGTCTCCACTTCCCCTCTTAGTTTTACTTTTGTTAGCTTACTTTGGTTGACATTTGGCTTTCTTTGATGTAATTTCTTATTTAATTATCTGCACTAATAAATAAACGTTCTGATTTTTCAAACTACTCCATACTCCTCCATTATTTGTCAATGGCTTAGAGCCGGCTGTGACATAAGGCACCCACCAAAATGGTTCAGTAGCACCAAGTATCAAAATATGCTTCATCTTTCAGTGCCAAGTTTCAGTACCCAAAGGTTTAGTAACGTGATCAAGATCTGATAATGCCACCGGTGATTGGCTGTAACCAGGGGTGGACAGGGACAAAAATTTTGCCCTGGGCTTTTTGGTCCACTACAGTTGGCGCGCAGATACTGTGCCAACTCTCCCCATTGATGTACACACAAACACACAGGCCCTAATAACACCATATGACACCACTATGCTCAACAACATCCCTTTACATTCTGGAGCCTTGAGTGAATCTAAGATAGCTATACGTTGTGTTGCTTATTTGCTCTTAAGAAGGATACTGGAGTAAGGATTTAAGATTTAAGACTGTTTATTTATCACTCACTCATACAGATTAAGTATGGAAAACAACAGTATAATGATCTGGAAAAATGGACAAACAGTTTTATTTGTCTTGAAGTTTTTCTGCACCGCCTTTTCGTTTTTTTGCTTGTGTTCTCCATCTTTCTGTTTTGCTGCTGTAATGCATTTCTCTCTCTCTTTTGTAATTGACTAGCTGCTCATCATCACTAAAGATGATTGGACGAGGGGGGGCTAGCACATGCCTGGGCTTCTGTAGCCTTTCATTGAGGGCCATTGGGCACGGTAGTCTTGACAGACAGGCCACTGACTGCCAATCAACCATCACCTCTCTCTGTCTCTGTAAGTGATCGGCATCTGCAGCTGCATGTCCCCGAGCCGGCCCAGGAGAGTTACCGTAGTAACCAAGGCAAGGCACAGCAGTATAAATAAATAATAATTGAAATAAATAAATAAAAAAACTTGGCCCATTGTTGACCGGCCCACTGGTTCTTCTTACATGTGGTTGCAGCATGCAGGACAGTGTTGCCAACTCTGCCAGCGACTCTGTTGCTGTATTTAGTGACTTTTCAGATCCCTCTAGTGACTTTTTTTTTTTTTTTTTTTTTCAAAAAAAGCAACAAATTTAGCAGCTTTCCTGGAGTTTGGGGACAGAGTGAAAGTATGTATTGATCTGCAGCAGCCAGAACAGACGACTGTGTGCAGATGAATCGCACTAATGTTTGTCTCTTTTGGGTCAAAAGTCCAGATGAAGGAGGAGGGTTAATATTTTGACATAGATATAAATAAATGAATAAATAAATTAGATTTGACTGGCGAAAGCTCATTTGTAGAATTGATATCATAAAATTGATACCGGAAAAGTATTGATCAGGAACCGTATGGAAGTGAAGATATCGGTATTAATACAGGTATTGAAAATCTTTGATTGATACCCAGAGCTGGTTAAAACATCAACTTTTAATCAGAGACACAATTTCTTTTAAGTTTTTGAAACTGATCTGATCCAAAACATTAGCAGTATCCCTCACAACCCAGACATACAGCTGACAATTCCCACTGCTTTTTTTCAGCTCTTTTTATTTGTTTGCTTATTAAACTTAATGAATTCTTTGACATGATAATTCTTGCTTAATTTATAGAATGCATCATTCTGAGAAGTTTACAGGCAGATTTCTACACCATAAAAATATGCAGCTGTTGAAAATGTGCACACATTTAGTTCAGACATCCAGGTTTAAGATACAGGAAAGCATAATCACCCCTCTTTAACAGCCTCTAATTGTCTCTACTTAAGAAAGTAGAAATGTCAATAATTTATTTGATTTTAACATTTTTATGATGGATTTATTGAAGTATCTTGAGAAGTGCTCAAATGAGCATTATATAACTTTGGACCCATTAGCCAGTGAATAATTTGTATCAAGGAGCATTGTATGTTCCTGTTTGAGAAAATGTCAGAGATCTGCTGTTATTTCAACTGTGTACCCTGGATGCATGCGTTTAAGAGAGAGCCCCCGCAGCTTTCTCTCCGAGCACTGACGTTTGTTAGATTGAGTGCGTCACAGTTCTTTGCGTAGTTCTGAATGGATGCAATGCCATTTACTAACTCAATGATCTTTCACGCTGTGTGCATATTAGATCTTTGGAGGGACAAAATGCCACTGCTCTGAAGAAATGCAGCAGGCTATGCTTTCATTACTTATTTACTTTGACTAAAAAAGTGGAATGAGTGTCTCTGGAGATGTTTTTTTTTTATGATTGAACACCTGATCAGTGGAATCGTGGACTCCACTGACTGTACTCGTCTCTGGCTCTTGTCTTGTAGGTGGCCGTGGATCCTTGGTGGAGACTGCCTGCTGCTGTGGTGTCATGAAGACTCATTAACTGCACCCATAGACATGACGGATTATTTGGCCATTTCATTAGGAACATTCATTCCTTCTATCATATAGCTTCTAATGTAGATATTAGCATGATCTCCTTATCCATGATCAATACATCTACAGTATCTATTTTTAATCAGCACATAGGCATGAGGTCCCTCTGAAAATGGGATGTCACATCTCTGGTAGGGATGCACTCGTGGTCTGGGCATCCATGAGTTCATCAATACCATCAATTTTTATTTTCAGTCAGAATATCATTGATTATGCCATTGATTATTACTATTCAAACATGAGGTCCCTCCCGAAAACGAGATGTAGCATCTCAAGAGGCTAACCTCTAACAAATCAGACGACAGGTCTATGGTTCATGGATCTGTCACTAACTTTAGTTCTTACTTTAGTCCACTTGTCTCCTCTTACCTCCCTTCCTTCGCCCACACACCCAACACAGCATGTTGTGGATTTGCTGTTCATCATGAGACTGGGGTCCACATTCCAGATTTCCTGCTGCTTAACAGAAGGTTTTTTCTTGCCGCCATGATGGAGGGATACATGATTGGCTATATGGATTCATGTTGGGTGTTGGATGTATATATATGTATATATATATATATATATATATATATATATATATATATATATATATATATATATATATATATATATATATATATATATATATATATATATATATATATATATGTGTGTGTATCTTTATATGTATATATGTATCTATGCATATATGTGTATCCATAAAATGAAGAGCTTTGTGCTCTATTGTAAAGTGTCTTGAGATAACACTTGTTATGAATTGGCGCTATACAAATAAAGATTGATTGATTGATTGATTGATTGATTGATTGATTGATTGATTGATTGATTGATTGATTGATTGATTGATTGATTGATTGATTGACTGATTGACTGACATTGTGTGTTTCATCCTCATATTGCATCATCGCCTCAAGTGTTTTATGTAAGGTACACCTGTGACACACCCCTCTATAGTATGGTACTAAACAATGAAACAGATCAACCAAATGTTTAAAAGGCTTCAAAACCAATAAAAAAAAACCCAAAACAAAACAAAAACATGATAACCAAGCCTACTTCATTGAATCGCATTCAATGAAACCGGTGTTACAGATATTTCATCAGTCAACTGAAGTAGAATAAAGGAGTCGGGGAGGAGGATTGTTTAGACAAACGCTCACTAGTTTGTCACAAGATTGTAATCCAGTGATGTCATGCAAGGCTTTACAGGGTTTAGAAGCAGCCGTCTCTGCTCTGCATACCCATACTCCATCCACATACCCTTGGAGAAGCAGCCAAGTTTCCATCTCTTGCTCTGCCACGCAGGGATTCTCAAGTCATCTGTGGGAAAATTGGCCGAGTTTTCACTCACTGAGAGTAGTGAAGTCCTATTTCCTCGCTGGCGTGTATTGAAAGGAAAAGTGCAGGGCCTTCAGAGATTTACCCAGCTGTCTCATAAAAAAAGCGAAATCTTGATGGTATAAAGAAAGAAACTGAGGGGAAAACTTCACTCAAGGAAAAGATTAAGCATCGTCTTTGTGAAGCCACTGAAAGAACTTCACATCGGCCGTCAAGCCTAGAGACTATTCATAGCATCACACCATGATCTGGTAAAAAATACTTGATTCAAGTGGCTGCAGTGAGTTGATTCATTCTTTAAACAAACATCTTGTAAAATGTTCATTTGCTCATTTAATTTCTTAATGTGGGTTTTGGAATAACAACACAACAGGTTGGTTAGCTAGCTGAGCGTTCTGTTGAACATACAGGTGATATTAACTAAAGTTATGCCATCTGTTCACAATGTTAGCTGTCTGCCTCCCAGGCAAGCTAAATGACCCACCTGATATGTCTCCAGTGGAACAAATAAAAGATGCTTTTAATTTTTAGGACAAGTTCAAAAAAAGAAAAGAAAACCTTTCTGAAGCAGGATAACTTTATGAGATGAAAATGGCATTAAAGATCAGTCATACCTTCAGGACAGTGATTGTAAAATATATGAAACAATAAGAAATGGTCTTGTGTTTTTATTTTAGGAAGTAACTATGGCACAGAGGGATAATGCCATCATAACCAGGAGGCTATTTTTAACATCTCATCTGGTGTTATTCACTCCTGTTCTGAAGAGAGAGCTCCATCATGTACACCCAACGTGCAAGTGAAGCTGCCTATCGCTTGATCAGTTAAAACTGCAGCCCTTCAGGCTAGTTTCAGATAGGGGCATTACATTTGGTATGCATAACTATCATGCCAAGACCTAAAAAAAACTCTCTCATGGCCATGGTGAATTCTGGACAGGAAGTTCTGAAATTGCACTTAAACGTCCAATTTTTGCCAATTTTGGGGTATGCATTTCATCTAACTCATCCAACAGTTTTCTTCACATCATCTTCAAATTTCTTTTGTGAATACTAGACCCATTGACCATTAAAATGTATTAAAGGAATTTTTATATCTCAATAGGCGTGGCCACAGGAGGTCGCCAAAGTTGACAATTTTTTTTTTTCTGAAAAATGAAAACCGTCATTGATTGAATGGACAATGTTGGATCTGAACCAAAATGCACACACGTTCAGTGTCACAGCCTTAATACACCTATATACTTTTTTCACCTTAAAGTACAGCGCCCCTGTAGTCTGTCCTGTAGTTTAACAGTGTTTCCATGGTGGCACATCAAACTCTGATATCTTGCAATGAACCATGAACTCATTGTAGCTCCTTCATTTGAACTCCAATCTGATTTTAATTTCACACGTGATCAAGGTCCACACCTGCATGCTCAATTCTTTGCTACTGCAATAGCGCCACCCTCTTGACATGTATGGTATTATCTTTTAGGCAGAAACGCTCACTGTCCCTTTCTGGACTCGTATAAAATTGTGCATGTGCAGACCTTGCTGCGTGTACAGCAGCCGCAACACGCTCTAACTGGCACACTTGGGCAAGGGCCAACTTATCACTGCTTACAAGATTAATTTTGTTCTTGTTTTTTTTTGTTTTTTTTTTTTGCCCACATTTACAGACCATAATTAGAGTGTGGAATTGGAATCAACTGTGACTTGTGGAATTGGACTGAAATGTGACACTACTCTACAAGTAACTCAGTTAAAAAATGAACACTGGAGTCTCAACTTTTTTCCAGCTCTACTGCAACTCGCTTGCGAGTGGTGGCAAAGAGACAGCCTATGCACCCAGAAGAGGTTATGCAACTTCCACACAGCTGAAGGCCTATTTCTGAGGAGTGAGGGGTACTAGGGTTTCCAGACAAACCATTCACAACCAACTCCACCGCTTTGGCTTAAAGCCAGACGACTATTGACAGAGAGCACAAGACCATGTGACCTGGACAACGCAGCAGTGGTCTACTGTCCTGTTCACTGATGAGTGTCGGGTCAACCGGCACAGAAATGATGGTCATCAGCGTTGCTGGAGAAGACAAGGTCAGCAATATGCCAAGGTCAACATGGTTCCCAGGGTTGGCTTTGGTGGAGGAGGTGCAACAGTCTGGGCAGGCATCACCAGTCAGCTCAAAACAGATTTGGTGATTGTAGATGGCTCAGTCACTGCATGTTCTTACCTCAGAGACATCATAGAACCATCATCATTCCCCAATCAACCTATGGCTAAGCCCCGCCCCCTCCACTCACTCGGTCAAACAGTGAACATTTAGTGACAGGCACTATGGGAGGTGTCACAGTAGGAAACATTTCACAGGACGTCATTGATGATTTTTGGAGACCGAAAGATCACATGTCATCTAGAAGACACCAAAAGGGTCTAAACTCCACATTGGAGATATATGAATCAATTTACTGTTGAAGGTCCATAAAAAGCTTCAGTTACAAGACAAAACTTACAGGTCCCAGAGCAAACCTGATAAACCACATCTGGTTCCCATCAGCATCTCAGACAACGAGACAGAGGATCAACATCAGTCAGGAGAAAAATCTAACCTCCTTTTTACCATCTTTACCAAGAGAGTCTCTGTTAGTTTGGCGCTACAGTATTTACATTGAATCATTCAGCAGAACGTTTGTCAACCTTTGTTATCTGGGCTGTTACAGATAAGCTAATGAAGCTAAGCTCCAGAAGCTAATGTTAGCTTAACTAGAGCCCTTCGGACAACAGCTAACAGTGATGGACGATCACCAATCCCCCCCCCAAATTGGAGCCAACACACACTGGAACTCTAAGAAGTCCAAAAGTCAAGTCAAGTCAAGAATAACAAACAACCACTAAAAAACTTTTTTCAGTTCATGAATAAAGGACGTAACAGTGATTTAACATTGAAAAAATAATAAAAAAAAATTATACATTATGATGTTCTGGACCTTTGATACAATGAATTTTCTCTGACTGGACCTTTTTGAATTTTAATTGAATAACCCTGGTCTAAATTGTTGGGGTAATGAATATTGAACTAATGAACATGGTGTTTTCTTTTCGTTTATTTCTAATTTTCATTTTGTGCAGTGAATTTGAAAAAAAAGGAGGCCTACATCAAAAATTTAAATCAAGGTTTTCAAGCCTTTTAGACTCAAGGTCATAAGTTCTGTAGAAACTGAAGGGAAACAAAACAAGTCTTTTGTTATGAATCTTAATATTTTCTAGGAGGCCAATGATCAAGAAGACTTAGAGTTTTACTTGTATTACTTGATTGTTAAAGGGTAAGAAAAACTTGAGATGAATGTTTACAAATGATCTGAAACTGTTTATGTTTAAATGTTTTTATTTTATCCCTTAGATTTTATTGCAGTTTTTATGTGGAAGGGTTAGCCTTGAACTTTATAGCCCATGAGATATTTGTGACTAGAGCAAAGAAAATAAAAATAATCCAAAACACTTTCTTCAGTGAGAACTTACAGTCTGATCTCAAGTGGTAAAAAAAAGTACGTCTCACAACCCACAGCACTACAACCTCCTCTGAGACCTAGATTGGTTGGACAGACTTTGTACGTGTTGCATCAGTTCTTCGTCATAACAATACACCAGGCACTGTCTGCGGACTAAACACCCACGCAAATGGGTTAACACTTAACTGAATAAATGGAGTAACAGCACTGCACTGATCAGAGAGGTCTCTGTGATTTGAGATTTTAATTATTCATAATGGAGTGTGGTGTGGTTCCATGGCTGATGACTCAGTCAACCCTTCACTGGTTTCTCTGAACTTGTGAAATAAGAAACGTCAATGCACCGAGCTAAAGGCAGCTGTACCTGCTGTTTTAGTTTTGTCACTTCGTCTTAAATGTGTCACCTTTCTGATTAATAAATGGGATGAAAGTAGAATTTCCACCTTTGTGCTTTCACACCTAAATGGCATGTGGGATCCTGGTCATGAGTCATTTGATCAAGGTGTAATGGTGTGAAACTAAAGCGTATGTTCCTGTTTAAGTGTTTCTTGTCCTGTGAAGAAAAGACTGTACTTGGCACGTTCTTAACACAAACTCCCCTTTGTGGTCTGGTTTTTAGTGTCAGTCTAAGGATTTTGTGCAGTGTGAGCAACAGTGAGACATGTCACGATACAGAGTACTGTTTTACTCCAAACTGTTAAATACAGATTGACTGATTTTCTGGGACTCTTTGAACCAGAAAACATGGTGATATCTACATGTCTAAAAATAACTTCAACCCTCACTAAATGGGGAGACTCGTTGTTTCTGCTATGGGATCACTACAGGTGTCTCATAACAATTCAATAACTGATACCAGTGTTGGAGAAGGGAGGTTGTCCAAACCAGGGAAGTGAACCCAGAGGACAGAAAAACAAGGATGGAGGGGACCTTCATCCTGACACAAAGTACCTGGGATGCTTCTCTGAAGACTTTTGGAAAACTGTCTGCATCATGCTGCAGCTTCAGGTAGGACTGTAGCGACACCTTTTGGCTGGAATCACACCCACACTGTTATGATGACATGACTCTTAAGGCGTGTGTTTGTTCTGGAAATGAATGAAGATCAGATCCTTTTTTTAACACTACTTTTCTTTGTTCAAAAATGTTTTACAGGATACAACACAGTGAGATGAGGTATTTATCAACAGTCACACAGCACTGTTGTTTGAAACAACAACAAGTAAAACTTTATCAGTTTGTACTGGAGTTTGGTAGCCAGCTTCTTAAATGCCACTCACAGCCCAGTGCTCTGAGACACATCTGTAGGCTAACGTGTGACGTTAGTAAATCCTTTTGTTTATTTTATTTATTTATTAGTTTATTTATATGTTTATTTAGTTTGGGGCGGCTGTGCATCAGTGGTAGAGTTGTCGCCCCACAATCAGAAGGTTTTGGGTTCGATTCCAGCTCCTGCAGTCACATGCCGAAGTGTCCTTGAGCAAGACACTGAAACCCGAGTTGCTCCCACTGTTGGTCAGTGTATGAATGTGGTGTGAATGTATTAGATATAGCTGATGGTTTTATTAGCTTCAGCCGGCCATCAGTGTGTGAATGTGGTGTGATTGGGTGAATGACACCAGCAGTGTAAAGCACTTTGAGTAGTCGGTAAGACTAGAAAAGCACTATATAAGTACTGGTCCATTTGCTCCATTTAGTTTATTTGACAGGGACCATACAAAACAAGCAAACTGTCAAGCCAGAGTTCAGAATCAGTTTCAGTTACAGTTGATTTTCAGTTACATCCCATCCAAGAAACATGAAACACAAAGACATAAACATAGGAGACAGGAACAGGAGGACTGTGGGGCAGCCAACGTTAGCTATAAAGCTAATTTTCATGTGTTCCCTGGGCAGGAAGATGTTAAAGAAGATACAGTACAAATAATAAAAACTAACATACTAACATTTAAAACAATATATAATCAACAACAGTCCATAACTTATACCAACACATTTAAAATTAGATTTCATTGTCCTGCTCATCTACCAATCAGAGCTAACGTAACCTCACTCTTCATTTTATTGACAGACTCTCAAGTTTGATCAGATCACTGCAGAATAACTGCTGCATGTGGGTTGGAATGAACATTATCACAAACAGATTAGCCTTTGTGTTAGCCGGTGTGGTGTTGTCATAGAGACTTCTGCTGTAAATTAATCCGATCCTGTCTGACCCGATCAGGAAGCTAAGAAATATAATTTACAAATAACCTATATTGGTGCTGATAATCTCATTTTAAGTTGTGGATTAGGATCAGACAGATATCTAGAAGAGAGACTTTTTCGGGAAGACTTAGAAAATACTCACAGTCCCTTTAAATAATAACACTCTGCAAAGCTTTTGCTTACAGATGCTGGGAAATCTGAAAGCAAACCAACAATTCATGGCACCTCCTTCAGCATCCAGGCAGGAACTGTAAGCAGGATGTGAACATGTATGTAGTTGAACACACTTCAGCCCTCGCTTCAAATTAAACAGCTCATCAGGACTGTAAACAAAGAGTGGTCTTCCCTGAAGATGATTCACCCATAAATAGCAAAGGCGATCAAAATACATAATACTATTTAATGAAGAGGGCACATTTATGGACTTGTAATACAAAAACATACAGATTTAACCGTATATAATAGAGTTGGTTTTTGATTTCCAAAAACTGTTCTGTTACTGCAAAACTGTTCATAGAAAGGTGAGTTCTTCAGTCCACTTTTAGTCCTCAGCCTCACTCACTCTGAGAGTGAAGTGAGGGGGCCTCTCACCTCTCTGATGTCCAGAGGAGAGCCTGTTCATCATTATTATGAGGACGAATGTGCCTGTCTATTAACTCAACACCTTATGTCTTTTTCGACCCTCTCCGACAGGCTCAAGCAGCTCCATGGTGTGAAATGAAAGGGCACTGCAGAAAGATGAGGGGAACAGCATTAAAATCACAGAATACAAATAAAGACGTTAAGACTGTGATGTAGCCCTGTTTGCCAGCTGACTATGAGGTTTTCTTACCAAAGCCTTTTCTCAGCTGTTTCTGGTGGGACTCCAACAGCAGCATCTTTGCCTTTCAAATTTAGCGATCTTGGTTCTTCCGTTAGTTTTGAGTCTGGAGAAAAACTCATGCAAAAGCAATAAATAGCCAGGGGGCAGGAATTCAGCTGCACACACTGGCCAACTTCACAAGCCTCCAACTCCCCAGCCCTGTCGAAAAAATCATGAAAGAGTCAAATCATCTGAGCTCTATTTCTCCAAAAGGCAGTGTCTTCAAAGAGACGATATTAAGAGAGTTAGTTATTCGACTGAGCTTGAACTTTGTCACTCAGTTTTTAATTTTGTTTGCTTCAGTGATTAGATTTGACAACTCATACTTTGAGGACTCCTGCATGTTTTCTTATTACTTTTAAAAAGAAGTGGAGGATTACATCAGACAGTCCAGACTTCTAGTTCAAGACCTGGTGCTGCTGTTGGCTTGCATGATCAGGGTTTTAAAGTTCTTGCAGAGATAAACATCTTCCTCTCCCACTTTTCAACCTTTAGGGCCAAGGTGAGCTACAACTGGCCAAGAGGAACCAACTAAAAGTACTAAAAAGTTGTTTTTTGTTGTTGTTGTTTTTTTCTGGTGCCAGAGGAGCTGACACTGCAAACTGCCATCTCCTGAAAAAATGGCCTCTGACTCTCCACAGTTTCACAAACCAATTAACTACTGAGGTACAGAGTGTCAAAATGATTCAGAATCTGAGATTCATTTCTTTGTATAAACTCTTTGTACGGACAGCTGCTGTGTGCTAAACATAATCAAATGAAGTCTCAACTTTAAGAAGGATGATAACAGTGTTTTTACTCTTACACTGTTTAAGGATACTACAGAATGATGTTTTTAAAGACAACAGTAACTATAGAACACTATGAAACATTTGTTGTCTGGATATGTATAAAGACCAATATTAGTGTATATTGACAGTCAGGAAGTATGTTTCCATGTACATGTGAATACCTCTTTTTTCAGAAAGCCACCAGGAATCTGGTGGCAATGTTGATGTCAATGTTTTGTCTCAGTAAATATATCGATGTTCTAAAAATAGCACCTTGTAAGTGTTTTTCCTTCCTGTTTAAATACTTGCTTGTGTTGTGCATTGCTTTGGACAAAAGTGTCTGCTAAATGAAATTGTAGAATTGTGAAATTGTTGACTTTATAACACATGGACAAAGTCATTGTGATGTCAGCCATTTTTTTTTGTGATGTGCAGAGTTTTGAAGCCTGTCATCAATGTTGAACTCAATTTTCGAATATGGATGATGCAAGGAGTCAGAGGCTTCTTTGGAGACAGCTACAGGGTGCCCGCCTGTCAGTCAAGACAGCCGTACCCTTACATTGGTAAATTCAAAAGTGTTCTGACCTCTAAAACAACAAGTTATGAAAATTCTACTTCAGTTTCGCTGTATTAGTTGGCTTTTTTGACTTGGTATGTTGGTTACAGGTGTTTCTGCAGCCAGCCTCAATGATGAATACTCCTGCATTGACTTAATTATTTTAGACCACAGGTTGCTTCTTTGGTCTAATTCCCTGCTTTTGCTTGAAAATATAGATGCTGAGCTCAGCTCCTTCTTCTGCTTTTCTGTCCATATTGTAGCATTTTCATAGCTTCACCTTAAAGGGACCGTGAGAACTTTGATATCTGCCTGATAGTAATCTACAATTTAAATAAGCCTATCAGCACCAATATAATTCATTTCTAAATGACATTTCATAGCTTCCTGATTGGGCAGGACCGGAGTGATTCAGGGAACTACGAGCTCTGAACCGTCCTCCAGAGGGAAATAATTCATATTCAGAATAAAGACCATGAGAAGAATCCCTCAAGATTTATTATTTCTGATTTACAACAACATTTCCAGGCTGCACAGTAGCGCAGCTGATAGTGCTCTTGCTTCACAGGAGCGGTTCGAATCCCGGTTCGGGCACGGTGTGCCTTTCTGTGTGGAGTTTGCATGTTCTCCCCGTGCATGCGTGGGTTCTCTCCGGGTACTCCGGCTTCCTCCCACAGTCCAAAAACATGCTCACTAGGTCAATTGGAGATTCTAAATTGCCCGTAGGAGTGAGTGTGAGCATGAAAGGTTGTTTGTCTCTGTGTGTCAGCCCTGTGATTGACTGGTGTCCAGTCCAGGGTGTTCCCCGCCTCTCGCCCTTAGCCAGCTGGGATAGGCTCCAGACACCCGTGACCCTGAATAGGAGAAGCGGTATAGAAAATGATTGAATGAACAACATTTCCAAAAACAGTTTGAAAAGAAGGCTAATTTTTCTTACCGATCACTTTTATGGCACCTTCAACCTTACTTCATCAGACTGTATTCAGTAAAAAGTTGTCTTGAACAAAGAAAAGTAGTGTTAAAAAGATCTTATCTCCATTCATTTCCAAAACAAACACACCTTGTTAAGCGTCATGACATCATGACAGTGTGTGTGATTCCAGCCAAAAGGAGTCACTGTGGAGCACAGATGGTCAAGTGGTTAAGGTTGCGCTCCATTTGGGCAAAAAGCCTTTAAGCAGGCAGCCAGGGTTCAATTCCGACCTGAGGTGACTTTCCTGCATGTCACTCCCCACTCTTGCCCACTTTCTTCCTCTATTTGCTGTCCTGTCCTTTCAAAATAAAGGCATAAAAAGCCAAAAAAAAAAAAAAAAAAACTTTAAAAAAGGTGTCACTGCAATCCACTTCTAACAGATTGTCCTTACAAAATCTTTAACTGCAATCTTCACACAGGCTTTTCTGAGTGCTGCTTACCTTGTACACAAATATAATCTTGAATATGAAAACCATAACTCAACTTGTTACATAAATTCAGATACATTTTATAATGAGCAACCACTGTTTGGAAAACTGACCATTTAATAGCCAGTTGTTGTTTTTTTTTTTTTTTGACATAATAAAGGGAAACCATTTGCAGCATCCAATTATCAGCAGGAATGAACAGATGTTCAACCCCCACCACAAACAGCTAACTTAATACAAGGCGTTAAGCATGAGTCATGGATTTTATGAAGAAAAAAAAAAAGACGCATAGAATAATGAAGAGGGCCTGACACTGTTTTGCACACACACACACACACTATCCAAACATGTGTTAAGCTCCATCAGTGAAGGAGCAGAGAGGCTTAATGACACCATGAGATGAAACATTGTTTTTCACCATGGGGCTCAGGGGAGAGCAGTAATGGTTGTTGAGTGGTCAGTCAGAAGCTGGCTCCATCCTACAGGGAGGGCTGGTGATGGTCACTGACCACAATGAATCATCATGTTTTACTGCAATTAAATAAATAAATAAATAAATAAATAAATAAATAAATAAGAAGAAGCTGGCTCCATACTGAAAGGTTTCACAAACTGTATAATAGACTAAAATCAAAGATTATTTAATGTTTCATATCCAGTAGAGGACAAACCTTAACAACTGGGGTGATTTAATCTCATGCTTTTATTTCAATATTTCCAGAACTGTTGGATAAATTACCAGGATAGTCAGAAGATGTCTTTTAGATCTGCAGAAAACACCAGAAAAGCAACAAGCAGCTGAGGTATATCACCTAAACCATTTCATAGTACATCCAAACATGCAAGATGGATTGCCAAAAACTTTGTTGCAGACAGTCATTGTTCCTAGACAACAATCCTTGCCTCCTCTGAGATGCAATAAAGAGCTTGTTATTTTCATTAGAGATGATTCATAACCAGTGGAAACCGTATTACAATTCAAACGCTGGGAGAAAAAAAACAGCCAATATTTTGTCTTATGAAACAGGTCTGCAAGAGAAAAAGATACATACAAATGTTTTCACTGCAATTTTTGTGCTTATCAGTTGTAGGTTTTTTCTTTTTTACCTCGATTTAGACACACCGCTAACAGATGTGCTCCTAAAGTTTCAACGCTTGTATCACTATCATATACTATTTGTAGGGAAGTAGTTGTAGCATTGTGGGTCTAGTTTCCACAGTTTTTCATGCCCCTCTTGCCTCTGCCAACAGAAAAAGGCCCAAACCTCTGCAGATATTTTCCTCCAGTCATGGTCAGAATGATTCAGTGGGAAGAAACACCGTCACTGTACCTCTGTGAGATGCACTCTGATGTTTCCCACCCCTTAGGCTGCTATCTTTGTCTTCCGAATCTTTTTTTTTTCTTTTTTTTGGTCACAGATTTTCACAGTTTTTTTTACTCAGCACTACAAACACTAGACTCAAGATATCACCTTGCTGTTTTTACAGATGCAGATCATTACACGTGTTCCTTAAGTATCACTCTGCTATTGACGGTAGCATTTCATCAGCTCTTGAGAGACTTTTTTTTTTCTGAATGAGTGAAACAAAACCAGATTATATCATTATTATTATGATGCAATGCTATTTTTTTATTTCACTTGTTTGAGCTGCAGGTATATGAGGACATTTTATTCAATTATTCATCTTTTAAGTGAGGTTGTAAGGAATATTTGTAAGAAATCTTTTTGCCTTGTGCACGGCAAACCTGACTACTGAGTGAATTGAATTTAAAGTCAATTAAAGTCAGTAAAGACACAAGTTCTTGTCATGCAGTGCAGTGCGAATGGTAAAATCGTTACACAAATGCTGGAAATCAAACACGTTCACTGCTCTACGCACTTCATTTGCTTATTTTCAAGAGTTGAATAATCTGACTTTGAGCAAATTATTTGCACCTCAAAAGCCAATCAATGTGGAGATCCTCTAGATGTATAACTGAAAGGACTGGTGAAGGTCTCTTCATCTGTAAAATATCAGACAAGTTCATTGTATATGTGCAGCTTCCACAACCTCAGTGACAAAAACTGCCATCTGTGCAAAGAGACATTTAAAGGACGTCCTTTCAACAACATTTTTTCGATGTCTCATTTTGGTCCCTTGGAGATGAATGATGTATTTTTTTCCAATGTTTACTTAACTTTCATTTATGACATCAACAGCACCTCTGTATAGCAGCTAAATGATGTCCAAATGTGGCCTTTGTTGATGTCTTTTCTACGTCCAATTTAAACTCATTCTAGACGTTTTTTTATACCCCTTCTAGTTTCTGTGCATAACAGAATTTCTGAAGGTGGCACTAAGTTCCAATAGCTTTTAAGTTTGTAAAAACAGCAGTAGTGTTAGGGTCTGTAACCAGTTGTTATAGCTTAGAGCCAAAAGCAGATAACGGAGGCAGATGAATCAGTTCAAGTGAAATTATTGCAAAGGGGAAAGAGGATGGAGAAGAGGGATCCAGGGTCTGATGTGTGAGAGGGAAGTCTGAGGTGAGGAGTGTGCAGAAGGTGTGAGGTGCTCAAGGTGGAGCCTGGTGAGTAATCCAGTGGGAGAGCATGGCAGGGACTGGGTGGCTGCGCTGGAGACTTTGGAAAAAGGAGGACAGCAACAATTAGGAGAAGGCAATTCACAACTCTAGAGAGCTCAAAAACTTGATGGAATACTCAAGTGAACTCTAGAGAGCCCACCATAGCACCACAAGAGATGCAAGAATACTCTGACACTAGAAGGAGTCTCAGAGCAGGGCTTAAAAGCTGGTGGTGTTTGCATGATGGGCTGCAGGAGGGAGTCAGTGCAGGAGTGAGCTGCCTAATCTCTGTGGAGGAGAGGGGGAGACGGGAGACTCCATAAAAGAAACATCTTCAGAACCTCAGCTAAAAGTCCAAACAGAGCAATACCTGCAAGAAGTACATTACAATATATAAAAATACTTTATCTTTGGTTTCTAACAGATATATATATATATATATATATATATATATATATATATATATATATATATATATATATATATATATATATATATATATATATATTTAATAGACATCAGAGAGGCCATCTGGAGTAACTATCTGCGCCTTCAGGGGACCAAAATAAGACATCCAAAAATGACTTTGAATGGACGTCCTTTGAACGGCTCACTAGCTCACTCACTCCTGCTTAAGGCCCATTTATCCTCCCTTTCCATACGGCAAGCATATGTCTGTTTCAAGTGACGTTACTGTCACTGCTCACATACCTCCATGTGTCCTTTACGTTGGAGTTGCTCCTGCAGTGCAGAAAGTTTATGATGACAACAAACTCAAATGGCATGTTTGTTCATCAACAAATTCAACAAATTCATGTCTCACTAGAGCTGCATGTTGGGTGGTAACAGCAATACTGCCCCCATGGTTTCCACGGTTTCCGGTGGTACTGCTTCGTTTAGCCTGTATCAGTAAACATTATGAAAACGTGCAGATATACGGACTAAATGAACCCAGAGCATGGACAGAAGGCTTCGTCTGTTTACATATTTAACGTTGTGCATAAATGGGCTTTTTGACATCCACTTGACAATCTAGTGGGGCCGTGGTCAGATGTCCAAATAGCAGAGCTAATTTGCACAGTGTGCAGATGTACAGAGTTGGTCTTGGATCGACAGATGTGATACAGACATGCACATCCATCAGAAGTCTAATGTTTACTGGGTGTGTTTTATAGAAACAGGAATAAAAAGGAGCTAATTAAAGAAAGTCATGGATGGAAACAAAAGACTGGAGTAGTGCTTAAATGGACCCCCCCCCCCCCCCCCCTCCTGGAAAATGAGCGTCTCTGAGCACTCCGGTTATTTGTGAAAAATAAGCAAGCAAACATTCAGACTCGATCATTTGGTGTGAATGCAACATTACGTGTTGTGAGTCAGCTTAGAGACTTCATAGTGAAAGAGGGGCAGAGAACCTAGACCAGAGCTATTAATCTCAGCAGACTGTCATGGCTGGGTTTAAGATGTTCTAATGTTTATATGCACATTATTTTGCCATCAGAGAGCCTGCAGCCCCCTAATTAGCCAATCAGATCCAGGATCTACGAGAGTCAACCTGACATTTTTATAATGTGAAATTTGATAGATTTATTTACATCTCACTTTGACACATTTGTAAGCACCACATGTGGACCAGTCTAAAAGCCGGCTCACACTACAGGGCTTTAAAGATCTCAAAAGACTCTGAAAATGGGTTCTTTCACACTCATAAGAAACTTCACTGACTATCTTCTTTTAAACCTTGAGCACAAACCAGCACAAGCTAAATGATTTCATCCAGATTACCCGACAAGAGAGCAAGAGAGCAACGATCCTACGTCATCTCCAGGGGTTGACATTAAGGGCCAGTGGCAAATCAAGTCTACTGGCCCCACCACTTTAACCATTGGCCCAGGAACATTACTTTATTAAAGATAAATAAATATAAAACAATTTACTTTCAAAATGAGGCAAAGAAATAAAGAAAAAAAATACACACACACACACACACACACACACACACACACATATATATATATATATATATATATATATATAAAGTTGTTTAACTGAATATAACTGAATCTCCCTCAGCTGTTCTATTGATGCTCTTTTGTTTACATTTTGAGCGACCTTGCCTCTTTGACCTTTGAATGGAAACCAGTAAAATGAAGAAGAATAACCTGCACCCCAATCTGTGTTCACTTGTTTGATGTTATGTTAGCGCACTGACAGGGGGGGCAGCAAAGCTGTCTGCAGCGGTACCTTTCATCAATTAAGTGCACACAGAGAGACGGACATGAAACGTTCACTGAGGCAGTCAATGACAACATGATGCTATCGTATGAAAATGATGCCATTATCTTCTTGTTTTTAAAGACATTTTTTAACTGGCTTGAGCAGCCAGTGAAGTGCGCAGTCAGCTGGCCCAGAGCCTTTCAGATGCGTGTTCAGACAAGCAGGCCAGTTATGATGTTGAGCCCTGATCTCACAAAGAAGCGAATATAAGCAAAAGCACAAAAAAATTTGCAGCAAAAAAGGAAAGAAGACTAAACGCTTCTGGATGAAAAAGTGGTTGGGAAGAGAACATGACTTGTGTGTCCGGTTGTTGTCTGTTGGCAGTTCCCTCCTAGGCGGCTCTCTCTGATTGGCTATTGTCATCCTCAGTGAAAATGAGTGGCTACAGGTCTGTGAGCTGATTGTAGGGCCTAAAAATGATCTGTCACCAACTCACATGAGAAGATAATCTGGACTGAATATTAAGGCCAACCTTGGTGACGGACCAGATTTCTCTGCCAGTCTGTCTGAATTAGGTTCGAGAATTGGAGAAGTCTTGGAGAATCCAGACTAGTGTGAGTCAGGCTTTAGTGAACACAGTGGATAGTTGCACTGCAGGCGTGAGAACATGTGCTAAATCTGCATATTATGCAAAACCCATCAGGTGGATGAGTAAAGCACTGAAACTCTTTTAAACAGCTGAAACTTTACACCTAATTCTACAAAGAAAAAGGTGAACTTCAGTTAAACCAGAGTGAATACTCTGAAGAGAATGAGAGCAGGTAGTGAGGCTGAATGTCACCTGTTTGAGGTCAACTCTCCACACAGCCGTCTTTGTCTGACATTGACCAGAATAACCACTTTGGTGTTCCGGTGTTTGTCCTTCACGCACCCTTTTTGTCCACACCAGTGAAGTTTTTGTATCAGTGAATAGATAATTCTGCTGATTCAAGCCAACTGACGACACTATTCACTAACTGCTTTATATTTCCAGTCACTGTTGGTTATGAGCTGCAGACAGTGAGATGGAAAAGTTATTCAGTTTAATAAAGGAATATTATTCACTGTGTTTTTGGAACTGAAAAGAAATTCAAACTAGAAGTGGTTCACCCAAAATGTCAGATCATTGTTGTTTGCTAAGGAGGACCTTACATCTCATTTACCTTGGTCCTCTCATTGCTTTCTCTCAGTGGGAAATAATGCCCTTTTTCTTTCTCTGCATATGGGTTATTCACACAAACAGTGTGAGGTCATTGACTCTGAGATGCTGGACCAATTTTGCCCCCTACTGACGCCTTTCAAAGATGTTCCTCTCCTGCACTTTTTACATTTTATCAGCTCCAAACCTGTCTTTAAGTGCAAAATCAATAGTTTTTCTTCATTTGAGATGCAACCAAGAGCTGTGTCGTATTCCTGCTTGGTTTAGCAGAATTTATGATCTCATATAAGAAACGTGTTCTGAGGTCAACTTTAGCATGATTGTACCAAGAAGGTCATAATCCTGGACATTAATCTGCACATCTGGCTGTGGGGAGAACTGAAGGCATATAACTTAAATCTGAGCTCATTCTGCTGTTGTATCACACATTATATATGAGCTGTGTTCACTTTAAAAACAGGAACATCAGTAATAGCAGTTACCAGTCTCTTGACATCGTACATGGTAGACATATTACACATGAGCTGCTCCATGTGTCCTTGGTGTGTGTCTGCAACGACACATTAACTGTGGTGTTCATGAGTTTAGTCACTCAATAAAACAACAACAACAACAAAAAAAAAAAAAATACATGTAGCAACAGACACAGGAAGGGCACGACAACAGCAATACATGATTCTAACAACCTGGACGGAGAGGATGACTCTTCCACAACCTGGTCTTTACAATGATCTATCTTCTCCACCAGCTTTGACAAGAGTCATGATCCAAGAGGGAAGAGTCTATACGGGGCCCTCAGGGACAGGCTGCACCTTGGAGGAAAAATCGAGGAGGGGTGAGCGAGGAAACATACTCGTCTGAGCAGCAAGATGAATGGTTATGGTAAGAGTTATGTAATGGTTTACTGATTGGGTTATATTTCTGTTTTATTGTAATGGGGCTCTCAGTGTCAGCCGGCAAATAAAACATATTTATTATTATCGTCCAAGTGTTTCAGAGGCCGGAGGCAGTACGCAAGGACAAAAGCACTAAGAAAACAGAGCAGTTAATGTGAAAATATTAGCTTTGATTAAATATGATAAGTAAAAGTCTGGTCTTTAATTATGGGTGTAAAGGTAGTCTTTTCAGACATCACAGACTGTATCAAATAAGGGCATAGTCTCCACTACCTCACCCGTCTGTTCCTGATTGTTCCTAAAGCAGAGTAATTAAGCCCATCAGGGGGCCACGTATGTTGCAGGTTTGAGCTTCCTTTCTAACAGCTATAGGGCGCTCATCAGTCACGTGAGCTGAGCTCAGCCTCTGATTGGACAAACTTGTATTCCTAATATCTTCTAAACCAGTGTTTCTCAAATAAGAAAACGGTTAAGCTAACGTTACTCCATTAACAACAAGCCTACAAGCAAAATCCTCATGTATTGATGGCTTAAAACGGGGACAGTAAAAATAAAATCAGACAAGGAAGAGAAAACCTCTGACACTGGTCAGGAGAAGGAGGTGCAGCAGCAAGACGATTCAGACGCAGTGGAAGCCAACGTTGGCGCCAGTACTAGAAGCCAGTACATGTATGATGCCAGTTTATTATATTTTAAACTTAATGAGTAACACTTTAGATGTTATTCTTACTGCAACTTCCTGAAAATGATCAATGATTTTCCTGAAGAAAACAAAAGTTTGTGGATGATTTCCTGAGAGCAACTTGCCTGTAGTGGAAAGATAATCCTCAGAGGTGGAAGAACACTTTTTTTTTTTTTTTTACTATTTTAAACATTTTTTTAATGAAAATATTTATCATGTTTATGAGATAGTCTTTGAAACCCAGTTATCAAATATGATATCTATAGCAATATTAAAGAGGGGGTTTTATGGTTTCATATGTTTTCAAACATAGATATACAAAAATCTTAAAAAAAAAAAAAAAAAAAGATCATCACAAAACATGGGGGGCTTAAACACCAAGGTCTGTGCATAGCTAAGCCCTCTAAGGACTGGCCAATCAGAGGGGGTTGTGGAGCAGGGAGCCTTAAAGAGACAGCAGCTCAAACGAAGTGTTTCAGACAGAGGCTGAAATAAGAGTTTACTAAAACAGCAATCTGAGCGCAATAGAGATTTTTTTAGCTGTAAATTATGAAAAGCTACCAGAGGGTAAGGAAAAACAGTATAAAGACTGAAAAAGCACAACAAATAGCAATGCAAAATAAATCAATGCTGCATTACAACCACATTCATCTGGGCCCAAGTCTACATCATATATTCAACTCCTAACCAGGAATGTTAACAAGCAGAGTAGGTATTCCTGTGGAGCTGTTCTTCATGTCTGAAACCAAAGGTAAAGGGGCAGGTGATTTACCCCACTGTGACCTCACACTGCTCTTTTTTTCATGTTGCCTGATAATGATTCAGGAGCAGTGACACATCTGATTGTTAAAAGAGAGCAGAGTGAGATTTTATTTGTAAAGAAACTCTGATGACATGTATGACGTGTCGGATAAAATCAGCAATCAAGGTGAAGTAAAGCTCCTTACAGAGGCTTCATAGGAAATTTACTTCCAATGAGAATGTTGAAGCTTTCAGCATCCACCTGTCCTGTCCGGTACAGTATGAAAGAACTGTTTTCTGAATTAAATCTTTCCTGCTTCTTCTACCAGTCTGACACATCACTCTGTGAAGTTTTGTTGTGTGAAGTTTATCAGACGTGTGCCACAACCAACACTATCCACATGACAGTGATTACAGCACTGAACACACACTCTCCATGCTGATGGTTTTGCTTCCTTTGGCCACATAGAGGCATCAGTACTAATTTCATTCAGTTTGTATTCATGAAAGGGGGTATGGGCAGGGTTCTGAATCAGAAACTTTCTTCCTGACTTTGAGAAGCCTTGCCTTGCAGTGGAGGAGCACTGACAGTAGGGCTGTGATATCCCTTACCAGCATGTAAAAGAGGCGAGCTTTGCATAAATCCCTCCACTTTAGAGTCTGTATGTGATTCAGAAGTGTGAGGATAAGAGTTGCTGTTGATTCAAGTGCCTCGGTGTTACACTGTGGAGGTGGATTTCTGTATATCGACTCCTCTGGAACACTAAAACTAAATGAGACAGAACCTTTATTCATGCTTTAGGCAAAGTTTGAATAATGATGGCTTGATTTCACCATGTTTGACTAAAATAAAGAAAGGGACTGTGTATTCCAATGAATAATCTTGCTGCAGTCTGACAGTAACAGTCGTGTTTCTAATCGTCTGTTCAAAAACAAACGTGGAGATATCTGACTGTAACCCCTGTGTCAGTCATGCACAGAAATTCTTACAGTTAGCAGAGGAAATGTTGCTGAGAGAAAAAGTAAGTTTGACATCACAGGGGTCTTCAGCTTTTGACATACCAAACTGATAACTGCAACCCAAACTGAAGACCTTTTGAGGGACCTTTTTTACTACTTTTGGATTATAGATGTGCTGAAATTCTACACAAGACTAAAGGGGAAAAAAGAAGAAGTTGTTGAAAACCAGAATTACAGGACGGCTTATCATCTAGAGCCCTTTGTAACCCTGTGTTCAGACGAGCAGTAGCTGGAGATAATGTAAAATTTGCCGGCAGTCTGAGCTGATAATAACAGGAATCTTCAAGAAATTCCATCCAGTCAAGAATAATAACAGTACTGTGGGAAATAATACAGATTATCTTCCCTACATGCTGTTGCAAAAGTCCTCAGTGGATCTTTTTTTGTCTTCTGGGGTCACGCCAACTTGTGGCTTTTCTAATCAACCCTTCCCCTCTTCCAGGCTTTGCCATCAATAACATCGTCCAGTCGCTCCCTCCTTCCTGCTCATCTACTCATCTGCCCCTTTCATCTGTCAGGAGGAGATAAGAGTCGCCTCTCACTCTCGTTCCACCAGATTGACAGGCTGACACGCCATCTCTGAGGTCAACCGGGCTAATTGGTTTGTGCACATCTTAGATGGACCATTAGGCCTCACAAGTGATAAACTAAAAACATTCCTTCTTCCCTCTTTTCTCCCATCACCTCTCTCTCTTTCTGTGAGGGTGGCTGATGGAGGCAGTGATATTGGTCCAGTGAGAAGTAATAACGTCCAGTGCAATCTGTTGCTCCCATATGTCACAACCAGGAATGACTGGCTGTTTAATATTTGGGTCCGTTTCTTCTTTTATTTCCCACTCTAGTAGGGGATGCAGTGTGGACTCAGGACTTGCTGTGAATTCAAGGAAAGTTTGATGCAAGGTGTAGTTTCTGTCACTGGGGTCTGCTGGGATGTATCTGAATCCTTATATGATTTTATTCCCTGATACATTTTTCTTTCTTTTTTTGCCTCTTTGTCAAGGCAGTGTCAGCTTTTCTTTTTGGTTACAACTAGAGATATTTCACCAACTGATTTTGGAACTATTGGCGTGCAGCAGTCATGCTCTTTGATTCTTTGTAATGGAGCTCTGATAGCAGCTAGTAACAGATCTCCTTTAGGGAGCATTTAGCTAAATTAGGGGAAAAAAAGCCATTAAGAAGGGTTTCTTTAACTGATTTAATGCTTGTTTCAGTATCACCAATGACCATCTGCTTGTAGGAGAAAAAAAAAAAACCCAGACTAATCAGTGCATGCTGATTAGTCACTGCTCATATTGGCTCCTTATGGTATCCTGGCAGTTGTTTAAACATTTATAGCATTTATCAAGGTTGTCATTAATTTATTGATATTAGAATATTTTTTTCTCTTAAATTTTTTTCTCTTCTCTTATTTCTAAAAAAAATACAATTTTCATGTGAACTTGCAGCTGAGAGTCATTTTCAGGGGTGAACCAACATAATGTACCTGCAATGAGCTATGTGCTGACAAGCAGGGGCGTGTGCAGACTTTGTAGACTGGGGTGCCCTGATCAGGACAATGACTTATGCAGCAGGGGGGGGTCAATTATGTGAACCGACACTCCAATAGATAGCATTTATATATTTGTATTAGTGGTGGGACTTGATTAAAAAAATTAATCGAATTAATTATGCCACTTGTAATTAATTAATCGTAATTAATCGCATTTTAATCGCATCCATATTCAACATCAGAAGCAACACTTTTCAAACAGATTTTGTAGTTTAAACTTCTGTATGTGACTATTCAATGATTTAGTCTTCTACCAAAATCTGTTTATTTTGCTCAAAAGGTTTTTTTTTTTTTTTGAAAACGCGTCAATCTCCGCAGAGCAGATCGTACCAAACAGGAAAACAGACACGAAAAACGATCAGAGTTTCCGGTCTTTTCAAAATAAAGCACCATTTTAAGCCTGTCGATCATAAAATTATCCTCGTATATTAAAACTTCGACACCGGCACAGGGCCAGCAGTCATCAGCGGGTCAGACCCAGAGGAAATCTGACGCCATGGACGAGGAAAAGTTTATATTGGAGGCGGAAACCCTTATAATTATAAGGACACCAACAGAGACTAAAAGGGAAGGACTGAATTAATGAAGCTCTGGGAGGGCAGGTGAGTTTAACATACTAAATATCATGAAAGTAGTTGTCATGGGTGTGATTCCTGCAGGAACATGTGGTTCTCCTGTGATCTTGTGTATCCAGCTGCTATGAGTACGCTGAGCTGCGCTCCGCTCCTGAGACGGATGCAGCGTGAATTGGCTCGCGCTGACGGACCACGGCGACTGTTTTTTAAAAGTAAATTTTCCATCCACCGAGCTAAGCAAGGCGCTGTCATCAGTGTTATCCATCACTCAGTGCGTCGCTATAATCCGTCTGCCAGAAACTCGTGCACTGAGAACCGTTCTGTGTGATATAGACTATAACATATAATATAAAATACGATAAAATGCGTTATTTTTTTTAACGCCGTTAATTTCCCCCCGCGTTAATTATCGAATTAACACGATAAAGTCCCACCACTAATTTGTATATATATATATATATATATATATATATATATATATATATATATATATATATATATATATATATATATATATATAAACAGGTATAGAGGGGACAGCTTCAACAAAAATAATGAGTATAATAATGATCATGATAAAATATAATGATGAAAACAAACTAGACCATAAGACAGCATTAAAAAAACAAATAAAACTAAAATTCAACTAAACAGAACTAAAAGTGAAAGTAAAAGCTTTCTTTGGTTGTATTGTAAAATTCAAAACATAAAAACAATACTTGTTTGTTATTGATTAAGAATTACGTTTTTCAATTCTATCAGTAATCTGTTTATGATCCTTTATAACAAGGCATATAGACTAATATACTAATATTACTCTTTATGCCTGCAAACTGCAGTATTGTCCAAAATAATCACAATCACACAATTTTGCCGAATCGTGCAGAGTTAATGTAAACTGGGTGAAATGTTCTCCCATAAATCTGAGACGATGCTAAAAACCTGATGTTTGATTTCTTTCTTAATCATATGTAAATCACCCATGGAGGGGTGGGAGGGGTGAACCATCGAGTAGGGCCGGCTCTGACTGATAGAAACCCTGATTTTACTACAAATGTTTTCTCCAGTGCTGAATGAGAGAGTGGTACCCAAAGCAAAGACAACTGCTCAGGCATTCTCTTCAGCTTTCACAGTGGACCAAGTGATGCTTATTATCTTTGACAGGCTGCCACTGACCAATGGCGCCCTATCTCAGGCTGTTTGAGCTGTGCCTGGTGGCCGAACACAAACATCTCTATCCATGCAGTGTGGGCTAAACAGTGAGAAGCCCCTCAAGCCAGTCTAGTAATCAGCAAACAAACAGAGAAGGACAGATTCTATTGGGGGGCTTTCAAATTCAACATGTACAACAGCACGTCAGCTAATTGATTACACTGACAACACAACGGTTAAACAGTGCCATAAATATACAGCCGCAAGCACATGCAGGCACACTGTGATCGCTCTCAAGATTCATATTAGAAGGAACCAACTGCAGGTTGAGAAATAAAGCAAATGCAATAATTCCCTGAAATCCAGTTCCACTCAGCGCCGCGAGCAGGCCTGGAGGACTTTGGTTGTGTTGACTCAGGAAGCAGCTTTTACCTGCTTTTTTTCCCATTTATTGTTTATAAATTTGTTAATTTAGTACATCTTTTAGATATTTTGAAACAGTCCGAAGTTGCAGCACATTCGTCTCTTGGGATTTTTCTGCCACTTCTTTTCTACTTTGCCTTGTTTCAGAATGAGTTCACTATTTCTCAAAATGGAAATCTTTCATTTGCCCTTGTGAGCCACCTTACATTAAGGCTCATGTTGATGCCATGACTAATACCATCTTTATACAGTCATAGTTTTACAGGGTTTATGCTGCTGAAATACAGGTGTGCCCACATATCTGCTCTTCTCTCTGGTCCACATCAAAGACTAATAATACCACTCTCTGCCACCCCCTCCTTTGCTCCCCCCCGGTCATCCACCTCAGCCCGTCAGGGAGCTGCAGCCTGTAATTGGGTGTGGAGCCTGAGAGGCCATGTAGTGGTCGGCTCAGCGGAGACTGCAAGAGTCAATTACCAGAGCTGACAGTGCCATGGAGAGAAAGGTACACAAGACACACTGTAGTGATCTGTCTGAGCAGGATAAAGGAGACAGAGGGCTGTGTGCTAATGTGAGACCGACATGTTACATTCTTCACCTTACAGTCACAGTGACTGCTGTGACCAATTCTTTACTTATATTCAGAGGTTAGATGGTACACAGAGGAAAAGTCTGAAATATATATGGCCATTTCTCTCCATGAATCCGATTAGCTGATATCAGCACACTGAGGTAGAAGCTCTATCTTTCTTTGCAGTTGATGCTGCTTTTTACTTTACACTTATTTTTTTCCGTGATATGTTACTGGGTTGGTAAGTCAACATTTAACCACATGTAAGGTTCAATGCTGTGAAAGTATTCAGCATGCTGAAGATATAATACTAGGGAACATTTTGTTTAACCTAGACACTGGAAAAAAAAAAAACTCAAATCCAAGCAGGTTTTTTTTTCTTTTTTTTAATGTCTTTTTAGACTTTAAATGAGTCTTAATCACCTGACCAGTCCAGAAAAATGTCTTATTTCAAGTTGTTTAAAGACAACAATGAGGGCTGATTTACTTATAACAAAAAAAATCTGCCAATGAGATAAGAAAAAAGTTACTTGTAATTTCAAGAAACTTGACAAATTTTGCTCATCTTTCTTATCTGCACAGAGCCACTTTGTCTGCTAAAGACACAACTGTAACAACACATTTTCCCAAAATGCACCACACATTAACAACAGCGCAAAGGCTTCTTTAGTGCTGAGTGCAGCCCTGGTTTTCCTTCTTTTTCTTTTGTTTGTATTCAAGCATGCTGTTCAACGACTTTCTATGCATTTATGTAAGGTAGCCAATTCATTGTGACAAAGAGCGCCTGAAAGAGTGGCAGCTTGTTGCAGCAGCTCTCTCATCTTTGTTCTTTTTTCTCCTTTTTTCTTATCTTTTTAGTCATCTTCATATTTAAAGCTTGTCATTATTTTTTCTTACATTTTTTTGGCTCATTCGTTGGCTACTGACACCAAACTGGTTGCGTTTGCTGTGGTGTTTTTACCTTTTCTGTTCCTGTTTTTCTGGGAATCCTACCTGTAACCATGGTTGCATTGTTTACACAGAAGACTCAGCTGTTAGCAGCCTGTAGCATGTTGATGCTAAGGAGAAGGAGGCGAGGACGACATGCTGGTACAGCTGTGTGAGCTGAGAGGAGATGACAAAAACGTATCCTCCCATCCATCGATTTGGAGAATGTAAGATCTATCTACAACGAGACGGACGAGCTAGCTGTGCTAACACAGCACCAGAAGAATACCAACAGACTAACATCATGCTATTCACAGAGACATGGCTAATGGAGCTAACACCAGACACATATGCTACATTGAAGGATACATTTTTTTCTAGTTGATATCTATAACATTATAGTATTTATTTATCCTTGAAATATTTGCTCTTTACCCTTTTTTTTTTTTTTTTTTTTGCTGCGGTGACCCCTGAATTTCCCTTCAGGGATCAATGAAGTATGTTCTATTCTATTCTATTCTATTCTATTCTATTCTATTCTATTCTTATCTACAAAAAAGCTCCCTTTTGCTTTTACTTAAAGTATATGCAGACAGCATTTGTTCTAATCAAACCATAGCTGTGACTGAGATCATAATAAATGCATTTCAAAGGTGAAACATTAATGAAAGGTGGTCTGTTGTTCGAAGAATCCACCTTTTTAATTTCCTTTACTACTTCTTCATTACAGTGAAACGTAGCAGGATAAAGGAGACAGAGGGCTGTGTGCTAATGTGAGACCGACATGTTACATTCTTCACCTTACAGTCACAGTGACTGCTGTGACCAATTCTACCAAAGATTTACTACTTCTTCATTACAGTGAAACGTAGCAGCATGTCATGCAGTCCATGGCAAATGCATACAGTCCACCTTCTTTGTGGTAGATTAATTGCTATGTAGTTAATTATCTATGATCCAGTTCTCTATCTTGTCGGGACATCTTCATACCCAACCAGGTGAAAAGAACAGCTGTGTGTTTTCACGGATCACTGATACTATAACAGTTACCAGCTGCACAAAGACCTTTTTTAGCTTTTTACCAGAGCATGATAATTGTAACTCTTCTTAAAGCTTTAGAAGTCAGCTTTTGTCTGAGCTAGTTGTTCTGAAGAAAAACAGAAGTAAACCAGGACCAAGCTGTACACTGCAAAAAATAAAAATGTAGGCGTTTACGCATTTTTATTACAATGAAGAAAGAAAAAAAAAAAAGACACAATGTGAGCCGCATTCACCGTACAAGTCCAAAACTATGGCTCATCTCAAGATATAAAAAGACAGAAATGGTGTCTGAATATCTTGTAAAGAGCAAAAGGAGTAAGGAAAAATATCTTATCAAGTTTTTGGAAATAAGAATAATGTCCTGATACCTTAAAAAAAATAAGTTGATTTTTCTTAAAGTCTTTAGCATTTTTTTTTACTTATAGAAGCAATTGAGTTTTATTTATTTATTTATTTATTTATTTATTTATTTATTTATTTATTTATTTTAAAAATAAGAGCTATTTCTGGACTTGTATAGCAATAAATCAAATAATAACCCCTAAAAGCCTGATCCATCAAAAAATTGCCAGAACTTTTTTTTTGGAATTGAGATGTTTATTGACCCCTTTAACAAAATCTGCAAAAAGAAATTTCCCTTTATCATTGTATTTGTGGTATATATTGTGTATTATATATTTTTTTTAAATTGTCTCTTTTGGCAACTTTGTTAATGAAGTTTTTTTTTAGTAAATATGCATTCATCCAATGAAGAAAATACTAATCTTTAAAAATGAGTAACAGTTAAGATTTTATTTTTGCTGCAACTTCTTGAAGATTAGTGATGGTTTAAAAAAGAAAAAAAAATGTGTAATAAATTTTCCGAGAGCAGCAATTTTTGAAAGGGTACAAATACAACTTCAGCTGCATGTAGTGGAACGATAATCCTCAAGTAGGTAAAAAACATTTTTACAAAAGATAATTATCATGTTGATGAGATCAAGGTCGTTGAAACCTGTTTTCAATATGATATGTTCGGCAATAAAGAGATAAAAAGTTTCAGTGCACCAAAAAACATGGGCCTACAAGGGGAATATAAATACTGCATCCTTAAAAAAAACGTAAGGAGGGACACATATGTAACTTCATTACTGCAGAAAATATTTAATAGAAGAATGGAAGGGTGCTGCACAAAATGACAAAACTACAACCAAAAACTCCAAAAGACAAAGTGAAAACTCTTTGGATGTAACTGCTATACATTTTTAAACAACTACCACTCGAAGCATCAGATTTCTTTGTTTGCAATGTGCAACAAGCAATGAGACTCTAAAGATGCTGATTTAATATCTCAGTGAGATGCAGAATTTTTTTTTTTTATAGTCGGTTTAGTTTATTGAAATCAGTGTTTGATAATTATTCTATTGTGATAAATGTGAGAGGAAGTGAATGTACTGCTGTATGAGTATCTAATCTTGCAGCACCAAGAAGAAATATATGACTTGTTGTCACTGATGAGTGAGTGGGTCTAGTTTGTTTGTAACATGGTGGGTGTAAAGTGGTAGACACTGAGGTCATCACACATCTGCTCTTCATATGACAGGCTTTCATGCCTAACCTACATTTCATCAGTTTAATGATTCTAAGCAGGAAGAAAAATAGATAAAGATCAGATTAGCATGCTGCAGAACAGGAATTATCTCTGTTGGATTAAGATTAGCGCACTGTAATGAAAAGATTACATGAGCACCTGGATTTTTTCAAACCATTAATGAGATTATCCTCATACAAATCAGTATTTCATTCCTAATCTGTCAGAGCAAAGCAGCCAGGTGTAGCACAGCACTGAATGAATGTGTCCTAAAGCTGACTGCAGCTTACTGTCTGTTCATCATTTTGATGTTTTTTGGGACAAACACACCAAGTGAAACACACCAAGGTAAAACTAGGATACAGTATGCTGGAAGGATTTGTTTTTTTGTTTCTGAGCAGAAGCAGCTCAAAAGAAATGGGGCTTTAAAACAAATATATGTCAAAAGGGGTCAACAAGAGTGCTGTGTGGTTACAAAGATGTTCCTTTTAGTAAAAACAGACTTTTTGTTCACTTTTTTAGTGATTATAAAAAGAGTCATCTGAATAACCTCTTAAGAGTGAAAGCATGGATAAAATGGTACTTTTCTCTTTTGTTACTTTGAACAATATCAACTCATTTGTGTCTCCATTTAAAAACTAAACCCCAACTTCCTTCTCACACATTTGCAGCCTGCAGATAAAAAAAACTCCCTATCACGTCAGGTGCCATCTTCCTCACTTTCAAGATCCACCCTGCAATAGTAATGTGAGACGGTTTCACTCTTCATCACAGCGGTGTGTCTTATAGTCGTGTGGTAGGAAAAATCGTCCCTAACTGTGTGGGAAATGGTGGTCTACAGATTGTAAACGCCTCCACATGACAACGTTTCCAGTCTGGTTTCTGTGGTTATAGAATGCGTATGTGTAAGTGTGATATCTCTGAATGCAGATGCCTGGGCTTGTTATCACCTGGTCTCACCCTGAACCTTATCACTCATACTCCAGACGCCAACGCAGAGCAAGGTGATGGCAGTGTGGGACCAAGACATCAGCATACACCTTACACCTGATGCCTCAGGAAAGGGTTAAAACCAGAAATGGTGCTCCAAAGTAATAAATAATTTAAGGATAGAGTTGTTATACATTGTAAACATCTACAACCACAATTCTAATGAAGATGGGACATTGTGTAGATGATCAAATCCATCAATTCTTTGCAATGTTGTGAAACATTGTTCTTAAACTGTTGGACTATTTGCTCACACAGTTGTTCACAAAGTGGTAAACCTCGCTCCATCCTTGCTTGTGAATGACTGAGCCTTTCAGGGATGCTCCTTTTATACCCAATCATGACACTCACCTGTTTCCAATGAACCTGTTCACCTGTGGAATGTTCCAAACAGGTGTTTTTGGAGCATTCCTCTACTTTCCCAGGCTTGTGTTGACCCTGTCTCAACTTTGTAGAAACGTGTTGCAGCCATCAAATTCAAAATGAGAGAATATTTGCAAAATAAATATATAAACGAATAAATAAATAAAAATAAATAAATAAACGAATGAATGAATGAATGAATGAATGAATGAATGAATAAATAAATAAATAAATAAATAAATAAATAAATAAATAAATAAATAAATAAATAAATAAATAAAATTGATCAGGTCAAAGAATACATATCTTGTGTTTGCAGTGTATTCAGTTGAATGTAGGTTAAACAGGTTGTGCAAATCATTGTATTCTGTTTTTATTTACTATTAACACAAGGTCCAGACTTCACTGGAATTGAGGTTGTATAATTATCTCTAGTTCCTTTAAAAAAAAAGTGGACCTTTAACAAATATATCTAATTCAGTCTTACTAGTGGCTCCAGTATTTTACATTTTGCAGGTTTCAGATGTCTGCATCATCTGCACTCATATTCAGAAGAGAAACCATCCCCAGAATCAAAAGACTTCTTTACCTCCTCAGTGACTTCAGGCTGAACCTACACATACTGATGCAACATTTTTCTGTTGCTGTTCTGATTTTCTGGTGATCCTCAGACTTTCTAAGGAACACTATTATAAGACCATGATACTTTAAATTATGGATAAGTTTGCTAAGACATGATCCTCAGATATTTCCCCAGCAGCTCTTTATTAATATGAAGTGATGTTAACATGAATGTGTATGTGGTGTCCATGCTGCAAAGCCTTAAGTCAGGCAGACACTCACCAGTACAATTGACCTATGGCTTAGTCCAGCCCTAAAACGTGATGAGCCATTCACAGTGAATATAACAATCCCATACACTTGGACATTCTTTGCCCAGATCTCCTTTGAAATTCATTACAGTTTTCGTTCGGTTTGATGAAGTTTTTTTTTGTGAGATTTTAAGTTTAAAAATGATCACATGGTGTTCATGCAGTACATGCAACTCTGACACAAGGTATCCTGAAAGGCTGGGCGAAGGAGTGTATTTTAACCCTTTCCTTAAACCACATCTCAACCAAGAAAAGTGTCTTGTTTGGATAAAGTTGTTCAGTAGACCACAACATGAACTCAACATGACTAAAATGAACAGGATGTTTACATCTGTTCTAAGGTAAGTCTGCATAATTTTTGAGGCAACATGTTGTCACTTTGTTGTAAAGAAATATAAAGTTATCTTCAACACTAGAACCACCACAACAGTCTGACGGACAGTTTGGGATTTTCTCTCATGTTAGCTAAAGTTAGCCTAGCGTTAGCTCCTAGCTGCGTTGTTCGTCATGTCTCTTTGTTCGTAGAGTTCATTGGCCTGTTTTGTTCTAGTTTTTGTACTTTGGTGATCGTCCATCATTGTTAGCTGTTGTCCAAAGGGCAGAACTCTTTCAGTATTGTTAAAAACATGCTTAGATTTACGTCAGCAAGTTGCAGCTCACCCTAACATTGTGATTTTCTGCATCAAAGACTGTATAATGAAAGTTTGAGAGAAATTAGCCAACAGTAGAATAAAGCCAACACATCTTCAGTGACATTTTCCTTTTTTTTTTTTTTTTAGCAAACCTTTTGGTTAAATTTAAATGTATACATTTATTGTAAAGATATATTACCTATTGTTGAGTTAATAATTTCAGTTTGAGAACAGCTCTGTCACTTTATGTTGATACCAAAAGAAGGCACTTTAGGCTGACAATTATTTCCATCTGCACAAATCTTCAGTTTTTTTTTTTGTTTGTTTGTTTTTTGTAATTATAGTTGATGAAGTTATTATGTTTTATTTAGTCATGAGTTTTAGGGTTTTCAACATTGTTATTGTAGTTAATGACTAGTTCATAAATAGTTCATACAGTGCTGTGTTTTACACTCAAAAAAAAAAAAAAAAAAAAGAAACACTGACTTTAATTACATTTATTACATCAACCAGTACCATGTAAAGGTTAGATGAAAACAACAATTTTTAGGTCAACTAAGTTGAACTTGAAATCATTGCTTTCAAATAAGCTAAAACATTTACATGGAACTGGTTGACATACTAAATTTAATTAAAGTCACCGATTCAATTTCCCGATCAAAACTGCTTTACCTTTGTCAGGGGGTACTTGGCAGGAAAAAGTCCCAAAATCATCATGAGAAACAATCAACATAAAATTCAGATCCTGATCCTGCCGAAAAAAGTAAAAAAAATAAAACTAACAAAATTTTGCTATCGCCCCCTAATGGAGAGTTTTCTTGAGAAGACACAGAGTTTGCCGGTATTGATGCTGCACGGAACACTGCAGAAAACTGACCACACAAAGAAATAGTTATCAAATTGAGAACTTGTATGTTAATTTCACTGTTGATAAATATTTTTGACCCTCTTACCTTATCAAAACTCTGCACATCACTTGATTTATGTATTAGTGTATAAATTAAAGTGCAGGTCCTGTTTTCCTGTGGCAACCCTAGCCAGACGATAACAATACAGAAGTTTTGGAAACATATATTTAATAATTTGATTGGTTTTTGAGATATATATTCTTGTTATGACTATTTTCAGCTTTGACATACCACAAATAAACCAAATTCAATACAACAGAAAATGTCTTCCTTTCTTAAAGATCATCATTCAACCTTACAGATAAAACAAAACAAAACAAACAAACACATCCAGTCTTCTCCTTAGACGAGCACATGCACTGCCAATAATTCCTCCAAAGGCTTTTACATAATTACAATATGTTACCCCTTTGGTAATTTCCTCATTTAAAGAATTCATTGGTCTCATTTAGCCCCCCTGCATGCTAGTAGAGAACTCTGAGGTCGTTTACCACATACGAGCTGTGACCAATCACATTCACAATGCTGCTTTAATGACATCGCTCATCCTGTGCCCTTCAGCTACTGCTGCCGCTGACTTGTGCCAGAGATTTTTTCCAAACCTCATGAAACACATTTTTCCCTTCACAGTGACCCAAATCTGATAACACTGTGAAAGAGAATTTATGTCAAATCCTTAGTGGCACAAAGAGAAGAATATATCTTTGTGGCATGGTTGTATTGGTGAATAAATTCTGCATTCCCAAGGAGAATAAGGAATTATATATAACAGTTTTACACAACACATTCAAATATCCTATCAGGGGTGAGGATTGATTTGATTGAACGGGTCAATTTTCCTTATTCAAAGTGATTTCTGCTGTTTTTTATTATTATTTTGAGTTGCTGTCAATGAAGTGTGCCGCTTCAGCTCTCAGCAGCTATAACAAATGAGATGACCCATGGACTGTAATTATGAGAAGAGTTTCAAAGGATCAGAGGCATATCTATGTACAGTGCTGCTTGAAAGTTTGTGAACCCCAGAACACATGGTCACTGTTTTTGTAAAAAAAAACAACCATTAAAATAACCTTATCAAATGCACATCCAAAACCCAATTTGTAAATAAAACATTTTCTAATAATGGACATACACAGAAAGAGATATTTTCAAGATTTAATTCAACAAACGTGGAATATTTGACAACAACTGAGAATTTAATATGTGCAAAAGTATGTGAACCCTTGTAGTTAGTAGCTTGTGGCTCCTCCTTTTGTTGTTATTACTTCAACCAGGCATCTTCTGTACCCACTAACCAGTCCCTCACATCTGCTAATGGGGATTTTTGCCCACTCCTCCTTGCAGCGCTCTGCCAGTTGAGAGAGGTTGGAGGGACACCTGGCATGTACCATCTTCTTAAGGTCTTGCCACAACATTTCAATCAGATTTAGGTCTGGACTTTGACTGGGCCGATCCAGAGTACGGATCCTCTTCCTCTGAAGCCATTCCTTTATAGTTTTGCTGGAATACTTTGGGTCATTGTCTTGTTGCAGAATCCATTTTCATCCCACCTTCAACTCCCTGACTGATGGCAGGAGATTCTGGTCAAGAATTTCTTGATAAGCCTGAGAATTCATGGTTCCCTGAATAATGTGGAGTCGTCCAGGTCCAGACGAAGAAAAGCAGCCCCAGACCTTTACATTTCCACCCCCATGCTTCACTGTTGGGAGGAGGTTCTTCTCTTGAAATGCAGTGTTGACTTTTCTCCAAACATGGTGGTTTTGATTGTGACCAAATAATTCTACTTTGGACTCATCTGTCCAGAGGATGGACTTCCAGAAGGCCTCAGGTTTGTCCAAGTGATCTCTTTCAAAGTTGAAACGGGCAGCTTTGTTCTTTTTTGAGAGCAGAGGCTTCCTTCTGACAACCCTCCATGAATGCCGTGGCTATTCAGTTTTCTTCTGATTGTAGACACATGCACATTTGTCCCAGATGCTACCAAGGAGGTCTGCAACTCTCTGGAGGTGATATGTGGGTTGGCTTCTACCTGATTTATTATTTTTCTGGTGCTTCTGGTTGATATTTTTGATGGGTGTCCACTTCTAGGCAGAGTTGCTGTAATGTTGAAGGCCTTCCATTTGTAGATGATTTGTCTTACAGTGGATGGATGGAGCTGGAATCTTTTGGAAATGGTCTTATATCCTTCACCAGACTGATGGGCTATCACTACCCTCTTCCTCATGTCATCAGATATCTCCTTCCCTCTTGGCATTGCTGATCTGTATGGACCTAAAGTGGTTTGGCTGTTTTCTTCTCTCTTTTAATTAGTGCTGGTCAGACCCTTTCTCAAGGATGTCTCATGCCATTGGTCTGCGTAACTGATTAATGAAGCACCCAAATGTGTTTCACCCGAGTCCTTTACCTGCATGACTACCAGTGCAGCTGGGGGTTCACTCACTTTTTGCATATACACCAATTCTATGTTTTATGTAGTTTTTGGGGTATGTATACAAGTCCCTCTAAAAAGTATTGATAAACATAAATCTGACATTTCATTTATAAAAACTAGTGATTCTTAGCTTCCTGATCAGGTTGGACAGGACCTGTTTGATTTACAGCACATTGAAGTCTCTATGACAACACCACACCGGCTGATGAGGTCAGTAGTGAGAAGAGAGATCTGTGTTTTTCTCTGCTGAAAATGATTTCTGTGATTAATTTAGTAGTGATGGTGGAGACTGGAGCTGAACTGGCAGACAGAAAAAGGACAGAAGAGAAGAAGAAAGATAAAAGGGAGAGTGATAGCATCAGCTAAAGGCTAAACCACAAGCTAAGGGCTAAATCTTGAGCTAAAGGCTAAGGCCAAGTTTTTGCATCTATCAGTCAGTGCCCATTTTGCATAGCACATTGGCGAGTCCATTTAAATGTCTTATTTTGGGATATTAAATCAAAAAATGACACCTGAATTGCTTGGAAAGTATTAAAAAAAATCTGCGATTGAGATAAGAAAATTTCACTTGTTTAGTTTCTTTTATTAATATTAATTGATTATTGTTATTTCAAGAAACTTGACGTTAATTTTTTTTTGCACTAACTGACAGGAGCTTAAAGATGCTGTTTTTAACACAAAACCTTAAGCTCTTACTCATGAATGCTGTTGCAGTTTTTTGGTCTAAAGCCAAAGTCTTCTCCTGTCTGTGCAGTACTATGTCTCAAACTCCTGCAGAACTCTGACTCACTGAAAGGTAATAGTGGAGTCCATGCTGCTGGAGGGCCATTAAAGCCCCTGCTCTCTGAGGTGGAAAAGCAGTGATCAACAGAAATGAAATGGTCGTACTGTCATCTGAGAGCGCAGATCAATCGGGGACAAAGTAATGAACAGTGCGAGGGCTGCCTGACAAAGAGGTGAAAGAATACCGTGGCATGGCTGCTCTCCAAGGCCCCGCCGATGAACAAAAAAGAGGAGTTTGAGAGTGGTCAGGACAAGGAGTGGGCGGACGGCACATCGTCATATTTCTAAGAAGTGGAGGGCTTCTTGACCTTGGCTGTGATGAAGTGTCTGCCAGCTGTATGGTAATTCAGTTTGTTTGCCATGGAAGCCCCTGGCTGGGTTTGCTGAGCCTCTGTGGGCCACTGAAGTCATGAATCGTCTGTAAACACTGAGCATCAAAACACCATAAAAGAAAACCCAGAGAATGATTGGTGCAGCACCATGAGGCCGTGTGATTGGAGTGTTGTATAGTTCAGTCAGGTGATATGTCATGTCTACAAAGCCTCTTTCTCAAACCTGTGAAGAACTTCCCCACAAGGTCAGGGATGACTGACTGATATCCTTCCATATGCGTCACACTAAGCAGAGAGTCACACATTCACTCGGCTGCACACATGCACAACTATAAACAGCATAAATAAAGGAGGTGAGAGGGGTGCGGGGGAAGCTCTGCAGGCAGATGTGTGCTCTCTGAATGTTTTCAAAGTCTCTGTATTGCCTCGGTTGCTGTTCTGCAATTTCACAGCTCAGGGTGTACAGACACGATGAGAATAAATTAAACAGTCTATTGACCTTACTTTGTCTGCAACCAACTTTAAAATGAATTGCACTCAATGAAAAATGAATCAAAGAGCGGAAAATAAATGTCGGAAGGGGAAAATATTTTATTTCCGAGATGGACAGCTGCAGCGTGAGAGGGACACGTAATCCTGTGACTATCTGTTTAAACTTTGATGTGACTTTCCCTCGTAATACTCTAAATGTTTTTTTTATAATTTCAGTTACTTCATTTTTTTGATAATGTTCTATAGAAATGTAAAGGACAAGCACAGGTATGGCCTCGTGGTTAGGTCATGCAGATGGTGGTTAGATCTCCTGACAGAGATCAACAAATACCACTGTTGGATCAAGGCAGCCACTGAGATCAGGAAACGTGCCCACAGGACTGTGAATCGCAAAGAGGGTCCCACAAACTTCCTCATACTTGGGATGCAGTCCTGAGGAAGCTGACAGACAGCAGAGGGTGTGGTCATCAGCTGAAGACTCGTCACAGCAACATCATTTAAGATTTCTGGGGATGACTGCAGTGTCAGCAGTCGAAACATGTCAAGGTAAAATGACACTTAAAAATCACCTGTCTGACACTAAGAATATAAGAAAAATAAAGGTACTCTGGTGACAGCAGAATGAACCTCTTTGGACTTAGTCCTCAAGTAGTTGGTCTGAGGTCCGAATCCTTTCCCACATGCCCCTCTCCAATCTCACCTGTTTTGTGCTCTATAAATCAGGCCCAGAGTGGCTAATCGGAAGGTTCTGGAAAATTCCTGGTGGGCCAGTCTGATTTGAGGCCTTGAGGGCCGGTGTCCAGTCATAACACGCCTGCACCGGCAGCTCTGTTTTTCTCATACACAGCCGGCCGTTACCTTGGTAACATGTCCATGCACAGGCAGCAGTACTTTTCCAAGGATCATGAGAACCAGTGCAAACCTTTATTATACAGTCTATGGTACAAACACAAGAATATGGACAGTAAAAAGAGCAAGGATGGTGCTGAAAAGGCGAGAAATAAAAGGAAAGTATTACAGTGTGGGAGAAAAGAAACTCCAGATGGAGAGGATGAAACAGGTAAGACAAGATGGAAAACACAATACAAAGTTGTCTTCAAACCATCGACCACTTAACAGGTAAAGGTCTTTATCTACAGCCCCTCAGCAGCAGCAGCAGCACTTCAGTTTGTTTGCAATGAGCCAAGCAGCAGCTATGAGCCGAGAAGTCCTGAGTGGGCAGATAGGATTGTTCACTGAGCCTGAAAATAAATAATAAAGTAAGTAAGTAAGTAAGTAAGCTTACATAAGCAGGTGATCAACACAGATGTCTGTCTAACATGAGTCTGGTTCTGTCCGAGGTTTCTGCCTGTTAAAGGGAAGTTTTTCCTCTCCATTGTAACTTGCTAAATATTGCAAAGTGCTGTACTCATGGTGGGTTAAGATGAGATCAGACTTCTTATCTTGTCTTGATGTTGGGTTTCTGTTAATAAAATTCATTACCATTTTTTGGTCTAGACCTGTTAACACTTGGAAAGCGTCTTGAGATAACTTTTGTTATGAACTGGTGCTATATACAGTGTGGGAAATAAGCATTTGATCCCCTGCTGAGAGTGATATACTTTTTTCAATTGATAAAATGCACAACAATTTATAACTTTTATACTATGTTTTTATGCATTTTCAACTGATATTCTGTCTATACTTATAACCAGTAAACAACCATAAAAATTAGAGTGTGTTAATTTCTATGGAAGTGGGCAAACTTACAAATTCAGCAGAGGATCAAATACTTATTGATTGATTGATTGATTGATTGATTGATTGATTGATTGATTGATTGATTGATTGGTTACATAAATAATTTCTTAGTAACCTGGAGGCCTAATTGTCCTAATCTAATCTAATCACAGCAGTTGGATTAGATCAAATACAGAGAACAGGTTGTTTAAAAAGAGTAAAAGTGATGACTGGTGAAAAAATGTGGGGAAAAAAGTAAAATTTTCATCTTTGCATCTTTACTTCATCTGAATTCAAACAAAGCTTGCTTGAATTCAGAATTTTTAGTATGTCTGCTGACGGCGATAGACTTTAGAAGTTTGTATCAGAAACAGATGGGTGACATCACAGAAATACATCCATTTTTTCATAGCGTCTATGAGCTGCCCTTACAAGTCATAACCCCTTCCATGAATAGAGTCGATGGGATGTGTGAACAGGTTGCTCTTGATATCCTCTTTCAGGGAACAGTTAATGATCATTACTGTGGAGTTTCGACTTTACAGGATCAACTATTTGACACAGTAAGGGGATGCATATTCAATCTGCATACACACATGGGTCATAAAATAAATAACTTTGATCTCTATAGGGCCTCCTCTGTTTTCAGATATTTTGAAAGAACCAAAGAAGGTTTTACTAAGCTCGTATTGATCAGACTTACTACTGTTGTTGTTTATCGTGTGCATTGTGGATTCAGTGTGAAATTAATGTCATCATAAAGAGACAAAACCCCAACCCTGTATTGAATTCCAGTTGATTCAGACGTCCTGCAAATATAAATCACAATCAGCCAATGTATACAGTGTGCTCTACGTTGCTGGAATAACAGATGTAGCTGAGTTGTTATTGTACTGCAGCGGTCTGTTGAGCACTCTACTGTATATTGACTTCTTGCTTTCAGTTAATAGATTCAGTAAAAACCCTGGCGGGGTTTCAGAGGTGTTGGTGTTATGTGGGCTTGAGTGGCTGTCGCTGACTGGGAAAAGTTGGTCAGTCACCCATGCAGGTGTTGCTCCTGGGCCTGAACTTTTATAGACAACAGTGTGATTATCTGTGGGTAAAAGCTACAAATCATGCCTCTGTCCAAACATTTATCAGTCAAGATAAATTAATTCTTGTGGTTAGTTTTGAAAGGCTCTGTCAAAACAAATGTACCCTATGTAGTGTTTTTTTTTTTTCTTCTGCAGCAGCAAATAAGCCGTGTAGTGTGAAAACCTGCCACTTTTACTTCTACACAGCAGACAGCAGCAGACTGATTCAGACCCTGGAGTCTGAGTTTTAACAAAGATAAGCTTCCAAAGAGTTGAAGGATAAAAACTTCCTGTAGCAGAGATTCTGCCGTCTCTTCAAACTGAATTGCGCTGTCTTATCTTTCAGTACAACTGGTCTGGCAGTTTAAAAGCTGTGTACAACACAAGGTGGACAGAGAGGAGCAAAAAACAAGTTAATTGAACCCATTTTTTAGGATGATGTGTTTTTGAATAACTTCACACAGAATTATTGATCAATGATTTAAAGGTGATAAACTAGTTCCCACTTTCACACTTTGCTGTGTTTCAACTGCGTCTGGGTCCTGCAGGTTTTCATACTTCACATGTCGAATGCTTTCTGTTGTGATTTACTCCCAGGGGTGGAAAGAGAACCAAAACATTCTGGTCTGAAATGAGAACACTGACGAATTTTCAATGAAGTGGAAGTGAAAGTACCAGTCTGCAAAGCAACTTAAAGGCAGGGTTGTTAGCCACGGAAAACTAGCATGAATTTGAATGTAGCATCTCCTTAGGACTTCGCTGTCTTTTAAGAACACATCATGCATTGATGCCACCACCAAGATCATTTTCACCAGTATAACAAGAAGTGTATCTAAATCTGATTACTAACCCTGCCTTTAAGCAAAAGTAAAGAGTCCTTTCTTTAAAATGCAGTTTTAAAGTAATGAGAACTGAGTACTTATTTTTAAATCAAGGGTGTGTGGCGTGAAGAGGGTAGTATGACCCCCCAGATTATATCAGAACACACATTTCCATGCTAAGTGTTGAAGTGTAACCAACAGATCACTGAATACTTTTTTGTCATTTGTGTGTTTTCCCAATACCAAAAAAACACCCAGGCTAACCTGCTCACAAACATCTCAACAAACCAGTCTGCCAAAAATAATCCCACACGTTCACTTCTTCCTGTTGACTCCGTGACAAAAACTTGTGGTTTGTGTAAGAGCGCTCTAAACTGGAAAAAAAACACACTGTTGCAAACTAGTTTCAATTCCAGGTTGGTCTTGAGAGTCAGAAATAAAGACGTTTATCAGGCACAGCTCCTGAGCCCTGACCGGCTTCGATGGGGGACAGTGGAGCAGCGTCCTGCCCTGAAATCTAGGAGCTGGCCTTGCTGCAGAGTTGTCCAACTGAAAGCAATAAGAGTAGTGGTAAAAGCAACAGTGTTAAGAATTGTGTTACATTTACAGGTGAGTCAAATGTAAAGAAGGTTGAATATGAGTATGTATTCATCTTGATTTATGTTACCTTTAATGTAAATGCATGGCTTAATGTATCATAATTTATAACATAGGTGTCAAACTCTGGCCCGCGGGCCAAATTTGGCCCGCAGTGTAATTATATTTGGCCCGCGAGGCAATTTCAAATTAATATTAGAGCTGGCCCGCCGGTATTATACGGCGGCAGTGCTGTAACACCGCATTCACCGCTTAAACTACAAATCCCATAATGCTCTGCTGTTGTTTTGGCACGTCAATTAGGACAGAGGCAGACACCCCTCCTCCTCTGTGTCTATGGTAGTGGTCATGGATGTATTAGGAAGAAAGTGATCCATCTTCTTGCGCACTCCTTCAGCTGAAAGCCCCAGTGCACCCCTATTATTATTATTATTACTGGTAGTATTATTAGTATTAGTATTATTAACAACTCGATTTTGCATGCCTGCACTTTAAAGTTATATAAGCCTTACTTGTTCATTATTCATTGTTAAATCAAAACATGTTTGGTTCCATATTAAAAGGTTCATTTGTTCAACCTCGGCCCGCGGCTTTGTTCAATTTAAAATTTTGGCCCACTTCGTATTTGAGTTTGACACCCCTGATTTATAAAATCAACCTTAAAATGAGGAGTTAAATTTACTAATTCGTCCAACAAGGAGGCTTAGAAAGACTTTTCTAACAGTCATTCATCTTCTGTCCCTCTTATCCTGTTCAGGGTGGCTGGAGTCTGTCCCAGCTGTCTTAGGGTGAGAGGCGGGGGTACACCCTGGACTGGTCTCCAGCCAATCACAGGGCTGACACACAGAGACAGACAACCTTTCACGCTCACACTCACACCTACTGACAATTTAGAATTACCAATTGACCTGATGAGCATGTTTTTGGACTTTTCTAACATTATTTATCAAATTGTTAAATTAATGAAATAAACTTTTAATCGATATTTTGTGTCAGATAATGTAAGAATTAAAGTTTTTAGTTGGTGGGTAGGTAATTGGTAATGCAATGTATAATCTATTCTAACGTATTCTCTTTAAATGAGTTATTCCACAAATTAGAATCCAAACAGGGTGAGCAAGATAGAGGAGTTTTGTCAGACTCCAAATTGCATGACCACCATCTCATTATACATTGTCCCTTGCATAGTAAATGGACCAGTACTTATATAGCACTTTTCTAGTCTGTCTGACCACTCAAAGGGCTTTACACTGCTGGTGTCATTCACCCATCCACACCACATTCACACACTGATGGCAGAACAATCTATTGACGGCCATCAGTTTTATCGAACCCAGTCATTCTCATTCACACACCACTGACCAACAGTGGGAGCTTTCAGTGTCTTGCTCAAGGACACTTCGACATGAGACTGCAGGAGCTGGGAATCGAACCCTCGACCTTCCAATTGAGAGGCGACAACTCTACCACTGAACCCAATCTGAATACGTTCTGACTCACCTGACGAGTCCATTAAAACATCTTATTTCAGGATATTAAAAGACAAAATTATGCCTGAATAGCCTGTAAAGAGGAAAAACTGTTTAATCTTCTAAATCTGTGTAAGAATTTTTTTTTTTGTTAATTGTCTTAATGGCCCTGTCAGGTGAGTGTGTGTCATACAAAGTCCAAAAAGACGATTCCTCTAAAAAAACAACAACACATAAATACTTGTTTAGATATCAGTTTTTGCAGTGCCGAGGCAAAAACTTCCAGCCGAGAATGAGACATTAAGAGTTACTACATGGCCAGCAATGGGTGTGGGGATTGAATTACTGTCACTCTGTTTTCCTCTACACAAAGAAAGCTCTCCTGCAACTGAAACACCAGTCAACAATCTTCCTGGTACTACAAACAGGCAAACTGAGCAGCACAGTTTTCATACCAAACTCCAGCTTCAAGCCAACAGACAGATTTTTTTTTTTTATCTAGAATCTGTAAATACATAAAAGACACACTGAGCAATGAGCACTGTTAGCAAAACAGCCACTTATTGCTACGTTTGAATTTAATGTTTGCCATTCATCAAGCAAGGCTGCATACGAAAAACCTAAAATGCACCAAAGGTCACTTAGCTATCCAGAAATACCAACTTTCTTTGAACATTATTTAAATTTTTAATGCAGCCAGAGCTCTTTCCCCAATTGATATTCTGCACCAGTGTTGAGCAAAGACCAGAGCCCAGCAGGTAGTTCAGGAGGTCCAGGTGATTAGAGCAATCACAACAAAAGCAGAACCGGACAAGCTTTGCCTGCAAAGAAATCCACAGCACCCACAGAGTAAACACATGATTGGCTGCTCTTCATTAGCAAAATGACCACTGGTAGCATCTTTAGATATCAGCATTAATAACTGTGAATAGGCAGCTCGGATAACAAGGCAGCCTCCACACAAATACAAAAACACAAACAAGTGCCCGCACTGCTCCCTCTGCATGGTAACAGCCACCACTCACCCACACACTGTTTAAAAATGTAAGGCTTTTAAGAGTCCCTCCAGGATGCCCTTAGTTTTTATGACTTTTCAGTTGTCTTATTTACAGAGAATGGATGGAACAAGCACTTTGGGTGGCCTCCACAACCCAAGAGATAATCTCTGTTTGGGGTGGTATGACGCTTTGAATGCAGACACTTAATCAGTTTAAGATTTCAGCATATCTCTCTTAAAATCTGAGAGTGCATTGGCTCTGACAGGATGCAGAAAACAGGTGCTTATGATAGGGCTGCGTTCATTTCAGACAGCTCCAGACAAAAGAATTCATATTTTAACGTTCAACTCTCAATTCTCCAACAAGCTCAAGAGGGTTTCAAGTCTTATGCTAGATAGATTTGATTTTATTCGTCTGTTTAATCCACAAGTCGTTCCTTTCTCTGCAGAAGGTCTGCACGGTTCACAGGCTTTAATTTTGTATAGATTATTTCATGGAGCACTAGTGCCCTCTGTCAGCCTCAGGAAGTATTCCGCCCCATGGTGCTTCTCTTCTGCCCGGCTTCTCTATGCTGGAACAAAACATTCAAACCATTTAAGGGTGATGAATTCATTTGTTTTTTTTAATCGTCATTTCATGTTTGCGCTGATGCAGGAATAGCATTTGTACAAGTTCCCACAGTGTCAAAATGAAAAGAAAAACCTGTGGGTGTGTAGACAATAGGTTCATTTTGAGGTGAAAGTGTCTCAAAGCAGCTCACCTGTCAGCTCAGTTCATGTGTGTGCAACTGAAAACTGACTGTGGTGAAGCCACCAGGCGCTCTGCTCCCCACTTAGCTGTATTTGATGTATAACAGTTTCCAGTCAGTATCTGTCTGTGGATCTTTTTTTTTTTCCCATCTAGCACAAATAGATAGAAGGTTTGCGAGGTTTGAGTAACAGGAAGTGAAGGATACTTTATTATACATTGCAGGATATTTTTAAATTACTGGTAATACAGTTGCTAGATAGATCTATATATATAGATATCTCTATATCTAGATATCTATATGCTAGATCTCTCTCTCTCTCTCTCTCTCTCTCTATATATATATATATATATATATATATATATATATATATATATATATATATATATATATATATATATATATATATATATATATATATATATATATAAATATAGATATAGATATAGATATTTATATAGCTATAGATATATAGGGTTAGGGTTTAGGGCTCGGTTACGGTTAGAGTTATAGTATATCTATATATCTATATCTATATATCTATATCTATCTATCTATCTATCTATCTATCTATCTATCTATCTATCTATCTATATCTATATATATTATATATATATATATATATATATATATATATATATATATATATATATATATATATTCTAGGATCAGACACACGGCAAGATCTGAAGTTATTTATATAGCACATTTTGGCAACAAGGCAATTAAAAGTGATTCACAGAGAAATGGTCAGCAAAACGTATTAAAAGAAATAATCAAAAATTTATTGAAAAGACCAAAAAATCAAATGAAATATAATAAAATGTTAGTAAAAATCTACGAGCTGCATTAACCTGATGAGTCCAGAATTTTTTTTTTCACTTCAGTATAATGAAAGACAAAAGTGAGGCTTGAATTCCTTAAAAAAAAAAAAAAAAAAAAAAAAAAAAAGAAATGTAAATCAAGATAGAAAATTTGCTTGTCCGTTTTGACGTTGACGAATGACGTCTTAGTACAACAAAAAACTAAACAAGTCAGTTTTTCTTTCCCAGTGGGCTACTTTTTGGCTAATGTTTTTGCAGTGCTTGAAAGTCTTTTAAAAGAAAAGTGGAGTTGATCACCTGACAGTCAATGAAAATTCACTTATTTCAAGTATAAAATTTTTGCTCTATCAACACCACACTAACAAAACCCAATCCACTTGTTTCATTGCCACAAGAATCAAGGATGATTTTTTTTTACTTTTATTTCACTCCAACTCAATTATAGCAATTACATTTTCACCAGCCTCAGTAGGTTTTCTCTCAATTATTAAGGCTTGAAAAAAATTGCTGTTGCAAGACTATAGATGAAGTTAAAAAAGAGATTTTTTTTTCCCCCTGACAATGATTGGCACTCAAATCTTAAAAGGCCCTGCTGGATGCATTTAACTGGTGAGCAGTAAATGTCACATATGCCTGCCCATTTATTTGTCCACACGATGCTATGTGAAGCAGCAGCTGGAGCAGTTAAGTGTTGTTCTGCAGGTGGCCAGGAACTTTTTTATCCCCAGTGCTGGTCCATTTTACTGACGTCAGTAGCTCTGATTTTGCTTTATTTAGCTCATTGAGATTTATTTTTCAAGAGAGTTCTGGCCAAGACAGACAGCTGCATATTCCCTGAAGTTTCCTACAGGTAGAGAGCAGATACACACAAACTCAACACCAGAGGTGGCTGGAAAAAGTGAAACAAGTCAGATCCTATTTTTTTTTTATATAAATGTTCCAGGTTAAAGGAGCAATGACCTCAAATACTTCTGAAAAAAGTGGAGCAGAAGTTGGGATGAAGGTTGTAAGTCCCTGTGCATAAGGTGTAAATTCCTGAGTCAGGTGTCTGATGGAGTTAGGAGGGAGACTTGCAGTGCTTAACTGATTTATTTGGACTACCACACAGTGTAAGGTGTTTGCCACCATTGCCCTAAATTAACAATAAATTGCTGACTACCAAAACACTTTTTATGTTTCTCTATAATATGTTAGTCCACCTGCATGTGCAAGCTCTTTAATTAAAATGATATTTAATGATAAAATATATTTTTTAATGTAATCCATGAATTTTCAAATGCACTTTCACAAAAAGGCAGAAAAGTGAAGCAAGTTATTATTTTTTGATTGACAAATTACTATTACTATTACAACTATTTCCTTATGTTCCTGAGATGAAAGAAATGTGTTTTAATCAATCAATCTTTATCAATCAATCTTTATTTATATAGCGCCAATTCATAACAAACGTTATCTCAAGACGCTTTCCAAACGTTAACAGGTCTAGACCTATAAGTGATAATGAATTTTATTAACAGAAACCCAACATCAAGACAAGATAAGAAGTCTGATCTCATCTTAACCCACCATGAGTACAGCACTCTGCAATATTTAGCAAGTTACAATGGAGAGGAAAAACTTCCCTTTAACAGGCAGAAACCTCAGACAGAACCAGACTCATGTTAGACAGACATCTGCCTCGACTGTGTTGGGATTAGAGAGAGAGAGAGATGGGGGGGGGGGGGGGGGCAGAGAGACAAAGACACAGGGAGACATAAACACAGAGTCCATATTTCTGTGTTGTAGAGATGATCACGTTTTAGTGGTCGTCTGTCGTTGTTGATTCATTTCTGGTTTCTCAGGGAATTCCAGTTTTCTGATCTGGGTATTAAAACATGGATTCAGTTTGAAACTCTTCATTTCTGTTCTAAAGGGTTAAAAGTAGTTGAAGCACTCCATTATGCTGGGCGGTTTTATCATTTGTATGATAGCTTGTTTAATAAATTTGTGAATAAAATAAGGAGTAAAGGTGGCAGATAGATGCTGGTGTGGTTTTGCTGTCTCGCGCCCCATGAAGCTCTCCTTGCGTCAGTGTAGGGACACACTGATACAACCAAAACAGACTCCTTCAAGTTTTCATCAGTCTCCTTTCACCGAGTATACAAAGTAATCATGACCTTTCTTGAAAAATTGCAATTTTTCTCCATTTCTTAAATCTTAGTGGTCAAAGTTGAACTAGTTTGACATTTTGCTGCTCAGATTATGCTGTTTTTCAAGAGACCTTTCAGCTAATAACACTTCTGGCTGTGTTTCATGAAGTCACTCTAGTGCCAGGACCTTGATATTGAGTATTCTGCTCTTTGTCAGGATTACAGTCACATCATAAACGACAAAGAGCCATCACTGAAGTTGTAAGCTCCACCTGCTCTTTGTCTGTTTCACTTTTCTTATACTCAGGAGTCCTTTTAATGGGATTTTAGGGCTAAGGCTTTTTCTGCATCATCACACTAAGGGACTGTGTGGATTAGTTCTGTCACCTGTGAAAGCCATTCAATTCCTTTTCCTGGTACCAAATGAGAAACATCACACCTTGTTTCTCTTTTTCTCTTTCAGTTCTATAGAAAAACCGTGATAACTTTCCAGGTAAATGAAACATGCTAATAACTCTGCTAACTATACAGGCAGGAGTAAGACAGAAAGGCAACTTCTTTAAGTGTCAGAATCACCCCTGAAGTGAAAATCATTTTATACTTTATTATATGCACTTAATGTGTTGAAGGTGTGACAGTGTGTTTTTAGAGAAGTAATGACAGTCCAGCAGAGGGAACCATTTATCCTCCTAATGAAATGGGATAATATCATCTTGCTGAGCTCATTTCGAGCAGAGGAGATGAAATGAAATTGTGACACGTCTAAGAGCACTTCAGCAGCACTAAAGGACACTCTGACACTCTACAACAATCACAAAGGACAAAAGTCCACATTTAAGAATCCAAACTATGTGATTTCTTTTTTTTTAAATCTGACTTTCAATTCATCAGCATAGTTCAGTAACAAAATAAAAAAAATGCACCTAACCCTGTTTCTTTGGCCCGCTGACAATACCCATTTTTCACCATTAGGGGGAGCTACAGTGACAGAGAGGTGATGTAAAGCAGTGTAGAAAAGGTGCAGCATTACCTGACTGTACAGAGGAGCAGGATAAAAAAAGAGCAGTGATTAAAACATCATGAAGCAGATTCTCACCTCCTGTTGGATTATAGCTCTAAACTTTGATTTAACAGAAAGTGTCACGATTCTGAACAGGAGGCCTTCTGCTTCCACATTGTTTATAATATTAGTTTTACTTCAAACACTTTAAACACTCTGGGACTGCTCAAGGTTCTGCTAATGAAGTTGAAATGTGGATACATTTAAGCTTACTAAAATCTGATTCTTTATTGTGTTGAAATGCTGAGTCAGTGTTATCAAGTGTGCTAATCCACTCAAACTCATTAAATTTCTTAAACACATTACTTCTGCTAACTTTAGTTAACAGACTCTTGACTCTTCCTTAGACTTTTATTTACATATTCTTTTTTTTCTCAATCATTTACTGTTTTTGTGATTTCACTGTTTGAAATGTCTGTGAAATGTAGTTCTTTTAACACCCTTTAACTACCTCTATGTTTTAACCTTTAATTTCACTTTTTAAATGAAAGGGATATTGCGTCATTTTTAACTTTTTAAAGTTCCATCCAAGAAAAAAAAAACAAAAAACTTTGTATTTTTTATGTTGTTAGGGCACTAAGATCTGAAACCACAACTCAGTTACTCAGTTTAACACATTTCAATGAGACATAGCAACTCAAAAAATGCTCCACCAAACGCTTGGTGTGTAGTTATATACTCATGGACTGTATATAGAATGGATGGTATAACTCCGGTTTTTACCATTTTATGGTTTTAAAGCCAAACAACTTCTGTTATGGGCGCCACCATTGTGCAGGGTTGTGGTAGCAACCTCAATTTGAGCAGAGCAAGATGACGTCCAATTTGTTTTACAGGCTATGAGTTTACTGAACCTCAAGGATTCAGAAAACAGTTTTTATCTTGTGATGAGGAAGTCTCAGTCATCTGACCTTCAAAGAACCCTCGACTTCACCTTTGGGCTTTTGAAGGACCAAGGACCCACCCTTGAAGGAACCTTGCCTTTGATGCTTGTATTGACTGGACCGGCTGAACTGAACTGAGACAATCTGAAGCCTGTACTACGCTACTACAAAGCTGGATTTTGTCTTATTGAGGTAACTTCAGGGGTTTTTTTTGGGTCATACGAAACTGGTTCACTTCTTAGTGGGATAAGCCACCATGGTAACTGATGCTGAACAGCTACCCTGCTGTGGCTCAGTTGGTAGAGTTGTACCCCACAATTAGTAGGTTGTGTGTTCGATTCCAGCTCCTGCAGTCACATGCCGAAGTGTCTTGAGCAAGAATGTGTATGAATGTGGTGTGAATGGCCCCATGAATTAATATTGTAGAATCATCATGAATTTACACATTAACAGTCAGAAATGTTCAGCCAGGATTCCTTTCTGGCTTTTGCTGTGTCAACAGTGTTTCCTCTGTCCTGGAGAATGTATTTGGATTTTCATAGTTCTGAAGAATTCACTTCTCACAGTAAGTTAGGGATACTGTGAGGTCCTCAGTAGATTTCGTACATAAGGTGTTTGTTTCACTTCAGTGATTTTTGGGATAGGGAGCCAAGTGTGTTTGAGAGATAGACACACCTCATTTAGTGTTTTCCATGTGATGGTCTCTCTGTGTACAGTGAGCCTCACATATTGGGGCCAATACCAAAAAAATACAAAAAGACAACCCCCCTTTTCATGTGGCATCAATTTCAACATTCTGGGGGTATAAAAGCTGGTACTGTCAGTAAGTCATTCCCAGTTCATCATTCAAGCAGCCATGAACACACATCTTCACTTAACAGATGAGCAGCACCACCTGACCATAGCACGCCCTCAGGTCAGTAGCAGACAGTCAGATGTTGCTCGTGAACTTGGTTTGTCTCAAAGTGTCATCAGCAGACTTGCAGCAAGACACAGAACTACTGGCAGTGTTGGTGACAGACCCAGGAGTGGAGCCCCACAAGTGATGGACCACAATGATGACCAGTACCTAAGGACCTATGCACTCAGACACTGTTATGACACTGCCACACAGCTGCAGGCCTCTTTACGTGCAGGTGACTCCACTGACACCAAGACACCACCGTGACCGTTTGCAGTGGGCACAAGACCATGTCTTTGTGTTTGTTTTTATAACATTTGTACAACTTGCTCTGAGCTTGTTGGAATTTAATACTATTATTTAAGAGTTGTATTTTTTCCATCTTGTTTGAATTGCCGTGCAAAGAATTATGGGATCTGTTGGGCCATGAAGAATGTTACTGTTATATCCTCTGCAGTCTGGGAAAAGACAGACTCTTTTGAAGGCCACATTTTGAGGAGCCTTTGAAAGTGGACAACCTTTGACGCATTGTAATAATGCATTTGGTCTTCATATGTAGCACTTTGAAGGAATTCAGACAGCCTAACGCACTAACAGAAAAAACACTTTCTCTTGTTGTGGGCATTTTTAAAGTTCTTCTGTTATGGACACTTGCCTTCTTCAGCCACATCTTTTTCTTTTGTCTAATTTCCCTCACTTCACCTTTTCTGGATTTAACAGCTTTCAAATGCAGCGATTCGACTGGCTTCACCATTTCTCACCTGATTCTTTGTTCAGCTTCTAAACTATGCACCTCCTTCAGCTGACAAGTGCGTGTAATTTTCACATCCATCCCCCTTCAATTTTTAAAGATTCAAACTTTCTTTATAAAATTTTCAAGGATAAGATAAACTGGCAAATCCACACAAACGCACTTGGCTTCAACAGCTTAAACTTCTGCATACTTTCACTTACAGACTTCATTCACACTTCAAACAGATTTTGTTTTTAACCCTTGTTTGCTCCGATGAAGTCAAATTAAGCAGTTTCACAAATTCTCATTTCACGTTTTCTGCATTTTCAGCTTCAGCATTTAATGCATATGATGTAAAGAAATGCAACTTTTCTAGTGGTCTTTGTTTTTTCTCTGATTAGACATATCCATTTTACTTTTTTTTCTGTTTCTATAATTGTAGTTTAATTAAAGTTTCTCTTTGAATCTTCTGAAACACAGGCTTGTCTATGGTGTGCAGGATGGTGTTGGTGGTCAACAATCTAACAAAACTAAATCCCCCCACGAACGCCAGCATGTACAAACCTGTGCTCTCTGTGGAGATAATCATAACCTCATATATAAATTCTGCTCACACAAATGTAATAAACTCATGAATAAATTCAAGGCTTATGCAGTGTTGACAGATGCTAGTGTGTCTGATGTTAAAGTCACACAGAGTTCCTCGTAAAGTTTTTGGATGAGGTTTGTCGACTTAACTGGAACAAAGGTTTCGTCACCTCCACTAAGCAGGAGATCAGGGAACAGCTACCCTGCCCCCTAGAGGGCTGTAACCAAATCTTTGTAACTTAGAAACATAAAAGTTGTTATTACTAAAAGATTAAGGGTATGAATTCTAGTCAACACATAAACAAAGTCATATAATCCTTTAAAGCCTGACCCACAACCTACTATCAAGACCCCACATTTCTGGTGTCCCTGATTTCTTATGACCTCTCTCGCCTGCACAGACCTAGATTTGCATAGCACCTGGACTGCAACCTTAAGTGAATGTCCCTGTCTGTTTGTCCTGCTCCCTGTTTGTCTTGTCCTTTCTGTCACTATATTGCCCTTAACTCACACTATGGTGTAACACAGCCCTCCCCTTCAGCTCACATCGGGGTTTAAATAAAGTTTGATTTGATGGAGTAGCCTACAGGGAGGGCTGGTGATGGTCACTAGTAGCAGTGAATCATATGCATGTATGTGCATGTATGTGCATGTATGTGTATGTATGTATGTATTTATGTATGTATGTATGTATGTATGTATGTATGTATGTATGTATGTATGTATGTATGTGTGTATGTATGTATGTATGTATGTATGTATGTATGTATGTGTTTATGTATGTATATGTATATATATGTACGTCTTCACCGCTGTCACTGCTAGAATAAAAAAAAAAAATCAATGCATATGTCTTTTAAACGCTGTCACCAGACACAGTGCTCAGCTAAAAAGATAATGCAGACAAGGGGAAAAAAATAAAAAAAAATAAAAAAATAAAAAATAAAGCCTGACCCAAAAAATAGCCAGAAATTTTTTTTATATATTTTTTCCAACTTAAATGTTTATTAACCCTTTTAACATTATCCCAAAAAATGTCCTGTATCACTTTGTTTATGATATAGGTTTTGTATCACATCTGATAAATAGGCATCTTTTTTAGTAAAGTTTTTAGAAAATATTCATTCTTGTGTGGATGATTTCATGAGACTAGCTATTTTGAAAAGGGCCAAAATACAACAGCTGCCTGCCGTGGATTGATAACAGGTTAAAAGGTTTAAATGAAAGTAATTGTCATGTTGATGAGACAGGTTTTCAAACTGCATGTATCAAATGTGATACTTTCAGCAGTAAAGCGTTCAGTAAAAGAAAAAAAAAAAATTAAGTTAAACTACAGCCAAAAGCAAATGTGCTTAAATAGCATGTAGCCTCTTAACATGGAAGAGTGTGATGCATAAATTTCATGAGAAGACCACCAAAACCCAATCACAAAAAAAAAAAAAAAAAAAAGGTGCCCTTGTATGAGTACATTATGATCACTGGAATACGTGTCATATAGGCTCCCTCAAAATTTTGTCATGTTGGGGAAACAAAAAATCATCTCGTCTTTAAAAGATAGGCACACAGTGCAAAAACTGAAATCAAAGCGAGGTTTACATTTTATTTTTGGAGAAAATTGTCTCATTAGACTTGTTAGCCACACTGGCCTGACAAGTCCAAGAAACATTTAATTTCATGATATATATATATATATATATATATATATATATATATATATATATATATATATATATATATATATATCTGTTCCTATACATATATACATGTATCATGTATAGGAACAGATAAAGGTAGTTCATTTAATTTTCCAAACATTCCTGTTGATTCCTGTTAATTTCCATGGAAAGTTTCCAACTTTGAACATTCCTGGAATTTTGCAACCCTAATGAAATCTCTCGATATTTGCATATGTACTTTTTTTTTATTTCAAATGAAAAAAAGAATTAACTGTCTATAATTTGTCTATAGTTTGGTTAAACTGTAAATCAAAGAGACATTACTTAAATATATAAAGCTGTAAAGAATCTAAATTTGGCCACTCAGCAGCACCCTCTACTGCTCCAATGACAACCAACGTAATGCCATGTGAACTGAAACAACATAGTGAGCTGGTAAAACGTATTAATCTACACTTTTCCACTCAATGTGTGTCTAACACATATAGGCCAGAGAAATAGGCCATGTGGTTGCAGAGTCTTCCTTCACTGATTAGAATCTGACCATGCTGAGTCAAATCTCTGGTGTTTCCAGACGTAAAACTCAAAGTGAAAACCAAGTTAATCAGATATAGACTGGTTGATTGATGCTCCCACTTCTTCTCACTTTGATAAGAGAAAAATATCCTTAATACAGTACTTTTTTCTTTGTTACACTTGGTTGAATTGCAGGTTCAAATGACTCATATGGACAATAAAAGTGTGTAATGGAATACGGTAGTAAGAAAATGTTCCTCATTAGTCCTTGAATGATGTGTCATGCTCTTGATGACATACATTAAATGTAACATGCATGACAAGCGTTATCATATTCAAGAGAATCCTCATCAAATTTTCAAACTGCATTCCTATTAAAAAGGTTCACTATAATTCTTGATTTCATTTATTTATTTATTTTTTGGCTGATGATGTTTAAAATAACAAATAAGCCGGTTGTGATTCTGACACCATTCTATCACTCCTTCATAACTGTCTGTGTCTGAGATTTGATGTATTCAAATCGCTGCTCGTTGTTCCTCCTCTTTAAATGTCACTGGAACATGTCTTACAAACGGTATGTGACTGATCTTTCACAGAGACAGTGTTGTACTCCCACACTGACGGCATTTTCCTTCTCGTCTGACCATAAAAACAAAACAGACTTTGTCAGAAAAGTGACTTCTTCTGACGGATAAAAAACAACTTTAGGTAGCGTTTAACTAACTTGTCAGTCTTAAATTGATGTGACATGACAGGAAAACACCAGCAACTGGCATGGGTGCATGGCACACTATTTGCTGATTGTTGTCTGGCAGCAGGGGAAATATTCACTGATACTGATCGATGAAAATTGGTACAGCCCTGGTTATTACAGTAGCTCTTAGCCTGTTGGGTTTAAATGAGGTCAGACAAAAGAGAAGCTGTTACAGTTTTCAAATCTGGGCTCTGTGTGTTACCAATCAATGAGTTAGTGGAGCCTCCATCGGCAAGACAGGAAGTTAATCTGTATGTGATATGTTTCCTTTTTACTTGGAAGGAGCTGATGCACTTGTTCCTTGATGGGCGTAATTCCCATTTTTCTAATTATAGACTTAAAATTAGCTATACTCCTTGGTCAAAGGGAATGAACTGCTCTCTGACTAGTCTTACTGGAACATCCCAATCAAACGTAGAGCTACTTAGCAAGAACGGACATGCAATGTTAAATCAGTGGTTCACATGGTTTATCCACAGGTCCACACTTAAACTCACGTCATTAACTGTGACAATTTACTTGACTTCTTAGATTATAGAAACGTATTCACTCTCGCTCATTAGGGAGGCTCTGATCCAATCCTGGAATTGGGTATCTGTCTGATACAAATCCAACAACTCTGAAAGCAACTTGCAATATGTGCAAAGTTAAATTCTCTCTTATCCACTGTTGGGGTTTCTACGTTCAATTGTAATTTCTGTTAGAATATGGGATTTACCCACCACTCATTTACACATTCATACTCCCATAAAATAATGATAAAGTCAATTTTAATTTATTTTTATTTCATTTTTTAAAATGATCATCCTCATGTTGAGGAAAAGAAAATAAATTAAGAGGCATTTTTAATTTACAACAACAAAGTCCAAGAACCACACTGAAAAGCATGTGTATTTCTGTTTGTGGGGCTAAATTACAGAAAGGTCTTGAAGTTGGGTTTAAATCCATTAAATATCTTTTCCAATTCAAACAAAAAAAAACCATGAGTATTAGAAAAGAATAATAAGGAGGAGGGGAAATGAGAAGTCATTTCAAGGGATGTTTTAGCATCTTTCAGCTTTATTTTGTTTGCTTTGGAAAAGAGTTGTAAGAGCAAGTTATGTGTGGGTTCATTTTTGAAGTTTTGCTTATTTATTTGTGTCGACTGTGGCTGGATATGGATAAACTCTGCTTCTTCCATCCCCATTTCAAACTGAGATGGTTGTTTTGTTTGAGTCTTTGTTGTTGTAATGTCTTTGTTAGGTTGTTTGTTGGTATTGGTTTGGTTTGATTTGTTTGAAATAAGATTTTTAAATATGCATTGTATTAAGAAATAGAGAATTTAATACAGGTATTGGATTGGGTTAGTATCTATATGCGGATACCAAAGCACTGGTACTGGTATTGACACTGGGACTTACCAAGGTTTTAGATAAGTTATTAATCTTCTGCCAAAGAAACAAGGTGCATTTAACTCAACTTTTATGATTCTGATAGCATTTACTTCATGAAGTAACATATGTGCCAGTCTGTGTATCAGCTTTTAGCTGTTAAAAGCCTGACCCATCAAAAAGTATCCAGAAATAGTTTTGGGAACTGAGATGTTTATTGACCCTTTTAAGAAAAAAATATCTACTATATATATATATATATATATATATATATATATATATATATATATATATATATATATATATATATATATATATATATATAGTTGTTAAGTTTTTCACTTTTTTCAATAGTGCATGAATAGCCTTGAATAAATTTTTTGACAAATTTTTTTAAAAAAGTAAATTTTTATTGAATACTCTGACAATTTTTAAATAATCCAGTAGCATTTGCTTTTCAAAAAAAGCAAAACAAAGTTTTTTATTGATATTTGGCCAAATAAAAAATGCATTCCAAAAAAAAAAAACCTAAAGTGCATTAAAGTGGATAAACCCACAACAAATGAATTATTGTCCTTTTGGCACAAGTCTGCTTAGCCACAGTAGATAGGCAAATAATGTAAACGGGAGGCTCAAGTAAACCTCAATAAGTGTGTGCTTGTAACCTCATACACTTCTAGAGGTACACAACATATCCGAGGCCAGAACTGATTAGTCAATAACAATACTTCAGCTTCAAAATAAAAAGAAGAAAACTATGACATCTGAGACATCTTAGAACTGTTTTATACAGACAAAAACATTAACAACTGTGCCTGTATGTTAGTGTAAAGAGTGAAAAGAGGATATGTAAATTGGAGACATGTTTACTATCTTCTTTCTTCATGCAGACTATTTTAGCATGTTCTTTAATGGCTGTTATAATGCTGTTTACAAGTGTTTACAATAATGTTTATATCTTGTTATTAGATAGGGACCTAGGGGGTGCTGTACAGAGAGTGGGGGAGAGAAAAAGGAGAGGAGGGAAGTCGTGGTGGTTGTCGGACAGTGAGTAGGAGAAGTTCACTAAAAGTTATGAGAAAGACCCAGATTGTGTTTGGACTGATTTATTCATTAATCTACACCCACGTTGCTTACATTAGCCCCAAATAAAATGCTTAAGAAATCTGGCCCATGATTGAACCTATACTGACCCCTGCTGTAGGCATTCAAAAAAAAAAATGCATTCAAGTGCATTGAAAAAACCTAAGTGCAAATAACAAATGAACTGAGATAATGAACTATTGTCCTTTTGGCAAAGGTCTACTTAGCCTACTCCTTCAGGAACAGTGGCAGGTTCTTCTTTATGAACAGTAGCTTCTCTGCTTTGTCACATGTCAGTCTATTCCTCCTCTCATCAAGGACACTGGATGCAGCACTAAACAGCCTCTCAATATCTGTGCTTGTGCATGGAGAAGCCAAGTACCTTGGAATGGAAACAACATTGAAGGTTCAGTCCATTGTTCTCAAGCAATAAAAAAATAATAATACAGAAAATAAAACCAATCCCTTTGCCACCTATCAGCTTGTTTTAAATGTTAATGTACGTCACATTTCACTTATGCACTTCCATTGCAGTACTCCTATATTGTTTTATATTACATTAAATTATACATTTTGTTTTTACAACTGTAAACTACTTTGTAGTAATGTTTTGAAAAGTGCTGTAAAACTTATTGACTGTTATTACCTGCGTGCCATTTGTGCTAAATCAGGAAAGCAGCCTCGGTGGGTCCTCCAATATGTTTGAGGATTCTCCCTCCTGGGGATGAGGACCTCTGACAGGCAACAGTCCAGCTGCTGAGCAGTTGCACTCCTCTGCGTGGAACCTGGATCGTTTTCCTGGAGGATCTCTTTGAACATGTCAGAGAGTGAGGGCGCACGCACTGCCTCTGTGGTGCAGATTCTTTTTGTCTCTGCGCCCTTTCCCCCCTCTCTCTGTGTCACTTCACTGTCTCCATGTGGCTTTAATGAGTCCAATTCAGCCTGGACCATTTCCCTTACCCTCTGTTTTTTCTCCACATCTGTGTAGTGATCCTTATATTGTGGGTCAAGCAAAGTTGCAATGCAGAACAGTGGTTCAGAGTCTGCCTGATTAAGACGTCTGTTGACAACTTCTAACGGTGCACTTTTAGTGGTTTTGACTCCGTGGTCCGTTTCAGCTTCTTTCTTGAGAAGACACGTGATTGCTGCAAGTAACGGGATAACATCTGCTGCTGATGCATTAGATGAACTTATCTCCTTTGTTACCTGCTCAAACGGGGAGAGAAGAGAGAGTGTGTTCTCGATTAACACCCACTGGTATGTAGCGGGCAGATCATAATCTGCTACATAGGCAGCCAGGACTTGTTTTTGTGCCAAAAGGCTCTCTAGCATATAATATGTACTGTTCCACCAAGTGCTTACATCCTGCTGGAACCTTTTTGGTGGAATTCCAAACTGTTCTTGAACAGACTGGAGGCGAGAATAAGCAAGGGGGGAATGCTTAAAATGACCTACAATTTTCCTAGTTGACCGCTATCTGTAAAGTGTTGGCTATGCACTGTATGCCTTTTAGGTCACTGTCTTCCATCGCTTTCGCCATGTTTCAAGCATAATCACTAACTACTACATGCACTTTAGCCTAGTTGATGTGCCAAGCTTCAAACATCCTGGTGAATGTGTCGGAGATGGCTGCTGCCGTAAGCCATCCTCTGAACTCCTGCGAGTGAAGTACAGTCTTTTGTAACTTGAAATTCCGGTTGACCCATTGCGCAGTTAACGTCGTGGGGCGGACATCCAAGCTCCATGTCTGTCGGGAAGCTGAGAACGGCATCATAATCTTTAACCAAGAGCTCGTGAACGCGAGTTGCAATACTGCCGCACATCCCCGGCAAACAAATGTCAGAGAAATACCGTCTGCTCGGTATCGTGTTACGGGGCTCATTGTGTTCCACAAGCCTCTGAAAGCCAATGTCCTCAACAACACTAAACGGTTGATCATCTAGAGCCATGAACTCCATTAGCTTCTTTGTAATTCCGTTAGCTTTGGCATCGTCCTTTGCGAACTTTCTCGTCTTTTCAAAGACGTCGGCCACAGGCGGAGTGGGCAGGCTGGCACAAGAAGCTCTCCTTTTAGCTGCTGCAGCCGTCTCTCTCTCTCGTACTCAGCATGCTGTTCAGGGTGTTTGGCTTTTAAATGACAAATTAAAGCAGTCGTGCTGAAGGTCTTTGCAGAGGAACCCCCTCTAGATAGTTTGGTTGATCACTCATTGCAAACTGCAATTCTTTTCTCACTCTCTAACAATTAAAAAAAATATCTCCATACCGCCGAGGTCACCACGCCACTGCACGTTGTTTGATTGTATCATTGCTTCACACGCTACTATTCGGTTACTGAATATTCGGTGCAACCCTAATTTATATTTATATATATTTTACATAGTAACGATTTCAATGTTATTCCTACCACAACTTCTTGAAATTTAGCTATGATTTTTCTTAAAAAAAAGGGTGTGCGTAATTTCCTGACAGTAGCCATTTTGAAAAAGGGCCAAAATACAACTTTAGCTGCCCGTATGTTAATCCTCAAAGGGATAGAATACATTTCTCTCATTTACCCTTTTTTTTTTTTAAACAGATTTTTAATGAAAATGTTTATCATGTTAATGAGATAGATGTTCTTTGAAACCCAAGTATCAAATATGATATGTTCATAAATAAAGGGTTAACAATGCTATGGTCCTACAATAAAACCTGCATTTTTTTTTTTTTTTTTTTTTTTTCCTACTGTGCTCGATTATACAATGTCAGCCTCACATGTCTAATTGCCTTCATCCCAAAAGTTACAGTCCAATGAATTCAAGAGAGGGACCCATGCTAACTGCTAATTTTAACTTTTCACAGATTTATCTGTGTCTAAGCAACGGAAAATTGTTCCAAAACTTTGTTGGCACAACACTGATAGTGCACCATAGATCACAAGTTCATCTTTCAAAAATATCTGAACTTTTTTTTTTCTTTTTTTTTTTTTTACATCTTTTACTCTAAAATAATTATTTTATTGTATTTGTTGACTCATATTTTATAAATCCAGGACTGCCCGGACTCATTATTTAACAATACTTCCATCTTTTTGCACTCTGACATGTTAGATAATATCATTCGCATAAATGTAGTTATAATTACTTAAACAGATGTCTAATTACAGCAAATGCATCTGCTTATCACGTGTTAGCTTATAGATAGGTACAAAAGAAATATTCACAGTATTTGTTCTTGACTCGCCTCCTCTCTATTCCCTTAAGAGACACTTTTCGACAGTCATGCTCTGGTCTCCACGGGAATTCAACCTGTCTGCAGCTTTGGGAATAAGAGGCCCCCTTGTAACCTAATCGATCGCCGAGCAGAGACGAAGCAGACCGGGTCCACACTCTGTGATCGGTTTCTCTGTGTCAGACCAACTTCCCAGAATAGCAACTCGGGCGGGCTGCGCTGTGTTGTGCTCTGCTGTGGAGGAGATGGAGGAGGAAGTCAGTACAGCGGTGGATTTAACAACTGTTGCTTTTGCTGCTGCGGAACCAAACTGTCTTTGTGTCGGCGCTGCATGGCGCATGTCGGGCTAGAATGAAGTCTGCTCCATACCGAGACATTCAGTCTGGATCAATGTGCAAGTTCATGGGATTACATAAAGTCCTACGTGTTTAAGGTAATGAAAAGGAGAGCTGGAGAAGCACACGTGCATGAATCGGTTTCCTGGATTCACTGAGCAATCTGTCGCTGCTTTAATGTAACCAGTCAGAATTATTCGACAGAGAATAGAGAGGCTTCAGAGCTGCTGGAGGCGCATGTCTGCGGCAACGGCAGACAAGGAGCGTCTGTCTGGTGAATGGAGAGGCAGACGGGCTCTGCTGTAGACTGCGGTGATCGGATAACCTGTTGAATTGAAGCCGTCAGTCGGCTCCATGCCAACACAGCCAGCGAATACCACTTAACATGAGAGGCACAGCGCGTTGTCAGTGAAAACAGGCATCCCGGTTTAGCAGCTGATGGTTATTTCCAGAGAAGTGCTGTTGTCTGACAGGTAGACTCACTCTGTCCTTACTGATGCCAGTTAAAAATAGTTCTGCCACCTGTTTTTGCCGGTGACACTATTTTTAATTCGACTATTTTAAGTAATATTCAGGAATAACTGTTAAAAGTATATTAAGGGAGGCGAAATCAGATACATTTTAATTGTTCTTGTCTTATTGTCCTGAAAGAAGGGTGGTCACATTCAGCATTTTAACGGTACACTCTAATATTCCCATTTCAAGCTATCATTAAAGCGCGCGAGGCTGCCCTTCAAACCTCGAGTGACATCTCCACAGCAGCTCTTAGACATTTCCTGCCCACGGATTTCCAAGTGTTGAAAACAGCTTGGCTGCTCCCAGTCGCCATGGCTAATTCCTTAGGAACCGGTGGATCCAGTTTGATCCATCCCTCTCTCTTTCTTTCCTACTTGTTGAGTCTTTCCCCCCTCTCTCGGCTTTCCTACTGTAAAAGTGCGTCGTACTCGCCTCTGATCATTTTTTGTAAGACTGGAGAAATGTCTCAAGTTTGAAGCAAGCACAGCTCGGGACGGTTAGGACGGTGTCGGTGAGGTGTTGAGAGAGGAAACCTCGACTGGACGCGCGCTCAGGAGGCTTTGACGCAGCAGCAGTCACCTGTAGGATTTCTAGATGCGCGAAACTTTTCGTTGCTTTTCAGAACTTGCCCAAATTCATGTTCATTTAATTGGGTTTCAGAAATCTTTCTCATAATGATACCGTGTTTCTCTGATTGGTGCAACTGGACGAAACGGTGTTTATAATTTTGTCTTTTTTTTTTTGTTTCCTTCAAGGGAGGTGGAGACAGCTTAGCACCCCCTACCCCAGTCCTTGACTGAAATCACCAACCCAGTTTTGTGCAGGGAAGACGCTAAAAGGTAACGATATGACTGTATTTCTTCTTTTTTTTCTGCACAACACTTTCTTGATTTGCCTTTTTCACCTTGAATCTGTAGCTGGCAGTGCTCTTCTCATGAACTGAGAGTTCAGCCAAAAGGAAAGGAAAGTGGATGAAGTTTCACAATTTAATTCAAAACGCCAACGAATTAAATGACTTTTTTTTTCTGTAAAGATTTTGGGCATTCTGCTTTGCTTCAGTAGACTTCGAACTGTGTTAAAAAAAAAAAAAAAGTTCTGCAATAACATTTTGAGTTGAAGAAGTTGATTGTAGTTGTTCTCTAGCAGAAAACTTAGTCTTATCAGATTTGACTGAAGTGGATATTAATTACTATAATTCTAAATTAAAAGTTATCATCAATATCTAATAGGTTATTTTGACAGTAAGTAGTGGAATAATGATGAGCAGTTTCAAATTTCCTGTTAGTATCTGCTCTCCCCCTCAGTGTTCAAGAACATGCAAAATCTTTCCAAAGAGACATGTATTGAAGTAAGATGCATCATATTTTTTTCAACACCTGTTTTGCACAGATTTTAAATCATAATTTCATTATTCCAACATGCCCATTTTTATTTACATGTAAATTCAGCTGTCTATATTTGAAGTCACAATAGTACAACCGTGCATTTGTATTTGTGTAGTCTTGCTTGTGTGAAATAGGAACCACAGGATAAAAAACAATCAGTTGCTTAATTTCTGCAGAAACAATAGTTCGTCATCAGGTATGGGGTAATTGTGCAAGTTTTTTGAACTGAAATTCAGAACACAAAGTCGATATGACTGCTGTATTTTTATTTACTTCTATTTAAACTGAAGATTTTTATCAAGAACCTGAAACTAAAACTGGACTCGTTTAAAATAGTTCACACAGTGGTTTGCTAAATATATCAGACAACTTCTCCAATGAGTTCTCAGCTCAGACCACCGTCTAATTTGTAATGCACGTATGCACAGAGGAAATCATGCACATGAAGCTGCTAAACGGTCCTACATTTGCATAAACGAATATGCTGGGTGCAGGGTCGAAGTGTTTGTACGAATTCTTCCAATTTCTGGTTGCAGACAGATTTTTTTTATAATGTTTAGGTTGCACAGTTTTTTAAAAGTATATAAAAAAGTATTTGAAAAAAGAAAAATGTATGCATTATAAAAAAGTAAGAAAGAAATGTGGCATTATTTTCATTGCAACGAGTTACTGGAATGTTTTTTTTTTTTTTTCCCTGCAGGGCTCCCAAAGAACTTGAGATGGAGGCTCCTGATGGTCACTGTGCTAGTAAGTGATTTACACACCATGTTGACCCCTACTTTGTACAGAGGACTGATTCAGTTTAGTATATTTAAGTGTTTTCTCTGGGTTAATGTTGATGATTAAGGTTATGATGGTGATGATTTCAGCTATGTGCTATGAGGTTATTGTGAAGATACTGGAGACCTGATATGACCACTATGTCTCCTTTAATACAGTGCTGTCCCCAGAAAAACAAAAACTTTTTTTTTTTTTGCAAAGACAACACTAGAAACATTTCAAGGGATTTTCCCCTAGCACAGTTTTTTGCCTCTTCACATCCTGTTGAGTGCAGCAGATACTGGATATGCTCTTTGTGGTCCTCCATTGCCCTTTGCTGGTTTCCTCTGGGCAGGTCTCTTGCATATCCTATTTGCCTCCCTTGAAGTTTGCTGTGTAGCGCAGATCTGTAAACAGGTGGCATGTTATTTGTGACATCATTGGGGATTTCAGGCCTCCACTGGGTGTTCCTGCTTAAAGGAACACTTTGCAGGCGGGGTAGGGGCGGCGGTGGAAGAAAAAATGGAGGCTCTTCCTGTTCCTGTCCATCCGTGGGTCGCTTCTGAGATGACGCTTAGTTCCATTAGCATGAGCCATCGGAAGAATGTTTGCAGAAGCGGATAGCAAAAGTCTTTGTACCTTATTGTACGCATAAGAAGTTTGAAAGGCTCTTCTACACATTACTAAATACTAGCCCCTCCTACATGTAATTATACACCTTGGCATCATGAAAGTCAGTAATGCACTCTCTCATTTACTGTTGTTCCTCAAAGTAGCACCTTCTCAGCCAATGTGATCATTTTTGATCGATCTGAGCTGTACAGTGAGCAGTTCTGCCAGAAACAGGGGTTTCCTAGTTTGTGTACTACTTTTGATGTTTATTTCTAACTGGTGAAATTCAAGAGTAACATGATCTACAACCCCAATTTAAACGTACTTGGGATGTTTTGTAAAAGGTAAATGAAAACAGAAAATGATTTGCAAATCCTGTTCAACCTAAGTTCAGTTGAATACACTACAAAGACAAACTGATAAACTTTTTTTTTTTTTTTTTTTTTTTTTTTGCAAATATTCACTCATTTTGAATTTAATGCCTGCAACAAGTTCCAAAGAACCTGGGACAGGGTCAACTAAAAACTGGGAAAGTTGAGGAATGCTCCAGAAAACACCTGTTTGGAACAGTCAAGCAAGGCTCAGTCAAGCAAGGATGGGGCGAGGTTCACCACTTTGTGAACAAATGCGTGAGCAAATTGTCCAACAGTTTAAGAACTGATGGATTTGATCATCTACAGTCCATAATATCATCAAAAGATTCAGAGAATCTGGAGAAATCTCTGCACGTAAGCAGCAAGGCTGAAAACCAACACTGAATGCCCGTGACCTTTGACCCCCCCAGGCAGCACTGCATTAAAAACCAACATCATCTCATCTGAGATGGACTGATTAGTGTCCTCAGTTAACAAACACTTATTGAGTGTTGTTAAAAGGAAAAGTGATGGAACACAGTGGAAACATGACCCTGTCCCAGCTTTTTAGGAACATGTTGCAGCCATCAGATTCAATATGAGGGAATATTTGAAAAATAAAAATAAATTTTATCAGTTTGAATAATAAATATCTTGTCTTTGTGATGTATTTAATTGAATATAGGTTAAACAGGACTTGCAAATCATTGTATTCTGTTTTTATTTATGTTTTACACAACGTCCAAACTTCATTGGAATTGGGGTTGTACATTGAAATCCATATATGACATATAAAGGAACATTAGGAGCTAAATGTCTTACTAACTCCCCAGCCTAGTTTCTTACCACATCCAATTGTGATATTTTAGTGTGAAATACCTGAAAATGTAAATAAAAGATTTTTTTTCTTTTCAAGCTTTCAAAACATTATGTTGATTTTTGTTTAGTGACATTTCCAAGGGGGATTTGTTGGCTTTGACCGAATGCTTACCACACTGACAAACTTTCACAAAGTGAGCTAGCTAACCTACAGCTAATGTCTGTGCAGTTTCTGTCCAAATGACTGTTTGGGAACACTGACATATAGTTTGGAAGAATCATAGTGACTAATGGCTGCACCTTTGCTAATGCATACCTTTCTTTTATAATGCATGTGCACATGGCAGGTTTGGTGAGTTTTCTGTTTGGACCAGGTACTTGTCAAATCTGGCAACACTTAGGTTCAGCACATGAACACACAGTAGGGTCTGGAGGACACTGATAAAATCAACTACAGTGAAGCTAACAAATTCACACACATGCAAACTTTTGCACACACTTGTACAATTTAGCAGCACAGATCCAAGTAAAGCAGGAGGCTGTCTTGTGCATGTGTGCATGTTTCCAATGTTTAGCATAACTAACTTAATTTAAATATTTGTGTCGGAGAACGATAATCTACTATTATCCATATTGATGTTGTTATGGTCTATTGGTTAGTTTTGTGACTCAGATTAGCAGTATGAGACAGAGACACTGACACTGTGATTGCAGTAATTGACAGTATTAGTGGTTTTAATTTCTGACTGGCTTTTAGCTTTGTAGAACTAACATATCAAAGAGGTTGCAGTTTTGGAACCCGGAACAGCTTTAATGTTATACTAAAAAATGTGGTGTATCGTGGCTGAATTTGTCAGCCCAAGATGCAGTAAAATGTACAAACACATCATTTCTGCTTAAAGTACCAACTTTTTTTTTATCTAATTCTTTTGTTGTGTAGTGCTTTTGTCATAGCCAGTCTCTATCGCTCAGGATGTTGTACTTGGAGAACATGCACCTTTTTCTCGAAACAACCCTTTACCTTTATCACACACCATCATCATTTTTCAAACGTGCACTTTTTTTTCACACGTAGATTATTCCGGCTCTTTTAGCAAACACTGGTCTCTTTCTAGCACTCAGTCACACCATCTCTTAGCTTTATCGTAATGTGAAAACAATATTAACTCGTCTTTCCTGTGACAATTCACACCAGGAGGCATGTAAAGTTTTAAGTCTCAGAATTTTGTTTTACCTGTCCTCTGTATAAGCTGCTTAACCAAATATCAAACACCTACCAGGCATTATTATAAACTCAGATCTATTCATCACAAAATTATTCAGATGAAGTAATGCAGCTTTTAGCTGGGAATTATTGTAATTTGGCTGTCAGAGTTACAGAGATTACTTAATAATAAGGGTAGTAAAGAGTTTAATAATAAAGTTAATAGTTTACAAGAGTGGACACACCCTTTATTTATATTTCCCATTGTATATTCAGACAGACGTTTAAAAAATGTAGAGTTATGCATGTCCTACACTTGTTTTTTTTTTTTTTTTTTTTTTTTTTTTCTCATTCATACATTTTTTAATACTGGTCATGCTGTGTAAAAATGTAACACGCTTGCAGTACTTCTGATGACCTAATCAACAGTGCTCACTCTAACAAACTATGGCTCACTAATTCCACATGAATAACTAACATGCTGGAGAAAAATAAAGAGAGTAAGTGGAAGATAAAGGTTGAGCTGCCACGTATACACACACACACACACACACACACACACACACACACACACACACACACACACACACACACACACACCTATACATATTTTATATTATGTGCAGACTCCTCTGTGACAGTGACCAAGTGGTAACTTCTGTTTTGATCATAATCAAAGAAATTCGATGATAGGTACAATTACTTCCAGGCACTTAAACATGACATTACTGCGAATTTGTCTTTTGATTTCTGTTCAGTAACATTTGGAAGGATTTGACCGCAGGCTTACCACACTGACAAACACACTGCCACAAATCTAGCTGCTTAACTGACAATAAACATCTGTAAGTCACAGGTTGTGCTTCAAACTGCACACACTTCACACTCTTGAATGCTCCTCAAACAAAACTCTATGTGGCTAAAGGATTGAACCAGATATTTCTTAATTTATTGTCATCTTCTAGTTTTCAGCCCAATGCGACTTGCTGGAAAGGTCTGACAGATGTCTGATTGTTTCCCAGAGATATGTGGTACTCGTATTCTTAAGTCATAAAGCAGTCCATGTGAAACGTTAGCCTCTAGTAAAGTGAAATAAAACGAGTGATAACTGAATGAGCTGCTTTTGTTGTTCTTGTTGAGGAAAAGCTCATGCTATTTTCACTTTTTGCAATTGAGCTAGTTATCAACAATAAAACTCAACTCTAATTATGTCTTGTGACGATGATCTTATTTCATTTAATTATTTAAGAAACATATGAGTAACACTTGCTGGCAGTTGCCTCAAACTTACATCAGGTATGTTTTTAATTCCAGTTTGTGTTGTGAACATTGATTAGCTTCAAGTGAGAAACACTTGTTAGACTAGCTAGCAAAAGTCAGTGTTGCAGCATTGGTATGTAGCTGCAGAGTCGATAAAACAGTGTTGTCATCCTTGCTAGTCAGCACCAGAAATTTTATTATAATAGACCTGAAATTAATTTCAAATTTTGTGTCCAAGCTGCATGCCACGAGTCTGGGCTGCAGCTCAAGTCATTATTGCCAGAATTCTTTAATGCTGTACTACCTGGATGTAAACAGCCACAGATATCAGTTGGCATTTTCTTGCACACTTTGGCATTTTATCGAGAAAAATAAAGTTAAATTTGGATGATAGTTGAGTTTGGTTATTTTGGTGTAAAACTACCTGACTGAAGTAATTTGTAACCAGCACGGGCATGTGGACGTTCACCTTCATTTGAAGGCTGGTAGTGCTAACTCTGCTAATGTTAGACAAGCGCCAAGTCTGTGATCACATGTATTGTCATTTAAAAAAAAAAAATGTGCCCAGTTTTGAATGCTTTATTTTCCTCAGGCTTTTCAAGCTGTCAGCTGGAATATACACATCCCAAGTGTAACACTGACAGTGCTGTTATAAAAATAACTTATTCCTCCCTGATAAAAGATAAAAATAAATGTACTGTGCATTCAAATACAACCAGTTGATGTGGCTGTGCAGGAGAGTTTTGCTACTTAGTGTGTGATTCTTGGCAATTTTTTAATTATCTTTACATTTAAAAAAGTCTGTTAACTTTGTGAAATGACAAACAAATCAACATCTCTGTATTTAGCACCTGCTGTTCACCTTGAAACTCTCAGAGGATCTTTCCCACTCTTACATGGCGCTGTAAAATCTACAGTATTTCAATGTCTCTCAGTAAAATGGAATAAGGTATTCACTTATAATTAAAATGAGTAATTTGCCTCGGCTTGCGTGAAGTGCTTTGCACACAGTATCTTGTATAACTAATTTTCCAGTCTGTTTATGACTCTGTATGCTCGGTCAGTTGTGTGTGTCTGCATTTGTGTGTCTGTGTGATATGAATCTGTCTCTTCAGGAAGGTTCAGGGTTTGACAGGAAAAACCAGCTCCCAAACAGTCTGTATCCAGCACACCAGAAAGGAGGGCCTCGTGACTGTGGAAAAGAAACTTTTTTTTTTTTCAAGTCCTCACACACCTTAAAGTGCTGCTAAGACACCCTCTGAGTTTTAAATTGTTTCTTCAAAGACAAGCAGGCAGGTTTAGCTTCACCCTGGTTTAATTTTGATTTATCCTGATTAAACCAAGCTCGTAAACCTGAAGACTATTTATAACTGGCTTCTGCGATCCTGCTGGGAGCTTATGAGACTCATAATTGCATTGACCCTTGTTAGAGTCATGAGTGTATGACTGTACTTTTCAAACTATGTAATTATTTGGTGTCACTGATGAAGTCAGCATCTTTTACACCTACAGGTTTCATGTGCACACATTCTTTCCTTTCCATTTGTCAGCTCATTAGATTATCTCAGCTTTGTAATATATAAAATTCACTTACTGTCCCGGTTTTACTGTGCGAAGCTGACTCAGCAGTAGCACCAGGGCAACCAACCAGTAAGAACTAATGTGTGTGAGTTACTTCATCATCAACTGTGGAAAACCAAAAACATTTGAGGTTCCCATTTGAATAGTGATATGAGTACAGCCCCCGTGTTAGCTGTGATGATGTGTTCAGCATCAGATGGATTCAATATAAGTGTGACCTCTTTCTATGATGACTGAACTCTACGTATGATGTATTTCATCTGAACAAATCTGAAAGATTTGCTCCCGTATCCTAGCATTTTATCCCATACAGTTCCAAACTGATCACTCTGATCCAGACAACTTAACCTTGGTGTTTCTGGGCAGCTGTCATCCTCTGCTACAGTAATGGAAAATCCTTCATGACAAATCTGGGCCACTCCTGTCTCCAGGACAGCATTGCCAAGGGATAGCCAGCGTCGGTTACCTGAGATTTCCTCCAACCCCAGCCGCTGCAACCCGAGCCTGAGCCCAGGGATTGTGTCATGGACAATGTCTCCCAGTATGCTTCACTCAGTGGGGCCGCCACTACAACAGAACAATACCCCAGAAGAGGTTGTCAAACTAAGAGAGGAGCTGTCACAGCAAGAGGAGATCTAACACAGATTTCTTTTTCATGTATGAGGGATCGTTTCAGACGTATTCAGCTCTGACAAATTGTGACACAGCTTTCCTTGTAGCAGTTTATGATGTAGAAGTGATGCCTGTCCCTTCCCCCTCGTTTTTACAAGACATTTCTTGGCTAGCAGTTTAAATTTGAAAGTTTTAGGCTCAAACTGACTCTTTCCTTTGTCATTAGCTGAAGGCTAACCTTAAAAAGTACTCCTGCTGAATGATAGCTCACTGTGGTTCCTGAGGGATCTGACACCTGGGTCAGCAGGGGTGTTTGCCTGTTGCCACTGTATTGTTCCAGTGACCCTGGCGAGGCGGGGGTGTAAGTGGATAAGGGATTGGTTTGCTCTCCCTCTGAGTGGACATAGGGATAATCATAGCCTGGGTTCTGTACAGAATGCTGAGAGGATGCAATCAGATCTACTTTTGCTGGACATAAGGAGCCCATATAGGTGTATAGAGACTGTTTAGTGGGTTGCCTTTTGCATCCAGTGTGATGACCTCTATGGTGACCGATCAGGTTGGACTGCGGAAATTTAAAAGGGATGAAATGACTCATTATTGATCAGAGAAGGCTACCACTTAACACATCTGTTCTCCTTTGCTTCAGTGTTTATTGTAGCTTGAGCATTTCAGTGTTTATTTCACTGAAAAAGAAAACGTAGACCAAAACAACAACAACAGCACCAACAAAAACAAAATAAACTTGTGCATCAAAAACATGTATTTATATTTTATTCTTTGTGTGTACATTTGCTTGCACACAAACAGACTTTGCAGCATAACAGCATTGAACTGCAGTGTATTTATTATAGCACCAAGATATTGTACAGCACAATGAAGGCTGCCCTGTTTCTGTTTGTCTCCCAGGTAACGGCCAATGCTCTCCTGGTAAGGAGAACTCGAGAATGTTGTCAACACCCAATGGACAGACGGCTCCTCAGGGTCCTAAATCACCAATCGGTAAGTGGACTTTCAACAGATGCACATTTTTGCAGACAACCACAGTGCTTTCACAGTTTCCTCTTTGAAGGCATGAGGCTCTGCCAATAAAAAAAGACAGTGGTGATCTCTGCATTTTGAGTTGATGAAACTCAACACTTTCACAATAAGAGCTCTCTGAGGAAAGAAGGATTACTCCATTTCTCCCATGTTTGTTTGAGAGTTTATTAGAGGTGTACTGACTCACTGAGCCAAAACACTTATCAAGAGTAACATTTAAAGACAGGGATGTCAAACATACCAGTGGGCCAGAAGCAGCCAGACAGAGGTTGAAATCCAGCCGGCAGGATGCAAAAGTAAAAAAAAAAAAAAAAAAACAGTACTACATAGATGTAGAAATTAATGTACATTAATTTCCAGATCTTGACAAGTTGTTTTGATCGCTAAGTAGAATTATATTTATTTCAGTTCTGGATACTTGTGACTAAATGTTTTGTGCTTTTGTAGATACACTGTGACCTGTAGGTTGTAATGCACATGTGGAAAGAGTAAACTAAGGCATGATAATCGTAAAATTGCACTTATTTTCTGAAGAAATAATTCATTAATTAAATGTGAACATTTCAGAAAATTAGCTTACATTGTTGGCCAGAACAAGGTCCAAGATCAGTGAATTAAAGTCTTTGCCTGAGATATCAAATCATACAGACGTAATGTGAATGAAGACCCATGCTCTGCATGAAGCAAAAATGCAAATCAGCCACAGCACTATTTTCACCTGATAAGATGGTACTATGAAACCTGTGCTACATTGCTAGAATTAGCACACAACAACACAAACAGACCTAGAAATGATTTTTCGTAAATTATTTATTTTTTCCAGCCAGAACTCCAGCCCAGTGCTATGAGATCTCTTCTTTTGCTAAGATTTAAGATAAAGGATCCAGAATTTCACTGTGTGTTTGAGTAGGACATGTTTTTCCAACAAGGTTCGACAAAAACTTTAACATGACAGAAAAGTGTCAATAATAACAACACCTTATTGTCAGGTGCACTGTGTGGGTGAGAGTCACAGGAACAGTGTGTAAGGACAAAAAAAAAAAAAAAAAAAAAATTTGTTCCTAATTTTACACTTAACACAACAACATTATTCCACTCAACAAAAAACAATAAACTCTGACTGACAGCCTCAACGTCCAGCTCCTGTTATAGTTTAGGTGACTCAAGGTTTTGTCCCTAGGGGACATGAATACTATATAATTAGAGCTATTAGGGCTTTACAAAGACATTTAAGTAAGATGTGATAAAAAAGATTAGATTTCTGGGTCAGTTTTTTTTTTTTATTTCTCCACCAAAACTGTCAAAGTGGGACGTTTGTTTGAGAAAGACTAGTAGGGGAGAACGGGGTTAGTTGTCACACAGCTTGGTTGTCACGTTTATTATATCTGACCACCAGGGGGCGTAGTGAATTAGTGGTTTATTAGAGCTATAATGTTTTTTTGTTTGTTTGTTTGTTTGTTTTTTTTTTTTTTTTTTTTAATAAACACCTGTTTTTAAAGTAGAAGTGACAAGATTTAACAGCGTTTCTTTCACACCACTTCACCTCTCTCCTTGGAGAGATGAGAAATGAGAAAGATACACATTTCAAACCAACACATTCAGCTTCAGTTTTTGGATTTTTTTTTTTTTTTTTGGACACACAAGGTGGGTTTACATGACCTCTTGTTACCAGATGAGAATTATAAAAATGTCAGAATAATACTCCTGATCTGATTAGAAATTTAGTTTTGGTTAAACAGACGTTTATTCACTTATTCAAGCTGAAATTGTTGGTTTGTGGTGATTTAAGCATGCGCAAAAAACACTTTGAAACAACTCACAAAACTAGTCAGAGAAGAAGAATGGATTTCCTTTTGGATAATTTAGATAATAAACATTGTTAATTGGCTTGAAGAGCAAAAACTAAGAGATGATGATCTCTCCAGGTAAAAGTGCTCGGTGGCTGGCCTTCTCCTTTGCATCACTGTCAATTGAAACAATGCATTATTTTCATGCTGCTTCATTAACAACAAGACAACGACAAAAGATACCAATCAAAACAGGTGCTGGACCTCCGTCTTCTTTAGTTTGTCTTACTGATGTGATGTTATGGCCACACTGTGTCACACTCTGGATTTAAACCCCCTCTTTGAACCCTTTAAACTTTTTCTGAGTTATATAAAGTTAAAATAAGGACTTGGAAATCAGATTTCATTTTGCACTGAATCACACCGTATCAAACTGAAATGTATTGAATCAAACAAACCTGGAACCTTAATGCACAACATTGTTCTGGATTGATTAAACTCATAACTGTATAAAAGCCATCAGGGTTCGGATCAAATCAAATTTGTTTGATTAAAATTTACCCTGGTTGGACTTTAAATGGAAAGATTTGTTGTCCTTTTATTTACATTACATGTGATTGAGCTCTTCACATACAATCACTTTTAAATTCAATCTAGTCTTAGCAAATTTAAAGATATTAACTGTAACCATAGATTGGAAACAGAGTTAATGGGAAAAAAAAAACAGCATTTTGGGATGACCTGAAGTGACAGTTAGTGGCAGCAGCATGTAAAGCTTTGATCCAAAGATTCTAAAATGCAGCTCGGTTACCTTCACTCAGAAAGAGTTACTGTCCCTTTCTGCCTCATGCCTCAGTTTAGCCACCGTGAAACAGCAACGTGAGAAAAGAGGAAACAAAGTGAGCAGAGGGACAAAAAGGGAAGCTGGTCTCCCACAGGTTGAGAGCTACAGGGAGGCAGACAGGGCAATGGTTTTCACAGGGAGATACTCTTCACAGATAAGAGCTGTTGTCATCCCTGAGGTTGCCTAACATGATTTGCTATTTGAGGTTTTGTTGCAAAAGAAGGGCTGCATCACCTCATCTGCATGAAACTCTCAGGCTTTACACCAACTGTCCAGCAGTTTTCTGGGTAATGTGCACTCTGTCTGTTAATAAAAAGGAGAAGAGTCGAATTACATCCTCTGAGTGTAAAGAGACAGTCTGGGTGATGAGAAAGAAGAAATATCATCGTCATAATGACGCTGTGTCGTGTATAGTCAGCCGGGATCTTTCCCCCTGATATCTGATCGATTATGAGTATCACAGATGGATTGCAGAATGTACTGAGGTTTATCCAGAGCAGCGAAAACATACCAAAACTGCATCTCCAGAGACAGATGTAAAGAGCTGAGTAGCAAGGACGTTCAGGTCTGCTCCGTGTTGCCTGGATACAGCAGGCGAAGACAAGGCTCAACGGCATTGTGGGTCTCGGGATAAGTATTTCTTCTGTACAAACTGTGGCATTGGAAACATACAGAATCAGATTAAAGACTGCTGTTGCCTGGAAGAATAGGAATAAAAGAAACGTTGCTTGAATCCTTTGACAAGTCTACGAGTGTTTCAGAGCCTGAGGGGACACCTGACGGGTGCTTTAACATGGAGGATTTCAGTAAAACAATCTCCTATACCCACGCAGTCACTATTACCAGGGTAATTCCTTAAACAGGATCATCAGGATCAGTAAGTTTGCTTGGAGGGTGTTCAAACTGCTCCACACGTTTTACAAAAGACTCCTTTAACATCAGTTGAACAAGAAAGAGTAGGACTGAGAGTTAGGTGCTAGTTTAGCTCAGCTGCACTGCAAAAACGGAAATCGGAGCAAGTAAAAAGCAATTTATAGATGCCAAATTTACCTGATGAGTCAAAAAAACAACCCCCCCCCCCCCCCACTTCATTCAACAAAAAATTACTTGTTTATTTACTTGTATTGAATAGGGAGAAACTTGACCATTAGTTTTCTTCCTCCACAGACAGATTTTCTTTTTTTTATCTTTACAGTTCAGCAATTTAGGCGTCATTTTTTTGTCCTTTAATACCTTAAAATAACATATTTCTCTGGACTTCTCAGTGTAAAGTCCAGTAAGACATTTCTTTCAATCTTTATTTTATCTCTATGGTTTTTTTGGGGTTTTTGTTTGTTTGTTTTTACCTAAAACTGCTTAGATTTCACTTTATGATAGAGCAGCTTGTACAGAAGCTACAGTCCTCAGTGTCAGTATGATTGACTCTCAACAGTCTTTGGTTCATGTTATCCCCATCATTCCCTTTCTCTCAGTCCACCATGCCAAATTTTCAATTCTTATCTCCTTATTGCCTTTACTGCCTTTACCTTTTACCTCGTTTCTAGTTCTTTTGTATTTAATTAATTAATTTATTAAGTTAGTTAGATAGCTATTTTTTAATTTGCATTTATTTATTTGTTTGTTTTAACAGTTTTATTTACTTTTATCCTATTGTTGTATCTGTATTTATCATTATTGTATTCTTTTTTTAATCATTTTTACATCATCATTCATCATCAATCATTTTTAGTTTACTTCATAGTTTTGCTAAACTTGAATTTATTTTGCTGTTTAAACCTGTCATATTTACAGTTATTATCATTATTTTATCATCTCCTTTTTTATATAATTTAACATTTTGCTTTTTTTAGTGTTTAATCTGTTTTGTTCTGCAGTTAAGCACTCAAATAAGCACACAAATACTATGATTATACATAAAGAATTTGCAAGACCAGAGCCCTTCCACAGGCAGACTGTGAGCTGTGATTGCATGTTTCACCCTGAATTTCCCCAGACTTTTTCCTGCTAGCACCCTGCTAAAATTCCCACCTGATAAGCCAAAGTGTAAATGCATTAGGCAGGGCAGATGATGATTAAATCATGTAGTGTCAGTGTGATCGACTTGTTTGATCTGAGTACATGTCATGAACCTGTTTTGTCCATCCACTTCCATATAGCACTGACATAAAGGCTCCACTTGACCAGCTGTGATGGATATGATGTGTTTACATCCTGATTTCTTCAGCCCAGCTTCCTTCGTTTCTTAAATGAATTTCTGCGACTGACTGTCCTGAAGTTCTTTAGAAATTTCCAGAAGTGCGTGAATGCAGCAGTGTGGAAATAGCTTTGGTGTAATTCTTGTAAAATCTTACTTGCTAAAGGGAAGGAAGTTGAGTTTTGCATAATGACATTGAGAAGTTTCGCCTCAAAAGGTTGAATTAAAATGCAAAATTTAAACAAAATGATACTGACGCATCAGATCAGATGGATAACAAAGTGTTGCTGAATGTATTACATACTGATTTATTCCTACCAGGCTCTATTCTATTCTATGGTGTTTGTGTATAAATGAAATTTGAACAAAAGCGAAGACAAAGAAACTCTTCTCCCTCTCTTAAAATACAAACTTAGCTCCTGTGTCCTACTACAAATGATACATGCCCCATAAATGAACCCTTATTTGTCTAAATTTACAACAAACTACTGTTTCATGTGGTTTACTATATAATGGAAGGTTTATACAGCCACCGTCTGTTCCACTAATAATTTTGTTCCATTGGAATTTAACAGGTTTGAGACGTCTTGTGAATATGAAAGCAGTTTCTCTCTTTGACTGATGTGTTTTTCAGTATTTATAATCCAAGTGCTTGTTCAGACACAATGAATGGTGTCCGGCTGTGTTGGTCTGTAGCCTGTGTAGTTCTCGCCTGTGGATTATTACTTTAGTGAGCTAGTTGTGTATAATTAGACTTACTAATTACTGCTGATTCTCAACCAGGGACTGCAGGTGGTGAGTAGTTTCCCGCTACTAACACTCCTACTCTCTCACACACACACACACACACTTGCTCACAAACAATTATACAATCTCTTACCCTCGTCATCCAGCCGGTCTCCCATTGCCTGTGAGCTGTTCTGAGCTACAGGGCCTCTGACACTCCCTTTCTCCCCAGGGACAGCCAGGAACCAGACCAGCCTGTTTCTTTTTCTTTCCGTCTCACTCTCGTGTATCTGTACGTCAGTTTATCCAGATACTGTCTACAAGTCAGTAGGACTCAGTAGGATGCCCCGTCTGGTTGAGCGTTTAGATTAAAGAGCCATTATTAGAAAATTCCTCTGCAAGCACATCATTCCATTCACATCAGATTCTGCTGCATATTATCCATCTAGCAGAATTGATTTCCTCTCAAGCACAGTGCAACTTGCATGCACAGCAATGCAGCTACCAACAACTAATGCAGCAGAGAAGAGGAGTTATCAGGCAATCTATCACTGCACACCAGATAATGTAACATCAGAGGCAGTAAAATCTCAGTAATTTAAAAATGTGTGGACGAATCAAGGCTTGAGTTTCCAAGAGTATCCAATCATATTAGAACTCCTTTACCTTGATTTGTACAGCATCCCCACAAAACTTTAACCATTGATAAGGATGTCCTGATCAGCATTTTTGCTCCTGATCCCGATTATTTAATATTAAATCGATTCTTTTACGATTTTTGGGATGCCGATTCGATTGAAACGGCGATTCTTCGATATTGGTCATTTTTGCAATTTTACTTCTCTTATTTAACACCAGCCCATGTAAAATTGAATGATGATGACGTCTACAGACTGTATCAGGAGCCATATTTCCCCAAAGAATGAACATCGCACGCGAGTCACTTTTTAAGACGTATTCAGGGGATCTGACGTCAAGTTACTAGATAGTCAAAGAAAAACATTTCACCCTCTGCTGGAGAAAAGTGGTAATGATTTATTGACCCAGCTTATAAACAAAGACCAAAATGAAGGATTAAATTTGGAAAAAAAAATAGTTAAAATATTTCTTGAGCTTATTAAGTCTGTTTAACTTAATGCAGCTAAATGTCAAGTTCAGACCTGATCCGATACTGGGGATCGAGATCTGGATCGGGAAATCCCCAACTAATGAGTTTTACAGATGCACATTTTAGCCCCAGTAAACAACTTTGCAAACCCTCTTCTTTTAATCATCCCGTCTCAAACTCAGGTATTAGTTACAGATGTTCTGTTGTCATATACTTGGCTATTGTTGAATCAAGTAATGCAAGTAATTCAAGTATCCCTTCAGTCTGATCCTGCAAGCTGTGTAACCATGCCTTGTTTTTGTTTGTGTTTTGCAGAAGTGACAATTAAGCAAGAGGAGGATACAGCGGAGGAGGATGACAACAGAAGCCCAGCACTAGAAGAAATAGGCCAAACAGGGGAGGAAGGAGACACTTTGGAGGAATCCATGACTGACAGCCCGAGCAACATACAGGACGGATTATCAGGATCCAATGTGACAGCTGATTCAGGAAGCCGACCAAACGGTACTGATGGAAATATACACATCGGCCATTAAAAGTGTTTTAAGCTGTCCAGTTGAACAATTTCATAAGTATGATCAGGCTTTCATAATCTACACAGGATGATTATATGTCTTGTATTGAAAAAACAGGGGAATGTTGTCTTCCCATCTTAAGAGTGACTCAGAAATCATTTCTCTGAGAGTGGGTGTGGAGTGCTTTTGTTTTTTTTTTATTTTGTATGGTTATTTTTGTTTGAAGACAATAGCTTAGACTTTAGGAATTATTATCAGGGAAAAAATATCCTTGGAATCCCCCGCAACCTGTTCCAAGTGACGCCATTACTGCTCTGGTTGTCACAGCTTAAGGATCATATTTCTGTTTTCCAACCGGCTGAAGATCAAAAGATTTGTTATTAAAGCGCCCGACAGCAGTTTGTACAAAAAACATGTACAATCAGAAGTGTGCACTGTGCTGCCTGAATGAAGTGTGTAAAATTTAACATGTGATATGTGCAGAGTCTGAGCACATAGAAACTGGGGAAAAAAGGGACCTTGTTATGTAAGGACTGTATACAGTTCATTCTTTGGTCTTGGGAGCAGACATCCACTGTGACTGCCCTTATGCTCTGCAAAAGGTGCAATCTTAGGAAGTGTTTGTGGCTCTGAGGTGCATAAAATGTTTTAAATTAACTCAGCCAGCCTTTTTAGAGCATTTTGACTGATCTTTTAAGAGTTACAGAATATTGTGTTCTCTGATTATATAAACACCAAGGCTACCAAAAGAAAGAGTAGACTCTCTTCTTTGAACAGGAAAAAGAAAATTTGTTTCTATCTTTTTCCGTCCTTTAGTAATGGGAATTAGAGCATAGGCTGGTTTCTTAACACGTACTCTGCTCAAGTGTGAGCTGCCGGAACTTTTCCGACTTGCAACGTTTGCTGTTGTCTCCGTCATCTTGCATCTTCTTCTTATATCTCTGCTGATGTCTCATCCACAGAGAGCACAGCTGCCCCCTACAGTAGTTTACAAGCCTATTGGATATATATATATATATATATATATATATATATATATATATATATATATATATATATACACACGAGCTTCGCCCGTTCAAAATTGACGTCCTTAGACTTCAACGGCAGTCAGTGAGTTAAAAGACAAAAATGACACCACCTAAAAATTCAAATATATATATATATATATATATATATATATATATATATATATATATATATATATATATATATATATATATATATCTTGGACTTGTCAGGCCAGTGTGTCTAACAAGTCTAATGAGACAATTTTCTCCAAAAATAAAATGTAAACCTTGCATTGATTTCAGTTTTTGCACTGTGTGCCTATCTTTTAAAGACAACGACTCAGAGAGATTACTTGAACAAGTGAAAATGGTTTAAGGTCAGTGGTATTAAGTGAAATTTGAGTGGATTCATTTAGTTTGAATAATAAGTGAGTGTAAAGGAGTCTGTCATAAATTACTATTTTTTTTTTAAAGTTAAATACATGGATAGTTAATGTTTAACACTTAATTTTTCTAATGCTTAAACTACTCTACATATAACACAAAAAAATCCATTTAATAGCAATGAATATGTGCTTCTGCAGCAGATAAGGACATTAGTTTTCATTGAATAAAAAGAGTGATGTGAAGACAGTAATACTATACTTACACACAGCTCTCCTTATAGTAGGTATAGATGCTCAGTGGTTCCCACACACAGGGCCAGTCTTTGTTTTCAGCTACACAAATACAAAAGGTAAATGAGTTCAGTTTGAGACAAAAATAAGTTCTCTGGAGGCTCGTTGAGACTTTCTAAAAACATCTTCCTTTCACAGTGACTGTGGTAATGACTTCCTGTGTCTGCCTCTATCAGGTGACAGGCCGTTCCAGTGCAACCAGTGTGGTGTCTCATTCACCCAGAAGGGAAACCTGCTGCGACATATCAAGCTGCACACGGGAGAGAAACCCTTCAAATGCCCTTTCTGCAGCTATGCCTGCCGACGGCGTGATGCCCTCACTGGTCACCTGCGTACTCATGCTGGTAAGATGCTCCCAAACTCTTCCCTTGCAATGATTCGAAAAATTAAATTAAAATGCCTCAGAGGCTGGGATTGATTATGTTTATAGTAAATCCAAAATGTAATGGAGGCAGTTCAGCATGGAATATGTGTGAAACCTGCAAGGTGTTACCATGGACTGTGCATAACATTGTACGAAGCCTGAGTGATGACAGGCAGTGGTTTCTAAGGTCAACGATGGCAGCTGTCATTCTGAAAATATGAACTAAAGGGTTGAGGCTTAACTTCAATGATTTCCAAAGTGCACTGAGAGGAATAAGAAATATGAAAGGTGCAACAATTCCAGCAACACTTTAAATAAAGAGAACAACTTTATTCTAGACTGACACATTTCAGTTTGTGGCCTTAATCAGGTAGGCTGAAGTTAGCACAGAAACAATCACACCATTGAAGCCCATAGGGCTACTACACTGGTGGAGTGGTCACATGAATGCAGTGTTGTTTTTGTTAACAATGATGATGACAAAAGTATTTCTTTGACGCCTCTTTTTTTCATGACGACAAAAAGATAGTGTTGAGCTAGACGTGAGTTTTCAAGACAAGACAAAACTGGACAAAATTGTTAGTGACTAGTCTGTCAGATGATCAAAAATGCATTTCTGCCTATTGTGAGTGTAAATCATTTTACACAGACACATATTGACTTTATAGACCGCTTTACAACCTCCATCATCATAAAGAAACGCACACATTTGAGCACAGAAGCAGCGTTTATCTCCTTTCATTCAGACGGGTTATCGTTCTTTAAACACTAAATTCAAACTGTAAGCAGCATAAAAGTTGTTCTGTGGTTATTTGTCAGAAACAAAACTACACCATGGAGTCAGCTTCTGTGGAGTTCAGGGCGGTACAGAGCAAGAGTGACCATGGTAAATGGAGACTCTTAGCTGAACATGTCAGTGATGGTTGGCTGAGAGTCTCCAGTTAACAGGGTCACACTTCACACTGAAACACGTTTAATGAAAAAGTTGGTTTGGAGCCGAGGTTATGACCAAATATGAACTCACCATGGAGAGTAAATAACAATGATAATAATAGAGTAAATAAAGTGAACCTGGGCTTCATAAGTCAGTTATCACTCTAGTAAGAAATCTAGTTATTATGCAAAACCAATAAGGTTAACTGTTGTTTTATGAATTGCAACACTTGATACAACCTGTAAACCTTGATTTCAGTTTCCAAAACTTATTGACCCAAATCAGTTTGTTCATACAGTCAGTGTGAACGCACTTATACACTCAGTAAGTGTGTTGGAGCGCACATGGCCTAGTGGTTTAGGCTGCACTCCATATGAGCAGTAGCTCTTAAGGCAGTACCCTGTTTAAGTCTAACCTGTTTCCTCCTCTGTCAACTGTCCTGTCTTCTCAAAATAAAGGCAATAGAAGCCCCAAAAAACCTTGAAAAAAACAGTATGTGTGAGTGCAGAAGTAGGACATTTGGGACACAGCATAAGACCAAGACTAAAACTAAGATGACTGTCAAAAACAACGCTGTGTGGACAGGGCTCCAACAGGTGGAGTTTTAAACGTATTGAAAATGTTTACCTTTACAAGTTCTTTGGCAGAATTGGCTTTTGTTTATTTCATACAGATGAATTCAAATGAAAAACACACATTGAGTTGTATGAAATCAAACAATGGGAGGGGTGTGAACATGTTGAATTCTGTTGTATTTTGACATGGAGTCTTCCACGGTCTTTGACCCACGTGAACACTTCAGGGTTGTCTTCTTTTATTCAACCGTGGAGGTTTCTGCTTGCAGATTAACAGCCTTTCAAGCGGACAGACTTCTTCAGAAAGGCTTTTAAATGCCTTGAATGTCTTGTACTGGTAGTTCTGTCCCTATGTAGCCTCTTGTGTCTTTGAAAACTAGAACAGCTACAGGAACCACAATAGCCATATGCGCTGGTCGCAGACTCTTTTTGCTTTCCACCGCTCCTCAATAGTAGCTATGTTTTTTAATAGATGAATGATAAAGAGTGCAGTGAATGCATTGTGGTTAGGACCAAGGACACACTGTTCCTTAGTTGCTACTGTCGCTAAAGAGGAAGCTATCTATGTGCTGAGACACACACGGGGAGCGCTGGCTGTCTCTCTCAACTGTAACCCACTTTTCTATCAGAGAGGATGTGCTCTCCCCTCTTGTTCACCTTTGAAACCGGGCTCAGACAATACTGTCATCTCTGCCTGTGATGCCCCCACAAGGGTTACTCATACGCAGCACTCTTTCTCAAGTCGAGGTGTAAATGTGTGCGATTAGTGTCTGTGTTCTTGTCACTCAGTTCTGTATTTTCTGGTATTTCTTTCGACTTGACAAAATTCTTTTAAATGCTTAACACTCAGGATGCTCTGCACCTTGTAGGTCTGGCTTGGTGCTTTGCCAAGAAGAGCAGGTGTAACCAAAAGGGGGATAAAAAGCACTGAAAATGGGCCAGGAAAAGGAAAATGGAAAACAAGAGTTAGCGATAGAAATAGATGGTGACTGTTCTTCAGGATCAGGGGTGTTTGTCAGAGGAGCCAGGGGTTGTCATTAGGACCAGTCCCAACTTGGAGATGGTGAATATGATGAGTGAGTTTCATTAGTGGCTCCAAACAGCACCATAAATCTTCCAGGATTAAAATTCTGTCAGATTTCTGTTGCCGTGCTGACTTATCATCACACAATTTATGATGAAGTTTGTGAATGTAGTCAAATATTTCAGCCTCAGCGTAATGGTGAGTGCTGTCATCACAGCCGTGCTCTCCAAGGCTGATTTAGCTGCAACTCATCTTTGACTGAGAGGCAAGAAAGTCTTCTTTTACTGTTTTAACATGAGGTCTGTCTGTCAGTCTCTGTCTGTCTGTCTGTCTCTGTCTGTCTGTGTCTGTCTGTCTGTCTGTCTGTCTGTCTGTCTGTCTGTCTGTCTGAGGAGAGCTATCACAGGCACAAAGGTTACAGCTGGAAACCTTTTTCATTTTGTTAACCCGCTCATGAATGCAACAAGATTTTCATGAGACAATCTAAAATGAACAGTTCATTGCGTAAGGATCTCCTAACTGGTTCATTGCAAACTGGGTGGGCTTCCAGGGGGCTAGCCAATCAGAGGGAAAGGGATTTGAGGAGCAGGGAGCCTTAAAGAGACAGCAGAGCTAAAATGAAGTGTTTCAGACAGAGTTTTTCAAAACTTTTTTTTTTTTTGCTCTGTAGATCATGTAAGGCTACTACAGGGGTACCAGAGGGACAGTATTAAACATACAAAAGGATATAAGGAGTTGTGCCAAATATATGCTGAAAACATCCCATTTCCTGATGCAGCTGTTTCAAAATAAAGGTACTTCAACAGCATAATAAGAAAGGACTTTTGTGAAGAACAACAACAAAAAAAAAAAATCATGTTAATTACCCCCACATTCAGTTGCGTCATAAATGGTGCTGTAAATTTACATGGCCTCTTTTGACAATTCATTACAGCCACAGCCTGCTTTTTTCAAACATCTGCATCAGACGAGCAAACACACCTTCAATCAAGGATATGTTTGTCTTTGCTGTGCTCGTGTTGATTCAGACTGAGTTGAGACATCACAGCACATTAGGGCTGTTAATTTTTCCAAAAATCAAGTTTGAGCAAATTTAAAGTGACCTGTAAATCGTTTGAATATATTCAATATATCCCTCTGTCCGCTCCTCTTAACAGCCCGTCTAACTGAGAAAGCCCCGACAGCTTTGAAAAAGAAATGTAGTGAGGTAAAACAGCTAATCGATAGTCAAGCCAAACAGCCCGTCTTAATTTCTATTATTGGCCAGAAACAGAAGTCTACCAACTTGATCGGGAGCAAGTGTGGCTCCCTTTTTGTTTATAATACACACACGCTCAGAGCGCACAGACATTTCTGGCACACACAGGTTTTACGGGCCAGCTTTGAGAGTTGCAGGTACGTGTTGCACCTCATGTCTCTCCACCATAGCAGCAGGTTGCTGTCTGTAGACAGAGGAGTCTCCTCCATGTAGGCTCACATCTCCAGGGTGCAGCCGGCATTTCAAACAGGTAATTAGAGTTCGAACATGAACGTTTTACCTCATGTCCGAACGAATGTTTGAAACTTGAATAAAAAGTGACAGCCCTACAGCACATAGGCAGTGTCGAAGCCCCAGACAGACCCAAAGAGAATCACACCCCTGTCATGTGTCCGTTATCAGCTGACATTAAACTCGGGGAGGAGAGAAGGAAAGCTCACCCAATGACTGAACGACTTTACACTTCCACGTTAACATCAGCTTTAATCCAAGGAGTATGTGGTGCTATAGTTTTGTGTATTTGCCAAACAGTTGGATAACTTTTAAAATGAACTTTTGGATTTATAGAATTATACATACATACACCTGTATGATACTACAACAGAAATAATTCTATAAAAACTAGAGAAGAAGGAGTGAATAATGTTATTTTTTATCTTCAGCGCATGTGTTTTATGCAGTCCCCCACTCGGGCCACCCTGATCAAAAAAATTCTTGTTACACCCCTGTTTGATGCAGCTTTAACGTGGGAACACTTGAGTGATTTCACATCTCGTAAAACAGATGGCGTGAATTTGATCAGACTTCTTTCTGTTAGCAAAATGCAATCATTCAAGTGAGTCTTACTGCACAGTGATGATCATTTGCATGAGTAAGAATAGCAGCTGATAGGGGACTCATCAGGTTCATCCAGCATGTGCACAGGGCTGTGTGTGGGCGGCTGTATAAATATGAAAAAGTAATGAAGTCTGTTGTGAGTGCGGGTAAGAAAGTGTGATGTGAGTTATTAAGAACAAGAGAGTGATTATTGGCTGAATGCTCCCACTGCTTTGTTTCCAGTACAACAGCAAAGGGCATTATTTCCATGATGACTCTTTATCTCGAATTCACTCCTTTTCTATCCAAAAATAATATTTCAGAAATGACCCTGCAGATACACCAACACATGCTTAGGCAATACTGAAACCTGTCATCATCAGCCACCGCTTTTTGCGTCGGCTCATACTAGGAAGCTAATAATACTGAATCCTAGACCACAAGAATACTGAATGACAGCTAAAAACCTATCACAGATTTCACTGAAAAGTTCCTGCTGATGCAAGATCAGCCACGAATAACTGTGTCGCAAACTGGTTCTCCTACACAAGTAAATCAAGGAAAAAGTGACATTTACAACGAAAGAAATATTCACTCAGGCACACGGGGAATGCATTAGAGGTTTGGAAGAAAAAAAAAGAGAGAGAGAGAGAGAAACTGAACATCTCAATCTGTGGAAGAAAAAAAGTACTCAAGTCCACATGTGGACTGTAACCTATCTCTTTATGCGTGTGTGTGTGTGTGTTACAGCGTCAGAATATGTTTGGTCTCTTTGTTCTCACAGCGATAAGAGCACAGGATTATCTGCACATATCATCTAGTAATAGCTGTCACCTTTATAGCTGTGAATGTCTTACTACATCATTTTGCTAATGCTTCTGTCTGGGTCACATCTCTGGGCTTATGTGGCCTCCAGTTTACTCACTGAGTCCCTCTATGAGTCATTACATGAGTTTTCAGGTTGCTCTGTCAGACCCGTTTCCTCAGCGGTGACTTTTTGTGTAGCATTTTTTTTTTTTAAAGTAAGTCATAGTGGAATGTACTCACACACTAACATATCAATAAGGACACATCTTATTCAGTTCCATGTATAGAGGACGTGCACAGAATCAAAGAAACCGCTTAAATGTATGTTCTAGAAAAGCTCTCCAACAAGGCTGTTTCCAGAGTGGCAGCAAGGTGTCCTTGAAATCTAATAGACCATCCCTGGTGATGCACAGAAATTCTAAATCATAAACAGCTGTTTGCTCAGTTAGTGGTGGTGAGTAACTGTTTTTGTGCTGCAAGAGGCTACCTCTAGCTTGTTTTGCATTCTAATGTGTCACAGTTATTTTTTTATCACCTTGAAGTGTAAGTTTTTGTGTTCTTTAAGAAGTTACCATGAAAAAAAATAAACTTGAATTGGCAATCTTTAAAGGAACATCTGTTTCCTCAGCACACTGTTCCCACAGCTCTATGTTCCACAGCTCTATGTTCCACCAGCTCTATGTTCCACAGCTTTATGTTCCCACACTCTATGTTCCACAGCTTTATGTTCCCACAGCTCTATGTTCCACAGCACTATGTTCCCACAGCTCTTTGTTCCTACAGCTCTATGTTCCCACAGCTCTATGTTCCACAGCTCTATGTTCCACCAGCTCTATGTTCCACAGCTTTATGTTCCCACACTCTATGTTCCACAGCTTTATGTTCCCACAGCACTATGTTCCCACAGCACTATGTTCCCACAGCTCTTTGTTCCTACAGCTCTATGTTCCCACAGCACTATTTTCCCACAGCTCTGTGTTCCACAGCTCTATGTTCCACCAGCTCTATGTTCCCACAGCTCTATGTTCCACAGCTCTATGTTCCACCAGCTCTATGTTCCACCAGCTCTATGTTCCACAGCTCTATGTTCCACCAGCTCTATGTTCCACCAGCTCTATGTTCTTACAGCTTTAAGAAATCAAAGCAAATGTTTGTCATATCCTAGTACAAAATGTCATATAAGTCTTAATTTTAAGCCTCATTATCCTGACACATGCATAAAAAATTTCCTCTATCAAAAGACAAAAATGTCAGATTTAATGGGGAAATTAAGAATATGTTTGTTGTTGGTTTTTTTTTCAAGAATCTTGATGAGTCAATGTTTCTTTCCTCATGACTGTCTTTTATACTTGTTACAGACAATTTGGGCATAATTTTTGTCTTTCAGTATTTTGATTAAGGGCATCTGGCCTTATCAGGTGAATATGACTTATACTGAGTCTAATGAGAGTTTTTTTTTTTTTTTTTTTCTTACTGGCAAAAAGACAGACTTGCTTGGATTTCAGTTTTTGCAGTTTAACACTGTAAAAATTGCAATCTAATCATGTGTTTTTGTTTTATTTTTAGTAAAAATGTCTTTATAGACTTGATTTGAGCCCCATTCATCTGACCAGTCCTGAAAAAAATGTCTTATTAAAGAAATTTAAAGACAAAGGTCTTTTTTTCTTTTTTTTTTTCAAATTAGAAAAATCTGTCAATGGGATAAGAGAAAAGTTTCTTGTATTCAGACATTATTCTAATTTCAAGAAACTTGTTAAGCAAAGTTGTCTTATCTCATTGGCAGGTTTTTTTTTTTTTTTTTTTTTTTTTTTTTTTTTTTTTTTTTTTTTACTAATTCATACCCAGTTTTGGCATTAAATTTCTTGAAATAAGACATGTTTCTGGACTCTTCAGTTTAATGTGGCTCATATCAAGTATAATTTTTTTCAAAAAAAAGTATAATAAAACAGTTTTTACTCAAAATCAGACAAAAACACTTGCTTAGATTTCAGTTATTGCAATTACAGTATAGTTTAATTTTCATTAAACTGTCTTTGTCATGCCTTGAAACAGAGTTAAGTTTAATGTGTATTCTTTCAGCATGGCATTCATCCACTGGTATGATGGTAGAAATTTAGATGTGCTTATAGCTTTTCCGTCACTTTTGCATTTTTTCCTGTTGGATGTATTAACATAAAGGACAAAGTAAATCACTTTTCACCACTTTAACAATTTAACTTTGGATCAATTTCCTACAGCCACTATAAGATGCATGATAAACTCCACTAGTCACTCATGTTGTGACGAGTGTGGGCTGCTTTATGTTCCAGTCACACAGCACTTCTTTGTATCCTCATACTGGTAGTGGAACATCCATGATCTCAGAGGCTGGTTTGTTTCTATGACTGCCTCGTACTACTACGCTTTGTGGCCGGCTGTGCTATCTCATCAGACACTACCCCCTCTTTCTATGAGTGAGGCAGTGAATGAAATTAATGTGCTCTCATTTCATGTCTTCCTTTTTTAGTTGGAAAGCCACATAAGTGCAACTATTGTGGACGGAGCTATAAACAGCGCACGTCTTTAGAGGAACATAAAGAACGCTGCCATAGTTACCTGCAGGGTATCGGTTTGGAGCCGACCACCAACACTGGCCCTTACACAGGTAAAAGTTGAGCTAAAACTGAAACCATGAAATGTAGGTGGGCGCATGTGTGACAGAGACAGTTACAGAAGTGCAGGAAAATGTGTTTGATAGTTTTGACTGAATGACTACTTGTTATATGTATGTAATATGGATATACTTATATTTAAGAGTAAAATGAAACAAAGATTACTTTGTGTGACACTACTGAAACTCTCTTAAACATGGATTAATATTTTTTTTGTTTAGATCTGTTTTTTAATGTTTATTTTCACTTTTATAAGTTATTTGAAGTACTTTTAACTTTTGAAATTGTCCTTTTTTTCAATTCATTCATTCTTTCTCTCTTTCTTCCTTTCTTTTTTTGTTTACATTCCATTTAGAAACATTTAAATTTTTTCTTTTATCGTGTGTGTGTGTGTGTGTGTGTGTGTGTGGCAAATGATCAACAAAACCTTGTGTGATATTAGGAGGTTCTGTGAGGAAAGAAAAAAGCCTTATTCTGATTTCAATTTCATTTTTACGTACCGAGGAAAGTCTTCTCTTTGTATTTGTATTCTTACTTTCCAATGTGTAGGAGTCTTTCTATCCAACAACCTGTCTTGAGTTGATTTTTCACTATTTTAACCCTCCTAACTTTCCTTTTCAAGGTGAGGTTTCTAAAGAGTCGAGGCCCATGGCAGAGGCCAACAGCATTGGAGCCTTTGATCGGCCTCCCGTTATTGAAAGGCTGCAAAACAATTTGGGCAAGAGAAAGAGCACCACACCTCAAAAATTTGTGGGTAAGTAATTCTGACACGGTGATCTGTTATCTCTTTGTCTCTGCGTGATCGTTTGCCATGCAAGTCGCACTATCAAGACTTTTCTGAGCATGTAAAGTTGAGCTAAAGTGATCAAGGTTACATAGAAGCAGAAAACCAGGAGCGTGGGATGAGCATTGATTTAATCTCCAGTGTGTTAGAAATATATATCTTGTTTCCTTAAGATTTAATTTGGTTCAGAATTTGGTATTAATTGCAGTACTGTTAGAAAATAAGACTGAGCAAGCCAGAGCATGAGGTTGACAGAAGGGAAGGAAATGTTTTTCACTTTGTGGTTGGGTACACCTGTAACACCACCATAGCTCTTACCGAGAGAAAACAGCTCACCGCATCCTTGTTCTAGAGGGGTTAAACAGTGCAGAAGCAGATGGATGGGGCTTTCCACCCTATTAGATGCGTGCATGCAGAGCATAATGTACAAATATCAAAAACAAGTCCCAATATCAACAATAATACCTTTCTCAGAAAACCGTAACCAAGCCCAGATCTGCACGTATTCCTCTCATGTCAAGTTGTTTTCATCCACCATGTATTCTGACTCCGTTGTGTCTTCTCAGTCGATCCATTTCATACATTCACAGAGTTATTCTGTCCCACACAGGTGAAAAGATGGTACGCTACAGCTATCCTGAGCTAGGCTATGAGATGGGTCTGAAGTATGAGAAGCAGGCTGAAGTGATGTCCTCCCACATGATGGATCAGGCCATCAGCAATGCCATGCTGATGGGATCTGACACCCTTAGGCCCATGCTACACCACCCAGGTCCCCCTCTTTCCATGGCAGAGGTGGTGCCAATGGTCAACCCCCTCTTCCACCATGTCCTTCCCATCAGCCAACGAACAGAGCGTCCAGGGAACTGTGACACGCTTCCACCTCAGCCCCATGACTTCCCCAGCCATCCCACCACGAATGGGCCGTCTGCTTTAACCAGGCAGGTGAAGCTCAACCACCCAGGGCAAGACGAATCTCCCAACCACAGTGGACTTGACTCTGCTGACTCAGCTCGCAGCAGCCCTCAGGAAAAACAGGGCTACCACGGGGTACCTCAAAGTGTAAGGTCTCGAGCCAGTCCAGCAGTGATCTATTCGGGGGAGCGGGGGGCGGCATCATCCCCCAGAAGCGGGGCGGGGATTGGGATCATGAGAGCAGCTACAGAGAAGCCTATAAACCAGGAAGAGGTGCGGGTGTTCGGACGAGAAGGCCGGGAGTTGCGAGCCTTCCAATGCGAGCACTGTCGGGTGCTCTTCCTCGATCATGTCATGTACACCATCCACATGGGCTGCCATGGATACAGAGATCCACTGGAGTGCAACATTTGTGGTCACCGCAGCAAAGACCGCTATGAGTTTTCCTCCCACATAGTCCGAGGTGAACACACCTTCCAGTAAGAGGACAGGAAGGGATACAGGTGAAGGCAAAGAAAGGAAAGCAGCTATAGCCTGAGATCTGTCCTTGTCCCCTGACCTCTGAGACTGCACAGTTGAATGGCACTGTTGAAGTGTAGCACAATCATAGCATAGACTTCTTTTTAAGCTACTTAGTTGTGAATCTGAACAGTTGAACAATCATATGAAGGTTTGGGCCAAAGACACATTTTCTACATATTTAAATATGAGTAATGCAGAGGAAGGAAGGTAAGTTTTTTAATGTTCTTGAATTGTATAAAAAAGCAGCTGTCAGATGACTTTGACTAGTTTTCATTTGAGTTTTTTGGAAATATTAACTTCAGTGCTTTTCCCATTGTTGTGCTTTTCTTACAGCTTTTTTCTTACACTTAAAAAATATGAATGCATTGAGACATTTGAAATATTTTAACCTTATGGGACCTGATGCAGTTGACAGCGCAAGGACTTAGAATTAAAGCGGTGGTCAGTTCTTAAATTAAAACAATAACATAGTCACAGCATATTATTTAAATGGCATATCATGCAGTTTCTGTTGATTCTGTCATAGTGCTGTGGCTCATGATGTTGATTCTTTTCTTTTGAACATCTATTTGGTCATCTGGTGCTGTTCTGTCAAAGTGGATTTGATTTGGTCTTGAACTTTGGATTGCCAGTGAAGGGATTGTCTAGAATTTCTTTTTGCAGATGTGAAAATTTATATGGTCTGAACATCATCTTCAGATCTCATTAGTTAAGCCTCACAGGCAGTAAATCAACAATACAAAAAGGAGGAATCTTTGAAAATAAAGAGAAAGAATAAAGTCTATTCAGACCAATAGAAAAAAAAAAAACACCTTGGAAGTGTGATGACGATAAAAAAGCAACCTTTTGGCTTTATAGATGAAAAGTTAACAAAATTCAAAGTTATCTCAAAATTTTTTAACCTATGCCCAAAAAAAAACATATACAATTTTTAATTCAGAATTGCATTGAACCTTAGCTGAAGTTAGCCAAAAGAGCTAATGCTAACTTGGTTTTAAAGCTGCATACCTAGTCAATGGCAGAAAACTACCTCTTATTAACTACTTAGTACTCATCTTAACATTCATTAAACTGAGTTTCATATTTTAGGATTTATATGTGGGTCCTTTTTCTTTCGTTGCTTTATTGGTGTGGGGTAGCTATGCTAGGAGCTAAGTGTAGTGCTAGCTAGCTGCATTAAGCCATGTTTTCAGTTGGTTATGGTTTTCCTTTACAAAGTTAACTTGTTCCAGTTATTAGTGGCCTGCAAGATAGTTAACTCTGAAAACTATCACCTATTTTCTAAATTAAGATAGTTAACTCGAAAAACTATCACCTATTCTCTAAATTTGACAATATCTGAGTTTTTTCACTAAAACTGTAACACAACAGCAAATTTAACAATTAAAAAAGAAAATGAAAAATGAACATGAAGGCATTCATGTCCACAGTTAGAAAGCCAAATGCAAATTTAATATGCCCGAAAATGTCAACATAAAAAACACTTTTTTCATAATTCAGTAGTTATTACAGTAAAAAAAAAAATACTTTAGTAGTTAATTTTTTTTTTATTTATGTCCCCTAAGAGTGCATTTTTTGCACATAATGGAATTACTCTTTTCAAAGTGATGAGCTTCTATTCACTTTGCACTTATAAGGCAGAACTGTATCATGAGGCAAAATCACAATGAAAGAAAGACGAGGAAGTGCACAGAATCGAGCCTAATGGTTTTTGTCAGCTCTGTCGTCTTTAAAAGGTCAGCGGTAGTTGGCCATCATTCTTTCTCACCCTTTCCCTCCTATTCTTTACTGCCAGGCTAATGCATTCCCTAAACAAATACCTGGCAATCCCTTTGTTCCTTGCTTGCTCTGTCTGAAACTGCTGGATCCTTATGATTCACAGTAGTGTCTTGCAGTTTGAGAACACAGATTCCTAAACTTTGTGCATCAAAGTCTGTTTGAAGCTGGTAGAAAGGCACAGTGACACCACCGTGGAAGGAAGCTACGCTGCAGCATACATGCTAGATTACTTTTGGGCTTGATTGCTGTTTGTGTATGTGTGTGTGCATGGTTATGGGGGAAGTTTGGCTTATTACCATTATTAATATTGGTGCTGTTTTCTGGCTCAGTATATATACAGATATGCATTTTTCTGGTTAAATCCTAATCTTAACTGTATGTCCTGGAAAGGAGGAGACATCAACACACCTTTAAGTGGTTTATCTTTGCAGTTATACAGCATCATGCAGATTTATTGAAGATTTATCATAGAAAGTCTTAACATCGTCTATGTTGGGCATCTGGTATCATTGAACACAATCTCAAACTCAAGCACGCACACACACACACACACACACTAACACACACACACACACACACACACACACACAAACACGATGCTTGAGCCAACGTTAAGGTGAAATAGGCAGTGAGATAATCTCATCGTACTGCTCTGAAGGCACTTCTTATACCTGTAGCATTCCAAGTCACCTCTGAAACATGCCTACCTGTTGTATGCAAAATTAAAATAGTGAGTGTGTGATGTGCCAGTTTCCATCTCCTAATATCTTGTCCATCATTTACACAATATTGAAGGAAAACAGATTTGAGTGTATGTGCTGCTCTCTCTTTGCTGCCTCTCCCTGTGGAAGGACTTAGATAAGACTGTTCATTGTACAGTAGGCCCTGCACTTTATGTCCATATATTTGTTTTTATATTTTTCAGATTACAGTGTAGGTTAAGCTGAAATCAGTCTTTATCAGAACAAATGCTGTTATTCTCCTCTGTGGAGCCTAAAACATTATGATGGTTTTTTCCTAAGCTGCCTGATGGACATACTCTTTTCACGCTAACAGCACCTACGAGAAGTTTTGCATTACATATTTGGTGCAGGTGGTATAAAAGATTAAATTCTGAGGTTGAACTCAGTCATTTACTTTTCTGTTCTTTGTTACTTGTGATCAAAAGGCAGCTTTTCCTCTGTTTACATGCAGCTTTGTTTATGTGCACTTTGTGCCCAGCTAGCGTAAAAAACCTTGCTGTCTGTAATGCATCGGCACTGAAGGTTGTTTACACCTCCCAGCTGTGATATTGACTCTCTACATTCCTCTTTTGATACTGTATATATTCATTATCTGAAGCCTTACCTGTAAGGACACAGGTCCTGTTGTAACAAGAAATCTTTTCAGTCTGATGGAAGTTACAACAATCCTGCTTTTTTTAATTCTATCAGGAAAAGAGGTTGAAAAAAAAAAGAATTAGGATTAAATTACTGAATTAGGCAGAGTATATGATAGGATTTTTTAAACTTAATCTTAAATATGTTTTAATTTCCTCTGACGGTGATTTTTTTTAGGCACAGACTCACATTTTCTTTTACTTGTGTCAGTGCTGCGACAAGGACAGCCTTACTTCTAAACTCTTTCTTTAAATGCAGCAGCCATATGAACAAAAAAAGAAAAAAAAAGTCTTCTGTCTATCCTCATAAGTGAGGCGTTTACTTGAAAATCTAAATTATATCTATTGTACCACATTACGGGGATTATTATTATTTTTTATTTTTTTTTGTAAATTTTGAGAATGTGTCTGTTAAATGTCTATTTTTCTGCTAAAATATCGATCCAAATAGTTTTGTGAACTTTTTGTGTGTTTTTTTAATTTTAAAAAATGTTTACAGAAAATGTAAAAGGCTGGGTTCAGGTGAATTGTATTTTTTAAGAAATAATATATGAAAGGTGTATATTTTGGCACTGAATATTGGAATAATCCAGGAATGTGTGCTGATTGATCATATCTGATATTGATAAGGACTTTCCAATGTGAGGGCTCTCAGGTATTTGCATAGCTTGTGTATTTTTATGTCCTAAAGTATGTGATTTATTTATGAAAAAAAAAAAGAAAAGAAAGATAGAAAAAAAGATGCACAGTCATTGGAATTCTCTGGTAATTTCTCATGACTTTTATCAGTCCAACAATAAATGTGGTGAAGGAAGTGTGAGGATTGTCCAGACCTGTTTCAGACATCATTGAATTTACATGAAGACACACTGCTGTGAAGAACACAATGTATATTTTTAAGGCATGGGTTTCTCTCTATTAAAAAGTTGATTTGACTGCTTTGGCTGTTTTTTTTTATTTTTGTTTAAAACAAAATTCAGACAGTGTTTATATATATATATATATATATATATATATATATATATATATATATATATATATATATATATATATATATATATATATTAAATACATATATATATTAAATACAACTGCCTGAAAAATGCATTTTACAAAGAACTACTTTAAAGTCCTTTCGGGAACTTTATGGTGACACCCTCTGTAGACAAAGTGGTACCTCAGGGTAGGTTGTGTAATTTGACAAAACAATAATAATAATTATAATAATTATTATAATAATAATAATCTTGCTGTTCTTAACCTGGCAGTGATTTCAAGAATGAAGCATTACTTTAGAGAAATGTTCAATCTTAAGTGTGATTACAGCAAGATGGTTTCTGGTTTCTAATCTGCAGCTGGACAGGAGCCATGCTGTGTGGGGTGTGTGAGCTCTCCCTAGTTAGTCCAACCTCCTCCTACAGCCTGAAACATGTTTGTCAGGTTAACTTGTCACTCTTAAGTTTCCTTAAATGTGAGTGCATGACTACATGGTTGTCTCCAGGACAGTGATGGTCCGTATCAAAAATCTGCTTTAAACTTGTTCAAACAACATGTTAGATGTTTGTTTCAATTTGTTTGGTGTCAGAGTATTTTATATGACATTTCTACCATTTTAACCAGTTAAAGAATCAGTCCCATTAAACTGTCAAATGATGTAACTCCAAAAAAATGAGAAGTATTAAATAATTCACCTTCCTAGAAGTTATGACAGTGTACTGTTGAAATAAGTTATTAGTTCTGAAATATAATCTCAAATTTTATTTTAACTATTTCATCTCTAAACTTGATCATATGGGTTTGTTGTACTGAGTGAGTCAGTATGACATAGACATCAATGTTTTCTCTCTATATTGGGTCAGTTGGTTTAAACTCATAAATCATACTCATTGTAACTTTTTGGCACAATATCAGATATTTCTCATGAGAAACACTGGTTACACCAATTTTAGTTTTACCGTCTGACCACGTCTTTCACTCCTCTACGGAACATGTCAGTGTTGTGATGGGCTGGTGCTCTATCCAGTTTGCACCTTCACCTTAAGACCCAAAAGGTATAAACCGGTACAGTTATTGAATGGATGGATGGTCTCATTTGACTTTGTTTGAATCTTTGAATCTCTCTTGGTACACATGTGACTGTGTCTGTTACTGCCACATGGAAAAACCAGCTAAGCCAAGAAAAAATAGATAGATAGATAGATAGATAGATAGATAGATAGATAGATAGATAGATAGATAGATAGATAGATAGATAGATAGATAGATAGATAGATAGATAGATAGATAGATCCACTAAATGACTATCTATTGAACTTGACATATTTATTCTCAAAGAATTCAAAATTAATGCTGGAAAACCTCATCAATCCTACACTTTTGGGATAATGAGTAAGTTATGTCTATGTTATGAACCCAAAAACTTAAACACACATTAACAGTTACATGTTATTCTGTTCCTGTTTTTTTTTTTATTATGTTTTTTTTTTTTTTATCTTTTTTTAACAAACTTGTATCATTTTTCCAACACACCAGTCTTGCAGCATGGTGGTCTTTATTTGGAAGACAGCTTTCCATTTTAAGAGGATGTGGCTCCTTTTAAGTGGGCCACCAACCGTCTGATACATCACTCATAAAACGGTTGCTTGTTTCTGATTGGCTTGTGTTTATTAAAACAGAGCAAATGTCACTATGCTGAAATTAATAACATAAAAACATGCTGTACAATAAAATCTGACTTTTCCAAAGTACTGATTGTGAAAAAACATTGGTGCAAAGTATGGATAAATAAATGGTCAAGACGGCTGACCATGCAGCCAGATTTTGACTGAACACAGAGGCAGCTCCACGCTGCTCTGTGAAATTGATCTGCTTCCATTTGGAACTTGGATTTATAGTTTTCTGTACGTGAATCATGAAAGAAGCAAAGAAAAAAAAAAAGTCATTAAGAAGGTGTGACTGTGGGGTATCGGAGTTTCAAAGCTTCAACTGAAGTACAAAGACGTTAGAAGCTCTTGCAGAAAACTCTTCCAAAAAAAAAACAAAAAAAAAAAAACTTTGTCCTTATGTAAATGATTGTTTCTAAAAATTCAGCTCATATCCTGAACGGCTACACCATCATGAAGACGGCTTTAGCTGTAGTTTGCGATATAATGACTGCTGTTTGTTCTCCTTCAGTCTTTGCCTATGAACAGGTGGGCGCCACTGCCTGTTGAAATGTCAGAGCAGTCTTCCTCACCCCCTTGTTTCTTTAATCTGTGTATCTCACACTAACACACATTTTCGGAGCAAACACACACATAAATCAAAGCTGCCTGAAGGCGGTAGCAAAAGCGAGAAGTGTAAAGCCTGAGCAGACCCCAAACTGTATCTTTTCATCTTTCAGATTCCACTATTTACCTGCATGTCAGTTGATTGTTTGTTCCTTTCCAGATCACATCTCAGTTTGACTCATACTTTAAACGCAGGAGTGATACACCTGCTACTCAGTCTGCCATGCTCTTCTGGCAGAAAAGGGGAAAAAAAAAACAACTTTACAAGAACGTTAACTTTTAATTAACGTGCTCATTTCAGCAATAATTATAACAATTCTTTGATCGACCTTTAGTCTCTAGTTAAGAAAACAGAGGCTGCTATTAAAAAATGAAAGATGTGTGGCTGCGCTGTTTTCATTAATTACAAAATTAATTCTCATATGAAGTTAATAATGAGTGTTTTCTTTGTTCAGAGAGCAGACATTTTTCTTTGAGGCACAGTGAAGCACTGGAGTATTGTATTTCTCCCTTGCTGAAGGCCAACTGACAACTACAATCAATAATGTCAGCAGCGGCTCGGGGTTCAGGTGAGGATATTATTGACGTTGGACAGTTGTATAGCTCACACATTAATGCAGGGAGTGGACAAAGCCTGTCAAAGATTAGCAAAGAGAATACTAATTCATCAAGTTATGAATAAAAGCATCATTGTGTGTACTAAAGTGCTGCTGCCTGGTGGGGGTCTGGAATCTGCAGTGTTTTTAAAGATGGTGTAATTTAGGGGGCTCAAACTCACCCCAGGGTTACTCAGCATCCAGTCTTCTCACAAAGGGGCCACTTCAAGTGTTTCACAGACTGTACTTCTCAACGTGAATTATTTTACACTGGTATTTTGCTTTTCTTCATCCAGACACCTGAGAGAGCTTCTTCTCAGACAGCGGCTCCACATTTCATCAGAGGGAGGTGGTTCGGTTGAAACCCTCAGTATGGCTTGAAGATGGACAGAACTGACCGTCTGGACCTTTTGAAGTCGCTTCTTTCCTGCTCTCGGAAACACATTTTGCTGTGTTGACAGCTCTTTCTTTAGCTGTGCAGCTCGTTGTGTCTGTACTTTGCATACTGCTCCACATTTAGTTGAATAATGCCGTGTGAGGTTATTCTCCCTGAGAAAGCGACTTAAAACTCGACAGAAATCGTCTTTCTCCCACTTCTCCTGAAACACTCTCTGTACCTGACATCAACCTTTCTATTGCCGTTAAAAGAGACTCTTGCTTTCACGACGTTTGTGGATTTTGTGGACGTTGAGCTTGTGCTTAATATATATTATTATTTTTTCCGCTCGAATTCACGCGGTAATTATGTTGCGTTCAGTGTCAACTCAGAAATCAGATTGTCTTTCTCCTCGGTCCTAACAGCGCTCAAGACAATAAACGCAGCGGGGATTTCACTTGACTTAAAGTGGCGGGCTGTGTGAAATGTGAGTTTGAGACCCCTGATGTAAACAGTGTCGACTGTGGACACATGAAATACACACACTCTTCAACTTTTACAATTTTTTTTGAATATGTAAGCATTATGCAATGTTTTTGCTAACTTTAAACTTCTTTTCTAAGCTCCTTTGTGTGACTCTTATACCTTCGTCAACACCAGCCATCAAAATCCTAAGGAAGACGATTAGGGCCACTGTAAAAAAAAAAAAAAAAAAAAAAAAAAAAAAAAAAAAGTCCAAAGAATTTGTTATTGTTACTGTTCTGATTTTAATCTCAGAATTCTGTCTTTTTTCATAATAATAATAATAATAATAATAATAATAATAATAATAATAATAATAATAGTAATATAATAATAATAATAATAATAATAATAATAATGGCCACTCCTCTTCCATAAAATCCACATAAACCAGTCTTCTCCTGTCTCAAATCTATCAATAGATACAGTCATGGTCCCATCAAGCTAGTCAGTGAGTTGAGGAGTCTGTGGGGTCCAAAATGTATACAGTTTAATGTCTGCACTCAGCATTTTAGTGAGACTTATGCAAGATTCACCTTATACAAACAGTGAACTTTTTTTTTTTTTTTTCCCCCAAAGGGTACCATTGATGTTGGAGCAATGGTTAAAATTCACCAGAACTAACTACCAAGCTTATCGAAGCTGCTCTGTTTGTAAATCCTGCAGATCTTTGATGATAATAATCATTAGATACATGGAATTCATTAAAACATGCCGCTCTGTTTATTTCAAATGACACTACATGCTATCTATAGTAAACATGTCATAAATGTAATCTGTGAGTTTAAGGATATTTTTTCCAGTTTTTGATCACAACAATTCAATCCTAATGTGTTTCCTTTCATTCCTCCTGTTTGTATTCTTTGAAGGATGTGGTAACCTGTTTATGTATCGGTGTTTAAAAACTGTGCATTTGCAGGACTGCAGGCAGAGCGAAAGGACTGTTTTACCCTGCAAGGACGCCCCGCCCACACTTTGACCTGACGCCACCTGTTTTTTTTTTTTTTTACTAGCGTCAGTCGTTTTTCTGAAGAAAACACCATCCTGCTTTCTCTAAGCTGTGAAGCATTTATATCAGGTTTTGGATTCTTGTTTAAAGTGTAAAAAAGGTGTTTATGTGGCAGGCTAAAAACTCTCTTCAACCGACTCCAGCTTGCAGCAGTGGTAACAAGCATTTAACACTGTTTTAAAGACGGTCACAAAGCTGTATCAGTGTGAGTTTGAGTCCGTTACAGGCCTCATGATCTGCTGTCACCACAGCTCTTTTTATTTGTCTTTCTCTTCCTGCACACGCCTCTATCCCACTTTCTTTCTCCAAACCATCAGTGACGGCTGCTCCCCAATGTGTCTGGATCTGTTCAGGGTTTCTGCTTGTCACAGTTGCTGAAGTCAGAAAGTGTGTGTAGCTTACAGGGTGAAAAATAAGTTGGATTTACATTTAAAATGATAAAGAGCTTGTCTGCAAAAATGGATCCTGGATTGGTTGTAAAGATGAAAGATTTGCTTATGAGGTTACATACATGTGCTTGTTTAGTTTCTTGTATCAAAACAGTTTGTATTCAAACTAACTAGTGAGTTTTTCTTACCCCATTGGCAGATTTTTTTACATTTTACAAGCAATTTAGGCCTCATTTTTTGTCTTTTCATATATTTATGTATATTTTTTTTTCTGTACTTATCATGTGAATTTAAGTCTAGTAATACATTAAAAAAAAAAAAAAGTTTTAGTCACAGACTTATCCGCGGGGAAACATCCTGGTCTGCAGCCCCGTTCAGGACAGGAGTTAGCCAGCTAGGTATGGTTATGAGGATTTTGACGGCTGGAGAAAATTTTTCTCCACTTGTTGTCCCTCATCACACCGATGTTGTAGAAAAAGAGAGAATGTATCAAAGAGAAATTCAAAGCTCTCTCAGCCACTGAATGTTTTTTTTCTTCTCTCCTCATCGTAACATTTTTATACCAGTTTGCAGCTTCCTGGTTCATGCTGACAAAGAGCTCAGCTGGGACAGTGACGGATTAGTATCAAAGATCTGCTTCAAACTTGTTCAAACATGTTAGATGTTTATGAAGATGTCTAGTTTGCATTTCCTTTGGTGTCATAGTATTTTATAGGACATTTTTTTACAATTTTAACCAGTTAAAAAATCAGTTTCGTTAAACTGTCAAACTGTGTGACCACAAAAGCATGTCAAGCATTAAATTAAATAATTCACCTTCCTAGAAGTTCTGAAAATGTAATGATGAAATATGTTTTCTCTCCATTTTGGGGTCAGTTGGATTATTATTATTATTATTTAAATTTCATTTTTTACAGTGTAGTAGAGTAGACTACCAAAATTATTTCAATTGTAACCTTTTGCCATAAATATATATATATATATATATATATATATATATATATATATATATATATATATATATATATATATATGTATATATATATATATATATATATATATATATATATATATATATATATATATATGTATATATATATATATATATATATATATATATATATATATATATATATAAAAAGAGAGACAATGGTTTTTCAGTTTTACCAGCTGACCACATCTTTCCCCGAGTGATCAGCATGATCTGCATGAACCAAGCCCAAAGACTTGTGATGAGATGATAATATCAAACATATTTCTTTATACTGCAACACAAAAGTGTGAAAGAAACTCTCTAAGAACGTTTCAAATTAAGTTTTATTTTTATTTGTATTTTTATGAGTTTTGCATCTTGAGATCTTTTTTGACTGTGGAGACAGCTTGATGTATTGTTCAGAGTGAGGCCTACATGAGCTACCTGGGCTGCTGCTAAATAACCCATTTTTTTTCCCTCATATAAATTCACTACTCAACATTTAGGTGTTACGGTTAAAAATTCTTGTAATCTAAAATTTTTGGAGTGCATCAAGCCAACCACAGCCTAGATTATTATATATTCAAAGATCCATGTGTTCATATAAGCTTGTTCTTAGTATTAGAGAGACAGCATGCATGATGCAGCTAAACTTTCTGGCCAAAGATGTTGAAAGGCTCTCTCTCTTTTTTTTTTTTTTCTTAGGAAGCAGGGTTGAGGCAGCTTTGTGGTTTTGGTTGCAAGACTTCCTCTGTTGGCTTCCACTGCCCATGCCTCTTCTTTTGCAGACGTTGTTAGATAATAGGAGCAGACGGGGTGAGAAAAGCTGCAGACATCGTCAGGCATCCATTCAGACCCACACTGAAACCTCAGGCTAACACATGCACTCAAATCAAACTGTGAATAAAGTATTTTCTTTAACTTACTTATAAGTTGGTGGTTTAAATATTCTGGTGTCACAGTTACATAATACACACGTCTGTGATCCTACAGTAAAACAGAACTTGTGCTTTGATGGCATCTTTTGAGCATGTGAGGATCAGAGTATCTTTTGTGTAACCAACAAGTGGCACAGCCAGTCCTCTGGGTTTCAGGTTACAGAGCAGGGAGCTGCTCACTTCCAGAGCTTTTCAGCCGAGTGAGAATCCACTGCTGTGTTGTGCAATCACCTGGCGACAAGTTCTGTTCCTGTTTTTCCTGCCAGGTAGTGGTGGATGTTCGGACTGGCCTTTTAAAAGCCTCTCACACACCAGCAAAGACATGCACACACACCCACTTTGTTTCAGTTACACACCCAGATTTCAGAAGTTAGTTAGGTGGTGTAGAAATGTCTTATGAGTAGTTTTCAGAGGTCTTTTTCAAAGTTAACTAGACATTCTAAATCTTTTTTCTTGATGCATTAAATGGTGAGGTCCTGCAGACTTGCAAACACATGCTTTCTTAGTTTCCACTCAGCTGTAAATGAAGCTGCTCCTTCAGCAGTTTGAGGCCAAACTTTTCACAACAACCTGTGCACAGCCACCATAACGCAACTGAGGAAGACTATGGCTTATTGCAAAGGCCTCTGGGTAATGTTGGCCAGGTTTGTGGTCAGAGTGCAAAAAAAAGCGAGGTCGCAAATTTTCGTGGCGAGGAAGTAGGACTGGGGGGAACTTCCACTTCTCTTCCTTCGCTGAGCGACGTCATGCAAGCGTGCACATGCTCGAGAGAGAAAGGCAAGAGGAGAGAGGCACAACAAAACAAAACAAAACAAAACAAATATGATAGTTTGCAGTTATCTGACCCCAGTTAAGCTGCAAGAAAGTCAGAAAAAGGAAGGGTAAAAGAAAGCAAAAGGGACTGAGAGAGACTAAGAGAGAAACAAAGACAGAAAGAGAGGGATGACTGCATCTGACCAAGAGAGAGAACGTGACACAGAGAGAAAGTGGGGTTTGTAGTGAGTTGTGCACCTGCTGATCAGCGTCAGCAATGAAAAAAAAGAGGAAAAAAAAAAAGAAGAAGAAGAAGAAGTTCACTGGGAAGCTGTCACAAAGCAAACAGGGACATGGTGGTTGTGTCTGGCACTGGGATGATGTGGGGATACATGCACCGGTGGTTTGACAGAAATGGATACACAGCTGCAAAGAGCTGAACTGAAAACAGGAAATAAATGTAAATGCAAAAGTTACTTTTCTTTTTCTTTAGGGAAAAAAAAATATTATATATATATATATATATATATATATATATATATATATATATATATATATATATATATATATATATATATATACATATATATATATATATATATATATATATATATATATAGAGAGAGAGAGAGAGAGAGAGAGAGAGAGAGAGAGAGAAGACTTGCATCAATCCAGCTTTTTTAAAAAAGTACTTTCCGTTTACTTGTAAAGTGATCCTTTCTTTTTTTTTTTTTTTCTGCCTCTTTTAGCTGATTTTTCCTCCGCTGTCACTTTTTCAGGGCAAAGACCGAAAAGGGGTCGACATAAGGAGTCACGTTCAAAAATGATCACAAGTGATTTAAAGGGCAACCACACATACTGTAAACCAAAGTGCAAAAGTAAATGTCAGCCCTTTGAGTTATTCCATTTGCATCACACTGTCTGAGTGTAGGCTGTGGACACACACGCACACACACATACACACACACACACAGGCCGTGTCGGCCCCTCCCTGTATCTGTGTTTCTCTGCACTTTATCGTCAGAAAACAACACATTACAGCACCACTGTACTATTTCTCTTTTCATTTTCACAGAGCTCGACTAACACTCAAAGTGAAAGCTGGGTCTGAATTATGGCACACTGTTGTTGCTCCGCTTTGTAGTTTTGGTGTGCTTCACAGTCTGTGAGGCCTCAACACAGGGGCCACACACATGAAAAAAAAAAGATTAAAAGGTTTGTCTTTACCGTACTTATAGGAGGCTGGGACAACCCAGTTACTCAAAGTGAAGAGCTGTCACTGCTGGTAATCCAGCAATTATGATGCAAGTCATTTCTACACAACACACCAGTAGATTTAAATTATGAGGGCCAATTTTTTAAATTTTTATTGTGTTTCATTAACCATAAATCTGATATATCATTTAGATTTTGAGGGGAAAGTTTTAATACACTCTGTATTTAGCATGTTTTAGCTTATCTTGCACATCAGGGAAATGGGGACAAAGAAAGTCAACACTAAAATACTTTTCGTGAGCACTCTTTTGCACGTTTCTCACCTTTAGTTCAGCAAATGTCAGCAGATCTCTTGCGGTCACGGGCTCCAGGGTCAAGATGCAGCAGAGAGAGCCAATGGAAAGATTGACACACATCTAACAAGGCCTCTCTGATACAGCAAATAGTGTGCTTCACAAACCAGACCATTTCCTCTTTATACTTTGTAAATGTGCTCCAATAAAATACAGACAAATAAAGCTTTATATATTTTTTTTTTCATTTGTGTGAGTTATGTCTACCATTGTCCCTCAACCAAGGACAGTGCTGCTTCAACACTTGAGCAAAGCTGGCTGTGTCGCTGGTTTCTGCAGTTACAGAACTAACAGGACTGAGGAAAATGAAACTGCTGTGGAGGCTGCAATCCATGTCACATTTTTACATCTGTTATCAAGATATTAAGCTTGTTCTTCCTATTTGTTATAACCATGTGCCAACAGGGGCGTCACCAAGAATTCTGGGCCCACTGAAATTTCTCAGCAGGCCCCATCAACACAGCCAGCCCTACAAAATAGATGTAACCACATCTACATTACCCAGTCACCCATTAACAGACATAAACAACTATAACTTGGTTTTACAGCCCAGAAAAAAAAAAAAAAAAACTAAACTAAATAATCAGAAGAGTGAATGTAATATTTCCTCAGGAAGATCTAAATCTGGAGTAGAAAATTGTTTATTTGCATTAAACAAAATATAAATCTAAGCAACATATTGAGTTGTCGTGTTCGTCAGCCGAGGATCATACAGGCAGCAAAGCAAGTCCAAAAACCCCATACCCGGGACTGACAAGATCTATAAGCAAAAACCAAGCCTAAAGTCACTTAAAACAAGCAGACTTGGTGTCTATGCTGAAAGATCAGGAACAAGACGGACTAAACCATTCTGTCCAATTGGAAGGGGAGGAGAGGAGCTTTTAGAGACACCACTTTTTACCATAAAGGAATTCTGAATGTTTATTCATTTATTCTGACAATTTTAGTTATTTCAGTGCAGTCATAACACAAAACAAACAAACAAAAAAGCAAAGTGGAAATCACATTTTATTTCAGGCCCATTAAGGGCCCCCTCCCCATTTGAACCCTGGGTAACCAGCACCCCTCAGTACTGACACGAGTTGATTCTCGATTTTTATAGAGACATATCTCCGGGTTAGTCTCCTAAAGCAGCCTGGCTCTTAAAAAAAAAAAAAAATTGTTGGAAAATCCACCTGAAACCACTAAAGGATCTTCCTCTAATGCCGTCTTACTGGTTTAACTGGTTTTTAAGTCGGCCTAATGCTTATTTCTCGCTCCGTTTGTTTTCAGTAACAGAAATCAGAGGCTTGTTCACGTCAGTTTAAAGTGGAGCTGAGTTCTTCGGTTTCCACTGAGAGAGCGACCATCCGAAACAGGACCAAATAGTCTTGGAGATGAGTTGGTTTTACATCCAGATGCTTCACACACTGCAGCTGCTGTAATCCACTCTGACTGATTGAAAAAGATCATCAGCTACTGTAGAAACAATGTGACTGATAAAACTAACTCACTGACACATGTCAGAGCAGCTTTTCCTCCACTGTGCAGAGTTTAGTTGAATATGTTGCTGAACAGATTTGGAAATAGAAAGAGGAAGTGCTATCAGCTTCAGCAGAGGGTTTGGTGCAAATATAGTCCAACTTTAAACACACGACCTCAGAAACATTACACTGTTTTTTACCCTACAAAACTTACTTTAATTATATCTACATATTTTAATAATCAGTTTTGCTCTCTATTTTTTGTGCATTTTAATGCCTGAAGTTGTGTCTAAATTGCAATATTTGACTCTTCCAAAGCTCGTTTGGACATTTAAGTTTTTTTTCTTTATTTTTACTTGAGCGTATCTCTTTCACACTCAGCTTATCATTTTCTGACCTTCAGTTCACTCAGACATACAGAACACAGTTAAGGTTTTTCATCATCAGTGGTAGAAGAGTGCTTCAGTCCCTCTCTCTTACTGCCATCCAGTGGACAACTGTTGTGCTTGAATAACAGGAGTCATGAAGTAACACACTAATAACCAGCGGCTTGAGTTTGAACCTGCAGACCTTTAAAGTCATAAAAACCTCCAGATCTGACTTCTAGTTGAATACTTTGCTGTTCATCCCTCATCCCTTTGCATGTTCCTTACCAATGTGGCACCAAAACAGGGAAAGAAACAGGCTTTCCAACAGTGTATTCAATTTTACTGAGATGTTTCTGTAAATATTTGCATTGTGAAATTGTTTCTTTAGTATTTTTAGTCTTTATTTTTTTTATCTTTATCTTGCTTTTTACACCACATCTATGTTCATTTTTATTTCTTTTTTCCCCTAAAATTTCCAGATATCTGTAATCAGTCCAACAGATCCATCTCACCGTCTCCAGCAGTAAACTTCCTCCTTCAGCCACTAGATGGCAGCAGATTAAAAGAAACCCCTCCTCTTTACCAGCTGTGCAGCAATTCAACTGATTTTAGGCCGACATTAATAACTTTAGGTTTCCATCCAGCCTCATCCTCCAGTTGACCAGATTTGAACTTTGACCAGCTTGCTGTTTGAAGTTTGAGATCTTTAATTTGAACAGCTGCACATGCTGAGTATAAGTCATGACTGCAGATAAAGGGTTAAATGATATTGTAAGTAAGTAAGTTAAAATGGTCAGGTTTTTATATTAATGTCCCTGTGAGGACTTTTTAAGTGATCTTGAAAAAGTCTCTCTTCTAGATATCTGCCTGATCCTAATCCACAACTGAGAATGAGATTATCAGCACCATTATAGGTTATTTATAAATGCTATTTTTTAGCTTCCTGATCGGGTTGTACATGAGTGGATTGATTTACAGCACGTTGAAGGCTCTATGATAACACCACACCAGCTGATAGAGTTTAGTAGTGAGAAGAGAGATCTGGGATTAATTTAGTAGTGATGGTGGAGACTGGAGCTGAACTGAAGAGCAGAAGAAAGCTAAATGAGTGAGTGATAGCACGGGCTAAAGGCTAAATCACAAGCTAATCTGTTTGTGATGATGTTCATTCCAACCCACATGCAGCAGTTATTCTGCAGTGATCTGATCAAACTTGAGAGTCTGTCAATAAAATGAAGAGTGAGGTTACGTTAGCTCTGATTGGTTGATAAACAGGACATAAGGATTCACTAATGTAAGCAATACAGATACGTCTCAGAGCACTGGGCTGAATATAGCCGGCTGCTAAAATATTGTACAAACTCAAAAAGTCTGCTTGTCATGTTTCAAACAATAGCTCCATGAAACTGCTGATAAATACCTTATTTGGGCATGTAAAAAGTTTTCATGAACAAAGAAAAGTAGTGTTAAAAAAAGATCTGATCTCCATTCATTTCCATACAAACCTACGACTTAATAGTCATGTCATCACGAAAGTGTGAGTGTGATTCCAGCCAAAAGGTGTCGCTGCAGATTGTCCTCACAGCCTATCACAAGATACTCATTCAATTCTGTTTTATTTATTTTTTTTATTTTTTTTTGTCTGATGATCAAACAAACAAAACAAAACAAAAACAAAACAACAACAACAACAACAAAAAACGACCAAACAAAAAAAAAAAAAAAATAAAATAAATAAATAAAAAACCCATGACCCTACCATCACACATGAATGCTTGTAAACAGTAACTACAAGCTACAGCTTTGCTAGTACTGAGAGCTCAGATATGACTGATAATAATGTTTAAAGTCTGGTGTCACTGCAATGAATCAACAGACGTATGAACTCTTGCCCTGCAGTTCCTTTCTCACAGAAAAATAATTATAAAAAAAACCCATGATGCATCACTCTCACTCTCAAACTGATCTGCTGGTTTTGGGGGAGTTTGGAGCGATTCCATCACAGCCCCCACAGCAGAATGAGGCCGCCTCAGTGACCGGACAGCAAGCATTCGTCAGCAAACTCTGCAGCGAGATGCTACTCGATGGCAGCCGACGTTTCCCCTAATGGGAAACAATTACACACTCGGCGGCTTCTTCACTGACTTCTGATGAGACTCATTCACTGAGGAAATGGCCACGTAATCATGTGTGTGTAATGCGCTAACGCTGTTTATTGCTCACTGACTCAGGCGCATGCAGAGCGGGAGTTTCAGCAGACTCTTTAGCCACCATATGAGTGTGGTGAGAGGAGAAATGTGCAGGGGAATAGCTATACGCTTTCAATACACCAGCGCTGAGAATAAAATCTATTGTTGTGGATGTGTCCCTTTAAATGCATGCACACAAACAAGTCTCCCACACAGCCAAAACACTTCCTGTTGCTTCCTTCTTCTCAGGAGAGTGACTTTGCGACTCGATTAAACTGGGAAATAGGCACTTGTGATGATTTATGCCCGGCTGGACAACCATCCTGATAAAAAAACCCACCCAAATGTACACATATTTCTCCACCACAGATGCAGTGGGTTTGTCGTTTCCAGCTTTGGTGATAAATTTCAAAAATCTCAGCTGTCTTGAAACTAGGACTTACTCTCAGAGAAACCGTTGCTCTTAAAGTGAACTAAATCCCACCGCCAGCCTCCGGCAGTTTCAGTGAATGGATCTTTTGAGGTGCTGTCAATGCCATCATCCAGGCATAATCTCACGATACAGATTATTTCCCACATATTCTTAGACTGCAATGGAGTGATTTTATAATACTTGAGCCCTCACAAAGAGCTGAAAAAGCTCATTTTTCTTGTAAAATGTTAAAACTGTGCATACGCCTCACTGACTGTCGACAAACATCACTGTGCAAAATAAATTTCAGTCTCCAGAAAGAACATCAAAATCTGATATTGACATGAAATGCTAAATTGCAGGAGTAGAATACCAATGCAGCAGGTGTCAGGGATGATTTACTGCATCATCCTAAATATGGATTACAATCAGCAGCAGTGAATAGAATTTATGTCAGGGATGAGGTAACCATGCATTATTTCAAATATTAATTTAAATGAGGGGTGTTATGCATTCACATATTTTAAAGTAAAGTAAATAAATACCTTATCTGAGGTTTGTCGCCCTTTAGGTCAGTGTTTGTCAAATCATTTCAGACCGAGGACCACTTATCCCCCCCAAAAAAAACTCACTGATCACCAACTAAAAAGCCCCAGAACAACAGCCCAGATGGCCAACTGATGTGATGTGATATAAATTGACGTCACACAAGTACTGGCTACGAGGAGGTGACTGTGGCTCAGTGGTAGAGTTGTCGTCTCTCAATCGTAAGGTCAAGGGTTTGATTCCCAGTCACATGTCGAAGTGTCCTTGAGCAAGACACTGAACCCCCAATTGCTCCCACTGTTGGTCAGTGGTGTATGAATGTGTTAGTTTTTTTTTTTTAACTAACACATTCATACCCATTCAAACCAAACTGATGGTCTACAATAGATCTTTCGACCATCAGTGTGTGAATGTGGTGAATGACACCAGCAGTGTAAAGCGCTCTAAGTGGTCAGAAAGACTAGAAAAGTGCTATATAAGTACTGGTCCATTTACCATTTAGTATTGGCACTTCCGTTGGCTTCCACGATGCTCACTGAGCCTGAAACTTCTTGCTGCTGCACCTCCTTCTCCTGACCAGTGTCAGAGGTTTTCTCTTCGTCTTTGATTTTCTTTTTACCGTCCCCGTCTCAAGCCACCGATACATGAAGGATTTTGCCTGTAGGCTCGAAGTTCATGGAGTAATGTTAGTTTGATTGTTTTCTCTGCCCAATTTATCAAATGTTGTATCACATTTGATAAATTGGTCAGTTTTGGCAACTTTTTTAGTAATTTTTTTTGTAAAAAAGGGTAACAATTTTGATTTTATTCTTGTAACAACTTCTAATATATTATGTTGATTTTCCTGAAAAAAAGTGTGTGGATGATTTCATGAGAGCTGCCATTTTGAAAAGGACTAAAATACGACGACAGATGCCTCTAGCAGTATGATTATTTATTTATTTATTTATTTATTTATTTATTTATTTATTTATTTATTTATTTCGGTCACGTCAGCACACTTATACAACATTACACATTGTCAATAGTTGATCAAATTGTACATGTCCGAAAGGGAAGACAGGAGAAGCAGAGCTTATCTAGTCCCGTCCCCATTTTCTCAATATTTAGTCTCCTCTTTTCCACATATCATCAGATTATTATAAATTTGTATTCCCATTTACAGAAGTTTGACATTTACAGAAGTATGACCGTCAATTCATTCACTATAATCCTCTTTTATTTTTTTAAATGTTTTTTAAGGAAACTATTTATCACGTTGATGAGATAGGATGAGATAGAGGTCCTTGAACACACATATCAAATATGATATGTTTGTCAGTAAAGGGTTAAAATAACGGGGAAAAAAAAAAAAAAAAAAAAAAAAAAAAAAAAAGAGAATGAATGATTCTTTAAGCTGTTTGTTTTGTAGGTCATTTGGAGGCCTTGAGATCAGTTTCACAGTTTTCAAACCATCTTAAAACTCCATACTAGAGCTTTAAACTGTCAGACCTTTGTATAGTCAAAGCCACATTGTATGAAGTATTATTTGATGCTCTAGAATAGATTATGGTCATTAATGCTGCCTTATAACTTTTGTTATGTGTTGTATGCTTTCTGTTCCTGGAGTTTCTAATTAATGATGCTTTCCTCCATCAGTGTAACTGTTTATAAGACAGCATATAAGACTGTCAGGGCTGAGTAAAACAAGCAAATCAATTACATTAACACAAAACAAATGAAAATGACTAATGAGACTCCATGAAAACAAACTCGGACTATTTGTCACTTAAACTTACACTTAGTGATGCAGCCATACTGATAATGATTAGAATTCACTCATGTGTGAAAAGCCTGAAACTCTCAGAGGTTTTAGTCTCTTGGCTCTCAGGCTACTTCAGAATATCTATTCAAACCAAACATATTTTGTTTTGACAATAACAAATGCCTCAAAGTTTTTGTCACCCTGGCATCCAACAAAAGGATTTTTTTTTTTTTTTCCGTTTGTTTCGAAAGAAGTATTCATCTTTCTCTCTCTCATATTTGGAGAGATAGGAGCACTCAGAGATATGAAAGAGGACCTGTGGAGCGATCAGAGCATCTTCTGTTATAGATGCAAATGATTTAAGTCGCTTTTGTCCGACTCAGAAAAGAAGCAGATTAATATTGAGTGCAGGCTTTTATGTTTGCTGTTGAGACTTAATTCTATCTGCTAGCTATGCCTCCATCATCTCAAGGACAGACGTCTGATAGACTTTAAATGCACAAGTACGTACAGTAAATTCTTTGAAAAGACATATAACATATCTCCAAGTTCAAGAATTTCTTTTATGAAGTTGTTTTTCAGGTTTTCTGCAATCAACATGTATTTGTCTGCAGCAGTGGGGTGACATACCCTCTGGTGTCTGAGCAGCACTGCTTAAAGAATAACTCTCTTCAAAATAAAGGTTGAATTAAAGCTGCAAGTGGCGATGAGCAGGCCTGTGTGCCCGTCTGTGATGCCTCATGAAGGGCTGAAAGACATTACTGAGAAGAATGGAAAAGGATGTGTCGGAAAAATGGGAGGAGTGTTTAATCACATATGACTTCCTTGTTGGCAGTAGGGGGCGCTGTAGTTTAAAGTGGGAAAAAAAAAAAAAAAAAAAAAAAAAAACATATCAAAGGCTGTGACACTAAACATATGAGTGCATTTTGGTCCAGGTCTAATATTCTACATAAGAGCTACTAAGACTTGCATTTTGCCAAAAAAAATCATCAACTTTGGACGTTGTTTGTGGCCACGCCAATTGAGTTACATAAAATATTTTAATAACCTTTAATGGTCAGTGTGTTTAGTATATACAGAAAAATATTAGAAGTTTATCCAAAAACAAAACAAAAACAACAACAACAAAAAAACAAATTAGGCCCGTATCTCAAACCAGCTGCCCAAGCTGATTTTTCAGTGGCTAGGGGGCGCTGTGAAGCACCGTCAGCACGAAACACTGCAGTCATGAATTTTGTGCAAAGTCTGGTGAGTTTTAGAGCACGCTGAAGGCAGGTAATGTGAGCTTAAAGAGTCCGAAAAAATGATAATAATCGAAGGGTTTCAAGAGAGCCTCGGCCCTGATTCCCAGGCTCACGCCCCAATAAAACCTTCCAAACATAAGAAATGCTGAATGAAAAGTTAGCTTGAAATCAAACACAGCACAGGACATGTAATTCAACCACAAACTTCCTTCATCTGCTCCACATGTGGCTAAGACACTTTATCATACTGAAGGTTTATCTAAGTGTGGGGGGGGAGAAGTGCTGTGCTGCAGGGAGAGATTGCCTTTACTTGCACGGCACCAGCAGAGCAAAACAATGTGCCGCATGATAAAAAATTGCTTCATAACTCTCACATTGTGTGTCTGGCATCATTATGAGGCACAATAGCCTCTGGAGGGCCCTGGCTTTTATTGGCGTGCCTCTTGCAGCAGCAAAGTCTCATCCATTAAACAAATCAGGGGGTTATGTATTAGATTAGTTATACAGCAGGCACTGGGGAACGCCTAGCCCAACACATGAAACCTCGTCTCATTCGCTGTCATAATCCCCTGGAATAAATTACCTAATTGACAGCATTAGGGGTGATACTGTCAGGAGGTGCCTCTTTAATGTATAATGAAAATACACAACGTTGCTAAATTGCATTTTTGGTATTAAAAATGATAAACGGCAGCCATTTGGGTGCATATTTAGAGCGAGGCCCCTCCACGTAGCATGCTGCCAGATCTCATTTTTCCATATTTCTTAATAAATTTGCAGTGTCAGTGATATTAAAAGCTCATTTCTGCTGAGGAATATTTAATAACACTTCTGTGTGATATGAAGCCAATGTCACACAGAGAGTCAGCAAACGAGTCGGTGGCAGCTTGGATTGCCCAACCTCCCACTGCGTCACCCAGCAGGTCCTGTGACCTCGGAGGTGAGAAATGGACTGCCCCCTACTGGTGAAGGGTCAACACTGCAGGAGAAGTTCAAGAAGTGCCCCCTTTACAGTTCAGCGCTCTATTCATCCTGGAGCCGAGCTGGAAAACATACAGAGCCTTTTGACTTTCTGTCAAAGTGAAAACTGCGTGCATCCCATTTTCCAAAAGTTCTAGGCTCTAACTATGCCATGCAGTGTGTGCATGTATGTGTGTGTGTGTGTGTGTGTGTGTGTGTGTGTGTGTGTGTGTGTGTGTGTGTGTGTGTGTGTGTGTGTGTGTGTGTGTGTGCAACAGAGCAAACAGAAGCCTTCCTGGGGAGGAGTGACCGGCCTATAGCGAAAAGAAGAAGGATGTTTAATGGACTTGAGAGGATTACTGCTCAGGCATACACTTTGATGTCATGGAAAATTAAAAGGAAGGTAAAATGCCTCCTCCAGTCATAATAAAGCAAACAAGCACTTTAAGGAGAGCATCAGTTTCTTACTTTTGTCCTTTGAAGGACCTGGTACTGATTGATCTTGCTTCTAACCTTGCATATTAAATCTCCTATCCCACAAATTTGAAGCAGCTTTTAATGTCTCAAAGTTTTCAAATATGAAGTTGGAATGGACTCATTTTACCTATATACAGGGTATGACTGTAAACATTTCAAAGTAAAGGACTGAAAGCTAAATCATGCAAGTATTTGTGGAACTTTATAAGAGCATAACTGATTAGAGCTAACGCTTTACCCAAATTGCTTGTAAAGAGAAAAAAAGCAACTGGAAATAGGACGAGAAAAAAATTGCTAGTTATGTTAATTTGTCTTAAATAATTTTTTTTTTTTACTCATTACTCAAAAACCAGGACTCTTTTTTTTGTCATTTAATATCTTAGAATAAGACATGGCATGGATACTGGTCAGGTGAATGTGGCTCATATTAAGTCAAATATGACAAGCCTTACTAATGATAAGACATACACAGTCGCTTGGATTTTAGATTTTGCACTTTAAAATCCCTGTGAGGACTTTCTAAATGATCTTGAAAAAGTCTCTCTTCTAGATATCTGCCTGATCCTCATCCATAACCTAAAATAAGATCATCATCACCAATATAGGTTATTTCTAAATGATAGTTATTAGCTTCCTGATTGGGTCAGACAGGACTGGATTGATTTACAGCACATCAAAGTCTCAATGACAACACCACGCTGACTGACGAAGTTCAGTAGTGAGAAGAGAGATCTGTGTTTTTCTCTGCTGAAAATGATTTCTGGGATTAATTTAGTAGTGATAGTGGAGACTGGAGCTGAACTGAAGAGCAAAAGAAGCTAAATGAGTGAGTGATAGCACGGGCTAAAGGCTAAATCACAAGCTAAAAGTTAATCACAGGCTTAACTGTTTGTGCTAATGTTCATTCCAACCCACATGCAGCAGTTATTCTGCAGTGATCTGATCAAACTTGAGAGTCTGTCAATAAAATGAAGAGTGAGGTTACGTTAGCTCTGATTGGTAGATGAGCAGGACATGAGGATTCACTAACGTTACCTGTTAGCCGAACGTCTCAGAGCACCAGGCTATATAAGACAGTTTAATTACTGGCTATTAAACTACAGAACAAACTGACACAGTTTACTTGTTGTCATGTTTCAAACAGCAGCTCTGTGTAACTGTTGATAAATACCTTACCTCATCATGTTGTATCCAGTAAAAATTTGTCTTGAACAAAGAAAAGTAGTGTTCAAAAGAAGATCTGATCTCCATTCATTAACAAAACAAACACACACCTTGTTAAGAGTCATGACATCACCACAGTGTGTGTGTGTGCCTCTAACAACTAAAATCATAGCATCATACAAATCTTATTTGTGTGTGTGTGTGTGTGTGTGTGTGTGTGTGTGTGTGTGTGTGTGTGTGTGTGTGTGTGTGTACATGTGAAAAAATGAAAAATGAAGGATTTTTATTTTATTTTTTTTACATTCGATGTTTAGCAGGTTTGTAATTCTTGTAATTCTGATGCACTTTTTCCTTTCCATACATGTCTGAAGCTTTTTCCATCAATTACAATATTAAGCTGCATTATTAATTTCATTTAGGCATGTTTGTCAAAAGCAACACGCACCTGGGAGTGAGTGTATCAGAAGCAAAGATCTAAGCTGTGGTAAACATGAGTTTGTGCCACAAACAGCTTCACGTGCCATCAGACTCAGGTGCTGCCATGCAGGGCAGCACCTGAGGGGAAACACATTTTTAAATGTGGAAATCATCATAGCAAAGGTACATCATCATCATCATGAAACATCACATCAAAACTGTTGTCATCAACATCATCTTAAGCACCAATTTATCAGGAGCTTTTGTGCACAATGAGCTGGGTCTGAAAAGTTCCTGAGAAATCAAAAAGAACCCACTAGGTTGGATAACTCGTCCTCCTGACGGGGACTACAGAAGACTCCAGTTTAATTACTTTATATCCAATCAATGAATTAAATTTGTTTTGCATTTCTAGTAGGAAAGAAAATCACGAGCAGCTCAAATAGTGACTCAGTGCTCCAGCTCAGCGGTTGAATCATGCACCCTGAATTAATTCAAAAATAAGAAAATTGTTTCAGTGTGTTTTTACATTCTTACAGATACTAAATTGAATGGAGATTATAAATTTGAACATATCACATACAATAAACATAAGTCAATTCATTCATTCATTTATTTTCTATCCCTCTTATCCTGTTCGGGGTCGCGGGTATCTGGAGCCTATCCCAGCTGTCTTAGGGTAAGAGGCGGGTACACCCTGGACTGGTCTCCAGCCAATCACAGGGCTGACACACAGAGACAGACAACCTTTCATAATTCCATTTAGAATCACCAGTTAACCTGATGAGGATGTTTTTGGACTGTGGGAGGAAGCTCCCACAGAAACTCCACACAGAAAGGCACACCGTGCACAAACTGGGATTCAGACCAGCGACCTTCTTGCTGTGAAGCAACAGCACTAAAAGCTGCGCTACTGTGCAGCCCAGACATATCTTATAAATATGATAGGTTCACCCTCTGACTGATATATGGTGACAGTGCATTTGATATTTGACACACACACACACACACACACACACACACACACACACACACACACACACACACACACACACAAAAGGACGAGTTGCAGCTGAGGTGTCTGATCAGATTTTAACAGGGGCCCTTACCACCCCTAGAAAGCCATGTGGAAACGCCCCTGTTAAAACACCAATAAAGACAAAGCGACCCCTTTATTAGACCTTCATAGCACTGTTTGTGTGTGTGTGTGTGTGATGTGTGTGTGTATGTGTGTAGACAGAACTTCAGAGGGTGAGGGGACAGCCAGAGTGCATGCTTTCAGTCCAGATGTGCGGACATATTGTAACTCCAGGAGGTGTTCACCTTTTCTCCTAAAGTGCTAAAGTCTGAGCAGCAGCTGGTTCAGAAAGTAATAACCTTTAGTAACATTGTTTTCTCCTGCTCTCATTACCTTGGTTATTCTTTTTTTCTGTCGCTGCAAAGTCACTGCTTTCAAACTATTACAAACAGCTCAGCGAGTGTTATAATATCACTATCTAAACGTTGTGTCTGACTTTTATTTGTGTCATTTACGCCGTGGCACCCCTGGGGACATGATTATCCTGGATATGGAGAGTAACTGCCTTCAACATTAACGTTTTCTGAAAGCTGGAGGGGGAAACAAAATGTTTCCTTAAGATGTGGCACAAAACCAGCATCTGTGTTTTTAAATTTGCTCTAAAAATGTCCTCATTTTATTGTTCACAAGGTTTTTATTCAGTCTTTAAACTAAGGAGCTTTATAACTGATGAGGACAAATTAAGAACCACAAGAGTAACAAAAAAAGGCACTGATTTTTGATCTACACTTGATGTCACCATCATAAGATTTCTTCTGCACTTCTCCTTCAAAACCCTTCACTCATGAGTGCTGACGGTTCAGTTCAGTCAGTGAGAAACACTCAATACGAGACCCTGTTTTTATCAGACGTGGATAAAATCTTCCAATGAGCAGAGAAAAGCCAACTCTGACTTACATTCAGCTCCATTTCACACCTATAAATCCTTCTCGCAACATTCATCTCCTCGGTGTGACAGGTGCAACGGAGCCGACGCGCAGATTCATGGGGGCTTTTGGGCATCTGGTGTGAACCAATGGGAGCGCACGCGGGGTTGTGGCTGGCGGGGGTTACGGCTGATCGTCGGGCACCTGTGCCAATCAGACGGCCAGTGGGAGGAGTTTCGGGTTGGGAGGTGTGTCTGAGGAATACGAGTCTACAGCTGCATACTGTATCCAAGTCGGGGAGTAATGACATGAGCACTGCTTTATACTGTTTAGACAAGCTTTACAGTGCGCGCGCTGGAAACTAACACACCACTTTTCCTGCCTTTAAATCAGTCACAAAATAGAGCAGAAGGCGTTGCGAGGCGACACAAAGGACTCTTGGACAAACTTAGTAGACGTAGACTAAAGTCCTCAAACTCACAGGCAGAAGAGGCTTCAAGCGATCCATCCTTTCTGGCTGCTTCAAGAAAGGATACGCTGCTGGACATGTGAATCTAAAAGGAGATACTCGCTCAGCACAACAATGAACCCAACGACTGCCCCGTGTTGCTTCGGCTTTCTCCTGACTTGCCTCTTGTTCGGGTACAGCGCTTCACAATCAGGTGAGTGGAACGATCCGCGAGCACCCCGCGGTGCGCGGTTGTGTGGATCCGTGGAGCTGATCGGTGCGCACAGAGCGCAATGGCACCAACTATCCATCGATCACACTTTTCCCTCTGCTGTGTTTTTTTTTCTCACGCATTGAAACGGACAGGCTGAGTCTGTGCAGATAGATTCACACCATCACGCAGCATCTTCTGTGAGAATAAACGTCTAACTCAGCCTGAAATTTCACCTGAACAGGTGGGGTGACGTTTTCAGCGCTATGACACTGACAGGTTGTTTACATCGATATCCACATTTCTGCCCTTACAAACTGAGTAAAGAGACGGGGTTTGTCTTTCCTGTGCACAGAGCGGCACTGTTGAATTTCAAGGGAGAGAGCCGGGAGAGATTTTATGTCCATCGCACGTGTCCTTTAGACTCAGTGTGGACAAACACGGAGGAGTGACAGCCTCGCTTTACAACAGGCTACTGTGCTCCTGTCCTCCCCCCTGTGGATAGACAGGCTGTCTCGTGCTCGACTCGGTTTCAGAAGTTCTTTTCAGACTCAGTGTTTTCTCTCTCAAATAAAATCATCGCCAGATATCAGTTGCAGGAGGAATAACCCCGCATCTTGTTGTCATTGTAAGGAAATAAATTTGTTTTAACTACTTTGAGTCCTAAGTTCTCCAGGGACTGGTTCGGAAGCTGTGTGTCGTTGTTGTTTCGCTCCTGATCTGTGTAACTCTCACACCTGAGCAAAGGCCGATAACAGCAGTGAACATTCATCCATATGCATTCTGTAATCGGGATAAAAGCAAAGCCGATTACCGTGAAATTACATTATTCCTCATTTTACAGCGAGTCCCCTCGGGGAGCCTGTGAGCCACAGTTTGACTATCAGCGATGAAGCGCAGGTGACTTTTCACACGGACTGAGGTAGTACCGTTTGTGCAGGGCAGCGGCGCTCTTTACGCACAGGGGAAGCAAAGGTGCGCTCAACAGCTTTAGTCAGTGAGTGATGGGGAGATGGTGTGTGTGTGTGTGTGTGTGTGTGTGTGTGTGTGTGTGTGTGTGTGTGTGTGAGTGTGTGTGTGTGTGTGTGTGTGTGTGTGTGTGTGAGAGAGAGAGAGAGAGAGAGAGAGAGAGAGAGAGAGAGAGAGCACGGGGGTTTGTTATATTCGCGGACCTGGGAAAAGCAAAAAAAACACACTCTCACCCCATCATCAGCATCATCCACGCCTGCCAACAAGTCACACACGTTCACGCCACGCATCTTTAGACAACCTCGTCACACAGAGAGTGAAGTTAAACATCAGAACTGTTTCAGGATTCCCTTTAAGAGGGTTGAAATCTGCAGACTGTCTGAGACAATACCACCTTTATCAATTCCGTGCTCGTGTTTCTTACTTTCTCGTGTGTGGAGCGCTCTCATCGCTCATCATGGTGAAAGGTCTTTAAGTCGATTCGTTTATTTCGAATTGTTTTAATAAGAAAAAAATGTAGAAGAAGAAGAAAAAAACCGCCGAATGAGACTTTAATGCAAAGTGCTCCGTCCGATTTGATGCGCTCAACCAGGCCCGCATCTGTAACGTATGTCCGAAACATCCGCGTCCTGTGGAGCCTTAACGAGAGGGATTGGATTCGGCTCGGGAGGGAAAATCTGTCTGGGAGATACGAGTCTTCATTTTCTTTAACGCACATAAATCCTTGGCGTGGGGGGAAAACAATAAACGGAAACAAGATAATCCTGTTGTTGAAAAACGATCACGAGAGAACTGATTTATGAAATAAAGAAAAATGTACGCTTATCTGTATTATTGGTGAAGTTGTCCTTTGAAGGAGGAAGGTGAGCATAAAAGGAAACGCGTTTAGTTTAATTTATCTTAATCTTTAAAGACATCACGCGCGTCCACTGCATCTCCATTAACACATAATAATTATAAACATAATCATTAAGGAAAGGTTTAAAACATCACTTCAAACACAAAATAGACCTAAACCTGTTTCTTTTGGCGGCCCTGCTCAAACCAAGTATGGACACAATCACCTGGTTGAGCCTCAGATCTTTTACAGCCCACGTGGAAGTTTAGGAAAGAGAGGCGCGGAAACATGCAAGCTGATCAAATGTGTGTGTGTGTGTGTGTGTGTGTGTGTGTGTGTGTGTGTGTGTGTGTGTGTGTGTGTGTGTGTGTGTGTGTGTGTGTAAGGATATGGGAGTATGCGTTTCGTGTTGTACTCACTCTGCCTTGTGCACGCGTTCACGTAACGCACAGAGACGCTCACGCGTGCACCCTCACGCGCGCACTAACGTAATTGATTTTTTCTTAAGATTCTTTGAGAACAGCTTTCATTTTACTTAATGATTCATCAAAACGTCATTTCTTGATTAACTGGAAAATTGTCATCTACTGCCTCATCAGCAGAATGTCACCTTTCCATTAACGGTAAAAACCTGAACCGTCTCACCACTGTGACCGTTGATTTTTGTTAAAAGAGGATCTAGATTTTTTTGATCCTCTTACAGCAAATATAGAGGAATGTACCAGACGTGATGCTTCAAACAAAACAAAAATAAAACAAAAAAACAAAACCTGAAGTCACCTGGTTTCACATGACATCCATGCACAGGTTGAGAGGGTTTTCCTGTCCCTACAGTGCACTTTGGATGCCTCATTTGACTGCACCTTTACATTGGCAGCTGGAGGACTGAGGTGGGAAATACACGCAGCTGCTGATTCTGAACCATATGGCTAAATTCCAGAAGTCTCCCTCTCTGTGTTTATGAATATTCATATAGCTCGTGCGCAGGAGTATAGTGAAGTCATCTGCTCCGAATGCAATCATGTGTGTCTGTGGAGTGGGTGCTTTTTCAATTAGCATGTAGATAAACTTTCTCCCCAAGTGATTCCATAATAAACCTCACAGCAGTCCCTTCTTTCCATTTCCGATGCAGAGTTGGATTTTTAGACTTCTGCTGAAAGGATGTACAGCTCCTCTAAAATTAACCACATGTTTAACGATAGCTAATGTGGTTACACTCTTTACTGCACCTTTGGTTTGATGGCACCCACAGTTTACTGGACCCAGCAGTGCAGTTCCAGTGTGCGGCTTATATGTGAACTGGAAGTATATTAAAATGTTTACAAGGATTCGAGTCAGGCACACAGTGAGACTTATCTACAGAAAGAAGACGTGAGGATTTGTTCCCTCTTTTTGTACCCTCTACATGCTGCAGCAGAATTAGTCTTTTTGCACACTATTCTTTGCTGTGTATTCTTTTTCCCTCCCAGTTTGAAGCGCGGGGAAAGAATGGTGTTACATTAAGCGGCCCACACATCCCTGCCTCGTCACAAAGCCCTCTTACACTCATATCTTTGCCTGCTGTCGCCTGATAAAGGCGCTTTGACCTCTCTCTGCCACCAGGCTTTTTATTAGAAGAATGGCAGTCTTTGATTCGGAGGTGATCCACTTCCATTTGTCGGAAAAGGGAATGTGAACCTCAGTGCTTTCATCTCCTCAGTGTCTGTCTGGGTGAGAGACGAGCATCGATGTAAGGCCATCAATCCTCTGTATGGATAACGCTGTGAAACTAATATGACTCCACAAGTTCTCAAGTCTTGCTTTTACGAATGTGTTAAGAGTTGATCAAAGCTGAGTGGAAAAAGAGAAAGAAGCTTGGGTTATTTGGTTAATGAGACAGTCCCTTTTGCCAGTACAAATGTGTTTTCAAGTTGATCAAAACCTACTTTGGACAGCTTATACCATGAGGTCAGTGGGATAATTCATTTTTCTTAAGGCTTATAACAAAGAGTTTAGACAAGCTTCGTCCACTGGATTAATGAGATCAATCCTGTCTTCCTTGACATTTGTGTTTCGTAGGGCTTATCAAAACCTAGTTCTGACAAGCTTACAGTATTAGGTTGATGTGATAATTCTGGTTTGCTGTGTCACTTGTTCCCAAGTTTAAAGCAGTGTTACTCCTTTTCAACAGAGCTGGTGCTAGTTGCAGGCTAGTGTCTGGGTTAGCACCGGCTCCAGGTGCTAAAAAATGGTGCTTAGCAGGCATCAACTTTTGTCTTTGAAAATCTTTAATGAGGTTTACGAAAGAAGTTAGAAAACACATTCTTACACTACCTGACAAACAGTAAAAGCATACAGCACACAAAATACACATCAATAAGAAGAGTCATCACAAGTCCAATGGTGCCTCATTTCAATCAGGCTCGCCTAGAACCTGTTTAAAGAACCAATGGCCGTTGGGATGAATGGTTTCAGGGACCTGTTTGATTTTGCCTTACAAATAAAAGTAAACCTTCTTTAAGTTGAAAAAAGCTAAAACTCTGAATAAAGAGGATGGGGGGAGGGGTCAGAATGGCTCTTGCCCTCTGTGTGGCTCTTGCTTTAAAAACAGAGTCAGGATCATTGAGACTCATGCCAATAGTTGTTTTGGCAGAGTTTTTTAAAGTTTCTCAGCCTTTTTTTGTTTGAGATGCTAAGGTTACCAAACCAACAGATCATAGCAAAAGTTAAAACACACTCATTAAAAGAAGAATAGAACATTTGTACAGTTTTTGCTAAACCAGAGAGAAGCACCAACTACATCGGAGGCCAGTGGTGGGGTTACCGTGACCAACGATCTGCGCTGGAAAACAGCCAGTTTTAAAAAGTAAAGCTGTCGAGTGAGTCATCTGTTATTTTCTTGGAGGTACTCATTCAAAACATCCAGGTTTGATGTTAATGGTTTATTGGAAAACTCAACCCTGTTGGCTGTGACCACAACACATACGCACCACACAGACTGCTGAACCGCCCATTGCTGGTGATGCATTCACTTGGGCCCTGTAATTCTCAAGCAGACAATAACTCATCTTAACAGCATCCCCATTATTGAACACTAACAACACACCAAGCCTGTTCCAGTATTCAGTGACACACTGATGTTTTACGGTGACACAGTGATGTGGCTCCAACTTTAACAATGGAAAGACAAACCAGTTATTGGGAAGAACATGATTAGACCCAACTAAGCACTAGCATCCAAACCAGCACCTGGTTCTTTTGATGGAAAAGGGGTATGTGAGGACTATCTGTTTGGCAGACAAATCAATTGGTAGCAGTTTTTCCAAGAGAAAGACTCACATAAACACCATCAACCACTGTCGTAAGGTCATGACATGTTTGTCTTGGAAGCAAAAGAAGTGTAGAGAAGTTCATCAGTTCAATGTGATAACTCTGGGTTGTGATAACTCTGGGTTGTGATAACTCTGGGTTGTGATAACTCTGGGTTGTGATAACTCTGGGTTGTGATAACTCTGGGCTGTGATAACTCTGGATAACAAACCTGTTTTCAGAAATATCAAGCTCAGCTCAGACAAGCTTAGACTATGAGGTCAATGAGCAAACATCTGCCCTGCCTTGATAAGTCTCAACTAAAGCTAATTAAAACCTAGTTCAGAAAAGTTTATTAGATTGGTCTGATGGGTTAATTTATTTTTGCTAGCAAAAAAAATCTTGATGCTTTTGTGAATGTTTTGTAAAAGCTGATCCAAATCTTGAGCGGACTAATGTAACTGCTGGATATTGGTGTTCTATTGTGCAGAAATCACCAGATGTTACTGACAACCAAGAGGAAAGACCATTGCTAAGACATCTTTTCCCCAGAAAAAGAAAACTTACCATTTTGATAGTGTTTTCCTCCCCTGGGGCTCTCACCCTGCTGTCCGATAAAGAATAAAAAAATCCTCTGTTTGTGTAATCTACACCCTGGTTTCTTTGTGGGGGTTGTGGAAACCATTAAGTTTGCTATAAATCTCCTCACTTCTCAACAAACAAACTGCTTTTGAACTGCTAGCATCAATAATACATGTGTAGTACCCAGAATACAGCCCAAGAATTCCCAATGAATAATTGCTCTAATATTCCAACAGGGACTGAAAGTGTGTAGTGGTAGCTTGCTCAATACGGAGTGTGTGACCCTATTGTCACTAATGGTGCTTCTTTTGTTTTAAATCTGCTGTGATGTTGCAGTATGTTCTTTAATCACCACCACAGGGAGTTTGAACTTTTATTTTTCTACCATGTACTTGTTAAATGTGGGAGTTTATTAAACATTTCTCCATTAAAGGCAACAAGACGGAATCACAATTAACATTATGTCTCTCTAAATACACCGATGCATGCTCGGTCTCTCAGTTTTGACTTGTTGATGATCTCATAAAACGTCAGACTGCGTGCAGCCAGCAAGAACGATTGGATCATATCCTCTGTGACCTTTTCATGACACGCAGCCTCATTTATCAACGGCAGTTGTAACTGCAGCACGTGTGTGCGTGCGCTTTTCCATACATCATTGTCAGATTGGCTATAAAATATCCTTTTCCAGTTCATGTCATAATTGGATTTGAGAATCCTCCATGCGTGTATTTCAAATGCAAAATTTGTAATTTATGCTCCGTTTTAAGGCAATCAAATTACTGCAGATTTGACATGGTTTGTTAAAAACAAGATGCTTCTTCTGCTGTCCTCCCTCCCTCTATGTTCTCATTTTTTCCTGTCTGTAAACTGAGCAAGCTTTGAGACTTCATCTGTATGAGAATGAAAGCAATGATGGCGAAAGAAGGACATGCAAATGGGAAAACGATCGCCTTTGTGCATCACACGCCCCAGCCGACAAACTCCCTCATTAACAAGAAAGCACAGCAAAAACTAATATACATGTACAAGAGCGTGGTCCTGCTTGATATCTTTGACAGTACACCACAGACACTTTAGACAGGTTGGGGACTAAGTTTCAGCAGCGGGAAAAATCAATCTGCTATGTTTTAATTAGGTTGGCAAATGTGCATCTAGGGCCACCAAGAAGAGCCCGCAGCATGAAAAACAATACATTCTCAGATGCTGCTTTTTTGTATTGAAGGGGAAATGAGATTGACACAAACAACACTCAAAGAAAAGAGGCAGAAAGATGCTGTGTCAGGCAAGGTGCAGGCAACTGTCAGTCAAAAATACCTGCGTAGATTTTTTTTTTTGTCTGTATTGCCGTTGCTGCGAGGTAGGAGTCTGCTCGCTCTCAGGGTAACTGGGATAAAGTAAGTGCAGAACAGGAAAGTGTGTAGAATCTGTCCTGGTTAAAAAAAGGATGACACACTCTTTGGGACTGATGTAAACACTGAGAGCGACGAGAGAAATTTTTAACCTGGGTCGATGGAATACGATATGCTTTTTGAAACAGATTTTTGAAGCAAAGAGGCCGGCACGGTCATATTTCAAATGAGGCAGGCTGTGAGTCTCCACAGTAACAGCCATAGGGCGCCTGGCAGTCATGTGAGCTGAGCTGTGCCTCTGATTGGACAAACTGGCAAATATCTAAATGGACGAGTTAGAAAATTTTTTCCCCAGTACGGTGTGTACCATTAGAGACATTCTTTGTACCAGGCTATAAACATGTTTATTTCAGCTGTGAAAACAGCTTTTTTTGGCTTGGTGTGTTTGTGACGTCTTGTACTTCCAGAGCCAACCTCAAGCGGACACTCGAGGAACAGCAGATTTTAGCACTTCAGCATTGTCTCATATTTTAGACTGAAGGTTGCTGCTTGTTTTTATGTTTTTATGTATTGTGAGGGGAAGGGGATGCTGGGGGGAAAAATAAATAAATAAATAAATAAATAAATAAATAAATATATATATATATATATATATATATATATATATATATATATATATATATATATATATATATATAATAGAAAGCACTGTGATATGATATGACACACCCAAACAATACCTTACAATATATGATATTCAGTATGAGTAAAAGTAAAAGCAGCAACAACAATACAATACAGCAGAATATCATATGATACATAATGATGTGATATGTAATGATACCATATGTAATGCTGATATGTCATGATTAGATATGCACCTAAATGAAAATTCTTGGCTTAAATCAAAATCGAAGAAACCAAGGCCAAAAAAACAAAAGAAATCATTACTCTTATCGTACCACTGCATAAATTAAATTAGTGATTCAAAAAAATAATGCCCTCTTCACAGAGATGACCTGGAAGCGCTTTGAAAAAGGCAGATTTTTTTCTCTGTCTCTTGTGATGGTTGTGACATTTTCCTGGACTCTCTCTGTTACATCGAGTGAGCTCGTCTCTTTGTGCGCACTGTGTGCATCAGGGCGTGATCTGCTGTGTGCGATACTGAGAGCAGAGGAGAGTCATGCATGTCTGACTGTCCTGTCGTAAAACCATAAATAATTTAAGGCTGTTTAGTCTGTTAAGTATAAGAACAGGGTATAGACCAGATCTAGAGGAATGTCCCTCATCTGGTTCAGGGCAATGAGCCCTTTTTTTTGTACTCTTCTCTCCTCCTGTGATCTGTGATCTCCCTCTCAACCCAATCAGGTTCTCCACATCCATCATAACCTGAATCATTTCTTGTATGCACATTACACTCTTTACAAATCACTATGTGGGTCTTTCTCAGATGTATTGAAATATGTCAGCTGTTATCCAGACAAGAGCGTGCCGGCTGCAGTTTTTGTTTGCGTCATCACAACATGCTGTTTCTGCCGTGTTGTTTTTCGGTGGCCGGTGCATCCCTAGTCATGATACAATTTAATATATTAGGATGGATACGTCATAATACAGTAAGATATAAAAGATTACAACACATTGAGATTTGAGGAGATCCACAATGTAAAAAAAACAAACAGCTAAAGGAGCTTGTCCACAGAGCAGGCCAGGCCACTCTACTCTACCATTATAATAAATTTGTTTCATGGAGTCATTGCCAAACATCCTCTGCAATCTGGCTGCTTAATTACGTGTGTGATAATTGACTTTCACTTAGTATGCACTCAATGTTGGGATTGCTCACTGTTGTTTTTCATAAGATTCACAAAAAGTTTCCTCACAGCCCGATCAGCTTCCCTCACACAACACATACCACACACTTACCCAAACAGCCTTCCACCAGGGTCGTTATTCTGAAATTTAAGGCAGATACGCCTCAATCCAGGCCCTTGAAAGCCTCACCCCTGTGTTCACTAAACAGTGTATGTGTCATGGAGCCTGAACGCATCATGTACGTCTGTCAGCTTTGGAGGCTTTTGGTCCGCTTTGTTGTTGCGACTCCTCTCCTCTCGCTGAGAGAAGCAGCGTCTGTCCTCCACAGCCTCCTGCAGGGCTGCAGGAGGCTGTCAGGAACCGGCCCTTTTGACAAGCACGATTTGAGCCTTTCAAAATGTGGTGACAAAGGGTCGAGGATAACACATATACAGTATGTGTGTGTTTGTGTGTGTGGTGACTGCGTCTGTCAGGGTTTGTTTGTATGGCTGCATGGTTGGAGGGATAGAGGGTGACTGACAGATTATAACCAAGCTCCAGAGACTCTCCCTCTCCCTCCCTCTCTCTCTCTCTTTCTCTTTCTGTCTTTGCTCCAGTGTCTGCCTGTTCCTCTTCCTCCGCCCACCCTCTGCCTTCATCTCTGCCTTTGTAAGCCTCCACATAATGTGGGAGCATTAAAATGACAATGGAAATTATGGCTAATCTTTGTTAAGACACAGTCATTACTGCCGCATTTTAGAGCGAGAGTCGGATGATAAGAGTCAGTCTGCCATGTTTTTTTTTTTCTCCCTCTGAAGCGACAGCCTGACATATTGGAGTGATGTGTTTTATTCTCACTTTTTTTTGTGTTATTTTTCTATTCCCGCTCAAAGTTAATAATGGTGGCGAATGTATGAAAGGATGATAATAGGCTGACAACTTGGGCATGAAAGACTAGCTCCACCTTCAAACGAGCTTTTCATGCAGTGCTGCATGTGTGTGTGTGTGTGTGTGTGTGTGTGTAAAAGGGCTGATTTCTCCCAACTCTCTCCCCACTCCCTCTCTTCCTCTTTTAGTAATCCCCTTATAAAATATTCATAGCTAATCTGCATTCACAATGTAATTACAGACGGGCTTTGACTGATATCGGATATGGCCGGCGGAACACACACTTCACGCAAAATCTTGATTTGATGATTTGTGTGTTTGAATAAATATGAAACAACACTGGGGTCTTCTATGGAGGGTTAAGGTTTGAAATTAATGTTAAATAAGTTCAAAGAAAACCCTTTTTTTGTTTTGTTTTGTTAATCCAACTCAAAGTTGTTTTTCCATACCATTGGCTCCATTTTGGTATTTTTTATTATTTATCTAAAGGGCCTCACATCCTTTGTGCGAGTCTGACCGATGAAGTGGAAAGCTCCAGAAAAATGAAACCTGTCACACAGCCCTGTCCTCTGTTTTTTATTCCATCCTGCCCTCTCTGCTCGAACCCAGCTCCCATCTTTTTGGGCCCTGCTGGCCTCCGTTTAGTGCTAATGGAGCGGTGTGTGCCCCCTGTGTGCTATTCTTGCAGGTCGATTTTTCACTTGTGTTAGAGGAGGTGTGCATGTGTGTGTGTGTGTGTGGGGGGGAGTTGGCGTCCTTTTAAATGAAGCACTTGGCGTTTGTGACCTGTAATAAATGAGTTTGCAGTCAGTCATGGCAGCTGTAAGGAGACATCTGGGAGCAGAGAAAGAGAGAGAGGAAGAGAGATTCAGACTAGCATGGGAGACAGTTTATCTATGCAAGGAAGAAAAAGGGCTGCGGCAAACATGCTACCACCCAAACAAAAAAAAACAGGTCCAGTTATCCTCCCTTTACGTACGGAAATAGATACGTCTGTTTCAAACGATGTTATCCATGCGTCCTGTACATTGGCATTGCTGTTAACCAATACATCCACGGGACAAAACAAACATGGGGACTGTGGAGGATGTATTGTTATTGTACCTCTTGTATAAAAGACAAAAACGGAACAGCAAGTTCCTCACCAACTCGCTACATTTTCTTTAAAAAGATCCTCCATTGTTATTTCTTCTTCATGTAGCACCAGAGCTGCTTTTCAGGTAGTAACATTGACACTGCCCCCACGGTTTCCGGTGGTACTGCTTTTCCATAAGCTTTAAGGAAACTTAGAAATACAGACAAAATGAACACAGAGCAGGGAAAGAGAGCTGCGTCTGTATCAAGCGGCAACCTCCGATCTGAAAATATGAGACAATGCTGAAGTGCTAAAGTCTGCTGTTCCTCGAGTGTCCATTTGAGGCTGGCTCCGGAAGTACAGGAAGTCACAAACACACCAAGCCAAAAAAAGACGTTTTTACGGCCAAAATAAGCACATTTACAGCCTGGTACAAAGAATGTCTCCCGTCTGAATCGATAATTTCACTAACAGCACGCACTGTACGAGGGGTGATTTTTTTCTAACTCCGCAATTTAGACAATATTAAGATCGACGGTTTGTCCAATCAGAGGCACAGCTCAGCTCATGTAACTGCTGGGCGACCTATGGTTGTTACTGTGGAGACTCACAGCACGCCTCATTTCCAATATGGCCACGCCTGCCGTTTTGCTTCAGAAATCCTTTTCAGAAACAGACGGGTGACGATGTGGAGACTACGTCCATTAATTATACAGACTATGGTCTGAATTTGTATTTAACATTGAGCATAAATGGGCCTTTATTTGTCAGAATAATATAAATATATATTTATCTGTATATTGCATCAACCCATCTAATCTAATCTAATCTAATCTAATCTAATCTAATCTAATATAATATAATATAATATAGAGAATGACATAAAACATGAGTTGGACTCACTTCAGCGTCATTAGGATTCATATGAAACAACAAAAAGGAAAGAAATTGTACCTAATTAAAGAAAATCGAGCTTGCAGTAGTTCTCCGTCAGAATATTAATCAGCAAATCATTATTTCTACCTGTGAAATAAATGAGGAGCATCACAGGCAGCACGAGCTGAACCACAAACTGACGGGAAGATTATCAGAAGCCAGTTCTCTCTCATCAACCGTTTCACAGGGTTGGAAAAAAGACTCATTCTCACAGTTTCATCTGGACTTTTTGAGAAATTAAAGGCAGTTATCTCTATTATATAAATATATATATATATTCTTAACATACTACCCTCCACATCATGAGTGCTGCAGTAAGCGTGTTGAGTCTAAAAGATATTTTCTTCGTCTCAGCGAGCTGCCTAGATGCTTCTTATCGGAATATTGATTTAGCTCCAGAACAAACAGTGCGAGGGACAAAGAAACAAGAGTCTCAGTGCTCGGTAGAATAATCATAAAGTTGTTAGTATTGATCAGCAGGTAGATACACACGTCTGACTGTGCAGAATTAATTGTTTTGCATGTTTCTTTTTTGTCATTTATCAGGCTTTTTACATGATGACTTTCAGCTCAAAGTGGTGACAAATATCAAAAAGGTTGAGGTTTTTTTTGAAATTCATTTTCCTGTAGTTTAAAGGATGAAGGTGTGTGGTCCTCTCTCCAGCCTGTATTAGTGCGAGTGTCGCTGGTTTGAAGCAGCAGTCACCTTGCAGCAGAGCAGAAATAGCGCAGCTCTCGTTCCCTGGATGTGAAGGTACATAAAGCACAGGATGAGAGGAGCAGGAAAGGCAATTGACCTTGGCTGCTTTTGGGGGGGTGGGGGTGGGGGTGGAGGAGGCTGGGGGGCACCTATATAGCCATCCGGGTGAATGCTATGGTTCTGCAGCTTGGCATGGAGGGAGGGGAGGAGTGGGACAATGCTGACGATGACTGTTATTGTTCACAGTGCAGAATGGAGAATTTTATTCCTTTAATTTATGCAGAATTTCTGACATTTGTTCACTTATGTAGAAGCCACTCTGAGCTTACCACACGAGGAGGCAAGATCTTAAAAAGTGTCATTTCCTTCCTCTGATTTCAGGTAAAAATAGAATTTTTGCATGATGTGTGGAGGGAGTAATGGGAGCGCATATTAATCGTGAATGCAGCTGACTAAGAGCAACCCAGGCCCAAAGTCAAGCGTGCCTTCTCTGTCCCACTGTGCTAGACTGTTTACCTGCATCAGGGGTGCTTTATCTCAGCCAGTCTCTGGTGCACGTGTAAACACACAGCAAACAGTAGAGAGGTGGAGAGGTGGAGAGGTGGGGGGCCTCAGTGCATGTCATGCTGTTTCAGACCCCCTGCCTCTGTTCCAAAACCTCTCGCCTACAGAGAGACATTATCCCCCGACGGCAAGGTGAATGGGGTGCTGATGTGAGATTATTTGTAGCAGTGAGAGTTAGACGACAAAAAAGAAAAAAAAAAAAAAACACCTAATTTTAGCCGGGGAAGGGCACAGAGACAGGCAGGGTACATGGGAGGGGGGGTGTCTTTTGGCGGTGATGGGACATGGGTGAGTGTCCTGGGAGTTTTGGTTAAAGTGGTGGCTATCACAGGAGCTGGACGGACGATTAATCAGCAGCGGCCCAGAGGGGGAGCCGGGGCTCTGACAGAGACACTTCATTTTGCACAGGACACACACACACACACACACACACACACACACACACACACACACACACACACACACACACACACACACACACACACACACACACACACTTGCTGACAGGCAAACCTGCAGCTTATTCCCACCTCTCTTTTTCCCCCCTCTTATCTTTCCTCCTCCTGTCCCACCTTTCTCTCTCTCTATCCCCCTCTTTATCCTTCCCCTTTTCCCTCTCTTGCTCTCTTTTTTTCCCCTCCCTTTTTGACACCCCCAATCCCCTCAAACACATCTTTAGTTCTTGATTAGTCAACTTCAGAGTCGCTCTTGTGACCTGACAGCTGCCTCCAAACTTTACAAGAGGAGGAGACGAGGATGTGAGAAGAGGGGAAATATAAGGTGCAAGAGGGTGCACTCATGGCTATACTTCACCCTCCCTCCTTCCTCTGCACTCATCCCTCCATTTCTGCCTTCCCAACCCCTCCCCCTCCCCTCTGTCTCCCCCACCGGCTGCGCTGAGTGATTGATGGATCCGAGTTTGACATGGCCCGGTTCACCCGAGGGCGTTAGCAAGGACACTGGTGAGATTGAGCCGCCAGATGCTGGGGAGAGGCAGACAGTGAAAGTGAAAGACAAAGGAAGGAAAGAGGGTGGGCGTACTTGACAGTGTTGACCATCATGCTTTGCCAGGGTTGCCGGGGTGAGTAAGCCTTTCCTCAAACGGTGCACCTGTTCTCAGTTTTCCATTGCATCACCCTGTGGCTCTCTCTTCTTATAGCCGGAGTGAAATGAAATGATTTGATCCTAACTGAACGCACACTAACCGTGATGACTTACAATAAACGCTCAGTGCAGAACGTAGAAATGTTTTTCCTGATGGAATTAGAGCACATTGTCAGCGCTCACAGCTAAACATTAGTGGTTTTGCATTTATGATAGGGATTTAGAACGGTTTTTAAAGCACTTAGGAGTGTAGAATTTTCACAGCATACACAGTGTAAGCCTTAAAGGGGATTATACTGGAGCAGTTGAGAGTAAGTATATAAGGATCCTGACAGTATGACATGAGTGTCCCTCATAGATGCAGACACAGTGTACCTACAGTAAGTCTAGTGTAAGTATAAGTACCAGTGTTGGACACTGTATGCTGCGTTTCCCTCCAAGGGGGTCCTCCTGGTCCTCTCAGTAAGCAAACACCCATTTGACATGGAGCCAAACACAGGGGAACAAGGCCCACAGTGTCCCCCCTCTCTGAGTGCTTTGTCCTGGAGGAGGCTCCCGCAGTGGCTCCTGGCTCCTCACCCCCACGTGACACGCCTGGGGATGAGGGAGGCCCTTGTCTGAACTTGAGCAGTGCATGGATGGAGTGGTGAAAAATAGATCTGCGTAGCATTTGAGATGTTCTTAAAAAAAATAACCTGAAAATTAAAATGAAATGAAGAAAACACTTCTCTGTTCTTTTTGTATTGTAATTATGAAAATGAGATGACTTTGAAAAAGCACAGACGGCACAGAAGAAGATGCTTCTCATCCAACACTAGAAGGAAGGAACCTAGGAACCTTAGGGCCTTTCATTGGTAATATTACCAAAAATCATCATATAATTGGATTAAGTGTCAGAACGCATAAGCATTTTACAGAGCTCATTGAAAATCAGTGAGACGACTGAAGAGATATTCATGAATTTTGAATTTTTAACAGCAACCACATTCACACAGTGGAACTTTCATCCTCTTAAATGTGTCTCAAAGACATTTTACGTCCCCAGCCTTTGATTTTAAAGCTGCTGTCCCATATTTAACTTCTTTTTTTTTTCATTCAGAAGTCTGACCAAGAATTACCAGTTAACTTTTATTTGATTTAAAACCCTCTTCCTCCACCTTTCGTCTGTTTTGGAAAATTGGTTAGCTCCTTGAGTCTGTTTTCAGGTCTGATTTTTATGCAAAAAGGTAGAGTCAGTGCTCTTCACTTGTCCAAAGTGGCTTCACTTAGAACTCCTGAGATAAAGTTTGGAGGATTTTTTTTTTTCTCTTGAGATAAGTTTGTTTTTATATTGGGATTTGAATTCATGGCTCATAAATGAAATGGTTGTGAAAAGGAGTGTTTATGTCAGCATGTGAAGGGTTAAAATGCTCTTTAAAGAGGGGGTACTCTGCTTTCCCACATTATATACTTGTATATAAGGTAACATTGCTGGCTGTCAAAACTAAATGTGTGCAGATTTTCAAACTAAACATGCACCTATTCCTTAATTTTTACATATTTAACCGATTTTACCTAGCAATCTTAACTAACCTAATCCAAAACTTGTTGTTGCCTTTATTTGTAAAAGCAAAATAACAAGGTGTATTTTCTTCTCCTTGGTTAAGAGGCTCTAAACAGGCCTGCAGTGTAACCTGTTGTGAGAGTGTTGTTCATTTTTAAAATGTGGAAAATGAAAGACTGAAGGAAGTGATATAATTTAGAAGTTTGGACAGCAATATTCTCAACTTTCATTTATAGTTAAAAGAGCTATCTCATGTGCAGTTAAAACATCAAGTTTTTATATTGTTTCACAGGTGTTGTTCAATGTTTTTAAATAAAATAAAATAAATGAGATTGGAACACTGAGGACGTATGCTGTCAGAGAAATGCCTCAAGGTTTGACGTGTTGTGCGTTCAGAGATGCTCTTCTGCATACCTTGTTTGTAACGAGTGGTTATTTGAGTTACTGTTGCCTTTCTATCAGCTCGAACCAGTCTTGCCATTCTCCTCTGACCTCTGTCATCAACAAAGCATTTTCACCCACAGAACCGCCGCTCACTGGATATTTTCTCTTTTTCGGACCATTCTCTGTAAACCCTAGAGATGGTTGTGGGAGAAAATCCCAGTTAATCAGCAGTTTCTGAAATACTCAGACCAGCCCGTCTGGCACCAACAACCATGTCACGTTCAAAGTCACTTAAATCACCTTTCTTCCCCATTCTGATGCTCAGTTTGAACTGCAGCAGATCGTCTTGACCATGTCTACATGCCTAAAATGCAATGAGTTACTGCCATGTGATTGGCTGATTAGAAATTTGCATTAATGAGCAGTTAGACAACTGTGCCTAATAAAGGTAGAGTGGCCGGTTAGTGTGTGTGTGTGTGTGTGTGTGTGTGTGTGTGTGTGTGTGTGTGTATATATATATATATATATATATATATATATATATATATATATATATATATATATATATATATATATATATATATATATATATATATATATAATGGTACATGCATGTCAGGCTTTTTATATATTGGCAATTATATATTCTTATATATTGGCACTTGGCATATTGGCAATCAGCCAGAACATTGTGATCAGTGCAAATCCGATTTCAAACCACTAAATTAATAAATCCGTCTGTAAACTGCTCAAAATTTGCCTGTTCTAAAAATAGCTCGAGCTCTTTCTTAGACTTACTTGACAGATGAGGTCATTACATAACAATCTCCTAACTTGTTCCTGGCATGTTTGAGGAGTGGACCACAAACACCGAGGTCTGCCCATAACTATGTCTCAGACAGGCCTCTGGAAAGCTTGCCAATCAGAGGGAGGGGAAGGGGGTTTAAGTGTTGTAGAGCCTTAAAGAGACAGCAACTAAAAGTATTGTAGACAAAGACAGAAAAACTTTAAGAGAAACATTTAAAGGTACTACAGAGGTCATATTGCCCCTTAGCACATAGTCTATCCATTTAAATATTCACATTATTTGGATATTTGATATATGGATACACTTGAGCTGTGGCAGGTAACATCTTTGAAATCACATCAATAGTCAGCTGAAAGGTCCGAGAGCTGGCATTTGAAGGCCAAAACATGCCTGCTGCTGTTTTCCAAATGGTCTTGTTGCCTCTTAATACAGAACACAACACTGCCATTACTGCTGGAACCCTCTGGATGGAGATCATAATGGATGCCTCAGCTTCTAAGTGAGAAAAATCTTGCTTTGCATGAACAGAGAGACAAAGTGGAAATGCCCTCTCATATCGTAATTCAGTGAGGATGTTAAAAAAAAAACTCCGGTGCTTCGGGCATGATGCGGCAAAGTACCAAACTCCTTTAGGGGAAGTAATTCTGCTTCTAAAATGTACCTGCCGGCCTCGAGTCCCCCCCAGCAAATAGGCAGTTTCATCCTCTCAGTGCTGGTAATATCTCCCCATCTCTTCGTCTGCATGGTGATGGGTATATTGTGTATGTGTCAGCCAGCTGTCTCAGGGCTGTGTCGGCCTATCTGAGCAGTAAACACAACAACAACAACAACAACAGGTATCCCCTCCTGCTCTCACTCTCTTTCAGCTGCCTACCGCACACACACACACTTTGGGCTCACTCGTTCTCTGTCGGGCTTGGCAGCAGTGTGGAGTCAATAAGATGAATAAAACATACCTGGGTTGGAGCCCTCTACCCTGGGAAATGTCAAGCTGTCAGTATAGCTTAATGGGAAAACATCGAGTTGGTCCCAAGGGTCAGACAGTTTATATCATAGCACCTATGATAATGCAGTCAAGCCAACTGGTTTCTTTGTACTTCATGGATTAACAGACGCTTTTGTATCAACTACTCCCTCAGCGCTATCCCTAATTTTTTCCACACATTTTATGAATGACAGAGAGGAAAGCGGTGGTATTTTTCTTTAAAATGATTGCTTTGTCAGAGTACAGCTACTTCTCCAACAAGAGGAGCACTATCGAGTTTTGTGGCCAAGAATAGCTTTTGTCACTTTGTTAGAAATTCAGTTCCTGCTGGAGATTTCTGGTGTTAAAACTTGAGTTCACCCACGTTACTGCAGAGCGCTCTGGGTGAGGAGAAAAAAAAAAGAAGAAGAAAAAAAAAAATCCTCTAAATTGCATCTAGTTTGTGCGTTTATTCAACAGACCAACTATTTAACGCGCATTACTGCACACATTACCAACACTCAGCTCAGCCTTTGGTGGTGTCGGCTAACCCCTACAGCTAATTATCTTTAAATTAGAGCTGAGGTCCAGGTTTAATTAGGCCTAGCCATGAGCAGGTTTGAACCTCAGCGCTAACTCCAGCAACTACAGCTGCCAGAACTCATCAGCCTAATGGACACTCGAACGCAGAGGGCCCTCAGGGGCCCAACAGGCTAGCCTGACTTTCTTGCTGTATGCCAGCCGAAATCTCCCAAACACACACACACACACACGCGCACACACACACACAGTCAACCATTCAAACGTGAGCCAGACGTTCAAGTCCTGAGAAAATAGTGAGGCACAGTTTGCATAAATGTGAGTGCAGGAGAGACATTTGACTTTTTAACTTCACTTTTTGGATAAATGTGGAGTTACAATGCTTTTCTCCTCCATTCATTTCATATTCCACGTCTTGTTCTCACATACAGAGGACGTGAACGGCCATCGATTTTTCTTTTTTTTTTATGCACTGTTATCTTGTGGTAATGACTTATTATTTCGTTATCTTGATATAACAAAGACCTTTTTCCCATGATAATGAATTAATTAATAATGTGTTTGTCTTGATTTCAACCTATAAGAGCTGCCATGAATGGCTTCAAGCCACTGGGTGTAGCTGTAGCCTTCTGTTACACTTTGTTTACTTTAGGGGCTACAGGTTAGCAGATGAAAGGCTGACAAACTCCTGTCTGTCCGGCTGCTTCAGCTAAGCTACGGTAAAGTAAATGTAGACTAACCTCAACTTTGCAATGTAATATGAAATGTGATGAAATGTCAATTGATTCATTTAATAGTGCTATTGGCCAGCCTGAGAAAAAAAAAAATTGTCGTGTTGAGATAACGATAAAATACTACCGTTATAATGAGAAAACGGTCTTTGTCATATCAAGATAACAAAATGTGTTGTTATCACAAGATAACTGCATAAAAAAAAGAAAAATTCATGGCTGCTCACGTCTTCTGTACTCACATACTTTCCAACTTCCAGTCTCTATTTCCTCCCATTGTAACTAAATAAAGTCAAAGTTTCAACTATGTGTTTCATTTGGCACCACTGTCTGAAGCATTGTCTGCCTGTAGTTAATGTTTCAAAAACACACATTTTACTTACAGACAAAAAAAAGACAAATTACCCTGGGCTAACAAATGTTTACACTATAGCAAATACTCCAGAAGCTGTGTGCTCACCAGAGATGCTACAACTCATTTTATATCATCAAACCATGAACTGAACTTCTGAGGAAAAAACAACAAATGCACATCAATTTCCCTTCAGGGACCAATAAAGTATGTTCTATTCTACTCAATTCTATTCTTTTGAAAAAAAAAAAGTATTTGATGTTTCAGCTGTAGAGTTTAAAACCATACCCTTTTTATTACATGAAGAAAGTGGGCTGGTTAATTTGGCTTCACTTTTGGACACATGTGATGCTGTCCATCATTTCATAAAGTGGACTGCTGCCTGTTTTTGTACGGTTCAGGCTTCACCAATGAACTTTGCATGATGTATGTCCCCAAAGCAAAACCTGAATGGTTTATATTTGTCCTTGAACAGCATATTTTCTCTTCTTATTCAGCAAAAATCTGTCACACAAATGGGTCTGTTGCTTCTTTGTAGCCATCTGGTGTTAGGTAAGGCTGTCTGCCCTCTAAAAAAATGTCCTCTTGGATGAAAACAGGAGGCTGTAGCCAATCAGAGCACAGATCTCACTCTTCCATGCCAGCGCCTGTTTCTTACCTTTATTCCCCTGCCATCTCCTTCTGCTGTGGAAATCACAGCTCAGCTGTTAACACTAAAAAAAGGAAAATATCAAGCAGAGAAAGTGTGCCTTTTATACTGACCACAGTGTTTTCTACAGTTTGACAAAAAAACAACTGTGTTGGTGCTCTGCATTCAAACCCCATCTTCTCGTTTTCTGTGCTCCCACAATCACCGCACATGTACAGCACAGACATTACATTCAGGTCACATGTGATTTGGCTGCAGTGTGTTAGTTTTGCTGCCAGGAGGGGAAGGTCCATAGGATGTATTGTCATTTCTCCTCCTCTTCCCACCCACCATCTGCTCCAACATTTCCCTACCTGACTTATTGTGATCAGAACAAGCAACCTTACTGATAATGAAATGAAAAAGTTCAGAGGTTGGATGTTAGAGAGAGAAAGAGAGAGATGGACGGTGGGGGAAAAGCAGTGAAATAACAAACAGGAGGAAAACAAGTATCTATTATTCTGGGTATCTAATGAATTTAAGGGGATTAGAGAGGAGCGGAAGACAAACCCCGAAGAGCCACAGCTTCGCCTTCAATCAATCACAGGTCCTTAATTAGAAGCTGTGGGGAGAGTTCCTGAGTTGGCCAGAGACAGAAAAGGCTTAACACGGCAGGCGTCATTAGGTGGTTGTGTAAAAGTTCATCTTTGACTTGAAGAAAAAAAAATAAATAAAAATAAATAAATAAATAAATAAACAGCGTGACACAATGTCAAGATACTCTCAGGCAAAAAGCAAATGTTTAGTTTGTTATTGGCAGGAAAATAATAATAAAAAAAAAAAAGTAGTACTGAAGAGTTCAGTCACATCAAGAAAAAAAAAAAAGTTTCCATGTTTAATAATGTAACCCTGCTCCTTCAACACTACTTCTTTTTTCTTTCTGGTACAACTTTCAGATTTGACAACTCGGTAGGAGAAATTCCAAAGCAGTGGTCACTGAGTAAAGGTGTCATATCTTAGATTCAAATGTAGCTTCTGGCAAAATCAGCATCCGTGTTCTTTATGTGAGAGACCCTCCAGGCCAGAATTATGGCAGATTTTAACAGAGCTTGTTCACTATTCAAGCAATACAGCAGCGCATCTTTCTACAATCCTCTCTCATCCATCTGTTTACCTCGCCTTTGTACTTAAGATACAGACAGACAGCGAACGGGTAAATAAAGACAGAACAGGAATTGGCAGTGGGTGTGTTTGTTCTGTGGGGCATGTTGGCCGCCTCCCTGCGCTGACAGCCAGTCTGTCTCTGAGGAGTGAGTGACGGAGCGGGGCAGCTGAGCTGGCAGGACGCTAATGGCTGCGATGCTAATGAGCTCTGAGCCAATAAACACGTTCTCTCCTCCCTCTCCCCCTCACCTCTGATCCCCCTCTGTTGTTTGTTTAACACCCTCACAGGTAGGATGAGGTGAATCCAGAAACTGCCAGAAACTATAAAAGCAGACCCGAATAGGAATGGATGGAAAGTGTAAGCAGGGGTGTTTATAGGTGGTGGCTCCGGGTGGCATGGCCCACTCCCTCTTCATTTTAGACTGACCACTCCACATGCAGGCTGATAAATTATGATTGGCTTCAGGTTAGGGTCAGGTCCTGTTTACACAACAACAACATTTCACTTGAAAACACAGTGTAAGAAAATCTGAGGGACTGAAAATACTGTAGTACCCATGCCAGGCCTGTAGGTGATGATATAACTATGGAGCCTTTTGGTAGCCCTCCACTGAAGTAGAGGTGTGCTGATCATTAGGCGTACATTGAATGCATCTTGGTGAAATGAAGAAGTGGAGCAACAGATGCACGTTTTGTTAAAGGTAGTCAGCAGATTCAGGGGCACGAGCACAACAGTAGTCCTCCATTGAGCCGGTGTAGTTGTCCAGTTCGTGCATGGCAATTAAGTCCCACAATGAAAGTGTAATGCACAAAGTGAAGCGTTGTATCAGCATTTGCATTGAAAACTCCAGCTTGCTGTTTACACGGCAACGTGTAGCTGCAGCGGTTCAGAAAAATTCCACTGCAGGCTCTTTTTTGAAAGGTCACCTTAAACAACATGCACGTGCAAACTAGAGGCTGAAATGCAACGATACCTAAACGTTTCATCCTAAAACCGTTGTTGTGTAAACTGGGCAAACAAGTTTGTTGCTTTTTGAATCAGTGTTTGGATTAATATTATTTTGTCCCTGATTTCCAAATAAAAAAAGTCAATGCAGGAATATTACAACTGTATGCAAAACACTGAGGCTATCCTGGCTAAAACTTTGGGGCCCAATGACTCGTGCAGGCCACCTAAGTTTTAAAGTCCTGGATACGCCTCTGTTCACCAGAATGCTCTGACCTTAAAAGGTTAAAATGTGACTGTCATTTAAAGAAAAGCACTAAAGCACAATAGCTTTTAAGGATAAAAAAAAAAAATCTGAAAGATGCTTTGCAGAATCACAGAAAAGTACATTTCGGCACACTCGAAACTTGACAAAATGACACAAAATTGACCTCAAAATAACCATTTTAACCTCAGGCCTTAATGCTCATGGACAATTTGCTGTGCTTTTTACCTTTTTTCTTCTTCTTCTTCTTCTTCTTCTTCTTCTTCTTCTTCAAAAAAAAAAAGAATCAAAGAAACAAAAACAGATTTCTCACACTTCTTGTCCCCCCTTCACTTCTACCCCGGAGAAATGTCACTCGGACCGGCACTGTTCGTCAAACTGGCATCTCTGACAGAGCGCTTGGCTAAAAGGCCATGCTCCGATTGGCATGGGATCCCCTGGCTGTGCAGTGTCAGGCTTCTGCTGCTTTTCGTCTCCTCTCCTTTTTTCCCCTCCTCCTTTCCATGTTATTAGCATTCTCATACCGGAAAGATATCAACACCATGCATACTCCAAACTTTTTTTCTCCCTCTATCCTTCTCTTTCTCGGAGCCTGAGTGCTCCTTCAGTCTCTAATAGGAATTTATTTGTAGATTCTTTGTTTCCACCTGACGTCTTTTGGAGAAGCGTTTCCTGTGTGAAATCATCTCTTTGCTTTGGGAAGTAAGCAGAACCTGCTTTCTAAATGGTTTTTTTAACAGATTGACGCCTGTTGTTTAAGAAGAAAGGTCCCCAGGAGCGATCAATGTCCTGATGAAGTGCGGCAAGTCTCCTCTCAGCGGGTTGACAACACTATTAATTGCTCATCTCTCTTTATCTGCTGCCTTAAGCTAATCACAATTCAGTTTGATAGGAATGAGAAGTGACCACAGGCTGTTTATACAAGGTGGAGGGATGCCTGAAGCACATTCTATTGTTTTTCTTTTCTTTTTTTTATCCGCTGATTAATATTGATTACTTGCTGGAGCCAATAAAGCCAAGTCCCTTTGTGACTCCAAATGCAGGTTGGGCCTCTGGTTTCCTTAAGGAGTCACTCTCTTTTAATGGAGTGAAAAGCACTTTGATTGGCTTGGTAAATGTTGCTAAAGTGACAGTTTAGTTTTATCAGCAGATGCAGAACAACTTTTTTTTTAACCCTGGTTACAAAATAATACAAACATCAAAGATGGCCGCCCTCTTTTGAGGGTTTTGACAGTGAGACGGAGAAGTGACTGTTTTTTTTTTGTTGTTTTTTTTCCTGGCAGGCAGCAGCAGCAGTGACACGTCCATCGATTGTGCTCAGTTCTGCGCCTTGCCTCATACATATGAATCAGGGACGACACTGTCGGCCAGAACTAGCACAGGCCACAGAGGGCAGCTTTGCATATGTGTTTTTGATCTGGAATTTGTGTGCATCCAAATGCTCATGCGTATTTATTGCATTTTGCCCATATGTATGCACTGAATAACAAGCAGGGTTTACCACCACAAATAAGGAAATTAGATCGTGGTGTTACAGGTGTTTAAAAGTCAACAGAAATAGTAATAATAATAAAAAACAAAAGAAAGAAAAAAAATAAATTAACAGTCACGCTCCTGTTGTTGAGAATCTTAAATTTTTTAAACTGCAATAAAAATGTAAAAAAAAAACAACAACACAGTTTTTAAGATATATCTTAACCCTTTGAACACTAAGGTGTTGGGGACTTTGGTGTCACTCAGCACACACAGCCCCCACAACTCGAAAAATAACTAAATTAATCAAAGAATATCAAATTTCACTGTGTCAACCCATTCGCTTATTTCTGGCTCTATCACTGTGCCGCTACATGCAGAACAAAAGATCAGTGCTAAAAGCCAAATCTCTCTACACCAAAGTATCAGAGAGAGAGGCCAAACAATCACAGACATAAAAAGCACTTCTCCCCATACCATCACAGATGCTGGCTTTGAGACTTTGACCTGAGAACAATCCAGATTGTCCTTTTCCTCTTTGGCCTGGAGGACACCACGTCCATGATTTACAAAAACAATTTGAAATGTGGACTCGTCAGACCACAGCAGACTTTTCCACTTTGCTTCAGTCCATCTCAGATGAGCTCGGGTCCAGAGAAGCCGGCAGTGTTTCTGGGTGTTGTTGATATATGTCTTTGTCTTTGCATGGTAGAGTTTGAACTTGCACTTGTAGATGTAGTGATGAACTGTGTTAACTGACAATGGTTTTCTGAAGTCTTCCTGAGCCCACGTGGTAATATCCTTTACACAATGATGTTGGTTTTTAATGCAGTGCTGCCTGAGGGGTCAAAGGTCACGGGCATTCAATGTTGGTTTTCAGCCTTGCTGCTTACGTGCAGAGATTTCTCCAGATTCTCTGAATCTTTTGATGATATTATGGACTGTAGATGATCAAATCCATCAATTCTTTGACATTGTTTGTTGAGAAACATTGTTCTTAAACTGTTGGACTATTTGCTTACGCAGTTGTTCACAAAGTGGTGAACCTTGCTCAATACTTGCTTGTGAATGACTGAGCCTTTCAGGGATGCTCCTTTTATACCCAATCATGACGCTCACCTGTTTCCAATGAACCTGTTCACCTGTGGAATGTTCCAAACAGGTGTTTTTGGACTTTCCCAGTCTTTTGTTGACCCCGTCCCAGCTTTTAAGGGATGTGTTGCAGGCATCAAATTTAATATGAGAGTATAAATGCAAAGAAAAAAGAAAAAAAAAAAAAGAAAAGAAGAAAAAAGGGGGAAAAAAGAAACCAATAAAGTTTATCAGTTTGAACAATAAATATCTTTTCTTTGCGGTGTATTCAATTGAATATAAGTTAAACAGGATTTGCAAATCACTGTATTCTGGTTTAAGTTTTACACAACATCCCAACTTCATTGGAAATGGGGTTGTAACAAGTGTCTTTAAAACAAAATGCAGCTGTGCCTGTTTTTCAAGAAAAATGCACCAAACTCAAAGGAATCTGTAATTAAGTGTATCTTTAATTAAAGTGAATATTTTGAAAATTTCCGGATACAAAAATTCTAAAAACTGTCACATTTTTTAAAAGGCTGTTCGTGCTCTGATTGTGCGTGAACATTTTTTTAACTACTAGAACTCCTTATGTGATTCCTCATGGTTTAAAACTGCTCATTCTGCGTGTTTGCGGAGCTTTTTTCACTGTTGGCCAACATGCAGCAGAGCCCTCAAATCAGCAGACAGAGAGAGAAAAAAAACTTCTCTGTGTGCACTTTTGATTATGTCAGTGAATTTGCTCGTGTGTCTCCACTGAGCTTGCTCTGACAGTGCAATAATGTGTTTGTGTGCAGATGCATTTGTGCCCAGCTGAGACATCTGGAATCATTTTGCTCTTACATCTGTTTGAAGCGTGATACAGTATTTGCACATGCACAGTACTGCGTGTGTATGTTTGGATGGGTGCAGATAATTTGGCTGATTTGGCTAATTTGAAGGCAAAGTTAATGCGCGTTCTCTCACCACATTATGAAGGCCTAGTTTACAGAGGGACGGGAATAAAAATGGACAATGGTTTCCTTCTCTTTATGCCATTTTATTTTGTTTTGTTTTACATGTGTGGACACACACACACACACACACATACACACACACGCACGCACACACAATAGCAGGGGCACTCTTGGAGGTGGAAGCAAAACGTTTAACTTTGAAAGTTGGGCTCCTAATTAGCAGAATTAGCGCTAGATCAAAGAGGACAATTAAGGAAGGGGGGTGTTTTCGGTAGCGAGGGCTCATTAGCATCACAACACACGGACATGGCCATGAAAAAGAGAGCAGCAGAAGGAGTCTCATTACGGAGCACCGCTGTGCTTATGCCGGGCCACATGCAGGCAGATTGGCTGTCAGGAGAATGAGAGGAACAACCAGCTAAAACACACACACACACACACACACACAAAGACATGCATGTGACAAGTGCATGCATGTACACACACACACGCATTAAGCGAGCATGCACTCATAACAGTGATTCTGGGTACATATTGAAGAAATCATTGCTTCAAGCGTGCGCGCACGCACACACACACACACACACACGCACACACACCACACATCCATTCAGACACACAGCTCGTAATGTTTGCAGGCACAAAGGAAAACAAAAGCTAGTCCCTGCCCGCTCTCATCCAATTTCAGCTTAATTAAGAGGGGAATTAACTTTGATCTGCTGTGGTGTCGTAGGAGCTGCAGCCTGCAGAAAAGCCCCAAACCCATAAGTATTCTTCCACCTCACCCTCAAAGTCAGCCACAGATTGTTTTCCATTCATTCCACACTGTTTGAAGTCAATACAGATAAGAGCAGGAAAGATTCTATTAGGACTACCTGAGCCTGCCTTGTTAGGCGGATCTAACAGCATCCTGGCAGTCAGCACAAGCAGCACAAAGGATCAAAGGTTTCCAGGATGGGCCTTGATTTCAGCGGGTCCAGTCACAGGTTGGTCATCTTTGGTCGAGGCACAGGGGTTAATGATGCATACGACTGAAAAGAAGGCAGAGTATTTATTTCATGATTTTTTTTTCTTGGATTATTTTGAGTCTTTTGTGGTTCAGCGTGTTGGAAATGTTGAGGGCGTTCATGGAAGCAAGGATTTGTTCTGCAGGCAGCACAGTTAGGCCTCATTAACTGACAGAGTATCCAGAGTGTCTTCTTTTAACCCTTCAAGAACAAAACCAGCAAGACAAAAACACTGGTTTGAAAAAACTATTATAACATTCACATAAAAAAAGTGATCATTTATGACTATTCAGACTGCAAAATGTTCAAAACATCTTAGCAGAAGCCTCGTCTGAGATCACTTTGCATGGTTTCCTGCGTTTGTCATTAGAGTAAAATGAGGCGTTCACTCATGATAAAACATCCTCAGTATTATACAGATGCCTTAAACAAAGCAAATCAGACCAGACAAAGAAGGGTGCAGACAAGATCAGGTGGTCCAAAATTATACACTGCAATTTTTTACAGTGAGCCTTAAAAGAGAGAAGAAAAAGGAGTTTTTATTGGGGTTTTTTATGTATCCTATAACCAGTAGAAGTAATATGTAGCTGTTGGGTTCTAAATTCTCACAATTAGTAAAAGAAAGCAGGAAATTATATTATTTTTTTTTACACTGTAAATTTATCTTTGTGTAAGTTTCACATTACTCACAGGTCAGTAGAAGCCAAATGTATTGGTCATAATCTCATGTCCACCAAATGATGCGAGCGTCACACAGAAATGTGGAACACAGCATCGTCTGCACTAAAGTCAGGTACACACATGAGGATCCTCTAAATGTGAAGAGATGTTTTATCTGTCAGAGAGTCCACACATGAAGATCAAAAATCAGACACCGAACAGTTGTGATGGTACTGTGTGTGGTGTGCTCTGATAATCTCAACACAGCTCACCACACACAGAACCATTCTGTCCAATCACTGATCTAGAATCTAGTCCTCCAAGACAGAAATCTCACCTGACCAAACGTGATCTAACAAAAACATAGAAGAAGAAACATAGCAGCAGATAGCAACAACCGGCTAACACCAAACACAACATAGAAGAGGACATAGAGGAGGGAATGATGGAGGTCTGGGGACTATTTTTAACAAAAAATTCCTGAACCAAATAAATAAGAAAAGACTGTGGAAAAAATCCTAGAGACGGCAGGAACACAGACTTTACTCACAAACTCTCTGTGTCAGGTCAGCCATGCTTGATGTTTTTACGTCTGCTTTCTCGTTCCTCAGTCAGCTCACCTCCTGATTGGTTACATTCCACATCACACTTCATGGAGTCATGACTCAGGAGTCATCGACTTTCCCCACACATGAGGATTTTTAGTATTGAAATATTGAACAAGTTTAATATTTACGATTGTTGCCCCCGACCTGCTTTGCAAACAATTATCAGGACAAATTCACTCTGAACACACCTCAGACCACAGGATGATCTGATAGGATAATCTGATAAGATTCAAGATAATTGGTTGTTTGCCATCCTTGGTCTGGAAGGAGGAAGATCGGGACAAAATCAGCAACCGTTGTGGGAGTATCCCACTTTAGGAAGCCTTATCAGCTCAATCAAGTGTCAAAAGACTTTCTTTCACATTTTTTTCTTTTTGGTCTTTCTTCTTCTTCTTCTTTTCTTTTTTTTTAATCTATTTTTTAGATATAAACTGCTTCCCTAAATAACGCCACACCATCTGATTGGTTTGTACCCATGAGGACAGCTGTAGGGATCCTGTCTGAACTGAAACTTCCTGAGTTAAAGGATTGTAAAAAGAGCTTCTGCTTAAAAAAATGAGAATAATAAGTTATGCTAAAATAACTAAGACTTATGATAATATGAGGAAAACTTTACAGTACACAGACAGCTGGTACTCCCTGAACACTTCTTGTCCTCCCCCTTCTTGCGAGCTCTTCAGCGCTCATCCATACCATCTGTATTCACCAGCAGAGAGAAACAGTCTCTCTTCTTCCTCCTGTTGAGGTGCTGAATAGCTTCCTCTTCCTGCTGCAGTCTTCCCTGGATCTCAGAGGAGCACTGGCTCCGTCTATCAGCGCGGTGCTCCAGGCCACAGAAGGGTGGGACAGCGGGATCGAGGTGTGCAAGGGGAGGGTGGCTGTGCTCTGACTGACAGTACTGATAATCACAGTAATGGGTGCAGGGTGAGGAAAGTGGGAGGTAAGCAGCTGTTTCCTAAATGCCAACTTCCACCTAGGTGATGTGTTCAGCAGAGAGTGAGGGACAGGAAGGACTGAGGGAGGGAGGGAGGGAGAGAGGAGAGCAGGAGGGGAGGATCACTGAGGGCTGGTGAGACATGCAGTCAGAGAAATCAAATCTCATTTATCTTCCAGAGGTGTGACTGTCAAATGCCTGCTCTGAAGATCCAGAGCTTAACTCCAGTCTGGTAACAGAGTTAGGAGAGTAACTCAAATGTTTCCAATCAAATAAAGCCAACAGTCCAAACTGCATGAAGACCTGCCCTCAAGTTCTGACGCCTCAAATAAAGCCACAAGCTGCATCCTGAAAACTTGGACAGACATAAATGATGAACTATTTTAATAATATTAATAATAAAAATACATTTGATTTAAAAGCACCTTTAAGAACGCTCAAGGTTACTTTGCATCTGATTAAAACCACAGCAAAAAATCAAGCAAAATAAAACAACAATCCAGTGTAAACATTGAGTTCAAGAGGATCAGTGAAATGAGAATGCAGCTGGTTTTCTGTCTGGATTTAAAGAGGGGAAGTGATTCTGATGTCTGATGGGGTCGAGGTCCAGAGTCTGGGAGCAGAGTGATTGAACTGAAAGCTCAGGGAGGAGGAAGAGCTGATGGAGCCAGAGGAGATCAGGAAGATCTGGGGGGCGAGGTTGTGGATGGCTTTAAATGTATAGAGAAGGAGTTTGATACGGTGGCCCTGAGAGCTCACAGCACTGCAGCCTAAGAAAACATGCAAAAAGACAAAACACAAGCAGATTAAGAAAACATCTCCATCAATTTGACAACACGTGTGCAGCATTTAGAAAAGTGTGCTGCAAGTAGACCGTAACACAAAGCAAGAGTTTCCAGAGGACACTTAAAAGTTTTTCTAATGTGTTGTGTTGTGGTCTTTGCAGCGCGTTTTCTCAATGCTGTGCATGTTGTCAAAGTGATGAAGATGTTTTCTTAATTTCCTTAATTTGTTTGTGTTTTGACTTTTTGCATGTGCTTTCTTAAGTTGTCAGTGCTGTGAGCTCTCAGGGCCACCGTATTCTGAAGTTGATTCTGAATTTAACTGGGAGTCAGTGAAGCTGCTGAGGGACGGGGGTGATGTGGTGAAAAGAGGGGATTCTGGTCATGATGCTGGGCCAGCTGAAGCTTATGGATGGATCTGTGAGGGGCACTCTTTTTTTATTTATTTATTTTTTTTATTTTTATCATTGCTCTGAATTTTTGTATTTTCTTGGTGGGCTCACAGCAAGAAGGTTGCCGGTTTGAATCCTGGTTCGGGCATGGTGTGCCTGTCCTGTGTGTAGTTATCATGTTCTCCCTGTGCATGTGTGGGTTCTCTCCAGGTACTCCAGCTTCCTCCCACAGTCCAAAAACATGCTCATCAGGTTAACTGCTGATTCTAAATTGCATGTAGGTGTGAGTGCCCTGCGATTGATTGGCCACCAGTCCAGGGTGTACCCCGCCTCTCGCCCTGAGGCAGCTGGGATAGGCTCCAGACACGCGCGACCCTGAGGTATAGAAAAAGAATGAATGAATGAATGTATTTTCTTGACAACCAATCAATAACCCATATGCTTTTAAAACAGAGGAATCACCCCGGCTGTAATTAGTCTGCTCTGTTTAAATATTTTAACCAATTAAAAAGGATTGCTTTGCATTCCTGGCTGTCTTCCTGTTTCCATCCCATAACAAACCTTTACACAAGTAAAACAAGAAGCACAAGTACAGCACAGGAGGCTATGTTTCAGATTTGCAATGACAAGAAAATCCTCTTTCCATCTTCCTCCGTGGACTCATTCACTGTAACAAACAGGAGATGTCATCAGCTGGTCAAAACAGCTGAAGGAGTTCAAGCTTTTTGTTTTTGTATCATTTGACATTCCTGAAGATTTGCCTCTCACGTCTCTGAGCAGAGTCTCCTTCAAGTTCACTCAGGCCCTTTTTTTTTTTTTTTTCTTTACACAAAGTTTTCATGTAGGATCTGTAGCTGCATCAAGGAACTGAGTGAATATTGTTAGCCGGCCTCATAATGCCGTTTCTCCTGAGCCCTCTGTAGAAAGACCAGTGTGAGTAGACTTATTTAATAGTTTAGTCTCAGCACAGTCTGATGAGAGTCTGAGGAATTCAGGACAGACAGAAAGTTGTTAATGACATTTCTTAAAATAAAAGAACCTCTCTTTCATGGGCTTAATGTCTTTATTTTCTCTTTATTCTACCTTTATCTTTATTATTTTCCTGTCACTCTTTCATCCCTGTCCCTCTGTTTTTCACTGTTTCTCATTTCCTCTTTAATATCTGCTCATTACACTGAATAAATAGTATTTCTGTGTGGCGCACGTTGAATGTGGCAGTTATCTTTAAACACACAGCTGTGGAGGTACAGATAGGCCTGCATAGAGGGACTACAATTTGTGCTGGGCCTTTGAACTACAAGCACAGCTAATCATATTTGGTCCGCACCACTGCTGGGGCCTGATCACTGTTTATACAATACAGAAGAGCTGTTCAGTCCCTCAGTGTTTCTCACACTGTCTGGATGTCTCTGTTGTTCCCCACGCACATGGGAGGACTGCAAATTGACTCAATTAAATTCTGTCCTTTGCTGAAACTATTAAGGTTTGATTCGCGCTGATTTTAAACCATTTTCCTATCAGATGATTACATTTGAAGAACACTTTTTGTTGGATGTTTAACTCTGATTCTTGTTTTCTACCTTTGCTAATTAAAACAGACCTGCAGCAGCTTTATTTAAACATTTCTGCCTTATAACCTGGATATATATCATTCTATGAGTAGAAAGGGCAATTTTTTCTGCTGATTATTAAAATCCAGTCAAAGATCACATTATTATTATTATTATTATTATTATTATTATTTATTTATTATTATTATTATTATTATTATTATTATTATTATTATTATTATTATTATTATTATTATTATTTTAATTTAAAAAAAAAAAAAAAAAAAACATGGATGTGGTGAATTGTGGGCTATGTGATGCAAATTAAAAGGTTAGACAGGTAGTTGTTGTGCTCCTCTGACCTCAAACACAAAAATATACCAAGGCACTGACGTCAAGAATTTTTATGTGACAGAACAAAAAAAGTTAAATTAACACTTAATTATAGCTGCATTTCTATAACATAAAGAATTGCGCAAAACCTAAATATCGCAATAAAAGATATTAATGGAAACACCAAAATTTTGAAAAACCTCCCAGATTTCAATAAAAAAGTTTTTATGCTCTCATGAGGTGGTTTTTAAGAAGTTTTGATATTAAAGTAAAGTGGAAACACCTTTTCTACAAAAACACCTCACTGGACGTAAATAACGGACGCACCTCCTTCACCTCCTCGGCCTTGATCCTCTCCCAGAAGTCCCTGGGACGTGTCCACTGCCACTCATTCGGACTCTGGTGTTCGTATTATAACTGCTGTTGGTGATGTGTTCAGTTCAGATGTTGGTCTTTTGACATCTCAGAGCGCAGCAGGAGGGAGGGGCGAGTGAGAGAGTAGCAGTAGTAGTTCCTGCCTGTTTTGAGTTGACATGGTCACAACCGACAGTGTGTGATTTTTTTCAAGTGGTGCGCAACTGTAATGGAAACACCAACAAGGTGTAATTGCACGTTATTGAAACTCTGGAAAAATCGCTTTTATTTTGTGAAAAAGTGTCATGGAAACAGCTATTGTCGGGTAACGGCTGTAGAAAAAGTCAATCATTGAATTTATATGTTATACAAAACAAAAGGGCACAGATTTAGAGGAAGTGTCTGTTTTCAGTATAGCTGATTCAAGACCCTCTTTTTTTCCCGTCATGGTGTCATATGACACACTGTTTGCCAGCAGGCGAGGCAACTGCTGGGGCTGAGGGCCCCAGAACTATTAGGGGCCCCCAAGGGCTGACAAACTTCAACCTCTAGCAGCAACCCAAAACTTAATGCAATGACAGTAGACACACGTACCCCCCCCCCCCCCCCCCCCCCCAATGGGGCCCCATGTCACTGCACTCACTCCATACGCTGGCTGTTGCTACATGTTAAATTGACGTCTTTTTTGCTGGTAAAAACAAGTTTTAAATGAAAGTAACAAAGAAAGATGAAGAGAAATTATCCATCCGTGAGCGAGAAGTGAACAAGGAAAAAAGAAAGAAGAGAGTGGTAAGTGGAGCAGATATTGATAAAAACAAATAATAAATTGATGGATGTTTATTAGCCCAGCCTCAACCAATGTTGGGAAAGGAGTTTATTCTGAAATAATAAATAAATAAATAAATAAATAAATAAATAAATAAATAAATAAATAAATAAATAAATAAATAAATAATAATAATAATAATAATAATAAGAATTTTTTAAAAATGTTTAAAGTCTAATTATTTATAACAGGATGGTGATATACACTGATTTGAGGGGCCCCAGTGAGTTTTTTGCCCAAAATACTCTAGAATCACCCCTGATGATGTAGCATTGGGGACTTGCATTTGATCCATTTCATATACCTCAGGATACTCTGTGAAATGTGTTGATTGTTGATTTTAGTTATATTTTACTGACTTATTCCCACAACCTTTAGAAATGATCAAACAGACACCAGCATGAGGCACTAAAGCCTTTCCTCCCTGATGATTACAGTCTCCAGACTCACAGACAGGATGGGACAGGACCTCTGTTAATTGGTGCTTTGGTTGTTTAACAGAAGATATGTACTGACTGTAAACATTTCATTATTTGCTCTGTGGGAATCCTCTGTTAGTGTCTCTTATGTGCTCCGTGTAATGGACACAGGACAGTATGTGCAGGCTTTAAAAACAGAACCCACGAGGAGGTGTGGCGGTAAACAAACAGAAACAAAAGCTTTTCGTCTCTCAGCCTTCCATCCCATTAAAACACTATTCCATTCCATAAGCTAATGCACTGATTAATCTGTGGAGTGTGTGTGCTGTTTTGCATCCTGTGTGTGTGTGTGCGTGTGTTGACTAAACTGTGAACTTGCATTCTACTCTTAATATCAGGGACATACTGCACCATTAACTTCATGCATTAATTTGCTGTTTAGATAACATGAGCACTGGGCTGCATCAGGAATATGATACAGAGACACCGGTGCTGCGTCCTCATCTACGTCTCTTTTTCTCTCACACATAGTGCTTCACTTAGTTCAGATTTGGCGTTTTTTATGAAGCAGTCCCTTAAACTGAATGGTATAAAATCAGCTCTTACACCCTCTACTTATTTTTGAAGTTCTTGTATCTGGTTTCAAACTTTAAACATGCTGATGTGAACACAGCGTTAGGCTACATATGGTGAGCTAACAGCGCTCACTCTGCAGGACACCTGCTCTGTTCTCCACTGGTTCTCCTCACACCACAGCTCAGCTGCTCTCCTATGGCCGTCATTCCTCCTGATCCTGTCCTGTTCCTGCTCTCCATTTGGACCAACAGGTTCATTATTATCAGCCTGAGGACCATCACATGTATAGAATACAGATTTTCTCCCTCTTCATTGACAGGAGTGACTGTCTGATCCATGTTTATGAATATTAGACAGGAGCAGAACCAGCAGGACTCTCCTCTGTCTCCTGGAAACCCTGTGATTTATTAAATTTGGGCTTTCTGTCAGAATGTATAATAAAGTTATTTTCCTATAAATTGTTAAACTGCTGTCTTCAACCTGCATCATGCTCTTTAAGATGTCAGGGGCTCAGAGAGCAGCATTTGAAACCTGCTGTTATGTTTTCAACACTCATCTGTGCATCTTTATAATGTCACCATATCTCTGTATTATTATTGACAGTCCAAGATGAGATATTTTGGCCTCTTTCTATTACATCTCACTTCAGTATGACTGTCACAGGGTGTAATGGTGGGACCTAGTGATGGGAAGTTCGGCTCTTTTCAGAGAGCCGGTTCTTTTGGCTCAGCTCCCAAAGAAGAGCTGGCTCTTTCAGCTCCCAAACGGCTCTTTAACTGGTATTATTTGTAGCCTCATATTTCAGCCTAACCTGGCAAATACGAATGATTTGTGTATCGATGTATCCTTTTGCATTTAGTGTTTTTTTCATGAGAAGCCTCATAATTGCTTCAATTTGTTCTGTTAAAAAAGCAGGAATTCTTACTTTTTAAAAAATATTTAAAAAAAATATTTTTGCAAAGATCAAATGAACAAAGGATGCTGGTCCAGACGCTGCTTCGTTTGTGGGTGTCACCCATATATTGACATGTTTTTTATGACGCCATGCACTCTCCTCATCACTGCTGTCTGCTCTCTCACTCTCTGAGGGGAGGGGGGGAGGGGGGGGGGGGGGGCACTATACCTGCCCCCTTGTTGTCCGCCTCTCTGCTATCACAGAATGGTATGATCCTCCCCAGAGCTGAGCAACATTGGAAAAAAAATGGGAGTCGGCTCTTCTGATTCACTGCAAAGCATCGGCTCCTTTGAGCATGACACATCATTAGTGGGACCAGGCCATCGCCATCTCATAGAGATGGCATACAAATCAGTAACAGAGGTGTTTGAGGTGGCGACCGGATTGGTGTGAACATATGGAGCAGGCTGGCAGAATGGTGTGTGTGTCTGAGGTAGTGTATATGTGAAGCCCCTGCTGTGTGTTTGCCTTCCACGTCTCTGCCGTGCCACCATGTAAAATCACCCAGTGTGACATGAGCATGACGATGTTACATTAACTGTTGTGGATTCACGTAGGAGAAGGACTCGTTCACAGCTCACACCTACATATGTTTGAGTTACTTTTTGAAGTCCTACGTGGAAATAAGTTGAGCACAGATGTGAAATCAACCTCTTGGAAAAGATGGTGGAAAAAGTTTAGCTATGGAGCCACTTTAGGACATCTTAAAACTGAAGAACACTCTCTGGGATGTCCTAAAAACTCCCAAATAAAAGACATCAAATGGAACAGATGATGTCCTGGTAGATTTAACATTTCAAGAGCTGACTGCTTTGTTTTTTTTTGTCCTGTGAAAACCTCTGGATACTATGATGAAATGGTTGATTTTTAATTCTGGACATGATTTGGATTGTTCTGAAGTCAACATAACCCTTACATTTCTGTGTTTTCAGTCTGATGAATGTTGCATTCGCTGTAGGATGTTTCACTTATGATTGTTTTCTATGATCACCCATGATACCACATAGTAATGTTTGGAAGAATACAACGGTTGTTGATTTAAAACATCCTTAACTTTATATAAAATTTCATTTAAGTTAGATATCTTTACTTTGATGCACTTCAGCTCTTCTTTCAAATAGTTTATCATTAATTGTTGATTATCTTTTCCCAAACATCATAAATTAGGTTTTACTTGAATTAAACATGAGTTTATTTGACTCAAACCAACCCCTAAAGGCTCTGTGAGGACTGTCTGTTTAAAGTAGATTGACTGTGGTGATGACATGACTCTTAACAAGGTGTGTCTCTGTTTAAATGGAGATCTGATCTTCTTTTTAACACTACTTTTCTTTGTTCAAGACAAGTTTTTACTGGATACAACCTGACGAGGTAAGGTGTTTATCAACAGTTACACAGCGCTGTTGTTTGAAACGTGACAACAAATAAACTTGTTTATTTCTTCAGTTATTACTTCAGTTTGTTCTGTAGTTTAGTTGCTGGCTATATTTAGTGCTACTGGCAGCTGGGTGCTTTGAGATTTATCCGTAGGCTAACGTGTAACGTTAGTGAATCCCTATGTCCTGCTCATCTACCAATCAGAGCTAACGTAACCTCACTCTTCATTTTATTGACAGACTCTCAAGTTTGATCAGATCACTGCAGAATAACTGCTGCATGTGGGTTGGAATGAACATTATCACTAACAGTTTAGCTCGTGTTTCGTGTCGCTCTCCTGTTTATCTTCCTTCTTCTCTTCTGTCCTTTTTCTGTCTGTCAGTTCAGCTCCAGTCTCCACCATCACTACTAAATTAATCTCAGAAATCATTTTCAGCAGAGAAAAACACAGATCTCTCTTCTCACTACTAAACTTTGTCAGCCAGCGTGGTGTTGTCATAGAGACTTCAACGTGCTGTAAATCAATCCAGTCCTGTCCGACCTGATAAAGAAACTGAGAAATAGCATTTACAAATAACCTCTATTGGTGCTGATGATCTCATGATCTCTGCGGATTAGGATCAGGCAGACATCTAGAAGAGAGACATTAGGTCTCTTTAGGTTTCTGCAGTTTACCTAAATGAAAAGCTGTGAAGTGTAAACTGTATTATTCCACCTCTACATGATTTATTACTTTAAATTTCCCCTTTCTTTCAGTTACTGTGGTAAACATACAGTGATATCAGACTTGTTGCTATAGGCAGGTTTTCCCCCTTATACACCTCTCCATCAGATCAGTACTTACACTTTAAACTGTGCACTATGCAAACAACATGTCACTCTTGGAAAACGGTCCTTTTCGAGCTTTGTCTGTTTCTCTGTGGTGTAAGTGGACATTATTCTTCAAACAAACTGAATTCTTGTCTATAGTTCTCTGGCCTCACTTAATTAGTTGCACCTGTTCAGTTGCTCGTTAACGCAGATGTCTAATTAGCCAATCACACGGCAGCAACTCACTGCATCGAGGCACGTAGACCTGATCAAGACAACCTGCTGAGGTCCAATCAAAGCATCGAAACAGATGTATATAAATATTATATATATATGTATTTATCTGAGGGCAGTTTGAGCTTCAGCTTATTTTTTCAGTCTTAGTTCTAGAGCAGAAAAAAATCTCAAAATGAAAATAAGACATCGCTGAACTTTATTTTAAAAATCTTTGCTGCTGCTGCTTTCATCTTGACCATGCAAGCGGCTGTGTTAGCTTTTTGTCCTCGCAGTGCTTGACCACTGCTAGCAACTGTCAAATTTTTGACATCTGGCCCGTGCTTCAGACTCCGTTTCAGGAGACCAGACTGAGCCTGACAGTCACTTTCATGTGCCACCAGGCCTGTCTGACTGTAGTATCTAGATGGGTGTGTTAACTTTGATGCTCTGCAGGGTAGTGTCAGATGAATTAGCAGCAGAGATAGAGAGAGAGAGATGGAACAAGACAAAAAATAATAATTATAATTAAAAAATAAAATAAAATGCATATTTATTAGAGCACAACATGTCCAAAATATCTTTGAGTTACTTCGCACTGCCGCATGAAAATCAAAACACTCCTGCTCCCTGGGTTCTTCTCACTGCCCGGCCTGTTTTAATAATATTTCCTCACAGTAATGCCCACTTTCATATACTTCAAACTTGTTATCCCTGTCTTCTTGAATTCCATTAGCATCCATTTAGAAATAGATGAAATGCCAGCTTTCACTCGCTCTCTCTTTTTTTTTTTTTTTTTTTTTTTGCCTCTAAGTGATGGGGCAACTCTTCTCTCAGCCTCCGTTTCTCTTCTTTATCCAGTGGTGATTAGTCTAGCCAAATAGCTGGAATTAGCAATGTAAAAATCTGCTTATCCACTGCCAGCTGGAGCAGATGCTCAAATTAAGCATCAGTGCCAGCTTTTGTCGACTGGTGTGGAGCTAAGCTGGAAGGCCGAGGAGACGCGGAGGAGGGGGTGAGAGAGAGAGAGAGAGAGAGAGAGAGAGTGAGAGGGAAGAGAAAACAAAAAAATAAGAAAACAGGTTGAAAAAGTGGAGATGGAAAATGTGCTCGTGAGAGAAGGAGAGAAACAAAGACAGAAAAAGAAGGAGAGAAGGGGTAGAGGAGAGTGAGCATGGGAATAAGAAATGGCAAATTCTTTAGTTTCAGCCAATTAGGCTGAGAAGCCACTGGTAATTAACTCTCGAGGGACCCACTGAACAGTCATGCACCTCGTTTACATAATGAGGATGAGAGGAGAGGCTCTTTTTCTCCTCTCTCTCTCTCTCTCTCTCTCTCTCTCTCTCTCTCTCTCTCTCTCTCTCTCTCTCTCTCATTCTCTGTCTCTGGCCCGTTGAACCAAAGCAGGAAAGCACTTCTTTTCATTCCTTATGACCGATGTCAAGCAGCACCCGCTGACCTGTTAAACCATCAGATGTGTTGATCAGAAATGACGGGAAATGTTAGTAAAACGGACATCAAACTGTAATTATTGATCCTCCTCTGGCTCTTTGCTACGTCTATCACACTCGCTGCTGTTAAGACTTTGTTTTTCTACTCGTGGCGGATTTCCAAATTTTGCATATAAAGGCACAAGAGTTTGATCATGTAAATTTATGATAATCCCCTTGACTGCCTCCTTCTGGCCTTTGCCCCACACCCAAACCTATCGCTCATCCCTCACAGATATGAAAAGTGATGGACTTGGACTTAACATCCAGGACGCTTCACTTAAAAGATTCAGAATATAGAAGCAAACCGTCAAATGTTGAAGGGCAGACTTCCAGCCCTCCATAGCCACAGGTTCAGGGGGCATTTCTACCTATTTTACTTTGAATACCATGAATTCTTTAAAGCACATATTCTTTTATCTACCCTTCAAGCTGCCTCTGCCCTAAATTGTATTTTCTACTTAGCTATTGAGATTAAAGGATTTTTACTAGGTCTCTGACTTCATTACATATTTAGTGGGAGATTCTTCCTTATGAAATGCTAAAAATTCCGACTCATCAACCTGAAAACATGTTTTTCCCCAAGCAATAACTGCTTGTGAGTCTTAAGATGTGCGGGGAAAATGAAGATGTAGTTCACACAACTGTTTTTTTTTTAATTTTTTGTTTGAGCTCCAGTGACATTTTCTTTTGCTGCTATTCGCTGTCAATCTGTGTCATCTGAGGTCAGAAAAATGCAGAAATGATGTTGAGTTTCAACCAGATGCAGAAATAATTAGAAGTACAGAGACATCCCTGAGCTGCAAAATGAGGAAAAGTTTGTGATGGTTTCTGGAGAGTTCTGGTCTTCTGAACTCCTTCACTTTAAATAAAAAAACAAATTACTTCTTCTTTACGCCTTTTTTTTTTCCCCTCCACACGAGGTTGAATGTGGCTCAGGGGTGGTGCGTTTGTAACGTAACAGGAAGAAATTCATATCTCCAGGTTGTGTGTTTTCCTCCTCTGCTGCTTCATTCTCCCTCTTCCTTTGATGGCGGAGTTGGGATAAAAGCGCTAAGTTCACTTCCTCTTTTATTAAAGGAGGCTTAATTTAATTAGCTTGCGCCGCATGAGCCTGCTATCAGGCCCTTCTGTTCCCGTACCCAAGGTTTCTGACGCTCTGAGGAAAAGGAGGCAAGAAAAAAGGGAAACTGTCGGATGGTCTCCAAGGAGGAAGTGTCCTTTTAATCAGACTTCTGCTAAGATCCCATTACCATCTCCTGAGAGGGAAGGAGGGCAACACACAGACAGATGGACAGGCTTACAGTGTCGGAAAACATCCTCACATTCACATCCCCAGCTTTACAACCAGAACAGAGAGAGAGAGAGAGAGACACTGGGGTAGTTCAGCGTCCAATACATTTCTCATGCATGTTTTACTTTTCTTTGAATGTTCACTCAGCTCTTAGCAACTCTTTGTATGATGTCATGCATCTTATTATTTTCTTATTCCTAAAAAGATGTCTTGTGTAAATTTTCCTCAGTGAGTGATGGTTTGTGTTTTCTGAAGTCGACAGTTAAACAGTAATACTTAGAGCTTCTTTTTGCTGACAAGCTTTATGGAGACGCTGATTTCATTCATTTCATTCCAGGCATAAATTGGCACCTGCTTACAGTGCTAAAACTACTGTAATATATTCACATTCCCACAATATTCCATTTTTTTTGTGAGTCACGTATATTTGATTTTTAATCAGGAAAAATAAAGGACACAGCATTTAGGAATTGCATTGAACAGTCAGGCTGCTGAAAAGTGTCATCACCAGAATTTCTTCCAGTCTCTTCATATGAATCTTTATGAAGGGTTTTGCTACATCCCAGCATGTTAACAGAACATATGGAACTAGGCTAATAGTAACATGTTTGCTGATCAAATGCACTTAATATGCTGGAGATTTTAAACCCAAAAATGATTTAAAAAATGGAATTTATTTCTCTTCCATTTAACTGGAAAAAGATATGAAGCGTATGATACTGATTTTGACTCCTGACAGAATAAAAAAAGAGGTCATGAAGTGAGATTTAGATCTTCAGAGAGGAGCTTTTAATCTGTGTGTATCTTGGCACCCTTCATGTACCAGGCAGTCCGTCGTGGCTTTTTGCTTCACATGTCCAAACAGCAACTTCAGGTGTTAAAAAGTAATTACAGAAGTGCAAAACCTGCAGATCCTCAGATGTCCTTTTAAAGCTTGCTGCAAAAGCCCAGGAAGTCCCATTAACAGCTGTGTTAAGACGCCCTTTAACTCAAATGTTTACAGATTGGTTCAAACAATGGTTTTGGTATGAAAAGCTTTCATTCAGTGAGCCACAGGGGATAGTTTAAAAACTCATCCAGGTAAAACACATCAGGTGTCCAAGTTGTTTCTGGATTTACATCATTAGGGTCTAAAGGCCTCACTGTTTCCTTTCACCGTTTCCTCTCATATTTTACTGAAAGTTAGGTTGGATCATTGTGTCCCCCATCCTTGGCTTCATAACTCCTGACACCCCTTCATGGGTGACATCACTGAGACTACATCCATGTTTTATGTTGCTTATGATCTTAGCCTGTGGATGTGTGTAGTGTTTTCTCACCAAATAAATACATAGATAAATAAATTCATCCTGCTTTTTAAAAAAAAGAATAAATGATAAAAGTATCCATTATCATCTTTTTTTGCTGAGTAACGTGTCAAAAATCTGTCTCTTCAGCTTGATGGAATTAAAAGATACAGGTGATCTTTATTCTGATGGCTGTCAGTTAGAACATGCTGTATGTCTGTTTGATAATCAGCTGAAAAGCACTCACACATGTATTCATAGATTATCTTTTGGGCCATTTTTCGGCCGAGTTCACAGGACAGCAGGAGAGGCCTAACATTTTCGAGTGGGCGAGATCGGAGTTTAACTGAGCCCCACCATCAAACCAGTGCACTGTCACCTCAAAGAGACCCAAAGTGTTGCTGTGGTGTAACTTTTTCTCTGATGTTGGCCATACAACTACACAATGAGTGTGCCATCATGGTGTCTTAATGTGTATGGCCTTCTGGATCAGAGCCCTGTTCTCTATATTGTGTTTGTAGGGTTGCAATATTCCAGGAATTTTCCAATTTGGAAACTTTCCGTAAGAACTTTCAGAGATGAATGAAAATTTACTGGAATTTTCTGGAATTTTGGGGGGGAATTTATATTTACTGCTTTTATCTTGTCATAAACATGAAAAAATATTAAAAATTGTGTTTAGTTATAAGCACCTTTGTAACCCTATTGGTTTGACAAAGGACTTTTCGACTCTTGTTTTTAAAGATGCAGAATAAATAAATTAAGCAATCATTATTAGTCTCTTAGTTTCTTTGATGTGTTTAATCTTGGTGCTTTTATATTTATATACCTGTTATTGCAGTATTTGTAAAGGACTGATAACATTTGAATGACAACATCAACCTTGTAGCGTGGTGTTGTTGCCTCTCAGGTTCAAGTGGGCAGCCTGATTCTGTCACTGCATGAACTCCTATTAGGATGCACGGCCTCATGACTGTCACTCTTAGCCCTTAAACTGGGCCAAAGTCATGAGTTTGCATTATCAGGACTGTACGGGGATGCTTGTTCTCCTTATGGTCACACTTTTGCTTCAGCACTGCAGCAGGACTCACATTCAGGTCAGTCTGTTGACCGACAGCAGAGGACACTCGGATAGATGCAAGTGTTTGGAAAGATCAAAGAGGTTAGAGAAAGATAGTAATATGCTGGAGTGATTTAGATTTAATGAACAAGGTGAAAATCACATTAAAAATCCAGAGGGAAATCTGATTTAACAAATATCATTTGCAAATCCACCGTTCTGTGCTTGGAGCATTTCTCTTGTTTACTAACCCATTTGAACTCTGTGCATAATCAGCATGTGATTTAGTTTCTCTCCTCATTTTTCTCTCACTTTTTACGTATTTGAAATATTTCTGAGCATGTTTGTTTGCAAAGAGAGCAAAGTTAGATCTTGGCACATGAGACCTATGGAAAAAAAAATAGAAAATCAGCATCTTTTCTGTTAAGTTAGCAAAAAAGCATAAACGCTCCCAACAGTATGAATTGTTTCTAAAAATGAAATCACTTCCAGGTGGCAGAGCTCAGGAACAGCTGTGTGCTTTCTGGAGGAAAACTAGGGAGAAACTTTACTGAGCTAATAGCACTCTATTTATATCATCACAGTCATCACAGCCATAAAGTAGTATCAGGTTTAGTGTTTTCATTTGCACCGTCAATCATTTTTACGAGGAAATGCTAATGGCGTGACAGGAAAGAAACCCTGTTTGTGCTCCATGTCTCTCATCAGCTTGAGAGGTGTTGTTTGTGACTTCAGGTGTTAAAAATGACACAGTCACTAATTTAGAAGCCGTCCTGCAGCAGCGACCTAACGCAAAGACCAACCACTGCAGCTTCACATTTCAGTTTCATAATCAGTGACGTTTTCCATTTCCCGATCAGAACACTCATGAAAGAGAACCATGAGAGGAAAAACACTCGTGCACACCTTGTCCCTGTATGCCTGCACTAATGCTGGGGACCATTCTGCTCACACTTCATTTTGTCAGAGAGTTATTGATCGTTAATGAGTATGAATGTCTCCTCCGAGCGGTGTCATTAAAGGACACTGAATCCTGGTTGAGTTAATTAAAACTTAATGGAAAGAGAGCTGGGAAGAAAAAAAGGAGGAAAAACAGAACTCTTCATCCATCGTTATTGGATGGAGTTTGGAAAATAAGGTTTTCAAGATAATTACACATTTTTTTTATACACTAAGCCAAGGGAACAGATTGTGTTGAAAAAAAAAGAACCTCCCATATGTTTAGTTTTATATTCAGATATCTTATAAAAATAAGACTGCTGAGGAAGCAGTGGAGGGGGATATGTAAACCAAGGAACCATACCGTTTTATTATAAATGAGTTCCCTCATTTATGAGAGCCACAGGGCCATTTTTGATGACCTCAGATAGTTTCAGACTTGTAACCTGACAATGCTGCCCACTCTCCATTTGTATTATTTTTTTTTTCTATCCAAAAAGGTGGTATTTAACTAAATCAACACTTCAATTCAACCCTAATTTGGTGTACATTTCTAATTATTCCCCCTCCTCCTTATACTTTACATGGTCAGGAAATGAGGACTATAAAGTGCTTTTCACCCAGAAGTTCTGGAACTACTCTTCAAGCGACTAAATAGCTCTGTTTCCACCAAGCTGTTCAGTTTGGTACATCTCGGTACAGCACGCATTTTGTGTCATACCCTTCAACTAAAACCGGGACAGGTCCCCAAATTACCAACCCATGCTGTCCTGCTTTTTGGTACCCTCCTGTTGGGGTGCCAGGCACACCACACCCAGAAGGTGGAGCTAGAAACACTGCATTCTGTTGAATAGTCAAAAGAATCGCCACTTCCTGTGCGACAGCGGTAACAAAGAACAACACATAACCCTGCCATGTTTAAATCTCCAGTCGACACCATAAAGATAACTTTCTTTTTGTTTGGAAAATGGTGTCACAAAACATGCATTTCTCTTCTTTGTTGGGTTTATTAGTGGGGTACAGTGTGTGGTGCTGCTATGCTGTCAAGCTATCACGTAGCTACTGCGGCTAACGGCATCTGGCTGAAACTCCGCCTACCAAGGAGGGCAGGGTTGGCTGTGGAGGCGCTAACAGGATCAGGATTCACTGATCCGCCCCATACCAAACTGTGCTGATCCATACCAGACTGCTTGGTGGACACAAGGTTAATGGTTCTTGTAGCCTATGAAGGCGGAAGAGACTGGATGGTGTTTCTGCTTCAAGAGCGACTTTGTTGAGTGACGACTTTCAGTATGATGAGTCCTTCTCAAGCAGCATTGGTTTATCGTTCAATTTTCTGTTGAGGATAATTTGATGTGTACATTAAAAAATAAGATAAGCTAAGATATTTACTGACACGTTCAGCTTAAGGTCTCCACTTTACAAGGTCACGCTTTAAACCGCAACACCGGGAGTTGACAGAGATGCACTTCTGTTATCATGTTAAAAGAAAATGATTGTTTAGGGGTTATTAAACCCCAGATGTGCGTAATGTTTTTGTAGAGTTCTTTGTGCTCTACCAATCAGAAAATTCTGCTTACAGGCCCTGCACCCAAAAGTTGCTGTTTCAAGGGGTAGATCAGTTACTCAGGAACTTCATTTAGACCTTATTTCCTGTACAGAAAAGCACATCATTCCTCAAAACCTCCCTAGTTCCTGGGTAAAGTTCCTGCAGTTGAAAAGCACATAAAGAAGCTCACATCCTTCAAGGACTTGACTTTGTGCTCAGCCTGAACTGATGCTATACTTAATTTTACTCATTGTAGTTTTTATCATTTCGAGACCTCAAGAAAAAAATAATAATTTCATCTAGAATTCCTCTTTTTTTCTATTACAGTCATAACAAATCCCTCCCTCTGTTGGGAATCATCACTTGGGCAGAATTCAGGAAGGGTTTATTAATTTTTTAAACTACTGCCAGGAGAGCAGTTCTTCTAAACAGGTAAACTCAAAAAAAAAAAAAAAAAAAAAAAAAAAAAAAAAAAAAAAAAAAAAACAACTTTAAAAATCAATCATCAAACCTATCTTTTTTATAGAATATATATTAAAAAATGCTGCATGCAGAAAGAAATACCGTGCCTGTGCTTTGAGAGGTATGAAATATTTCCTCAATTTCAACCTCAGGCTTTGACTGCACCCCATACATTCACACCTTTAGCTTTAACGTAAGCTAGCTCATCAATATCAAGTGAGCTCATCTGCAAATACATAAAAGAGACGCTGCTAGGCATCCTTTATTTCATGTTATGTTTTTATGTTCTCCCAGCTGCATCCATGATGCTATAAAGTGCCTGATAAGTGACTATTGATTGTACTCCACTGCTCACAGTCAGACACTTTGATTCCACTTTAGAGAGTTCAGAAAGCCTCACAACAGTAAGACAGCATGACCAAACGTTGAAGTGAAAGTGAACATTACACAATGTAATGACTTCTTCAGATAGTCTTCGTCATCATTGTCTACTGAAGTACTTATTGATGTTTTCTCTGGCTATCATTCCTTCGGGGCAGGGTTTGGTGTGGCTCTGCCTTTCAAAGATCACTTCGCTCCTTTATGTCTGGAAAATCAGACAGGTGACGTTTTAGTTGGTTAACCCCCAAAAAAGAGTGAAAGTACTCAAAATTATGCCCCTTTAACTTGTTTCAAGTGACACAGAATCAGCTGTAATTTGTTGGAAGAAGTGAAAGGTAATCTGTGACGGCCATGTAATTGTTCAGTAAACAATCGGTTGGTTATTGTACTTTTTCCCATCATTCTCCCTCGACACATTGTTTGTTCTTTACACAGAGAAACCTGTCCAGTGTCTCACATAAAACACACGCTTGCACACAAAAGCTCTGCTGACAACAAAAGCCTGTTTAAGCAGATCTAACCCCTGCCTCAGACTCTCAACATGTCACCACATGCACCATCGTAACTCGTTCGTCTCACTGCTTGTGTGTCTGCTCTTTGTGTCTTTTTCCCATGACGATTAAAAGCATGACTTCATCAGCTGGAAAAAAAAAAAAAACAGAAGGAGAGAGACTTGTGAACTATTAAAAGTAATCTGTCTGCTGCAGGTTCCTCATCTCCACACTTTGCTCCAATAAATCTGTCCTATCTGTATTGCCCTGGTAACCCTTCACTGACGCATGGTAACACTTAAAGTAACAAATCCCCTCTGTTATTGGCTGGGCTGCAGGATATTTTATTTCCCTCAGTGAACTGTACATCTAGTGGGATATGAAAAAGTCTCCTGTACCTGTGGGACATGTGACGCTGGGCAGTAGGCAGTAATCTGTTTCTGGGTTTTAGTGTTTAATTCCCTATCACTGTCAGCTCTGCAGCTCTTCGTGTCCACCTCCACAGGGACCAGATTCAAGAGGCCAGAATCACAAACCAGACTTAGGTGAAGGCCAGTGACAGTATCTTTTGAATACAGAGACAGATCTTTCTGTTTTTAACCCACTTTTAAAAGCTGTAATTGATCAAATCCATAAGGTGGCCATTGTCCTCTGTCATGACAGAGTACAGAGGGGGGGGGGGGGGGGCAGTAGCAGTATCATTTTGATCTAGGTCAGTGTTTCCAAAGTGAGGGTTTGGACCCCCTGGTAAGATGCAAAACACTGATAAGACAGTCCTGAAATGCAATCCAAAACAACAACAACAACGATAAAATATTTACAAAAGCATTTTATTCCACATTTCTTTGTTGCCACATGAGCCCTGAGGTGACAGACAGGATAACAATGGTATTACTGCTGGACGATTTATTCAGGAAACACAGTTAGATGTGTAAAAGTGGTCTAACTTTCAACCAATCAGGTTAATTTTCTATCTCAGGCGTTTTCTGTGATCCTGTTTTAGGATTTGCCTATTAGTATATTCCAACGGCAGGGAGTCATCTCTCAGTCCTGTTTGGAGCCCCTGTTCCAGATATGTGATAATCCATATTCTACGGTCAGACTAGAACTGTTAGCATTCATACCTTTCCTTTTAGCCGAAGAGTGACTGAATCCTAACATAAGAGTATTTCAGTAGTTTTCCATATGAATTACAGCCGTGCAAACTCCTCACAGGTTAAAAAAAAAAAAAAAAAAAAAAAAAAAAAAAAACTGGTCCTCCAGCACAACAGCTGCATATGTGATTATAGTTGTATGTTGTTTTGGATAAATAAAAAAATAAGAATTTAAAAAAAGTACAATCCAAATGAAGAATAAAAACACTTATATAAATTATTTTTTCCCATAATCTACAAAAATATTTATCCTTTTATCCTTTTTATTAATTTTTAACTGTTCTGTTTTGCTTTTTTCTTACTTTTTCTGTACAGCACTTTGAATTTCATTTTTTATGCTATATGCTTTAAATATGCAATAAAATGATAAATAAATGTAACGCCAGATCACAGCAGAAGTAATTCAAGGTAACCTGTCTTACAGATCAGGTCTGTAGCTTGTTCCTTCAGTTGATACACTAACTATCCATATGTTATTTATCTTATTTAAATGAGGGGATGTCATTTCTGTCTCTATAAGAATGTGTTGCTGCTCTCTGTATCGCACACAGTTCTGTTCTCCAGGGGCCATTTCTGTGAAGATGACATCCCCCAGCACCCACCTAGTGGAAACACTGGGTGGCTATAAGAGTGGGCATGACACTGTCATGCAACAGCTGCATGACCAGCGCTGTTTAACCCACAGATTAGCGCACATCAATGAAAAAAAGGAGCCTAACATGAATCACAGAAATGACCAGTTTTGGATCCAAAACTGAAAATTTTGCAGAAAGGTTACAAGTTTGCACCCCTAGAATAGAAGGTCTGCATTGCTATTTAATGTTGTTTTAGAAATAAAGAAGTTTACAGAAAACAGGGGTAGTTATAAAGTTCGGCCTGGGGAAGCATCGCCCCCTCCTCTAATTTTAGATTTGCCATCTCAGGTGCCACAAGACAAACTTTGATTGGCTAGCTGGTTAGAAAAAGGACTTAAGTGTAGAAGTCAAACGATTGTAATGTTTCAGTGATAATAACTGAGTTGCTGCAGGCTGTTAATAGAGTTTAAGTCAAACGCAAACAAGACCTCATATTCAACCATTTTTAAACTGGCATTGTATCTTTATTTGAAACTGTGACCCAACTACAATTAGCATTTTTGTTCTTTTCAGCAACTACAAGCTAGCTCCGAGCAGGAAATGGATGCTCATTTTGATGAGCTTTCCGTACTGTGTATATAGAGAGAAAGCTGCTTTTTGAATAGTGTGTATATTTGAGACTTTCACAGTAAATAAAAAAAAAAAAAAAAAAAAAAAAAAAAAAACTGTTGGCAGAGATATTAAGAAGGCTGTTTGTCAAAGCTGGACCTCAACACAACTTCATCAAGAAGACACTCTCACTTCATCCTCTTTGAGGAGGAGGATAAACGCTCCTATAAAACAACCTTTCACAATAAAGTTTGTTTTAACAATATTTAAATCAATTCATTGCATTTAATCTTGGAAATTTCTGAATTTATTCTTGTAAATTCATGACTTTATTCTCATAAAATAACTTGTTTTTTTCTTCTTCTTCTGATCCTGCATCGTACATGACCTCAAATCTGTGAATGAAGTTTCATTTAATGAACCAACAGAGAAATAATCAAACTTCTGTTGACCTCACCTTTGGAGTCATCATCCACAGCATGCTCAGATAACTAATAAAGCATTAAGCTACTCCAGAGTGAGATGTATCAGGGTTTATTATTGCTTTTGTAATAAATTAAACAGTATCGCTGCTGCCCCACTCTCCTGCTTCTGGCCTCAGTTTAAGTCCAGTCCAGCTGCAGCTCTGTGAACAATCCTTAAACTTTGCATATTCAGTTCAAAGTTTGCTTAGAAAAAAGATAAAAGTGCACACTGTTTAAAAGGTTAGCCACCAGCCATGTCACAATCACTGTCCTCTTCTTGTACATCTTTCTTTAAAGGGCAACTGATTTTGTTTTATGTCACTGCCTGTCTTCTCTAAGCGACTTGACTTTTCCAGCGACAGAGTGCCTCTATACCCTCTCTCCTCTACATCTCTTTTCTCTGCACTTTCCGTCACCATAGAGGCCTGGGGGCATTCTGTCAGATAGACGCCACTCCAGCGTTTTGTCTTTTTGATGTCATGTGAACGCTAAGCTCCGCAGCAGGTGCTCCGTTTTTCCCTTTTCGGTGTTTTCCTCTAGATGAGATGGTGATACTGACAGAAGTGTTCTTTCTTGTTGGATGTAGACAGCTCAAAGCCCTTATGGTGTTTTGTCTTGAAATCTGAAGTAAAAAAGGAGTTTGACCTTTGTGCTGGCTGCAGGGCTGTGAACATTGCCATGCAGAGTCAAAGTGCAGTGGATGATGCTTGTGTTAGTTTTCACAGCAGATTGGAAGCAGGTTGCAGCTCTTTATATAGAACAGCATGATAGGTTGGAGAGCTTGTAACATGAAATGTTCCCGACGCTTAAGGTCACGGCTGCACAAAATCACTGAGTTTTATTCAGGCGCTGAAGCTCTCAGGCCCTTTTGATACATCACAAGGAGGAACAGACGGATTACACACGGGCTTGTATACTTGTTCTGTTAGATGGCTGTGGTTGGTTTATCCCTCCACGAGACATCTTGATGAATCTGAGGGAGACCGCTGCTCTTTGTGGACAGTGTGTGGGTTTAAACATGCTGGAGCTGCCAGAGCCTGATACAGTACGAGGTAAACAAGTGCTCATTTTCAATTTGTTTAATTTTTTTTCTTCTATGACAAGAAGCTTCAAAATTTGACCATTTGGCTTTTTTATTAGTTGATTGGCCAATTAATTATGGTGGCCAGTGGTCCGTGGCTTTGATCCTCGCTCAGGCTGGCAAACTTGGACACTTAAAATCTCTTCAGATCCCAAACCCGCCAGTGGGATCAGAATACCACTTATTTTTAAATGACTCCAGGGACCATTTGCCCCATCCAAAAACCGGCGTAACTGTCAGATTCTCAAGTGTCTGAGGGCACCTGAATGTATCACAAGTGACGTCAGCAGCATGTCTCAGCAGAGCAGCAAAAGTGGAAGAATTTCATTGACATTACTTAGATTCTTGTCTTTTTAAACAATTGTGGTTTACTCTAGCTAAATTATAAACAAAACAAACTAAAAAATCTGCACTTCTTACAGCTTATTTAAACACGTTTGAGAGGGTCTCCAAACATAGGACGCATTTTGGGCAATCATGGCCATTTTTCTGTATGCTTGTAAAACCATACTTAATGTATACTTCCTCATACTTTCGAATTTGAGTTGGCCATGAGTTCTTAGGGTTTTTTTTGCAGCAGAATCCTCCACGGCAGGGCTGTTGGACTGCTTTTTCTGTCTTTTTTCTGTCAAAACCATAGACTGTATAATTATTGGACGTAGTCTCCATGACTTCCTGAAACTGACTTTTGAAGCCAAACAGTCGGCGCGGCCATATTGGAAATGAGGCGTGCTATGAGTCTCCACGGTAACAACCATAGGAAGCTCCACAGTCACGTGATCTGAGCTGTGCCTTTGATTGGACAAACTGGCGAGCTTAATATTGTGGAAACTGCTGAATTAGAAAAAAATTCACCCCCCGTACAGTGCGTGCCGTTAGTGAAATTAGTGATTCAGACGGGAGACATTCTTTGTACCAGACTGTAAATGTGCTTATTTTGGCCGTGAAAACGGCTTTTTTTGTCTTGGTGTGTTTGTGACTTCCTGTACTTCCAGAGCCAGCCTCAAGTGGACACTCGAGGAACAGCAGACTTTAGCACTTCTGCATTGCCTCATATTTTCAGACTGGAGGTTGCCGCTTGGTCAAAACCCTTTCCGTTTTGTGCTAGCAAACAGGTGCAAACCATCAGTTGACAAAGATGATGACATCATCATGCCAAAGTTGGAACTGTCACACAAGGTGTGATTAAGTACAATTGGAAATTTGAGAATCTGATGATTACGGCAGTTTATGTGTTGTATATTTAGGAAAAATGGTAATAAAAGAATAATAAAATAGAAAAATAAAAATAATTTGATTCTGTTTTTTCCCCTTAACTCCGATTTTCTAAGGCTCCCCCTAGTGCCCCCTGGCGTCCCCCACTTTGAAAACCACTGCCTTAGACATAAGGGTACCTGAAAATGTTTGTGTATACTACTTCCTCATTAATTAATTAATTTATTTATTTCTCTTTCAGTTTTTAAAAGGATAAAATAAGAGAAATACAATTTGATGATCGACTATGAGGTGATTTTAGAATTTCTTTCGGGGAATGTCTGACTTGACTGACAGTGGAGCATATTTGACAGAAAGCTAATACCTGAAACCTGCTTCTTGCCTCATGCAAATTATAGATCAAATTAAAGATCACCCTGTACAGTGTGTGAAGCTAAGTGCCATATCTGTTTGACACATCCATTATCTCTACCCTCCATCTTCTGGACTGGACTTGTTGCCTTTTAATGCAACCGCAATACAAGAGCTTATAGAACTGTATCCACACCTTTATACAACCCAACAATGCATGGAGGAGATTCTAAACCATGACACACTTTCTCCATAATGTTACTCTTTTGAATTAATAATGGAGAAGGAATATGATTATGCTGCTGTACAAATGTTGATGTGTTAATTCAGAGTAATTAAAAAGCCAGTGTGCCTAAAGGAGGTGATGAACAGCAGAACGGTACAATACACTGAGATATTATACATTATGAATTCAATAATCCCCTCAGGTAACAACCTCCCAAGATGCAGCTCAAAATAGATGCAATTGTATGGAATTGGAGTAAGTACATCAGCGCCAGTGGCTTTGGTTGATATATAAATGTTCAAGTTCCATGGAGCCTTTCAGAAGAGCTGAATGGTCCCAGCATGCTGGTAATGGTTGCTGAGCTGCACGGATATTATTTCAGCGGGAGAACTTCAAGCTGTGAGTAAACTGGGAGCTATTTCATGTGATTCTGAGTGCCACAGAAATGAGGTCAGACTTCTCAGGAGCACACCTGGGATCCTGGATCATCAAGCCCAACATAAATATTCCTGACAATTGGTGCTCCAAAAATTGACGGATGATGCCACGCAGCATGATGCGAAGTAATTGACAAACTCCTTCCTGTTCTGTCCTCTTTCTCTGACATTACTTGTTCCCCTTACCGTTTCCTCTTTCATTTCTGCACAGCAGGACCTGTATGGTATACATTATTGACTTCCTCCAGCTACCACTTTCACTCCACTGCTTTTCTCTCGTCTAGTTTTTCTCTCTTACCTGGCAGGTCAGAATTTTATAGACACCAGTGTTTGTCTGGGTCTGACTTGCTGTTTGCTTCAGACACTTATTGCCACATCCAATAGATGCAACACACAGGCCAGAGGAAACTTGGCAGCTCTCTGTCTGCAGGTAGGAGAGGGAGAAATGTTGTGGTTTCTGTGCCTTTGGCAAAACTGACATAACTGCTGTTTCAGGTTCACAATAATCTCCATTAGAGTTGCAAATTGAAACAATGATACAATACAAGTTTGCTGCAGCTGTCACCATTTGTGATCCAGCAAGACAAATGGCAAATGCAGCCTGGTTTAACTGATTCATTGGATTACAGGCCTTGTGGAAACACAAAAATGGAGACAAATGAGTTTCAAAATGCGTGCATTTTTTGGATTTGTCAAGTGGGCTGCAAAAGATCCCTGTGTGTGCCTGCTGCATTAGCATAGGATCAAGTCACCTGCACCACTGAGGATTGGAATCCACCTCATTACCTGCAGGCAGCAGAACATGAACAGAATGAATGCAAAAATCGGATTTTCCTGATCGCTGACTTCTGCTGAAAGCTGCGAGTCCATGGGCCCAACCCAAGCTGATAAAATGTTAAACAACTATGTTAATTTGGAAACATTTTCATGCCATTACCTCCAAAGTTTGAGTGACATACCTTACAATTAATAGGCTTGGAAATTATTCTCGATCTGTAGCTCTCATTTTTCATTTAACCTGCCATTTCAGTTAACCAATGTTTTGACTGAACTCTGCTCAAACTGCGTGAGATGTTAAATGAGCTTTCTACACTATTCTTATTGCATATCGCACAGAATAATACAAGCATTTAGAGCTCATGTGTGTACACAAACTGATGCATGCATAAACAGAAATATACAAGACGTACCCTGTTCCCCAACCCTTGTTTACTGTGCCTGTCTGTAACTTGCACTTGCTGGAACCGGCAGCAGCTGCCAGCTGACATAAAGCTGCAGTAAGAAGTCTCTTCATTGTGCCTTTATGGCCACTGTAAAGAAATGCTCAGCTTTGCCTCATCCTATCTTTCTCAAATGCCTGCAGCAGTGTAGAGCAAGCTGGCTGTGCCCATAACAGACAAAGTCCACACAGTTGGCAGGCAAAAGTTTTCTTCCAGCTGCAGTGCTCAAAGAAAGCAGAGAAAACAACAGAATCAAGACAGAAAATACTCACTCCAAGGCACTAAATCAGAGAACAGCTGTACCAAATAAGGAACACTAAGACCTGATATAAACCTTGAACCGATCCATTGGAGTATGATAAAACATGTTCATCTACATCCTCTATGAGATGAGCTTTTACAGGGACAGCCGGCTCATGCAAAGTGACTCATAAGGACACACAAAGAATGAACCATCACTTAATCTGTCTGCGAATAGTTCCAGAGGCCAACCACACCATCATGCAGAATGATCGCCCGTACAGATTGCATTGCCAACACGTCTGGCAGATTCATCCCTAACAGTCATCCACACAAAATAATAGGCCTCGATGGCCAACAGTTATGATACCGTTTCGTCAATTGCCGGCACACTCGACAGAGTATCTTGAGTTGTTTGTCACCTAGCTTGGGATGCAGCTGCCCTCCTTGAGCACCCTGTGAGCCCCTCTTGGATAAAACTCATTATCCCAGTCTGCTGCTCTTCTGGAAACTCATTATCCCATCCATCACCAGTGGACTCTCAGACACAGGATGAATATGCCCTCTCATCGTTTAATTAGATAGCTTTTCCTCGAGTTTGTGGGAGAGCGTAACAACAGCCCACGCGACTATATCTGCAGTAATTATCTATCTAATATGACAACTTCAGTCTGACATCTGATACTACTACTGGTTATCATCAGTGTCCTATTTGGATGCACACTTTGACAATCTGACAGTTACATTAAAAGTCTGTCTGGTTGTTGGAATGCTACAGGATTATGATCCAGTGCTTATGTTGTTGCTCCTGTCTAAGTTTGAAGTCCTCATACCAACAGGAAGATGAGTGGATTTATGACAACTAGTTCAACTTTTGTGAAACTATGAAGACTGTAACATTCTTATCCCCAAAACTGCATCCATGTGGACCAGGAAAATCTATAAATTGATGAACAGTTGCTTCAGTGGATGACATAGTGTAAAATATTTGATCATTTTTAAATGGGATTCCCCAGGGCAGCTGTCTAGGACCACTATTTCTTTATCCTGAGAATTATTTGGAAGCTGGCCTCCGAAATATACTTGAACCATTGAAATTACAACAATAAAACTCATCAGCAATAATCACTTGTTATCATCTGATACCATAATTTGATAACTGTCCTAGTCAGCTGCTAAAATTGAATGACCAGCCAAGACTTAATTGGCTGTGCAATGTTTCCTTCATATTTGGTCCATGATATAGCGCAGGTTTTTCTATTTGAAGTGGCTCACAGTTCAGTGAAACAGAGTCAGTATATTTACACTCACAGTTAACGCAAACTGCAGCTGTTTTTTTTAAACATACAGGCTTCCACAAGGTAACAATGCACTTGGATTGGCATTAGCATCCGTCTTCGAATCAGCCAAATGAGGGTTAGAAAATATCAAATATTGGTAAAAACACATGTGTGCATACAAACAATTTACTGGTCTTAAGTTTGCCGGAAAGAGATGTGAAAAAAGTCAGCTTTGCAAACTTTAATGTCAGCCTTTGATTATTTCTAATGCACTTCAGAGAATAAGACAGCGGACAAATTCATACAGACCTCTCTTTTATGATTTATGAAATCATTGTCAGATTACAGCTGATAAAAGATTGGAAAAGTGTGCAATCTGTAAGAGGGATTTTGAACTTTGATGACTTAAATCAACATTTCTAGTAAAATTGGAAACATGTTGCTCTTTTAGTCACTCATTAACAGAAAGTTATTTTATGAACTGGTCAATTAAACATGGATTTTGGAAAGAGGACATGAATCACACTCTACAAACACTGGTGTCCTTCACCTTGAGTCTCCAAATTCTGATGTCCGTGGACAACGTGACAAATGGTGTCTAAAATATCTCACCAGACTTCTTTAGAGAAACTGTCCCTGCTCAGCTGATCAGTGTTGGTTAAGACACTGTTTAAAAGTCTAATGACTTTGTTTTCCCACCAAAGAAGTTACAACAACGTCCACAACACATTCTGCATGCTCTTGCTCTCCAAGCGGAAGCTGAAGCCTACTGATACATGACTGGTTAGTTCAACTTTGACTACAAAGATATCAGAATACCTCCCATATTTCAACTCCAGATCCCTGAGAGCAAACGTTCCATTTTTATGTAGAATCATGGCCTGTATAAAACATGGATGTAGTCTCTGTGTCACCCGTCTGTTCCTGATACGGTCAAATGAAGCTAATCACTGGGCAGGGTCATCTTGGATATGATGCAGGCTTTGAGCTTCCTTTCTAACAATGATAGGGCTCCTGTCAGTCACATGAGCTGAGCTGAGCCTCTGATTGGACAAACTCGTAATCCTAATATCCTCTAAACCACTGAGTCAGACCCCCCCCCCCCCCCCCCCCCACACCACCATACAGAATGTGCCGATAGCAACCAAGCCGATTTTTTGAACCAGGCTGTAAATATGCTTTTTAATGATGTAAAAGTCTGGGGGTTTTTTTTGTTGTTTTGTTTTTTGGCTCGGTGTGTATGTGTCTTCCAGTCTTTCTGCAGCCAGTCTCTTGTAGACTCTCGATGAACAGCAACTTTTAGCACTTCCACATTGGCTTCATTTTTCTCTACCGGATGTTGCCTCTTGTGTAGAATCTGTAAATAGAGATCTTATCCAAAGCAACTTTTGTACTAAATGTAAGTTGAAGATCTCTTCTCTATCATGTTTACAGTTAGGTGTTTGTAGCTATACATGTGTCAGTGGGCTAGATGGGGGGCCCCCAGCCTGACCTTCGCCACAGCATTGCCTGGGCCTCACGCTGACTATGTGCAATGCTAGGTTGCATTAGGACCCATAATAGACTGTGACCACAAGTTGTTGTGCAGATGGATGGCTCCTGGTCTCTCAGCCTCCTATCACCTCCCACCACTTCACTTTCTCCCTCGTCTATTCTGTTTTCCCATCCCCACCCCCATTCATCGTCGCTCTGCCAAACGGATGTCTAATGACAATGGAGGGCCCTTGGACGAGTTTGAGAATAGATTATCGACTGGGGCAGGAGATTTACACTGGAGCCACAGGGCCAGGCGGCCCCAGCAGAGATAAATGGGACATGTAATTGAGTTTGGTCACTCAGTTGTGTTGGAGTGGCTAAGGCCAGCGTCGTACCCATGGCAGTGCAGGGTGGATGGAGGTACTTGCGGGGGGCTTTGGAGACGTGAAGGTTTATGAGGCATACAAAGTGGCAGTGGAGGGTCAGACGGAGGGCAGTCGGACACTTGAGTTGTATAGACGTCAGGGCAATGTGGCAAAAGATGGAAAAGAGGAGAAGATAATGTGGCTCATACATCTTGACAGATCGTATTAAGAACAAAGGATTCATTCAGGCTTGTGACAGGACTGGACTCCTGAAACATCATAAAATGCCCTGAAGTTATGCGTTTAAATACAAAGAATGTTGATGTGCATTCCAGATAGCTCTGAACGGCATACATTTTGGTGCCTTTTGACTCCATACAATAGCAGAGGAATTCAGGCAAGTCCCCTGATAAATTAAACCTGCAGTAAATTGACAAGAAAACAGGCTCTTACTCTGAAAAGTATTTAATCACAGGAAGTAATATTTGTGTCAAGAATAACTCATAAGAGAGGGCCAAAATGCTGGACAAAGTAACAGGAAATGAAAAATGATGCAGTTTATGAGTGGTTACTGCAACAAGCAGGGCATGAAATGAGTTTAATGAATCCTTTGATTATTCCAGGATCCATCATCTGTAAAAGACGTATGTCTGCTGCTGTGGCTGTTACACTCTGAACAGCAGTATCAGCAACATCACTTACAACAACAGCTAAATCAGTCGGACTCAGACAGCTCCTTTTATCTTCTGTGTCATAATCATCCTCTACAAAGGTGCCGGATCAGTGAGGATATACTTTGCTTTTCCTCCTGCGCGGGGTTCAGTTCGGACCAAGACCGATGGAAGAGATTCACTGTTACCACAGTAACCAGTGTGTGTGTGTGTGTGTGTGTGTGTGTGTGTGTGTGTGTAGGGGCACAGACTGTCTGAGACTTGGTCTGCTGAAGGACTGAGGAAGATGCTTGCGGAATAACAATAATTTCAGGAACCTATTCCCATATAAGCGCTACGACATAAGTGCTTGCATTTACTTACTTATGCTCAGACACACACACACTTGAGAAACAGTGAAACGATGGGAGGCTGAGATACGCATATATGCCTCTTATGACTGAAGTGTTTTGGTGGCTACTTGCAACATCGTTTTGGAATTAGACACAGAGAAACATTGTTAAGTGGACACAACTTAAAACATACAAGACTAAGGCCCGATCCCAATCGTCACTCTTTCTCCTCCCCCAGTTGTCTCACCCCTTTGTCTACCCCTTCCCCTTGGCCCTCTGTTTTCAAGGCAATATACCCTGAAGAAACCAGACACCACTCAGTTCTCGCAATGTCATCACCCTTAGTCGCTTGCTGGCTGTGTTATAGACAGAGGGAGAATTGTTTATTTATGGCAAGCTGTTTTAAAATTTTTAAATCTAAGTTTGACTGTCAGGAATTGAAGTTTCACCAGGCAACATGTAAATTACAGATATCTGTAATTCAAATTTTGACAAGGCAAAATCAGATTTAAAGACACCTGTAATTTCAAATATCTTCAATCAAAATTCATTTCAAGATGTCTATATTAAATGACTATTAAATTTAATAGTCATGACTATTATGACTATTAAATTTAAGCTATATACAATTCCTTTTTGACTAGTCATAATTAAATTTACAGTTATCTACAGTGTAATTTTGCCAAGTCAAACTTAGCTTTTAAATTTCAAAACGAGTTGCTATATTTATTCACTTCCAATCTGAACACAATTTTACAAAGTGATGATAAAACGATATCAGACGACAGTGACAAGTTTACAGCAAACAGACTTCAGTATGATATACTGCATGTTAAAGTGAACCTTACAGTATTCTGGAGCTATATTATGTAGTTTCTGGATACTGTAACATTTGCTTTTCATAACTTATGTAGCTAAAGCAGCTCCAATACAGCTTAGCTGTCCAATTATTCATAGTGAGGTACGTTTGCTGTGAATTTGTCACCCTGGTCTGACATGGGTGTAGCTATTATTAGCTATAGCTGTCGCTACTGCAGCGTTAGCTAGATCGTTAACAAGCAATTTTAAAATGGAACCAACAATTCAAAACATGGCTAATATTACCATGGAGTAGGAAAGGATTGGATATGTGATAAAAACATGGGTACCATTATTTTCAGCAGTTTCAGTATCATGGGAGATCTGTCATACCCCTTCCTTTAAAGTGAGGTCCCGGTTTATCTTTGTTTCAAGGGATATGAAGCCCTATGATACCCCTTCACTAGATGTGAACCCTTGAAACCAAGGGTTAAGGGCTTCAATTGAGATTGGCCCTTGTTGTACGTCTGTGCTGTCTCATGAAATCAACCTGACATGAGCAAATGGCATTAAAATGTATTTTTACCTCCAAGTGGTGGATCTATTTCTAGATATTATCGGAAGCTTACCATATGTAATCTGGTGTAATGTCATGGTGTCATGTGTGTCTGGCTCTGTTAGCCATGTTACCTGGCATATGTGTTTGTAAGCATGTGTTTTCCACGGATATGAGTGAAAGGATTATCTGCCGGCCCACTGAGACCATATGAGCACAGCCACTCTGTACCAGCTATTCTTGAAATGAAATGCGATGCCATGAAACAAACAGCCAGACAACCTAACAGTTGCGATGCATTTGTTACACATTGACTCATTTGTCTTTGCAGCGTAACAGTATTTCAATAATGAATTAATGTTGATGCTCAGTGAATCCACATTAATGATGTACATTGTTCCTGCAAATTGTTGCATTAAGTATTACAAGCTCTGGCAAACTTGCTCCCAACAAAGCAATTTGCTCAGAGCCTAATACAAGCCAAAAGGATGAATATTGCAATCCTTTCTCCTTGGTCACAGTGTTCCCACAGGACCGTGTTCATACACCCAGCTGGATGGAAGCCAGGCTTAGACATGTGAACACAAGTCACAAGTGTTATTACTCACCTAGATCCTCAATGGCTGCTCTGTCTACATGGACAGTTTGTCTGCAGAATGCTGGAGCCTGTATAGAGGCTGCATCCTGATATCCCCGAGTGCTACTCAAGGAGAGACGAGCATTGCTTTTTATAATCATCTTTATCCATGTCACAAAAGTATATGTTAGAAATTCATTCAAAAGCTAAAGTCCCAAGTTTGCTGCATTAAATCATATTATTTTCCTCAGTGAACTGGTGCTGTCTGTGTTGCATTTACTGACAGAGATAAGTGTTATGTGTCTGCACAGACAGCTTATTGAAAGAGTGTTCTGTACTAGAATGTTTATCATTGCAGAAAAATAAAAAATGTTGACATCACAATAGCCCTGCTGTAAAAATATCAAACACTCTACAAGCTTAAAGTAGACTAAAAAACCTTATTAGAATTCAGAAAGAAAGAAGGAAGACAAAAGCCTATATATTTTCTGACAAAACCACCTTGTTCTTTGTCATTTTTACACGTTCACATTTAATTACCTTTTATGATTGTTTGCCTGTAACGTAAACTTGTCAAACTGGGTCAGAGAAGGCAATTTAAAACTACTTTAATGCATTTGATTTAATACTTTGCATTTTTGGATAAAGTTAAACCAATCTGTAATTTTCCAACAACCTTAAGGTTTTTCAGGAAAGAATAAATTGTAGACTTGAATAATTAAGACACTTTCTTCATGATGAGGCTTGAGGAGCAGGACAGAAAACAGGAGGAAACACAAGTTGTCAAATTAAGCGAATAATTTGTGACAAACTTAAGTGAAATTAACTGGCATTACAAAAGTTAACGGAATGAAACGAGGTGTGTGAAACCTGTACCATCCATAGTGTGTCATACCTGAGAGTGTGAATGCTGAAAAGTGAGAAGTGTTAGAAAATGAAAACACAAGAGAAAAGTGAGAAAGAGGGGCTGCTGAAAGTGGGTTACATTCAGGTGTGAAGCACCAGGTCCATGTGGTTTGCCAGGTCAGAGATGATATGATCAACTAGTTTTCAAAGAAACATCATATTACTAACAATACTTCTAAGGAAAGACTATGGAGACACTTACTTTTATAGAAAGACTTTTTAAATGAACTCATCAGTCATTAGGCAGAAAATACTCAGGAGTCATTCATCAGTTTGAAACAGGTTTAGAATTATTTTGATCAAATTGCACCAAATCAACGTTTTCTTTGACTCTGATTTGATCTTCTCAACCCTTTACTGCTGAACATATCATGTTTGATACATGCATTTTAAAGACCTCTGTCTTGTCAACACGATAAACATATTTCATTTAAAATCTCTTTTAAAAATGATTATAATAATACTTATTATTATTCCAACCCCTTGAGAATTATCATTCCAGGACAGGAGCTGAAGTCGTATTTTGGTCCTCTTTAAAATTGCTGCTCTCAGGAAATCACCCACACACTTTTTCCATGAAAATCATCGCTAATTTTCATGAAGTTGGCGTAAGAACAACATGTAAATTGGTACGCATTTTTAAAATAAGTATTTTCAGCATTTAATGACTGCATATTTACTAAAAACTTTGCTCAAAAAGTTGCCAAAAACATCCAGTGCATCAGATAAAATACAAAATGTAGCATTCACAAAATTAAATAGCAATTAAAATGTTTTATTTATTTATTTAGATTTTATTACAGGATTTATATAAAATCTCAGTTCCAAAAAATGAGCTGCAATTTTCTGCCTATGTTTTGGTGGGTCAGGCTTTGAAGGCTTACACAAAGAGGAGACACACACACACGCACACACACACTCACACACCTCATGAAATATATACTTATACAGAAAATACAATGTGAATTATTTTCTTTTATTTACACATTGATCAAATCCTTCTGGTTTAGAACGTTTTATTCACATTTGATGCATCGTGGAACAAGTCCAATCAGAGTAACAATGGTTAAATAAAAATAAATAATAATAATAGATAAATAAATCAAAGAAAAAAGGTAACATTGTGCCAAAAGCATACAGCATTGATATCAAAATGCACCAAAGCTTCATCCAGGCCAGGTTTAACACACCTACTGACAACGCTTTTCCTTCTGCATTGAAAATGTCTGTATCCAAATAAGTGTTTGTTTGTTTGTGCCACACTGGACTTTGAATCACAAACTTCTGGTTATGCATTAGAAACAACAAGGGGTCTATTAAGTGTATTGTGGATGTGCGGACATGCATGTGTGTGGTTGTGTAGCGTCACATCTCTCGATGTATTGTAAACATTAGATAAATGTAAGGCTTTGTGCTGCGTCCCTTTTCCTGATGATGCGATGTCTATGGCAACAGAAAGGGACTGGTTATCACATGACGATGGTGGATGAACAAGCTCTGAAAACTGATGACAGAAATCAGAGTAGTGCACAGCTGGAACTTCTAGCACAAGTTAGTCTAAAGGCAACGTTTTGAGCACTGGAGGATGAAAACAGTGGGATGATTTATTGATTTAGGTGTAAAATAAGCCTGTTAGGAAAACTATCCAAAGGTCAAAAAGTCAAAATTAAATCTGTACATTAGTGTAAAAGTGTGTTTACAAAGGGAAAAAAACAACATTTATTTCTAATGCCTACCAGCATGCATATTTATCTTAGTTTTTTACCCATCAAACCTTGCAGCAATGGTTCTTTACAATGCAAACTGCTATAGCTGCATCACTGAGGGACCCTTTGTGGATTTTATGAGTTACGATCTGTGCGAGTAGTTGCTCTCTGGATGCATATAAGTTTCCCATGCACCTGCTCACGGGGTCTAATAAGACACCGCGGCCTGATTTACTCATTCATCTCAATCCTCCTTTTGCACGAGACGGCCGCTCTCCTCTGCAGCCAATTTGCAATCGTCCTTTCAACTTGTTCATACCCCTTAACAGAGCTGAGACTGGATATTAGCAGAAGAGACAGGGTAATGGAGTTGCACCTTGAAATTAACCTGCATGCGTCCTACGTGCATACAGATATGCATCCAGCATCCAGGAAACACTGCAAGAAGCTGCTGAGTTTGCAAGTAGTGACCCCTTCATCCAGAGGGCGTTTGTTTAATAATATTGACTATTTTCAGACTCCGCTGACTTTTAATGAAGTGCGAACCAGCACTATTGAGATTCAAGTCAATACCAGGAAATATGTAATTAAACAACATGAGGTTTTTATTTGTGGATTGAATTGCACTGTGCAAAGAGATTTAAGAGGGGAATGAGGGAGCCAATAAGTGCAGACAGAGCTGTGGTTGGCGAGATGGATAGCCTTGCAGTGGTTTTCCTGCTTTGACTTCATGCTTTGGATTCTGCAGACAAGAAACTTCCTCCTCGGGGATGTTTTCTTTTAAGCTCACGAGTTATTCCTTAAAAATTGTATTTCATGCTTTATTTTGTGCCGTTAAGTGTGCAGAATGTTAAGTTCGGCTTATTTTTGAGTGCTTGAATCACCAGATTCTGTCAGCTGTCTAGTTTATGTGCCTCCATAAACATCCATTGCCCATTTTTATTCTTTACTGGCTTTGAAAGTCGTCAGTAATCATGAGGTATTTCACAGCCCTCAAAGGCGTCCTTCTGTTGACAGCAGGCAATCAGGAGTGGTCTCAATAACTCACAACATCATAAAGAAAGATTTGCCATCAGTCCTTTTGGTCGCATAATTCAGAATTAGTCCCAAAAAGGAAAAAAAAAAAAAGTTCTTAAGCTTCTTTTCAGCCACTGCCTCATATCTCATTTTCTTTCATACTTGCTGTAATACAATGTAAAGTGTGGACCATGGGGGATTATGATTATATGGTCAGAGTTTTTCCTCTAATCATGTCCTTCTGAGCAAATAAAAAAAGACACAACTCCAGATTCAGAGCACATCTTACAGCATTTTCATTTTCCTGTGCAGCAAGGCCAAATCTAAGAAGAGCTACAAATAAGCTCTCCCATTTTCTTCCCATGGCACAGGCTGTTTTATGTCTGCACCTAACAGACGGGACCTGATTTGGCAGAGTTAGAAGCACTTTCTTTTCAGGTCTGTTCTGAACATTTCACCACACGGTGCTATATCCCACCACCTCACCAAGGCAACTAAATTGGTCTCAGATATAGCTCCTTTTTTCATTTGCTGTTCTAGTACCGAGCTGGAGCTTTGTTGCTTGCTGGAGTATATAAGCTGCCTTTCCCTCTTATCTAGAGCTGTGATCTGATAGTGACTCCTGCAGCGCGCCCTCAGGGTACATGTTCAACACATGCATGGAGGTGGCCCCCTGAAAGTCACAGTCACATATAGTGGTGGTGGATTTGGTGGGTGAAGAAAAGCCAGGTGGTCAGGAAGGTATTAGCATGCAAGGTCTGCACTGATTCATACGAGTGCTGATCGTATTTCTTACAACGTCTCATGGGCTACACATGAGAGCAGGCTTAGATACAGACCAACTGTTTTCTTGCTCTCACTGGATTGGAGGAAGAGGGAAAACAGCTGGTAAAATGACGCTGATGTGGATGTGACGCCAAGGCAAAGTCAAGCCTAATTGATGACTCACTTGGCTTGTCCATTCGGCATGTCCATTAGATTTACACCACTCATGATCACAATCTGGCTTCTCATCTATGAGGTTATGCAGACAGATTAATGCTGCAATAAAGACATAATAAAAACACAGAGGTGCTTCAGGAGAAAGAGAAACAGTCTCTGAACACTCTTTACTCGCCCTCCTGCAACGGCTGTGTCACTGCGACACTAACCTAAGACCATGTTGATGGAAGAAATATGTAAGAGGTCACACCCTCAAGAGATGGAGGAGAACAAGTGAAGTTCAACAAAATATGGCTTATGCACAATTAATTACAATGTTTGTATGTTTTCTCTGTATTATTGTCAGTTAAGGTTCCTGTGAGGACTTTTTAAGTGATCTTGAAAAAGTCTCTCTTCTACAATTTAAATTGAGATCATCAGCACCAATAGAGGTTATTTCTAAATGCTATTTCTCAGCTTCCTGATCAGGTCGGACAGGACCGGATTGATTTACGGCACATTGAAGTTTCTATGACAATACCACGCCAGCTGATGAAGTTCAATAGTGAGAAGAGAGATCTGTGTTTTTCTCTGCTGAAAATGATTTCTGTGATTAATTTAGTAGTGATGGTGGAGACTGGAGCTGAACAGACAGACGGAAAAAGGACAGAAGAGAAGAAGAAAGATAAACAGGAGAGTGATAGAGCACAAGCTAAAGGCTTAAACATGAGCTAATCTGTTAGTGATAATGTTCATTTCAACCCACATGCAGCAGTTATTCTGCAGTGATCTGATCAAACTTGAGAGTCTGTCAATAAAATGAAGAGTGAGGTTAAGTTAGCTCTGATTGGTAGATGAGCAGGACATAAGGATTTATATGGATACGTCTCAGAGCACGAGGCTACAAGTAGCACTAAATATAGCTGTCTACTAAACTACAGAACAAACAAAGAAAGTTTACTTGTTGTCATGTTTTAAACAGCAGCACTAACTGTTGATAAATACCTTACCTCGTCATGTTGTATCTGGTAAAAAGTTGTCTTGAATAAAGAAAAGTAGTGTTAAAAAGAAGCTCTGATCTCCATTCATCCAAAACAAACACACACCTTGTAAAGAGTCATGACATCATGACAGTGTGTGAAGGATTCCAACCAAAAGGTGACGCTGTGATCCACTTCAAACTGATAGTCCTCACAGATCCTTTAATATAGGGTTTCAACAATTAAAAAAACAAACACAAAAATATGATTTTTATGATGTTTTTTACAGGTTTTTTTTTTGGAGCTGGATATTTTATTTGGTCCCATTTGGAAGATGTCTAAATGTTTGTAAGATGTGCAAGATCCTGAACAATTATAAACACAGATTTGAAAATGATCACAAACCCAAATCTAAAAAAAAAGAAAAAAAAAAAAAAAGTCAAACAAACACCCCTGCCAGTATGGACCACTGCCCCGTCTTCAAATATGAGTAAATGGAAGTATCTCAGTGAGAGTTTCCTCTGTACCAAAGCAAGGAAGATGGTAAAGTGATTTAAAGAGATCCCAGCTGAGCAGAGAGTAGAGTAGGTGTATCATTTTGGACAGATTCTGGCAGTTTCCCTCGGTGTGTCTTTTGTGGCCAGCTCCCTTGGGAAACAGAAGATTGCATTTCTGCCCAAATACTCCAACTAAAGAGGCTAAAGCTGACATGGATCTCAGAGTCTGTTACAGTGGCATGCTGCTCTGCTGTGTTGCCAACTGAGAGTTCTTGGCATCTCTCAGGCAAGTCTATTTGTATAAATGCTCTATCACCAAATCCATCTGGAAGTCACGCTGTCATTACTTGATACAGTTCCAGGGTCTTATTCTTTCCCAACAGCAGACAGGGATCAATGGTGCTTCATTCTCACTGTGTTTTATTCCTGTTAAACTACCCATGACATTCATCTTTAAAGCACTTTTACAATACACACACATATAAATAAAGTATATATTTACTATACAATCAGAATCCTGGAACCAATGCGCGGACTCCTGATGACAAATTTACTTTGAGTTATCTCACTAAACAGATATGTGCCCACAATTACGACTGCATTTAGAAGTCAACTCACTTCTCCCTATCCAAATTTACACATGACGTGTCTAGTCAGACTGCAAACAACAGCTGTGTGTAGAAGTTTCTATCACTAACTTGTGGTTTGTCACATCCAGAGGCATGATGTAAATAAGTCAAAGACAGCTTTCAAATTTGGAGAGCGTCTTGTGTTTCCTGGATAAGCTTTAACTCTGTTATTTACTTATTTATTTATTGCACATATAGAAAATTAAATGTAAAAAAGAACAATACGTAATTATTGGGAAAATAATAAACAAAAACAGTAACTTCAGAAAATGTGCAGGAGGAACCCATAAGGGTTTGTGGGGTGGCCCACAGATCCAAAGTGGTTCAAACTTTATTGTGAAACTCCAAATACTGTATATTGGATTAAATAAAAAACAAATTTGTGGACAACCTGACTTTAAAATTGAGATTTGGTTTACTTAAATTTTTCATGCTGCCCTGCATACTATGCAACGTGTTCTCAAACTACATTCAGCAATGAAGAGAAAATCAGTGTGATTTTTTAAAATAGACATTAAAGAGGGGGTATTATGCTCTCCCATATTTCTAACATGGATATTAAGTAACAATTTTGGATGTACACTCCAAATGTGAGCAAATTTTCAAACACACATATCTTGTAGAAATCTCAGAATCTCCCCATGATCTGCTCAAAATGGCCTGTTCTAAAAATAGCACAAGATCTTCATAAGACTTACGGAAATGATGAGGTCATTGCATAAGGATGTCCAAATTTTTCATTTCACACTTCATGGGCTGGGCTCAAACACCAAGGTTCAACCACGGCTCTGCCCCCATCAGGTCTCCAGAGGGCTGGCCAATCAGAAAGAAGGGGGTTTGTGGAGCAGGGAGCCTTAAAGAGACAGCAGCTGAACAAAGTGTTCCAGACAGAGACTGAAATAAGGGTTTTCTAAAACACCAGTGTGAGAAAAATGGATTTGTTTTGATCTGTAAATGATGATAAAGCTACAAGAGGGGAACCAGAGGGACAAAATAACCCCTAAAGCAAACCTCAACTACCCTCTCTTTAAGTACAACAGCAGCAAGACAAATCTCAACTACTGAAAGGATTTGAACAACCTCTGCATGCACCCTTGTTTTTCACAGAATACATAATCTTTCACTCACAGTTTGTGTGTGTGTGTGTGTGTGTGTGTGTGTGTGTGTGTGTGTGTGTGTGTGTGTGTGTGTGTGTGTGTGTGTGTGTGTGTGTGTGTGTGTGGGTGCCAGGTTAAATACCAGGTTCATATAGTTCGGGAGAATCATTTTTATAGGGGAAAAAAACATCTGGCATATCCATCCTTTTTGAAGATTTTGGAGTCCAGCATGCTATTTTGGCAGGCCCTCTGTCTGCTCAAAAGGGCTTAGTGTACAGCTTGATCAGGGTAACATTTGAAGTACCATCAAGGGCTCTGCATGGTCCCTGTGCCAAACAGCACACCATCTCTGCTGTGTCTACACTGTGTGCAACAATAACTGTGTACAAAGTTGGACAAGTCACACTCTCATCCTTTCAAGAATTGCCAGCGCTTTCCAACTCTTCAGCGGGATTGTGGACAATTAAAGCAAACAGTTGAGGGCCAGTCTCAAAGTGGACAACAGCATGTTTCTCTGACCAAACTTTCACAATAGCTGCATTTTGTCATTGCACACCAGCTGTTACAACGTTTGTTTGTTATTTTTGTTTGTTTTTTTTAACGTTTTACTTTCTGATGTTGTCTTCTCATCCAAACTCAAAATACTATCAATTGTGGTATCACATCTAATCAGTGGGATTGTGGATCTCTGTCAGTTTTTTTTTTTTTTTAAAAACCCAGTATCTTCCAGGAGATCGTGGTCACTTTAAAATGATCTTACTGCATGACTTTGTTTCAAACCCAGGCTTATATTTGGGACAGGTCTCACTGGGTGACAATCAGAATCAGTGACAGTTGACTTTTAGTGATTTTCAAAGTCAGCACAAGCATCAATTAAAGTTCAATCAAACTTTACTTATAGAGTTCCTTTCACACTCAAAGAGGTAACACAAAGTGCTTAACAAACAGAAAAAACAATAAAATAAGATTCCCCCCACCCCCCAAACCCACAGATCAGCCCCCCCCCCAACACACAAACCCACCCCCACACAACCCACACCCCCAATGCATTGAGAGTACACAACATAATTAAAATGTATGCTAATGAACTGAGGAAATTCCATCCCTACTTTCCTCTCTCCCAATCAAGGACTGCAAACAACCAATTATCTTCTGTTTTATCAGATTATCCTATCAGATCATCCTGTGGGCTGAGGTGTGTTAAGAGTGAATTTGTCCCGATAATCGGCTGCGAAACGTGTCTGGACCGACAATATTAAACTTGGTTAATACTTCTGACCAAAAATCTTCATGTGTGGGGTTAGCCGGTGACTCCTGAGTCATGACTCCCTAAGTTTTGAAATAGAATGGAATTTAGCCAATCAGGAAGCAAGCTGACTGAGGAACAAGGAAGCAGACATAAACAAATCAAGCATGGCTGACCTGACATGGAAAATTTGTGAGTAAAGTCTGTGTTCCTGCCGTCTCCAGGATTTTTTCCACAGTCTTTTCTTCTTTTTTTGGTTCCGTTAAAAATAGTCCAAAGACCTCCATCATTCCCTCTTCTATGTCCTCTTCCATGTTGTGTTTGGTGTTAGCCGGTTGTTTCTATCTGTTGCTGTGTTTCTTCTTGTTTTTTTAGATCACGTTTGGTCAGGTGAGATTTCAGTCTTGGAGGACTAGATTCTAGATCGGTGGTGGGACAGAATGGTTCTGTGTGTGGTGAGCTGTGTTGAGATTATCAGAGCACACCACACACTGTACCATCAAAACTGTTTAATGTCTGATTTTTGATCTTCATGTGTGGGCTCTCTGACAGATAAAACATCTCTTCACATTTAGAGAATCCTCATGTTTGTAGCTCACTTTAACTGGTGAACAAATTGACAAGGTGTTTTAGTGGCAGTATTAAAAAAAAAAATCTGATGTTTTATTGCATGGACTGCCATAAAAACAGATAATGTTAGATATGCTGGCATGGGAAGGTTTATGAGCAACCTTGTTTTCACATTGCTTGTGTGTTTTTTCAGAGAGGAAGAGACTGGCCTTGCTGTACCACAGACCAATTATCATTCATCAACAACAAACCCCTTTGCAAACCACAGTACAATATATTTCAAGGTTCGTTCAAGGGTCGTGTACCAACCACAGCTACAGTACATTATCATGGATGTTAGTGGGTACCAGACAAGATAGAGAAGTTCATGCAATAACTATGTAGCGGCCCCTGTAAGCTGATGTTCAGCCAAATTTTAAGGACTTCCTTTGAAGTTTTGTTTTTAAAGTAGAGAAATATAAACGCCTGTGTGTGCGCTCACATTGACTGTATGTGTGAATCAGAATATGAACTGGAACTATAGGGAAGAAAAAACTATCCAGAATCACCTTCTGATGCTGATATGAATCCAGATCCAATCTGTCTCCATCAAAGCTCCCTCACTCTTCCTCTCTCCCTCTTACCCTGACTATGAACACTGAATGGATGTGGTTTGTTATACGTCTCAGGGGAAACCGCAGGAGTTTGCTCAAACCCCATCTGTTTAGCTGGCGAGTAAACCTGATGAATGAGATTCTGTGGTGTCTCATGCTCACTGAGCTACACAGAGGAAAGAACAGAAGGAGAGTTGGAGGGTGAGTGAGAGTGCTTGTGTCTGTGTATTTGCAGGTTAGGTGAGCAGGGTTTCCTACCCTGCACCACATCAAACTTGATGTGGTGTTTTATGAGTTGCTGCAACAAGCTCTATGATAAAGTGTGGATGGAGACTGCACTTTCATTAAATGTGTAACTGAAACAACAAGCTATGTCTGTTAGAGCTGATAACCGATATGTCAGCTGATATATGAAATACGAACAGTGATATACATAGGATAGATACTTTACATGAACACAGATATTTATAATAGCAAAATATGATTCAAGACGAAGAAGCAGAACACTAACTAAAGTAAAAAAGGAACTTTAAAACTGACATGTGAATTAACAGTTGTATAAATCTTTGTATATCCCACAAAGACACAACTTATATCTTATCTGGATCCCAAACCTTTGGAGGGGATCAAAAAACCTTATTTTTAAATGACTGGTGACAGTGTGACAGAATTAAAAAAAAAAAAAAAGAAGAAAAGTTAATACATGAGTTACATATTGACCGATGTAGACTTAAAAAGTGTCAGTTGCTCATACATTGAATGAACACCACACCTTCAGGCTCCTTCTAACTGCAAAAAACCCTCATTGGGGGCAAAAGCATGTGACCAAGCAATCTGAATGAGTTGTGAAATTGACATCACAGCTCCTCCTCTACTTTGCAAGTCCAATAAATAACACTGCAGTTTGTGTATTTGTACACAGATCTGTCTTATAGAGAAGCTGCTTGATCAACTCTTTGAAACCTGGATTACCAACCATAGAGGGGGTCTCACAACCCCAGTTCCAGTGAAGTTGGGACGTTGTGTAAGACATAAATCAAAACAGAATACAATGATTTGCTAATCCTTTTTAACCTATATTCAACTGAATACACTACAAAGACAAGTATTGTTCAACTTTGTTTTTTTGCTCAAGTATAGGTTAAACAGGATTATGGTAAATGGACCAATACTTATATAGCACTTTTCTAGTCTTTCTGACCACTCAAAGTGCTTTACACTGCTAGCCTCATTCACCCAATCACACCACATTCACACACTGATGGCCAACTGAAACCAATGCAGAAGCCGTCAGTTATATCTAATACACCACATTCAAACACCACTGAAAAACAGTGGGAGCAACTTGGGGTTCAGTGTCTAGCTCAAGGACATTTCAGCATGTGACTGCAAGGAACTGGAATTGAACCCAAAACCTTCTGATTGTGGGGCAGCAACTCTAGCACTGGGCCACAGTCGCCCCAGAGCAAATCATTGGTTCCATCTTTATTTACGTTTTACACAATGTCCCAACTTCACTGTAACTGGGGTTGTAGAAAAGAATATAATAGAACATTTCTTTATTGTCATTGTATAACATAATTGAAAGGCAAATCATGCCAGCTTAAGAAAATAGTAAAAGATGGTAAACAAAGAAAGAAAAAAAAAAAAAAACTAAAACAAAAACTGGTTCAGTCCACTTGACCAGAAACTTGGAACCAGAAACCCCCTTTTGCCACACTGCGACAAACACTTCAGGCCATGGGTTTTAGAGTTCTTGAATAGGGCCCAAGAGTTGGTTACAGTTACATTGTGACGACAGTCACATCAGCACCATGGACAGCAACATACATCAAACAACTGAAACGACAGTGACGGCTCAGATACAAAGATTCTGAATAAATGCACATCAACCATATGAAAAAAAAAAAAAAAAAAAAGATTAATGGGAAGGTAAATTCAAGGCTGGGTAGACTCATGACTTTTGGTATGGGTCTAAGTTTGCTTTTTTAGCCAGAAAGAGACCATACATTTCAGTCAGTTTCATCACCAGCAAAAAACTTCTCATGGGAAATGCACGTGTCTGGTTAAATACAGAGTGAACCTTCACAAAGTCAAAGTTGGTGCCTTTAGTTTTAGGTTTTGTTTTAGTTTTTCTGAAAGTAAAGTTTCGTGTCACAGTTGTTTGAGCACCTGAGAGCTCCTCAAGTTCTTACAGGTGTCCTTTAAAGTTCTGGAAAGTAAAGTTATAAAGACAGCAATGATTAAGGTAGAAAGTCTTCTTCGAACAGGTTTAGAAAAAAAAAAAAAAGTTGCAGTGACTAAAAATCGTGGTTGCTCATAACTTACTGAAGAGGCTGAAGACCAGGTCTCAAATAAGTTTTCAGCCTTAATCATGTATTCACATCATGAGTGCTTTATTTATGAGGCAAACTCTGGTTGAAATCTGATCATGACAGTGTTTGTAAGACACTTTCCTCATAAATATCCATGTTACTATGGAAACAACCAAAAATGAGCCCGATCGCAGCATAAATCTTGCAGTTTGCAAGTTGGCTTTATTTTTTTCTTCAGTATTTACACACTCTGCTTTCAAGCAACAGCAACAAATATTAAGCTCCTTTCTGCTTGTAGAGGCTGCAGCATACAGCGTTCTCTGGTGCCATAAACCTCAGAACGTAGCGGTTAAGTGGTTTTATTAAAATAGAAGTCACGGCCCTCTGATTGTGTTCTGCATTGTGCATAAATTGTTGGAGTATTGTCTCACAAAACTCCCTTATAGAGCCAAGACGTCATTCTTTCAGTGTGCTGAACTTTGCGTTGGAATACCACAGCAGATGCTGCTGCAGATGGCGGAGTGAGATAAAGGCTGGAATGGGTTATTTGGGCGGGTTTTAGGGAACTGGTGACAGACTGGTTTTCCTCTGAGGCCCACCAGGCTCTGGCCACTTCACCAACACTGCCGCTGACCCAGATCTCCAGAGACAAGCATGGAAAGACCAATTCAACTGGGCTTCCTGCTGTCTGAGAGTGCTGTGGGCATATTAGTGTGTGTAGTGAGTATTTTGAGGTAAAGACAATAATGGGAAAACAAAATTCATGTATTTATAAGCCCGTATAGTCATACATATGCTGCACATCACATGCCATCCAGTCCTCATCAAACACCCACAGAGACACAAACACGCTTTCAGAAAAACACACAACCTGCTGGCCCTCAGTGACTTCTTGTTTTTATTTTCTACCTGTGTTTTCTCCTCCATCTTCACAGTTTTCACTGCTGATATTTCGTCTGCTCCATTGTAGAGGCCAAAGTGATTTGTCACAATTTTTGTGAACAAAGGAATTCTTTTTTTCTTTTCCTCCTTCGTGGATGCTCTGTCTAGACACTGTGTTCTGCTGCTGGTGCATTCAAAGAGCTGGGGCTGCCTCTCTGTCCTTTTTTTTTTTTTTTTTTTTTTTTTTTTTTTTTTGCAGCTACTCTTTCACTTTATGAGGGTGGCAAGTGGTGTGTACCCAGGAGGGATTTGGGGAATTCTGCAGGCCTCATCTTGCAAGAATTCACAACAGATACCTTTTTGGGGATCAGCTTGTGGCTCATTCTGTGTTTCTTTATTTAGATATTATTGTGACCTGTAGGTGTGCATGAATGGTTGTCTGTCTCTACATGTTAGCCCTGTGATAGGCTGGCAGCCTGCCCAGCGTGTACCAAACATTGCACTCAATAACAGCTGGGATAGACAGGCAGGGGAAAAAGCACAAGTTCATCCACATTTCATTATCAACACAGCGTCATTTCTTAGATGTACCTTTTGCTAACTATACCTCATCATTATATCCCAAATGTGCTCTTATTCTATGCTATCATACATTTCTGAAGGATTTAAATTATTATATTTCATAAAGTCTATTTTTTGCTACCTTAATCAATCAATCAATCAATCAATCAATCAATCAACAATCTTTATTTATATAGTGCCAATTCATAACAAACATCTCAAGATGCTTACCTTTACAGTGTCCAAGGTACTTTAAATTAATCTTTTAAATTCTTTTTAATTAAATATGCAAATCAGATCAGTGGCTTCAATGGGTTAATACAAAAATGTATTTTATTGTTTATTTTATTGTGCATTTATACATTTTATTTCCTGGGGCTGCAAATGGCACCAATTCAATGGACTGACCCATAAACAACATATAAAAAGCTAATACAGTTTTATTGAAGATTACATGTGGGCTATGAGTTGATAGCATAACAGAATAATATAAATGATGTACTCTAACCCCCCCCCATCACCAAATACATGTAGTTCAATTAAGTGAGACTTTTTTCCTCTCTAAATGTATGTTTATATTAAACTGCCTTCTTAAAAATTCTGGTCTAAAATATGTCGCACATTTCTCTTCAAAGTCCAAAGAGCTTTTGAAAAGTCTATCCAGATGAGGGCTTAGTTTGTGATCAGGAAGCGTTTCCTTAAATGACTCCTGTATCCGATTAAAGCTGCATCCAAAAAAATTGAGTAGGCAAGCCCCATGCTGTAATTATGCTTGCTAGTGAGTCAGACTGCACATCCCACAGGGACTGGATCCCTGTTTAACACAAATATGTTCCTCCGTTGAACTCTCTCTGGTTATTGACTGGCTCTGTGAAATCCAGTGACTCAAAGCCACCGAGGGTCTTATGAGATCTGATCTAATGCTTCTCGCTCTTTATTCATCTCTCATGTTTAAGTCTGCTGGGGGCTCAGTGATGTGTGATAGCATGCATGTTTGTATGTATGCTCGTCATGTGTGTGTGTGTGTGTGTAATTGTGTGAATCAATAATGTCTCTGCACGACAGCACGGCACAGTAGAGGTTAAGTGAATAAACTCAGCACTTTGTTTCCACAGCTTACGTCTCTATGGGCATGTTGTTGAGGGTAAATCAATCCCCGGCATTATAAATGCTATTGTGTTTGTGCAGCAGGTCATGTGTTCAAATACACCTTTAAATCTCCTCAGCATTTGTACCCTTGAAGCTGTTCCGAGTAATGCAGACGCTTCGTATGCATCCATAAAGGCAGCAGTTTCCATGGTTGCATTCAATAACAGTTGTTGTGGTTATGAGTAGATGGTCGTTTTGGTGATGTAATGTTATTACTAGACTCTGAGTTTTAGCCTCTTAAAGTGAAAGTACCACCAAAAATCTTCCTTATTTGAGACCTTTTCATCAGCAACTTTATTGATGCTGCAGGTGATGCGTGAAATACTAAATGCACGTTTACTGTTTTTTTTGTGACAGATTTTAAACTGATCTTTGGAGGATGCCCCCTTAAAGCCATCACCTCTCTTGGTGACCACACTGTACATTGTGTTTATTTCACACTGGGCCCAGCTCCAGTCCCCTGGAACCTTAAAGAGGGGGTATTGTGCTTTCCCACTTTTTAAATATTGCTATTAACCAACAATGCTGGATTTTTATGATAAACTTGTGCAGATTTTGAAACCTGACGATGTTACAGAAATCCCCAAATCTGTCTTAAAACTGCCCAGAATGGTCTGTTCTAAAAATAGTGCAAGAGCTTTACGAGACTTTAAATAATGAGGTAATTGCATAAGAATCTCTGAACAGGTCCATGAGGGACCTGGTGGGGTGGAGTGTGAGTCCTCAAACCCCTCTCTCCTTAGCTGTACCCCTGACAGGCTTCTAGAGGGCTGGCCAATCAGAGGGAAGGGGGTTTGTGGAGTGGGGAGTCTTAAAGAGACAACAACAAAATGAAGCATTCCAGACAGGAGCTGAAATAAGGGCTGTCTAAGACCCCAGTGTGAGAAAAGAAAAAGGTTTTCTTTTTTTGTGCGTGATTAAAATACAGTAAAGCCTCTATGGGGAAACCAGATAGACTATATTTAGCCTAAAAAAATAGCACAACACCCCTCCTTAAACCCTGACCTACAACTGGCAAATTTAAGTAACACCACGTTCCTTTATTTCCTATATCTTTGTATCGCGTGCTTAGATGAAACCAACTCCTCACATTTCAGTGTGTATTCCATGGTTGACTGTGGTTGATTGAGAACCTGCAATCTCGTCAAAACTGACATGTTATGCAACTTCCATGGCCCAGTTATGTAGGATGGATTTGTCGCCATGTTTGAGGAAGGCTTAGTTATGGAGCAGTCTTCCATCGAGCCCCTGGCTGATAAAAACCACCCAATTTCAAAATCACAACTTTACTGTATTACTCTTGACATCCATCACCATAAATACTGACTTCCTGCAGCTTTCAAAGCTACACCTCCTGAGAATCATAACATTTTTAGATAATAATCCAAGAGTCATAATCTTTACTAGATTTAATGGGCTGTATGAATTGTAAAGTCATGATTTGCTTTATGTGCTTAATTTAATTTCTCTGCAATCAACCGTATTGATTGCTGCGGTTGTTACTTCCTGTATCAGCTCATCCTTGTGGCTCTTGATGTTGTATAAGCAGTAAACTGAGGGAACCCTTTGAATACAAGATGATGTTTTATGACGACTGTTGAACCATAAAGATCTAGTCTCCCGCAGAAGCTCCGTAGAGTGTTGTGTGCTCATTTTTTTTATCTCCACTTGTGCTATCAGAGCAGATGCTTGCAGACATGATCTACAATAACTATAATAAGAGAGTCAGACAAATGGAGACTGATTGGATTTGCTACCAGTCTCATGAGGATTCAAGCAGACGTTCACAGAAGGTTGAAAAAAAAGGAGAAAAAAAGCGACTTCACAAAGCCTTTACAGTCCTTACTGATACGTGCTGAGAGGCACTGACAGGCTCGGGTCTTTCTGCTGTTTAGCAGGATTTTTAACCTTTGCTGTTCACTAAACTGCTGCTGCTTTGTGATTGATGCAGCTTTAGGGTTTCAGTTTTAAATGCCACAGCTTTCTCAGGAAACAATGGATGGCTAACCTTTCTGTTGGAGTTACTCTTCATAATGATCGTGGATTATTGACAGCCATTAGGGAGAGCTGATAATGAGCCTGTGTGTCTTTTTTTTTTATTCCTTAGAGAGGGAGAAAATGTACAAAATCAGAATCCTCCCATAGCCTTTCTCCATTTAATTATTTTGCAGTTTGGCTGAAAGATGAGTTCTTATGTGGAAGAACAAACAACCTAAACGAGCTAATGTTACGATGATTGTACAACACCCTTTGAGATACCATTATTGTAAGACTTATTTGTGGTTTGAAAATTGATTTATTCACACAGGCCACGAGGGACTTTTTGGTTTCTTTGAAAAAAAGTTGATGGTTTACATAAAAAACTTTCTGTTCATACGTTTCACAGTGTGTACAGAAAAGTATAATTATATGTATTTCTACTTGAGGTGTAACAGTGCACAAAATTAAGGTTTGGTACGGTTCTCAGTTTTGAAGCTTTGGTTGTACCGGTAAATTTTGGGTACAGCAGGGGACATGAATGCAACATTTCTTTTTCATTATAATGAACATTTAGACTTTCCATTTTTTCCTCTAAAGTTGGTTGTCTGTCTCTGTGTGTCAGCCCTGTGATTGGCTGGAGACCAGTCCAGAGTGTACCCCACCTCTCACCCTAAGACAGCTGGGATAGACTCCAGACACCCGCGACCCTGAAAAGGATAAGAGGGATAGGAGATGAATGAATGAATGAATGAATAAATGAATATGAAGAATAAGAATTAAGCTGCAACCTTGAACCAAGAGAGTCTTCAGTAAAGAAAAGGTATGAATTAGGGCATTTTAGAATCAAGATTATATTTTTTTTTCAATTATGTTTATATGTCCTGTAATATCTTGAGATATTAATGGAATAGATGCATGCACTTCACTCCATTTGACTGGTCTTGATAACAGATTTCAGCATGGCAGTTTACTACTGACTTCTTCTGGCTAAGTTCTGAGTAATACCTGTATACACAAACTACTAGCACCCTCTATTGGTAGCTAGCTGTAATAACATCCAATCACTATATAACATGTCCATACGGTGCCTCTTCAAGTGCTTTAACAAATTAGACGTGATGCCAGCAGTGTAGCCAATGACCGTTGAACAACAGTGGCGCATTAAGCTTATCTTGTCAGCTTGTTTTTGTTCACTGGGGGCGACTGTGGTTCAGTGGTAGAGTTGTCGCCTCTCGATCGGAAGGTTGAGGGTTCGATTCCCAGCTCCTGCAGTCTCATGTCGAAGTGTCCTTGAGCAAGACACTGAACCCTAAATTGCTCCCACTGTTGTTCAGTGGTGTGTGAATGAGTATGACTGGGTTAGATAAAACTGATGGCCTTCAATAGGTAGATTGTTCTGCCATCAGTCATCAGTGTGTGAATGTGGTGTGGATGACACCAGCAGTGTAAAGCGTTTTGAGTGGTCAGAAAGACTAGAAAAGCGCCATAGAAGTACTGGTCCATTTACCATTTACCACTGTTGTGTTTCATTGGGAAACCAAAATGTGCCCGTACAGGAGACCTGAAAGATAGTTCGAGCTGCTGGTTTGTTTTGGCTGCCATGCCGCTTGCCGTCTGTTGTGTACGCTTTATTGACCGTGGGGAAAACATATGAAAGCACTTTTGTTCTGCATGTACTCTGATCGGTATGAAACGTTCCAATCTGAGTGTGTGTAGCCTAATTTCTAGCCATGTAAAAATTAAAAACTGTGTTGTGTTATTATGGAACTTGAAACTTTGTTGTACATTTTTTCTAGTTTTTTTACACCTTCTGTTCCAAATGGTGATTTTAGTGCAGTAGGAGTAATTTAAAGAAGGTGAATTAATTCTCTCTCCCCATTCATATCCATTATTTTCTAGTTGCTAGCATAATGTTAAAGCCCACTGTGACCCTGAACTGTCTGCAGCTGTCTCGCCCTTCACATGTGTTTGTATTATGGTCTGCTTTGCTTTTGTGTGTCACACAAAAGCATCAGTTCTGGATTTAAGCTGTTGCATAATAAGGTCAATCCTCCAAACAGTAGGTAAAACACACACACACACACACAGACATATTTTTAAAGCCTGTACAGAAAGAATAGAATCAACAGATAATCAGACACTCACACTGATGCTTAGGTTTTATGCAAACATGCAGAACCAAAGAGTGCACACCTAACAATATATACAAACTAAAGGACTCCATGCTTCATGTTCCACAATATGTGCTGCAGAGTACTTAAGCAGTAACGTCACTACAAATATGGACTTCAGTAGTTTAACTACATTTTTTCAGTTACGACATGGAAGTGTCTTTGTTTTTAAAATCATGTAACATTTCAATAGCTTAGCTGATTTTTTGGTCATGTAGCGCAGTAACGCAAAAGCCACATTTTCCCACATCTTAAAATGAATGAATGCATGAAGCTACTTTGGCCATATTGTTGTATCTTAGCTAGCTACATTTCTGTGAGTCACAGTTTTAGTGTAGTGAAGGAACTTGCCCAACACTGTAACAAAGTATTAAAAAAAAACATGATACACTAATACTACAAGCAGACAAATAGATGAGGCTGGGTCATTTACCAAACAGCTAACACGCCCGCCTGTCAGTCGTAAGCATCTTCCTGTGTGTTATATACAGTATATATATGTGTGTGTGTGTGTGTGTGTGTTTTTCTCTTTATGTATACCAACATTAAAAACCTCCCTGGGTGTTTGGGTCTTTGCATTCACAGCCACTTTTTCAATGCTTTGGCCTTTTTGGTGTTGTTAACAAACCTCAGCGGGACAGTTCAGTGTGTAATGCCTTTTAATGTTTGAGGCCCTGAGGGGCCACAGTTGTCAAGCACATGACAACACCCACTTCAACTGAAGCCCATGCTTCGCCCCCTGGAGTACGGCCTGCTCGTCTCCTGCTCGCTCACTGTCTGGAACGTACAGCTGGGGAATTCACGTCCACCTGCTCCACGCTGTGTGCGGTACACTGACCTTGCCAAAACATACTCTGGTGTCTGGCCTCAGTACAGAGATCTTAGGTGTTGTAAACATCCAGAGCCAAAAACAAACAGCTCAGCACAACGGGGCTGAGCGTAACTCGCCATGTTCTGGCCTAAATACAACCTCTAGTGTATTTTTAAGAGGTCCTTCTGTGTATCTGGTTTGATAAAAAGTGTAAGAGTTTTTAACTCAGTAATACCTCGTGTAATACCTGAGAATGTTTATGGAAACAAAACGTTGCCTTGACAACTTGACAAAAGGAGGCATTAGACAGCCACCTCAGTTATCATGCTCACTCTGAACAGCCTGGCTTTGTTTTTCCTCGTGAGGTCAGATGTCATGCAATCTAAATGTCAACAGTTTTGAAGAGTTTGACTCAGAAAAGGTGTTACAGAAAAAAAGGTGGAAATGTGAGAATTAATCCAAAAACACAGTGGAGCACAGAGATTTGATGTACTGTGACCATCCTGTCGAGTAAACCAAACATCAGTGACGAGAACAAGACGATGAGACGATAAGCCAAAGAAAGAGTAATATAATAAATGATGGTATTACAAAACAGTGGGAAAGTAAAGCTCAGAGGGTCTCAGGAGTCAGAATTCTTTAGACAAAGATGATAAAAATAAATATTGTCTATATTTTATCAGGGGTGTAAAGAAAGATAAAGATTTGAACTTGATAAAGTCCATCATGATTTATTTGCCACATTCAGACTTGTAACCAACAGTGCTGGAGAAGCCCTCCAAGTTGATAGATAGGCTGACAGAGCTGGACTAGTATTAATAACACATCTTCGGATCATGTTCCTTGGGGCCTAAAAAGCAATCTGTGTGTGCTTGGATGTGGCTTCTCCACAAACCTCAAAGCAAGACAAAAAACAACAAATCTCTCTTTTTACCCCGGCAACTTTGAAATCTCACCCCTTCAAGGCATCTTTTATTTATGTTTTTGGGGTGGGCACATTTGAGAAAACAACTCTGGGGAGATTGTCTGACTCAAGTTGGCCTGGTGTTTGTTTCTTGACTCTGGAAAGGCCTCAACTACAATTTATGTCTTGTTTGTCAGGGTTTTCACATTTTGTCATGTGTGACAAAATACCGTGTTTGGGGAAGATTTTTGGAAGGATCCTTTTTTTTCTCTGGATTTTTGCCTGTTTATTTTCACCTGACCTCACTTTAACCCCTCTCCATCCTCCTTTATCTCATTATGAAGCTGAAAACCTGCTAATTCAAAGCTTACAATCCTCTTGTATAATGAATGGGCTTGCACAAGTTACCTGATTTTGATTCTGCGTGCGTTCACAATGTATTTCTAGCTGAAGTAAGATATTGAAATGCAGCGTAGCTACCTGACCCGGGGTCTGCTGTCATTAGTATCCAGACGTTTTTCTGTGATCACATTTAACACAGATTAAAAGGTTTCAGTCTAGCCTTCCTTAGCTTTGAAGTTAAAAGCACTTCAACTTCATTTTGACTTCATTTATTGTTGTATTGATATTCATTTACTTGAATGTCTTGATCAGAGCGTCTGTGTGCCTATAGTCTTTCAGCTGGGATGCATCACTTTAAACTGATCAAAGGGGCAATACAAAGATGGGAGATACGACCTCTGGTGCGTACTCTTCTTGGGATGATACAAGCACATTTCAAGGCTCATGGCTTCTCCTTAATGTCTTGTTGTTTAAATCAGGAGTGGATCAAAAAGAGAAAGTTTAAAGAAGTGAAGGACAGACTTTAAAAACAGTTTGATATATACTATTAATGAACCTTCAGATTGAATGTGTTTGTTTGATGACACAAGCATTTATGAGAAGTAAGAAAAACAGTAGTTAATGTCAATAAGGTATAACAATGCTTCTCAGCTGTAAACGAGACGTACTATTAAAATCATTCCCTGCTGCGTAAAGTACAATCACTTGTCAATGTTTGATAGTAAAAATGAGTAAAGGAAAGAAAAAAAAACATGAGACCACGAAAAATGAAGCCAAAACATTTAGAGCTCTCCTGACTGACTGGTTGCAGCATGTTATAGAACCCGCCTCCTCCATTATAAGCAGATAAGAAACACCAAATATGAGATGGGAAATGCCTTCCAAAAAAAGGAATAAATAAATAAATAAATAAAATATATCATATATTATCCACTGTTGTAAAAATATATAAACATTAAGTATGGACGAAATTTAATATAAAACCTTTGGAACAGAAAATGATCTGTTTTTCCCTTTTCTGTGTATCCTGAAGCTCGACAGCATAAGTGATGACGTGAGGATGCAGTGACATGACATCCATCTGTATCCTTTTTTCTTCTTCTTCTATTCCATAGAATGCTTGGCAACATTTCAGGCATCAGAGTAATTTTTGTTCATCTTTTGCTGAAAATTCAAGACAGTGTTTGTTTCTTGAGCAAACCACCTCGGGGTTAATGGTATGGAGATAGAGCTGCCTAATGTTGCCTCTGTGTAACTGTGATGGGAGACTTTCATTTGCCTTAAACACCAGAGTCTGTCTCATTCACATCACAAGCTGAGACATCTTTCCATGTCCTTCACCACTACTTCATCAAACTGTCCTTCTTCTCTCCCAACAACTAAATTTATTCTCCATTTGTACAAACAAAGAAAATCATCTTTAGTCCCTGTATCTATTTTTCTTCTCTAATCTTACTTTTTTTTTCTCTCTAAGTAGTTTATTTCCTTACATCTGTTTTTACTCTTTTTCTAAACTCTTCAAATTCCTCTTTTGACTTTCACCCACTCAATTTATACCCCCCCACCCCCGGCACATTTTCTGTCATAAAACCTCTACAATTCCTTTCCACTTATTTCTTTCCTGTCTTCACCCCCCCCCCCCCCCCCTCTCTCTCTCTCTCTTCCCCTGACTGCCTCTCTCTCCCTGCCCCCTCTGAAAAACTGCGATAACACCTAACGTTCCCCGACGCTGCTCAGTCAGTCAGGGTTATCTTGTTCCTTTGCCATTATCGCTGTAATATGACACCGCCTCTTATTCCTACACAACAACCCCACATCAGTGCGAATGGCAGCATGCATCCTATAAGACGGGAATAATAGTTTACGATCCAGCGCCCAGTGAAATTTACTTTCAGAGAGCGAGAGCCACGTATTGAGGCACAGCTTGCAACATTGATATTTCTCTAGACCACAGTGTCATGGGTGAATTCATTAGTGGATTTTTTTTCCACTGTGTGTGTGCTTGCCGTACACGGATAGTTCAGAGACCCTGACAGATATTGAGAGCTGAAGTGATGAATTTGAAAGTAAGATTCTGAGCTTAATGCAAGTCTGTCTGACAAAACAAGTGGGAAACTTACCGTCAGGTTTGCAAAGCTAAATAAAATATAATATAATTAATTAAGAAATAATATAATTAAGGTAAGGAGCAATCACCATAGAATTGTGTGCATTAGACACACTATAAAAAAAGAAATAGTCACAAGACACTCTGAGAAGAATTCCCTTTATGATATATTATCCAGAAGAGGGCGATCAAAGAAGCATCCTGGAAACGCTTGTAAGATGAATCTATTAGCACCATTTGTAAACATTTTTTTTCACTTATTAACTTAGAATCATACATTTGAAAAAAAAAAAAAAAAAAATCAGCATGATAAAAGAGACTTTATTACTCACCTGCAGCACCAGTGCCCAAAATCACCCCTACTTCTGCATGGAGTAGCTCATTCCGACAGGACACACCGGTCCCAAGACTGGGTTTTTACTTTGACATTAAAAAACAAGATTTGACAAAAGAAAGTTCATTTCTAGTTGTAAATAGAGTGAAGAATAATTCTAAAGCTGAAAAATACAACTTAAGATTTGTACTGTAACATGTAATGTAATTACTTTTTTATTAAGAATTGATATAAAATTGGTTTCGAAAAAAAAAAAAATGTGAGTCAGGAACCAGTATCAAGGTTTCGTTATTGGTACAGGTGTCCAAAATTTGCCCTATGTGCAATTCCTCCCAAATGTAGCTAAAAACAAAACAACATTGACCAAAAGCCCTGTGATTGGTCGGCTGAGCACCATCATGTTTCCTGTATTAACAGCTTTTCTTGAATCATCTCCAAGCAGCAACCTCCAGTCTGAAAATATGAGGCAATGCGGAAGTGTTAAAGTCTGCTGTTCCTCGATTGAGGCTGGCTCTGGAAGTACTGGAAGTCCCGAACACACCAAGCCAAAAAAGCTGTTTTCACGGCCAAAATAAGCACATTTACAGCCTGGTACAAAGAATGTCTCCCGTCTGAATCACTAATTTCACTAACGGCACGCACTGTAGGGGAGTGAATTTTTTTTCTAATTCGGCAGTTTCCACAATATTAAGCTCACCAGTTCGTCCAATCAGAGGCACAGCTCAGATCACGTGACTGTGGAGCGTCCTATGGTTGTTACTGTGGAGACTCACAGTCTGCCTCATTTCCAATATGGCCGCACCGACCGTTTGGCTTCAAAAATCCGTCTCAGGAACAGATTGGTGACGTCGCGAAGACTACGTCCATTTGTTATACAGTCTATGATCATCTCACATTGGCCTCACGTTACACCTTCTCTGACATCTCCTCTCTAGATCTCCTTGTAGTAGTTGTCGTTTGACATTAGACAACATGTATCAGTGTCACTTTAACCTAATGTGTTAAAAATCACAGTGGGAATAATGCAAGCAGAAAAATGTCGCTGGAAACAGGGGATCTAATGATCATACAGACCACGCTGCCCTCATGTGTTTTGGAGGACTATTGCAGTATGACGCAGACACATAGTACATAGCGCTCATGACTACTCAGGCTGTTTCAGGCTGTCAGCGTAGGGTCAGTGCAGAAGTATATACCAGGCTTTACAGCTAATGCCTCCTACCTTACACTACAAATGCTACCTCCACTAGGTTCAGAAACCCAGATAGTACTGTGCTTTCAATGTATTTAAACTTTAAATTTCATATCTACCTTGTTGAAACTTTGGTTTCTGAAATGTTTTGCTGGAAATATGATTCCATACAGACACCCACTGATTCTAAAAAAAATGATACACAAACTATGAAACTGGCCCAAAACAAAAAAAGAAATGGGAGTATCTGACCAAAGGTAAAGAAAAAGATTAAAGTTTAGAAAGAAAGCTCATCTATCAGAAACTCACAGTTGGATAAAGAAACCTAAGTGATGGTGTTGATCTTCTTGAGGGCAAACCCAACTGAACTGAGAGACCTCAGCTTCCGTATGAAGCCTCCTTTAGCTGATTCACACCAGCTGAAGAAAAACATCACAGGTGCTCCTAAAAGCTGCTGATTGGCGAGAAAACCTGTGAGCAAGGTTTTAATCCAAACACACAAAAACAGCCCCTTAGAAAATACCGGTTCTGTTCAGTGTGGTTGTAAAGGGTAGAGTGTGACAAGTAATGTAAAGTGCTTTGGGACCTTTTAGCATTTGGTGAAGCCTTCAGTTTTGTGAATGAAGCTACTATCAGACAGGGCTGGAGCAGAATAGAAACGTAAGGTTAAAGGTGATCGCTCTGAAATCTTTTGTATTGATTTTACACTGACCCCTCTCTCTATGGGGACAAGTGGAAGCGGCCATGCTCCCAACATAAAAATAGACCTTCTTGACTTCCCTGCAGTAACAGTCAGGCCTGTGAGACTGAATGTGTTGATCTTCTGCTTCTGTATTTATCGCTCCAATTGAGTGAAGGTTTTCTTCAGTGTGAATTGTCAGATTCTGCATCTAAATGAAGACATGACACAAGTTTCGGGGTCGGAAATAGAGTAGAAGTAGTTTAATCAGCCGTGTCAGTGAGCTTTGGTTGCATGAAGAAAGTCTGTGCTAAAGCTAGGAAAACATTATCCATGATGCATACGCCACTTTCACCAGCAGCCATCCGACAGCCTCAGCTTTAATTAAACTATTTTAAGTCATATATGCCTTCAGATACACTGAAAGCCATGAAAGGTGAGAAGCTGCTCCCAGAGGTTTGTTGAATTACACCATAAGATGACAATTGAAACTAGCCCTTTCAAAGCCACTACATATTTCTGCTTTCCTGCTGCAGTCCTTCCTGACACTCTAACAGTAGTCATGATAGTGGTGATGCATGTTTCTGTTCAGTGTGCCTCTTTGACATGTGTGTGTTTTATGTGTGCCCGGTCATATCATACTCACTTCATCATATAGAGCACACTTGCGTGATTTATTAGCCTGCTTGTGGTCTGTCAGCAGTGCGAGCACTCTCACGGCATTCGGTTATGGCCTCCTAAATCTCTGGGGAGCGTATTGACTGCCTATAGTGAGCTAATTATTGATGCTAACTGCCTGTAATGCTGCCAATGCTTAAAGGATTACCAGCGCTACACCGATAAACCTCTCAAGTGCTGCTACCTTGACACTGTCACACTCTGTGGGCTCATGTGCTGACGTTCAACATGTATCAGCAGACACGGGGAGCTGATTACATGGAGACATACAGGGCAGGCATACGCAAGATGTGGCCCCATGAGTAGACAAAGCAAAAACAAGGTGAAATGTTCAACTTTGGATTTTTATTTTGTTTAATTTTGAATTATTTATTGCAACATTTGTATGAAAAAGGTCACATTCTAGAGTAACTGCTGAATTATTTATAATTTTTTTAAATTATATTTTATTAATTAAAAAAGGAAAACTGTTGCTTCTTGTTTACTTACTTACTTCACCTTGGAGTTAATTGATTATTCTTCAGCTTTGGATATAAAAACAGGTCAAAGTCAAGACAAACCTCTGGTGCTGCTGCTTTTTATTGACTTTTCAGGCCTTTAACATACAAACAAATAAAAGCTTACTTGTGTATCAGATGTGCCATAATATATATATATATATATATATATATATATATATATATATATATATATATATATATATATATATATATATATATATATATATATATATAATTCATTCATTCATTCATTCATCATTCATTCAATTTCTATACCACTTATCCTGTTCAGGGTTGCTGGTGTCTGGAGTCTATCCCAGCTGTCTAAGGGTGAGAGGCGGGGTACACCCTGGACTGGTCTCCAGCCAATCACAGGGCTGACCAATTGTGGTGACCAACTGTGGTCAGGTCAATCACCACTTGACCTGATCAGCATGTTTTTGGACTATGGGAGGAAGCTGGAGTACCTGGAGAGAACCCATGCATGCACAGGGGAAACTGTGGCTCAGTGGTAGAGTTGTCGCCACTCAATCAGAAGGTCGAGGGTTCGATTCCAAGCTCCTGCAGTCTCATGTTGAAGTGTCCTTGAGCAAGACACTGAACCCCAAATTGATATTGTTCAGTGAGAATGAGTATTACTGGGTTAGATAAATAGGTAGATTGTTCTGCCATCAGTGTGTGAATGTGGTGTGGATGAGTGAATGACACCAGCAGTGTAAAGCTCTTTGAGTGGTCAGACAGACTAGAAAAGTGCTATATAAGTACTGGTCCATTTACCATTTACAGGGAGAACATGCAAACTCAACACACTGTGCCCGAACTGGGATTCTAACTGGTGACCTTTTTGCTATGAACTAACAGCTGCGCTACCATGCAGCTCCTGAACATTTTCACTTGGTCGTATTTGTTCACTGTCATAGTGCCCATGGTGCAAGCAGGAATATCACCCTGCTACTCTCCAAGTGAAACCTTCAAGTCTGTTTTTTTTTTCTTCACAGTCCCTGTAAACTTTATGTTTGTGTTGATTTTGGCTACTACTGCACCATGTATCAGAATTTTTTTTTTTTTTTTTTAGCATGGAAAATGTCTTTTCTACTGAGGACATGTTTACTTTAGTTTCAGGTTTTTTCTTTTTTTTTTTTTGTAACAAGTCAAAAACCTCTCACAGGAGCTTTAAATGTGCTGTCTATGAAGAACACATGACCAAAGATGAAAAATTGCCATATGCCTCTGACTTATTCTACACTGTGTGATTTTATGCTTTTTTTAATATTCCCTACAGTAAAAAAATTAAATCGCTCCCTAAAGGCTGCAAGCATGAAGACACTGTAAAGAAGCCCATTAATCTGAGAACCCCAAACACATCCTGAACACAGGTTTCAGGCTGAGGCAACTCATCACCTTTTTTTATTTATTACACATTTAAAATGGAGAGCAGAAATATAGTCATGTCTCCATCTCTGAGTATCAGGTCCTCCTAACCACCTTTTCCACACACAGACACATAATATCACACACACACACACACACACACACTCCTCATTTCACACTCAGGTACCCTGGCTGTTGTTAACAGAGGTCACATTGAGACGGGCCTCCAGTGAGACTTTTACTCACTTCTCTTTAATGTTGATGACACCTGCTCACGCACACGCGCACACACACACACACACAGACGGCCACATGTCTGAGAGACATATGAGTGACCTGGGCTTTCTTGTATTTTGTTGCGCCTCCTCTCTTTGTATCAAAATATGAAAAGATGGTGACGGTATGTGTGTGTATGCCTCCAGAAGCACAAGCTTATTTCGATAACCCGAACCCTGCTGTATTAGTATGTATCCCCTCTCTCTCCCTCTCTCTCTCTCTTATCTGTCTCCTTTACTGGCCTGTCCACCATCAGTGATATACCAGACTGATCTGTTGGCCCAGCAACACATTCGACCACCCCTCCGTTTGACACCATTGACAAATAGATTGCCGGCCACTGCGTCAGGCCTGTGACCCTGTCATTCTTCAGCTAGACTGATTGGATTCCATTTGTCCCTGCAGAGGAAAGGCAGCGATTACAAACAGATAAACAGAGTGGGACTGCATGGGCAGTCGGCCAGCCCCGACTGCCTGAATCCCCCAGTGACAGGAGAGGAGATTGAGAGTGTGTGAAAGTGGTAGGGTTGAAAACGGGGAGTTTCAAGACCGGGTTGTTTACTGCGATGGTGCGGTAAAGGATGATGGAGGCAGCACCGGGCATGATGTGACTGTGAGTTTTTGAAGAGTTTGTTGGAAATTCCCTCTTGTTTTCAACATTCGTCAATTATAGAAGCAGAAAACTCCAGTACCACAGACACTCTGCAGGAAGTGATTTTACTTCACTTTATAGAGGATTTTGGAAGAAATCCATGAATCTTTCCAGAGTACGACGTGAACACTGCCGTACAAACATAGCAGAAACATTTTGTCCCCTGTGAGGGATGTTTTTCTTCAGTGAAAGTTTGCAAGGTCACTTTTTTACCGCTTCGGCTCAAGACCATTCACCCTTTTAGTTTGCACTGCGATTAAAGTTCTTACGGACCAATTCAATTTTTATTGTATTTTTTTTCCTGAATGATCTTTTATTTGCTCCTTATTCTGTGTCACCCATCCAGGCCTCGCCTGAAAGGAGCAGCAGCCCTCTCCTTGACTGTTTTCTTCTCTCCTCTTATGGTCCTTATCAAAAGATATTCTCTGTTCAAGAGTACTTTATTGATACAGCGGCGATAAAAATACAACACGAGAAAACTGTAAGTGGCTTCGAAATGTCTCTACAAGTACTTGTGTTCTTCAAAAGCTCGATTAGTGACTGAAAATAGACATCTACAGTACATACGTAAATAGGCTCCTTTGAAAATGTGACACAAACCGTCTGATTTTGCTTTTCCTGACATGGCTGCATGGATTTCATTTTAGAGAGGTATCATGAAATAGACAGTATGTTTCTTTTTCAAGAAGAGTTCAGAGAAAGAGTTGTTTTCTGGAAGCATGAACATAGATCTATTGATTGTACAACGGTCTCCTTCACATATACTGAACACTGGTAAAATTTGGCGTCACTGCATGCATCGCTGCATGCTTCGCTGCATGCATCGCTGCATAAGCAGGCAGAATGTAACAAACAGGCTGGGCAGGTTAGTGAAGGTTAGTAGTGTAGCTGTATTTGTGGCTGAATTCAAGGTGGGTTGATGATAAAGGGGAAATATCTCCTGTGCTGAGGGGCCGAGGACGGGCTCTGTTAACTTGGCTCTATGGCGAGTCCCAATGACAAAAGACTTCATGGGCCATAAACTCAGAGGGATGAGGGAGAGTCGAAAATGGCCGACCGTCTCAATTTTCTGCCAGACTGCCTCTCTTACCCTGCCTTTTTTTTTTTCTCCTTTTGTGTGTGTGGTTGTGTGTGTGCGTGTGTGTGTGTGTGTAATCTCATCCTCTTCAGTTATTCAGATTGTTAACTTTTGTCACCAGCCTCTTTTCTCCGTTCCTTTCTTCCTCTGTTCCCCACACTCATTCTCAACACAGCACGACACTGATCCTGACAGAAACTCCACCCTGAAGGTTAGGGTGAGCGTTTGAAGAGAACTGAGTCAGAGCTGGGGCTAAGTGGTGCATGTTACCACGCACGCGCACACACACACATTCACATGCATGCACACACGTGCTACCACGCGGTCGCTCACAGAGCTTCACTAAGCCAGCCGAGCAGAATGGCAGCTTCATTATGACTGCTGCTGGCATATCAGGTCGTAATTATCAACGCTGGCTTATTCACTCTTTAATTGCCTCATTTAATTTGTTCACATTTGGTGCCGAACAATGTCAACCTGCTGCAGTTGAAAGCAATTTGTTCCAAGGACATGTAACATACACAACCACAAGTCCTCTGTGTGTGTGTGTATGTGTGTGTGTCAGAGAGAGAGAGAGAGAATGCGTTGGTGTAAACATGGATCTCATCACATGCACTGAAGAGGCTGAGTGTTTGTTTGAATCATTCAAACTGATTTTTCTTTGAATCTTTGCCTCTGATAAATTTTTTTGTTTAATGATAACATAATAGTTTCTGAGCTTACTCAAACACATCTGCTTTCCAGCTGCCTGATTTTTACACTGCTCACAATAAGTTCAGGAGATTGTTATTTTCAGGAGTGCTTTTTCCTGTTTGGTCTGAATTTTAATGAAATAAGTAATAGTTCCCTTTGATGTTACTATTAATGAATGAGACGAAAAAAAACATTTTCATTAGTTCAATATTTCTTTCACCAACATTTCCGACAATAACAAAGATAGAATAGAATAAAATAGAATAGAATAGAATAGAATAGAATAGAATAGAATAGAATGTACTTTATTGAACCCCAAATAGAAATGTAGGAGTCACAGCAGCAAACAAAGCATACAGTATAAAAAATCAAGAACATATAAATAGTAAAATATAATAAATGTCAGTTCGAAAAAAATGTCCATCAGAGATGTCAACTTGGCTACAATTCAGCCACCACGTCCAAAGGGTCCAAAGGGTCCAAAGGGTCCAAAGGGTCCAAAGGGTCCAAAGGGTCCAAAGGGTCCAAAGGGTCCAAAGGGTCCAAAGGGTCCAAAGGGTCCAAAGGGTCCAAAGGGTCCAAAGGGTCCAAAGGGTCCAAAGGGTCCAGGACTGAGCCAGTCCGTTTAGCTCCGTTTTCCTCTATCTGTCACTCACAGCAGCTGAAATCTTTCAATGTGGTGTTCGTGTTTGGTGTTAGCTCCATTAGCCATGTCTCTGTGAATAGCATGATGCTAGTCTGTTGGTATTCCTCTGGGTGCTGTGTTAGCACAGCTAGCTCATCCGTCTCGTTGTAGATAGATCTTACATTCTTCAAATCGATGGATGGGAGATCAGGTTGATGTCATCTCCTCTTAGCTCGCACCGCTGTAGCAGCACCTCCTCCTCACCTCATTCTCCTTAGCTCTCGGGCAACTTTGGATCGGTTAGCATCAACATGCTACAGGCTGCTAAAATCTTAAGTCTTGTATGTAAACAATGTAACCATGGTTACATGTAGGATTCTCAGACAAACAGGAACAGAAAAGGTAAAAACACCACAGCAAATGCAACCAGTTTGTTGTCAGTCGCCAACAAATGAGCCGTAAAAAGTAAGAAAAAAATAATGACAAGCTTAAAATATGAAGATAACTACAAAGACAAAAAGAAAAGGAAGAAAGAAAGAAATGAACAAAGATAGAGCTGCTGCAACAAGTGAGAGGCACTTAGCAACAGAATGATAGCCCCAAATAACCAAAATTGACTAAGTCAGTCTGTGCACTGTAGACTGAGAGCATTATGTGGAAAACACTGAATGAGGTGTGTCTATCACCTTAATACATTTACCTTCCTATCCAAAAATCACTGAAGAGAAACAAACACTTTATATATGAAATCCACTGAGGAACTCACTATGTCCATAACTTATTGTTAGTTGTGTAGTTTTGAAGCTTTAGTATTTTTATTTATTTTTGCCAAGTCTTCAGGTTACACTGTGAAACTGGACAAACTGACAGATTCTCACCTCCCCACAGGAAAGGACATCGGGTAAAACAAATGCAAATCAACAGAAGTACCATAATTTGCTGTGTTTTTGTGGAGGTTGAACTAGATATAGATTTTTGTCACTGTAATTATTCCTTTCCGCTCATTCTGAATTAGGAACAAAGTTGCCCACCGGCTCTGTTTAAAAGTTTGAAATCAAAATGACTAAAACTTACAGCTACTGTTTTTTGTAATGCCTGATAGGAAGGCTTTTTAGAGTACTGGCTGAAATGTTTGGCGACTTTTATTGATAAAGTTCTGTTTATTAGTCGCAGTCGTTTATTAAATACATTTAGTTTGGATAAGAAACACTTTGGACTTGGGTCTCAAAACAATTTAAGGAAATAATGAAATAGTGAAGTACTCAACTTTTATTTATAGCTCATAGTACTCAATAGTTTTTTGCGTTCAATGAATTCTATTGACTGTATAATAAATAGACAGTCTCCATGATGTCACACTTTGTTTCCGAACAAATCAGCCGGCGTGGCCATATTGGAAATGATGCGGGCTGTGAGTCTCCACACTGACAGCTAAAGGACAATGAAGTAAGATGAAAATTCATCCCTCATACAGTGCGTCGTTAGCAAAAATTAGCTTTTCAGACAGGACATCAGACATTTTTTGTACCAGGCTGTGAACAAGTTTTTTATTTTTTTTTCTGCTGTGAATTTTTTTTTTCTGTGCTTGGTGTGGTTGTGACTTTCAGAGCCAGTGGACACTTGAAAAACTGCAGATTTTAGCACCTCTGCATGGTGTCATATTTTTAGTCTGGAGGTTGCCTTTTGATCAAATCAGGTTTATTTTGAACTTGATGAGAAAAGAAAAAAAAAATCACACCAGCTCCCCAAACATGTGTTTACATTTCTTTCAGACTTTATTTATAGATGTCTTTTAAAGAGAACGTGAAAGCATAGAAAGAGGTAATGACTTTAGCAAGCAAATTCCCAACAGTGAAAGTAAAAGTCCTGTCTTCAGTAAAGCATCTTGTCTTTGTTCATCACTTTCTCTTTAAGACGTTATAACGGTTAACTTCAGCTATTAAACATAACTGTAGGAAATAAATATGTGGTGCTGATAGAAACCCTTTTCACTTCAGATTTTTTGTCACGTTGTTCTACCAGCGCTTCATTTGAACCATACTGAATGAAGATGTAATCATACGGTTCTGAGAGTCTTCTCTTTTATATCTTATAGGCTATCAGGGCCATTTCCTGGTGTTAAAGAATGGCTGCACAATATAAAACTAAACCATTTTTTTTTGGTTTGGAAGAGCTTCAAAGCCAGTTATTGTCTGTGTGATTCCATTCTTAAGCACTGAGTCCATTTAATGAATGTATAACAGGGAAGAAGGGTGCCTGCATTAATGACTCCTAAAAAACTCAAATAAACAAAGCTTCCACTAATGAGAAACTTAAGTGGTTGCTACATTTACAACACTCCAATAAAATGATATAAAAGTGTTTCCTGGAATACCCTGAAAGGGTGGCAGTTTCTGATTTTATGACATCACGTCCTCATGCATAACGGCCAAGGGTGAAAACTTCCATTAACCCTTTAGGAAACATGAACAGCCAATGGAATAACTCCCTATTTACGAGTCTCGCCTGTGTGAAAGAGGTGAGATTTTTCTTGCAACATTTCATTTCAGGTTTCGTTATAATCACCTGCCACCTTCACTCATTACAGCTTACAGCACACATCCTTACACAGTGCGCATCATCACCAGAGCAGGTAACACCAACTAATGAGTGACGCGCCTAAATTGTGTTCCTGGATGTCCATCACTCAGTCAACAATACATGAGAATATAAGTGTGTCACACAGGTCTCTTCATAGGCCTGTGAGTGGCTCTCATTGTTCAGTTCAGTGGTGATGTCGTCCTCATTAAGGCAGATGAGGGGCAGCCAATGTCACGGCTGGGTTAGCAGCACATTGGCAGGAAGAGAGCCGCCCTACCACCGAGTCCCCAGCTCTGCATCGCACCACGTAATTATGTGGTTAAACGTCAAATGAGCAGGGTAATTTATTCACCTGGATTATTTATGAGTGAAGGAGGGACAGAAATGTTTCAGGCCTGCCCTTTGGGAAAGGTGAGACACACTGTTGTAGGTTCACCTTGTCAAAAAGGACAACCAGGGGGATGATGCAGTGACTGTGTTTGGGTCTGGTTGGGAGATGTCACACTTAAACAGAAGACAACAGCTGTCAATTATCTGTCTGTGTATTTAAATGAAAACTACTCAGTTCAAATAAACTGTTCTAAAGAAGCTTAAGGCCCACTTATCGGAACTGGCATTTTTACTGATATGTTGACAACAGTGATTTCATCTACACTTCCCTAAACGTCTTTTTTTATTTATTTATTTATTTTTTTTTAATTTTTAATTTTTTTTTTTTTTTAAGGTTCCCTGTTGCTTTTAAGACGAGAACTGACTGAATTTTTCTGGAAACACAATGTTTTGGTAATAAGACTATGAAATAATAATAAAAAAAATAAATAAATAAAGTGAGGCCATGTCCACACGTAGCAGGATGTCTGGGAAACTGCATATTTTTGATACATTAAGGCCCGTCTTTCTCAAGAAACCACAGTCTTATGTGGTTGCCTGGAATGCCTGGGGAGTTTTAGTTTTCCTTGTGTTTAGTTAATCTTAGTCTCTAAAACTACATTTAAAAGTGATTTGACACCCTTGTCGGTACAAACAAAGGATCCTGGCGCCATGTTTAAATCTCTGGAAGAAGAGCAGGAATAACAGGGCTCATTCTGATTGGATAACAGGTTTATGTCTGAAAAAAACTGCCACATAATGCTTTGGCATGCTCAGAGCTGTACTTATTGGCAGATTTGCCAAGTAATATTTGGACGAAAGTTTTTTTATAAATAAATAAGAGGGGACATTCCTTTTTGAACATACCTGGATACATGTGTACAAGGCCTGAGTAAAACTGAAGAGTTTCTGCCTTTAAAACAACAAATACTGGGTCTTAACTTCTTCTTCTTCTCCTTCGTTTCAAACCTTAAAAAAGATATACAGTCTATGAATATTTCTAAGATGCTTTTTTGAACTTTCTTCAATGTTTTTGTCAAGACAATAAACCTGAGGCCTGAGTCGTGATGCAGGTGCCCACTTTTCAAGTCATGTCAGGAGGAACCAAATAAGAAACCTGGTCTCAATTCTACAGCAGTGAGATTACTGCAACACTAAAAGAAATACCTGCAACCCCTCTGCAACCAAGCTGAATTTTAACCAACCAAACCTCTTTAACTGAGGGCCAGAGCTGTTTTGGAGGCACACATTTCTGTTAGCGAGTAACTAGCAGAAACTTATGAGCCTCAGTAGTGACTTGGACTGTTAATGTTTCCTCAGCTACATGACAGGAATGTTTCAGTTCAAGTAACCAAGTCTGAGTGGTTCATTTCATGCCCTTTTTTTTTACTGCTCCTGCTTGTATTTGGTGTAAAATATTGGAGAAAGCTGAATTCAATGATTCATGGCTTTCTTTAGGCATCCTGGCAGGAACTGCTGCTGGATGAGACACCACGAGAACATTATACTATCATTTATTCAAAGCTGAATGAGTGACTGACGCCTTATAGAAAAATGGAAACAGACCATCAGCAATTCATGTCTTGTGTCCGAATGCAGCCAATCATCAAGTCACCTGTGCTTCAGTCCATGCCGAGTCACAAACACTGAAAATACAGTTTTAGATTTCTGAATAACTTTTTAAATTGAATTTTCAATGAAAGCATCTTAAAGAAAGTCATATTATATAAACGGACCCTTGGATTTCCTCCAATGATAATGTAGAAATGATGAACTGGATCTAAACGTATATGCGTGCGTATATGTTTAACCTTTCGGCTCCTCTTGCACACAGAGTGACCCCATCTATAATAGATGTTGCCCAGCATACGTGTTGCACATGTGAAGCAGACTTTTGAATTTCAGTTTTGAATACCGAGCTGTATTTCTTCTTTTTCATTCTGAATGAGGCTTACTGCACCTGCATAAATCGTGGCTCAACATAGGCTTGACTAAATTTGCCTTCAGATAACAACTTCAGCCCTTAACACTGTTATTTTTGTAAATCTGTAAATCCATTAAGTAGCACATCAACTGTATTTCAATCCGCTTTAACAAAAAAAAAAGGAAAAGAAAACTGGAGGGCTTACAATGTCTTACAACCTCTTTTCACCTTGATACGCCTCAGACTTTAGTTTGGGGTTAAAAAAGAAAAACAGATCCACGTAGAAGGCTTTTGAACAATCGCCTCTCTCTTATTAAATCCTTTTGTAATGCCCCAGCTTGGCTAATAAGCTTCCCACAGTGCACAGAGGATTGACTGAAACAGAAACTCACGGCTTCAATGATTCAAGGAGACTTTCTTTTACAAAGTGGGCCAACATTGTGCAGAGAATCCTACATGAGCAGGGGGGAGGATCGGGGGGTCTTCCTGTGGGGAGAGGAAGTGAGAGTGGAATACTGATACCAGCACCCAGAACCTCCTCATTAGAAGGCACCATATGGTACTGCCACACAGATGCCTGTAAGCCAGTGGGCTGGAGCCCACAACTGGGTGCACATTTTGTTAACTTTAGGACCACAGTGGTTAGGGTTGTCCATGTGCTCTGCTTAAAAAAGGGAATAAAACTGCAGTATCTTTGCTTTTACTGCTTTGTTTGATTACAGATGGCTAACTTTAGCTTTTTACAGAAGTTACCTAAGCATCAAGCTGTTCACTTTTACTGGTGTGAGGATCTTTCAATATACTGTTTGTCTTAATTTCCACTTTATCTGGTTTAAACTTTGGGATCTCTGTTTAAACACATAATCAGAGTCAATGTAAATGCAGCATTTTGATTTTTTTTTATAACCTAATGGTCCAGACTTATGGGAAGAATGTATTTTTCTTACATAAACAATGAAATGTGTATTTGCTGGATGAATAAATGGAGAGCAAAAAATCTGCAGTTCCCGAAACGTCTGCTTAAGGCCGGCTCACACTGGAATTAAACTTAAACACCCAGAATCAGTCTAAGTCTCTATGCTTCATTGCTATATTGATGACAAATGAATTGGGTAAATTTTGAGATAAGGGGGCACATTCATTTTGATTATATAAAAGTCAGGAGTTTCACTGAATCAAGCTTATTTAGGAGCGTGGGTTTCAAGTGGGTGCATTTTAGGTGTTTGCAAGGAAGCATGGCCATCTGATGGTCCTAACTCCCACTCTTCACTGGTTTTTTGTTAGTCAGGTATTTCTTATGTGATGACCACCATCTTTGGGGTTAATATTGCCTCTTCTGAAGCCAATGGATGGTAAATGGTAAATGGACCAGTAGCGTATATAGCGCTTTTCTAGTCTTACCGACTACTCAAATTGCTTTACACTGCTAGCCTCATTCATCCAATCACACCACATTCACACATTGATGGCAGGCTTAAGCTAATCAAACCATCAGCTATATCTAACATTCACACCACATTCATACACCACTGGACAACAGTGGGAGCAACTTGGGGTTCAGTGTCTTGCTCAAGGACACTTCGGCATGTGACTGCAGGAGCTGGAACCTTCTGATTGTGGGGCGACAACCCTACCACTGAGCCACAGCCGCCCCCCGATGACATCACTGAGTCTACATCAATGATTTATACCAACATTATGAGGAAGAACTTTGGTGTTAATGTTTTGGGAAGTTCTATTCTTTTGATTTTAAGCCTTTTTTCAAAGATGGGTCAGTGGATTCAGGCTTCAGGTTTCAACCAGACTCAAGCTGCCTGCTTTGAGGACTGAAGCCTTGAAACAAGAAGGGTATTTTTTTTTTTTTTTTAAATGAAGTAAAAGAGGCACCATCTCAAATGTAAACCAGTATTTTAGGGTGTAGAACCCGATTGTTCAACACATTGGATTTCAGGAGATGCAGTAAGACTGATTCAGTTCATTCATTCATTACTAGGATCAAACTTTGGGCCAAACTCCCAGCAAGACTTTCTGTTCTTGAGTGTCAGTTTAGTTACTAGACTGAATCAATAATATGTTTTTTTTTTTTAACCTGAAAAAAAATTGCAAAGGTTTCAGAACATTAATCAGATGTTGGGAGCACAGACTTGATGATGTACACTCTGTGCTTTCATCATCTAGTTTTCTAAAGCCTCTCATCAACAGGCCCCAATATTAGAAACGATGAACATAAGCTAGCTATGTTACACTTACAAAAATTTAAATCAAGTTATTAAAAATTCACTCCTCGTACAGTGTGTGCTGAAAAAGAAATCAGCAATTCAGAGCAGATATTATTATTATTATTATTATTATTATTATTATTATTATTATTATTATTATTATTATTATTATTATTATTATTAACCAGACTATGTCTATTTTGGCTTTAAATATCTTCTTGGCTCGGTGTTTATGTGGTTTCCGATGTCTCTGCAGCCATCCTCAAGCGGACAGCAGTTTTTAACACTTCTGCATAGGCTTCAAAATATTAAACCAAAGGTTGCTGCTTGGTTGGAGGGGAGAAAACAAACTGTAAAACACGTATCAAAGATAATCTCAAAACCTAATCCAGAGAGTACCTTGGGTTTCTGTATGAAAAACCAAAGGTCAGTAATGGAGTGATGGTTGCTGTTGAAATTGAACGAGGACACATTGGAGATGAAGCAGAGTTGATCAGACAGCCAGATGGTAGGTTAACAGAGTGTCCCAGCTGTAACTTAATGTTTTCCTATCAGTTAACTGAAATAATAACTGATGTGGTCACATAGAGGGCAGTTTACGGCTGTTCTGTCTGAAAGATATATGGCGCTCTTCAAACAAACAACTCAGGGAAAAGTTTTGATTGGTTTAATACAAAAATGAAGATGCTGGAATGAATGTTTCCTGCAAATGTTGTACATTTTACAAGTGAAGTAAAATGATTTCTTCCAGCTTTTTTTTTTCCTGATTCTGACCATGACATATGTAATTGTGTGTAAGATTCAGTGATTCGGCTTTCTTCTCATCCACAGAGGGAACACAGCCCAGTGCGGCAGAGAAGTTGAAAGGGAATTCTTAACACAATTCATGCCCTTCAGCTGTTTTTCCTGTCCAACAGAGATGGAAGAAAAATAATAATATAGTTGGCATTATGTCTACATATCTTTTCTTTTTCATAGTTCAACCCACTGGCTGTCAGCTGGGCAACATCTCAGCCCTTATCTGAGAGATAATGAGACTATGGACTGAAAATGTGTGAAGAAAGAAAACAGTCTCTTTCAGTGTGAGTGCAGAGGATGTAACACCCATCTTGGCTGACCGGTGTTGCAGAAGGCTGCATCACTCAGACACTACGCCTTTTGGTGAAGTCTTTGTGTTGTGGTTTGTAACTGTGAGAGTAACATTCACAGTCATGGAGATCAAAGCTCATCAAATAGCTTTAGAGAGAACAGCCAATCCAGTTGCTCTTTTTTGTCGCAGCTTCAGAGAATGATCATGCATTTTCTCTTTGAAGTTGTTCTACTCATGAGCAATTGTTGTATGGGACGAGATGTACAATTTGCATGTAAATTACACAACAAAATACTTTAATGAGACTTAGAGGCATGGTTGGTATTCACAGAAAACTAGAGCTCCTGCAAAATGACCCCCCGCTCAAATGCACGAGCACCGCTGATTTGCGATCATACAATCATGACTGATTAAAACCAGACTCAAACTGGTCCTCAGCTCATCTTTTTGTTTGCTCTACGTTACCAGTTATCAGGGTATAGGTAGTTTTTCTGCTGTTCTCCAGCGTACTGTGATCCCTCTTGGTTATTAGCACTGAATCAGGGCTACAGCACACGGGCAGAACGGCAGGACAGGATTTGATTGGTTTAACAAATTGGTTGACAAACACTAGGATTGGTTGGTGTTTTCCCAGGTTTACTCCTGCTGTAGATATTTTTCACCCCATTTTAAGAACGCATCATAAATATAAATATTATTTAAACCAGTTTAACAAAAGGTGTATCTAAATCTGATTCTCAACACTGCCTTTAAATCTACCAAGACTGAAACTGTTTACTGAAGACTTACGTAAAACAGAGATGTCAGTTTCTCCTCAAAAGATTTAAATGGCTTCACCAAAATACACATTTACTCTATTAATTTGCTTAAAAAGGGGTCTTAGCGTTATAATGGTTCGTATTTTACAAGACATACACAGAGTACTTCCTCAACACAAAGAGATAAGCATATCTAACTGAGGCAGGTTTTTCCTCTGTGAGAATTTCCCATATCTCTCACAGAGAAAAACGACAGCACAGACGAAGCCAACAGAGCGAAAAGCATGTCTGCCTTTTCTTTTGGACTCTTCGAGTGCCAGACATTCCTACAGACCAGAGTGGGCAGAGAGCTGGAAGCCGATTGTAAACTCCCGATGACTTTCTCACTGTCTACCTGTGTCTCTTTCACAGGGGAATGCAATGATTTTTCTGAAGATAAACGTTATGTCTCAGTGAGAAGGCTGCAAAATGGTCGTGTCTAGACACAAATCTTTCAAGGTGGTTCATTTTATTCAATAACAGAAACATCTCAGTACAGCTCTCTGAGACTTATTTAGTTTCTCTTTAAACTTAATGATTAATCAGATTAATGTTTAACCCCAGTTCCAAATAAGCATGGACAAAACCATTTTGATGGTTGAGCAAATAATCCATCCATCCATCCATCCATCCATCCATCCATTTTGTACCATTTATCTGGGTCTGGGTTGCAGGGGCAGCAGTGTCATCAATGCAGACCAGTGGCCCCTGTCTCCGGCCACCTCCACCAGCACCTCTCGGGGGATACCAAAGCAATCCCAGGCCAGCCGAGAGATACAACCTCTCCATCATGTCCTGGGTCAACCCCGGGTTCTCCTCCCAGCTGGGCATGTCCGGACACCTCCCCAGGGAGGCATCCGGAAGACAACCTCACTAGATGCCCGAAACACCTCATCAGGCTCCTCTTGATGTAAAAGAGCGGCAGCTGTACTCTGAGTCCCTCCTGGATGTCTGGGCTCTGAACCCTATCTCTAAACCCCCATTTACACAACATTTCACAGCATTTTCACACTCAAAAATACACACACACACACACACACAAAAAAATGCACAGAAAAAAATCTGCATTTACATGGAAATGCTGAGGGACTGAAAACACTGTAGTAAACATACCAGGCCTGTAGGTGGCGATATACCTACAGATTCTTTTGGTAGCCCACTGCCAAAGAAGAGGTGGGCTGATCATCTGGCATAAATATGAAAAGAGTCTTATCAGAGTGCAGAAGTGGTGCAACAGATGCACATTTTGCTCAGCAGCACAAGCACAACACAGTAGTTTCAGAAAAATTCCACTCTGGAGGGCGTTTAAAAAAAAATACGTTTTAAGTCTGCTAAATGCCATTTCTGTGTAAACGAGAGGCCGAAATGCAACAATACGTTTGCCTTTCATCCTCAAACTGTTGTTGTGTAAACGGAGCCTAAGGCTGAGCCCAGGCACCCTGCTGAGAAAACTCATTTCAGCTTCTTGTATTTGTGATCTTGTTCTTTTGGTCACTACCCACAGCTCATGACCTTAGGTTGGATTGGAACGTAGATTAACCACCTTACCATGGTGAAGGGGTTTGAGTGCCTCCGTGATCCTGGGAACTATGCTGTCAGGGGAAATTGCCCCTGGTACGGTCTCCCAAGGATCCCTGTTCATCTTCCCTCACCTAGGACCAGTTCACCCTGACCGGAGGGTCACCAGAGGGTCACCAGAGCCCCAACCTAGAGCCAGGCCTGGGGCTGGGGTCCACAGGTGGCTGGGCCTTTACCAATGAGGCCTGTTTGGGCTCAGTCTGAAAGGATGACATGGGTTCATCCTCTTGTGGACCCATTACCCGTAAGAGGAGTCATTGGGGTCTGGGGAGTGTGGATTGGGCAGAGACCTTGGCAGCCTGATCCCCGGTGCAGAAACTGGGTGGTTGTGCAAATAATTTAAAGCCTATTCTTTTGTTGAGAGAAGGGCAAAGAGCATAACAATTGTTAAAACTGAAAATTCATGAAAGACTTAATGTTTTAAGAAACATAAAAGACAACTAAGTTGATGCCAACAATATTGTGTCATATTGAATAAAGTAAAGTACAATAAATTGAAATAATATAAAATAAAACAAAATAAAATGAATAAATGAATAAAAGAGGAACATCTGAAAACACATTTAGGCAATTTAAATCAGGTCAGTAATATGACTGGGTGAATACATTAAATTACACAGAGGCTGAGTCTCTCAAAAGTAAAGACAGGTGCTCTAACTTTGTAGTGATAATCACTGCATGGGCTCAGAATCACACCCAAAACCAGTCTGTGAACACAAGTTAACCTGCATCCACAAATACAAGTTAAAACTGCTTCATGCAAAGATAATTAAATATATGAAAACATTATTTAAAAAAAAAAAAAAAAAAAAAACTGTTATGAAGCCCATTCAGGATGGACTGAGTATTCAGTGCACCAATCAGAAAGCCAGCATCTCATTTGGCACTGGGATTCATATGTCACAGTTTACACATCTGGGAAGTCATCATTAATGCTGAGCAACATACGCTCACCAGCCACTTGATTTCATACACCTTGCTCGTACTGGGTTTTTCCCCTTTTGCCTACAGAACTGTCTTATTTCTTTGAGGCATAGATTTAAAGAGGTGCTAAAAACGTTCCTCAGATTTTGTATTGTATTTTGTAATGATAGCATTACACAGTTGCTGCAGATTTGTCTGCTGCACATCCACGATGAGAACCACCAACAACCGTACCGCCTTAAAGTCACTGATGCACAGTTTAAACTTCAGCAGGTCGTCTTGACCTTGTCTACATGCCTAAATGCGTTAAGTTGCTGCCATGTGATTGGTTGATAAGATATTGGTGCTAATGAGCAGTTGAACAGGCATTCCTAATCAAGTGCCATCCAGACAAGGCTTTTCTACTGGAATCATACATCAGACAAGAACAGGAAAAATATTTACTTCTCTTTATCAAGTGATTCCAGAGTGTTGTTAATAAAAAAATTAAATAAATAAATAAATACATAAATATATATATAAATAAATAAAAACAGTTGATGCAACATAGTGATAAACATTCCCTTTTCAAAAATTCCTTTAAGATTTAATTTTTGATCTTTACAGGGAGTAAATTCTGTTTTTATTGGTATTTCAATGTTCCAAACTTTTTATTTATTTATTATTTATTTCTTTTTTGGTCATACTCAATTTTTTATTGCATTTAACTAACATATTTGCTTTACAAACAACATAAGCTGCTAACCTTGATTCAGATTTAAAATGGAACAATCTCTGTGGTGGTGTTTGATCATTGCAGCTGCAGAAGCTTGGCATTTACTCTACACAGTGTCTGTATAACCTGCAGTTTGCCACAGTTCATACTACACAACTGCAGTGATGAAATAAGCGATGCTTAGTGAGCAGGTTTCCAATAAACGGAGGGCTGTGTCAGAGCTGTCCTTACTGTAATGCCTTGTAGTCACAGTCTGTGCAGGCTGACCTCAGGACGAGCCTGATCCTGAAGACACTGACCCCCCTGGGTGTACTGTGGGAACACATGGGAGCGTCATGGCTTGCACCATCATGCACAGAGTTTTTTTGACACTTACTGATTCCTCAGCACCCCACACCCACTGGGGAAAGAAAGGCTTGGACTGAAAATTGACTCTCATGATAATTGGTCCCGATCCTCCTGCTGCACCTGCAGTCACAGACATTTAGAAAGGTCAGAAAAATTAATTCAGACACCACTACGGCAGAATGATTTGGCTGCTTATGCGTCTATTGATTTATGAATTTGATGAAATTTTCCAATATTTCAACTCAGGCCTTATGCTCAGTGTATGTTTTTTTTTTTTTTTTTTTTTGCAGAAGCACCCATTGGGGCCCATTTGCATCCTTATTTTTTTGGAGGGCCCCTACTGTACAGCTGCAGCTGTAGCACACCCCCAGATGTGCTTATTCCTGCGTAGTGGTTCATTTGAGGAACTTGGTTAATTGGTGTGTCTATATTTGAGGGGGACTCTTTTGTGTTCCACTCCTTCAAATGTGTGAATCCATCGTAATATTCAGGTGTTAATGTACGTGTGTGTGTGTGTGTGTGTGTGTGTGTGTGTGTGCTTGCATAATTGTGTCACAAAGAGCTCCTAGCCATCTTCAGCTCTCTGACTTGAATTTATGGCAGAGTGTTTTTCTGTAGCGGGCAACATCAAGAGACAAGGATGCATTTTTCAACACTGGGTTTCATATTCTTTGCCATGTCTCTGCACTTTCTCAATAATGTATCAGATTTGTGCATGCACACATTATTTATGCCCTTTTTCTTTTATGTTGATTGAAAAATTGATTCACTGATGCCGAGCTGTTTTTTTTTTTTTTCAATAAGCAGTGCAAAAAGCTACAGAGCAGGATGATTCACTGTAAAGTGATAGCCCCTCAATCAAAGCGGATCTGCGGCGCTTCGAGGCTTGCAGCTCATGTTATCAAAGGTTTCATCATCGTTTGTCTCTTTGGAAGTCGAAAAAATGTTGCACATGTGCATTGTGAAAATAACGCACACAGATTTTGTTCTTTTCTTTCGAATACTGCTGAGTTGACTGCGTTCAGACGTCGTCACCCTGTCCGAGCAGGCTCAGCAACATTCTGGCCCCGAGCAAAGTGTGTTCAAAGACGTGTGGAAATTTACTGCCGCCATGTTTCTGTCCACGTCCTGTCTCTCTATAATTGAAGTCTATCCATTCCTCTTGCAAAACACTGACTTCACCTGAACAGGCTCCTGACAAGTCTCATTTAATGTTGTAGTTTTACTTCAGCCTCAAAAAGGCGGCATCCTTTATCGTTCACCATCTCCTGCAACATATTTTCAGTGCAGAAAACTGTGTTGAGCCTGCCTGTGCGCAGATGCAGGGTGTACTCGCGTTTGCAGGAGTTGACTCAGATCAATAGGTGGCGGACAGGGCAGTCATCGATCAGCTCAGTGCATGGAGGCTAATTTATGCCACTGCTCCGGCGATCCCTCCGCACCGAGGCACCAGGGCGTGAAATTCAAATTATTATTACAGCCAGGCAATTCCATTATCTGGGGGAAGGATATGTCGCTCTGGCACATATTGGCTGTCTTCCTTATGTAAAGGGAAAGAGGAGGAGAGGAGGAATGAGGGGGCCAAGGCTGGCTCTTTGTGGCCATGGCAGTGGTGGTGGTGGGGGAATTATTGCTCTACTTTATCATACTGGCCTCTACACTTACAGTATCCCCTGAAGCCTGCTCGCCCACAATCAACAGAATTAAAGCAGCTACAGCACCATTTCACAACTGGTAATGGTACTTTAATTTGATTTAAATACGTGCACAACTTTTCTTTTTTCTTCTTTTCTTTCTCTGAATAAGCATAGATTTGGAATTTCACTCCCCCAGTCTTCAGTCTTGTCTCACGTTTGTTTCAAGTGATACATACATGGTAATGTGAATGCTCCTGGGGCTGTCTTTGCAGTGTCAAACTATATGAAACGGCAGCTACGCATGTGTGCAAACAATGGGGGCCTTGTGTTGCAGAAGCTGTGATATTGCTGCATTGTAGTTTTCCCACAAGGGCTTCAGCTTGATTTTCAGGAGCCTGGAGATTAGAATGTGACTGACTTAAGGTTCTGTTTAAACAAGGTCAACACAGAGTACATCCAACATGATGTGGTTAGAGGAGGACAGCTTGGTATCTGTTCTTGATGGTTGTGACACAACTTCCATTGGTTTGTTGTAAACTCATACAAAAGTAGATCTCCTTACAAAAAAAAAAAAGCAAAAACCATGAAGCCAAGGCACACAACTCTTGATCTGAGAGCTTCTTCTGTCCTTGTACATGTGCAGATCCTCCTGTACACCTGAACACAGGTCCCTTCCAAGCGTTCTATATTTGTCCCCACATTGTTTTCATGATGTTTTCATGGAATGACACAACAAATAATGGATCCTAGAGAGTGTCTCCAGACATAACAAAGAAACATCCAATCAGGCAAGAATGACAGTTGAGACATTTGTCACTCAGTGTCACTGCTGTCCTAGAAATGGGGACCATAGGCAATCTGTCACTATATGTGGGACACATACATGTCTCTGCAAGACTGGCAAAATGGGACCAAGAGCTCTGGATCTCCTCATGCACTTATAATGTGCATGCACCAGCACCCTGAGCTATTTGTGTTCATGTGTAGGAACATTTCAAACCAGGCGTACGCTGCTTTTTTGTTTCATTGTGGCTTTGCTGTTGCCTTGTGTTATTTTGTCACGGCTGATATGCACCAGATGCGTCTGCTGTCCTGCTACTCCCTGTCACGACATAATAGGTTTCCATTACAGTCAATGTGTCAACTTACACGGGATCTGTTCTGTTGTGGTCCAGCATCAATTCACCACAGGAAAGACTGAGCGAGAATGGAAAATCACCTACAAAGAGCCTCAGACTTTCAAAATAAAACAAATCGAGTCAAAACCAGATCTTATTTAGATTGACAAAAACAACACACTGACATAATGAGTGGAGCCAGACCAGGAGTCAACAGGTTTGAGGTTTTACAGCCCAAACAAGAATGAAGAAAGGCTTATTAATGTAGCTTGCTCGACTGAACACACAGCCAGTGTGAGTTGACGAACACAAAAGTGTGGAGCGGAGCCAGACTGCAGACGCTCCTGCTGGTGACATTTTCATCAAAAATCATCAGCTCTCTAAATAGATTGTGTTACTCTTCTTCTTTTAACACAACCAGTCTTCTTATGCATATTACATTTATACTTGACTAAAGTCTCTCATCTTCAGCCAAACCACTTCAGCATATGAAAACCTGGGTGCCCTGCTCTGAAGGAGACGAGTGGACAGGCCTACTGGGCCCATTAGAGGGCCCTGCCTCTGCTCTTATAAGTCGGGTTAATATGTGTAACCTTCGTCTTTAAGTGGCATCTGGGGAGATCTAACTGGATGTGAGGAGAGTTCACTGTAGCTTTTACAGCCTCTGCTGGGCCTTTAAAATCAGCCTGACATTTCTCCTTCAGTTAGTGGGCAGTTATATGTTATGTAGTTCTAACCTTTGAAACCAAAAGATGAGTGGATCATGTCAGTCATCTTTAAGTAGAGATTAATTGTGTCACATTCTCTATCAGTTGATTTAATCGTCTTGCTTGTCTGTATTTGGTCTTAACTCCTGTTGCCAGCATTAGCGAGCTGAATTCAACCAGTGGAAGCTAAAATACACAACCCACATTACACAGGGCAACCTTGAATTTCAGGGCATGGCATGATACTTCTGCAGGGAGATTTGAGTAATGTTTAACTCTCTTTAATCATAAGCCAAAAAGCAATCACTGACCGTACAATGGTGGATGATGTTGCCCTGCTGATAAGGACCTCAGATCAGAAAACGCTCATATGGGTCATTTTGGAAGGACATTAATTGGCAGAGAGAGATTAACTGAAGGGAGGCAGGAGTTGAGAAAAAAAAAGTCCAGCAGATAAGGAAACTGTAGAGGTGGAGGAACTTAAGAGAGACTCATTAAAACCAAGAACAACGAGTGCTGGACAGTGGGTAGCTGGATGTTGGAATAAAAGGTTTGGTTTCTTGGCCTTGAGTTGCAATTAATTAGCACCACGAGGGGCATCAACACTGCTCTGCATCTTCAGTGTTTGTGTTTGAAAAGAAAATGAAAGAGATGTAAAAAAAAAAAAAAAAAAAAAAAAAAAAAAAAGGCAAATAAACGGAACTCAAAAAATGCTCAGAGATGCACATCACTTAGAGTGGATCTTAAGGTCATGGCTATGGCGTTTGAGGACATTCTAATTATTTTCAGATCAAAATCCTCACATCGAAACATCTGAGAATTATTCATCCTGAAACTTTAACTCGAGTGATGTCACACTTAAAGATTTAAAGTTCTGCCCAGGCAAGGAGATGTCACCTTCTTTGCTTCTGGCAAAAAAAAAACCTCATGGAGGAAAATGTTGAAACCATTCATATTTCAACCTAATACTACATGTATAAAAAATTGATGTACTTGTAGATGCATGCGTATGTGAAGGCTGATATAAATTATGCACATGTGCATGATTAATGCAGGAGATGCAAAACACTTGTAGTAGAAGCCTAATTTTTTTCTCGGTTCATTGAGGAAAGACTGGAGAAATGAATGACCAGAAGCCAGATTACACAGAGTGGACATGCTATTTACATAGATGACTGATCACTTCAGTAAGTTCTGAAAGATCAGTTCATACTGCATCTAATCTGACTCGCCCCAGCAATAATAATTTCATCCCTGTCCCTGTGGTTGAAAATTACATGTCAGTGTTCTGTCTTCTTCTCAAATAACACGCACACAAACATTTTAAGGGTCAAACCTATTTATACATATTGTTTTTGTGTGACATTTCAACACGTTTGCCTAAATGGGTTTGACCTCTTTCTTATCCCATGGGTGTCCTTTTCATGTCAGCCAACCACAGGAAGTGTTAAGGTGTGGGCTTGTTGGACAGGCTGTTTTATTTTTTTATGTGTGTGTGTGATTGATTCCCCCAGCTCACTGCCCTGAATGGGTTAAACATCACCAGGACCTCTAGTACAGATAGATTGCATTTAGCTTGTGCTGCCAAACCAAATAGGCAGCCAGTCTGTCTGGTAAACGAAAAATGTGAGAACGAAGGAAGGGAGCTATTAAAATAGAAAACAAGTGGGGGGAAAAAATGGGGGTGGGGATGCTTTTGGTTTCTACCTTCCATTTGAAACTCCCTATTCAATTTTTTCCCTACTTGCATTAAAAGAGCAGATTGCTTCATTTTATTTTCTGTTTCTTTTCCTCTAAGACAACCCTCAGCCTTATAACACTGAATGTAATCGCAGCTAATGCAGAATGCCTGTCTAATAATGCCTTCTTTCTCTGTCTTGCAGGTACAGTAACTCTGTCTCTCCCATGGGCTGGCCTGAATGATGACGTGATGAGTAACAACGCTTTATCTTTTCTTGGTTCAGAGTTGAATTTGCACACAGAGTCCTACAGATACACTGTTACCCATAGAAACACACATGATGCCATTAAACATGTGCATACAAGCACACACTGAATACAAGGGCCCTTGAATAAACGCTGTTAGGTCAAGAGTTATGAAGAGCGTATCAGGAAGCACGTACAGATTTGATTACCAACTGCATTTATCACAACAAAACACAACATGGATCGATCCCTGACCCTCATATGTGACGTGTTGTGTTGTTGTGTTGTTGTGTTGTTGTGTTGTGGTGTGGTGCTTTTTGGTGTGGTTTGTATTTGTTATGAAGAGATGAGAACAGATTGACCCTTACGCCTCAAATACACCAGATGCATCTGCAGTCCAGCTCCGCTTAGTTGCATGTTGACTGCGTTTGTCAACTCACACCGGCTGCGTGATGGGTGTGCTGCAGATGCATAACTTTTGTTCTAGTGCATAAGTATGTAATATAAAATAAGGAGAGTGATTGGCTGGTGTCTGAGCCTTCTCTGTGACTTTTAATCTTTGCTTCTACCATGGCTGAGCTTATTGAAGGAATCTTTTATAAATTACTTTTCTTTTGTTTTGATGTGATGTTTTCTTGCATTGGTAAAGTTAAATACGATCTGGTTTTGACACAGTTTGTTTTATTTGAAAGTCTCAGGCTCTTTTCAAGTAGTTTCTGTGCGCTACTTCCTGTCCCACTCGATCTTCCCTATGATGAATTGATGCATCACAGCTCCGGCATCCAGTAAAAATGGGATGGCTGTGTATTGGTAGCTGGTTGCTGAACAGAATAGATCGAGTGTAAGATGACAGGTTTGCATGGCCACCATTTTCCATTTCGCTCCATATTCTGGTTGAAGCAATGTTCCTGCTGAGCAACTGGAATGTACCTGTTTTCATGTCAATCAGCATGTTCTGAATGAACCGTTGTAGTATTAGCGTCACGAGAAGACGTCATCAAGGAGCGTTCATCCGCACTCATTGTATTGACATTTCCACCAAATTGTCCAGATTCTTGCTTTTACACCATACTGTGTAATATTTGTATCCCTTCTTCATCAAAGTGTGACCAGAACTCTTGTTCTCATTCACCTCCTCATCCGCAGCTTGTCGCAGTCTTTTAAAAATATCACTACTGTGTTGCTATTCCTCATCTATGTAATCTATGATATTCAACTCTTTCATTATTTTGAATGAGTTTGACTCCTCCCCGTTCCATAAGTGTAAAGTTTTTTTTTATTTCTAGCCATGTTGAACATGTGCAGATGTAAAAAGAAAACATTCTTTAAGCAGCATGTTCTGACTACTGTGTTTATATGACCCAGTGCTCTGGTTCGTACAGGCATACGACAGGGCTCTTATCAGGACTGTCAGATCTTATCATTGTATCTATTCACTCATCACATTATTATTGCTATTTTTTTTTACTTCTGGCTCTCGCTGCCATTATCATTTTTTTCTCTTTTTATTTATTTATTTATGTTTTTATCTCGCTCATTGTTTCCATCTCCTTCTTTACTTCCTCCCTCTTACCTCTGGTCCTCGTGATCTTGGTCTATGTAGTCAGGTTTTTGTTCCGCTTGGGTTCTCCTCCCCTGCCGTTGTGTTTGTATGTGCTTACCCTCCATTTGAGGTTTACGCCTTGTTGATGTTTTATTATTTCACTCTTTGTTGGCTGACTTTTATTTTTATCTTGTTTTGTTTTGCTTTGTCTTTTGGGACTTCTGCTGTTAGAGCTCTCTGTAAACTGATGTTTTTAAATGTGCTGTACAAAAAAAACTTATTATGATTCAGGTTTTTAATAATTGGAATGTTAAATTTAATCAGGTTATGACAATTGGAATAAGGTATTTACATGACTCCTAAGAAATCAGCATATTGTCATTATTCAGATTAATACAGGAATATGGAAACCTGTCTGATCCAGTGCTGTGACGGAGTGGAGCTGGACTGCAGATGCATCTGATGTATGTCAGCTGTTACGGGCCATTTACACACACAGTACCACTAGCCTCTAGAATAACATAGTCCTGGGTTTGAGTTTCTACATGGTGTTGCCAAAATTCCCAAAAGATTTCCATCCATAGTGACAAGTTTTCATCATGCAGCTCCTACAGATTTGGTTACCTTACAGTTAGAATGAATCAGAAACAGGTTTCATTGTATCTCATAACATTTAGATTTGGTGACTGAGAGGACCTTTTTATACTCACCATGTATTGTTACATTGAACAAAACAGCTAGAACTAATTAAGCTCAGTAATAAGGTGCATTGCCTTACTGAAAGCAGCTGCTAAAAGGTACCTTTTGGCCTTGTGGAGAGAATTTGATTAACAAATCTCTGCAAAGCTACGGCATTCAAATGAGTTAGGGTTAAAAAAAAAAAAAAAAAGGTTCCCACTTTTGAAATCACTGAAACAAAGTGGAATGGATGACGCTAAAATTCAGTGATTTGAGTGTCTTGTGAGGATTTTGGCGTTGATTTTCTCCTGGTGTCCTCTTATCTACTTCATAGAGAAGTTATGCTTGAGTTTGAGTTGCTACTATCAGTCCAGTTCTTCCTCTTCAACTCTGCAGACAACAAAGTAGAAAACTGGTTGTTTCCTGATGACTCGAACCAGCCTGCCCTTCTGATGTTTGGTTTGATCACAACATAGTAATAATCTGCACACCTAAAGATGAGACTTTGGCAGATTCAAGTTGAGACTATGTGATGGAGTTTAAAAACCACATTTTAACTTTGTGCCCACACATCTTTATTTGCACTGGCATAGGAAGCTGTACTTTCCTGATCTGGTGATAGCAAACATGGGAAATCTGTACAGAGGCTGTACTCTGGTTGGAGGCGGCTGGGACAATATTTGGGTTGGTTGATTGCCTTAACATTACTAAGTAAATATTGTAATCAAACACACATGTGTGAGTGTGTTTCATTCAAAATGATTAACATTTAGACACACACAAGCATAAATAACACTTGCATAACAGCCAGGGACTGTCAGGGGTGTGTCGTATAGATTCTGAGCGCTAACTGCCAGAGTTGTGCAATTATTTTTTCACCGCGCTGCAATGTGGTGTAACTGGTTAAACACACAGTTTGGCTGACTTTACTTGCACAAGCTTGACCTGCAGATTTCTGGGTCATGTGCACCTTTGATTTTTTTTTACAGTTGTTCTCTTCGCTAAAGGCTCATCACAGCTCAGACACTGTTATTAAAGCAGACGTGCTTTTTCAGGGCAATACTAACACGCAAAAAAAAAAAAAAAAGAAAAAAAAAAACTGCAAAAGGAGGAATTTGAAAGAGCCACTGGGGAGGTTTTCGTGTAGCTTCTGTCTGCATCACTATATATGCTGAGCATACAAGTGGGTGTAAATGTACAGAGGCCAACTGTGGGAAGATAAAGACAGGCAGGTTGATGAGTTCGGGTTGATATGAGGTCGATCAGCGTTGGAGGTTGTCACACTGTCTAATAAGGAGCAGTTGAAAGAAAAGGCAGTACAAAGGAAACAAGAAACCATCAGGAAAAAAAAGGTTAGGAGAAAAGTTTGAAAGATTTGATACTTAAAGTTAGAACAAAGAGACAGGAAAAAGGTCTGCCAGCCTCACTTTTTCAGTTGATAGAGAGTTGGAGAAGCCAATCAAAATCCTCAGCAGCCAACAAAATCAATAGCAGCATATGAGTGATAGCCAAGTAAGTGCATTGCAACCACTTTTTGTTCTTTCTTGAGCCTGATTCAGCAGGGAGTCAGTTCTTCAGATGTAAAAGGCTGGAAGTGTGAAACAAGTAGCCTGACGTCATCCAAAGCGTACAGAATCCCTGATCCATTTTTAATGAATGCCATCTTTCCTGTTTGATTAATCAACAAACACAAAACGACATAAAAACAGCGTGTGGTGGTTTTACAGAGAGTTGAGTGCTTAAATGTTTCTTGGAGATTAATACAAGGATGAGAATCAAAGAGGCTAAATTAAAATACACAGAGTAGTAGAAACTGTGACAAAAGAGAATATGGTACTAGTGGTGGGCGGATTGATCCGAAATATACCAACGCTGGTATTGGTATCGATCAATAATTTTGTGCTACCATCGATACTCAAGTTCAAATTTCTATTCTCTATGTGTGCTCCTCTCACTCACTTCACTAATTTCAAGAAGCTGCTTTCCTGTGTAAAAAGTATCAGTATTGATATCGGCAATACTGACCACTATATAGTAGGGCTGTCACTTTTTCAAAAAATCATAATCGAACGAATATTAAATGACCCGTCATTCTTCGAATATATTCAACCCCCCCCCCCCCCCCCCCCCCCCCCGCGCGCTCTCCTTAACAGTCTCCTTAACAAGCTTCAACAGCTTTGAATAAGATGGTAAAACATACAACTGATACTCAAGCTGAACAGCCCGTCTTCATTTCTTCATTATTTGACAGAAACACAAATCTGTCAACTTGATCGGGATCGGGTGTGACTCTCTTTTTGTTTCCAATATTACCTGCACGGTACAATTCACGCACCAGCACGCGCACATGATCGCCGTGAGCGCTCCTCTCGACAGTTATTTAAACAATAACGGGGTGTTAGAGGGCTGTGTGGGACCAAAACAACTTAACATGAGCCAAAAAGTCTCTAAAGTTATAATCCTGTTCTCTGTCTCACTCTACTGACTCTGATCAGACCGCGCTGCATGGAAAACGGTTTTGATAGACGCTTCATGGTGACGTAGGCGAGCCGTGCGCGCGCCCGAAGTCTGCTTCATGTTGGAGTAGTGTCCGCAGACAGACCAGCGGAGGAGCGGCGCTTGTTTGAACGTGAAGCAGCGGGTTGTTGTCTGCAGACAGAGGAGTTTCTTTCACATAGGCTGACATCTCAAGGATACCATAGATATTCCAATGGATAATTAGAATTCCAATACGAACTTTTCACCTCATATTCGAACAAATATTCGAAGCTCGAATAAAAAGTGACAGCCCTACTATATAGTACATAAAAATAGCTTTGATTGATGTTTGCTTGGCTTCCACGTGGTCATTGTCGCTGCACAGATATCCTTTTTATTATAAAAAGAAAATAATTTTAAAGACTCTCGTTTAATGTGCTGCACTTCAGTCAAGCTGAGACAGAAAAAAACCCTAACAGAGAAAAACCACGTCTGTTTAGAAATGTAAGGTTTACACATTGATAGATTCATTCAGTTGTCACTGAACAAAACACCTTTTAAATCTTTAATCTTGCTTTAATCCTAGCTTCACCTCCCTGCATCACATCAACTTACCACACAGAGTGACTTATTAGTTGAGATAAACAACATTCCTGCTCAAGCTTTGCTGGTGAAAAAGCCATCCCAGCCTCCACTGCTGGTGTAATTATGATTGTCAGTGTGTAATCTTTGAGAAAATTGTTTTTGTGTGAGAGGGTTTTACTTGTCAGTCATTCTCAGCAGCATCAAAAGACACGATGACAACAGGTGTCTCCACACAGGTGCTTTTACACCAGTGACTGATGTAAGATACACTTGGTGTATAACATGCATTTGTACAATATTTCATATATATTTCTCAATATTGTGGCTTGACTCTGCCCACATACTGGGCTCGTCAGTCAAAATCTGTCCAGTGAAAACAATGCGGCGTCCCAGCACGAACACCCACGCACCACATGCATAATTAGTCATTTTGTCACATGCACATTTCTCTGTCCATTGAGACTAGATTTTACATATCCTGTACTGACTCAGCTTGTGCACAGGTGTTTACTGGATAAACGTACCTTTGTGTCATTTAGCAACTGCACAAACGGACGCTAACATTGCTGTGTATGTCACGTAAGCAAGGTGCAGCATGCTCGTGTGTGTGTGTCTGAGTGAAAGTGGTAATTCCTGCTATAGTGGCTCATAAAGATGTCAACACACACACAGACTCAACCTTTCATTACATTGTTGACTGTTGGCATAGTTACCTGGCATTTAGCCATATGGTGTTACGTTTAAGTGTGTGTGTGTGTGTGTGTGTGTGTGTGTGTGTGTGTGTGTGTGTGTGTGTGTGTGTGTGTGTATGTGTTTCCAAAAAGTAAACAGTGATGGTGCAAAGCCCCATAGCTGCAGCAAAGGCAGCGAAGCAGAAAAGCAAAAAGTACATGAGAGATTGAGGGCGAGAGACACAGAGACATACAGGGAAATAAAGAGAGAGAGAAGGGGGGGGGGGGGGGGGGCATAAAGCAAACTCAATCACAGCAAGTCAATTTGCTCTGATTTGATCTCCTGTCTCATCTGGAATTTAAAACACACTGTTGTGTGAGTGATGTGGAATCACTGCATGCTATATGACACATAGGAACGATGTGACAGCATGGTTCATGTGTACACATGGGTGTGTGTGTGTGTGTTAAATAGATTTGTCCCTCACTGTGCTGAGCTCAGGTGAAATTTGATGGTGAGAAACTAAATGTGGCTTTAAAACAAAGGCAATCAGCTGGGGTTTGGTAGAGTCCTCATGAACTGTGAGGTACAACACATTTAACCCACACACATAAAACTTTTTTCCATTAAATCCAGAAAACAAGCAGAACTGGAATGAGACAGAGTTTTTGGGGACCCACCCATTAAATTTAAAGAACAGAGTCAAGACCATTTATTCAAACACAAATGATTGTTTGGACCCACAGTATGACTGTAACCTAAAGCACCAACAACCTTCATCCATCACTTACTTGCACAGACATTTTTTCATTTTTTATTTTTTTATTTTTTTAGTAGTCCACTCTTTTTTAATTCCTTCTAATCAGGCACAACATCAAAGGTTTTGGCCTCCCCTGTGGCAAGTTAAGCAGCATTGGCAGAGCTGTGTGTTTGTGTTTAGGGGGAGGTCACGCAGACCTTGGGTTGACCTGACTTCCCACTCGACCGACCTGCCACTCATTAGTGTTGACCCCGGGTTAGCAGGTGAGGAGGGTAGGGGAAAGATCACGACCTGAGTGGCTGCCAGGTGTGTGTCTGCTTGGACTGAATAAGCATAAAACAGTGACAGGAGGTGACAACGGCCAAGCTTCATTCTGCTTCTCAGAAAGCACATGCTGAAAAATTCATGCAAATGCACAATTTAAAGCCCAAGTTTAACAGTTAACACATATTTATGAACATCTACAGCTCTTTTTGGTCTGTACTGCAAAATGAAGCAATCTTTAAGATATTAATTACTGAAAATGGAAGGTAGAAGCTTTATAAGGCTTTTCTTGATTCTGGTGAGAGATCTTCAGTTTTTTTTTTTATCACATTCTGGATTACTTTTCACTGAAAGAGTTAAACCCAAAGTCAAAGTGATGGTTTCAGTTTTATTCTTGTATGAATTCACGTGTTCAGATGGCTGTGATTGTACTGGCTTCATTAAACCACCAAACTGTTGCTTGAATTTTATCCAGACTTCAGTATTCTGGTGCACTTTCTTCATACAGATCTATTTAGATTCGTCTGGGTTGATTTCCTAATGTCTGTTTTGCTTCCAGTCTTGTGTCTGCTTTGAAAAATGTTGGCTTCTTGAGACAGTTTTTCCATGGTCCGCTGGACTTCTGAGTGTTTCATGGATTGCTTCAGCAAACCCTTCTTCCTCTCGTATTGTTACAGATGTTTGACCTTCCTTTATTTTCTAGCTGTTATCTTAAAGGTTTGTGCTAATTGTCAACTGTGTTATATCTTTTCCTCAGAAGTTTCTGGTTTATTTATACCAGTCAGTGTGAGTAAACCACCACCTGCTCTACTAATGCTGCAGGCTTATAAAGGAAGAGGCAAGAAAACTCAAGCCAAGACAACATACTCGTACTCTGCTGTCTGTCAGTAACGTGTGATAGATGAGAATCAGTGATCCTGTAAAACTAGTCTGAAAGATGTTTATCAGACGCGTCCGTTAACCTCGTGTTAACCCATTCAGCTGCCATCGTGTTCACATGTGCAGTTTGTAATTGCAATCATATGCAACATCAACAGATCAAGAGCAGCATGTTTAATATGAGAGGAGATAAAAGTGACGATCCCTGAGGGGGAATTAGGTCAACGCGTGAGCTGAAAGTGATATTCAGGGAGATTAAAAACATAGGATGCAATTACACCAATGGAATCGAATTATGTGCAGTTCAGATGGCACAAAAAGACATCGTATAGAATGTCACGGCCAATAATTTCAACTTGATTTGTTACAGTGTGGTAGGATAAGTTTAAGATGCGACTGATGTTCACACATTAATGCTCATATCTTTGAAGAGGTATACATGAAGAGAGAACAGAGGCAAATCAAAATGCTGAATTGAAAATGATTTTTGTGGTGTTGCTGAAACACAAAATGTTTTTTAGGGGTATTTTTGGTTTGTTTTTTCTGTGTTGTCTTTATTTAATGGCATAACTTCTAGCTGGCATAACATATTAAAAAGGCTGTGCAAGGCCCAAGCAGGAACCTCTGGTGTTGTGAAATATAGGAAGTGTATAAACAAAACAAAACAAAACAAAACTGCAGTTCCTTGAGTGGTTGTCGAGGCAGGTTCTGCAGATAAAACATCACTAATAGGCCTGAGCATTATGTTTCCCTTCACAGCAGAAGTGTTTACATATATAAATTTACATTTAGCGCGTGCAGTTTGTCTCTGATTCAATCATTTTATAACACCAAAAGTTTCAACACACTTCATTTCCCACATCATTCCACATAGACAGCTGACAGGTCACCTTCCATGCTGCTGCTGTCAAAATGCTCAGTGAGAAACTCTGCTGTCTGCAGTTTTATTCATGCCACTTTGTGCTCACTTGTCACATAAACCTGAACACAGTAATTAGTGTGTCATGCAGGAATTAAAACATATATTCCCTGGAAGTTGATTGATAAGCTGGCAGACCATTGATACACTTAACACTGGATCCTGCACCTGCTCCCAAACAGGTCAGGCAGGCATTGTTGGTTTCCATGGTGATCTTCTCAAAGAGGGGAAAAGTGCCAGCTTTTAAGCCACCAAACAGACTGAGTGAAACCCAAAGATTGCTGGCAAACCTGCTCATCTTAGTTTATGATGGTGTTCTGGGAGAGTACGTGAAGATGCATGTTCAGACTTGTGACTACATGTCTTTATTATCACAGTCTCAGCCCTGCTGCATGGTGATGTTTGGAGGTGTTTGCTTAGCTGTAGTAAATTGTGGTTTCCTGTGGTGTTAATTCTACATGGATGTGAATAATAAGATGGAAGGATGCTGAGTCCTAAATGTTCTAGTGTGAAAATTTTCATGTGCAACACCAATTAGTTCCCAATGAGCTTGTGGAGAGTGGGGAACTTTGATTCAACTGATTTAAAGCCTGTTTGTCAATTTGGGCACCCTCTGTGGAAGTTGTGTGAAGCAGCGCTTCTCGCCTGTTTTCCAACCATAGCTGGGAAAACAAGGTCAGGTTTTTCATCAAAACGTCTTTAACCAAGGGTGTCCCAAAATTCTCAACCTATGACCCCTTAAATAAAAATACTGAAGACCAGCAACCTGCAAAGAGACTGCACTGTTACTTTAATCAAAAACAGACTAATCAATAGTTCAGTCATGGTTCTAAATATACCTAATTGATAGGAAACTAGATGACCTATGTGCACATACATATTGCTGAGGTTCCTAAATTTAACTACTGCCAATGATACTGGGTTTTTTTTTTTTTTTTTAATGGATGGAATTTGCAATTAAATATTTCTAATTTTGGAGGGAATTTTGTAAAAAAAAAAAAAAAAAAGGTGTCACAAACCCAACTTTAACCAATGTTTTTAACCTATTTATGTATTAATTTGATTTAATTTAATTTAATTTATCTTTTTTTTTTTTTTTTTTTGCTTTTAGACTTTTATTTTGGTGGGGATTGGACAGGAAATTAGAAGAGAGAGCAGGAGATGACACACCAAAAGTGGGCCTTAGGCTGAAAGTGAACCCAGGCTGTTCCTATCAGAACCTTTAAATTCAAATAAAACTACATTGTACCATCTGAATTGTGAGATAATAGCGGACTCATCGTGAGTTTAATGTTTACATAGCACGTTTAGGTTTCTTTAATGTGCCAAATTTCATTTCTAGCATGTGTTGCACCCCAGCTAACTACATCCCCAACACTGTACCTCACAAACATCCCTTTGTAAAGCACATGTTGTCTTTTATCATCTACTTGATGAAGCATGCAAGCAGCTAAGTGACTGCCACTGTAGCTTTTGGACCCCCTCATAGACTGTCCATTTTACCACACTGGGTGAATTAATCTGTACTGAAGAGCTGTTTTGTCCAACACACTGGAGTTTCCTCTAACTTGGCAAGTTATAAGCTACTTTTATCCATAATATGTTTTTCGATGATGACTCCTGGAGCTGCACATTGTTTGCTTCCGCCCACAGGAGCTGCTGAGTCACTAAAGTGGAATTGTCCCCAAACAAAAGTGGGCTGAATTCTAAGAAAGAGAGAAACATTAAATAAAACCAGACGCTTTCCTCTCTTGTCCTTCTGGTGACTTCAAGTATGAAGCATCTCAGTATGGGCAGGTGGGCTAACGAGACTCCAGCCTACATGAATCCACGGTTCAAGTTCAGTTTTGTCAAACTCTTCGCTCCTGCTGCTGTCTGGAGCTTCAAAAGTGCAAGGTTGCCAAAACTGTGACGCATATTGCTCAAACTTATAGCAAACAAAAAAAACTTTCTCATTTTTCTTTCTCATATGAAACAACTGAAGAACACGGCAGATTTTATGGATTTATTTCTGCGCTCTTGTGTTTTCCACCTACTCAGCTTTTTAACAAGCCAACTTCTGGGGATAGAAATGAGAATACTGTAACCCTAGACTGTGATTTAAACTCACTAAAGTACTGTGTGTCAAAGGTTAGTTGGCATAAGCCCTCCAGCTAGTGAAACGCAGCTAAATGCTTCTCCTTCAAGGCTTTCAGTAGCTGTATGGAATCATTGATGAAACTGGCCGGCACTGCAGAAGAACTTTGCTTATATCTGCTAAGAGCTGTCAAAAGATTAATTTCTTTATTTGCAATCATTTGCACTTGACTCAAAATTATTCCCGAATTGACTGCACATTTTATTCACTCTGCAGTCAAAGGATTACTTTTCAACTTTTCAATAATCCTATCAGAGCAGGCAAACATGCTTTTGTTTTCATTTTTGAAAACAGTTTGTGATTCTATTCTTTCTTTTGCTTTGAGAAATCTTGGCACCAGTAGTTTTGATGATGCCAAGATCATAGAATCAGCTTCAAAAGCACGGTGTTTCACAGGTTTCTCGCCATAGCAAGACTTTAAATTTTGCATTTGAAGAAGTATTTTCAACTTTTACAACCCGACCACATCCTACTTTAACCCTGTTTTAATCTGTTTTAATCCCCTCATGTAGTTGGCTGACTAGCCTCGATCTTTACTGCATTTAACAGATTTGGGTTACTTATTATTTTTTTAATTTTTGGGACTTTAGACCTCTTCACAACCGTCCTCATCAGAACCTAACCACCATACTTTGTCTTTGTCCAATTTAAAAGCTGTGAATTATTATTTTCACTGTAAAACTCGACAATCGATGCCTCTTTGTGCACCAGTGATTTGATTTAACAAAAAAAAAACTGTATATAAACCCAGGCTTTAACAATATGTTACAAAACCCACCAGACTTGAGAGCAGATGCATGCAAAGCTTGAATGCTATGTGAAGTAGGGCTGCCAAGATTAGTCGACTAGTCAAGATGACGTCGACGATCAAATTCGTCAGCGACTTATTTAATAATCGAAGTCGTTTTAATATTTTTTTTAACTTTATTTTTCCCTCAAAACTGCCGCTGTACTTTCACCTGTCTCGTCTGCCGTTCTGTCCTTGACGCATACGCGCAGAAGTGGTAACCGGGGTAACCTGTGATGTCACTGGAAAAGTTATGCCCAACAGTATCATGGCTAGCCGGCAACAGAGCTTGAAAGTTTGGGAGCATTTTTCCAAAATAAAGGAGAAAAGTGTGCAATGCAAAATCTGCAAAGCAGAAATGTCCTTCCATGACAGAACGACGGCGATGCACGAGCATCTGAAAAGACAGCACGCCGTGGCTGATTTATTCTCTGATGAAGAATGACAATCTGGGTAAGCTAACTGGCTAGTTAGCTGCTAACATTAACGTCAACAGGGAGCTACCTACTTAATAGCGACGTCATGTTTGAACAGAAAATTGGTACATAAAAAAAATGTCAGAAATGCTGCTACAAGCTGCAAAGTTCATTAAAAGCTGAATGAACTATGATATTAACTGTCTTCATTTTTAGTTAGCACATACCTTAAACACTTGAAGCTGGAAGCTAATGATGTTAGCTGTATGCTGGTGCAATAAGCTGCAATTTATGTATGATCCGAATAGTCGACTCATCACAAAAAATAATCAGTGACTAGTCGATTAATAAAATAATTGTATGTGGCAGCCCTAATGTAAAGGATAATGCATGGTTAGCTGGTGATTATAGGAAACACATTCAGACAGTGTGTGACGTTCAGCTGCCCTTCTTCTCTGAGCTCTGCAGTTGACTCTCCTTTTACAATAAATGAAGTGAATGTCACGCATGGTTTAAGTTTCTTTAGTGACCAGTAAACTTCAGTTTCTCTCATCTGCCGATGTAAAGATTGTTGAACAGGGTCCAGAGTGAAAATATCACATCAGTAAAGCCTGCCAAATCATCATTTTAACAGAAACTAACATTACACTCACATTGTTTACTAATGTGATACTGATGGAAACTAATGGTTTTACCTCACTGTGCAGTCTCTGGTTTCAACAAGCAGAAGCAAAACATGAAACTCTTTTCCATGGATTGATGTGGCATGACAAGAAAGTTGTCGTCAAGGGGTTTTGACCAATTAGAATCAAGCATCTTACACAGCTACAAGATCAGTGAGAAAGCTGGGTAATAACGATCGCTCAATTACAGAAGAATGTGGAATGGGGTTTTAATAAAACTTGTGTTCTTTATCAACATTTTTTTTATGAAGGTTTGTGTCTTTTTTGAGACAGGATTTATGGCTCTTTGAAGGGAGCTGGATCTTGAGAGCCGGGTCTTTCAAAGAGCCGTTCAAAAGACTGATTCTGACTGACACTCGTTGATATATTTATTTATGTTCTCGAAGTAAACCAGAGGTAACATGTCTTCATCAAGGAAACAATCACTGGTTGTAGTTATAAGATACAGTTTGGATCAGAAATATTTTAAACTAACACATCCTAACCATATACTGTATATACTCTATTGGTGGGAATTATTCTGAAAAATATTGATTATAACTTCTTTATAACTGTGAAAGGAAATTTTCATTCATTGTAAAAATAAGTGCAGCACAACTGGGCAAAATTATGTGACTGCAATTATTTTGGACAGTTTTGCTATTTGGGATTAAAATAGAAAATAGGTCCAAATGCTTTGTATTAAAGGAACATGCAGAGATTACTAGGTGTTGTGGAAAAATGGACTTCTCTATTAAAAACAACCAAATATTAATTTTATACATTTTATATACATATTATACACATATTTATATACATTTTATACAGTTTAGAGTGCAACTAAAGGAAAAGTCCACTATGGTTACATTTCAGATTTAAATGTTTGTTTCTTTTAATGCTTTGTTTTAGATGAGTTTGTTTTTTATTATCAGTTTTATTTCTTTGTGAAAGCTGTAACACGTTGATGCTGTAATTTTAATACAAACAAATAAGAAAAAAATAAATCCTATTCATTTTGCAGGGTGGGCAACACAAGAACAGCTCACAAACAAACTGCAAACTGGCTCTCACCGTTTACTTTAAAGAGTTGTTCAAATGACTGACTTGTTCATGAACGTCACACTTAAAGCATTACTGCTGTGCTGCTTTCAGATTCTCCACAGACAAGGGTCACAATCACAGATCGAGTTTATGTATCAAATGGGAACATAATTACAATAATTGTGGTGTTAAAAGGAATTTGCATTAATTGGTAATCAACTCATTAACTCTGGTAGCACTACAAATATAATTGGCTTTAAAATCTCATTTTACCTACAAATCCAGAACCACCTCCTCCTCATGATCTGAAATGCTAATGTTTGAGCAGGCACGGGTCTAGGAAAAGGTGGAAGTAGTATAGTATTTTTTTTTTCCTAATGTCTGGTAGGTTTCTTTCTATACTCACCTGTAGCTGCCTGGTTCACTTCAGGTCTTCTCTAATCTATTTTGATACCTGTGTGAAAAAGAAGAAGGAGAGTTTGGTTTACGTCCCCTGTGTGGGTAAACTATCAAAAAATCGCTCAGTGATTGAAGTTGAGAGCAGCATTTCAGAAAGCCAAACTACTTTCCTCTATTTATTTTGATACAGTAGTGTACATTCAGAGCATTATGGATCGTTTTCCCTTATGTAACATGCAGTCAGCGTCAAAGCTGATTTGTAGAGCACAACTTCAGCTTGTAATGCAGCAAAGCCAGGCAGAGGCAGGCTCTGACTCTGACTGCTAAAGCTGCTGCCCAGCTTGTGTCTTGCTCGGCAGGCAGTGGCAGAGGCATTAGCTTGAGTGATAAAGACAGAGCCACCAGGAAAAGGCAGTGACTGCTGCTTACAGAAAACAAAGTCACTGTTCTGGAGACAGTCTTTCCCCTGGCTTTCTCAGGCTGTAGATTCTGTCATCTTCTGCAGCACAGGGAGAGCACAACAATAAAGACTTAAAGAGGTGCTAAAATGATTTTGGAAAAACTGAGCCTCCTTCACTGATGCTTTGTAGTTTAGGGGAAGTTATGTGCTGTAAGATTCCTCCCTGAACAGCTGCTGGCTGTGGTTGACTTCTGTCATCACAGCGAGGCTGACAGATTTTCTTTTATGTATACCTCATTGGAGCTGTCTCCATAACTGCATTTTACTACCCAGAACATTTAGCCACTTCTATCTTGTGTTATGAGTTCTGAGTAGCTACTCTGAGATGAGAAAACAGCTTTCTTTCTTTTTTTTTTTTTTTTTTTTTTTTTTTTTTTTTGTTAATTAAGAAAATGCATCAACTTATTATCAACACTCATACTGTCATCACGTCAGGAACAGGGTCCAGTGTTAAGACAATTTACTGGCTACCCATGCCATGTATTTCTTTCACTGAATGAACACAGAAAAGCTTAAGCAGTGTTGCTAATAATATCCTATCAGTTCCAAAAGCCCAAAACTCTCACCATCAATATATCTGATTTGTTTTTCAAATTAATGAACGCACATTGCAAAAGAGCGCCTTGTATTCTGAGTAAGCCTCAGGTAGAATTACATTTTTTTTTTTTTACTGATAATAAAGCATAATCTGGCTTTCAGGAGATAAAAACGTATCAGCAACTGAGGAACAATGTAGCAAAATCCAAGTAAACAAGCCATCAAGCACCATAAATGAGCTACTGAAATATAAACAATCTCCACCAACAGCGATCACTCGTTTCAGTTGCACAAAAAGCAGAGAAAAGAATTGAGTAAACAGAGCATAAACAGGAGATAAACTTGTGCACATGAGAGCAAGTGGGGAGAAAAAAAGCAAGAAACAGCTGGATAGTAAGTGCTCATTATTTAATAGCCGACTGCAGAAAATCCATTTTACGTGTGGGCTTTGGCATGGTGAGAAATTAGCATAAGAGTAAACACAACACCTATCTTGTGCATATTCTAAGCTCCCTGGGGACGTGTCTCTTCAGGTTCTGCTTTTAATTTCTTGGCTTGTTATGAGGTAATGACTCTCTGTGAATACAGATATAGGACGCTAGCTGTTTGCAAGCCCTCAAACTACAAGGAATGCCACACAAGGGTCATAATGTCTTTTAATGTGCATCAGTTCTTCAAAAGTGCACAATATAATGTCTAGGCTGTCATATCCAAAAGCGATTTTGATGTTTAAATTTAGATAAATTTGCTCCGAGATGCATGCAAGAAGTCTAAAACATAACACACATTTACTCTCTCTTATGACAAACAGAGGACCATCGCATATAAACAACCAAAAGAACACTTCTGCTTATGGCAGTTAGAAAAATAAAAAAATAACAAAAAATTTAACTAAACCATGAAAGAGGTATGGGGAGTGCATAAAAGCAGTAAACACAGGTTATTGGAACACACACATACTCAAATATAGTACCATCACAGGACTAATTACATGAGTCAAACCATGAGTGGACTTCTGTTCCTGGCCATTTGAAGAAACACACACACACACACACACACACACACACACACACACACACACACACACACACACACACACACACACACACACACACATTTCCATTTAACAATATTGGAGGATTGGTTTATAACAATCGATATCAATAAAAATGAAAATCTGAATTAGGATAAAGGCATAAGCACTTTACAAACACACGCGTTTACTTCCATACATACCTACACAAATACATACACACTCAAACATTTCACTTTGCATCTCACAATCGGTAAAAACACAGTGGTTCAAACAAAGGTAGTTCTGTTTCTTTTAGCTTTACTTGCCTTTACAAGGACAGACACATTTGCCCACATTACATCAGATGACAGACAGTCAAACCCATCAAGGCCTTGCTCATGTGTCCTCTTTATTGAACTAAAAGTATATGCTGTCTCACCCTAATGGACAGCCTGGCAAGTGAAAGTTTAAGAATAGTTGAGAGTAGCTTTCAGTAATAAAAAATATCTTCATTTGGTTTTCAAGGCCATCATTCCCTTCTATGTGTTACTCATTCTGTCATTTCCCAATCATTTCACTCTCTAACAACTTGCACAGAGTTTTATTTAGCCCTTCTACAGTTGTCATTCCCGCTGTCTCCACTGCCTGTTTCTATTCAAGACATGTTTCTCCAACAGTTCACAGATTTGTTTTACTCCCTTTGCAGACACTCAGTTATGTTTCACTGTGCCAATACAATGTACCGAGCATCTTTAACGTCGTCTTTAAAGGTGACACTCATGTAGGTGCAATGCCTCTTTTTCTCAGCAACTTGTCCTTGTCTGGGCCTGTGTGTCTTTTTGTACCAAAGCTCAATTCATTTGTGTTAATAAAGGGGCATTTCAAATGCTTTTATTAACCATGGCCTTTCAGACTGTCAATGAGAATGTCAGAAGGATTCTTTCCTCAAGGCTAAATCATTACAAAGAGGAGTGAAAGCAGCTCATGGATCTGTCAGCAGGATTCTCAACTCAGCATCTGGGTTAATCTGGAAACAGCCCACTGTGAAATAAAAAGAGACTACTGCTGCTCATTTGAACAGACAAGATCCACGTGTGCATAAACTCAGAAGCAGGGCGAGGGAAAATACAGCTTCAGGAATAGTCTTGTAGTCATAATACTTTCTGAAGCAGTGTTTGAAGCTTGTTGTTGACTGTGATGATTTATGAGTACTGAGCTTTAATCGGTGGGAGGGCTGACTCCAAGTGACACCTCGCCTGGGGACAAAACCATGATGCCCGTCCACAGGGAGAGAAGTGCATAGAGCTCAAAGAAATGTGACAACTGACTAATCACATTGTTGTACTCCTGTGGCATGCGTCTAGGACCCACAATGGATCCACTTACAACTGTGAATGATCTCTCAGTTTGATGTATTGATTTTCAGCTGGACCTTTAAACTCTTGTAGTTACTAAAACACATTAGTATCATCATTTTCGATCAGACTGTATCAATATGGTTAGAAAGTGGTGAGCTATCTTGCATTACCAGTCACACTTTGATTATTTATTCATGGATTCTTAAAGGAGTGAATCCAGCGAATGCAAAATTGTTTATGTGCTCATGTATCACACTGATATGACAGAGAAAGAAAACAAGTAATTTGTATTACAAGATACATTTTTCCATTACCAAATAAAGATACATGCATGCAAATACTACAGACTGATTTAAAGATGATTCAAGAGATTTATTTCTATTGATAGGAGAAGCAAGTCGATTTGAAAACTTTAATTTTCACTTTGCTGAACATCTCGCTCAGATTCTGCCTCAAAATGCGTCAGACTTGTTTCAGCACGTTGATTTGATATGATGTGTGTGAACTGGTTGTTCTTAGTGTTACTCATGCTTTTCATAATTGACAATTCTCATTATGAGCTTTTGACCAATCAAAATCAAGCATTAAACCCATCAGGGTGATTAGTAACAAAGCTGAAGGAATTTAAAAAAAAAAGTTTTCACAGTATAAAACAACAATTATTGCTGGAATCAGATATAAATATTAGTAATGAAGAAAGTGAAAAAAATAATTACCCTCAGTTAGGATCAGAAGGGTACAGAGATACATTTCCACTCCTATCCTGAGATTTAGATTACATTTGATCCTTTTTTTTTAACCATTACCTACTGATAGATTCATAAAAGATCCAATGGAGCCAGTTGCTCTGAGGTTGCTCAGGTGTTTAATTTCTTCAGTCTTTATCACTGAGTCTAAATCCAAAACTAAATCACTTATATCATTATTTTTTTTCCTCTTGGGCCTCTATTTCTTTCTTTCCTTTTTTCTTTCTTTTTTTTCCCTGGGATTTTCTATTTTTCTGTTACTATGGCCACCGATGTTTATGACATGTTGGAGAGATGGGCCTCTCAAACACCAAGATCAGCACGTTGCTCCCATAGTTCCGCACCTGAAAGGCCTAAGAGAGCTGACCAATCAGAGGGAAGGGGGTTTATGGACTGGGGAGCCTTAAAGAGACAGCAGCTTCAATGAAGCTCATCACACAGATGCAGAAAAAAAGTTTTTTCTAAAACACTGGTGTGAGGAAAAACAGGGACTTTTATGAGCTCAGTGGTAGAGTTGTTGCCCCACAATCAGAAGGTCGTATGTATATGGTCTTATGGCTCCTTGCAGTCACATGCCGAAGTGTCCTTGAGCAAGACACTGAACCCCAAGTTGCTCCCACTGTTGTTCAGTGGTGTATGAATGTGGTGTGAATGTATTGGATATAACTGATGGCTTCTGCATTAGTTTCAGCCTGCCATCAGTGTGTGAATGTGGTGTGATTGGGTGAATGACACCAGCAGTGTAAAGCGCTTTGAGTGGTCAGACAGACTAGAAAAGCGCTTTATAATTACTGGTCCATTTACCATTTACTATTTAAAGCTATCACAGGGGTATCAGGCAGACAATAATTAAACTCTTAAAAAAAGCACAACAACCCCTCTTTAAAAACATCAAATCTCACAGCTCATTTGAACAATGGACACAAAAAGTACAAAGCAAATATTATGTAATGGTACATCATTATCAGGCCTGATTTTCAAGCGATTTATATTTGATGAAACAAATTTAACCAGTCTGTGCTATTGGACTTGGATGTTGGAAGTAAATTATTTGACAGTTTCAACTTGTTCTACGTTTATTTGGATAATAGTTAAGCCTGACTTAAGGTAATCACTGAAGAGAAAGAAAAAGTGGGGCTAAGGTGTGTAAAATGAGAATTTTATATTTTTAGAATGATCACCATGGATCCCATGTTGGAGGGTTGGGGAGACACTAACGGATAGCAGCACATCGTCTCCTGGGTATACATATACTGTACATCACTGATAGGAGTACAATATGTGTTTGTTTGTACTTCATTTTGTGGGATACATGTTAAAAAATATCTTGCTTGTGGCCATAAAAGTGCACTCAATAAATGAAAAGACAGTTGAGGACATTCAGAGGACATTAAAAACAACAAACAGCAGAATAACAGAGCAGTGCGTCAGACTGCGCAGCCACTCTTCATGCTTCTGGTTTCCTGAGGGTAGAAACTGTTTCTTCAGAGGTGTGATGGGTTTCAGGGATGTGGTTTATTGCTGCATTTATCATTTTTTGGTCTTTTTGGGTTGTGTGAAGAATACTGAAGAGCTGTGGGACACGTTACTGTTACCTGCTCGGGTTCCCGGCAGGTTGAGGGAAAAGCTATAATGAGGGTTTGGAATATTATTTTTTTATCTTTCATTGTGAGCTTGATTTTTAAAAAACTAATTTATGTTCATGTCTCCTGATGAATTCAAATCACATTTTCCTTCTTCTTCTTCTTCTTCTTTCTTCTTCCTCTTCTTCTTCTTCTTTTTCTTCTTCTTCTTCTTCTTCTTCTTCTTCTTCTTCTTCTTCTTCTTCTTCTTCTTCTTCTTCTTCTTTCTTCTTCTTCTTCTTCTTCTTTTCTTCTTCTTTCTTCTTCTTCTTCTTCTTCTTCTTCTTCTTCTTCTTCTTCTACTTCTTTTTCTCTTCTTCTTCTTTCTTAGTCTTTCTTCTTCTTTTTCTTCTTCTTCTTCTTCTTCTTCTTCTTCTTCTTCTTCTTCTTCTTCTTTCTTCTTCTTCTTCTTCTTCTTCTTCTTATTTCTTCTTCTTCTTCTTCTTCTTCTTCTTCTTCTTCTTCTTTTTCTTCTTCTTCTTTCTTAGTCTTCTTCTTCTTCTTCTTCTTCTTCTTCTTCTTCTTCTTCTTCTTCTTCTTCTTCTTCTTCTTTCTTCTTCTTCTTCTTCTTCTTCTTCTTCTTATTTCTTCTTCTTCTTCTTCTTCTTCTTCTTCTTCTTCTTCTTCTTTTTCTTCTTCTTCTTCTTTTCTTCTTCTTTCTTCTTCCTCTTCTTCTTCTTCTTCTTCTTCTTCTTCTTCTTCTTCTTCTTCTTCTTCTTTCTTTCATTTTTTTTGATAACAGAAAGAAACTCACTGTTTGAATGCAGATGAGAACTTTGTTAAGTTTAGCCATCTTGTTTTCCAGTTGAATCAAACTGAAAGGGAATTTGGCTCTTATTTACCTTGACACTACTTTGTTGCTTTCGTTGATTTCAGTCCGACCTTGTGCACGTTTTATCGTCAAATATACCAACATGTAAAGTGTCTTAAATCCCATATCCCACAAAATGTTCCCGGAGCTGTACGACCACAGAGGTATGTGCTGCTGAGCTGCCTCTCCTGGCTGACATATTTGTCGTTGCTCATTCCTCCATCTGACTGAAGCTTAATCTGCTCTGGCTTCCCTCCATGCTCTTAATTTTGAAGGCAGACTGTCTGACTCTTTCATTGGCTGCTGGGATATGACAGTGCCCACACACACACAAACACACACACACACACACACACACACACACACACACACACACTCGTATAAGATGTGCACGGTTAAATTGGCAACATTTCATTCTAAAATCAAAACCTTTGTGTTGTGTCTATCTCTGGGCTTCAGATGGCATGCATCCCTTGATATGTGCTAATAAAAGCTGCTTTATTCTATGTGTGCCACAGTAGATGTAAAAGCACATGCAGCCCCTGTTTGACTATGTATTGCATGTGTTTGTTTGTGCAAGGGCGCCATGATTGATGGCTCAGGGGCCGGGGTTGTACGGTGGCGGGTTTGAGTTGACGCGTATAGTCGCCTGCAGCCATCAAACATGATGCATGTTGGTGTGATGCAGAGAGGAGATAACCCCCGATAGGGAGGTGGACAGGAGCGCTGACACTAATTTATCCTTTGACTGACTCGCTTGTATTACAAAAGCTTGGGGGTGCAGTGGTACATGTTCTGTAGTAGAATGTGAATGCGGAGTTTGATATTAGCAGGTGAGAACTTTGATTGAACATAGACAAAAAGCTGCATCTAAAAATAAGGAGAAGAAAAAGCAGCACAGAGGATGAAATGACTACAAAGAAGTGTAATCCTCTCTGTGGAAGTAAAGGTGGAGAATAGTCTAACAACCTTGAAGAAAATGTAGCCTGTCTTTAAAAAAAAAAAGGACAAAAATATCAAACAAAACATATATATTACCAGAGATCGGCTTGCTTGCTGCCTGGAAAACTCTGCATGCTTTGTTGAGAAGATGAAGCTGCAGGTTCGGGCTTTTTTCAGTAGCTTCAGACAGCTAAGTGCTGGAAGTGAGTTGCTTTTTGATGTGTGAGATTAAAGGGATTTAGCACTTGAATACTTTCTCGTCTGGACGCTCCTGAGGGTTGTCTGAAAGAGGACGGGAAGCTAAAAGCTCCTCTTTTTCCTCCTCTCTCTTCCCGTCTGTCAATCTGATGAACTCACCCCAATTAAGAAAAAAAAAAAAAAAAAACCTCCAACATTATCATCCTTGAATTTAAAAGGAGGGCTTGCTGTGGGCTGCATGCACATACTGTGGCATGTGTGTGTGTGTTTGAGAGGGAGATTATTCCAGCCGAATCTTATTGAGAAATTTTAAGAACTGAGAGAAATGTGCATTGTTCAAGAATCTGGACTCAAATAATGACGAAGGATAAATTCAAATGAGATATTCTAAGTTGGATGCTCTGTGTTCTATTTCTGGGCACAACCTTGAGCCAGCTATTTTAATTTCCCTTTGAAAACATGAACATGTTACGAGCAGCACAGTTATGATTTGGTCAAAGGCACAAACTCCAAGAGTGATCGAAGGTGTGCTGGCATTCAGGAAGCAGCACAGCCTTGAAGCATGATTGTATTTTTTTGTACACAACAGTGAAATGGCTAACATTGGTAAACAGAATCTTTTCACTTACCCAACTAAGTTTGTCACCTGTCGTGAAAATGGACTGTCGTCAAAACCTTGAACTAACGGAACACTTCCACCTGTGAGGAGTATAAAACATTTGCTTGCACATCGTTTACTCATTTGTTTTCCCAAACACTTAAATTACACATGGAAAGTTTGATGGTGTTTTGTGCATGTATGAATAAAGCTAAAGAATTAAAGCCTAAGTGCTGTTCTTCTACATACAGTTCATCCAGAAAGTCTTCACAGCGCTTCACTTTTTCCATGTTTTTCAATCTTTCAGCCTCATCCCAATATGTGGAATAAATTCATGTTTTTACCTTGAAATTCTACACAAAACACCCCAGAATGATGGTTTGAGAAGTTCTTTTTTTCCTTTTTATTATTTTTTAAATAAACATCACATGTACATAAGTATTCAGTCTTTGCTTAGTCCTTTGTTGAAGCACCTTTGGCAGCGATTACAGCCTCAGGTCTTTAAATATGATGCCTCAAGCCTGGCCCACCTCTCTTTGGACAGTTTGGTCCGTTCCTCTTTGCAGCACCTGTCAAGCTCCATCAGGTTGGATGGGGAGTGGTGGTGCACAGACATTTTCAGATCTCTCCAGAGATGTTGGATCAGATTCAGGTCTGGGCTCTGGACATTCACAGAGTCATCCTGAAGCCCCTCCTTTGATATCTTGGCTGTGGTCTTCAGGTCGTTGTCCTGCTGAAAGATGAACTGTGGCCCCAGTCTGAGGTCTAAAGCGCTCTGGTGCAGGTTTTCATCCAGGATGTCTCTGTTCATTACTGCATTCATCTTTCTCTCAATTCTGACTGGTCTCCCAGTTCCTGCTGCTGAAAAACATCCCCACAGCATGATGCTACCACCACCATGCTTCACTGAAGGGATGGGATTGTCCAGGTGATGAGCGGTGCCTGGTTTCCTCCAAACATGACGCCTGGCATTCACTCCAAAGAGTTCAATCTTTGTCTTATCAGAGCAGAGAGTTTTCTTTCCTCTTGTCTGAGAGTCCTTCAGGGGCCTTTTGTCAAACTCCAGGCGGGCTGCCATGAGCCTTTTACTGAGAACTGACTTCAGTTTGGACCCTCTACCATACAGGCCTGGTTGGTGGATTGCTGCAGAGATGGTTGTCCTTCTGGAAAGTTCTCCTCTCTCCACAGAGGAACTCTGGAGCTCTGACAGAGTGACCATCAGGTTCCTGGTCCCCTCCATGACTAAGGCCCTTCTCCCCCGATGGCTCAGTTTTGATGGGCGTCCAGCTCTAGAAGAGTCCTGGTGGTTTTGGACTTCTTCCATTCACAGATGATGGAGTCCACTGAGCTCATTGGGACCTTCAAAGCAGCAGAAATGTTTCTGGACCCTGGATCTAGATTAGTACCTGGAGACAATCCTGTCTCTGAGGTCTACACACAGTTCCTTTAACCTCATGCTTGATTTGTGCTCTGACATTCACTGTCACCTGTGGGACCTTATATAGACAGGTATGTCCCTTTCCAAATCAGGTCCAATCAGCGGTATTTACCACAGGTGGACTCCAATGAAGCTGTAGAAACATCTCAAGGTTGTGAATACTTATGTACACGTGATGTCCAAGTTTTTCATTTCTGATAAATTAGCAAAAATTTCAACAAAATCCTTGTTTTCCATGTTGTCATTATGGGCTGTTGTGTGTAGAATTTTGAGGGGAAAAAAGGTATTTATTTTATATTTTGGAATGATGCTTTAAAATAAAATATGTAAACAATGGAGGGCTGTGAAAACTTTCTGGATGCAAGAATGTAACTAATCCAATTATGGGACAAGATAAGAACACTATACACTATAAGAACTAAGGAACGAATGTTCCTCTTCACCACTTGATAGAACGTGTTCATGGCGATCACAGTCATGCTAACAGTTTGGGTTGTGTCACTGCACTGACAGTGATAATGATTCTCTGATACGATAGTGTGGCTGAAGGTTAAAAGGCCTCAAAGAAAAAAAAGAAAAAAAAAAGGTCAGACTCAGAAAGGAGAGCCGTGCTTAATCCGTGAAGAGAGGAATTAAGTTGAGTGAATTGGTATTCTTGTGAGCCTCTTATGAAATGCATTAAAAACTTGCTTATAATCTCTTTGTCACCCGTATCTGCTGTGTTGTCACAAAGAGCAAACAAAGCTCAGCAGACTATGATTCAGGACTCTCAGCCAGACCCACTTGTCTCCATCACTTGAGCATGCAGAATTCACACCAGCGTTGTGTCATTTGGGTCAAATGATGCTCCTAAGACAGCAATACTTTGAAGATTTAAATTGAGGTAAAGAGATTGATTGTTCCCTGTATTCTGTGCGGCTCTTTTTTCATCTTGGTATTGATTTATTACTGATTGATGAAAGCCCTTTTGTCTCCTCCCTTATGAGGATGGATCATATCGAGCGATGTATACGGTCAGTTCTCATGGCCTTTTTATGAACATGCATGAGCGAGGGGCACGAATGCATCTCGGAGCTTATGAATGCATTTATGCATTCTGCGTGCAGCTCCTGAAGCGTGTTTTCATGTGTGTGGATGTACACTTGGCTCCTTTGTTTTATACATTAACTACACTTTAAGTGCTACGTTTATGTGTTTCCCAGGTTGCCCGGTTGCAGGCAGTGGTTGTAGGATGAGGGATGCTCGGCTCAGGTCCAACTGAGACTGTGCCAGATGGTCTAATCTCTCTGAGTGGGTGTGTGAGAGAGGAAGAGAGAGCGTGTGTGTTTGCAATTACAGATCGGGTATATGAGGCTGCCGAGGCTCCCTTTGTGAGGTTTTTTTTTTTTTTTTTCTTGTTATGAGAACTGCTTAAAGTTTTAGGCTTTTAGTGTGGGAATACATTTAGAAAGAAAGGACATCTTGGTGAGAAATCACTTATTCACACAGCTCAACGAGTGTTAAGACTTGATTAGGGTTCCAGGAATATATTTGGGTGTTAGATTTTTACAGTTATTTAATGTGTGCCCCTAATTCTATAAATGGAAAGATTATGAGTTTTCATATGGATGAAACATGGAACAATGCTGGATGTCCACACTGAACATGATCATGTTTTCCAACCTCTGAAGAAATCCATAAATCTGTCTGTAAACAGCTCAACGCGGTGCCTCCTGAAATAAGCATATCTTCTGAAATAATGAGCTCATTGCATAAAGATCTCCTAACTAGTTCATGATGTTGGAGAGGAGGGGGGCCTCAAACACCAAAGTTCTCACATAGCTCTGCCCTCAACTGGCCCTTTCCTCCTCAAATTAGGACACAAAAGACCCTGAAATTACTTTAAAAAAGTATACATATTTTTGACTTCATCACATTCCACAGTCATCTGACAAGTCTGGATAAATGTCATATTGTACGATTTTTAAAGGTCTGTGAGGACCATCTGTTTGAAGTGGATCACAGCCACACCTTCTGGCTGGAATCGTGTGCTCACTGTGGTGATGTCATGACTCTTAACAAGGTGTGTGTTTGTTTTGGAAATGAATGGAGATCAGATCTTCTTTTTAACACTACTTTTCTTTGTTCAAGACAAATTTTTACCAGATACAACAGATCAACAGTTACACAGCGCTGTTGTTTGAAACATGACAACAAGTAAACTTTGTCAGTTTGTTCTGTAGATTAGTAGCCGGCTACTTATATGCCTCATAAAACACTGTGGTCTTAGACGTATCTGTAGGCTAACAGGTAACGTTAGTGAATCCTGATGTCCTGCTCATCTACCAATCAGAGCTAACGTAACCTCACTCTTCATTTTATTGACAGACTCTCAAGTTTGATCAGATCACTGCAGAATAACTGCTGCATGTGGGTTGGAATGAACATTATCACAGATTAGCTCATGTTTTAGCCTTTAGCCCGTGCTCTATCATTCTCCCGTTTATCTAGTCTCCACCATCACTACTAAATTAATCACAGAAATCTTTTTCAGCCGAGAAAAACACAGATCTCTCTTCTCACTACTGAACTTCATCAGCCAGCGTGGTGTTGTCGTAGAGACTTCTGCTGTGAATCAATTCGGTCCTGTCCAGCCAGATCGGAAAACTACGAAACAGCATTTATAAATAACCTGCATTGGTGCTGATAATCTCATTTGAAGTTGTGTATTAGGATCTATGAGTGAGACTTTTTAAGATCACTTAGAAAGTCCTCACAGTCCCTTTAAAGAGACAGCAGCTAAAATGAAGCATTTCTGACAGAGACTGAAATAGGGGTTTTATGAAATGATGTGTGGGGAAAAAATATTTTTATTCAATATATTTATATATAATATATTGTTTGAGCTGTGTCTGTAAATCATGGAATGCTATTATGAGGGGTATCCTAAATTTTTTTTTTTTTTTAAAGTCAGTACCCATTCTTAAAGTACTAGATCCTACAATTATCTTGTGTGACTTAAGGAATTCAACATCTTTCAAAAATAACAATAAAATACAGATTTAGTTTTAAGTCGCTTTCATAGATCATGTTATTTTGTGACATCTTCTAATAATTGCACAAGGGGCATTATGTGTATGTTTTAATTTGTTTAGATATCGTGATCAATTTAAGTTGAACTTCATCCAAACAGTTTTGAGAGAGTGAAGAAACCAGCTTCTACTTTTTGGAAGTCTTCATGTTGGACAAAAACTTGTACACCATCCATTAGCTTTATTGACTTGGTCTTTAAAGACAGAGCCTCTGACATTTTTTTTAAATCTTATTGCAATGCATGTTAAAATTAACATTGTCTGAGAAACAGTTAAAAACAGTCAAATCTGAAGCTCAGTATTTCACACTATCTCTATGTAGGGCATAACTGAAGGGGGCTGCTGGAGTACGCTGTACTGCCAGTCTCATCAAAGACACTTGCCAGTGGGTCTAACAACTTTTCTGGGGGAAAAATATAAGATATACATATTTCTTCTCAAAGAGGCTTTTAGAAAAAACTCTGAGATCTTTGATTTTCCTTTGTTTTTGCCCTTGTGGCAACATCCTGTCTGGGCTCATCGCTCCACTAACCCTCATTCAGAGTCTTTTGAGTGTTGGGGTGATGCCTGAAGTGTCTGTCATTTATACAGAGCTTGAATATGTGTTCCTTATTGCACATATACAGTATAACAGGTATGTTGTGCTGTAAAAAAATCCCATGACCAGTTGGCTCATAAAAAAAATTGGGTCTATTTTTGTGATGATGTCAGATCAGAGGTCTAAAAAAAGACCAACCACACCTCCTTTGTTTGAGACTTCAGTTCCACACAGAACGTGCGTTTGCTCCCGCATATATCGTGCTCCAGCAAGACCAGGCTTGCACCAGAACAAGCATCCGTTTGCCAACTGAGATTTGGGGTTTGATGTAAACCGTTTTGCCCCAAGCTGAAATGGCAGCATGTGTGGGTGGTGTGTGACAAATGACACTTGGAACAGGTCCGACTACATTGCTCTGTTCTCTTCCCCTCGTCTGTGACCTGTCTTCACTCCAGGTTAATGTTTTTTTTAGTGCCTACTGTAGTGCATGAACACAGCAGTTTATTATGTCAAAGGAAGAAAGTGAGAAAATATTTTGTATTTTTTACACTTTATACTGTAAAATGTTTTACAAGCAGCAGGTTTGCTGTAACATATCTTCATCCAGGTTTTATGACCTCATGCATCTACAATGAACCACTGTGCACAGCTATTGCAAGTAAACAAGGTCCTCTTTAAGGACAACTGAGACTTATGTTTATAAAGTATTGAAAGAAATTGGCTGAAACACCAAAGCTGTACCTTTCCATAAAGTCTATCATCTCTTAACCCCTTGCCAGCTTTTCCTTTTTTTTTTTTCACTTGGGGGCTTTTTTTCTGCTCTACATCAGATACAGCTACAGGGTTGAAAGTGGCAGGGTTGAACAGTGAAGCAAATAGTTCAAGCCCTTGTGAACTATTGTTTCTATAAGTAAAAATCAGTAATGGCGTCACTAACAAGAAGACCAAAGAAATTTTGCAAATCAGGCCAGCTGATGAGAACATTTAAAATATGCACTGTGTAAGTAAACTATGGTGAACTGCTGTTGACTTCTATCCATACTGTCCATGTTTCAACTGCTGTTTTAAACTTAATGTACACTGGCATAATTGGGTGAAGGTCTCCAGTTTGCAAGGTCACTCTTTGAACCATAACACCAAGGATGAAATAAAACGAATGCCAATGTTATTAAATCAAGTGAATCACAGTTCTTTGTGACAATATTTCAGGTACTCCAGCAATCAGAAACGTTAACACCTGAAATACATCTGATGAGTCTGTGCTCCGTCTGTGCTCCGTCTCTGCACTGGATCAGATAGGTTTTCATTCAAGTCAATGTGTTAGCTTACGCTGGATGCATTCTGTTGTGGTCCGGCAGGTCGCAGCAAATTTGCAACCATCCTGTAGTTGCTGGATGCCAGAGCTGTGGGGGGTCAATTTGCACTTGAGAAGAATGTGTGGGAAACTACCCAAAAACACGCAGTGACTTTCAAAATAAAACAAACCATCACCAGATCGTATTTAGCTTAACTACAACAACAAACGGACATAATGAGCAGAGCCAGACACGAGTCACCAGGTTTGAGGTTTTGCAGCCCAACATGAATGAAGAGAGGCCTATCATTGGAGTGGGAAGCATGGGAACTCCTCAGTCTCCCATCCGGTGCATTCAAGGTGTCCGCATGCAGACCCTGCCTCCCATAGTTCCTGCATCTTTGGGAAGTTACACCCTCTATGTCGGGCCATATCAAGAGAGAGATTAAACACCCAAGAACTAAATTGAGACCCTAGTTTCAGCAGTCCAAAAGCACATAGTTCTCAAAAAATCCCTTGTTCCTGTTGTTGAAATCACTAATTGTGAGAGAAGGTTTATTTGGACAGTCCTGATGACATTTCTGCTTCCACTGACTTTTCATAGCGTAAATCATAGTGTGACCATTCTAAATCTAAAAGGATAGTGCGCTCACCAGTTGAACCACTTCCATTATGACCTTTAGAAATACACTCTGCTTTGATCTCTGACCTGCTTGACCAGCAGCTTCGACATCTGAAGGCTAATTAAGTTGTACATACGGTATGTTTGTAGCAGCACGGAGCACAGCCTGTAAGCTTCGACCATCAAATCAACAAATGGACTTTGATGCATGATCTCTCATTAACTAATCACTCACTTTTATATCATTTCATCTACTTGGTTGCTTAATAAACTGCCTTTATGAATAGTCCATGCCTGATTGTTTCATGATGTGCTGTCAGTGGTAGAGGGCGACCCTTAGAATTTATAAATCTTGTGAGTAAAACCCAGGTTAACTGCCCTGCGAAAGCTTTGGGTCTTGGCTTCATACTGCTTGTTAGATTGATTAATATTTCTCCCTGGCTTTGCTTCATGTTTAAAAAAAAGTCTTGCTAACCAAAAAAGGCAATTTCCCCATGTTAGTGGTCCAAAATAGCAGCACAAGGTAATGGACTGAAAAGTGACACTTCAAAAGCCCAGAAGTCCCATAATGTGATGTCAGCCTGCATGCTGCACTGACCAGAAGTGGAGGTGGGAGAGGAAAAATATTACCAGTGGTGATATCAGCCTCTCTGTTACTATTCTTATTTATGTTTTTAGCTCTGGCTTTAACATATTCTTGACGTCAGTTTTAGCAAATGAATCAAGTGCAGACACGGCAACATCTGAGCACCAACCAAAGAAAAAGAAGATAAAGGAAATGCTTGGCTTGATTAATAATTTCTACTGTTGGAATACTAAAACTTAAAACAGCCTTTAATTCATCTACAAAAGAAACACATGAGTAATGTCCTCCAATTTGAAAAAGAAATAATCCTTAAATACTTTAAACAGAGAATAGTATTTATTTTAAAATACCAACCTCTACATCAATACTCATGTGGAATATTATTAAATTGCAGGGTGTATTACACCTACTCACTACTCTTCAGACCAAAAGATACCAGCGTTGTATCAGCAGGGACAGAGGAAGTGTGTATTTGGAGTTGTGTGCGTGTACAACACAGTGTTGGCAAGCCAATTAATTTGTTTATGAGTGTGCTCGGCAGGCTATGTGACCTCAGTGCCAACGAGAGTTAGAGAGCATTTAGCGAGCTGATAGCCTCCAAATTACAAGTGGATAGATAGATAGATAGATAGATAGATAGATAGATAGATAGATAGATAGATAGATAGATAGATAGATAGATAGATAGATAGATAGATAGATAGACTATTGAACTTGACATATTTATTCTCAAAGAATTCAAAATGAATGCTGGAAAACCTCATCAATCCCACACTGTTGGGATAATGAGTAAGTTATGTCTCTAACTGGCCTCAGCTTTGGGTGTTTAGTTGGAGCTGGTTGCTGATTTGCTGCTGTTGTCTTTTAAAAGGAAGCCCACATGGTAAGACCTTATGTCCACCAAAAAGTAACACAGTGATAATAATAATAATAATATTAACAGTTTTTAATTTTTAACTCTCTGGGTCAGCACTTTTTTTTTTTTTTTTCAGTTGTATAATATGGAGAAACGTCCAGACCCAGTATACCATTCGGCCCTAAGATACATCACTGGTGACATTAATTGATTATTTTATTGAATGTATCTACAAGCCACAATCAAACTTGTTTAAGTGACTGATTAATTCTTGAAGTTCCAAGATTAAAGCTTAAATTGGAGACACATCTTTCAGCTTTTCTGCAGCCCACAGCTGGAATACTATACATCCATCCAACCAGCCCCTGTCCCTGGCCACTTCCACCAGCTCCTCTGGGAGGATGAATACAACACAGCAGACACTAAAACTAAGTTCAGTTATTAACAGTTTCAAAACATGATGAATAACCACTATTTGCATTTGTTTCTTTCTTTCTCCTTGCTTATTTCTTATCTTGTATTTACTGTTTTAATGCTCTCACGACATCACTGTAAATGAGAGCATGCTGTCAGTGGCCTCTCAAGATTAAATAAAGGCTGAATGAATGAATGAGGGTGACCTAATGAACAGTGTAAATCTCCTGAATGTAGGAGTTTGTTGTGACATTAAAAACATCCAAAATGAAAAACAGCACAAGGACACAAACAAACACAAAAATCAAAGTTTACTTCCTGCGTGTCCTCCTCAGCACTTTAAATAGAACACTTATTGTGGGCATGATGGATGTTTTTCAGAGTTAAAGGGGTACACATCTCTTTAAACATTTCCTCAGACTAATAAGAGGCATGATAGAGACCAGATATTATTTTAAAAGAGTCAGTCCTCTGCAGTAATAAATAAATTAACCTTAGTTCCAGCTGGGACTGAGAACATGAGGAACCCATAAAATGTTGATACACACATGCACATGTAATACCATTTAATGCATTTATCAATATTAATGCCTGACTTGCAGCATTAGTTTCAGTCCACAGCCCCAGGAGCTGGAAAAGTGTTAAACATTTGTTATTAAAATATAACTGAGTGGGACTAAAACGGGGAAAAACAACTTTTTGAAACTCCACCAGACCAATACCAAAACCCGACAGAGTGACGCTTGGGAAGATCACAACTTTTTGAATGGCATGCAAGCCACTGTCGGCCATGGGACGGTAGATAATTGACAGCGTTTCTATGGGGGTGTGATGGATTGCCTGATTAGGCATCCTGGCAGAGGCACGCCTCACAGATGGCAAATTGAACAGTAGACAGATGCCCCAGGCCCCCCTCCCACCCTCTTACCCGCTGAACAAACCAGTACCCCTACGGCCTCTCTGCGTCCTACCGAGTGTTGACCTCGTCCCTCCTCTCCTTCTCACTCTTCACTGGCTTCTATTCAGTGAGGGTGTATTTTGGAAGGATTCTGGCTCAAGGTTTGGCTCTCTTTCATTTCCTTAATCAGATTCTGATTATGGAGACAGAAACTGAAGTTGAGGTACAAGATTTTAAGAGTTGCTCACATTCTGGCTTGTAATCTGGGGTGTATTACTGTATATACTGTATATATATATATATATATATATATATATATATATATATATATATATATATATATATATATATATATATATATATATATATATATATATATATATATATTACATAGTTTGATATGTGGTGATTCATGTAGTTGTTATTTGAGTTGTGTTTGGGGCATGTAAAAAGGTTTATTTAGTCCTGTAGTCCGGGTTCTGCTGTTTAATTTGATGTGCAACATCACTATTATTTTTCATGATTAGTGCATTATTTCACAGTGTGTTGGCCAAGTGACGTCAGAATCCCCCAAATGGGGGACCCTCAGGTCCAAAGGGTTTAGATTTCCTTTCACAAGCAGCTTTTAATACTGCAAGGTACAATCTGCCATTTCTTGATCCATCATGTCACGCTGAAGAGCACCAATATCTGTTTTAAGTACTAATGGGTGTCAGTTCAGTGATACACTGGATCTAATCCACTTTCATAGTTTGAGCCCAAAAGTGATTATTTTTCTTTTCTTTCTTTTTTTTTTTTTTATTTCAATAAACAAGGCTTAAATCTGTTCACATGACAGTTACATGGTGCAGATGTGTTGAAAGAATAAATACAATTTGTAAAAGTTCCAGGACAATGAAAACAGTATTCAGCTGACTTTTTTTTTTCAAATCTATTTTTTTATATGTTGAACTTAAACCAAGATATCAGTTGAGATACCTGCCAGGTTTTACCGACGACGGTTACACCTGTTTTTGCTGTCCATACCTTTGGAGAGCAAAACATTCCTTTATGCTGAAAATCCAAACATTTTTATGAAGAATCAATAAGCAGAGCAAAGCAAACACATTCTCAATCAAAGCTGAGTTTTTAAGCCTCGCACTGTTTCCAGAGTTTCTGATCAGACTCTGAACAGTGGTTGGCTGAAAGCCCCAAACTGGTTTCTTTTGCTGGCTGTACAGTCATCACACCAGAGATGATTTGGCTTCTAAAGCTGCCCCCTACATATTAACACAAAGATAGTATTATAGATTTGAGCCAGATGAACAGCATAAAACTTCTTATCAGGAGTGGAATTGTGACATTGCTATGGACCCTGACTATGCCATTGCTTCACTGAAAGCAGCTGACATTTTTTTTTATTATTGGAAAGCCAGCTATCTTTCAGATAAGCTACTTTGTTTAGTTCACAAATGGAAAGAAATGATCAAAAATGGCCAACACAAATCCTCTGAACTCAATGTGACAGCCTGAAATTGCTTGTTTGCCACAGAATCAAAGATATTCAGTTAACAATGTTGTAAAATAAAAGAGAGGGAGGAAAAAATGGAGTCAGCCTTTAAAGGCTGAAACAAGAAAGCGTTTGGTGTTTGTTTGATGAACTCACTTCTAAAGATGAATAACCAATGAATGAATTAATTGTGTCATTACTTTTTGAAGTATTGGAGTCATCTTTCTGTTTGTTTCTGTCTGATAGAAAAATGTTGCATTCCTGTCATCTGGCAGTGTCTTGTCTCCAGAGGACTTGAAATGTTTCTCGTCTGATGACTTGACTAGGATGAAGCGAAGGGATTTTCAAACATGATGTGTGCATGTGTAATGCCTGTGCTTCATTCTGTGTGTGTGTGTGTGTGTGTGTGTGTGTGTGCGTGTTTGTACAGCACAGAGGGAGCTTGTAACCACGGCCAGCGCATCATTAATACCGTCTCCTGCAGATGTACCATCATTCTTGACAAATCACCAGAGCCTGCCATCGGGAACATTACAATCCCCTCTACACGGCAGAAGTACACATGTACCATGAAAGGGAACACAAGTTTTCTCTCTTTACGATGGTGGAAGCTTCGAGGTGAAGGGCTCTGGGGTCTCAGTGTGGGCTAAGTACTTACAGAAAGAAAGTAGGCCTGCCCTCTAATGCGCAGCTAATCAAGCTTTGATGCTTTCTCTCGCCTTGTACGTCCATGCCTTTCGTCCATCTCCAGCCTGGAAATGCCCCGCCTGTTCATCCAATTACCCCCAAGCATGTCTTTGTTTTATCTCGCTTGACTTCCTGTGTGTTCTTTAACTCTTTTTTTCCAGTAAAGGCCAGCATTCCAGCCAGTAAGTGGCCTTCCTCCTTGTACGAGTTGTGAGCATCTGTATTAGCGCTTCTTCACTAATGGTTTTTACCTATGTGTGTGTGTAACTTTCCCCGCCTCGCCGCCTCGCCGCTGGAGCCCCATCGCTCCACTGGTTTGGAAAGCGTCTGTTATATTCAGTCCACGGAGCAATCGTGGGATGCAGATGGAGCCGAGGCTTGTCAAAGTCTACGACTCCCTGCGAGTGCCCTTTGCAAATGCCACAGACAGTGACGGGTAGGAGGGACCCACAGCTCCATCTCCATCTCCATCAGCATGCATGACCAACCCAGGCGCGAGTGTGTCAAGTGTTAAACTCACGGTGAAATGAGCTTTGTAATCCAATGATATCTTGTCAGCTCAAATCTGCTGCTCGAGACGTGAAGTGCAGTGGGTTCTTTTTTCTTTGGAGAGAATACCCAGCAAACAGCGATTCATTTCACAGGCTTGATAAAAGAGGGTAATACCTCTGGATAAAAGAATAAATAAGCCTCACAGGGGCATGTACTGGTACATGCTTGGACAAAAACCAACACACATGTAATGCAAAGCCAGACAAAATACAGGCAGCAAACAAAACACACACCTTCACTCCTGTAGTCATGTGGTCCAGTTTAGTTTGGTGATTTGCACCTTTACACTACTTCTTTAGTATTTTGCATACTTCATAATGCTGTCATTTTCAGTAAAAGTTGTCTTATTGGGGTACTGGGATAATCTGGTTTCTAGGTTGCCCGCCCCAAGAGGATAACCCTGAAGCAGGCAGCCTGGGTTCTAATCCACCCTACAGCACCTTTCCTACACCTACTTCACCCTGCTCCCTGCTCCCTGCACCGTGCAGGGCCCTTCCTTCCTCATATTAGGACACAAAAGACCCTGAAATTACTTTAAAAAAGTATACATATTTTAGACTTCATCACATTCCACAGTCATCTGACAATTCTGGATAAATGTCATATTGTACGATTTTTAAAGGGTCTGTGAGGACTCTCTGTTTGAAGTGGATCACAGCCACACCTTCTGGCTGGAATCGTGCGCACACTGTGGTGATGTCATGACTCTTAACAAGGTGTGTGTTTGTTTTTGAAATGAATGGAAATCAGATCTTCTTTTTAACACTACTTTTCTTTACTCAAGACAACTTTTTACCAGATACAATGTGATGAGGTAATGTATTTATCAACAGTTACAGCGCTGTTGTTTGAAACGTGACAACAAGTAAACTTTGTCAGTTTGTACTGGAGTTAAGTAGACGAATATATTTGGTGTTGCTCACAGCCCGGTGCTCTGAGACGTATCCGTAGGCTAATATGTAAAGTTAGCTAATCCTTCTGTCCTGCTCATCTACCAATCAGAGCTAACGTAACCTCACTCTTCATTTTATTGACAGACTCTCAAGTTTGATCAGATCACTGCAGAATAACTGCTGCATGTGGTTTGGAATGAACATTAGCACAAACAGATTAGCTTGTGGTTTAGCCTTTAGCTCATGATGTAGCCTTTAGTTTGTTCTCTATCAGTCTCCTGTCAAGCTTTCTGCTCTTCTGTTCCATTTTGTTCTGTCTGTCAGTTTAACTCCAGTGTCCACCATCACTACTAAACAACATTTGAATATTTCACATACTACAGATTTGCCTCATCTTCACATACCACATACTGCGTTTTGGACAAATCTGTATTTACTGTTAGTTTGGTAAGTGATTTTAAAACACAGCCACAGACTCACAGTGCAAAACAAAAACAAAAACACATCCATGCTTGGATGGACTAATCCTCAGTCTGATTTTCAGTTTCAGTTAGTCCCTTGTGTGTGTTCATACACCCTCCTCACTGTGAATGAACAGGGCACAGGTGGGAAAGACACAGGTGGGTCTGAATGAGCTCACACACACATGTACACACACATGATGTAAAGTCTGGAAGGTGCTCCAGTCCATCTGCCATCATACGTTCATGAGTAGATAATATGTGTGTGTGTGTGTGTGTGTGTGCTTGTGTGTGTTCCTCCCCCATTCCTTTCTCCTCTCTTTTACTAATCCTCCCACTCATTCACACCCACACACACTCACTCTTCCTCGCTCTGCTTCTCTTCTTCCTCTCTTTCACTCCCTCCGTCCTTCCTTTCTTTGAAACCCTATCTCCTCTGCTAACTTTGAAGGATGCTCTCTCTCTCTCTCTTTGTTTTCTCCTCCGTCTGTTTTGCCCTCCCTCCCTCTCTCCTGTTTATATTTGTGATGCCAGGATCGATCAGTAGGTTAATCCTAATACTGGTTGAGAGCTGTTGGCTCCAGTGTCAGTACACACACACACACACACACACATACACACACACACACATACACACACACACACACACACACACACACACACACACACACACACACCCAGAGCTCACACTGAGAGCAGTGATGCTGATTTTAAAGTAAAAGAAAAAAAACAAAACTCTGCTGTAAGTGAGCTTTTTGGGATCATGGTCAGCTTGTAGCTGCTTATGCTCAGTGTGTGTGTGTATGTATGTGTGTGTGTGTGTGTGTGTGTGTGTGTGTGTGTGTGTGTGTGTGTGTGTGTGTGTGTGTGTGTGTGTGTGTGTATATTCTAATCCAGTAGTCTTTTCAGGTGTTTGGTTTCTCTCTGTCATCACTTCTTTTTAACGTTCTCTGAATTAAACACTTCCACATACAGACGTTTCTTCATTTAGCTTTTTAAGGCATCTGAGGTCAAACTCAAAGCGTGGTTTTCTTGCCCTGTCATGCTCGACCTTGTTCTTCATATTTTTGCATTAGAGAGAGGTGAGGTTGTGGATATGAGTGTTAATCTAAGTGTATTCAAACTGAGTGAGTCACAGGAAATCACTGAGCTACTTTTATCCCCAAACTTATCAACATATTTTTCTTTAATCCTCTTAGATATGCCTGATAATGCCTGTTATTGTTGGAGTTCTCTTGTGCAGTGAGTGGAAACCCCAAAAATAAAACAGTTTGACCATGTCTTCACTGAGTCAGGTTTATTCTAAGTTTTGGTCATTCATCTCGCTTTTCTTCATTTAAGAGTTTTAAAATAGGGTTGTATGAGACAGTTTCGCTAATTTAGCCAATGATATTAAGCAACTTTTAGGACAGCCAAAAGCTACTTTCCTTGCCGAGCAGTTGGCAACACTGGTCTAAAACGCTTGTAGTGCATTAAAGGAGCAGTGCCAAAGCAAATGTGATTTCTAAATGTATAGCACATTTAAACAAAGAATAGCATTTGTGACAGACTTTCTTGAATCTAGTAGGACTTTTAAACGACTCTAGTAAGACTTTCTTAAATGTTTGAAATGTTGAACTCCACCTAACTTTGGTTGAGGTGATGTAAAGAAAAGAGCCAAAGCTGAGGCAGGCTTTTTGCCCCATCCCTGACAGCTACAGTATGCCTGCATGTCATTAGCTGTGCCTCTGATTGTGCGAACTCATTGTTTTTATATCTTAACTCTAAACTTTTGAGTTATATGAAAAGTTGATTTTTATTCCAGGCTGTGAACTAGTGATGAGAAGTTTTCAGAGAGATGATTCTTTTGCCATGGCTCCCAAAGAAGAACCGGCCTCCAAATTCAGTATTATTTGTAGCCTCATAGTTATGACTAACCTGACCAATTTAATTATTTATGTATTAATAAACCCTTTTGCATTCAGTGTTTTGTATTCAGAGCCTCATAGTTGTCTCACGTTGTGCATGTTGTCCTGAAAGAGCCCAAGCTGACCAGGATCCCCTGTGGAAAATGAACTCTCCATTTACAAGTACCGTATTGCTCTGCTACCCCCCCCCCCCCCCCCCCCCCCCTTCTCTCCCTCTATTTCCCTCTTGCTCACTTGTCATCCCACGAAACCTCCTACAGTGACAGGCTGGTTCTGGGAACCTTTAAAAAGTTTTTTTTACCCCCCCGCTTGGTGGTTGTGACATTATTTTCCCAACTCTCTGTCCACTTCACAGAGTGTGCTCATCCCTGTAGATGTGCGCACTCAAGTGTTTGTGTGTTTGTGAGCATTGGGAAACTCTGCTATGCGTGATGCAGAGAGCAGAGAGAAGAGGAGAGTTGTGAACACTCAAACATCCATTGCAACAAGATTGTTTCTTCATATTCATATTCAGCATCACCTTATATTTGCATTAATATGTTATATCATTCAACTCCTTAAAAACAGAACTATTTCTAAACACAGGATGAAAACTGCAAATAAAATCTTTGTTTCTCACAGGATACATTTTTTCAACATAAAGCGCCACCCTGAAACAGTTTCCTGAAATAACTGCTAACAGAGAACTTTTCAACCTCTGCTTGAAAACAAGCCATCATGGGCTCCTTATATGCCTCTTAATCGATGGTTGGGAATAAGGATTGCCAGTTTATCATTTAGCATATAATTGTAAACTTCAATAAAATTGAGGGAATTTGTATCAAAGTTTTCTTTAAAGACATTTCAATTCGTATACTCACTGGTAATTTATTCTCAGGGTGTCACAAATATTCCAGTATCGTATGATGCATTTAATAACACCTCACCTATGACAGAGAGGGATGCTGCATGATGATTGCATGATGATGCCATTTAGCTCGCTGCCCTTAATCTCACTTATTATTATGAAAACTTGCCTATCTAAATCATAGACTGATTAAAACATAGACATAGTTACCATCTGGTTTCTAAGTGGCAGGAGGTAAATTTAGCTCAAAATCAACGTCCATCATTTTAAGAAACAGGTAAAGAGCTGGAGCTAAAACAAGCTAATTTGCACACTTGACCTCTAATTCTGTAATTTTTTGCATTACTTCCAGCTTCAATATTATCTAAACACATGTGTCATTAAAAAAAACTGAACATGAAAAAACATGCCAAAAAGAGCAGAACTTTTTTCACTGAAAAAAAAGAAAAAAAAAAAGCCTGAAATCTGAGCAAGTGCTGGTCTCTTATATATATATATATATATATATATATATATATATATATATATATATATATATATATATATATATATATATATATATTTCAGACCTCATTTTAGTTTTTTTGACATGTTTCTGGCCTTTTTTAAGTCTGCAGCCATGAAAAATTTTTGTAATTCCAACATATGTGTAAATGGGACTCCTGGCTTTTGGAGACAGCCTCAAGTGGACACTTGAGCTGCAGTGTTTTGCACTTCAGCATTGGCCTCATTTGAAACATCTGAGGCTGCTGCCTGATACAAATCCAAGCTATTAGACAACACTTTCCCCTGTTTTCCTAAAACAAATGTTGTTTGTTGAAGTGATGTGAATTTTTGTCAGTTGTTGCTTAAAGAGAGAAAGCCACCAAAGTTCAGAGAAAGAGACAAGTTGTGAGGTGATTGTCCTGCTGAGAAACAGTGCTATTTGTGTCAGTTTAAAGACCAGTGAAATTATCTCCAGGAATGCTCTTCAGAGAGAAACAGTCTGTGTGCAGTCAGAACTTCTTTTGAGTTTTCGTATGCTACCGCCCACTCAGTTTACCACATTTTCATACTGTATCATGAGTCTCTAAAGACTTAGGTGGAAGACCAGCCAATAACCACTGGTTATTTTTTGCTCTTTCGCCTGGTGAAATCTTCATACAGCTTTCTGTCTTTCCGCGCTCTTTTTCTTTCTTACTTTCATCTGGTGGCTCCATGGAATTGATTTCTACCCGCCTGTCTGCTGCCTTTGTGAGCAACGGAGAGGGAGAAAGAGTGAGATGGAAGGCCCTATTTTTCCTTCAAGGAGGGTTTCACACTCCTCCCTCGAAGGAGGCTTTTCGTGCTCACCCCTTTCGGTTTTTGGACAAGATCAGAGAGAATATGTGGGCACGAATGCATCAGGTTCGGTCTGGCTTTTTTGGCTGGAGGATGCTGAGGAGACGGGTAGCCTTCAACCCACAGAATCAATTCACCAGCAGAAAACTTCACCGTACTAAATGATAACACACCTTGAGAGGCTTGGCCTCTGACACGGGAGAAAAATAACAGCGGGAGAGAACTGTCGTGGGAGATATAAACATATTTTTGTCAGCAAGCCCAAAGTTGTCTCTATCGTCTTGTGTAGGCAAACTGTACCTTTGGGGGCACAACAATTTTTTCCCCCTGTTCTCGTCTTATGAAGATAAAACTGTCTAGCTTTGTCTACTGTAATGTTGTTCTGAGCTTGAACCAGAGCTAACAGAATCCTACTGTCTACCTGAGGCATTCTTCTGTCTCTCCTATAAAACACGTCTGTCAAAGTTTAGCCTAATAGCTATGTCTCTTATAAATCATTATCCAACCCTGTTTTAGCCTTTTCGCTGAGGAGGCAGACTGCTGATGTTATGACTTCTGCCCTTCTTGACAATGTGAACAGCACACTCTACTTGGACCAAAGCTCTGTACCTGGTGCAATATACCCACAGTAAGGAAGAAGAATTGGTCAGCACAGAGCCCTGTCTCAAATCCATTCTGCACCCCTGCTCTAATCCAAATCTTATTACCTATGCCCTTGTGGCTGAAGTGCAGCCAACTGTTGTTTCTAGCTTCTAAAACATCTTGTACAAAGGCAGCCCATGCCATCCTTGAGGTATACTGTTATAATGCTGTATTATAACCTTTGACATCTCATACAAAAGTGAACAGTAATGCTCAGCTGATGTTATGGGGTGACTTACCTTTGGCTTTAGCCCTGTTTCCACCAAGATGGTCCGTCTGGTTCGTGTCGGCACAGCATGCATTTTATGGTGTTTCCTTTGACTAAAACAGGGAACAAGATTCCAAGTTACCAACCCGAACCGCCCCCCTTTTTGGTACTTTTCTGTTGGAGTACCAGTACAGAGCAACTGTAATATTTTGTTTATTTTACAGTTGAATTTTACTGTTGTAGGATAGAGGATGGAGGAGAGTGGAGGGAAATTTTGTTGGAGCATTTGGAAATGATTTATGAAAGCAACATTTCATCTTTCCACTGGCAGACAACCCTGAATCAAAAATCACTCACTGATTGAACCATGAATCTTTGGCACTAGGAACTAATATCAATGGTCAAATGGTGGATACAAGTTTATTATTTAAAGGACTCCAAGCAGTATCCATGGAATACTAAATAACGTAAAAGCACAGTTTATCAACCCATTTGGTCATCAAAGTAATTTCTCCACAGCTGCAGCCTCAGAGTGACCTGATGCTTCTTCTGAACATCTCCATATGTCCATTTAAAAATGTCTTTCATCAAGCTAGAGGCAATTGAATTAGCAGATCATCTCTCTGGAAGCAGATAATCCTCAGTTCTCAGTGGTGGACTCCATCACCCTGTGAGGATCCACCCTGGTGACTGAATGCATTTGCACAGCCTCTTGTCATGGAAAGAGATGCATGCTGTGCCCCCTCCTGTCTAATCTCTTTGCTGTTGAAAATGCAGCAATTCATCTATGTCAAGGAGATTTATTTAGGACATGCAAGTTCTGAGCCTTAGTAGATTCAAAGGTTGGAGAGGGGGGTCTGCAAATTTTGATTTGTTTGGACAGTTTTGGCTGGAAGGTTGATGGAGAATATCTTCAACATGGGGTAAATTCAAAGACATAACATGTTCTGAAAAAGTGATTCCAGCATAGTCTTACTCAGAAAAGAGGCTCTGAAATATCTGCAGAGGATACCAAAAACAATTTCCTTACAGGTTTGAGGTGAATATTAAGTAAAGTCAGTTACTGAGTTCATTCATTGTATTAACACAACAGGTGTTCAGATTTATTTCACAGCTGAGGGAAAATTTTGATCCTGATTGGTCAACACTCCAAAACGAACAGCACCATGCTGATGAAAACAGTTAATCACCGACTCCAGCAGACAGTTCACCAAAAGAAGGCTTGAAAACAAGCTTTTATCAATTGAAAAAAAAACAAAAAACAAAACATAAAACCAATATAATAAATCCTTTATTAATAACCAGGTAATGAGTGTGAAAATATATCGTAAGCAGGGTTGTTCCAGCAGAGGAACCCCCTCAGGGTGAGACTGAACTGCTCTGCCTGGTGTCTGGCTCACTCTGCTTAACAGAAAAACCCATTTACTCCTTACCCATGAACCACTGAGCAGAAATATAATCATCCATAATTATAATATAACATCAAACATAATTAGTGGTGTCAAATGTAAGGTTTAGCTTTCGAATGTTGCTTTTATTTTGAAGGCAATGTATATTTTGACATTTAAACTCAACTGTAATACATAATACTGTAATATAAAAATACTGCTGTAAGTATTTTTGTGCTCCAATGTTCTTTTGATTTTTTTTTACATTTCTGCATCTTGTATTTCAGACGTGTGCTTATTCTCAGTTCTGTGCTTGTAGCCAGAGTGTTTGCTGCTGTTTGCTGTTTTCCTTCATGTGTGACTTGATTTCTTTTGGGAGAGAAACCTCTATTAGGTGTAGGCCAGAAAGAGCTGATAGTGCAATCCCGTCTTCAAGAGGTCTCACCTTGTTTGACGTTTTAAATGCTGCTTTTAACTGAAGCGTACTCATGCATCTTTACTTTGGGCATTTTTTTTCTTTAACCCCCCCAACCCACACACACACACGCACAGGATTGCTTTGACTCCATGGTGCTCTGTTTGCAGTTTTCTTTCACGTCACTTCTGCTGTGATTCATTTTAAAAACTTTGTAAATGACAGAAGAGTGAGGGGAGAGAGGAGACGTGATGGTGGGTGAGAGGAATAATTATTGCCATGACATTTACAACAATTAGAGAGAGGAGTTTGCATGTTTTTCCTCAAGAAATTAAAGAGTGACTCAGCAACATTCAGGGTAAAATATTTTATGGTTTATTTCAACATAAATTTACATTGAAACAACAAAATTCTATTTATGGCTGCAACTCTCTGGACTCTCCTTCATTTCCTGTTCAACAGCAGTCTCTGGATCTTGTTTTCCCTCCTGAGCCCTTCTTGTGATCCAAACTAGCTGTGTTTACAAACTTTTTTTCAGTTCCAGAGTCTTGATGTTGATTTGAGAGAGGTCACACTCCTGTCTGCCATCCAGGAGAGACTTGCGTGCGGCTCCCTTTCAAGCTGAACCTGCAGATGAGGCTTCAGAAACTTCTTACAACCAGAAATCATTTTGGGTATCAAAGGAAGCACTAATGTCATAAACCAACACTTCTATGAGGAATGAAATGTACACACACTAATATGTAACAAATCATGAAATATTTCATCCTGAATGTTGGGTCACCCTTTATGTTCTTGCTGTCTCTGTTTCACAGCTGTTGTTGAAACAGTGTTGAGACGACATAAACTTAAACCCATCACATATGAACGAGAGCTTCCTTCAGTTTTTGGAGAAACTGTGTCAACAAGTCGGTGATGAAGCTTTCAATAACACAACTATTTCCATCCAGCAGTCGTTTCCTCATCAGTGCCATTGGTTTGACTTTGGTCCTGAACTTCCTGCACCCTGCCAAGCTAGTAGAGGGACTCTGTGATTCCCTCTCAAAGTCATTGTGGTGAATTTGGGAGGTGGAAGATTTACTGAGGCCGAGCAGGCCAGTGATGGAGATAGCTGTGATTGCCTGGTTTTGTTGCCTTCTGCCTTGGTTCACCGCCAGCTTTGTGGTTTGACTTCCAATCGACTTCAGCTCCAGATGTTCACAGCTATATGCCTGGTGTGTTTGTGTTTGTGTGTGTGTGTGTGTGTGTGTGTGTGTGAGTGGGGATTTTTTTGGCTTGAGATGGGTGGGTGTGTCCATATACATATGTGTAGAAGGGCTGTCGTTTCTGCAAATGTTTTTTTTTTTTTTTTTTTTTTTTTTTGGTTTGACTTTTTGTTATTTTCATTTGCTGGTAATAATCTCTGAGTGATGAAACAGACTATTTATCAAACTGCATGAAGGGGTTTTACAGAAAGTATGTGCAAAAAGGATCAGTAAACTAAAGATGGTAGATTCAGGTACAACCCCTGGAGTTTTTATAAACAAAAATTATATGCAGACAAAAAAAAGAGAAACAGAACAAAACAAAACAAAACCCATCTCTCTCTCGCTTTCATCAAATAAAATCAGCTCATTTCTCAGCTTTGCATTCTTCATCCGTACATAGGTAACTTACACCTGAATGAAACCAGCTTGCAGTTTGTCTCTGGGGACCATGAGAGGGTGTTATGGAAGTGCACCAAGGTAAATCAGAAACAGAGGAAACAGGCTGAGGGGAAAGACTGCACAGTAAAACAAACCGACTCCCAGGAGCATTGAACACCATGACTTGATGTGTTATCATGTCTGCTCCTCCACTCCTGCCTGTCCTGTGATGACGCTGTGGGCCATGAGCACTGAACAGGAGACATGCCTGTGGTAAAGAAAGCTCCCCGAGCCAATACATGACGTTCTATAATAACCATTCAAAGCAAATATGGCTAATTTTGCATGTGTTTTCTTCTTGTGACAGAGCGAAGGCCAGCGACAAAATGCATCCCTACCTAACTTTGTTCTCTTACCAATTAGCAAACAGATTTAAGCTAATTGACTAAAATCACTCCCAGTTTCACAGCAACTGAGCCAATTACTGGTTAAATACACTGGAATGATGAGTAGCCTCTGAATTGCGAACTCATTTCCTGAAAAAGACTTAATTACTTAAGAATGCACTAATTTCTCTCTCCTTTTGGCTTACTCTCCACTTAGAGGATAGAAGCTCGTTTGCTTTCTCCTTTAGGATTTATTCTCGTTTGTGACAAACGACCTCAAAGAACAAACACGGATACATTTTGGGGGATTTTAAGCCAAATGCTTTAATGGACCAAACCATGCTGTGATGTTGAGCTCTACATTAAGCACATGACTTCATAAAAGAGGGACTTATGTGAACACATATCTCAGTCATCTTAAAGGTGGAATCACTTTTTACATCATTATTGTTCACTCAAATAAACCAGTGGAAAAAAAGTAGATACGCAGATTATTGAAACAGTTTAATTCTGCTTTAAAGATGAAAGTTTGTAAGAACTGATTGCTGATCTTGCAGAAATGAAATATGAATTCCTTCTGGCTGCAGTCTGTGTGATACACATTTGCACATCACCAAAACGTTGTTTCTCATAAACGCCTCGTCATCTTGTTTTTGCAACTTCTTTGTGACTCATGGTGAGATGTCCTGTGTGCGTGACTGATGTACTTCAACAAGGAGCATTATCAAGACCTGCTCTTTTTGTAGTGTCTTAAAATGACATTTGTTCTGAACTACCACAATATAAATATTGATTGATAGATTGGAGGATTGGTACGGTGACTTCAGAAGTTTAATTGTTATGATTGAAGACTGCTGAATATTAATAATGAAAAAAAAGGGCAATCAGAAGTGTCAGCCGACTGTATACTGTTTATGTCACTGTTGTCATTGGCTGGGATCCAAACAATTTTTGCCATGACGACCAGTAAGACTTTCATTTCAATTAAAAAAGTCTCTCTTCTAGATATCTGCCTTAATCCACAACTTAAAATGATATTATCGGCACCAATACAGGTTATTTTCTCAATTATATTTTTTAGCTTCCTGATTGGGTCAGACGGGACTGAATTGATTTACAGCTGAAGCGGCAGTTGAAGTCTCTATGACGACACCACGCTGACTGATTAAGTTCATTAGTAAGAAGAGAGATCTGTGTTTTTCTGAGAGTGACAGAGCACAGATTAAAGGCTAAACCAAAAACTAAAGGCTAAACCACAAGCTAAAGGCTAAAACATGGGCTAAAGGCAGAACCACGATCTGAACTGTTTGTGATAATATTCATTCCAGCCCACATGCAGCAGTTATTCTGCAGTGATCTGATCAAACTTGAGAGTCTGTCAATAAAATGAAGAGTGAGGTTACGTTAGCTCTGATTGGTAGATGAGCAGGACATAAGGATTCACTAACATTACACATGTTTCAAACAACAGCTCTGTGTAATCGTTGATAAATACTTTACCTCGTCACATTGTATCTGGTAAAAAGTTGTCTTGAACAAAGAAAAGTAGTGTTAAAAAGAAGATCTGATCTCCATTCATTTCCAAAACAAACACGCACATTGTTAAGAGTCATGACATCATGACAGTGTGAGCACAATTCCAGACAAAAGGTGTCGCTGTGATCCACTTCAAACAGACAGTCCTCACAGCCTCTTAAATTTAGAGGTAGAACAAAAGGAAGTATGAGGAGATAGTTCTTAAATAAATACATTACTTCACACTCTGGGTATGGATAATAAAGTCTATATAAATGAGTGCAGAATCACAATGATAGCGCAAGGGGGAAAGCGCATTGTGAAAACAGATCCTGTGTGACAAGCGTATGGATTTTTTATTTTATTATTTTTTTTTTTTAATGTGTATAAAATTTGCTGCAAGGCAAACAGAGTCCATGGAGGACACCATGAACTCCCTGAAATGTGGCATTCATGTAAATCTTATGAATAAAATATATAAGTGTATAAATATTGAGGCATAAAATGAATATAAGAGCATTATCCAAGTCACTGTGTTAGCTAAACACTAAAATAGAGCAGTTTACAGTGGCTCACACTAGTTTACACCCTGAAAGTCAACTAAGTTCAAACATCATCTCATCAAAGGGAGAAAAACAGTATGCAGAAGACGCTGTGCGTTTATTTTACACATGGCATAAAGGCTGGATCAAGTCTTATTCTCTGAAGAGGGATTCGCCAGTTTCACTTTTCTTCTGGTGATGAACTGAAACGTGAAGCTTCATTCAGAGCTTATGAAACATTGTAGGTCAGTTCTTCAGGACAGAAAAACAATATCAAAACACACAGTCACTGCTTCAGCGTAAAGTCCAGGAAAGAGGCAGATGTACTCTTAAAAACTAAAAGTAGATATAATAAAGTGGGTTGTCTATACTCTGAGTTAAGTGACTCCTATTGCAACCAGCTTATCACAAACTCAAGGCTTATGGTATTAAGAATTATTATTATTAATAGTATTAATAAATATTATTATTATTAAGAATCCATACTATCAAAATGGATTGCAGGTGTAAATGATGTTTCCTTAGAAAATGTATTATATTTTTGTTTGATCCTAAATCTTCCTGCCTATGAGAGGAAATATGTGAAGCTTCAACTTTACTCCACTTCATCTGCAGAAAGCTCCTTTTACAGCACCATACTGTGTACCAAAAACACTGTGTTCATCATAGAGCTGTACTGAAGTCAGCTGGCCTTTTCCCCATTCTTGCTGTCACATCATTCAAATGAAAGCTCCACTTCCACCCAAGCATCCAGCAGCAGGGCCCTGACTCCATGTCCCCCTAGAGGGGGAGTTATTAGCGGAGCTCCCCCTGCTGTGCTGAGTTTGCTGCTTCTATGTTGAGAGCAAAGAGGTCAGAGCCTAGACAACAAAAACAGCTCTACAGCTTTCAACTTTCACATCATCATCCAAGCTGTGTGGTTTGGTTGGCTTGAACCTCAAACTACTCCACATGAATAACCCACTGCCCTGTAACAGAGGTCAGCTCTGAACTTGTGTGAGAGTGCTTGTGGTTAAAGGTTAGATTTCTGTTGGTTCCAGTTTCAGTACATCAGTGTTTCTGGAGCGAGAGTCAAATCTTAATACAAGTTATGGGAGAAACTTTTATCTTTAGCTGGTCTGCTGAGATTTAAATCCCTGGGAAACTTAAGACAGGGTTAAAAAATACATGATATATGATAAACAATATGTGGCCTATGATGATAACAATAACATGAGACAGTGATGCTGCACTGTGGCGGATGTATCACAAAACAATAAAGTAACAACAAAGCATAACAAGAATTAAAGACTATTATAAGGCATTTTGGAGACTGACAGAAAGGTGAGGTGTTCAGCAACTCACATAGCCAACAAGCACTCAAACAGCAGCCAACATGCAGCCAACAACCATCTAAAATGAATCCAACTTGAGCCAACAAGCAGCCAACATGCATCCAATATGGAGGCAACATGTATACAACAATCATCTAAAATGCAGGCATCATGCAGCTTACAAGCACCATTGCAAGGAGCCTTCAAATTTTGTTGCACTCGGGCAGAAAATTTAAACAATGCAGTTAAAAATCCATTTTCCCTTTTTGGCCTGGTTTGATAGTGTACAACCATCTATCAAACATACTTATAAATATAAACAACCCTGGTCAATATGACCATATCTAGTGGTGTAGTCACTTATTTTTCTGTCAGCATTGTGTATACCCACTTCTAACCCCCCCCCCCCCCCCCCCCCCCCCCCCTTATTTTTCTGTCAGCATTGTGTATACCCACGTCTAACCCCCCCCCCCCCCCTTATTTTTCTGTCAGCATTGTGTATACCCACGTCTAACCCCCCCCCCCCAATTTGCACCATTCAGTAATATCTAACTGCCAGATTGCCCTTTTTTCCCTCAAGAATGGTGAAGCCATGACCCACCCTCCTCTGCTTCTAATTGGCTGGTACTTGCTGCCTTCACTGATTAAATTGGTTAACTTTAGACATGGTGACTGATGAGCCAATCAGAAGCAGAATAGGGGTGGTCATGCCGATTAAAAGAAATCGCTAACACCTCAGGTGTCTGTGTGTGACACTTAACTGTGAACGGCAGCAGAACAGACCAAACAACAGAACAAGCGGCGGTGAGTTGAATATGAACAAGAATGAATTGTCAACTTCAGATTTAAAGTATTTTATTTAAATAAATCTTCAAAAATTTATTGGAACAAGTTGTGTAAATAGCCAAGTGGATAAAGTTGCGCTACATATACACAGGTGATGTTGGTGGGTTCAAGGCTGCCCTGTGGCTGCTTTCTTGCATGTCACTCCCCACTCTCCCCCCTGTTTCCTCCACTCTCCTGTCCTCTAAACAAATGTATAAATGCCCCAAAAATATATTTTAAAAAAATAACCAAAACACCATGTTTGCCTCATGATAAATACATACATACAATCCATCCTGCTCATGTGACCAGTAGTAACTACAAACAGCTCCTAATTAAGCCAAGATAATTTTATATTGGTGAGCAAGTAGAAATGACAGATTTTTGGGTAAATAGAGTCGTCTTACATGTCACTGGTTCTAAAACCGTCTTTTTTCTGTACTACTTTAAAAAAAGGTGAAAATTTAGAGTATACCCACTTCTCAAGAGACCACTACACCACTGACCATATCTACACATTCAGTTCAGTTGGCCCAGCATTATATCAGTTTAAAGTATGACGCGGTTGAAGCGGCGATTTAATCTTAGCTGACATTTTTTTTAAAACAAATGCAACAATACATTATCATTAAAAGCATGTATTTGTGTTTTTAACCCCTGTGGTGAACAGTGTCTTATATTATCAGTTTCTTTTATTTGTATGTAAATCTAACACAAACTGCTAACAGCTCTCACATCTTTTCATGCCAGACAATATTTTTTGTTTAGCCTGTGTGGGAGTATGCATTTGTTTAAATGCCTGAGTGCACAAGTATGCCAATATGCATATTGACATTGTTCACATCAGCTGTTAATACATTCATTCTTTACTGTTTGTTGTGAGTCTTAAGTGTGTGTATGTGTATGCGTTTCCACACAACAACATATGCCATAACTAGCATTAAATGGTAATTAGGTAAATAGATGTACTCTTAATATAGATGCTGCTTTGTGCTTTTGTTAGAATATACACAGCCTCTATAGCTGCATTTAACCTCTATGGGTATGTGTGTGTTTGTGTTCAAGTCAGTGTGTGTGTGTGTATTGGAATGATTGCAGGAGATTCAGACAAACAGACAGACAAATAGAGATGATGGGAGGGAGGGAGACCCCAGTGGGGAACAGCTGGCTTTGAATAGGCAGAAGTATTTGTCTTAAACAATCTCCCCTTTACAGGTTTACTCAAGCCATGCTGGTAGTAATGTGTTTTTGACTCCCATTGACTCTAAATTGCATTTCATTCGGCGCCCTGCAATCCACTCCCCCCTTTCGTCTTCTCTCCCTGTCTCCCTCTCTCTCTTTTTATTGCATCTCATTAGCCGTGGGGAAACGGCCCAGCTGCTGCTGTGATGCCACTCACAGCCGATGCGCCCTGACAGATTCCAATTAAGTTAGAAAATGTAACGTATGAATATTAGAAAGTACTCTGACACAAACATCATCCCTTCTTTTGTTGCATTATGCAGCCTGTTGTCAGGGGTCTCTGCTGGCCCACCGTTTCCTCTCACTCTATTTCCCACTTCCTCCCTCTCTCTTGACTGTACCCTCCTTATCCTGCGTCTCCGCTTAAAGGCTGTTTGTTTAACAGCTGTAAATATGCCTGCTATGTGCTTAAACTCTCATTTAAAAGCCCAAGATGTGGTTTTGTCAGTTGCTGCATCTCTATTTGGTTTCCCGTGCTCATTCCAATAAACACTTGCAGGCAGGGGAGGGAAATAAATGGAGAGTCGACTCAGGAGAACACACAAACAAATGCAAACCTGTATGATATCTCATTGTTATGTGCATCGATTATATCAGCGTTTGCTGAAGTGAAAAAAAAAAAAAAAGAGTCATTTTGTCAGACAACAAAATGTGAATAGCTGTGTGTAAACTCTCAGCTTTCAGCGTGGTTGTTTATATTTTTTCCTGTATGTCTGTGTGTCTTATTGTCTGAGACTGAACGAGCAGCCCTGAAATCTGCCAGCTCTGTGGTAGTTACATCAGCTCACAGCTCAGCAGCACAGCTTCATTCTGACAGACTTCCGTTTCCCCTGTGCTGAATGAGAGCATTCCTCTGAGCTGCCAGTTCCTGCAAGTGAGTGTGAGTGTGTGTGTGTGTGTTTGTGTCCCGCTGTTAGAGCCATGAGGCAGAGCCAGGACCCCGTAGCTGGGCTGTAGACCATGTGTGACCTCATCTCAACCTGGCAACCCACTTCGCCTCAGATGGTGATAAGAGGGATTGCCAATCTTACTGTCTGTCTGCCGACTGGAAGTAAATTAGTCACTTTAAGTCAGTCTGATGTGCTTAAAACTCTTCAAAAATGGAGCTGATAATGGACTAATAATGGCTGTGGTCAGCAAAAGGAGATATCGAGAGGAGGAGAATATGTCTCATAATGAAGGTCATAAAGTGGTTCATATGTGACGTGACTTTAAAACAGGACGTCTTCTTCATCTAACCACCGAACAGCATCCTGGATCTCTGCACATTTGAGTGGAATATCCATTGACGACTTGGCAAAGCTGTCCTTGGAAATCTTTATGGGTGTGAAGTGTGTTTTTGAAAGTGTTTGTTCTTGTTATCATTGGCAAGCATTACAAACAGTGCAGCCAGTATTCTTTGTCAGAGCTGCTGGGAACACAGGACACCTTTCTACTTCTTCACCAGTTGTCTTTTATTCATGAGAAGTACAAGTCAAATGAAGTTGTTCTCGAGAATTACTTGAAAATATTACCTTTTTGACGGGTCTCTCTTAAGATAGAAAGTCGCATTGTTACCAAACCACCTAACCAGGTCTTTTCAGTGCACTGAATCATTAGAATCAGTTCAGTAAAGTGATTCGTTCAAAAGATTGCTACACCAAATTGTTCGGTACTCTCCACAGCTCTGCCTGTGAATTAAAATATAATAAGCTGAAACACGGCCAAACATTTAGTTCTGCTCACCACTCTACTCCCGCTGGTAAGTAATAAGCCAATGAGCTGAGAATCTAGTGGGATAAACTTACATTTATGAAACTAAAAGCTGCTACAACAGTCATTACCAATCACTGACATGAGGGGAGGTGGGCTTGGGAGACTCTGACGGTCTAGAGAGTGAGAGACCAGAGGGAGTTGAGAAATGAACAAATATTTTCTTTTTGATCACAGGAACTATGTGCTTTTCAACTGCAGGAACTAGTGTTGAAATTGTGTTCTAGGGGAGATTGATCAACCCCTTGAAACATCCAAGAACTATTGGGGTCACGACCTGCAAGCTGATTGCTTCTGATTGGTAGACCACCCACAGTGTTTTTAATCCACCCGCCTGCTGTCCACATTAATGTCACACACACACACCTGCGATTTACTTTGTTTAATAACTCTGAACCAATCATCTTCTTTCAGTTTGATGATGGGAATGCATCTCTGTCATCTCCCGGTGTTACACTTTAAAGAGTGACCCTGTAGACTGGATGTGTCAGCTGTTGAAACTCAGACAAAGTCCTCAGGAATGCAACCTAGTTTAGCTCTTTCATATATTTATGTGAAAACCTCATCAGATAAGTATTTCATGATCATCTAAAGCCATTTGACAGACGTGCATCCCAGTGAAAGCATCCAGTTCCTGAGTAGTTCCAGAACTTTTGGTCAAAAAGTACCCTTTTGAGAGACACTTCATATTTAATAAAACACTTTGTATTTGATTTAGATGAACTGTAACTCACTATGCTGTGCTTTACTAAATCATACCTACATCTGTAATCTTTGTGGTGAGGCAACAGCACCCTAAAAGGTGATGGTGTTCACCATGTAGAATATTCTGCACGTTAACTCAAATAGAATGTGAGAGTAAATTTGTTCATCTCAGGCAACATATGCTGTATATTCAGCACAAGCTTGGGGTTAACGAAGGCAAATGTCAGAGACAAAACCGATTATGAGCGCCGTCAGACTTGAGCACAGTTTTACTCTAAACATCATTTATTCAGGAACTCCCTTTCCACCTTCGCAGCACACTGTAGCAACTGAATATTTATATTATCCACTAATTAGAGGCCTCTGAGAATAAAAAAATGAGGGTTCATCTTTGTACTTTTTGGTAAGATTGATAGTTATCTATCAAATATTGATTGCTAATTGCTTTGAAGTTTTTATCCAACATTTGTCACTCAGTTTGTTGAGCATCACATTTAGATTTTTGTGAGCTCAGCATTTTAAGTGACCTCTTAAAGGAGGGTATTGCACGTATTGTAGACAGTAGACAGACAGTAGATAGTGTTGGAACTGTACATGTTTCACAGCTAAAAAAAAAACAACAATTAAAAAAAAACTATTTTTCCTCCTGCTGGTGTTGTTTAAAACCCTGATCTGAGCCTCTGTTTGGTGCTGTCTCTTTAAGGCCCCCCACTCAATAAACCCTTCTCTCTCTGATTGGCCAGCCCTCTGGAGACCCATCAGGGGCAAAGCTATAGGCAGACGTTAGTGTCTGAGGCTCGCCCCTTCAACATGTCATGAACCAGCCACAGGATCCTTCTCTTGAAGATCCATGAAAACCTCATGCAATTTTTAAAAACAGATGGATCTGAGCAGTTCACACGCAGATTTTGGGATTTCTAAAACAAACAGAAGAGCTAATTAAAATAAAAAAATCAAACTTGGTGAAAATGTATATAAGGTAGATGTAAACGGATTTAGCCTTTTTCTCTGTTTCTCTTTCCACAGTATATCTCACTCTGATGACCACACAAACACCAACAGGGAAAACACTTTGCATATTACTGCATCATATTTTAAAACACTGCCAATACACGTAGTGAATTATTTCCATTTGTGTACTCGTCCTGTCCCTGGTAGTGGATCCTTTCTCAAGGCTTAGTCTCATTGTTGTGCTTGCCTGGGGCGAATCATGCTAATGTTGCTGTTGGGAATCAACACACGCATTGTGAGAAGGTGTTGTGAGCAAAGTCTGTGAATAATGCTGCAAAAGCTTTTGCATTTTTGATCAGTGTCCATTTGTGGGTTTGTTTGGTTTTTTTTTTTAATGTGTTGTTGACTTGTACCCTCAGCTGTCACGACTCCTAAAGCTGTTTATTAAGATGTTTCTGTATCTACTGTATAGATTAAATTATAGGGTCCAGGAGACTGAAACTGCTTCCCTTCTGAGTATTCAAGCCAATTTATCTGAAAGCAGGAGGAAGATTTCTGTGGACGGTAATATGTTTGCCTTGATTTGTATTGAGGAAAAGAGGACCAAGGGAACTAATTATTCTTTAAAAATGTTCATATTTCATGTAGCTGCAGTGACTCAGATGTTGAGGAAAAGATGACAAGATGAGTCCAAATTTAAAGAGCAACAAACCGCTCATAAATATCTGCTTGGATAAACTCCACTAGCCCTGACTGTGTCCATGACCATGATCCTCAGCCCTTCTCCCTCACAGCGATAGCACATGAAGTAAAGATACACTGACTGGGGCCCCGGCAGGGTCAAGCCTGACAGCCTGGTAGCTAGTTGGAGTGCCAGCCTCGGCGCCTGCAGCCAGAACTGTGGCTCAGTACGGCAGCCTGCACTCTCCTTCTACATGCGTGGATATGATGGCTGGTACGACTGGACAGAGAAAGCTGCAAGATAGTCCAAGTCTAGCAGAGGGCAAATCGAAAAATAGCAGTTTATCATCTTCAAAAGTAGTCCACATAGATATGGATGAGAGGAGAGCAGCGGGAGGAGAATTTCATGTTGGCAACATATCCTCTCCTTCTGGCTAAAACAACAGTGGACCAAAGTGTGAATATAAGTGTGTGAGCACGTGTACAGGGTGTGTGCGCTGTCCATCAGTGAGAAATCAAGCAGACAAAGATAGATTTTTAGGGAACTTAGATGCAGTGCTGTAAAACAGAATCAGAGCCGCTGCAATGATTGTACAAATCCTTCTTTCACACAAACTTTCCTAAATCTGCTTGTCTGAGTTCTCCCTGTTGGCAGCCAGCAACTTACAACAATTTCCAGAGGGAGTGTGGAGTAAAGACCATTGAATGCCAGAACAATCCGGAAGACTTTGTCACCTCAAGGCCGAGAAATTGGCTGCGGTCACATCTTAGCGCTAACACATCAAGCCGCAGTTGGGGAGATGAATGTGACTCCGATACGTAACAATGTTTGTGCCTCAATCTGTACTACAACGGACAGTTCATTATGTGTTGGAGCTATCCTGCTGGTTTCAGCATCGCCCTGCCGTGATAGATTTGTAATTCCTTGGCAACGTTCTCCAGATAAATTACAGGTTTACTGTCGACTGCGGACATTCCTCTCAGTTTTTCTGGTTTCCTGTTTTTTTCTGCTGCTCTTTGATTCTCACTCAGTCTCAGTTTCTTGCCCTTTATTGCTCTTTGTCTTCCTGCCGGCTGGTCAATATTTCTCTCCTTGTATCTCTATGTTTCCATCGTTTCTCTCTTACTCGCCTCCTCCTGTTCTAACCCCATCAAGTGAGGGCGAGTAGAGTCCATCACCAGAATGAGAAAACAGCATCTTGATACACGGGGGTTGTTAGTCTGGCCAGGAGTTCTTCAGTTATAATATGTGGTCAGCTCTCTAATGCTGGCCTCAACCAAAGGTGGACCTCTACAGCCCATTAATCTTTGGGGCATGCAAACGCCATGTACTGGACAAAGAAAAAAAACAAAACAAAACATCCCCCTCTGTGCTTTTTCCTGCACTTACTACAGCCAGTTGACCCAAGCAGGGAGAAAACAGGTTTACTAATGGGATCAGTGGCCACTGGCAGGCCCTTTCACCCACAATCTCATCACCCCTGCTTACAGTAAGTGGATGAGGGACGGACTGAGACGAAGAGCAATGGTGGGTGAGGAAAAGCACTAATTCAAGACTCCTGGTGGGCTGGCCTTTTTCTTCTGGCAGTTCATGAATCAGTGGCAGCTGTAAAGAGGCAGAAAGCACATGACAGCATAGCAGTCCTCTCACATAGATGGGTTTTTCTGTTAATCTGGCCTCAAATGACTTTTTTCCTGTCCTTACAAAAACTGATTAAAAAAAAAACACAGATAAACCTAATGTTTAAGGAGACTAATTTTAACCTTTCATTGTGTTAAATACAACTTCTTTGCATGATCTGCAGCCAGGAAAACCTCTGTTTTCATCCTTTATCAGCAAACACAGAACCCCTACTTTCATGACCACCCAACCCAGCCTTCACAGAGGTTTTTTATAGATAGAACAGACATTGTGTATATTCATGCTAGCCGTAAACTTGACTCAAAAAAACATTACTCATAGGTTTTAGGAGCAGGTGAGACACAAAGCCAGGACACAAGGCCTCATTAATCAGCAAACACAAACATTAAAGAGGGAGTATTTTGCTTTCCCATGTTTAAAACATGAAGGTAAAGTAACAATCCTGGATATCTGCACTACATGTACATTTTCAAACCGCTACATATTCATATAATGTTGAAATCCCTGAATCTGACTGTGAAGTGCTCAAAATGACCCGTTCTTAGCACAAGGTTTTCACAAGATCTTTACGAGACTTGCTGGATTAATCAGGTCATCGCCTAACCCCTGACTGGTGCATGACACACTGCAAGGAGTGAGCCTCAAACACCAAGGTCTACCCATAGCATTGCATGATGTGAATGATGCACTTCAGCTGTTGTTCAGCTGCCTCACAGCAAGAAGGTCACCGGTTTGAATCCCAGTTTGGGCAAGGTGTGCCTTTCTGTGTGTAGTTAGCATGTTCTCCCCGTGCATGTGTGGGGGTTCTCTCCAGGTACTCCAGCTTCCTCCAACAGTCCAAAAACATGCTCATCAGGTTAATTGGTGATTCTAAATTGGAGCATGAAAGGTTGTCTGTCTCTGTGTGTCAGCCCTGTGATTGGCTGGAGACCAGTTCAGGGTGTACCCCACCTCTCACTCTAAGACAGCTGGGATAGGCTCCAGACACCCACAACCCTGAACAGGATAAGTGGGATAGAAGTGAATGAATGAATGAATGAATGAATGTGCTTCCACTGGAAGCAGCAAAGTCGGGCAGCTTTCAATAATTACTCTTTCTTCTTCATATTTTTTTACGCTTCTATCTTATTTTTGATGGGTGTGTCTGTGGGGAGAAGAGTTTTTTTCCAGAGAGGAGCTCCTGGCATTAAAATGGAGTAAACCTTGAGGATATCGCTCTATTCCAGCTGAGATGAAGGAGTGTTTACGGGGAGACCATGCTGGTGCAAAGTGTCAAGGAGGCCTACAGAGCTGCTGCCTTGCCACCACTGGGCAGGTCAGAGTGCAGCCTGGTTTTCCTGCAGACCTGTTGTGGACCCTGTGTAGGGAAGTGAGGCAGCCTGCAACTACCTTCACAGTCAGGAGAGATGGACACCTGAGGCTCGTGCGGCTCTAACGGACTGAATGCACAGTTGGAGTGCGCTGCTGGAAACGGATGAGAGTGGCAGACTTTATTTCATGCATTTCATGTTTGTTTTATGTGGTTTTTATAATTTTATCTGCCAGACACCTGAAATCCCATTGGGCATTAATAAAGCACACTCTATTCTGTTCCATTCTAAATTGAGAAATGCACAGTCCCCACTCTTTAAGTTGTGACTACTGTCCTGAAAACATGAAAATCCCCCACCAACGAGAGAGAAACACTGATGTGACTTCTCATCATGACAAAAATAATGAAAGAAAAAAGGAGCATGTCATACTTTTATCATTACTTTAATGTGCTGGACCCTTTGCAGAGCTATTTGAAGAAGCTGGAAACAAGACCAGGATATGGAGATGGGAGTAGTAGGAGGATGTAGATAGCTCAAGGGTTTTCTACAAACATCTCAAGAATCAGTGTACCTCACTGCTTGAACACTGGCTGAACCAGCATTCATCTCCATGTCAGCCATAGGCTTTGCTTAAAAATACATCAGTCAGAAAGATGAAGGGGAAAGTCTTCAGAGGCTGCAGAGCAGAAGAAGAACCAAACAGGGAATCATTGACAGATTTGCCCTTTGCTCCCAGCTGTTACACAAGCCCTCTGAAGGGGAAGTTATGATGAAAGCAGAGTTTTTTTTTCAAAAATAAAATAATGTATCCATGTTCATCACCATCACAAATAAGCTCTCCTCAAACAGCATGCTCCTTTATAAGTTGAGTTCTCTCGTTATAGAAAGAATAATAAAAAAAAAAAAATCCCCATGGTGGGTTGAAATCCCAATTGCCAAGTGAACTGTGGTGTATGGGATCAAGTGTTGCTGCAAGACAAAGAAAACTGAAAGCAGGGCAGGAACAGTGAGGTTACAGACAAATCTAATTAGATGGAGAAAGGGCAGTGAAAGAAGGGAGAGAGAGAGTCAGGGAGATAAAACAGAGAGAGAGAGAGAGAGAGAGAGAACGCCTGAAGGGGAGCTAACGCGCTCATCACCACGTCCTTATTTCGTCTTTCACTCCTTGGGGCATCTTTTGGATTTCTTGAATCACCTCCTAAGTTTGTTGATTGAATGGAGTAAGAAATAGATTCAAAAGTCATAGATATTTTTAAGACAGAAGGTGGCTGAACAGGAGGTGCTCGCCCCCTCAGAGTATCTCTGTACATGCAGCGCTGCATGATCAGGCTCCAGAAGGTTACTCTTGGTGTAGTTAAAAGAACTGAAGCAGGCTTTCAAGCGATGAGATGAGTGTGTCCAAAAGACGACAGTGAAACTTTGATTTTAAGTCCAAAGAACAAGGACAACAGCCCTTGAAGCTACCCTTTTGATTTGATTAAATCTGTGAGTTTCTGTATCAACCTGAGCCAGGTTGACTTGAAAGTGACCAAAACTTGTTTAAGAAAGTGTTAACTTATGAAAAAGATCAGCTTGGGTCCAAAGTTAAGTGTGTCCACAAAGATCATGAGACTAAACACCAGCGGGCAGCCTGAGGTAGTAGCTCAGGATTTGGTGGCATCTGTTCTGTTTGTTTGTTTCTATGTTTGTTGGCCCCTCCTGTGCCCTTTTCCTACAACATCAAGAGTCGGGTGTTTCAAAATTAGCCTCAGGCAGCGGGTTGCTTCCCGAAATCGGATAAAGACAGGAAAATGTCATGGTGAGGTCCTTCTTCACACAGATGGAAAGCCATGCATAGTTTACACGACTGCTTTTCTTTGTCATTCTCAGTTACATCTAAAGCTCTAACAAGACCTCCGGAGACTTGTACCAAAATTTAGATAACAAATCTCAACAGTCCTAGAACTTTCCAAAAACAAGGCATCGTGTAATGGATGACACAGACACACTGTGAAAGTGGGTGGGAGTCAGGTCTCTTCTTATTGCTCACACTCTCCACCCATCCGAGCTGTTGGCATATGACTACTTGTGTTCAGCAGACGACTGTAGAGCAGTGGTTGCTGCGGGGCCTTCTGGTTGGTGCAGTATTCCCTTCCTGAGTTTGTGAGTCCTTTTGGAAATTGCGTAACAGGGCCAAAACTTGTGTAACTTAGCCCAAACAAATGTTAGTCAGGGACACGTGGCTTCTGGGCCCACACCAGGCAAGTCTTGATCAGTTAAAAGATACCCCCAAGGATTTGTCATGGTCTCCCTATCCCATCTCCTTTTCAGGATATAATTGCTAACACAGAAAGCAGTCTTGGTTGAAGAGAAGGCTCATGGAACCCCATCCAAAAAGGAAAAAAAAATGATAGTATTGTTTATTTTGCGTGTTGATTTCTTTGTCTTCATAGGCTTGAAAGTGTTTTCCCATTTGGAAATAGTTGGGGATGATGTCGTTACAATTTCTTTCTTACTTTCTTGGCACATGTGGTCAAGACAGGCAGATATCTACCAATGTGTCTGGTTCTGTCCAAAGTGTCTGACTCTTACTCTTCATTTATTGCAGAGCTGATCTGTTCCCATGAGTCAATGCTTCTGTATCCACCAAGAGCACAACCTCTAATCTGTATGGATTACAAGATAATTTTTAGCTGTTGACTTTGTAGGTCTGGGTCAGGAGAGAATCTTTGCCCCAAGTGGAGGAGTTTAAGTACCTCGGGTCTTGTATACAAGTCAGGGGGAGAAGGAGCGGGGGATTGACAGACTGATCAGGCGGTCCATTGTTTTGAGGAGGGAGTTGAGCCATAAGTCAAGGCTCTCAATTTACCAGTCAATCTACGTTCCAACCCTCACCTATGGTCATGAGCAGTTGGTAGTTACTGAAAGAACAAGACTGTGAATACAAGCAGCCAAAATGATCTTTCTCTGCAGGGTGTCCGGCCTCAGTCTTACAGAGAGGGTTCGGGGCTCAGACATCGGGGAGAGGCTTGGAGTAGAGCCACTGCTTGTCCTCACCGAAAGTAGCCGAATGAGGTGGTTCGGGCATCTGGTGAGGACGCCTCAGTATCTCCCCAAAAGAGCTGTGGGGGGGCGGGGGGGGGGGGGGGGGTACCTTAAAATATAAAGTGTGCTAATCGTGGTGGTAGACCTAGAATCATGGCATGTTATCCAAATGGCCACAAGTCAACAAGCAAAGTAGCTTGTTGTTCATACTTTCTTATTTCTTTTTTTTCCTATGAGCATTCATATTATCCAATGATCTTGAGTTCTAATGTGATTTGTGATCTTGCAAAACCCAGCCACCTTGAGCTATATTGGCAAGGTTAAGCCAAAGCACAGGAGGGAAGGTGGGTGGACAGTGATCAAAAGGGACTCAGGTGGGAAGCAAAATGAGGTCTTTATTTCTCCATCAGCAAAATATCAAACTGGGAAACTAAAGATTCCTCGAGCTCGGTCTCTATAAACTGGAGAGAACTAAGGAAAATGACTCCCCGACCTTCTCTGCCAGCCCTCTACTGCTCACTCACCTCATCAGCTGCAGGTGTGTGGCTTTTCACACCTGTTCTCAGTCCTGCCTGTGGAGCCACCTTGCAGGAATGTAAACCCCTTCTACTACTTTGCCCCTCACACCCTTACACTCTGCAGCAGAGCCAAATGAGCCAAATTCATCTGACTAGTCCATAAAAGTCTTTTTCAAGATATTAAAAGAAAAAAAAGGACTTATCAATGTAAAAAGTAAAAAAGTAAAAAAAAAAAAAAAAAGAACATCAATGGGATAATTGTGTACAGACATTATTTTTAATGCAAGAAACTTTACGAGCATTTCTTTTTCTTACCTCACTGGCAGTCTTTTTTTCAAGATGTTTGTGCATCATTTTTGCCTTTCATTATTAAGATAAAAGACATTTTCTTGGTTTATTGGATGAATGCGGGTCATATTAACTGATAAGAATCTTTTAATAAAGATAAAACACAAACACTTAAATTTCAGTTTTTGCTGACTGAACATGGCACACATGCTCTTTTAGATAACCTCTGGGTCTGTTTATAACACTGAAACTACAGACCTGCTCTGTCATGAGATAGCTAATGTTTTTTTATTTGTTTGTTTGTTTGTTTGTTTGTTTATATGTTTTTTTTTTCTTTTTTTTTATTTTGGAGCTAAAGCTAATCTGATGGATTGAGCTACATTCATACTGTTCTCAAACCTAAAGCATGTTTTATTGTGGAATAAATCAGTTTGCTTTTCAGCAACACTGTTTTTCTAAAATAGTCCAGCATGTTGCAGAGAAGCTCTGTCAGATTGCTGGGGTTTTACGTTGAGTATCATCATCGATTAGCATATGGGTGTCAGCTGCAGCTGTCATCCTCTGGGCTCTATTGTTGGCTCAATGTTTGCATTTGAAGTCTTTCTTCTTAAAATGGAAACAGGAAGTGGTGACTGGTGTTTCCAGGTAAACAGTTTTGATATGTATGTCAGCTTGTAAAATACTGCTCAGCAGAGTCAGTGGGATTCTCCAAATAAGGCAACCAAAGGGGAGAGTGTCTAATCGCCCTTGAAAAAGGAGTGGCACTGGTTTTTAATATCTTTTGCCCAAATGCCCAGAAGTATTGCAGCAGGGTGGGTGGAGTGAGGAGGTGCTGTTGGGTTGGTGCGGCTGCTGTCGGTGCCGGGTGATGGGGCATTACTCTCGCGCCATTGACTTCATTACTGTCCCTCTCACATATCCATCGCTCACCCCTCTCTAAACGCCCTTGCCAGCCTCTAATTCACTTAATTCCTTGATTATCAATTCTGACCGCATTCGGGCAGAAAGGTCACTTTTTGTGCCGTGTACCTGAACTTTTACAACACCGGCGCAAAAAAATGAAAGTCACATCAAGGCGCTCCTGATATAGGATGGAAATATAATGTATTGCAATCATACACTCGCAGTTGGTTCTATTAAAGTTTCATTGCTAACACACTCGCAGGCATATTGTTAGCGAAACACACAGGAAGGTATGCATCAGCACACACAAGGACAGGGAAAAAAAGGAGCGTGAACACCTCACAACACAGTCCTACACTTGCTACAACACCAATCCCGCTCTCTCTTTTCTCTCCGCCTATCTCTTTGATGAGATCGAGGTTGCCATGGCGTGACTGTACACGGCAGACGCACGAACAAGTGTTTCCCCCTGAGGAGATGCGATCTAAATGGGAAAGCAACATGACAGCTTTGCTCTGAACGGCCACATAATCAAGCACCACACCCACAGTCAGACACCAGCACTTTTGTTTGCTAGACTTTCCACTCTGCGCTTCCTGCTTGTAAAATATACCACACAATCTCCCAGCATCTGAAAACTCAGTATCTAAAAACCCAGTATCTCTGGCAGATTGTCCTTTTGTCCTCAGCGGGATTATTGAAGTTCCACAGTTTTCAAAGTTTTGTTTTTTTTTATTACTTTTTAGTTATTTGCACTTTTTTTCCCAAGCGTATGTTGTTTTTTTCATGATGGGGAGTTTATCACCCGTTTGTTTTTCGTTCGCCTCGAAAGAACAAGTATTGATCAAGGATAGTGAATCTTCAGAGGTTCCAGGAAAGCATGCCTCAGTATCATTTGTAGTCTAGCGTCTCACATAATCTGCTTCACATCCCCGATTCTCGCACACTGCTGACTGCTCCGATGCTTTTGCCACAGCAGCTTTTCTTGAAGCAAAAACGTCACAGTCTGCTGGGCTTTTTTTCGACTCATACTCAGTCTGGTATTGAGGTGGTGTGGGCATCTCTGGCATGTCTGAGCAAGTCCTCGTGTTGGATTGTGAGGTTTAACTTTAGCTTTCAAACCCTGTTCCCTTGTCAATTAGGACAGGGGGACGTCTTAGGCCTCTGTCTCTCTGGTGCTTTTCTGTAGAGAGCTTTGGCTTATATCACTGGAATCTGTGGAGTGTCTGCTTTCATCTGAGGTGATGATATTTGATGATAGTTCATTTGTTCTGCATGTAGCGGCACAGCTGTAGATCTGTAAAAGTAGAGAGTGTGTTGACAGCAGAGCTGTACAGAGTTCAGTATTTTGTGATTCATTTAGTTGTTAACTGAGTTGTGTTTGTGACATTTTCAAAAAGGTTTATTTGCCGTGTTATATACTGCGTAGTCTGGGGTTTGCTGTTTAATTTGATGTGCATCACTCTATTCTTCCAAGATTATTGCATCATATCACGCTGTATTTGCAGAGTGACGTCAAAGTCCCCCAAATTGGAGGACGCTCAGGCTCAAAGGGTTAATGATGCCCTCCAGGATGAGTAAGCCACTCATGCTATGGACACTTGTTACCACCATGTAAATTGGCTTTTGAAGAAATCAGAGGATGCAACATCCATGATTTTCAAAATGAGTCCCATTCTGATTTGTCAGACCACAGGACAGTTTTCTGTCTTCCACTGGCCTCAGTCCACCTTAAATGGACTTGGACAAGAGAAGTTGCTGGTATGTGTGGATCAGAAGTGACAGAGTCATGTCTGTTTTATTAAGCAGTGCTGCTTTGGGGCCCAATGATCACAACATTCCAGTGCTGGTCTTTAGCAGCATCCTGTCTGTACAGGGATTTATTCAGGTTCTCTGAATCGTAGCTTAGATCATGTAATCCTTAAATTCTTATTACAATTCTTTTGATACATTATAGCAATATTAATGACGGACAGGGCAATATTAACCCTTTCTGTGCAATAATACATATCTATTCTCAAAAGACAGTATGTTTTTATACATCTGCATTTCGTTTTCGTTTTTCATGGATATATTTATTTTAAATCTGCCTTTTGTAAATATCTTTAAGTTTGTGTATCTTACTTCAATGGAAGTCTTTTTTTTTTTTCTTTTTTTTTAACTGCGCTAGAAAAGGGAAGTGTTTTAACAGTTTCGTTTTACAACTGTATGATGACAAAAAAGGCATTCTATTCTATCCTATTCTATTCTATTCTATTCTATTCTATTCTATTCTATTCCATGCAGTTTTACACCCAGGAAGGGTCTGCCTCTCTAGAATACTTTCTGTATCTTGAGCCATGTTTTTTGGCTTATTTATTTATTTATTTATTTATTTATTTATTTATTTATTTATTTATTTATTTATTATGAAATATGTTGCTGTTATGAAATTTACAATTGGCAATTTTTGGAAAAACAAAGAAAGAAAGAAAAATACATGCAATACAATGTTGTCCATGCATTATTTTAAACCAGATAAAGGGTTTCAGTGATTTGCAAACCATCAAATCCTGTTACATATTTCACGCTGAGTCCCGTCCATTTAGAATCTGGGTTTTATAAATGTCAGTCTTTACAATCAGGCATTGTGGTTATTTTTCCTCCAGTTTGGACAAGCTGTTCATCCTCAGTGAAATATTTCCCATCTCTCTGGTTAATTTTCATTGGCAGTGAGAATATGTAGTTATAGCTAATGTTTATTAAAGTGAGCTAAATGGCCACAGAGGCACAATCTGAGCCAGTTTGACAGACCTCGAGACGGTTGGATGAAAAGAATTTCGAAGCTGCATCCTCCATGTAAGAGATGTGATGTATCTTACATCTCCAAGCTGCCACCTGCGAGGCGAGGATTTGATTTAATCCATGTTTAAAAAGCTGTGGTTTCAGGACGACACATACAGCACTTGAGCATCTTGTTTAGTTTCTTTTACACCTGTGCAGGCACTTGTGTGAATGCAGACACAGGACAAATATCCATATGTGTGTCTGGGAGTTAGAGAGACTTTATGTGACAGGTGGATTGAGAGTGTGTGTTGTGTGTGTTTTCTGAGACACAGAAGTGTGTGGATAAATTTACAGAGATGTTTGAGGAGTGAAGTTTTGTGGTGCTACCTGACAGTCAGAACTGATAATCCTATGTTAACACACACTTTCTGCAAAGCCCTATTCCAGCCTCTGACAGCTTGGCTGGGGTGACTTGGCTGATTCATCTCAAGAGTTTGACTTCACTCCTCCCTCTTGTTTCCTCTCTCCCTGTTTTCTTCATCAATCTTATTTAATCAGTCACTTACACCTGAGGAGGATTCTGCCCACCTGCTCCCTTCTTTCCACACAAGTATAAACTTAGTCACAGCTATAGCTCAAGAGAGCTGGAGTGGTTTTATGTCAGACTTTTTGAAAGTATTACGAGGTTTAAAGTGTTACTGTGATGATACTTCTCTACTCTGTCATTCAAGTTGGATACGTTCAGACTTTTTGACTGGGGTTGCCCGACTGGAGCACTGAAATACAAATGCAGATGTGCAACTATCTCAAGAATCAGCATCTGCTGTACTTTCTGCTGTTTTTAATGCCATTTGTTGTAGTAATCTCTAATCTATCTGTTCTCAAAATAACCGTTGGCCTCTTACAGGCCTCCAGGGAGCTGGCCAATCAGAGGTATGGGGGATGTGGAGAGAGGAGTTTTAAAGAGGCAGCAGTGAAATGACAGAAGCTGAAATAAGGGTTTTCTAAAACATCAATTTGAGACAAATAGCATTTTCTGAGCTGTAAATCAAGTTAAGATACTATTGTGGTATAAAACCTTTAAAAAATGCACAACACCCCTTCTTTAAGAGTTGTTCAGCCACCCCAGGCTCCCTGCTGGCTTGAGGCCCAGAGCAGTCGCCTGTCTTGACTCAGCTTCTATCGCTGACTAAGCAAATATCAAACTATCATTCAGGATTTTGAGCTGGCACCTGAGGGACACATTCATTTAGGTAAATATCTCAGATATTTTCCAGCTTTACTGCTGAAGCATGTGAAATTCAAGCCAGGAAATAGAATTTTATACTAAAGTTGTTTTTAGTAACAACCCTGTTGTCTTTAAAAGCTAAATGCTGATTATTTAAAGAATACACATAAGGGTGATAAAAAGTGCTGATGTGTACATCATCAGTGCTGTCAGTATATGTATGAACAAAGCTTCAGAGGAGGCTTTGTGCCCACACCCTCCTTCCCTGCTCAGGTGCTTTGTGCCAGGCACTTCATTAGGCTGGCTCTGCAGATGGACGCTGATGGATCCGGGCTTTTTGAGCCTCATTCTTTGTGACTTGTTGTTCATTAAAATCAAATTAAGTGTCGGGAAGCATAACTTGTGCGTTCTGTACTGCAGTTATTGCTCTACAAGCTCTTTGTCTTGCATCAGTACATGTCTGTGTCTGTCTCGCACAGTCTGCCAGGCCAATTCTGCTCATTTTGCTCATTTTCTGTATCAGACAGCCACATTTGTGACCGCAGTTTCTAAAAAGCACACTGTTTGCTTTTCTTTGTCCATTAATGATAATGTAGCCTGCTCTTTCTGCCCTTTTCGGGGCAAAAGGAAATTAGTCTTTTTTTTTTTTCCACCTTGGTTATTCTGCAGCTGTTCTGTAAATTGAGGCACAATTCTCTTGTACCCCTCACTTTCTTTAAATGAATCCATACTGAATCATTTACTGAATTACTTGAGAGAGCATGTCCTCAAAGAGTGGTTTAAAATCAGTGCATTTCTGATGTTCAAGCAATAAATCTTATTCTTAAACTTTGATTGATGTCAAAATAAGAAAGCATCCCAGCTTTGCTCTGGATTAAATGTCTCCAGATTTAGAATCAGACATCATCTGTCAGCATTTTGAAGCCAGTGTAAATAGTGACCTTGTCAACTTTCAACTAAATGCATGTCTCTCAAAGGCAGTGTTGGTAGTCATGGAAAACTAGCATGAATTTGAATGTAGCATCTCCTCAGGACTCCGTTTAGCACCCCACCCCCAACCCCTCTGTTGATTCATAATCATATGATGGTGACTGATTCAAACCACAGACTCAAACTGGTCCTCAGCACATTTTTTTCTTTGCTCTATGTTAGCAGTAATCAGGGTATAGGTAGTTTTTCTGACATTCTCCAGAGTACTTTGATCCCTCTTGGTTATGAGCACTCAGGGCTAGTGCACCCTGGTGAAATGTAGGCACAGGAGGCGGGCAGAACAGCAGGACGGGATTTGATTGGTTTAACAAATTGGTTGACAAACACTAGGATTGGTTGGTGTTTTCTCAGGTTTACTCCTGCTGTAGACAGCAGATATTTTTCACTCTGTTTTAAGAACACATCATGTATTGATTGACATCAGGACATAAAGATCATTTTAACCAGTTGGCTAGTTCACTGTGTTGATACTTTAATTTTTAGATTTTATATTGTTATGCTAGTCATTTTTTTATATTTTTAATTTTTACTCTTTTGATATTTATTGGGCTTAAAACAGGACCTTGAGAGTTAAGTTTGATGCTATACAGGTGTAAACGTGTTAGTATAACAATGAAGCATCTCCAATTTTCAGTTTTTTCTTATCTGGACCAGAACGAAACGTATAAGCCGAGGTGTGAAAAGGGCTTTAAATAAGAGGGGAAAAAAGAGTTGGCTTTCAGGTTTGTAATGGAATAAATGTTCATGTGAGTGTGCTGTAATCTAAAAGGAAACATGGAGAAGGAACACCTCAGAGTTAATAACAGATCTCTTTTTGACAGCCTGATCGTAAGAATCCAATCCATTTACAGTGACAGGGTCATTAGTCACGAACCTTTGCATATAACCAGCATGAAACAAGTCAGTGTTACTCCAGAGAAACCTGCCACAGCTCCAAATGCTTACACAAACTCCCCCACAAAGTGTTTCCCACTCACTGACTTGGTTAACTCATTGTTAACATCATCTAGTACCGACTTGATTTCAGTGACATAAGCAGTGCATAAATGTTATTGCATTTGATTTCAGCTCCTCTGTTATTGAATTAGCCAACCCAGATCGATAGCAATGTTATCACAGAGCCCCAGGTGAGCAAGATATAAAGAGCATATCAGGTGTGACAACAGCGCACAGAACATCAATAGAGCGGCACCCTCTTCTTTTCTCGCCATCGACCTCATATTGACTGCTGATGAGGGAGAGGATTGATCATCCTTTCTCACTCACTCACACTCCCTCTCTCTGAGAAGTGACTCGACGTGGGAGTGAGCTAAAGGCGTGTGATAGACAAACGATGGGGAACAAAGAGAGAGAGGGAGTTAAGTGATCTGGAGGGGAGTAGATTTGTCTCTAATTGGAGGCATGTGGAGGATCTGAGGTAATCAGGGGAAGGAATACGGAATCAAGCTCTGTTAAACTATTAGCAACTTCTGAAACCAGCCTGGAATACAGAAACTAGAAAAGTGCACATAAGCAGCCTGCTGCTGGCACATGCAGATGGGAAAGCCATTTGGACACCACCAACTTTGACCTGACAGTTAAAAGACTTACAGAGAACCAATGAAAACCAACGTCAAAGTAACACAGTTCTCTTGGAAAGCAGGGATGGTTTTCTCACCTGTTTTTATCACCAGGTTTTATTTATTAAACTATCACATTACAAGTGGCTTTAGAATCCAAGTCTGATCTCAAGACCTCAGAGTTTAAGTCCAAGTCCAGTTAGAGTCTCTAAAGGAGAATGAGGCTGAGTCAAGGTTATTTCACATATGGAACAAGTTTCATTTGCCTGGTTTGTGTTTCCTGTATCTATGAAAGCAGAATGCTCATTTTATGGCAATGCTCTACCCAGTCAATCAATAAATCAATCAATCAATCAATCAATCAATCAATCTTTTTTTTATATAGCGCCAATTCATAACAAACGTTATCTCAAGATGCTTTTCAAAAGTGTTAACAGGTCTAGACCTGAGGCCTGTAGTACGAAGCTCGATTAACTCATCCAGGATCTCTCTCTGTTTTCTGGTAGACTTAACGAGACATCCGCAGTCTTGATAAGCGGTACTACGAAGCTGGATATCAATTTGCTGAGTCAATCCAGAGTCTTCCAGCCTTGATCAGTGCGTGCTCACATAAAAGGGCGGAGTTTGCGGCTTCTGACCAATCACAAACATGGAGAAACTCTGCCGTGCGGTGTATTTCTCAATGGAGGAGCAGCTGATTACTCTGCGAAGATACAAGGAATTCAAACACGTTATACAGGCCAAACGCGACACTGCAGCTGCAGCAAAATCCAGGAGGGAATGCTGGCAGAAAATTAACGACTCTGTTAATGCGTAAATTCGTGAGATTATCCAAAATTAATTCATGGGACAATATAAACAGACAGCATTTTGATCACTCAGTTTGACTTTATTACAGCACAGACGTTTGGAGCAGAGCTCTTCATCAGTGTCCAGACTTTGGTTTATATTTTCCATGAGTTTTGAGGCTCAGCCCCCCGCCTGAGCGCATTTTGAATTGCAATATTAATAATTAAAATTAAAATCAATATTAATTCTTAACTCCCACGTAGTTGCGCATTCCATAAATTCCTGTTTCTGCAGTTCTTCCATGTGTGACCATTATTATTAGATGCAAACAGTGGAGCTAAACAGACTTGGGGAACAAGTATAAAAACCTCCTTCAAAGCGGTCAGTGACAAGGCTTTATTTCTTCACTCTGTCTCTGATGTTTGGATGAAATCAACTGAATTTATTTATTTATGGATCCATCAGCTGACAAATGAAGTTCAGTCCATTTGATGAAAATCTGAATCTCTTGTACAGAATGACCTCGTGAACATTAAAAGGATCCCATCTCTCCCTAAAAACTCTCTCTCTCTCTCCTGAGCGCTCGGCGCACCAACATCGTCAGGATCTTCTAAAAATGGGCAGGGTCTTTTACAAGAAAGCTGATTGGTCAGGATGTGGTGCTTTTCAACTCGTTGATCTCTTATCCAGATCTTAACCTGCTCCGGAGCAGGTTAGCCTTTCAGCATAAGTTGCCACAGCGATTCATCTTGGTAAGAAGTGAACCAGCTTCGTAGTACAGAAAATCCAGGGTTAACCCAGAAGTTATCTCGCTAAGAGAAAATCCAGCTTCGTAGTACAGGCCTCTGTTAACACTGTAAAACCCAGGGACTGTTGCCAAACACCCATGAGGGCATTTACAGGTAAACATATCCAGTCTTGGCTCAAAACTGGATAAATTATTATGGATTTATTTTTATAAAAGAACTACCTGGTAATTAAATCCCATTTCTAATGCACTGTTAAAAGAAAGTGAGAAAGAAACCATCATTTCAGACAGATTTAAGGACATTAGAAAAATATCTCTTATTTTAAGATCTAAAGAGTCAAAAATAAAACTGTGATGAAAAAGATAACAAGGTATAGTTTCATTCAAAGAAACTGAAAAAGTATATTTATATTATTCTGATGGCATATCTATTAAGTTCAAAAAGCAGGATAAGACTCAATTTCTATTATTCCATTGACAGATTTATTTACTGACTTTCAAATCGTATCTTAAAACTCGTTTTTATTGTTTGGTGTTTATTCAGCATGAGAGTTGCCTGATCTCCATCCGTTGGTGTCTTTTATGGACGTAACTGCTGTGTTTTTAATGCCTCTTACTTGTGTTTATGTGTTTTTATTTCAACTGTTTTATTGATGTTTCTTTGCAGCACTTTGGTAAACGTGATTGTTTTTGAAACGTGCTAAATAAATAAAGTTTTTTTAATTTATTTTTTTACTCATTACTCAGGCCTTATTTTTTCTTATTTTGGTTACTCATCTTAAAATCATCTTAACATGACATTTTCTGGACCTGTCTGGCAAATGTGACACATATTAAGTCCAGTAGGGCTTTTTTTTTTTTTTTTTTTTTTTTTTTTTTTTTTTTTTTTAACAAGATTTAAGATAAAAAACTTTCTCTTTGATTTGAGTTTTCGTAAGACAGTCTTAATCTATAAATATCTCTGAGGTCTCCTCTCAATCTTCCAAACCCTGATGCTTGAGTCAAAGTTGACTAGGCTCATTAACATGAGGATCTCAAAAGATGCAATACTTTATGCTACATTATATTACAATACCCGGGTAATTCATGGTATGTTATTTTATATTAGGGTATGATACAATATAAAACACTTTATATGAGGTTTAACTTTCAAATTGGTCTCTCTGTCTTTCCAGTAACAGTGAGGAGACCTGATCAGGACAGGAGAACGGTCTAATCTAGTTTTCAAAAAAGGCTTATTAGAGCCCAGTTAGTAACATCCTGAAATGTATTAATAAAACAAATGTAATAAAACCCAAAATGTTATAACTGGTTGATAATGTAACAAAAGTGTTGAACCGGAAATGTAATAATAACAAAAATGTTTTAAACCCAAACTGTAATGAATTGGGCTCCATTAAGGTTTTACAATGGGCTTTACAGTGTAGCATAGATGGCATGAATGCAATGACCCTGCATCTGGTTCAAGCCTGTTTGTGAACAGAAGCTTGGGCTGATAAATAATTGGATGCTATTTTCAGCAGCTATTAATACAATTTTCATTTGCACATGTAGTGTTGAGCATAGGTCGAAGAGGATCTCCTATGTGATGGCTGAGGTCAGGGGAAATATACATACTAGCATTTTAAAATGAGTAAGGTTTGTGTTCCACATCTTATCAAAAAAAATCTGATTTGAAAACCAGCAGTGCAGCACACAGTTCTTATTTCTTAGTATCTTTCAGGCTGAGAATGAACAAGACGTTAGCTCACCTCCTAATGCACCGTAACAAGCCAGGCGATGGAAATGTTTGAGCTATTTTAAGTTAAAATGTGTTCCGTGTCATTTCTCAAATTTTCACCTGAAGCTGCGGGTCTGCCAAGCACAAACTGTTCTAACAACTGGTACTGTGACAGTATGTTCTCCCTGCTCACAACACACCTACAGACGGGGCGTATTGATAACTTGGAGGCAAAACAATCTGTGAAATCCATAGCTGCGTTTGATGAATGATGCAAAGCATTTCAAAATCAATCAGGGTTTTAAACGTGTTCCAGCGCACCGCCAGCTTTATTAAGAGTCCATTTCAGTACGATGACATTTTTATTTTCTCTGCTTTCCTTGCACCTTGATATTCATGTCATGTCCTCAGAAAAGCCCTAACAGGGAATAATTGGGTCTTGTCAGCCAGCAGGAAAGTTAGACCATCAAAGATAATTGCATGCTAATGTTCAATAAGCCTTGTAAGTCGCTGCAGATAAGTATGGCTGCCAAACAGCCTTGCCAGGGGAAAGCACATCTAATCCCTTGGCTGTGGCCGGGGAAAATTAATACTAAGCTCCTCTGGCCAGCCGACTTCCAGAGTGGTGGTAGAAACAATTACACAACAGACCACCGGAGCACAATTAATGAAGAACTGAGGATCTGCCCAGATGTACACTTTATAACAAAGATGCATCTCCTCGCTGGCTGTGCAAACAATTAAAAACTGCACGGAAGGAGCCGAAATGGGCTGTTTGTTCAAGTTCACTGGACGGTGGAGTTTATGCAGAGGGATTGTGTTGTTGGAGGACTCTGAAAATTCATCATTTCAGGCCTCCACTCTGGTGTATCCTCTGTTAACATGATGGCCCGTTTCTTTGTAATAGGCTATTATAATATGCCACAAAATAAACTAGGCATAAAAAGCTATCAGAGGCTCAAACTTGCTGCAAACGCTCTTGGTTGAACAAAATGGTAAGTATAAGCATACTTAGCATGTACACTGGGGGATGCTGGCTGTTTACCAAACTGTACATGACACAATCTCATGTAATGATTTAATATTAAAACCTTAAAACCTGAAATAAAAAGTAACTTCTCCATCCTTTGAGCAGCTGACCCTTTGAGTTCAAAGTAAGCATTTGTGATCTCATCTACTTTTTTGACACTTTCAGAAACCTATTTGTCACAAAGCATCTCAAAGAAACATCACTGGGTGTTCTGTCCACAGGATATTATAGAGCAAGAAGTAATAATCAGAGGAAATTGAAGAGCACTGTCAGACAAAAAGGAACAGGCTGTCTGTCAGGATATAAAAACGGAATTAAAAAAGGCCTGTGTTCATTTTTTTTTCTACATTAAAGAATTGGACGGAGGTTGTTCTGGATAAATTACCTCATTAGAAATAATGGCCAAGACAGAGGGACACATTTAGGGACAAATTTTGTATATAATCTTGTAATATCATTTTTTGTTTGATTTTATAAATTATTAAAGGCACAGTTGGCAGTCACAGAAAACTAGCATGAATTTGAATGTAGGTTCTCGTCAGGACTCTGTTTAGTCCCCGCCCTCCCATACTCGGAGCTCCTCCAAAATAATGCCCCCGCTCACATGCAGGAGCGCCGCTGATTCCTGATCATATGATGGTAACCGATTCAAACCACAGACTCTAAACCGGTCCTCAGCACATAGGTAGTTTTTCAGTAAATTCTTATTAACTGCACTGAGCTGGTCATAAACGTATTAATATTAAACATTTCGGTTTGTTATAAGAAGTCATGCATGAAAACATGTCTAATGAAATATTTTTAAATGACGTAATGAATCAATGAATATTTAGGGAATTTTCAGGAGTTTTCCCAAACTGAGTCCAACTGTCATCAATAAAAGCATCATTATTTTTCATAAGCAAACATAGATGCAAATATGTCAGACATGTATTTATAAATGACACTTATCAGTTTTAGAACTGTGAAACTCTTAAAATTTCCTAAGATTTCCATGAACATTTTCAGGAAACTTTCCTGAAATTTACCAGAAATTTCCCACTCCTTTGCAACCCCAAAAAATCGCCAAAATCGCCAGGTAGTTTTTCTGCCATTCTCCAGCATGCTTGGATCCCTCTTGGTTATGGTTTGGCATTGAATCAGGGCGAGAGCACACTGGAGAAATATATGTGCAGGAGGCGGGCAGAACAGCAGGACGGGATTTGATTGGTATAGCAAATTGGATCGTAAATGCTCGGATTGGTTGGTGTTTTCCCAGGGGTACTCCTGATATTTTTCACTCTATTTTAAGAGCACATCATGCATTGATTGGCATAAGGACATAAAGATCATTTTAACCAGTTTAAAAAAAGTGTCTATATAAATCTGATTACCAACACTGACTTTTAATAAGCCCAATGTTCATTCATGGCCTGTGAAACAATCTTTCTCACTCAAACTAAGTCTGAGTTAAATATCATCTAAACATTTTCAAGTTTTGCTCCTTCTTCATCCTCTTTGTGTTCACTTTACTCAGCTATTTAAAATACAAAGTCTCCATCAGACACACACACACACACACACACACACACACACACACACACACACACACACACAGATGCTATAACACATATAAATGTCATCAAAAACAGCAGCACACTCCATTCGGCCTGACCACTGCAGGTCTGGACCACTCAGTGATTTATTGCCATTTCTGATATTGTATTACAAGATGTATTTACTCTCCTCTCTAATGAGAACATAGATTACAGGCAGCACTGCATTCACTGTCTGCATCCCAGCTGATTGCACGGCCTGCCTGTGAGTTAGCTTATATCTGTTTTTGAGCGTCTGCACCAGGCTATTTACATTCAACCACTAAGCCTTAAAACAAATTATAATCGATCCAGGCTGTGATGAAAAGGGTTGTCCCGCTGCAAATTAAAAGCATTGCAAGGTGACAAGGACGGCAGAATCACGGCCACACATAATCCTCTGAAAGAGTGGGGCATAAAAAAAAAAAAATAGAGCCCACTAAACAATATGTCTTAGCTGCATCAGCAGGATGAGACACATTCCACAAACCTTCAGTTAGAATCAGCTCAGAGATTTATAAGAGCTGTCCACAACGGAGAAGAGTGAAGTGGATAAGATGGGTAATGGAAGCAGGATGCACGTTGTTAATTCATGCAAGTTTAGGAACACTTTTAAAACAAATTCAACAACAGAGACACAGTTTTTAGAAGCATGTTTTTATTTGCACTAATTCAAACGTTTTTAGAGAAGATGTGCTGCGAATGTATTCATGATGTATCTGCAGATCCATTCATAACACTGGATATGCACAAACACTGCAAAAACTGAAACACAAGCGACTGTTTGCTGCTTGTTTTTAGTTGGAACAACAACAACAAAAAAGTCTCATCAGACTTGCAAGTCCAGAGGGAGAAACTTGACAGGAGGTCACAGATGGCCTAGCGGTCTGGGTTGTGTCCCATGAGGTTCGCCCTAAAGCTGGTGATCATGGTTTAAGTGTGAGCCTGTAGCCTGTTTCCTCTATGCCACTCCCCTTTCTCACCCAGTTTCCTCCTCTATCCACTGTGCTGTCCTCTCCAATTGAAGGCGTGAAAAACACCCCAAAAATAACAGGAGCATTTTCTTAAACCCACTGGAAGTTTTTTTTAAAACTTCTTTTCTAAGCAATTCAGGCCTCATTTTTATCTTTTGACATTTTGAAATAAAACATTTGTCATATTAAAAGCAAAAATACGACAAATACTTGCATAGAGTTGTTTTTTTTTTTTTTTTTTTTTTTTTTTTTTTTTTTTTTTTTTGCAGTGTAGAGGAGTGACTTCTCCCAAGGTTTTGCACCAGACTGAAAGGAGTCATTCACCTCTCATACAGTTTAAATGTAAAGCAACAGATGAGCATCACTGAGGTGAAGCAGCATCACTGTTAACACGTTGTGCCTCTTGTGCTTCCACACAATCAGAGTGTGACATAGGAGCATTCACTGGGACAACAGCTGTGGGCTGTTAACTGAATTGTTTTTGTCGAGTGAGCTTGAGCTCTAAGTCAGCACTGCAAAAAATGAGAGAGAAAGAGAGCCCAGAGCCTATATTTATTTATCATCATTATCCCAGGTGTATGGTAGAGGATTAGGGCTACTGTAAAACAAATGAACTAATAATAATAATAATAATAATAATAATAATAATAATAATAATAATAATAATAATAATAATAATAATAATAATAATAAAATCATAATAATAATTTTAAAAAATCATAATGAATTATTATTGTACTTTTTTATCCTCTTCAGTATAATAAAAAAATTAAATAATTACACAATAAGTGTAACTACAAGTATAAATATAATCTCTTCAACCCTGATCTTGGAATCATGAAACACTGAAACAAAGAAACACGCTGCTGGTCACCACCGCCCTCTTTAAGAGTGTGGAGCACACAGCTGTCTCCCTGCTCCTAAATTAAGTCCTCTGGGGCTCAAAGAAATTGTTTTATAATTGATAAAATATATTTTTCTTTTATAGACAAACTGAGTTGCAATCGACAATTATCAAAACAAAGAGACAACTTGGCTACTGAAGATTGAGATTTGCTGCTGTTGGTGAACTTGTGCAGCTGTTTGTCTCACTTTGAAGTTTCTCATTAAGAGGGAATTAAATTTACACCCTTTGATTTTAGCCAAGGTACAACTGTAAAAAAAAAAATCTTTGTAATTCTGAAGTATTAAAAAAAAAGTATTAAAAATGTAGAAAACTTGCAACTGCAAATGTGTTTATTGGTGAAATGGATTGTTCCAGTCTCCACTGAAGAGGCTCCTTAAGCATCATGCATTTTTTAGTGATACTGAAGCTAAAATTGGAAAAGGACTTGTTTTCCTTTAACGGATCATTTGAAGACTCTGCCGTCTTTCTACACAGACTGTAAAGAAATCATGAACAAAAGCATCACATTGAAGTGTGATTCCACATTGAGCACTCTTCTGAATCCTTTGCTCAGGGTTATTGGGCCTTTAACAAGTTGGATTTGTGTGTTCTCACAGGCTCTGCCCTAAAGCCATGCCTGCAGGTATCTGGATTTGCTGTAATGCATCTCAAGGAAATGTTCAAAGTGCCGGTGCAGAACTTCAGGAGAGAAATATGAGGATGTTTGCTTTTACTGCGCTGCTCAGAGTTTATGTTCCACACATTCAATTAAAAAATAAAGGAGGGAGAAAATCAATTAGACTCTTTAAGTTAAGTGCATTTGAAATCTCATTATGAACTGTGGAGGCAGCACAGGTAACTCCAGCAGGACCAATGAGGAGCAGTAATTCACTCAGACAATGAAAAGCCTCCGGCAGTGTCTCCTTGTCATCGTGGCACTACACATAACCCCCCCCCCACACACACACACACACACACACACACACACACACACACAAACATTCAGCCTGTCTGCTCGTCAGTGTGTTCCAGTGCTTTAATGGAATAAATTATCTCGCTGCGCTGACAGCTTTCAACGTGTCTTTTGTATGTAACATGCTTTCTCCTGAATGACAAATCATGTCACCGTCTGACAGCTGGAGAAAAGACAGACACTCACATGATGCTTGTGGGATAAGATGCTCGTTCTGGACACTGGTGATGATTATGGATCTGTTCCCCGCTGAGATGCGAGATATTCTTTTCATGTCTCAAGGGTTTAAATGAAGGATTTTTGACGTTGACTGAAGTTTGAAAAACCTGTTGCAAACATGTGATTGAGCTCTGTGCCCTGAGTTCCGTCTCGTAAGGAAACTGATGGGTGAATAATAACCATTAAGAATTTCCCACAACCAATTCATGCATACGTTAGCAAAAAGTGTGCAAAAGAAAAAAAAAAAAAAAAAACAGGAATACACACATTGGATTCATTCCTGCAGTCCACCTGTGGAAAGCACCAGGTCCTCAAGCCTGCTGAGAAACCATTTCCCAGGCAAGTGAGCGAGGCAATTCCATCGCAGCGAGGTGGGAGAAAAAAGGCTGCTTTTAATGGGGAAAAATGGGAGGCAGGGGAAGAGTTAGCAGAAGCAGCCGGGATAATTGATGGCAACTGTTTGGGTACAAGATTAAGATTCATGGGTAGGACCACACGTGGAGGCTGGAAACCCGGCAGGTGCTGCAGGCATGAAGGATATGAGGCAACACCTTGACTGGCCTGCTGGCTTAATTGATAGAGTATCGTCCCAGATGAAGTATCAAAAAAAAAAAAAAAAACTATCAGAAAGAATTTCACTCACTGCTAGATATGAACTGGACCGTCTCCTTCACCTGGGCCTGAATGGGGGAAAGCAGAAAGAAAAAGGGATGATGGAGGGGAAAAAAGAGGTGGAAGCCCAGAGGCAAGAGAGGCAGGTTTGCATGTAGAAGGTTGGTCGTTCCAGTCCACAGACTTTCTGGGAAAATAAAAAGCAGGTGAGGGAAGTATGAGTTACTCTCTCCCACTCTTCAACAACTGCCCTTGAGGAGCCTTTCAGCAGTTTGCTTAACACACAACCGCCCCGGCGGAGCTGCTCAACGGCCAGCAGCAGAATCCATAGATCCTGCTGTGAGTGTGAGTGTGAGTGAATGTGAAGTCAGGTGTTACAGAGAGCTGAGTGGAACTTTTTTACATACATAAACTTAACAATTCTTACATGTTTGTAAGCATGTTGATGCTTTGGACACACGTGCACTCTCCAACACCGTCTCACACACACACTCTCACTCACTCATCCGTGAACGCTAATTTTGGAAGTGAGTGGTTTGTTTGACCCCATTGCTCAGCCTATCTGGCATCTCTCTTTAGCAGACTACTGGGATATGAAGCACCTCAGGGGTTTACAGTGTCTACTATTAGCATATAAAGAGCATAAATTTAACAGCACCTTGTGTTGGCAGGAAGCTTCCAAGACTGCAGGAGAGCAAAGGAGAAGTCTCATTGGGAAAACTTCAGAAAAAAAGAAAAAAAAAACTGTCTGTATTTGAAGAGAGAGGCTCTGCCTGAAGCTTGGGGAGGGTTGGATGGTTCAGTCATGGAGTTTGTTAATCACAAATGTAGCCTAAATCCACATACAGTATGCAGGTACATGCACAGACACTGATACACTCAGTTTATGCACACTGTGTCTGCACACAAGCACGCACAGAACAGGTCTGGTGACACAGACGCTGTGATTCACTCTTGGCTTTTTTTTTTTTTTTTTCTCTTTGATAAACTTGTTGGACATGAAATGTAAGTGGGGCTTCCCTGGTTCTCATGTGTCTTCAGAATCACTTCAGAATTGATGCAACAGATTTAAAGATTTTGGGAATTCGTAAGAAGGGCGGCTGTGGTTCAGTGGTAGGGTTGTCGCCCCACAATCAGAAGGCTGCGTGTGATCTATCGTGTTAGATATAGCTGATGGCATTAGTTTCAGCCGGCCATCAGTGGGTGAATGTGGTGTGATTGGGTGAATGAGGCTAGCAGTGTAAAGCACTTTGAGTGGTCGGTAAGACTAGAAAAGCGCTATATAAGTACTGGTCCATTTACCATAAGACCCCAGCTCCTCCTTAGGGAATGAAGTCACTGAACTTTAGATGGAACACAAATGGGCAGCTAAATGGGTTCCAGGTGGGAGAGGAATAGGTAAATTAATCGGTCTCATCATACAGTCTAATTCTAAGCACAATGATCTATCTATCTATCTATCTATCTATCTATCTATCTATCTATCTATCTATCTATCTATCTATCTATCTATATATATATATATATATATATCTATATATATATATATATATATATATATATATATATATATATATATATATATATATATATATATATATATATATATATATATATATATATATCTATATATATATATGTGTGTATATATATATATATATATATATATATATCTATATATCTATATATATATATATATATATATATATATATATATATATATATATATATATATATATATATATATATATATATATATATATATATAAAGCCATGAAGTATGAAGCATAGGAAAAGTTAGAAACATGCCCACTGGAGCTACATGCTGAGAGTCAAAGGGGCACACACATAGATATTTTCTCAATCTGAAGAGGTTTATTTTAACTGTTAGAGAGCCCACACATGAGGATCAAAAATCAGGAATCAAACCGTTTTGATTGTACTGTGTGCAGTGTGCTCTGATAATCTCAACACAGCTCACCACACACATAATGATCGTCTCACCACTGATCTAGAATCTAGTCCTCCAAGACCCAAATCTCACCTGACCAAACATGATCTAACAAAAACACAGAAGAAGAAACACAGCAACAGATAGCAGCAACACAAAACACAACATGGAAGAGGACATAGAAGAGAGAAAGAGGAAAGCTGGGACACAGACAGCCTGATAATCTTTATGTGTGTACCCCTCTTTAAACAGACCATATCTGGGTAAGAACTGGTTCATCTTTATATTTTGTCCATTGGCTAATTTATCTTTTTCAACCCATATACGACTGCCATCCAGGATCAATAAACTTGTTGCCTGTCTGTCCCCCTTTATAGTAGATGGTCAGAGAGATAGAGAGAGTGAGAGAGAGAGAGAGAGAGAGAGAGAGAGAGAGAGAGAGAGAGAGAGAGAGAGAGAGAGAGAGAGAGTTTAGCTATTATGTCATAGGTGACTCTAATATGAACCCACAAATTATGATTTTTCAGCAATTTTTACATCTTATGGCTACTGATGTACATTCTGGATTCTCTGTTTTTTCTACAACTTTAGTGACAAGCCTCACTTCACAAGGATCATGTGTTGCACAAACAGAACAGTATGTATAACTGATGCATTTTCCTTGTCCGATGTCCTCATGTCCTTATAAGCTTACCTTCTTGGAAAGCATGTTTATTTCTCTCTTAAAGGCAGGGTCGGTGGTCACGGAAAACTGAATTTGAATGTAGCATCTCTTCAGGACTCCGTTTAGCCCCCGCCCTCTAACACTTGGAGCTCCTCCAAAAGAAGCCCCCGCTCACATGCATGAGAACTGCTGACCATACAGCATCACTTTTTGCTAAGTTTATCATCCCTTTACAACCAAATCTGTCCCTCAGTGTTAACATTTCTTCAGTTTTATCATTTGTTATTTCTCCTCAGCTTGAGAAACTCTTATCCTTCTTTAAAGTCTTTCTCACTTCTCCTAACAGTTTTCCACTTTAAGATCTACCTTGAGGGCTTACAGGTGCCTTGAGAATAACTTTAAGTTTTTAAAAATCTAACGTCAAAGCGACATTCATGGAAAGAGCCGCGAGTCAAAGACTTTCTTAGACTTCTGACAGTAGAAGCATCTTGATGCCGTGGGAAGCTTTTTTGAATACGGCCCCAGATCTCGGTGGGTGACATGTTTTTGTTCTTTGTAATACTGTTATCTCCCAGTGTTCCAAACCATGTTGTGAGCTAAACGGTTTGGACACAATAAAAAAAGACCCGAAGAAAACTTGAAAAAGGGTCTTTGAGGCCAGACCAAGAAAAAGTGTTTCTTGGCTGTGATGCAATCTAAGAAAAGTAGAACTAACTGCTGTGACAGGGACCACTACTTAAATAAAAACTCAAAGAACTTTCTATTCAGATGAATAATAAAAATCAATGACAAAATGAGCTTTTTTATTTTTTAGCTAATGTAACCCTGCTCTTCAGTTTCTCAAACTGATCTTGCACTGTCAGCAATCCAACCAAATTAACTTTGAACTCTACTTTAAACTCAGCTGGAAGGTAAAAGCTCTCTAAATTCAAACAGTTGACACAAGAGAGCAAACTGACATCTCAAACTGAATCGGGGACCCTTCCCAGAATGAGTCCTGATGACACGATGCAGCAGCGGCAGCAGAGGAGAGAATGCAGGTGTCAGGAAAGAGGGTCAACAAGTCCTCTCTGCTCAACAAGCCTGGACCTGCTGCACACGGGCTTTTTGAGAGGCCATCAAAGAGGAGGTTAAAAAGACTCTTCCATTATCCATCCACTCACCCTATAAAACCCAGCTCTCAAGCCATGCAGCAGTGTTTGCGGGTGAACCTGAGAGCACTGGCCTTCATCAGCTCCTTCGGTCTCGGCTGGAGCAGGAGATGATTCCTGTGCTAGAGAAAATCTCCTCCCACCACTGTGATAATTAGGGCTCTGGAGAAAATGATGGCCGTGTTTCAAGTGCTATTTAGTATTTGAATGCACTCTAAATTAGTTTATGTTATTGCAAGCATTAGACTTGACCTGGTTCATCTTACCTCACTGCGTTTGATGTTTTTTCTTGTATAAAGGCTAGGTGTCAGCTGCTGGCGTGCTTTTGCTCAGAGATATGTGATCAGTAAAGGGTGCCTAATGCAGTATACATGTATATAGCTAAAATATGTCACTTAATGTGTTTTCATATAGAGGAGACTGGGGATGATAGTAACACTTTTTGTTTGTGCCATAGCAACTCAGTGGTTCATTGTGCTAGAGATCTCAAATTTTGACATGTTTGTCATGTTTGTTTGCTATAAATGACATGCACTTTGACTTCTACTTTACTATACTATCCCAGATTTTTAAATTAATGTCAAACACAAAGATGTTGTATGTTGTCACAACTTACCCCTGTAGTGGGGTGAGTTGAAACACTACTCAAGGATGGATGTAACAATTAAATTATTATGATTAAAAAAGATCCAGACTAGTAAATGTACGGATGCACTTTAATGAATCATTAAGAAGGAAGGTGCAGAAGTACCTAGCAGGTAGCTATTAACTAAGCAAACTATCCAAGGCATAATACTTACATTTAATTAGACAGGCAGTTGTGACAAATGCAGATGTCATTGTCTGGGGTGCAGGCTTCATGGGCCCAAAATCTACAATGCTGACATCTGATCCACGCTTCCCTGGGCCATGAATTTTCAAAGTGCTCCAAGCACACAATGCAGACATTTGCATTGTCTGTGGAGTCATAACATAGAGGGAGCGAAACAACACAAGAGGAAGGTTGCAACACTTTTTAAAAACAGTTACGACCCTCCTGAGGCCAGACAGCCATTGAAAAGCTAACCGTTTTTAGCATTTAGCTTCAAAGCTAGCACTAAGGCAACATATCAAATTAAACTAGACAGTGTGTTGTAGTTTTAAGTTTTTCACTTACAAAAGTTCATGCAAAAAATATCCAATGAGTATTTTTACTTACTACACATATACAAGAAATAATGTATAGTGAACAGGTGGCTATTCAAATTAAAATGACAGGTTGACAGCCAAATGCCACCAGATCCATCTCCACTCTGACATAGCACCGTATCTGATAGGTTTCAATTTAAGTCAGTGTATCAGCTCACACTGGCTTCGCCTCGTTGCATTCCAGCTGCATGTCACCGGAGCAACAGTGCATCTGTTTACACAGAACAGAGCACACTGAGTTGATGGATCTGGTGTGAGTCCAGTATGAGCAGGACTCTAACACAGAACAGTCACAACACTGCAATGCTGCTTATCACCCAGCTACTAAATGAAAACATAAGATTGAAATTTACATAAAAGTTAAATTATTGCCCAAAATATTCATGTTCAACCAAGCATGTCCATTCAAATCAATGATAATATTAGTTTAGTTAACATAAGAGAGAGTGAGAGGAAAAGAACTTACACACCATCATACATGTCAAACAATGACCAAAAATAACACAATGTCATACCTCAGCACTTTTTAAACAATGTTTATAACAATAAACAAGCTGTAACACTTAATGTGTAAACAAAAGAAATATATGGTATATAAATAATGACATAAGTTGTGGCTCCTTCATGCAGCTCTGCTTCTGCAGTTCACAAAACTTTTCAGACTGTTGCTCTCATCACGTTGCTTCTTAGTCACCTTAGTTAGCATGTAGTGATCATTTGCTTAGAAATACACACTCCTGCTGCCATCCCTTGGACTGCAGAACAGAATCTTGCTCCATTTTTTTCTACCAGGGCTGTTTGGGGACACTACCCAGGACTGGGTCCAGTAACTGTTTCTACTTCAGGGCTCTCCAGACCAGCCTGAGACAGACACCAATGTGTTTTCCCACTGTGCTAAATAATTCAGAAAGCAGCCGGAAACCAAGTTTTGCTGAGTGAATGTTAACTGATTAAAATGCTGATGGAACCCAGACATTAACCTCTAGTCTTGAAATGTAAGGCCGATGCAGAAGTGCTGAAAACTGCAGTTCATTGAGCGTCTGCTTGAGGCTGGATGTAGGATCACCACAAAAGCCAAGATTTAAAGCAAAATGAATGTTTGTTTTTCTGTCTGTGTTTCTTAGTATTTCACTGACCAGTGTGTTTTCTAATCAGCAATGCAGTTACATCTTACGACAGTAAACCGCAGTTTGGGTCTCATATGAGTACATTTAGGTACATATAAAAGGACATATTAGGATCATAAAAGAAAAGAAAACCAGTTTCAACATGAGTTGGGCAATGTTTTTTTTTTTTTTTTTCTTTTAATAAAAAAGAGCTCTTTTTTCTCCTTTATTAGGTGTAGTTTTAAATTTAGTCTGTTTTGTGACTTATCTGTTTCCTGTTTTATTTTCTGTTATTGATTTCATAAAGGTATCTCTTCATAGCATCCTGTACAGAAAGCTTTTTGAGACTGTTAAAGCAAAAAAGGCACACAGGCTCAGTGTACTGATACTGGTCAGTGTGGAGCCTCAAAAGGTTTTCAGGAGCCGTTCTGTCAGCACAGCTTTCAGCAAAGAAGCAGCAGCCAGAGGATTCAGGGTAATGAGGTTTGTGTCAGTGTCAGCCAATCACTCCCCTGTGACATGGATGGATTTTTCCCGTCCGGAGAAAAAGTTTAAATCCTTCAGAGACACAGAGAGCTCATTGTATGAGAGAATAAATGGGCAGTCTTCATACTTTAAAATCCCAGGTCTGAGCAGTTCTTTAAGATTCCAGACATTGACATTTATGGGGACTCCTTGGATCCTGCAATAGGAAAACAAGGTGTGTTCAAGATGTAAAATAAAACCATAAAAAAACTCCAATTTGCAACTGGACCACAACAAATAATGAGGCTTGAATTCACATTTCACACTAACATATTTGTGAATATGAGGAGCGTTCTGCATTGTTCTGTGGAGTTTAATTAGCCCCTTTAGCAGCTAACATCAACACACACACACACACACACAAACACACACACACACACACACACAGTCTCAGTCGCTGCCTCTTTACTGTTTGTACTCCTCTTCTCACAACTTCCCCTTTCTTTTTATATTTTCCTTTAAGTAACACATAAATCTGTTTAATTCACAGAGTAGCACCAGGCACACGGTCGCAAGAAATTAATTACACATTTATTCTTTTTAAGAGATGAAATATTTGAAGTTCACAATGCAAAAACTGAAATCTTGGCAAGTGTTTGTATTATTTTATTGGAAAAAAAAAAGTCTTTTTAGACTCAATATAAGCCACATTTATTAGTGCAGAAAAATGTCTTATTTCAAGTTATCCAGTAACTTGTTATGAGTACAATAAATCTGCCAGTGGGCTAAGAAAAAAAAAAGTTTAGTTTTTCATATGAAGACATTATTTTAATTCCAGCTTCAGCTGAATGTGGCTCGTATCAAGTATAATGAGACAATTTTTTATAAAGACAAAAAAAAAAAAAAAAAAAAAAGAACAAGAAAAAAAACACTTGCTTGGATTTCCGCTTTTTGCAGTGAAATACAAGTCTGATTTTGAAGTTATAACATGCTTACACACCAGCCAAAGGGTTTTAATGCTTAAGCTGGATGTGACGCTGGTATTCTCAACGCCAAATCTCCTAACCCACATGCTCTGAGGCGTGCTCCCAGTCATTGTGTGAATTCATGGTGCTGACCCGCTGCATGCAGAGCCACAGAAAGTGCATTCATTTGCATTAATGTTCACCTGACAAACACAACAGTTGGCCTTACACAGAATAATTCTATTCACTTGTATCAAGTAATTTAGGCTTTATTTTTGACTTGTAATATAACTTGAAATAAGATGGTTTTATGTTTGGTATTTTAAGCAGTGTTTTTTCACATCTTTATCAATCTTCTTATTTTTTCTTCCCTTTTATTGTTGGGAATTTCCTTAGGTGTGGCTTTGAAACTGTATGACAAGCAAATCTGGAGGGCAGCAGGTGGCTAAGATCACCTTGGTAACCTAATTAAAGCTACTGTGAGGAGTTTTTTGACTGGCTGTGAAACAGACTGAAATTAAAACTTTAGTTTATTTATGATGACAAGTACAAACAAGACGGTCACGGTTTAAGATCTTTGTACACTGAGTCTGTTTTTTTATTTTTGTTTGTGTGAAATCGACGCACGTTGGACAAAAGTTTTTGGTATCAGAGTGCAAACATGACTGACAAAAGAAATCCCATCCTCAATCCCATCTTATGTCATTTTTTTAAGGAACAGGTTAGATTTGCTGTGTTTGCTGGATTCATCCAGGTCATTTTGAAGGTTGTAGGCTACTTGTTATGTCGTCATCATTTAATTCAGTTGGCAGATAATTTATCAATGACAAAAAAGTCCAGTGAGATGAGTCAACACACCCACACTTATGTGCGTATGTGCGTGTGAGTATGTGTGAGTATGTGGGTGTGTGTGCGCCTTCCTCAAACATATTGACAGCCGCTGCTCAGGCTGCTGATTACATGTTTATTGTACTGCAAATTTCCACAATTAATATAAAGAAACGCATCAGATTCAAGTGTCTTCGCATGACTTTTTTTTTTTTTTATCTCCGATTACGGATCCAAAAAATTGCATCCAAAAATATTGGATTCAGAGTGAAGCTGATAATTTGTTTTGTTCATGCTTAAGGTCTTAAGACACTGAGATTAATGGCGATGCCTCTATATGATCCACAAATACACAAGAAAGATCAGTCTGTTTTGTAAACCATGAACAGTTCCTCTACAGGAGCTTTAATCATACCCCAACACTGTTTTTTTTTATGATTTCTGAGAATAATTATTTTAGAATTTGTTTTCACCAGAGATTCAGTGCTTTGTTTGTGTGCCATTTTTTATGTAGTCCTATTACGGAAAGTCTGCCTGCTGCATGAAAATGAGACTAAGCAGCAGAGTAACTGTATACATCTACTCCTGAACCGCTCACTGTTTGTCATTCAGAGGATCAATGCAATGCAGGTCATGTTCTCTGAGGTGCACACTCTGGGAGCTGCAGGCAATCCTATGTCAAAGCCTCACACACGGTGTTTGGGCTGTGTTCACCACAGAGGACATGAATGCTAATTTATGGTCGACCATATGGAAACAGCAACAATATCATTGGTAGGCCACCAAAGCTCGTAGGGCAGCAAGAGGTTGGCGTTACTGGACTGTGCCGCCATCACGAAACAGTCATTTGGTTATTGTTTCTGATGCTTATTAAGCCGCTTGGCAGATGGACTATAATCTGGGCCATGATTAGCATCAGAAGCACTGGCTTGTAACTCATACTTTGCCAGCAGCACTCATGTGGGGGACATTAGGGGACAAAGGACAACACTGACCTCAAACGTGGTGCTTAACATCCAGCACGTGTGATACAAAATGAAGAGTCTGAGTGCAACTTCTGCAAGGTGCTGGTGTTTATTCCAGGCACGTTAGCTAAGCTCAGCTATTGACAATGTTTACTAATGGAAGTGACATTTGCAACTTTATTTAATTCAGTCAGTAACTGGCTATTGGGATGACCTTTTGCTGGCTTCCCCGACAGAAGCCTATAAACCTCAGAGACTCGCCAGCTTTATAGGCATTCAATAATCACACAAGGCGCTATTGATGAAGTTGTTGTGTGCACTACCTATGAAATGAATTGGCTGAGGAGCAGAAAGCACAGCGCCTGTGTAATCCTGATGAGGGTGTTTATGAAATTAGAATTGATGGAAATGCGACACAGGGTTTTTTTTTTTTTTTTTTTTTTTTTGCAGTTTATTTCTTTGTTGTGGTTTTTTTTTTTTTTTTTTTGAACAAGAATAACTCAGTCTTTACATTCTGTCTATAGCTGACTGGGGCTCTGTGATTGTGTCAGAGACAGTGATGAATGCATTCTGCTCTTGTCTGCTGGTTGTCTGTTGGAGACACATGGGGCTGCATGCCATTTTAAAGCAACCAGCGACCCATCTATCCCGCAGAAAGTTGTGTGACTTTGAAAGACGGATGGATGGAGAAGAGATAGATGGAGTCTATTTTATGCTAAAAGGGAAATGAATAAAAGTGACTGGATGCTTTGTTTTTCTTCCTATATTTTTAATTCTTCCTCATTTTTTTCTTATTTTAACTTCATTAACGAAACTCTTCATAATCTTGCTGTTTGTGTCAAAAACAACAAACATTAAAACCCCTTCTTAACCATATACATTTAGACAGATATGCACTCCCATCCATCTGTGTGTAATCTTCTCAATGATTGCATGTATTGGGAAAGCTTGAATAACGATTTTTCTTTGTCCTAATCCATCACTTCTGAGAAGAAATTCACTGCAAGCAAATTAAATCAATTTACTCACAAAGGCAAATACACTAAATGTGAGGAAGAGAGACATTGAATTGCATTTGCATTGCAGCTCTAATTGTGCTGGGGGATGAAATCCATCAAACAGAGATAAAAGCCTTTAAAACATTTAAAACAGTATTGGGATTCATGTGCTTTGGTGGTTTACAGCAGCATTTAAAGACAGCTGACCAATCATGTATCTCACTGGCTCAGCTGGCACCACCAGAAATGTGCTTTCCTACAATGTTTACAGTGATATCCGGGCTTAGGTGCAACATATTGAGCACACAGACATACACATCCAAAAGTGGAAGGAGGGAAATGCATCCTTAGGCCTTTTTGCTTGCAGCCTGCCTGTGTTCGTGCACACACATGCAGACATATCAGCAGTAGGATCACCGAGCTTTGCAATAAACCGACGTTTCTCATGTCCTCTATGCACATTGCACACAGCGCAGATGGCTCTGTCGTGGTTCACTTGGCAGTCGTCTCAATCTCGGGCTCATGCGGAGCTATAGGAGTTTATAATGTTTTATTGGAGCTCGCACATGATAGAATAACACATAGACCTCACAAAGCAGCAGACAGTTTCCAAAAGGCGGAGGGCTTAGTGAAGTTATATGAAGAAGCAAATGGGAATAGAATAGTAAATTTCATCAGACATCGCATGCCACAATGCCCCCTCCATCTGATCTGTGTGCCCTGCCCCAAGGGTGCAATAACAGTTTATTACACCTATCTTCACTTTATGACCCCCCCCTCCAACCCTCCGCTGCGCTGCCCTCCAGCCCACGCTAACTGTTATTGAAAACACCCAGGTCTGCCATATATCATTCCTGAGCAGCGCGTTAGGCTATGCAACCTAGCTAATCACCAGCAGCTCGTATGGGGTATTGTCCTGAACCACAGCAGGAATAGTTCCACTTATCTAATATCTGCTTAGATGTGGAAGTGTTAAAACACAATCCCATTCATCTTTACAAGCCTGCACTGCCACGGGGCTAAATCCTCCTCTTTCCCATATGTATCTGTGGAGTAATGATGGCGGCTAAAGAGAAAATAGAATTGAAAGATTCCACCAGTGAATATCTGTGTGGAGATAAGGGGTAAATGAGTTTGGCCTTGTTTATTGCTAGCCGAGAGGGTTGAATGCAAACATCCAGGTTGGACTGAGGGGAATATATGGAAGAATAAAAAATGAAGCATGCTATCGTCTATAGGGTCTTGGATTGAGTTGCAATGCACCAGTGAGGATCTTTCAAGATGGAGGTGTTAAAAAAGAAAGAGAGAGAGAGAGAGAGGTAACAGCTCATGGATGACAGTGTGACAAGAGTAAGGGAAGGGCCCGTCACTCCTCTGTCACACGGATGGCTCCTCTGTCATCAGGAGGTTGCAGGTGGAGAAGCCACACTGACATGGCAGAAGAAATGACACTAAATTGTTACACTTCAGAGGGACAGTTGTCAGCATCTACATCAGTACAAAGCCTGTTTTGGTCCTTTACAGAATACTTCTGATAAAAAAAACATCACAGAATGTACGCTGTCACAAACACTATGCATAAAACCACACACCCTGAGATGCAAGGGATTGTGTTTTGGTCAGTCTTAAGAGAGACTTAAAGCTGTTTTGATTCCATATTGTCGCAAGACTAAATGGCTGCAAATTTCCCAAAATACTGTAGTTTCATGAGTCGCCACTTGGGACTGTCTCCAAAGTGAGTCAATACCCATTAAGCTCCATTTAAAAAGTGTATATCTCTACCTGTTAAAGATGGGGTTCATTTTTCTACAAGTGGGCACCACAATCAACACAATTCAAAAGTTCCTAACAGCAACTTTAAAGAGGGGGTATGAGTTGTTCCAGTATTTTAAACATGGACATAAAGCAACAATTCTTGGTGTTCATACTAACCCTTACATATTCATATGTTGTAGAAATCCCTGAATTTGTCTGTAAACTGCCCAAAATTTCCATTTTGGTGATGGCTGGCCTATTATGGGGAAGGGGGTTTGTGGAGTTTTAAAGCAACAGCAGCTTAAACGAAGAATTTCAGACAGAGACTCAAATAATAATAATAATCTAAAACACCAGTGTAAGAAATGTATGGATTTATTTGACCTGTAAATCACATAAAGCCACCATATGAAGCCTGAAAATACCCCCTCTTTAAAATTACTACCCAAACATCAATACAGACATGAGATTTTGAGGCCACAGAAAAGACAACAACTATACTTACAAATCTGACAGTTTTAGATTATGTGGTTTGTGTGGTAGAAATTAAAGCTATCTAGCATGTGAGTTCACCATGGCTACAGATAGCCATTTGCTAGCTTCTTGCTATGCTCAAGTCACCTCTGGTTTAACAAATCCAACATGGAGACAGCCTCCTTTCAAAGAGTGGTATCATGGTGGCCTTGTCCTTTGTTGTGCTATGCTCTAGACCAGAGCATGTGAGTAGGATTTTTTTTTTTTTTTTTTTCCAAGGATTGGAAGGCGGAGCGGGGAGTTGGCCTGCTCCAGCTTCACTCTGTTATCGCTCACATCCCTATTCTGAAGCATGCCCAAACATGGCTCAGAATCAGAACTTTTTTGGAGCAGAGCGGGATGCAATCTTGGTTGAGTGCTTAGCAGTAGTAGGCGGAGTGACATGGTGAGACTTGAGCAGGGAGCGATGGAGGCGCACACTTTTGGTAGCGATGAACGGGAATTCTCATCGCTCACATGGTCAGCTCTGGAAGAGATTTATTAAGATTTATTAGCTTTGTCTGTGTCACTGTATATGTGTGTGTATGTGTGTGTGTGTCGTCATGCTAGGGTGGCCAGCAACAGCTTATTGTGCAGATGGCTCATGTTGTCATTTAAGGGGGGGGGCAAGGTGTGTGATGGGCAGAAACGGGTCTGTTTAATTACTTGTCAAGCGAGCAGCCCAGCTAGCTGCTAAAGAGCCTTCCTGTGCTCAGTTTGCCCCGAGGGGTGATGTGAGGTGGAGTGAGGGTGCAGCAGGGTCTGGTGACTTCTTAGTCTAACATGACCGGGTCAGCTTGGCAGTCCATGTCCATGAGCTCATGTTTCTGCAATGATTTGTGAAGGATATTTAAGTCTTTTTTTTTAAATACTCACAGGTACATTTTGAAAGCAGTTACTGAAACTGATGTCAGATTTCAACAACTACTCCCAACTGACAGAATCATATCAAAGTATAATAGTGCTGTTCTTTCTGATGTTTTAGTTGTTTCAATAAATGTGAAAATGTCTCCTCTTTTTCTAGTATGTGCTGGCACAGAGAACAAGCTGAGCACACTGTCAGACCTGGAGCAGCAGTACCGCACCCTGAGGAAGTACTACGAGAGCTGTGAAGTCGTCATGGGAAACCTGGAGATCACAAGCATCGACCGCAGCCGGGACCTCACTTTCCTCAGAGTAAGTAAAAAAGCTGATAATGAAAAAGCAGACAGAGCGCGGGCCACCCCAGGCCGTGTTGGAGGTGAAACTTAGGCAGAGAGCAACTTTTATTTATGGACTGAGACGGAACAGGCTGGTGCAAAAAATAAAAAAAATACAGGTGTGTAGACTAGCAGACTCTTAATAACAAGTATGGATATGAAATGTTTTTGTTTGTTTTTTCTTTTTTTGAGTGAAATATATGCACGAGTTTAATAACTACAATTCGCAGGTGATTTATCCACAAAGTGCTTGTTCTGGTTTGAACTTTGCACAGACTTTGAGGATCATCTCATATCACAGAATGTGTTAATTACAGCTCTTTCCATCATGTCTGGAGTTCCCTTTAGATAACAGGACCTATCAAAACATCCTGATCTCTTTCTACCCTTTGATCTGAGTAACTACAAGTGATTGTTGTAATCTGGGCAAAAAGTTCTCATATCCTCAACTTGTTCATCATCGTCCCTGAAACTCAACCCGTGTCCAGAGCGAGCCCTCTTCTCTGATCCTTTTCAACCAATCAGCACTGGGATTAGCGTCTGAAATAGTCCAGGATAAGAAGTGAGAACACTGCTTCTAATCAGGTGTAATCAGGCTTCATGTCTTCTCAGGCTAACTATTAACTGATTGTACACTTGCACTGTTGCGGCGTCTGGCACAGAATAATCAAATCCAAGTAACTTGATCTGTGTAATCTCCTCTTTTGATTAACAGATGAAGAAGGAAAAGTGTGGTGCTGGCATGAACTCGAATCTCTTACAAAAAAAGAAATTTTCAGCAATTCTTCGAAGACTTCATTTCTGAACTTTGCACCTGAGCTAACTTACTCAAGCCTTCCAGTGAATACTGCAGGGAACTGCTTCCATTTATTCCTACGTCCATTATGTTTTGGTAGAAACATGCACACACACACACCTACACACACACACACAACACAGAGTCAAGCAATGATTCCTTCAGGGGACAGACGGGTAATAATGTGCTAATGAGAGGAGGTCAGATAAAGCAAGGGCAGTAAGTACGGTAGGTTTTGCAGAAGAGAGGAGAAAAAGAAGGTGGAATCAGCTCTTATATTTTGACCCTCCGTGACCTTCCACTCCTGGAGAACATCACCCCAGACCATTTCGTTTGCACTCTGCATTGCCAACGCCATCAAATTCCAATTGATTTCAGTCTCTGTAAGGGGGTAGGGGGTGGGTGGGGGGGGGTCCCTGGTGTTGTACTAAAGTGCTGACTGCATTAAAGGCCCAGGGTTTCTACAGGGACTCTGCAGAGAGAGCCAAACAAAGCAAGCTGTGTTTTGAGATTTTGCTCCAAACAGCCACGATTTCAACTTCATACCAAAAGCTCTATTCACACTGGATTAGTATCACCTAGTCTGTGTTTTTAATTCAATGTGAATCAATCATGTCCGTCATTTGTAAAGTCAAAATTTCAGAGCAAATCATCCACTATATTTCACACACACACAGAGGTCCTCTGTCTTTCAGGTGGTAATGTTTTTAAGAAGTTTCTGCTGCTTTTTCTGATCATTTACTGGGCAAAAATGATTCAGGCAGCGTTTGTCATTCTGACAAAGGTTTAAACATCACTTTGGATAAAGATGAGATGGAATGAGGCTCGCTATGTACCCCTTTGTCAATATGCTATAAATAGTCTAATTTATAAAGGTAAATATGACAATGACAAAAACACACATCACTTGTTTAATGTCACAATACACTGAACAGAATCATGATAGAAACAAATAAAACAAACTACAGTTAGATATTTAGACAGCTCCATAACTCAAGAGGTCTAAAAACATGTAACCTAAAGTATGATCTGGAGTCTCTCTCTGCGCACAGCTGGTTGGCACTGACGTCTCAGAGCCCAGCGCAGTTATATTACTGATAAAATCTGGAGTAGTAAAAACTGATCTTTTACATAGTAGCCTTTAAGTCTCAAGATAATTAAATTTATTCAGCATGTCCAGAAGTTTATAACGCACTTTGTTTGACAGTAAAATAAAAAGTTGGACTGAAGTTGGATGTGGATGTCTTCTTCTTATATCTGGATGTACGGCTGGCTGTGCGCTGCAGAGTGAGGAGCTGCTGCTCATGCATGGTGGGTCTGTGCAGCGATTTCACTCAGATACATGTTATACGACTTATTTACAGGCTTTTCTTATCCTGTGTGTTTGAACCACACCAAAACCTAACGTCAGGGGGTGATTCTGAAATTGCCAGACGTCCCATAGTACTAAACCCATGTGAATAGTACTAAAGCAAATGATTTGTTTACATCAGGTTAAAGTAATGGAGTAGCTTCTCTTATAATTTTTATTTTTATTTATTTATTTATTTATTTATTTGGACCACAGTTTTGTGATTGATCCAAGCAGCAGAGTTAAGTGTTAAACACTGTGCGGAGCAACACTGACAACAACCCCCCGGGATGCAGAACAAAAACCAAGATGATATTAAGAAAGAGGGAGCAATGGATGGTAATGTGCTACCATTAGACCCCTGCAGGGGTAATGAGCTCCACTTACTCAGATGGGAAAAGGAGCAAGGTAGAAATGCTGTTAAAAAAAAAAAAAAAAGGACAGTGTGATAGAAGTTTAACTCCACAGAGCCGACGTGTGCTTTAAAACATTCAAACTTTAAGTCTGCCTCCATCAATGTCACATCTGTCAAAGATAAAAAACACAAAGCCCAAAAGGTTATAAAAGATGATGTCGACTACAGGCCCCTCCTGCTTCTATTACACCACCTCTCATTTAAGAAAAGGCTCCCTGTGGCGCCGACTTTGCCAGGTTCCTCCACCTTTCCATGCTTGCCAATTAACATGGGTTAATTGAAGATGCTAATTAGGAACACAAGGTGCCAAACAGCGAGGGAGCAGAGATCAGGGTGCAGTGTGTATTTTTAGGGGGGGATATTATTATTATTATGATAAAGCACATTAATAACACGCTTCCCAAGGGAGGGAAACTTCACCTTGAGGTAGAGACGAAAGGAAGAAGTGCAGAAAGAAAACTATTGTGCTGCAGTTTACCATAGCACCTGTCTCTGGGAGGTGATGGAAACTGATGCCTGTGCATTGGCTCCTTCTTTTCCGAGATAGCCAAAAGATTGATGGCTGCCTCCCGAAGCCCCTCAAACAGCTTTAGCGGTAAATAGAGTCCATCTTCCAAACTGCCTCCTCGACAGATGAATCAACGCTCGCGCTGTGATTAATAACTGCGTTTGAACTGCACCCAGGCTCTCTCCCTCAACCTCGCCATACGCACAATCCAACAGCTGCCAGCTCAAACCACCCGCGGTGTTTACATTTCTAATGTTTAAATCACTTCTCATTCTGTATTCCTCCCTCATTCTCCTAATTTAGAAGCCAAATATTATGTGCATACAAAATTAAGAAATTTGAAAAAAGACAATTACAACCAGCTCCACATATCCCCATGCGGGTTTTGTGAATGGGACACAGAGAAAAGCAAACACACACTTTGGTGTCGCTCCTTTCCCTTATGTCACTTTCTCGTGCACACACACACACACGTGCGCACACACACACACGGATCTGTGATTATGAAATATTAATTTCTCCCTCTCCTCCCCTCGTTTGAGTCTCAGTAGGAACTCACAGCCTGTGCAGTCAGATTGGATTGTTTGTCTAGCCACTGCAACCATTAGTAAACATGTAATTTTCTGCTCAATATTAATGTGCTGATCAGATGGCTTACCAGCTCGGAGCCAATTCACCCACTCCCCACCTCTGTCCCTGTGGCTGCAAATACATCTCTGAATTAACTGTAACAAATGGGAACACTCAATTATGTTTCCAGTGTAAGGCAAGTGTAGGTTTTATTTATTTATTTTGTTGCTAGTGTAGTTTTTCCCCTCGAAAAAATAACAGTTATTTATGTTTGAAGTTCTTCTTCGAGGCGCAGCGTAAATGATAGTATGTTTGCAGCTCACTTAGTGAAGCAGAAGGTTTGACTTGCCAGAGGAGGTGAGCTGACCATCTGGGACTGAGGACAGGAACCATCTGAAAACCCTGCTGTGCAATGACCAGCTGACGCTTGCACTGGCTGAATGTGTGCATGTGTTTGTAGGGGAAATGTTCGCAACAAATTATCCATCCATCCATCCTTCCTCCCTCACCATTCAAATTTAAAATATCCTCAAACTTTAAGCCTGTGCTCACAATGACTGACTGATTTCTGGTTTGTAAACTTCAACAGAGGCGGCCAAACAAATTAACATTATGATGCCTTCAGGGGCCTGTCAGGAATACACCAGTTATAATTAATGCATGCAGGGATGATAAAAAGAGCAGATATTATGGCTGTGACAGCTGTTGAGTGCATTGAAAGCATCCATCCATCCACCCATCCACCCATCCATCCATCTTCTACTGCTAATCTGGGTCTGGGTTGGGGGGGCAGCAGTGCCTTCAACAAAGGCCAGTGGCCCCTGTCCCCCGGCCACTTCCACCAGCTCCTCTGGGGAAATACCAAGGTGTTCCCAGGTCAGCCAAGAGATATCATCTCTCCATCATGTCCTGAGTCTACCCCGGAGTCTCCTCCCAGCTCGATATGCCTGAAACACCTCCCCAAGGAAGTGTCCGGGAGGCATTCTCATAGATGCCTGAACCACCTCATCTGACTCCTCTCCATTCGAAGGAGCAGCGGCTCTATTCCGATCCTCTCCTGGATGTCTCCAAACCCTTTCTCTGAGGCTGAGCCCAGACAGCCTACAGCTTGTGATCATAGGTGAGTGTAGATTGACCGGCAAATTGAGATCCTTCTTGCTCACCTCCCTCTTCACCATAACAGACCAGTATAGTGTCGGCATCACTGCTGACACCGCCTTGATCCGTCTGTCAATCTCTTGCTCTGTTTTCGCCTCACTTGTGAACAAGACCCCGATACTTGAACTCCTCCACTCAGGGCAAAGAATCCCTCCCAACTCAGAGTGGGCAGTCCACCCTTTACCAGCTTAGAACCATGGCCTCAGACTTGGAGATGCTGATCTTCACACTCGGCTACAAAACGACCAAGTGCGAGCTGGAGGTCAGTGTTCAATGAGGTCAATAAGACCATATCATCTCCAAAAAGCAGAGATGGGATCCTAAGACCCCCGAACCTGACACCCTCTGCCACTTGGCTGCACCTAGAAATCCTGTCCATAAAAGTAAAGAACAGAATCAGTGACACTGGTGGCGCAAAACCAGTTAAATACAAGTATAAAAGTATGAATAGATCAGAAACAATACACATTGTTCTCTCCCATATGTATGATTATTGTTATTTTTCAGCAAATGAGAACTTCCTCTGTAAGTAGTTTTAACAGTATTTTAACCCCTACTTTATTCCCTGACTGTATTAAATCCTTGATTCTTATTGGTCAATTCCAACTGCAGTCACACGCAAGTTACTACAGCCACACAAAGTGACCACAGAAATAGGTAGACTTCTTAAAGACATGACACATCAACCATGCTGCTTTACAAAACTGTAATAACAAACTGGAGACACCCCAACTCCTGCTTACCCAGGTTATAACCTACCTCACTAGTCCTCGATGGATTTCCAAGCTTGAGGCATCATCTGAACTCAGTCTTTGTCTTCTAAAAGGTGCTCTAAGAAACCACATCCAAATATTCCACATTCGTCTCCTGTTCAGGTCTGCTCTATCAAGGTTCTAGAACAGATAGATTTCTATTCAAATCAATGTGTTAGTTGCAGTCAGGCTCCGTCTCTGCTCCGGCAGGTCGCAGCAGAAACGTAAACCTCCAAATTCTGCCAAATGCTGGAGCTGTGACCTGTAAATTCACAAAAAGCAGATTGAGCGGGGCAGGAAGTTGTGCAAGGAAGAGCTAACCTCTGTCAGTTGATTACCACTAGCTGGGGCAGAACCTCCCGGGTGCTTCTATCTACTGTTGATTAGGGATGCAGCACCTGAACTGGATTTGGATGACTTTGCGATAAAAAAATACTTTTATTTCATTTAAAACACACAATGCACAAACAGGCAAGGCAAGGCAAGGCAAGGCAAGGCAAGGCAAGGCAAGGCAAGGCAAGGCAAGGCAAGTTTATTTGTGGAGCACAATTCATACACAAGGCAACTCAAAGTGCTTTACAGCGACATAAAATCACAAGATTAGAAAAGAAATGAAAGAATAAAATAAAACATTAAAAACATTAAAACAATTCATTTAAAAATGAGGAGTGCAGATAAAATACTTTCAGTCATATGCAAAGCTAAACAGAACTGTTTTCAGCCTGGATTTGAACATCGTCAGAGTTGAGGAAGGTGATGGTCTGTCTTTTGTTATAAAAAAAGGGGACAAAAAGGGGACAAAAACATTTAAAACAATAGGTACTAAAGAAAAACTTAAAGTATGATAACAATGACAAAAAATAAATAGAAAAAACAGTCTATGAGGCATGGAGCTGATCCATGCTAGACCATTTAGCTTGTTTAACTTCAGCACCAGTCAAAGTATTCAGCTAAAAAACAGCTATCTTTACTCATTCTGCGAGGCTAAGAGTTACCATGTATGCAGCTTACACTGTTTAGTGTATTTTTTATACCAGAAAAATGGTTTTCTGATCACTTTTTTTTTGTGTTTTGTTTTGACCCTTACACAGCACCCGCTATATTAGTTTTACACAAAGTTGTTTTTCCCCACTGCATCTGAATGCAGCATCTATTCATGCACTCCATCCCCGTCTTCTGACATCTTCCTTCACACTTCTTCCTGACTGGCATATTTGTCCCTCGGGCGCCATCCGTGTTGCCCTCCCAAGCTCCCTTATTGTTGATGCACTGTTCAAGGAGTGCAGATTACATTGCCCCCTCTCCCTCCACTCCTCTGCAAAACTCCTTCAATATTAATGAAGACTGATGAAGTGCTAGGGAGCCCCTGTCTTTCAGGCCCGACCTAGATTGGATTGACAATTGCAATTAGCGTCCCCTCAAATTCATTTCCATCACTTAAATTTGACATGAAGAAGGACAGTGCGGGTTGAGCAGGGAGTGGGACCATCAGGAGAAGGAAAATTCCTGAGAAAGAAGGTTGGGGACAGAAACAAGGTGTAAGAGTTTGACAAAAAACTAGTTTTAAGTCTAGATGGCAGAAATGGGGAGGACGACTACGTGGACATGAACTTGAACAATCTGGAAAGATTTTCTCCATCTCATCTTTCCAGTATTTACAGTCTGAGGCAAACACTTTAGATTCAAATCTACCTGAATACATCAAAGTCAGGTTAAGTTGCCCTCTCAACTGCAACAATTCTTCTCTTAACTTTACAGCCCAGTGTTCTTTTAGTATTTGCATTTCAACATTCACCTGCATTCACCACCAAATGGATTGCTTGTCAGTGTGCAGGAGTGAGAGAGAGAGAGAGAGAGAGAGAGAGAGAGAGAGAGAGAGAGAGAGAGAGAGAGAGAGAGAGAGAGAGAGAGAAACAGAGAAACAGAGAGCTTGAGATATGGGGAAATTAATGATCCTCCATTCTTTGGAGGGAAAAGAAGCAATAGGTGATAGCCTGAGGTTGATGATGTGTCATGTCTTTGTGTATTTCTATTCAAGTGTGTGTGTGTGTGTGTGTGTGTGTGTGTGTGTGTGTGTGTGTGTGTGTGTGTGTGTGTGTGTGTGTGTGTGTGTGTCTGCATGCATGACTGTGAGTGTTGGAATAAGCATGTGTATGTGTTTTTTTTTCTGATAAGAAGCGTGACATTCATTTTCATCCTGCCCTTGCTTAAACTGAGTCTACCTTGTGTGTGTGTGTGTGTGTGTGTGTGTGTGTGTGTGTGTGTGTGTGTGTGTGTGTGTGTGTGTGTGTTTGCAGTCGTATGCAGGGTTAAAAGCCTGTCTCTTTGTTTGACTGGCAGATACATTTTCTGTTTCACCTTCCTACTCTTGGTCAGCCAATATCTTTTTCTTCTCCTGTCTTCTGAAAAGAATCAGAATATGTTCGAGCGTTAGGAAGAGAATAAGAGAAATGCAGGTGTTTTGAATAGTGTTTTAAAAAAGCACGTGAAACACACATTTTGAGATGCTTTTCTACCATCTACCATTTCAATACACACTTTCCTTTTGTGTTGACCCGTAGTCTTATTTAAGGCATTATAAATCACCAGATTATCCACATGTCCAATCCTGCAAGTCTGCTTACTTTTTTTTTTCAATTTCAGGATAAAAAAGGGGAAATTTGTTCTATATCGCAGAAGGCTGAAAACTGCTTTTACACTTTACAGAGTGTTTTATTGCTACAAAGCAACCCGTTATGAATCCCAGAGTACTGAAAATTAAAACCTCTGCAGGCTGCTGAATTTTAATACACAGCCACCTCTGTCATAAATGCAACAAAAACCTTTCAGAAGCAGGCATTCAAATATAAAAACCCACCTCCAGACTGCCTTTCAGAGCTCAGCCTGCTTCTTCAGGACTGGTGACCTAACTTGTACTTCAGTGCTCATCACTTGGAGTAAAACAGGTGCCTATGTATAACTGAGGGAGGGAGGGGGGGGGGTTCCTTGCAGCAAATGTCATTTCCAGTTTTATTATCTTGAAACCTCTTATGACATCATCAGCTGTGTTGTTTCCATGGTGATGGGGAGGAGAGCTAAACTCTAGTGATGTTCATCAGTCCTATTTTTAACATCTGTTCCAAACCCAAAGCTCTTATGACATCATGAGGCTCTGTGGCCTTATGCCATCATCAGCTGTGTGGTTTCCATGATGATGGATTATTTCCATTCATTTTAATGAACTGAAACAAACTTAGAAAAAGCTGACTATTTTAAAAAGCAAAGGGGTTAGAAATGGCACACTTCTCCTGAACATGCTGAACGTTTTTAAATTCAAATGGCAAAAAACCTGTGGAAATTTGAATTCTGTGAAGCGAGCCCAAAAATGTACAGAAGAATAAAAAGTTTATTAAAGTTGGCACAGCATTTCAACACAATTAGTACTCTTGGCTTCTTCATAATACTATATCTGATAGGTTTCAACCATAGACTGAATAATTAATGGACGTAGTCTCCGCAACGTCACCCATCTGTTCCTGAAACGGACTTTTGAAGCCAAAAGTGGCCATATTGGAAATGAGGCGTGCTGTGAGTCTCCACAGTAACAACCATAGGACGCTCCACAGTCACGTGATCTGAGCTGCGCCTCTGATTGGACGAACTGGCGAGCTTACTATTGTGGAAACTGCCAAATCAGAAAAAAATTCACCTCCGGTACAGTGCGTGCCGTTAGTGAAATTAGCGATTCAGACGGGAGACATTCTTTGTATCAGGCTGTAAATGTGCTTATTTTGGCCGTAAGAACAGCTTTTTTTGGCTTGGTGTGTTTGTGACCTCCGGTATTTCGGAGCCAGCCTCAAGTGGACACTCGAGGAACAGCAGACTTTAGCTCTTCCGCATTGCCTCATATTTTCAGACTGGAGGTTGACGCTTGGTTTCAACTCTAATCAGTATGTTTATACTTCCACTGGCGTCGCTCAGGACTCAAGGTTTTCCAGAGACTCAAGTTTGATGACTTAAATACAACACCGCCTTCAAGTACATCAGTTATTGTAACAATTAGATATTTAAGAATCAGTGTGGAGGTGACCTAAGCATTGTTGCCTGAATTTGACAGTTCAGCAGGTCAATCAAGGATAAAAAAAAATATGGCCAACAACACCTTTTGCACAATCAGGCCAATAACTCAAAGCTAACTGTTGTGTTGTGTAATTTATACCTTGAGACGTTTTAACATAAATTTGAATCTAGCTTGGAACAGGTATCCATGTACTGGAAAGAAAGAAGAATCCAATCTTCTCATCATGCAGCTTGTTTAAGATGAACTGATGTTAATACAAACATGTTTCATGAAAAATAGTCGTTTTGAAAGTATTGCTGAAAGTCTGCTAATCTACATTAACTTTCTGTGACTTCAGCCTGACTTTGAGTGAATCACTTTTTATGTAACTGTTGCTTCTAATCATCATTTTGGTTGTTATGCACAGCAGAGGTTTTCTTTAATGGCTCAGAAAGCTTAGTCACGATGAGATGGAGCATTGGGACAAGTTGGAAATTATCAAACCGTCAGGGAGAAGACAGCAAAGTATGGTGTCAACTTCTTCAGTGACACACACACACACAGACAGAGCCATGCAAGACTACACACACACACACACACACACACACACACACACACACACACACACACACACACACACACACACACACACAATCTGAGGTGATAGTACTTATCGTAACAGAGCAGTGGCACGCTGAATAGAGAGGCAGTGGAGGGGAGAAACAGCACGAGGCCCCAACAAAAGCCCACCCAGCTCCTCTGATGCCTTTCAAACTTCATATCTGCCTCCCTCTGCAGCTTGCCAAAAAAAAAAAAAAAAAAAAAAAAAGGGAGTGAGATAGACCAACCTCTCAGGAGGATTGGAATCAATTTCCACCCGCTGAGACTTAGATGAGGGAGTCCTTTTCAAAGAATGTCTGGTACTGAAGCTCAGTTGACCCAAGAAGAACCAGACTCTGTCTTCTAATTAACAATCAACTGATACCAGAATTTATCAAAAACTGCCACCTGAACATCTTATCCTTTATGAACTGTATGGGCCTAAGAGATATCAACACTTTATTGTTGCTTATCTTTGTTTATACAGTGTTTACAGTTAGCACAATATAAGATACAAGCAGTTTGATCCGCTACATGTTGACATGTTCTTGGGTAAGATGCAGTACCTCAAGTTGCTTCTGATGGCATGGCCTCTCTGTTCAGTATCATCTCCCCTCTTTCTGTCAGATGGGTGGAAGTGTATGAGATCCCCCATGTATTCATGTAGCATGGAAGACACTGTTTGATCAACACTTTCTGGAAGCAATTTAGTATCAAGCCAGTAGTCTCTCAGTTTATTACAACAAAACTTCACCCTCTTTGGGTTTTAAGGAAGTTCCTTCCTCTTTGGAAAACCATCTGATAAGAGTCTAGTGACCGTGACCATGGAACAGGTAAAGGCTCAGGTTCTTCTTTATCCCCATAGATAACAATGATGTAAAAACAAATACAGTTGTTTTCTGTGCCCATAGTTTAGCACATTGTTTACAGACTGCAGTACCAAAATTGTCAAAACATGCAACTGTTTATCATATAATGATTGGTGATGAACAAACTAAGTATCAGAGCGTAGAACCACGGACCACAAAAGAAGCTCATATTAAGTCTGTGTGATGCAAAAGTACTTTTTTTTTTTTTTTTTTTTTTTTTTTTTTTTTACAGTGAAAGTTTTTCTGAATTTCATAAAATTGACTAGGCAATGAGAGAAATGAGAAACCAGTTGACTTCAGTATATGAGAAAAATAATCTCATTATGTTTTGCATATGAATGCAAAACATAATGAGATTACCTATAAAGGTTGAAAAGCTTTGGACTTTAAGTTTCTGTATCCAAAATGACGAGCTTCACACACTGTGTACATGATGCTCTGCAATTTGCATTCCCTTTAGGTCTACACTAAACCATTTTGGTGCTGCATTATCTCTTCAGAGCAGACATACTAAAACATTTCATATATGTGTCTCTGTATGCTATTAAACTTTGTGGAATATTCTGGTCAAGGAGACACACACACACACACACACACACACACACACACACACACACACACACACACACACACACACACACACACACACATATATATACGTTAAAGCATTGTGGAGTTACATGAAATCAGAGAATTACACACACAGCACAATGAGTGTCATTTCTGGTCTTGGCAGAAAATAAACATCTGTGTGCCAATTCACATAGAACCAACAATGTACCGTATGTAATTTGCATTGAAAATATTCAGCATCTCTATCATCCAGGCTGTAAGTCACGCCCCAAGTGACTGATGCCGAGAGCAAATCACAATAAAAATTGCAGCTTCCTTCTGCATTTCCATTCGTCTTTTCTTCCCCTCCCCCAACCCCAGTTCTCCGTGTGCTAACCAGTCAGTGTTTGAATAAAAACTCATTAGGATTACATAGCCATTTAGCTAAGTGACACGGGGTATAATTGTACCATCCATCAATTGCTGTGTAATAACACACTCGGAGGAGCTAAATGTTGATTAGCTCTCAGCCAATTTCACCACTTGGTTTGGGGGATAAATAGCCAGTGGAGATCGGGCGGGATGATGAGTGTTGGGTGGCCTCTGAGGGTGTTACGGTCAGGGGTGCTGACCCATGCGAGCCCAAATTAACTTGGAATGGGATGAAAATGAAGTGTCAAAGACAAGCAAAGTATCACTTTCTGTCCCTGTTGGCCTTCCTGTCTTGCTCTGTCTCTCACCCTCCCACACTCATCTCTCAGGACATCTTTCACCACGCAAAGTGACCTGGATGAACCAGGATGCCTTTGGATACTTGCCGATGTTATCAGATATTTAACTTTTTATCGATGTTAGACAAATTAATGAAATGAGTCAGTTCTTTTATCTTTATTAAATGTCAAACTTTCACACATTTGTTTGCGGCCCAGTCAGTACGTGATAGCCTTTCAGCTCGGGGCATGACTGTCAAGCCATTATCTTTCCGAGACCACAAAATGCCAAAGGACACCAACTGATGAGAGAAACAAAGTTGACGAGTCAGCTTATTCTCAGCGAAGTGCTGGCTCACTGCTGTTTATAAGACCCTTAATTTAACCTTTGTGTCACAAAGCACAATCTTACTTCTTCATCTTGTACCACCAACTCTGTTCCTATAATTCTAGATCACTATCCAGCCTTCCTCCAACACTGCTTAAAGGTACAAGTACACATGTATTTTTTTCTCTATATTGTTTCATTTTCCCTCTTTGTTTTTAATGCTAGGCTCACATTTTACTTTTTTCAACAGTTAACTTGGTCCAGAGCATCCTGACCGTATAATTCAACTGACATGGGACTGCTACACAGGATTGAATCTACATTGATAGTAGGAAGTAACACATTGGATTTAAGCACTGCAGATTTTTATGGATGTGCTTTTTTGTGCACTTTTAATGAAGAAGACATTAAACATCACTCCATTGAGTCTGTGTGTCTGTGACATCATCGGCACGAGCTCAGTCTACAGTCCATGGCTCAGCTCAGCAGATACAAAACAGTTTCCCCAAGAAAACTCTGATTCAGGATTTTCCTCTAATGTACCAAAAACAATATTAAAAGACATTATGCTAGCTAGAAGCTAAGGTATATGGGAAATTGCATTGATATGCAAGCTGTTAGCATATATATCAATAAAACTTGTTTCCAAACAGAATTTCAGCTTTCATCACGGACACATGTAACAATTGCTCTTCGTAAACAATACTTAAAACTCTAAATGTCAAAATGCTCACAGGCAAATGTTTTCAAACAGGAAGATTAAAGAAAAAAAGGCTCCAAATAACTTAAAGCATTGCTAAAACCACTTCCAGACACTAGATAGCCTACTTCAGTCAATAAAACATAAAACAATACAATTATGATACAGTTATAAAGTTGTGTGAATTATCTTTTTAAAATAATCAAGGATAAATGCAACTGTTGATTCACACATCCACCATTATCAAATATATGATTATTGTCAAGTGTTTTAAAGTTGTGTAGGTTTAGTCTTTGAATGTAACTGTTAACTCTCATGTCCACTATTAATGTAAGAGCACTATATAGTGTCCCACTTCATTTCATGCTGCCATTCAGAATTTACTGGCTCATAAATTCATAAGTTTATGTCTTCATGGAAATTGTCGGTTTTTATTTTAGTAGTTTAGATTATTGTTACTAATCAAAGTTCCTTATTCTAATTTAGTAGTGTTTGGATATTTGGCTTGAGTCATATTTGGGTATTATAAGAATGTGTTTTCATGTACAGTACATATACTGTGTTAATAAATGTTCTTATTTCATATATCTGCTGGGGTCATAGGGTCATAGGCCAACATATCGTACAGCACATTTTTTTGCCTGGCTCTGTTTAAATCCATTATTATTTCATATCTGATTCCCTCATAGGAAACAACAGGATTCTATGAAACTTACCTGCACTGTCCAGTATACATATATTTGATTCACATTCTCACTTCATGACTTTTTGGCTAAAAAGTTACTGAATTGATTTAAAGCCACTGAATCGTTTCGGATCGTATTGTTCTAAATGAACCAATATCGTCCTTGGATCGTATTGACAACATAGAGTCATGAAAAATGTTAAACAAGTTTAATATTTACGATTGTCGGCCCCAACCCATTTCAAAGCCAATCATCAGAACAACTTCACTCTTAATACACCTCAAACCAAAGGATAATCTAAGAGGATAATCTGATAAAAACAGATGATAATCAGTGTTTGCCATCCTTGGTTGGGAAGGAGGAAAGTCGGGACAAAAACAGCCCAATAATCTTTGTGTGTACCCCACTTTAACTGTCCCACTGAGAAATTCACTTTTGTAAAGTTTTTATGTACTCATTTATCTGTAGCCTGTCAGCAGGATGAATTAGAATAGAACAGAATGTACTTTATTAATCCCTGAAGGGAGATTCAGAATAATTGTTTCAATAAGACTTTGGGTGTCAGAAGTCAGTGTCAGCACCTTGTACTCTGTAGTATTGTCTATGAGCCTTTCAGCTCTTGTTCTCCCGAGTGGCAACCCCCAGTGTGGAAAAGTGAAGTCACATTAAAGGTATAAAAATTACAGTTCCTACAAAGTCTATTAGAGTCTGGATCCAAGGACCAAAATATTTATCAAGTCCCATTTAACAAATTTTGAAGCAAAAATCAACATGTTAACCCTAGAGGACAAAAACTGTGCAGATTTGAAGATCAGGCAGGCCATGAAGCCAAACTTGGCCCACTGTAAATCAGCTGGTTTTAACATTAGTTGGTTACATCTGCACATTGAATCAACAGATAGCAAAAGGGTCATCGCTGCTGCTCTCTGTGTGCTTTTGATGTATGCACATGAAAGACAAGGGAGGTGTGAATTCACTCAGTAGGTGGAAGGGCTGGGAGATCCCGGGACAGAGCAATACTGCCAAAAATAACTCACTGCATGCAAATCACAAGTTCTCTTAATTAGAGTATTCCTGACTGAAATCACTCCTTTAAGAATACATTTGTTTTGATAAAGAAGGATAACACTGTGCTGAAAGTTATGCATGAATTTGTTTAATGAGGGTCCAGGCTGGATGTAATGTAAATGCTCGCTTGGATGCTAACAGTCCAAAGTATATCCACTAAGCTGTCCATGCAGACAGACAAAGATGTGGAGTTTGTTGACTGAACAGCTCCAGAATTCAACTTTTATATGACATCAGTTCCTCCACAAGTGAACTTGTGTGCCATACAGTTTCATAACAGTCCTTCAGCACCCATCTCACCCTGTGTGTTCTGGACTGCACAAATAATTCTTGTTGTTTTGAGTTATAGACACAGTATCTTATGATTCAGCTTGCCTCAGTTGGAGGGCATTTTGCACAAGTGGGGCAGGTGTGACATGTTTTGTTTTAAGGGAAGGAAATAGGGTGATTCAAAACAAACAAAGCTTACTGTAGCTGAGCCTCATTTTTCTAACAGGAGACTGCACGGTTCATACTATCTGTCTTCTAAAGTAGTGCTTCGTCTTCCAAGGAGGAATAATAAAGGGACTAAAAAAGCCTCCAATTAGAACACAAGACACAAATGTGACAGAGGCTGTGGGGGAGAAAAGAGTCTTATTTTTTGTTCTATAGAGAAAGGTTCTGATTCTTCCTCCAAATGAATAACTTAATTGCTTATTGAGTTGATAATACTCTTCTTTGCAGATAATATCCCATTGCTTGACAGTGACAGCCAAGATCAACGGCTGGCAGAGGATACAGGAAGGAGTCAGGGAGAGTGTGCGTGAAAAAGAGAAACTTGTAATAGCAAGAGAGAGAGAATTAGAAAGGCAGCCCCTTTTAGGATAATTGCAGCTTTTACCATTACATTTTGAGGAGCTAACTGTGCTAGCTCCACCCATGTGAGCCATCATGTCTTTGCCTCTAATGTAGCAGAGACTAGTATAATTACTAAGGCTTTTTTCTATCTCAGTGCGCAATTATCTGGGGGTAGAAAATGCCCTGAATTTATAGCTCTTTCATAGACATCTATAGTACAGGTAGAAATAAAAGAAAATAATAAAAAATAATAACACTAAACGTGTGCAATTTTGTCAAACACTTTACATGCAATGAATGAAGTTTTTCATTTTTCAGAAAAAAATCACCAACTTTGGCAACCACCTGTGGCCACGCCCATTGAGATATAAAAAATTTAACAAATTTTGATCAGCAATGTGTCTAGTATACACATAACCAATTTCAAGATGATTGGAAAAAAAACTGTGGGGCAAATTGGATCAAATCCGTACCCTAAAAATCGGCAAAATCGTACATTTAACTCCAATTTCTGAACTTCCTGTTTAAAATTCACTATGGTCGTAAGAGACTTTTTTGTAGGTCTTGGCATGATAGTTATGCTCACTGAAAATAAGACCTGTACCTCAAAGTAGCCCGAGGGGCTGCAGTTTTAACTCACTTGGGGGCACTGTGGAGCACGTATCTGCACGCAAAAACAGGATTCAAAAATTTTCACGCCTGACTGAATTTTCTGTCAAAAAGACCCAAAAGAAATAATAATAATAATAATAATAATAATAATAATAATAATAATAATAATAATAATAATAATAATAATATTAATAATAATAATAATAATAATAATCACAAGGGTTTCAAGAGGGCCTTCGCTGCACCTTTGGTTGGCTGGCTGGGGTCCTAAAAATGAGGGAAAGACAAAGGTGCAGAAATAGGCATAACGCTAAAAGTAGTTCATTACACTCAAAGAAAAGCCAAGTTTGTAGCTGTTTCAGTCAGTTGGTGTTGGTCACGTCACAAATAAAGTTAGTACAAACTTTAACTTTTATTATAGGACAGAAAACTAGCTAGCTATTGTGCGAGCGTGCAAAGATTTCACAAAAAACAAGTCAAATCATTTGCACACATTGGCACAGCAAATAGTACGATTTATACAGTGCAAAGATACACAAATGTAGGAAAATATCAAGAGAATGGTGCAAATTTCAAGCTTTGCTTTATTTGCAACATTGTATCTTTTGGTAAATGCCATGAAGCTACTTTTTGTGCGAATTCATTGTGTAAATACAAAATATTTAAGCACCTGTGATTGTTCACATTTGGTGCGAACAAGACATTATACTTGCTTACACTCCTTAGCTTTACGTTCTATCTGTGAACAAGTTAAATGCCACATCATAAAGTATCTACAGGGATCAGGCAGGATATGACCATTTAAACTATTTAAAAATGTATCGTTTTTGTTTTTCTTGGGCAAACAGTCTTGACTGGCATTCCAATGTCCTATCTACTCAAGAATTGAAGAAAGAAGTGTCTAATAGTGGTGTGGTGTGATGCAGACTGTGACTTTGTACACTTAAAACAGAATAAAAAGCAGTGACTTTTTAGATTATGTTGTTCTGGTCCACGCAGACCTCTCCCACTCCTGCCAGTGTTTTAAACGATTGTGGAGCGAAGCTGTCACAGCAATCATAAATCATGCCGTGCCTGAGCATGGTATAGTTGTGGTCAAACTGGCCAAATGAACTGAACTTTAGGGTTCAAACATGCTTGGGCATGGCACGGATGGCCAGTGTGACCTTATCCTAATTAATAACATTACGCTTCAAATACACTCTGCCCGACTGCGTTTGTCAACTCACACCGGCTGCCTGTTTAATTTGCCAAGCTGCAGGACTGACAATCTGGTTTTGACACAGTTTGTTTTATTTTGAAAGTCTCAGGCTCTTTTTATTAGGTGGTTTTTGTGCACTACTTCCTGTCCCATTCAATCTTCTTGACTCTAAATTTACGTGTCACAGCTCCAGCATCCTACAAAAATGGACACTTTGATGGAGAGGAGCTGGACTGGAGACGCATCCGGTGTATTTTAGTCATTGGTTAGTGCATGTTGATTCTAGAATTCAAGTAAAGTGCATGCTAGCTTGTTGGCCGACCATACTGAAGGATAATGGAACAAAACCATAACAATACAATTGGTTTATCAAACGTTTATCACTAAGTAAAGTTATCCCAAAATGTTAAGCCAGATGCATAAAAATCTTTTAGCCACTGGAATCTGTCCTTATTTTACTCCGTAGAAAGTCCCTCTCATGTCCTCAGGAGTCATTTTGCACAAATGCAATCTGTCACTTTGTATTGCAAAAAAGTAATCTGCAAGCAAACACTTTGAGAGTTGCATCAGTTGAGAGTTTTCTGAAGTATCACCAATAGAACATTTCATCATCTTAATTAAAGATGATTGTTATCTGGGTTTGTCTGATTCTTAGAAATGCGGGCAGGTCTGGCTGCCAAATAAAACTCAAAGGGCCGTAACTGCTACTCTGCTGCTATCGTATGTGTGTATGTGTGAGAGAGAGTGTGTCTGTAGAGAGAGAGGGAGAGAGGACAGCCAAGTGGGTCAGAAAACTGATTCCGTGGTTCCCCTGTGGAGAGAGCAAGACCTTTATCTTCCATTTCAGATTTCCTCTGTGGTCAGAATAAGAGGCCACGTCACCTATTTCTCTTCCACTCGAAAACTAGCTTTATGGGCCATCATTTAACCAAGGCAAGTTATAAAGAGCACATTTTAAAGCATCTCTCAGCTGTACTTTTTTCCTCTACCACTTCAGCAGCCTGTGTTATAGCCCCTGTTACTGCTCTGAGAAGTTGTGAACATGTTGTTGATTTGCTCAATAATGGCAAAAAATGTAGTTTGGATCCTACTCAGCTATAACCAAACAGCAACCTTCATTACTTATGAGTCCTAACATGATCCCCTCCACAGGCTGTGCCCCAGTGCACTATATAAAGTCCCAAACTGAGACCTCACCTTAGCATGGCTGCTGCTTCTTTCTTCCCTGTCCTCTGAAATTTACAGAGTCGTGAGGCCCATCAACCTTTATTGGCTAATAATGCTGTTAGGGCCATTAAGCGTGGCCGAGGCTCCCCCACAGCAATACTTAACAGTCTCACTGGGGTAATAGAGCAGGTCTAAAGTAACAGACCTGCTGTATCATAACCCCCTCTGCACAGACTTGTCAGACTTGAATACTTATTCGCCTGTGCTGGAACGATACAGGACCCCTTCTGAACGGTGTGTATGCAGCCCAGATAAAGCTGAACAGGAAACAAAGTTAACGTTAACCTTTATTAAGTGAGTCATGGAGCTATCTGAGCATTCATATGAACCTAATGTTTGTGAGTTTTTGTTGGGTGTTCACTGTGGTGACCCTGCAGACAAACCTCTCTTAACTCATTATGCCCTGTACGCAGAAAAGTTTTGTAAAGACCACATTTATCGCAGTTTCCTTAAAGTTCCTATGAGGACTTTCTAAGTCTGGATCTGGAAAAAGTCTCTCTTCTCCATATCTGCCTGATTCTAATCCACAACTTAAAATGAGATTATCAGCACCAATATAGGTTATTTATAAATGATATTTATTAGCTTCCTGATCGGGTCAGACAGGACCAGACTGATTTACGGCACGTTGAAGTCTCTATGATAGCACCACGTCTGCTGACGAAGTTTAGTAGTGAGAAGAGAGATCTGTGTTTTTCTCTGCTGAAAATGATTTCTGTGATTAATTTAGTAATTATGGTGGAGGCTGGAGCTGAACTGTCAGACAGAAAAAGGACAGAAGAGAAAAAGAAAGATGTAAGAGAGAGTGATAGAGCACGAGCTAAAGGTTAGACCACAAGCTAAAGGCTAAAAAACAAGCTAAAGGCTAAAACACAGGTTAATCTGTTTGTGATAATGTTCATTCCAGCCCACATGCAGCAGTTATTCTGCAGTGATCTGATCAAACTTGAGAGTCTGTCACTAAAATGAAGAGTGTGGTTACGTTAGCTCTGATTGGTAGATGAGCAGGACATAAGGATTCACTAACGTTACACATTAGCCTACAGATACATTTCAGAGCACCAGGCACTAAAATAGTCCGTTACTAATCTACACAACAAACTGACAAAGTTTACTTGTTGTCACGTTTCAAACAACAGCGCTGTGTAACTGTTGATAAATACCTTACATCGTCACGTTGTATCTGGTAAAAAGTTGTCTTGAAAAAGAAAAGTAGTGTAAAAAAAGAAGATCTGATCTCCATTCATTTTCAAAACAAACGCACACCTTTCAAAATTGTTGACAAGTGCACTCTAAATATTAGTTGCAAGTCATCCTTAAATAGGGGTTATTGTGTTTTTGTTTTTTGATTTAAAAAAAAAAAAAAAAACTACTTACTTCCTTATACCCCTTCATGTGCACTACATGATCAAAAAAAAATGTTTTTCCTCACATTGGTGTTTTATACAGCTCTTATCTTTCAACACTTTGTTTGCTGTCTCTTTAAGGCTACCTGTTTCACAATCCCCCTTCACTCTGATTGGACAGCCCTTTGAAGGCCTGACAAGGGCTTAGCTATGACTTTAGTATTTGAGGATATTTATGCAATGGTTTCTCTGTTTCACCAAGGCTCGTGATGATACTGTGGTGATCATGTGCTATAATTAGAGTTTCAAGGATTTCTACAACGTGAATATGTAGCAGTTAGAAAATCTACAAGGGTTTAGTATTGACGCCCAGCATTGTTACATGTTTGAAATATAGGAGAGTATAACACCCCTATTTTAACTTTAAAGAACAAATACAGATGGCAACAAGCAGCCAAGCATTTCACAGGATAGGCTGAAAGACATCTGGAGCAGGATGAAAACACGGCAACACTGACAAAAATTCAATATGTACCAAATAACAGGCTGAAAGTGTATTTGACAAACAAAACTTTAGTTCTTGTTCAGATATGGCAACTTTTGCCAGTCTTGCCTCATAACATAAAAGTTTTATTCAATTCAAGGGGCAGTTTTGTACTGTTTTAATTTTTATAAAGCCAAACAGAGAGAGTTCAACACCCACAGGGATGCCTAACCATACGATATTACACAGAGGTGTGAGGAACACCTGAAACAATAATATTGTCACATTAAGGGAAAATGTCACCCATACGATTGCCCAGGAGGTTTCTAAAGATACCCAAACCTCAGTTTAAGGTGGTTATGTTTTAGGTTTCTGTTTTGAAATGCCCTGTCGAAACCGTAAGTGAATGTGCCCCATAGAGGGGAGCTGAGTGATGATTTAGAGGTCCTCCAGGCACTCTTTAGATTGCCGTACTGAAATATGCAGTGATGGGCACAATAGAGTCTGGTTTCTCCCAGGGCTGTGGGCGTTGTTTTTTGTTGTGTTGTGCTTGGTCCAAACTCTTGGAGAATGGTTTGAGGGTGGCGGCTGTAGATCAAAGCAGAAATATGATCAGCTGTTAGGGAGAGAGAGTGGTCTATTTTATCTTCCCTCCTTGCTCAGGGGGCTGAAAACAGACTGTGGTTGAGTTTAAAGTTGAAAAAGGGAGGGAAAAAAATGAACGTACAGTGTGTGCATTATCTTATTTTGTAAGGAAAAATGGAACACATGGTCTGTTGTGATGAGTCATTCAGCATTGATTCTTGAGATAAGGGAAAAAAAATATGTTCCACATTTGACTTTTTACTTTTATAATTAACACTAATGTGTAATGGTATAACAGTGAATTCTAAAAATAGCATGTGCTCTTATCAAGACGTCATAAGAGATGAGGCTTAAGGATCTCACAAAGGTCTGTCCAAAGCTGCAGGGGGTTTGTGCAGTTGGGGTCCTTAAAGAGGAAAACGTGTTTCAGACAGAGTCTAAGATAAGAGTTTCTCTAGATCAGTTTGGGTACAGTCTAAACTCTTCCTCAAATTCATGTAAAAATGCAAACTGAAAAACACTGAAAGCATTCATTCATTCAACTCCTATAGCGCTTATCCTGATCAGGGTTAAATAAAACTGTCAGGGGCTTTATGCTGACGAGAAGATCTCTTACACCTCTGCTCCTTAAGATACAAATCTGCAAAGCATCTTACTTGCTGCTCTTAAACATTCTTTTTTCCAATTTGTGTCTCTCATGTCTAGAAAGTGCTGGTCTTCTGTCTGGGTCACTGTTTATTTTGTCTCTGCTTTTTTCATTGAAGAACTTGTTTTGCCCCTTAACTCAAGAATCAGTGATAGCACTCAGTTCCCTAAAACATGAGTTTTATCTTTTAGAGAGCAGTACACTCAAGGCCAGACTGAGCTACTTACCAACCAAGTCTGTAGCCTTTTTTAATCGTTTTGCATCATGTTGTTGTACTCAGGAGGAGAAAACACTCATCAAACCAGCAAAAAAAAATCCTCTTCAAAGTTCCACTTCTTGTGCGGAGGTTGGAGAAGTCTCACTGTCATCATGCGCGCGCGCACACACACACACACACACACACACACACACACACACACACACACACACACACACACACACACACACACACACACACACACACACACACACACAAACTAGTTGGTGGGGTGCCTAGTCACACTTAAGTGCTTCTGTAATTAAGATATTTATGCCTCAGCCAAAGAGAGACGTTACCCATGAGGCCATATTCTGTAGTTCTGGAGCAGAGCTCAAGATGGAATGGTGGTAGTACCTTTATTCAGTTTCTTTTTTATAATAATAATAATAATAATAATAATAATAATAATAATAATAATAATAATAATAATAATAATAATAATAATAATAATCCTGGTTCTTCAGTCTTTGCATAGGCTTCATGTTCCTTTAAGAACTGATTTTAAGATTTTATTGGTTGGTTTAAAAGAGTTGAATAGACTGACCACACAGTGCTGCATCTGGGACCTCATCCAATTCTATATGCCAGTGTGTGCCCTGAGGTCGGAGGGCCCCAGCTAGTAATGCCTAACACAAGACTTAAAACCAAAGGTGAACCAGATGTTTTCTGTGGTCGGTCCTAAACTCTAGAACTCTGGAGTGTTTTCAGTCTTTAAGACACATTTTTATTCTTTAGTTTTTTAACACTGCGTGAGTTGTGTGGTCCTCTGTCAACTTTTTATTTATTACTTTATTTATTTCCATTGTTTTTATTATTTCTATTTCCTGTTTAAGTATACTTTCTTGGTGTCATTAGTCTTTGGTTTGAATTGCTTTGTTTCTTATTGATGTTTTGTGCAGCTCTTCGGCTCAGTTCATAATATAAGCTAAGTAATGTAATAAAGTGCATTGGATTGAATTGAATTTAAAAAAAAAAAAACATTATAAAAGTTGAAACTTCTTTAACTATAAATATAAGTATGTTAGTGTTGAACATGTTCATTTGGACTTGTTCGTAAAATAAAATGAATTTTAAAAAAAAAATAAAAGAAGAAGAAAATGTGTTTTTATAAGCTTTAAATTATGTAAAACTGCTACATGAGTATTGTGGAACATTGAAAGCCAAAGTAAAGCACAATAAGCCCTCATTAAACAATCTATTGCTTTTATTGAAAGAAAACATTTATTTTTGTACTGCAAGAAAAGAAGTCTGTGAGTACACAGTCTGGATTGCCTACATTGCAATGGATTCTTACAAGACTACTCCAGTTTGACATAACATTGAATCAGACATGTCAGTTCAAGCAGCAGTGTTTTGAGGCTGGAACAGAAGAACATTGGTTTTCTTTATCAAAGGTGTGCCAGACTTCTTTCAGCAGACCAAATGGAAATGTCCAGTGGTCACATCATCTTTAGCATTACTTCTACTCAAAAAGACAAGCTATCAGTGTCATGATATTCCAACCAATCAGAATCAAGAATTAAAAACAGACATTTGCATGGTGTCTCTAATTAAGGTGTCTCTATTTTTCAGATGGAAAAAAAAAGAAGGAAGTCACATAGTAGGACATGAATCAAGCCCCACATTACCATCAGTGTTAATTCTCTTTGCTGCATGATGACTTCACAGTACTTCAGGGATTTGGGTCCCAGGCCTGATTAAAAAGCCAACCATGGGAGAGATGGATCTAAGAGTACAACCTACTCCAACCCCGCCTCCCCACACATGAGCTTATAGTAGGGGAGCACAGGGAAGTGATTACTCTCGGATTAAGACTTGCCTGGTTGCCGATACGTGTGGCATAATTGAATAATGGCTGCCTTGCCCGAACAGTCCCCATGCAGAGGAGCCTCCCAGCCTTTCAGCCTCGTCAGATCGGTACAATATTAACCATGACACAGGCGTAACCAGGCCGGTAATTAATGCACTGAATCAATTACAAATTAGTCCATTCGGAGAATTCCCCACAGGAGTCCACTCATTACCAGTACTCTGATGGAGTTGCAAGTTCTCCTCATGGGAAGAAGTGTCACTCTGCTGCTCTCCTTCCCTTTCTTGTCTTTATCTACTTCCTCAAGGTAGGATGCAGCAGACAAACAGAGGATGAAATGTGAGCTGTCTGCATTACGTTGGAAATGAAAATGTCAGCTTTGCAACATTGAATTTTGGATATTGTCTGAATGAAGAGGCAAGGAACAGTACACAGGTGCCTCTTGAGCTAATTAGCCAAAGTTAACAAGATGTGCTGAATGTAACAGCTTATAAAAACACACTTAAGACTTGTACTGAACAGATATCCTTCAAAAGTTCTCCAGCTGTCATAAAGATGTTACTTCCTCTTCTTTGTGCTGTATACAGAGCTAAATAAGCTGTGATGACCTTAACAGCTGAGGATCGAGTGCAGCGGGCAACTTGCACCAGTAAAAAAAAAACTGGTATTGAAAGAGTGAAGTGATGTCCTCTCTCTCTCTGCTCTGTATTGACGGGCTCTAAGCATAAGGTGAACACCACACTATTCATTTTACTGCCAAAGGTGAAAGTCAGTCTTAATGACAAAGGGCTTTTGAGCTCAATCCAGGAACTGTCAAAGAGTTGAGAAGAGAGACAGTGAGTGAAAAAAAAAAAAAAATATATATATATATAGATGTGTCTGTCTGTCTGTGTGTGTATGGGTGTGTGTGTCGTTTAAATTTACCTGCCCACGAACCCTTGAAAGACATGGTGCATTCAGAGTTAGCTGAATACATTAGAAAAGGACAGACTTGAACTGTTCTCACTGCTCCTCATAAAAGACAGCTCACTGGATGTTTTGATGAAATATTACTTTAGGCTTCTTCACAGCTCAACCAAAACCATTTTTTTTAATATTATTAAACTATTTTGCAAAAACAAATGGCTTAGAAAAACAACCAAGCAAAGTCCTAACAGAGCAATTTCAAAGGGAATTTTTATGTTTGATATGCACATGGACAAATTGTTCCAAATTACTCAAAACGTAAACATTTGTTTTCTGAAAGCTGAGACCAAATTCAGTCAAAAGCCAGGCCTTTTGAATTTATTTTATTTCCAGATATGTGATACTTTTCTGCTGTGGTTTAGATTCTTTTGTTGCCCTTGGGAGGCCACTGAGAATCAATACAAATTTGTTCTTAGTGATTGCTTTTATCCCTTTAAGAAACACTCCTACCCTGACAGCAGGGTTTCTCCTGAGTAACTGAGCTCCAGACTACTGGGCATGAAGGTTCACTTAATGTTCCAATGACTGTTAAACTTTCATGATTGTATGCATCAGTGCTTTACAGTCACCAGAACTTGGCAGAGTGGGAAAATGTTGCACCAACATGTGAGACAGTGACCTCAAAAACCATGAGTGAAACATCTAAAGAGGAATTTTTGAATGGGAAAAATGGTGTTTCTCCTTTTAGAACAGTACCAGAGACGTATAGAATCAATGCATTGATCAACTGTACCAGACCAGATCATAATCAAATGAATTTGCTCATCCTGGAAGCTCTGAAAAATAACCCATTTCATGGTAAAAAAATATGTAAATCAAGATCTACATGACCTTGTTTTGGCAGAAAGTTACGCCCAAAAGATCCAGACCAATCCTACTGAATATCAGTAGGTTTTCATGATCTATGAGTAGATATTGCCGTGTACTTTTTTGAATTAAAGATGGGGTATTATTACGTCCCATATTTTAACTCTTTATACCAAAAGGTCAGTTGGGAGTTATTACTCTGAGACAGTGACCAACCAATACTGACAACAACAAATTTCACAAGTTTTTCTTTAGTTATGACACCAGAATGTTTCAGATACACCTTGCAGATGCAGACATACTCTTTTCATTTTGAGTTTTTTTTTTGTTTGCTTTTTTTTTTTTTTTCTGGCAGAGACCCTAAAAAGAGGCCAGAGATTGAGAGGTTAAATATGGATATAAAGTAACAAAGCTGGTTGTCCATTAGGGCTGCCACATGCAATTATTTTGATAATCGACTAGTCACTGTTTATTTTATGTGATTAGTTGACTATTTGGATCATACATAAATTGCATCTTATTGCACCAGCATACAGCTAACATCATTAGCTTCCAGCTTCAAGTGTTTAAGGTATGTACTAACTAAAAATGAAGACAGTTAATATCATAGTTCATTCAGCTTTTAATGAACTTTGCAGCTTGTAGCAGCATTTCTGACATTTTTTTAATGTACCAATTTTCTATTCAAACATGACATCGCTATTAAGTAGGTAGCTCCCTGTTGACGTTAATGTTAGCAGCTAACTAGCCAATTAGCTTACCCAGATTGTCATTCTTCATCAGAAAATAAATCAGCCACGGCGTGCTGTCTTTTCAGATGCTCGTTCATCGCCGTCGTTCTGTCATTGAAGGACATTTCTGCTTTGCAGATTTTGCATTGCACACTTTTCTCCTTTATTTTGGAAAAATGCTCCCAAACTTTCCAGCTCTGTTGCCGGCTAGCCATGATACTGTTGGGCGTAACTTTTCCGGTGACATCACGGGTAACCCTGGTTACCACTTCTGCGCGTATGCGTCAAGGACAGAACGGCAGACGAGACAGGTGAAAGTACAGCGGCAGTTTTGAGGGAAAAATAAAGTTTAAATAAATATTAAAACGACGACGTCGATTATTAAATAAGTCGCCGACGAATTTGATTGTCGATGTAATCGTGACTAGTCAACTAATCTTGGCAGCCCTTTTAAATGCCGTAGAAATCCCATTATCTGTCTGTCCACTCAGAATAGTCCATTCTGTATAGCTGAATTCTAGAAGGCTGGCCAATCAGAGCAAAGTGGGTTTGTGGAGCAGGGGAGCCTTAAAGAGACAGCAGCTAAAACTAAGTGTTTCAGACAGAGGCTGAATACAAGTTTTCTAAAACACCAGTGTGAGGAAAAAAAAGGTCTCCTTTTTTTCTTTCCAACTGTAAATTATGTAAAGCTTCTACGGGGAATCAGAGGGACAATACAAAGCATAAAAAGATACAATACATCCACTTAAATGAAATTCTCACAGCCTATCACTGAAAAATAAGATGCCAGAGTGCCACAGCTGGGCAGAGATCAGACGGGAACTGAATGTCTGAACAGCAGGGAAGCAGAAGTGAAGTGGAGTAGTGTCCTCTTAGAGATGCATTACATGATGTCTATCTGAATGTAAAGAACATGTGGGTGTGTATGGGGGTTGATTTCATCCTTTGTAATTCACGTACGTATTTTTATACTCAAATGGAGCATAAATGAGCACAGTCTACTCAGAAAAACATCCAGACTTTTTTTCTTTTTCAGACACACTTCAGATTGTCTTAACAGGGCTCAAAAACTCAGAGGTTGAACTTGTTCTGTGAAAGTGAAGCGAGCATATTTATTACGTTGTGAATTCGGGCTGTCAGAGTTGGAGCAATCTAACAATCTTCTCTGCATTGTGACCCTTTGAATTCGATTAAAAAAAAAAAAAAAAGATTACAAACTGTAGCCCTTGCTGCATCACTCAAACCCTCCCTTTGGTCATCTAAAGATTCAACTCAAAAATCAGTTGACCCCATCAGCCTCTTTGGCAGAAAATGTCAGTGATACATTTTAACTCCAAATTGTCTTGTCAACCTTCAACTGAGGCGCTTGCATGAAAAGTGAGCTCTTCATCCTCTGTGCCAGGTATCAGCATTTTTCCTCTTGAAAGCAAACAATGAGTTGTGCACTCATTTGGCTCTGAGACTGTAAACAATCTTACAGCGTGAAAGACGGAGAGAGGGGGGGGGGGACGCATTCTATGTGCTGAACGGAAACAACGAGAGAACGAGGCAGAGAAAAAGAGACAAGATACATGTGTTTCCTTAATTACTGTGTTAGCGAATCAATAGGAGCTGTGCCATGCCTCATTGTCTGTGCTGCGAGAAAAGGAGAGGAGTTGAATAAGCTGAAAGGCTTCAGGAAGGAATTGTTGGCGAAAAATCAGCCTTTTCAACCTCTGATTACCAACTATCCACCCACAGCTTTCACTCCACCAACCTATCTGCTTATCTCCATCATCACACTTACCTAAGATTAAGAAGGCGCATTAGAAGAGGAGGCTTCACAGAAAATCTCACCCAACTTCTTCTTCATCTTAAGCTTTGTGACTGCAGGGAACACTGCTCATCCAAAACATTACCATTACTCATTACTGAGAGCTTTGCTGCAGACAGATTTAAAGTGAGGAGTCATAAAGTATAACATATATAAATTTAAAAAACAGTTCTGTGACCAAAATGCTGTCAGTTAAGCAACAAGTGATATCTGCAGCAAGGCCACTCCGTCAAAACAGAACAGTGTACTACGTTAGCTTTGGTGACAAATTTTGATTCTTGTGACAAGAGCTAGTGGCAGCTTTGGCTAAGAGTACTACTGTAGTGCATTTGCCCTGAGTTCTCCAATTCAGGTTAGTGGTTCAATCATTGGGCTCAAGAGTGTGAATGTGAATGTTAAGATCAGTACTGATGGAAAGCTCGCAAAGCTGATTTAGTCACTAGCGTGTGAACATGTGAGTGAAAGGGACAACGAAAAACTGGTTAGAAGACTAACCCCCAATTCACACATACAGCGTGAGAGCAGCGGTCTGTCAGCGCCGCGCACTGCGCTGTATTTCGCTGCCATTCAAGTCAATCAGTGCATTCACGCAGCCCGCGCCGCGGTCCGTCTCCGCCACGTGCTACCAACGGCTGCTCGCAGTACGCTGCAGAGACGTGTCAATTTCCGCACAGCAGATCGTTCCAAACAGGAAAACCAGACACGAAAAACGATCAGAGTTTCCGGTCTTTTCAAAATAAAGCACCATGTTCAGCCTTTCGATCGTAAAATTATCCTCATATATTAAAACTTTGACACTGGCACAGGGCCAGCAGTCATCAGCGGGTCAGACCCAGAGGAAATCTGATGCCATGGACGAGGAAAAGTTTATATTGGAGGCGTAAAACCAGATAATTATATACGATACAACACATCCTTTATATAAGGACACCAACAGAGACTAAAAGGGATGGACTGAATTAATGAAGCTCTGGGAGGGCAGGTGAGTTTAACATACTAAATATCATGAAAGTTGTTGTCATGGGTGTCATTCCTGCAGGAACATGTGGTTCTCCTGTGATCTTGTGTATCCAGCTGCGATGAGTACTCCGAGCTGCGCTCCGCTCCTGAGACGGATGCAGTTTGAATTCACAGGAAGATCACAGGAGAACCACGTTTCCTCAGGAATCACACCCATGACCATGTACCTGCACGGTAACCGCTATTAAACTCACCTGGCCCTCCCAAAAACTTCAGCAATTTCAGTCCCTGCCTTCTCCTTTCTGTTGGTGTCCTTACGGAAAGAACGTGTTGTATTGAAGTATAAAGTTTTCCACCTCCAAGATTAACTTTGCTTCGGTGTTCTACTGAGGACGTCTGGCTTTGTGCCAGTGACATAATTTTGATGTAAAAGGATGAGATTTATGATCAGGAGCCAGAACATGGTGCTTTATTTAGAAATGACCGGGTACTCTGATCATTTATCGTGTCTGTTTTCCTGTTTGGTACAATCTGCTCTGCAGAGGTTGACACATTTCTGCAGCTTACTGTGTGAGTGCAGTGATTGACTGGAGTGTCAGTTAAGTACAGCGTATTGCACAGCGCTGATGGACCGTGGTGTGAACACAGTATGTGTGAATTGGGGGTCAAAGTATTAGCATGAAAAAAAATAAAATAAAACAAAGCTTGACATACATCTGTAAATCAGTTTATCATTAATCCTTAAAGTTACTTTTTAATTAACTTTTTGTCACTCCTGACCTCCTTGTGGGAGCACAATGTGCCAGTGGACAGCATCTGAGCAGAGGTGGAGAGTATATACTGTATGTCTGTGTCGGTAATGACTTGGCTCTAGCCAAAGCAGAACTATGAAGAGTTGTCTGGTGCAGAACGAACCAGATGATCTGGATCTCTACAAAGGGCCTGAACTGCCACACCTAGGAGTATGCACACTGTGTTTGTTTACCTGAGAAAGAAACCCATGACTGCAGACCACTGGAGCAAGACAATACAGGCTTAATCCATGTAATCCATGTAATCCATGGATCTATATGAACATCATGTGTTTGGATTGAATCGTTTACGGGGTTAAGATTGTAGGGAACCTTTTCCATTTCAGCAAGAGGGGATGGACTATTAGACTTTCACTTCAAGGTTACGTTAAAGAGAGAGTATTATGCTTTCTCATATTTAAACATGGACTTAAAGAAACAATTCTGTTCATATGAAGCATGTGCAGTTTTCAAACATCTGTGAAAAATAAGGGTTGGTATCAAAAATATACTTTAAACTTGTTAAAACATGTTAGATGTTTGTTTTAATGTGTAGTTTGTGTGTTTTATATGACATTTCTACCATTATGACCAGTTCAAGAATCAGTCCCATTTAACTGTCAAATGGTATAAACACAAAAGCATGAAGAGTATTGAATAATTCACCTTCCCAGGAGTTATGACAGTGTACTGATGAAATCAGTTATTTGTTATGAAATATCACCAGAAAGTGTATTTGAAATATCTCATCTCTAAACTTGATAATATGTTTTTTGTTGTACTGAGTGAGTCAGTATGTTATAGACATCAATGTTTTCTCTCTGTTTTTGGGTCAGTTGGTTTAAAATCATTTTAAATGTCATTTTTACAGTGCAGTAGACAGATAAAACCAGAGTATATTTTTTGCACAAAATCAGATTTGTTTGTAAACTATTTGAAATGGTCCATTCTAAACATTGAACGGGATCTTGATGAGATCTTAATGAGATTAGCTGAAATGATAAGGTCATTGCAAAAGGCTCTCTTATCTGGTTCATGAAATGTTGGAGGGCCGGACTCAAACACCAAGGTCTTCCCATATTGCTGCGCTGGCCAATCAAATGGAATAAGGTTTGTGAAGCAGGGAGCCTTAAAGAGACAGCAGCTAAAACAAAGTATTTCAGACAGAGGTTTAATTATTATTATTATTATTATTATTATTATTATTATTTATTTATTTATTTGTTTAAGCAAAGAAGAACACTTTTGTGAGCAAATTTGGGATACCAGAGGAACAGTATAAACAAAAAAAGAAGAAGAAGAATGAGAAGTCCTATACCCCTCTGTAATGTCAACCTCTAAATGGAATTAAGGGATTTACTGTTATCAAAGTTATTGTCTTGTTTTTTTTTTTGTTTTGTTTTGTTCCAATATTATTATTTGATCTGTGTGTCTCTGTCCCTCTTCAGTCTGTTCTTTCTGTACTTGGCCAGCAGGGTGTTTTCTCTCGTATATGTGCACCTTACAGGGTTTACTTGTCATCATTTTTGACAAGTAGACTGTCATACTGTCGCCTTCAATGATACTCAAGGATCAACAAAACACCACACGTTGCCTGGGCTTATATGACATGCACACTTTTTTTTTCTTCAAAGTCAATCACTCATATCAGTCACATAACAGAGAAACATCTTCAACCTCCTGTCTCAAGCAACAACCCAAATTCTGCTGAGAATTACTTTGTGCCAGAAGTTTTAATCAGTCATTGACTTTTTATGCTTCTTATACATGTTAATTGCTTTTATGTGTATTTTAATCTGCTGGAATGGCCTTTATTCATTCTTAAAAAAGGACTTTTATCCATCCACCTCATTAAAGCCCTCTGTGAAATCCAGCATTCCTAGAAAGCAGCTGACATTGACCCTCACTACTCTCAAGGAAGGACAAGGAATGACAACAGAGAGGCCTCCGATCTTTGATGTTGCTTGTCCTTTTCTTGTTTGCTGCTTTTATCACTACAGTCAACAACGAAGAAAGTGTCTAATCTCACACAGGGATCCATTTGTACACACACACGCACACACACAGATTTGTTCATTACAGCAGGAGAAGTGTGATGTAAGAACCAGAAGGGATAGCTTCTCTTCAAAGATGAGTCATGATCATCATCTTGTCCAAGCAATATAAGACACTTGCTCATACATACTCTCACGCACACACTGTAAAATTTCAGCACACATCCACACATACACTTCATCTCCTTCCAACACACACATCAAAAGCAGTATCATCTGCAGGTGTTTGAAGTGGCTCTTATGTGGTTTAAGCCACTCCAAGGGGATTGAGTTGTTACCGGGGAGCTGGCAGGGTGCAGGAATGGAAGCGGGCGCTCTGGCGACTTAAAGCAAAGAAACACTGTTGCTGTGAGTTTTGGAAATGAAGAAAAGACTTGTGAATCCCATCAGGGATGCTTCTCCCGCTGACAAATGTTGCTCTCAAGAAGCGCAAATATGCTACTATCATAAAATCATCTTATTACACCTTATGAGTTACACACCAGTTATTCACAAAGGAGGGTTAGCTCTCAATTGGAAGATTAATCATAAAAAATGATGTACGAACAGTCATAAAGCCTTCACTCTTAACTACAGGCAATGTTTCCTGTAGGATGTCAGTTACATCAGGGATGAGCCGCTGGGAAAACTTGAGGATTTTCTCACTTATACTGGTAGACACCCAATCCGGATTCTGTGTCTGTTTACAGATGCAGATGTGAGCTCAGGCAAAGGCTTTAGGGAAGAGATATGGAAATCGAGGATGAGGGCTTAGTGATGCAAAGGAAACCTTAAGCCCTCCCAGTGCACTCCTGTGTATCAGCCTTCAATGACCGCAGCCCCGCTGAGCACAACGCTGCGCCTCAATATGTATGGAAATGAGAGGCTATCATGCTAAAGTGTGTTCAGTCTCTTCAAACATGCTAATGGTGTCACTGCACTTTCAGCCTAGCATAAGCCGTGCAAACGTTTTGCCCCTCCTCCGACATTTTGCTTTATTATTTTTTATTTTTCTTCACTGTTCTGACCTGGAACAGGTGTGGTTTTAATTATGCAATGAGGTAAACCAAGTTTGATCCACTCCACTGAGCTCCTCCTCCTCCTCCTCCTCCTCCTCCCGTGCGTTACCCATCCTCTCTGTCTTCATTTCCTCCTTGATCCCTTTCCCCTCCCTCTGTCAGTAACTCCCTACAAACCCTCCTTCCCTCCTCTCCCCATCTCTGCTATTAGAAGTTGGGGGATTGAAGGACTCGATTTTAAAGCCATGCACGTCTCTGTGACTCAAGTGAGGGGTTTGTTCCGCTACCACACTTCCGCTCACAAATGCTCCAAATCAGGGGAGAAGGGAGGAGGAAGGAGGGAGAAATCCCTGTTAATCTAGTGAATCTGGCTCTCTCTGTCTCTTTTGTTCACTGTTACTGGGACTCTGTCACATCGATCTCTTGGGAGTCATGTCACCACATTGTTGGGGGAGTTGGGGGCTTGCTGCACAGTTAAGTCTGCGTACACTGAATGATTCCAAGACTCTTGTCTCAGTGCAGTCTCTTTTTAAAGAGATGATTCGACTTACTCACTGAAGGGATTACAAGAAATCAACAGTTTTCAGCTCCCTGTTTGAATCTGAAAGTAAATTCCCTGCCCCACCTCACAGGATGACCTTTCAGAAATAAAGAAACACTAAAGCAGAACAGAGATAAGGACAGAAACAGTATTAGAACTGTGGTCAGAGAAAGATAAGGCTTCCAGCTAACATACACCTCACACACCTGTCTTTACTGCATGGAATCCAGGACAACATAAGGGTCATGTTGGTAATTTTAGCAATTCATTTACTGCTCCAATTGTTCTGTGCCTATATAGAGGAGACCATGCTAATGACTCAGGTAAAAGTTTAGCATAGACACAAATATGCTTTTGGATTAAAACCAGGGCTGTTCTCCAGAGGAGGTAGAGGGTGGCACAGCCCCTTGAGTAAATTGGCCACTCATGGAGCTACCAAGTCCAAGGCTGGGTTTCAGTTAAAACTCCTATTAGCAATACTTACCTGGTGATAAAGCAGAGAGAAAATGACATGCAGGTGTCTATTATCCATTTCTACTGCAGAGGAACTTGGTGTTAGTTCTGGTCTGGGACTATCAGATGGTCACTTGCATCTTATCCAATTTTTCAACAAGCAAAAAGCTTTAGGACGGGTTACACAGTTTGGTGGGAATTTGTATTACAACTAGTGGTGGGCGGATCAATCGGAAATATCGACATATTGATACTAACGTATTGATCAGTACTTGTGTGATAATATAAATACTCAAGTTTCAGTTTCTCTTCTCTATGTGTGCTCCTCTCACTCCTTCCCGCTCGATTGCGAGTGTTGTCGTTTAGTCCCATCACTCAGATGTAGGGCTGGGTATTAATCATACATTTTCAATACCTGTACCGATATATAGCGATCCCCCCCCCCCATTTTTTTGTGTTATTTTGGCCTCAAAGGAGTCAGAGATACATTGTTGCATGTATATTCCAATGCAGCATCATAATACTCTAGAAATTGCTGTAAAGCTAGCCTATGTGTGTGTGTGTGTGTGTGTGTGTGTGTGTGTGTGTGTGTGTGTGTGTGTGTGTGTGTGTGTGTGTGTGTGTGTGTGTGTGTGTTTGTTTTCTCTAAAGATCTGTTTAAAAATCTTGGTAGCACAAATTGCTGAGGATTTAGGAGGAGAAGAAGAAGAAGAAGAAGAAGAAGAAGAAGAAGAAGAAGAAGAAGAAGAAGAAGAAGAAGAAGAAGATATACTTTATTAATCCCATTTAGTTTTTACACTCTTTTACACAGAAACATGCACAGTTGGAGAGCACAGAGTGATGGTGCTGTACCCTCAGTGCGCACCTGAGCAGTTGGGGGTTTGGTACCTTGCTCAAGGGCACCTTGACAGTGCACAGGACTTTATGCTAACACCTCTCTAGCTATCAACACAACTTCCGATCTTGTTCCATGCCAGGGCTTGAACCAGGGACCATCCTCTTGCCAAGCTTATTACCGGTAATTTAAAGAGCACTTTGAAAATGGGAGCACTGGCGCTCTGATGGGTTTTAAAGTATTAACATTTATAATATTTTTCATCTCTACCCAAACACCACTGTCACACTTTGTCTGCTGCTCTTCAGAGGAGGACACTGATGCAGGGAAATGCTTCTTGGCACAACTTTTTGGACATCCCTTCTGAATGTAACCTTTGCTGCACTTAGCATTACTCATTTCTCAAAAACGTAGTCTCATCAGTTAGTCTTTCTTTGAGTATGACACTGGAGCTGTACTTTCCTCAAGGACCTGCATGTATAAAAGCCTGCTGTATTCCAAGACCCCATTTTCTGATGCGCTCCACCTGGAACACTGGTGTTGTGGGGAGGGGATTTGCTTGTTTTGTTGATCTGTGTTTAATGAAAGTGACCACACAGAGCAGGTTTGGCCATTATCTCAGCGAGGGCCTGTAATCACAAAGAGTTGTTTCCCTTTTTTTTTTTCCATGCAGTTCATTATCGATGAAATCTGTGGGGAGAAAAGCACATGTACCTGCCATCTTCTTTCTACCTCATTTTATTTCCCTCTGCAAGGCTGCACTTGGGAAGGTATTGATTTGGTGGCTTGAAAATAACAAACCAGGAATGGTGTGAGCGGTGTAATAAACAGGGCCTGGGTAGGGAAAAAAAGGTAAAAAAAAAAAAGGCAAAAAGAACCCATGAAGTGTGTGTCCTGGACTAATTACCAGCATCTGTGTACACTCAGATTCAGCCCGCCAGAGTTGATACTACTCTACCACACCAAACAAGTACCTGAGTGCAGATTGGGAGGATGTGTTATGGCACAACACCCAGGGCAATGTCACCAGACGACATAGACTGGGAGCTGTTCAGCTGTGTAGCAGGGTTAGAAAGACCTTCAAACTCCCAGCAGGGCGAGGATGAGTCATCCAGCCGACCTCAGCTCTTGGCTATTGAAATTACGTCTAAGTGTGAAGTGTAGTGCTGATTATCCAACTCACACTGATGCCACCAAAAATAATAAATTAAAAAAACAAAAAGACAAAAAACAGTTCCACTTGAAAGACATTGAACTTTTTGTGCTTTTAATTTTCTCCTCGTCTTTGGTCACTTTAATGAGACAGTTACCTTTACCTGGAACAGGGTTTGGGTTGTTGACATGATTGCTTTTTGCTGTCATGGCTACAGGATTTCTTGTTAGAAGAGATTTGTGTTTTAGTTGGAATAAAATGTTAAAATACAGTTGAATAAAAAGAAAAATACAGTTTAACATACAAAGCCATTCTCATATTGCAGACTGTTCTGGTGGCTTCTCAATTTCAAAAGTTAGTGGATCCATTTTTAAATGTTTACTCTGTGAAATAAACATACTGTTACTTTGTGTGGTTCAAAGTGGATGTGGTTGCTTTTTGCTCCTTTAATATATGATTTATTTTTATTTTAATCATTTTTATAACATTTTTGTGAATCGTACAGATCTACCTACGATTGTTCTCCATGTTACTGACCAAAGTGTAGCACTCTAATGCCTTTCATTTATCACAGGCTGTAAGAGTGGCAACATTAACCATGGTTAAATCAAGACAGAACAATCTAATCTTTTTCTAAATATTTCAAAATGTTTCAGTTTGTTTCAGGTGAAAAAAAAACATACTAAGCTCAATTTATAAAGACAGAGCATCTATATGGATATAATAACATTACTTTTACTAGTTACAGGTAGCGTAATGCGTTGCTCTTGAAATTCCAGTAACAATATTAGTTACCCACTCAAAAAGTAACTTTATACTCTCTTACTATTGCTATTAACAAATGTAATGATTTCAAATATGACAATCTGCAGATTCATGCTGCTCGGAGCATGTAAGCCAAGCAGCATGGTTGCTTGCTCTATGGATGTCAGGGATGCAGTTTTCTCAAAGAATTGAGGATCTTTTTTAGGCACTGCCACGGGTAGTTTTTGTTTTATTTTGTCTTGTTTTGTTTTGTTAGTTTTTGGCCAATGAACTTGTTTTTTCAATTGTTTTATACATACCTGGGAACCCCAGCTAGCTAGCTAGCTAGCTTAAAAAAAAAAGAACAGTACACATTTACCTTCAGTGGCTGGAAATATGCTCATCTTTTTACTTTTGTTGAGAGGACAGATGACAGCAGCATCTTTGTCAGGTTTAAATTGAGTCCTGGTACGAGGTCTCTTTCAGCTTGGATCAGCTAAGACTGGATTTAAAAAAAAATGTCTCTCCTCCTCAGTTGAACCAGATGTTTATTTCAGATAGCCTGTGACTTTGATGCGTTCATGGGATGCACCTGCTGACAATTTTACATATATTTCTTCCAAGTATAATCCCCAACAGTCTCAGCAATAAAAATAAGTGAATGAATAATAAAATAACAATAATAATGTATATGTACCCAAACACACACATACATGTATACATATGTATTTGCATGCATTTACAATCAGTTTCCTCCATATAAATAACTATAAAAGTATAAACATATATTCAAGAAATATACAAGTGGACTAATTCCTATTATCCATGAATATAATAAGTAATAAAAATAATAATGGCTTTTTCTATGCCCCTGCTGTAATCATCAAATGAGGACTAAATATTTTTTTTTTTAGTAAGTTAAAATAGATATTTATTTATTTATTTATTTATTTATTTATTTATTTATTTATTTTTAAAGAAAAGTTTAGGGTGGGCCTGGGACTGTTGGGCCCACCCATAATGCCGCCCCTGCTATTCTCAGAATAAGGAGTCATAGCTGTACCATAGATCCTAACATTGTCCTCTATAACTCCGACTGTTCACTAGTTTCTGTGAAAAATGTATCTTCTTTTCCAACTACTTTCTAAACTGATACACACTTTGACAAACACACACCGAGTGTAAGTTCCTCATCACGTAAATGCACAGAGACTTACCAGACTTGGGCCTGTCCGCCTCTATTAATGGTTATCAGCAGAGTAATGATGACGGAGCTGTGACTGCAGCTAACTTACTGGTGGCTGATGGCCATGCTCTCTGACAGCTGTCAGCCGCCATGACTGCGCTAGCAGGGCCCTCCTTAGGTCTCGCTTCAGCTTGCCACATCAACAGCTCTTTACACACGGACGTGTTGATTATCAGCATCAGCGGGCTGACGTGGAGAGTCTTCACCGACTGCCTGACTGCTAATGACAGCCACCATGATGGCGGAAGGGGGAAAGAGGACACAGCCTGTCACTTTGATTCATGCAACTTTGACTGCGACTGGGTGGCCCCTCGCCAAAGTCTCGACGGTACTTATACCCTCTCCTAAATGACATTTAAAGTGTGAAGCAATGGCTGTCCTTGTGGCTCAGTCACCCCGGGCTGGACCTCAGACATGAGAGCTGAACCCGCTGCCAAGTTTTGCACTGAGGTTACAAACCTTACAGCAAGTTCAGCTCACTCAGATGTTATCCCTCATCTCGCTGAGTGTTTCAATGAATGGAAAGTGACCTTGAAGATATAAAGATGTATAGAGATGCTATCAATGATCAAATGTTTGCTTGAATCTTCTTTTCAGTTTTGTTGACGGTCTTCATCAGCAGTTTGTTTTATGAAGTTGTTAAAGTTGCACTTTTTCCTTAAGATTCAATTTTCAAAGCAGGTTAGCTCTCTGAGGGAGGAGTGTTGTGACTGATGTAGTTTGAGGAGATTCAGAAAAATGCAGAGAGTGGTTGGTAAGACCACCCACATGTTAGGGCCTGTGCCTGTTAACCCTACTTTTTGAGCTGTCAGTGCCTAAAGCCTCAGGTATGGAGGACTTCTTACCAGCACCTACTGTAAAAGGTTATTAAAGTTGTCTCATAGCCCTTGTACATCCCTACTTTGGTACCATGAGCTTAATAATTGCTTTACATCTAGGATTTCCCACAGAGGTATATAAAAAGAGGCATTTAATGAGCTGCAGCTGTGAACCTGCAACCAGAACACTCAAGGAAAAAAAGATAAGGTCCTCTCTGACAGTTTATTTATTTATTTATTCATTTATATTCTTTTTTTCTTTTTCTTTTTAACCCTTTCTAACCCTTAACCGGTTTAAAAGACCTATATCTCATCAATATGATATTTTTTTCATTGAAAAGTTAAACAAACAAAAATGTATTGTACCTCTTGAGGATTATTATACCACCACAGGCAGCCGACGTTATACTTTGGCCCTTTTTCAAATGTGCTGCTCTCAGGAAATCATCTATATACAGTTTTTCCCCATTATTTATTTACAAATCCTTGATAATTGTCAAGATTTTTTTTGGGCTACTTCTTGATTTGTCAGACTTTAAAGGGTTAACAATGCTGGTATCCAACATCCTAGCAGTCTTTATTTATATAGCAACAAATCATAAACATTCACACGGACACTTTCCAAAACCATTAACAGGGGTAGACCTGTTAAGAGACTCATGTTAGACAGACGTCTGAGAGAGAGAGAGAGAGAGAGAGAGAGAGAGAGAGAGAGAGAGAGAGAGAAGTGATATTGACAAGCCCGACAGTGTTGTTAAAACCGTTTGCTGGGAATACAGAAAACAGGAACCACTGAAATACACTTCTTCTTGTTTCATATGAGCCAGTCTGGAAAAAGAAAAGAAAAGAAAAGAAAAGAAAATGCAGCTAGTAAAAAACGACCCTGACTCTTTTACGGTTTGCAACATTTTCCTGAACACAATCTGAGGTGACGATGAACAGTGTTGTTTTTTTTCTGTCATGCTTGTGTTGCAGCAGGATGAGTTTATAATGTTTGACACATGACTGTATTAATCCTGTAAAGCCCTTTAAGATGGGACTTCAGAAAAGTCTTATTGAGATGAGAATAACAATAAATATTATGACACTTGAAAGCAGTTAGTCCAAATCATCACATTTCAACAAACTGCCCTTTCTGTGATAATTTCATTGAGATTTGCACAGTATTGTGAAAGCTGTTACTTCTCTCTGTTACTTAAAATTAAAAATTTAAAAGTCTTATTCTGGTGTAAATTGTAATGATTGAAAAACTCTTAATATTCAAAACAGTGTTATACTTGTCTTCAGTTTATAAAGCTTTTTTCAATGGAAAAAAAAACACTAGGGCAAAAATGTTTTTTTTCTTTTAAAAATTTAAAAACAAAACCAAAAAAAAACATGAATTTATATGCACTGATAATGCAGACTGATATCTTGAAGTACATCTTCAATATTTAGTTGTTTTTGTCAAATAGAAGGAGGGTTCATGAGACATTCACCAGGCTGTCGACTCCTGACTGAAGCTGAATTGGAGTACTTTGTACTTTGTGGTGAAACAAAGTTTAAGCCCCAAAAAAGTCATTTTATGTTAAATTTTAGATGAAAACATGTTGTAGAACGCAGTCAGGAAATACTTGACAAAAATAAAGTGTGCAGCTCTGGGTGAACTCAGTGTTTTGAATGCCTGCAGAGAAGAGAAAGAAACTGGAACAAACTGTATCATTTAGAAGCACAACACGAGTTCACAAACCAGTCATGTTTTAAGGCCTAATCTTACCACACAGGACAAGTTCCTCAGTTTCTGCAGGGCAGGTAGACACAACATTGTCAGGAATGTCAGTGCTTTTATTCTTTCTGTCACTTCCACTTACAGACAGGAGGCTTGAAATCTGAAACTGCATCATGGAAACAGCTGTTCGTGAGTGAAATGGGCTCTTAGAAGAGCTTAAAAAAGCAATCAGAAAGAAGTGTTTTATTTTAATGTGACTGACGTTTTCTAAATCGACATTGTGAACAATCTGGAAGGAACAGAGAGGAAATATTTCACTTTATAAGCTCTAAAAATTGCGTGCTGGTTTCTTCTCCCCCAGGTGTTAAAGTTACCAGGTTCAGCCATGCATAGGCTTACTCGCCTTTGGAACTTTTTCAGATCAACCAATTAAAATTAGCTTAATGTTTTTATTCAGTCATGGATTTGACAGGTTCTCTTCTTATGTAACTAATGGTGAAACACCTCTTCTCCTAATCTTCTCCACAGTCTATCCGAGAAGTGACCGGTTATGTGTTGGTTGCCCTGAACCAGTTTGACTACCTGCCTTTGGAGAACTTAAGGATCATCCGAGGAACCAAGCTGTATGAGGACCGCTACTCCCTCGCCATCTTCCTAAACTACAGACGGGATGGAAACTTCGGCCTGCGTCAACTGGGCCTGAAAAACCTCACAGGTAATTTTTTTCTGGTTCTTTCAACCACTGGGTGTTTTCATGTGTGTGTGTGTTGTGAGAGTGTCTGGAGAAGGCACCTGTAAGTCAAAGCTCGGGCCGCGTTTTTGAAAAAGTTGCCTTTCCACGTATCAGAGATGTTTTCTCCAAATTTCTGTCGTCTCATTTCAAACCTCTTGGAAACTCCGAACAGGTTTGAATTCACTGGAGATGGAGGTCAGTCTGGGTTAATGAACCTAATAGTAAAGCAATTCACCATAACTTTTAAAGCCTTTATGTAGGCAACAAAAACAGGGTGGATTTAAATGAGACTCCACTTACTTTCTTGAAACGTCTCAGCAGTCTTTCTATAGCACCATTACCTAGTTTAAAACCACTATCCTTGAAGTTAAAGAACATGCAGACAGAAGTGGCTTCCAGTAAAGTACCCTCCAAAGCAAAAGAGTGTTGTTTTTAAAAGTAATCTGATCAAACCATCTGGTTGAAGAGCCCCCTGAATGAAGCTAAGCTCCTGAAGCTAACGTTAGTTTAACTAGAGCCCTTTGGACAACAGCTAACAATGATGGACGATCACCAAAGAACAAAAACTAGAACAAAACAGACCAATGAACTCCAACAAACAAAGAGACATGATGAACAACCATAGTCTGTATAATTAATGGACGTAGTCTCCGCGACGTCACCCGTCTGTTTCTGAAAGGGACTTTTGAAGCAAAACAGCCGGCGCAGCCATATTGGAAATGAGGCGTGCTGTGAGTCTCCACAGTAACAACCATAGGACAGTCACACACAGTCCACAGTCACGTGATCTGAGCTGTGCCTCTGATTGGACGAACTGGCGAGCTTAATAATGTGGAAAATGCCGAATTAGAAAAAAATTCAATCCCCGTACAGTGCGTGCTGTTAGTGTAATCGGCAATTCAGACAGGAGACATTCTTTGTACCAGGCTGTAAATGTGCTTATTTTGGCCGTGAAAACAGCTTTTTTTGGCTTGGTGTGTTTGTGACTTCCTGTACTTCTGGAGCCAGCCTCAAGCGGACACTCGAGGAACAGCAGACTTTAGCACTTCAGCATTGCCTCATATTTTCAGACTGGAGGTTGCTGCTTGTGAACAACACAGCTAGGAGCTAACGCTAGGCTAACATTAGCCAACGCTGATGATTGATCCAGTCTAGTTGATTTTTAAATACCAGGACAGGTGTAGAATGGATTGTGTGACAGAAGGCAGTAAAATGGTGAAAGACGTGGTCAGCTGGTAAAATCAAAAATGTTAATTGGTTTAACTGATGTTTCTCATAAAAAATCTGATATTGTGCAAACAAGTTACTAGGGATGAGCGAGTACACCATTATCTGTATCTGTATCTGTATCTGTTTGTCCATCCATATTATCCGTATCCGTACTCGTATGGGCGGGGCCTAAACCGGAAGTGGTTGTGTTTTGTCCGGAAATGGGCGGGGCTTAAACCCGAACTTTATTTAAAGTCTGAAACTGGCTTTTTTTTTTCTTTTAAAGGCTTTTGTGTGATCAACTATGTATTATGTACAATTGGTAAAATGTCTATGTAGTGGTGTGAAAGACTGTCTCTTTATTTATGATCTGTGTAAATTTAATAGGTGATTTGTGCAAACATTCAGTGGCAAAAAACTAAAAAATATATCTTGTTTTTCACTTTATTTTCAAAAACACTGTGCTCATTCTGAGCACGGTGTTTCTGTTTTTTTCTCACCAGCCAAACTAAAATCACGCAGCCAGTTAAAAAAAAAAAAAAAAAAAAAAAAACGCGACACCAGGAGTTTACAGCTTTAAGCCTTCAAATGCGTTGCGTGGACGTTGCAAAACAGTTATTCAAGTAACTTTAAATATAAAAAAGAACTAAAGAGATGCGAGACAACGAAAACCATAAAAAAAAGGTCCTGAATTGAAGCAAGAGGCACTGACCAGCGTGACACGAGCCGTTTTCAGCCCCGTCTTGTCACATGCATCGCGTATGACACGAAATAAGTTCAAGAAGTAACTTTAATACCAAACAAACCTCAATAGAGACGAGCAGAAGAAAACTGAGTGAGTAGTACAGAGATTAGAGCAACGTAAACTACAGTCAACTCAAGCAAGCAAGAGAAGTAGTCGCTGTCACTCGCTGCCTGTATGTGTGTGTGTGAAAGAGGAGAGCAGGCACCTCCTCGCTGCAGCATGTGGGTGCAGGGAGGGGGGTGTGCTGTGTGTGACTGGACAATCACAGAGCATGAAGAGTGAAGACAGTAGTTGTTGATACCCAATGAGGATTCTTTTAGTACGGATACGAATAATCCTAAAAAAAAACTCGTGTTGTATTCGTATTCGGCAAAAATGCATTATCCGTAACGAATACTCGTTTGAAACGAATATCCGGCTCATCCCTACAAGTTACTGTGAATATTATTTTATAAGTCTACTACACTGTAAAAAATAAAAACTAAAAATGAACCAACGGACCCCAAAAAGGCTGTATTATAAAGTTTAGAAATGTTCAGAGAGAAATCTAAACTAAGTTTATAGACAGTCTTTATCTCGGTCAGTTTGGTTGGAAAATTAACCCTTTCACACTGAGAGAATGATGCTGACTGTCAATGTTATGAAAGACCTTTCTGTAGCCACCGTTGTTTCTTTCTGTCCATCTTTCCAGATCACACACACACACACAGGCACATGCATGACACGCAACACACTTGGCAGTTGACCTGAGCGTGTTTCCTCAGAAGTTGTGAAAGACAGTCGCTTCTGATTGCTGATAAACAGCAGACTAAGTAGGAAAACGCTGTGTGGGAGGCCCTGCTTCTTTATGAACGATGAAACCTGGTACAGCATGGTTTCCCTCCAGGCGCCCTGAACCTGAGGTCAGAAAAAAACGAAGCTCTTGACTCACAAAAAGACGTAAGGCTTTTCCAATACAGGACTAAGTGGGGCATACAAGGGCCAAGCCCAGCTCAAAATATGTGAAACATAAGGTCAGAGGGATTATTCACCCACTTTGAAACTAAATCCAACCACACAAATCTACTGAGTGAGCAAAAACAAGAGAGATAATCTGTGTTTTTGTTGAATAACATTAAATAGATGTGTTATCAGTGCATGGTGGTCGGTGTTTAGTCCCAGGACGCAGACCCCCTGCCCCACAGTGCCATCATGATATAAATTATTTCTCTTATTATCTTTTACATGTAGGGAAGCATGAGGAATGAGATTTGAATTATTTATTAGGTAGCACCGCAAAGTGCCATGCATGTCCTGGTTGATGAAGAATGTCAGTAAAATGCGCTCAGAGATGAATTTCGCTGCCTAATTTTCGATGAGGATGAGTTCTCAGCTCAGTCAGGCTTGACTGCTGGGACAAAGTGCGCTGAAGCTTATTTCCATCCAGTGATTTATTGTGAACAATAAAGCAAAAAATGTTTAAATGTTTTATGTAAAAACGTGAAAATAAGTGTGTCAAGGAGTTACAAGTGCAACATGAGAAAGACGATGTCATCAGTTTGCACTTAGGTTTAGAAATTAAAGAAATCTTTGTGCTCTGCGAGGTCAGGATTCATTCAGAGACTTAAATTCATTTTGATTTGTAAGGGAGCAGCTTGGCACCAAGCATGTCTCTGCAGCTTCCAGACCTGCTTCCTAAATAATTCAATCCTCTTTCATTGTGCTCTTTAACTCTTCCATCCCTGATCCGCCAGAAAGGAAGGAAACAACTCGCCCATCCATGAGTGAATGTGCAGCAGCAATAAAAGTTTGTGTGTTGTCATCCATCTTTGTATCCCTCCTTGTGTGTTGCTCCATACTTTGGGGACTGCATTTGTCCAGCACCACCAGCAGCCTTCTTCTTCTTCTCCTTTTTTTTTTTGTTTCTTTTTTTTTCCTTTTGCAAAGCCAATCTCTTCATTGTGGTGCCAAGTTGAAGCCAGTGCTCAGGGAGTCCGGGCTGGACTCTGTGAGAAGCTGCTGTTTGATGTGCCATCCGTGGCCTCGAGCCATGAAGTAGGGGGGAAGTTATGCACAACAGTCATGGCCTGAATCTGCTCTCCTTCATAACTCTGACTGTTTGTGTTTCACCCCAGAGTTTTTCATCTGGCTAACAAGTAAAATAGAACAGAAGAAGAGAATACAATCTGCTAACATGTTGTGAAAGAAAATTTGTGTTTAGATAGTTAAGAAAAATTAATATCATATCAAAACAAAAACAGCCGATAACTTCCTGCCTGTGTAGGAGAGATGATCAGAGAGCCAGCACCAAAGCAAATTATTGAATTCTGTTTCTCACTGAACTGGTAGTTACAAAATGCTTTGCCACCCCTATTATTATCCCTTTCACACTGCCAATTTGGTACTCTTACACTCTTGCTACTTTTTGCATCGTGTGGGTAATGTTAATGCCTGTCTACATGCAGTATTTTACCTCTAATCCAAAAAACAAAAACAAAAAATGAAGTCTTGAATCAACCAGCAGCTATGGGTCCACTTTTGGCCGTCTCTAAGAGCACTTGAAGTCACCAACCATAAGCCCATCTGTATAGCAAAAATAAAGATGTTTACAGCCTGGTTCAACAAATCAATTCAGGATACACAGCGCATTCCTCTAGACAGGCTTTAGGAGCCTGGATGACTCGACTGAGAGGCAGACAAACTATTCTGTTGTTGTTGTCTTAACTCAACCTCTTTGCCTCTTGGTAGATCAACCAACAGTCAGGGTGAGAAATAATTTCCAATATCCTGACTACAGTTAATAAGGCTCCAGATCTCCACTTCAGAGACCAGTGGGTTCAGACACAACTGGAACCCTGTTCTTGTTTTTATTTAAGTCTATGCCTTAAAATTGGTGGCCCTGTAGATGCTACTAGTACCATACAAGCAGCGACCCTCTCTACATCTCCAGTACTGATCCGCCCCTTAACTTTAGGCTTCAAAACTCAGAATACAAATGGGTGAAGTCAATGAGATATGTCCATAAATTATACACTCTTTGCACCACAAAGTTTGAGGTTTAAATAGATTATAGCCTGCCTCAACGTAATTCCCTCAGCAAACAGTTGAACACTGTGGTTAACAGTCGACACCTGCGCCTGTAGAAAGAAAATCACTTCAAGCAAAGCCTGGAGCATAACAATGTGTAATTTACTATGTGACACAACACCTTATATTTTAGACAAGACAGTGACAGTGTGGGTGCTTATGACTAAATCGATGTAGAGTTCATCTAAGGTTTGTTAAGCAGCATGCTACAGGTTTCCAAGGAGTGCAATCTAAAAACCTCCAGGTATCAAGACTTTGAAAAAAAAGAAAAAAAAAGGTGGAGGCTGCAGGAGGGAGTGGTTGAGAAATACTGGAGCTTCATTTTACACTCACCTGCCGTTTAATTAGGCACACCTGTTCAACTGCTCGTTAATGTAGATATCTAATCAGCCAACCATTGAGTGGCAGCAACTCAATGTTCTCAGGCATGAGGACATGAGCTGTTTCTCGATATGCATACTTCAGCCTCCTTCTAGACTTACAGACTTGTGATACTTCATCAATCAAAGCTAAAGTTCTGTTCCAATTCAGAGTTCACATCAGAACAAGTTCAGTCTAAGTACCCAGATGTGGACTCACCTCGCCCCTTTTACCAAGTCTGCTGCCAGACTTCACCAGAGTGGACTTTTCACATTTACAATCACACAATGTAATTTGTTGCTGTCGAGAGAGAAACTCATGCAATGGTGGTTGCTGCCATGTAAAACTTATTTTTGACAGAATTTTGTTTGAATCCCAGAAATGTTGGCTGATATAGGTAAAATTATATGTCAACAAACTGCCTACAATGCAACCGTGTAGGTATGTAGAAGGAGACGCTAGCAAAGTTCCAAAAGTAGTAGGATCGTTCTGCAGACTCTCGTACCTCTGAAGTCTAAACTCTGGAACGAACTCGCCAAGTCTAAATTTCCAGAGGAGGCAAGTTTGAGCTTGTGAACTTTGAATTGAGAAACAGCTCTGGTCAAGATGACCGACTGTAGTCAAACAGCATCAGAATAGAAAAGAAGGAAGAAAAAGTTATTAAAGTGGTTCTGAAAATGGCTTCACCGTGATGTTTCAGCACTTTGTTGAATCTATGTCACAAAGAGTTAAGGTTAAAGTGGGTCCAACTCAGTTCTAGTGAGGTGTAACTAATAAAGTGGTTGGTGAGTGGACGGATAGATTCTTATTTATGTCAACTGTCATGTCCCCACATCATCCTACCCTATACATTACATAATAAGATGACTGTCATGGGTTTGGGTTTCCAGGGACTCTAATGAGGTTAACTGACTAATGAAGTGTTTGACTTGCTTCAAGTTCATCTCGTGTCAGAGGTTTTGTTGAACCACATCCGCCTTTCAAGGCTTTTGGGGCTCAATTGGATTTTCACTGACCAAGACAGCATCAAAACCCAACTTATACTAAGCCTCCACATTAATTTGTGTGCTTATTCCTGAGGTGTGTTTTCTGTGTTTTCAAAAACTTGAGTGGGTCCAAACCATGGTGTAAACTGCTTCATGACAGAAGGGAAAAGTGAGAGTGTGAGTGTGATGGAGTGAGAACTGTGAAATGACATGCAGAGACTCTTCTTGGCCTCGGTTGCTTATTAACTGGTGGCACATTCTGCTAATCTCAGTGTTGTTGTTTTTGTGAACACTGTTTTGATTTGATCGCTTCAGTTGCATTTAAGATAAGCTCGGATTTCCCAGAAAGAGTCCTTCACAGCACTTTGGTGCATCAGTTTATCATCATTATGACATATTAAGTTAATTATAGTTTTCTGTTCAGTGTCGGATCCAAAACTCTGGCCCTCTAAAGACCTTGAATTCTAACTTCTGTCTTGGTAACTGGAAACTTGTCACAGAGGGTCTAACATATCACTGCATTTTGCACAGATGGTCCTGACAGTTGACCATGCTCTTGCTGGAGGTGGAGAAACAAGTCACTTGTGTCCTAGTTTGTTCTATTGCAGCTGTCATATTCCTTCAGTGTACTGTGGAGGACGGATATAAGCTTGAACCATCAGGATAGGTCCAGACCTTTACATCAAGCTGCACAGATAAGAATCTTGATCCCTGTCCTCTTTGAGCTGTGGTGAGTCCGCGACTGGCTGTCTGATACATGACAAGGCTTTTGATGCAGCTGTCATCTGGGTCCTCCATTCCTCTGCAAGCAGCTCCCATGAGAAGAACTAAATGATCTTTATAATCCATGAGCAACAATATATAAGAGGATAAAAATTCACTACATGAGGGGCTAATCGAAAGAAGGCACAGTAAAAGACCCTTTGGTGCTAGAACCCACCCGCATTTCTACTTGGCCTGAAATTGCCTTAGGATGAAATCAATTTGTTAGTAGTATATTGTGGCATCACACTTATTGATTTCTCCGGTGCGCTCTCGGTGAGCTGCAAATGGACTCTGGATTTGAGGGAACTGGAGGATGGGGTGAAAGAGGCCTTCTGGCTGAGCAGGGATAGGACTCCCTCCGATGCACCTTTCAATCAAGCTTAGCTAAGTTATCCTCATGAATATGAAATATAGGGCACAGTCAAGCAGGGAAAAGTTGAGGGATGGTGTTTGTGCAGGGGTGTGTGTAGGAGTGAATAAAAAAAATGTTGGAGGCAGCATGGAGAGTTTAGCCCTGGTGTTTGTTTGGAAGGAGTTTGTGGGGACAAAAGTGCCCCAGTTAGGGAAAAAAAAAAACTTTGCACTTGAAGACAAAAACCTGGAGCTCAACCCTCAGGATCCCAATCCTGCAGACTGGATCAAAATACCACTTATTTTTAAACAACTAGCATTTACAAACCATTTGTGGTAATCATCAGATTCTCCAGCTTCCAAAGCTACCTGAATGTATCAGAAGTGATGTTAGCAACATGTCTAAACAGGCCAGAGGATACAGGAGAATTTCACCAACATCGCTTTGATTCTCATGTATTCTGTGAAATTTGTAGATAAAATTCTGTGGTTTCTTACTGCTTTCAGCAAGTCCTGAATGATAGACATACACCCTGTAGTCAAACTTCAAAGATTCTTTGAATTCTGCTTCCCATGTCATTGTCTTGCAGGCATAAACTCCGAGCCGCTCAGCTCTCTGTCTCATTACTGACAGAAACTTCTCTGCAGATGGTCATGATGCCTCTGCAGTGGAGACTGTAAACTGTGTAAACAGTAGTGACAGTACTGACTGTAAATATCTTGTAATAATGTTGTAATAATTATTTCATTCTGATGATGTTTTACTGCTCAGGAGACATTGTTGAGTTCCATCAGTCTATAGTCATGGTTGTGAATCTATAGAGGTGCAGGACTTCACTTAGCTGAGAAAAATGAGACCACAGTGAGTAAAAATGAGACAAAAACAAAACACGACTAGAAACTGTTTGGAATCCTGAGGGTTAAGTCTCTCCTTTTTCCCACTCAGAAGTAAACCTGATTGCAGCAGAGGCAAGTTTCAAATGTCTCCTTCTGTTCCTATAGCCACATACAGAGAGGTTTAACAGGCCGCCTTCTTGACATTTGCAAAGTTCCCAATCTGTGTTTTGACGCATTTTGACCAGCAGTGGCTTCCACCCTACTTAGTCGAACATTTTCAGCACTTCCGCCTAGATTCCAATGAACCCAGGCCAGACTCTTTGCTTTCACATGGTAATTACAGCCTGCTTCTCTGGCAAAATAATAACAGCCTCAATAAGGAGCACAACACAGATGAGCTTTCTGATTTAACACATTTTATTGCCACCCCCTCCCTATCCTCATTTCACTCAGTATCCTCTTTTTCTCCTTCAGATTTGTTTAGTGTTGTTGATTCATTTTCCTAACCACCCTACGCCTGCACTGCATCCGTCCAAAATGAAGCATCCAATCTGAGGACCCATCTGCTGAATGATCCTCTCTCGTCTCATGCATGTACACAAGCCTGTGTTTTACGCCAAGGCGTTATCCACTTCTTCATGGCCCATCTGCTCTCTCTTTATTTCTCCCACTTTCTGTCTTTCTTCCACCTCTTTCTCCCTCTTTCTTTGGCAAAGTGTCTCTCGTCATATTTAAGTTGGCTGTCTTGATCCGTCGCATTGATTCCTTTCAGGCACTGTAATGTTTTTGTACTGTTTTGTACTGTACACCCTTTTGACTACTTGAGTTGGACTGTCTTCTTCAAAGCCGACTGCGATGTGGGAAATCTCAGCGAAGGAACGCTATCATCTGCTGAGCATGCTGTGTTCAGCGTCTTGTGACGATTATGCACGAGGGGAGAAGGGAACGAATGGGATGGGGCAAGGTGAAAGGGACGATTTGAGTCAGTATTTCCCCCAGACAAGGGACCGCCGAGAGAGTAGGGGGGGGGGGGGGGGCATAAAATTGCTGCCTCTCTGATCCCCTAGACTTGCATTCATCGGCCAACTTCTCAGGGAAGAAAGAGCTATTCTGCCACAGGGGGCAGGCGTGATTGGTTCAATGAACATCACCAGAATTCAGTCAGGCCTCTTGCCTGGCAGCCCACAGACCTCAGGTCTCCTTCAATTGTGTGTCTAATTGATTACTTCCCATGCAATTACTCCCGTGTCACACTCAATATTTCACTGCTCTACGACGGGTGCAAGTGGGACTCTCTTTTTGAAGGACGACATTCATATTGTCACATTTGTGAGCGGCTAATGTGGATCGCAAGAAGGCGCATGTTAAATTGAAGTCCGGAACGGGCCATCAGTGGTTCGTGGTGTTAATTGATTGCTCTGTAATACGAATGTGTGACTGAGATAGGAGGACTTTTAGAGCCAGTAGTTGGGTTTTTGTGCAAAGGGGGAACAATGGAGCTGAATGTTTTAAAGGAGTTTTCTGCAGTTTTGAACATTTAGTGCCACCCTGACTAAATAAATCTAACATACCATGACGTTATTCAAGTCCATGCTTTGGTTGACTCCTGATTTTGACACATTTGGCTTTTGTCACACCTAATTTCTCCAGTCAATGACTGAACACTTCATAATTTACTAACTTGTCTTATCTCTCCTACTTATAATCTTAAAATCCTTTCTCACCCACCTCCTTATAGTTTGCTTTTTTAAAAATGTTCATGATCCAAAAAATAAAAAAATAAAACAAATAATAATAATGGAAAAAAAAAAAAAAACGCAGCCTGGATGATTTACTGGTTATTAATTTAGCTCCAGGGCCATCCCCAGCGCTGGCCCACAGTGTGGCCTTTATAGTGCATGGTTGCTTTTATGCTTTGATTTTTTTTATTATTTATTTATTTATTGTTTGGTTTTTGTTTTGTTTGGTTATTATTTTTTTAATAACACCATACTTGAGATTCATAAGCAGGATATAACGAGGCCTTATGAAATATTAATGGACAACAACAGCACAACCTGCTTTGGGAAAGGACAGATATTAACAAAAAATGGACCCAATTTAATTATGTGTGTTCAGGTGTGTGTGTGTGTGTGTGTGTGTGTGTGTGTGTGTGTGTGTGTGTGTGTGTGTGTGTGTGTGTGTGTGTGTGTGTCCGATTTTTGTATCTGGACTCTATCTGCAGCATTTTAAGTTGTTGCTCAAATTCCTCCTGTGCAAACCATTTCTTTTCTCTTTACATCTTCCAGACTTGAAAATATAAAAACAACAATTAACCCTTTAACGCACCATGGTCACAGAAATGGGCAATTATTGAAAAGTTGTTTACTGCTAAATAATAACACATCAGCTACTAACTCCACATCGATGAGCCAACCCATGCACTGCCATCTAACATACCAACAGACTGTCATGGGTTTACCAGAAATTTCTTCATCTTTCTCCAAATCCTCATACTCTAAAAAGAGCACGAGGTGAGATGAGATTCAGTGTTATTTTCATTATGCATATACATGAACAGAGTAACAACATGAGACTGAACAACATGAACAACATGAACAGCAACCATAGACGGTTTGTTTTGGACATAGTCTCTATGATGTCACCGTCCTGTTTAGATACAGAGTTTTAAAGCCCCCGATCAACAGGGGCCATATTGGAAATGTTAGACTCAACATAGCTTTTGTTGAGTCAAGGTAGAGTGAGGTGAAGAGCTGGCTTCTTCACAAACATATTTTTGTTTTGTATAATACTGTTCGTTTACATATTTTTATCGACTGTTGTGCTGTTTTGGTGGCTTCTGGACAAAAACTGTTGAGGTATTCCAGCCTCCCTGAGACTAAAATAAGGGTCATATGTTTAACACTGAAGTAGTTACATCTTCAAAGTTCTCAAAGTTCAAATGAATGAATAAACTCATTTTTTTTTTTTTAATTTGGTAATTTATTCATCTAAGGGCCCAGAGAACCAGTATTTCCTGTTTTATGTCGCAAATATTTTTCCTTTCAGTTATGCTGGATATGTTTTTCTGTCCATGGCCTGGCTTTAAGATAAATACTCATCGATTTTGTAAATCCCTTGTTTGTGTGAATAAGCTGATTTGAAGCAGTGATGTAGTCTTCAATGCACATATTTATTTTGCTGCGTGGTTTATGTTGGCTGGATATTTGAGCAACAATTAAAACATTGAAAACATACTGAACCTAATTGGAGCACTTGGTGTTTGATACTTATTAGTTTGTCATGTATTTTTCAATGTTAATCTCCAATAATAAAAAGGCAGTGTGTTCTTTTTCTACTCTGAGGACCAATTAGCTTTAAATTTTAATGTGTTCTAGCATGTTAGTGTGAGTACAGCACTTACACATATTGTATCTGTCAGTGTCCAATAAATAATTAACAATTTTCACACCATGTGTGCATTAAGGACCTGCCGCTTGGCACTCTGCTTAACCCCAAGCACCAATCTCTGACTCACATTACATCAGCTGGAATAACATCCAGTCTTGCCAAAATATGACTACATACCCTTTATTACCAATTCGCTTTCCAAACTGATCCTCTGCGGCCCGCTGGAAGAGCAAGTCGACTTTTACCTCATTAAAAGTTTAAGTAGGCGTGGAAGGAATTTTAATGCCAATTAATAATCAAAACAGACTTCTCTACTCTGCCTTCAGAATCCCTGTACCCCCGGGCCATATCTCAGATCAAGCTGAGGGCTGCCATGATGTAGATGTAAAACCAGCTCAGACACCAGTAAGGCTGCTGTTCACTAAGACGAAACCTGGTCTGAGGTCCTCCCTGTTGTTGCAGAGGGGAAACGGGGACAGTAAGGGTGTGAAGGTTATGCAAATTTTCATGTGTTTTTCAGCTGCCAGAGCTGTCTGACGTTTCAGCCAGACAGAAGTTTGAAATAAGTAGGGTAGCCTGAGTATAATTCAGACGTGTGTATGGTTGAAACACTCTCAAATATTTTGCCTGCACTGCAGCCTGAGCCACAGCGTTGCCAGATGGGAAATATAAAATTATTGTACCAGAGCCTCAAAATGATCATATTTTGGGGGAAATTATCGTACACCCGACAAAATAATCAAAATAACTGATAATGATCAAAACAACTGTCTTATTGTTGAGCGAAAATCACAGTTGATCACTCTGTTTAGTGTCCTACAGGCACTTTTGTGGGCATTCATCGCCCTGCCCCACAACAGCAGCGTTTGATCAGCAGCTCGAGGCTCCGGTGCTCATTTTTCTCTCAACTGACTGACTTCCTCCTGACGGAGCTCCTACGACCGTGATTGGCTGTCAGTCGTTCTGAGATGAATGACACTTAAACTATGACTGGCTGGAAACGTCAAATGATATAAGATGCATTTAGGGTTTACAGATAAATCCGTCAGACTGAGGTAGATCTGTAACAACCACACGAAATTGTCAAATTATCGTACATTTAGCCTTTTTTGGAATTATTGATCGTACATCGTACAGAGGGCTGAATTATCGTACAAATACGATAATTATCGTACGTCTGGCAATGCTGCTGAGCCATGATCTTTAAAGTCATATTAGCATCCTCTTTGGTGGTGGGAAATTTGAAGAGTTTAACCATCTTTAGTCAGAAGATATCAGCAAAAGTCTTTTTTTCTGAGGTAAGAATTTCACTTTATCATGTCCCTTCCACAGTGAATAGCTTACTATCCTTTTGTGACCATCAAACATGAGTTATATCATTTCTAATGTTATTCTGGGTCCAAAAAACAAAATTATTTTACGATAACCTGGCATGTTAGGTCATTTTTAGAAACTTCTTTGCTTTTATTATTGATGTTCAGTTATCATCAATGGGTTTCAATGGATTTCAATAGGTGTCTTAACTGTACCATAATACCTTCTTATGTTTATGACCTGATTGTGAAAAAAGTAAACAGCTTATAAATGATATTAATCAATAATAACTTAGTATACAAACCAATTAAACTGCACACAAAATATCACTTTTATTCTGTGTATAGTTTTTGTGCAATATCTGTTCAAATTGAAGAAGCAAAGAAGCAAAGAAGCAGTGGTACGTACTGTTTACATATTGCTTACAGTACATATAAGCTCATTTTAATAAGATACACAAGGGCAGAGCCACTGCAAAGCTTGAAGCGGGGCACAATCATATAGCAAGAGGTAGAGGATACCAAATGAAAGAAAAATTCAATGAGTTAAAAGATTTTTTCTTTTTTGTCCAGTGTATTACAAAGTTTTATTTGCTTTAGTGTTTTTGAAGTCTTCCATTGGTATGAATGCAGATTCAAACTAACCCTCACACTGTTGTGATTGTCATCTTCAGTATCTGTCACTGTCTGTCATTTCAGCTTCACCACATCAGTGCATGACTGTGCAGCCTTGACACACAGTTTTTTGTATTTTTTTTATCCCTTTGGTTGTGAAGGCCAGTCTGTGTTTCAGACGGGTCTTTGATGTTGGAGCCACTCAGTGCTTGTCTCAGAGGAAGAGCAAAATGAGTCGAAAAGCAAATAAAATAGGAGCTGACTGGCAGCTCTGTGGGTCTCAGAAGCCATTGAGGAAAATGTCACTTTCAATCAACTTAGTTATGACACTTTAATGGACACCTGTGGATGCAGAGCCAGAAAAGATTTATTTCACAGTAGAAGATGCAAGATGTTTGTGGGAATTTCAGATTTCTAATCCTCTTTCTCTCTGTATCTATTTACCTGATATGACAACCTAATAAAAAGACAGTATTAGCAACATTATTACCTTATCTACTCAGGAGGGTCTCAGTGCTCTCACAAATGTAGTTTATCACTTCTACAAACTGGTTTACTGAGAATAACTCTCGTATTTTAGAATTTATGAACCATTCTCTACTGAAAAAAAAAAACAGAACTGAACATTATAACGTTCAAATAAAACCATTTACTTATATTTTTTTAAAAAATATCAGCATGCCATGTTACATATTACACTAACATGAGCAAGTTTACATAAACATAAACAATCTCCAGATGGCTGACCAATCAGAGAGAAGGGGGTTTGTGGAGCAGGGGCCTTAAAGCAACAGCGAGTGATCATTAAGTAACTGAAATATGAATTTGTTTTGCTGCACAGCGATTCTGTTGCTAGTCATTTAAAAATAAGTGATTTTTTTATATATATTTATTTATTTTGCTTCAACTGGTGTGCACCTTTTTCAGATTACACTGTAGCCTTTCTGATGAGAGCCTTCTCTCCATGAGTACTGACTCAGCCTGTCTCTGTTTCACCTCTAGAAACCTTCTCCATTGAAGAATTACCAAAGTATATTTCTTATTTACTTGGGGTCCAGAATGAGTTCACTTCTGACACTGATTTCTTTGTACTTCTCTGTGATTTCTGTGTATGGACACTGCAGTCTTGAGCCCTTATGTGGACACTGAATGGGGCATTTTTCTTTGCCAATCAGGAGAAACTACCATGAGCTTTAGAGTTGGAGGGTACGGCAAAACTCTGTAGTTAATGAAAATGATTCATGAATCTGCCTCAGTTTGGCCGCACACCAGGATATTTCAGCCTACAATAAGGACGGTAAATGCTGGAATTCTAAAGCTTTGGTAACCGTGGTATTCTGCCTATGAAGGTGTCCACCGCTCACCACCAGTTCCTCAGCCGTTTGGATTAAAGGGCTGAACATTTCTGCCATTTTCCCCATCATTGAAATGTTGTAAGGAATATTTTTCACTTGAAAAAGAACAAATTAAAAACCTTGTCCTCTGATGCAAACACACACATCACCCGTCGGCCCGGCCCCTTTCTCCACTGCAAGCTTAATAATTAATATGCTTATTTTTTGCCTCTTAGGCCCAAGCCTTGGTTAAGTGGAGCATCTATTGATGGGGCAGTGGTGGGTAATGGGACATGAAAAGGTCTTTTCTGTTCTGCTCAGGTCTCTGCAGAGATACAGTAGGTGTTAATGTATGCATCACCAGGCATGACCAGAGAAACATTCTAATAAAGCATTTCCTTACTTATCCTCCTGCATCCCCATCACTTGGATTAGACTTTCATCATTTTTTTTCTACCCTGAAACTTTCAGTTTCCTTTACATCTGACTGATAGATCATTCTTTTAAAGTTATTTTCATTTTTGCTCCTTGTTTTTTTTTTCTCAATATTCTGTGATAATTACAACAAAGCTGGTTCATTTGTATGCTCATATACAGATATTGTTTCAGTCATGGGTGTGTCTGAAAGGATTGATCTGAGTAATGCCGGCTGACATCTTACACTGGCTTTTTAGTCTGAGCTGATGGACTCAGAATAGAATAGAATAGAATAGAATAGAAGTTTATTTTTTGAGCACATTCACGCTCAATGTGCTTTACATTAAGGAATCAAAAACAAAACAGAAGACTAGCGTAAAATTAAAGATTCACTTGTTTAGCTCCTTTGAATAAAACAGCTGTTCGTCCTTGAGCGTGCAGCTACCATCAAGCCAGCTTCTCTTGACAAAGCTACTTCCATCTGAAACCTCCGGGTCACGATAATTGGACAAATGAAATAATAAAATCAAAATGAGCCCATGGCCCATATTTGAACTTTCTTTTATGTGATCTCTATTAACAAACAAAATATCAAAAAACTACAATAATTTTATTTTTTTTTCAACTGAAAAAGCAAAAAATGGAAAACAAACCATTTTTCAATGTTTGGTTTTTTGATTCATAATTGAATATCAAAAGGATTGGGATACTTAAGGTAACTAAACTAAAGGCTCCCCCTCCAGACTTTGATATGATTTTTGGAATTCCTGACAGACTTTCATTTGTTGACTGGGGAGCCCTGGTTGTGTTGTAGTGTGAAACGTAGATTTTAAGAGCAAGTTAGCATCATCTGGCTTTGCCTAGTCCTGCTTTCTTTTAGCTTTACACCATTAAATAAATAATAAATAAAGCGTTCAGCTGTTATTTAAACAATATTTTATAATCTGTTGCAGAAGCATGTATTTGTTTTTTCAAAAACAGAATCTGAAATGTGCTAATTTCTTATTTTGCTCATTAAAATGACATAAGTAATTAACGTCCTCAAAACTTAGTCAAAACATCTCAGAGGACAGGAAAAGAGCCGAAAATATGCATGTCACCAGCTGGTTGACCTGCCAGTTTAAGGTTATTTATGACGTTATATACTGTGTGTTTTTATGCATTTTCAACTGATATTCTGTCTATACTTATAACCAGTAAACAACCATAAAAATTAGAGTGTGTTAATTTCCCAGGGCAGTGGGCAAACTTACAAATTCAGCAGAGGATCAAATACTTATTTCCCACACTGTATATATATATATATATATATATATATATATATATATATATACAAACTGACTCAACCGAGTGGCTGATCATGTTTACTAAGGACTCATTGCTAAACATTTTCAAACTAATGCCCCTCAACTTCAACATGGTCTGAAGGGTGTATAGAAATCAGTGACACGACAGTCATACCGGTACGATAACCTTTGTTCTGTCTAATTAAATGACACTGAGTTCATGTAATCTACTCTAAATGATCAATAATTTAGGACACCTGAATAAATGGAGGCTTTTTTTTGCCTGTGAGAGATCATCTCCGTGATACAAGGTTTGTTGAGTTACCACGACACCTTACCGTTGTATATAATTCAGATGTTTAACTCTGAATTATGATGTTTTTGATGCATCTTTTTAACTTGACAAAGGAACACAACTAAGTGGGAACATCAGGATTATCCTTGCCTCTTTTCTCTTAGACTCAAATATAACATGTTTGTCCAAAGTCAGAATTTTTCAACTGATATGTATGTATACAACATTTCTGTACTTAGATATTGCCAATCAATTTATCTTTGACAGCTAGACAGTGTGTAGGAGTTTTATTGCCATTTTTGATGGATACATTCCTCTCCTACACGACTGTCTTTTCAAGATGACGTGTGGACTGCTTATAAATAATATGAGATACTAATTTAAGTTTTAAATGAAAGGAAACCAAGTCTTGAGGCTTTTCTAAAGTCTTTCCTCTGACAGGTAATTAGCCAATCATAGCACAGAATTTAGGGTGGGTAATCAGATTTCAAGGCCCATCCCACCCCTTGCCGTTCCCCTGGACTCCCCCTGGACAACTGTGAGTTTTGAACAGTCTTCTGGATGGGCTTTCCCACCTTGGCGGAAGCTCTGTACACAAGGACTGTGTTCACAAAGAGAGAGCCGTGGTCCGCGGTGTGTTGCTGAATGTCTCTCAGTAGGCCTGGAAAAACAAGGCCCCACTGACGTGTTGTTGCCTTAGCAAATCATGCACTGACCGAGGCCAGCTTCCTCTGTGCTAAAACCAACATACTTGGTATGCTTGTGGTGAGATATGCTCTCCCTCTCTCTTTTTCTTTGCAGCCTTTCCATCTTTCCTCCTCTCTCTGTCTGCCTCTCTCAGACCCTGTTTGGTCTCATCCAGTTCAGGGAGCACAGCTCATTTTCATTCAGCTGGCAGGCTGATCACACATCAGCCTTGATAAGCTAAGTGGCCCTCAGCAGCAATTGAAGGTCTTTTTACTCTTTTTTAATCACTCACTTCTTTGTCCCCATGATAATCTTGTCCGCCTTACTTTTTCCTCCCTGTATTTGTTTTTCTGCTTTTGTTTTTCTCTTCTGTCTCACACATAGATTTGTCTTATCTCAAGGAAGAGTAATATGATTTTCTCCTCCCCACTCTATCCATTAAGCTCAGATTACCAGGGTTTTATCACAGTTTAAGTTGAAATACACAACGATGCCCCCCCTCAACACACACACACACACACACACACATCTTAACTGTGCTGTCATGATTTTATTTTTCCTCTCCTCATTTTTAAGCAGATGCTTTTGCCTTGCTTGCGTATAATTCCATAATCCCTAAATCTCAGCCATTTTTCATAAAGACTCAGTGGAAACAATTTCAGAAGGGATGGGCCAAATTTAATCAGCAGCCTGTGAATGCAATTACCTTGGAGGGGAAGAGGCGAATGTTTGGGGGGGATGGGGGCCACGGCCAATACTCCTACTGTTGTCTTCACCAGAGCAAAGTCACAGGACACACAGGATAGAAAAAAAAAAAAAAAAAAAAAACAAGACATGAATGGGACTGTGTTTTGAATTTGCAGGCAGAAAAATACAAGGGAATGATTTCATAGAAAATGCTCTCAATCCAGTGATTTAAAATAAGTTCAGTCCATCTTTTTAATGTGTTTTGAGTTGTAATGAAACACTAATATGAAGCGTGTGTATGACTTTTTGTTCTCAAGTAAATGACTGAATTTTAATCTAACTGTTGGGTTATTCAAATCAATTTCATGCATCAAGTTAAGTAGTTTGACCATTGCCTTGTTTTGAACCTTTATAAATGACTGCACTCTATGTCTAATGTCCAGTCTATTTACTTTATATCTGTATAGAGGGTGTGCATGAGTTGTCAGCGTGGTCTAAGACAGTAGTTATTGGCAGCTTCCTCGTATCATCATGCCAACAACACAACATGAGTATAAAATATAAAATAAAAGATCGTTCAGACTCAGGTATTAAATAAAATGGAAATAATTATTTCTTGTGTGGCCCGGTACCAATTGATCCCTGGACCGGTACCAGTCCACGGCCCGGGAGTTGGGAACCACTGGTCTAAGACACCAGAAAGCAGAGAGCAAGTTGCAAAAAGCAGCGAGCAATGAGGAACAGCCCTAGTCTAATATTACTTCAACACTTTAATTCAAAAAAAAAATTGAGAGAAATTCAGGGCTGCTCATTTGTAAATCAGAGTTTTTATTGTCACTTCTTTTGACAAAGCTAACCTTGTCAGGAAACGCTAATGTTTAGAGTTGCAGCTGTAAACAAGCTGGGTTCATTCAGTGGTTCTCTAAAGCTTGCTTTATGCTTTACACTAGTGGTGGGCAGATCAATCCAAAATATCAATATATTGATTCCAAAGTTGGTATATGTATTGATCAATACTTAAGTGATAACATTGATACTTAAGTTTCAGTTTCTCTTCTCTTCACTCATGCGCACTCAAAAAATGGAGTTCTGTCTGTCTATTTTTCACACAGTAAAAATATCAGATCACATCAATATGAATGTCTGGACATCCAGTTTCTTTCCACTTGTTGATGTCTATGGATCAGTGAGTCCTTTGGATAGTTCAGGGATCTCTTAAAAGTCCATCTGGCCAAATTTAAATCAGATTTTTTTATCTGTTTTACTCCTTTTTTTGTCATTTCTCCCACTAAAGACATTTTGCACAACATTTTTCCCGCTGCAGTTTGACTGAAGAGGAGTGTCCTGGCTGAAAAGTGATGTCAGTGCATACCCTCTATTTCAGCCATGTCCATCCACTACTGCCAAACCAGGCTGTTTGTTTCTTCTTCAGTCCTCCCAAAGGGAGACATTTCTCTTGTGTCTACACCTCACATCCTTTCAAACAGTCCCTCCCTTTCCCTCAAACAATTTGTGTTTTTACCACTGCCATATTTGTTTCTGTTCTCTAAGTTATTAAACTGCTTTAACTGGGGCTCAAATATGTCTTTTCTTTTAAATGTCAGTTACCATATTGAAAGTGTACATACAGTCTGTGACACAAAATCTTTGTGCGAGGTTTGTCAGCTTACATATGTGCAGGAAGTCATATGTAGTAGTAACACAATGGAAAGCACACGCTGCACATGGTGTGAAATGTAACAGGAAGATAACACGTATCTGTAGCCCTGTGTGTAATCCCCATCACTTTCCCTTTGCAGTCAGGTTTTATTCCCATCCCCTAATACTGTGCCTTCTATTTGTTTTCTCTTGTGATGCTTTTCTTGCTATAAATCTTCAGCAGTTCATCTTTTTCTTCAATAACAATGCAAGACACACACACACACACACACACACACACACACACACACACACACACAGCCCACGCTGCTGCTCCTGACTACAGTGTGCTCAGAGACGGTGAAATCCCATCGCTGCCATCTCTCTGGTGAACCTCTCGTAAAGCGCTTTTATGGAGTTGAATTAATGCAGTTGTTCTTTTCAGGTCAATAGTTAAACACATAAAAGTGCAATTACATTTGAATGGGTACTACCATTCTGCTGAGGGACAGCTTTAACAGTGGTAAAACTGCATGTTGTTCCTGTGGGAAGAGCTCCATCCATTGACCTTAGAGAAAATAGAAAGTCCATGATGCATGCTGTAAAAAATCACATTAGAGAACTCATATTAGGGAATGAACAGATAGATATAACACTAGATTGCAGTTCTTATTTCATTTTCATTTATATTCATCTCTGCTGAGAAGAGAAGACAGGAGGGTATTAGCATTCCTGTCTGTTTGGGTGTTTGTCTCTCAGTAAAGAGAAATGGTCAGTGACATGACAACAGAGTGTAGCTCTCAGAGATGACACCAAGGTTTCTTCCCTGCTGGCTTAGAATTGAGCTTTGAAAATTCAAACTTATTGACTCTTTTATAGGGCATAACGTCAGATTTCTGTTTTTATCTTGTTTAAGCCCCAATTTTGTTTTCCTTTTCGTTTCTCTGGAGAAATAACATTCAGAAGGTTCATAAACTAGTCACCCATCGTTAGGAGAGACTAACAAATTCTAACACCAAGTTTTTAATAATAAAGTTCTTGGGTCAGATGAGTTACATTACTCAAAGAGACGGTATTGTCCTTTTTTAAAAAAAAATCTGGCTTCATACTGTCCCTGTGGTACATGATTTTGAGCTAAAACTCCCCCTTTCTCTCACACTGGTGCTTTAGAAACACCTTTTTTAAGCCTCTGTCTGAAATGCTTTGTTTTAGCTGCTGTCTCTTTAAGGCTCCCTGCTCCACACACACCCTTCCCTCTGATTGGCCAGCCAGTTCAGTATTTTTTTAATGATATTTTAAGTTGGACTGTATAAGGTACTTTAGGAGGAGGGACACATACAAAGTGGCTCTCGGAAGTCACAAGAAGCACTGAAAAAAAATCTAAATATAGTTTACACTGACACTAACACTGCTTATATAAAAGGGATACTCTCTTCACTTAATTAGTGATGGCTCAAGGACAGATCCTGGTGGAACTCCCCAGGCTATTTTAAAAGATTAGTACCACTGAAAACAGACTATATTGAGGAACTCTGTGAGCAAAAGTCATCACTGGTTTAGCATCAGTATGATGTGCAGGGACATGTGTACAACCATAATGTCATATTGCAGTTGTCAACAAAGCTAAATCTGTCCACAAGTTAGCAAACTGTTTCCAGTTTAAATTTAGCAGTATGCACTGGTGTTATCTATTTTTCATTGCTTTTATTTATTTGCAAATACAAGTGTGCAAGACAGTTATGGCCCCTTGTTCATCAACATATAATCATGTGCATGCACACATACCTTTGGGATCTGAAAGTATTTTATTAGCACCTGTGAGGACAGGGGTGCAAGAATAGAACTGTGCAATCTCACTAGATGATGGATGAGAGGGGAGATCACCTATTTGTAGAGCAAAAGCAGAGATTTGCTTTCCTGACACCTCCTGTCCACAAATGAGCAACTGCCAGCAGTGATGGACGGAGAATTGTGTTGCAACATGAGCAGCATCTGAAACCCAAGAAATACCTTCCTTAAAATAAGCTTAAAGCTCTTTTCCATTGTCTTTATCCAACTTCTTCCCAACTACCCATAGTTCATAGCAGTTGCCGGTTTTGCTCTTCTGGTTGAACGTTCTGTTTACATCGCCATGGAGACCACAAAGCTGATGATGTTAGCCTAGCTGTCATACTTGTTCTAATAACCCGCTTTTAAAAGGAAGAAAGCAACAAAATGAACAGAAATCAGAGGTGGAGTCATAGTGTGGATGTTTTAAAAAGTTTGCACTGAGCCCTGTCCAGCATTAGTGATTTCATGTCAGTTGTTTTGAGCTAGCTTGCTGGCAGCGGCAACCAGAAGTCAATAACTGCAGGCGGAAGTCCACACACAAAAGCTTCTGAAGAAACAGGTGGATTACTGAAGGACGGTCTGTGTGTTGTTCTTTTTCAGTAATAAAGTGATTTCCTTTCAAGTCATTCAACATCCTTTCAACCTTTTCACTATTCATATATATATATATATATATATATATATATATATATACACACACACACACACACACACCCTCTTTGTCATTATTTTTCATCAGCCATCATCTATCTTGGCTGATGAACAGATACGCTGATGGATGACGGCTGATAAAATAGATGTCATTCATTCTCCCATCATTTAACATCCATCACTCCAAGTCATCTATTCATCATCTATCCAAACAGCATGTTCACTCTTAATTTGACCAGTCATTCGCTCACTGCTCCTCTAATTTATTCAATGTTTGTGATGAAGAAAGACGATGAAGTCTAGATCAGTCAGCTTCCTGGAATATTTTGTATTTAATGTGTTCTTTTTCTTTGCAGTCTGTGGAAGCTTTTTGGAAAAAACATTTTAGTGATTTGACTCTTTAATTCTTCTAATGCTGAATTTGTAGTAGTCAAAGTGCAATTAGTGACAAGAAATGAAGCCAATTTAATTCTTTACAAGTCTGATAAAGTTTATTTCTAAAGACAGGAGTGCAGATATCCCCACTCTGTGACAGGTAACATTGGGATTAAAATTAGCAGCTTCTAGTTTGGAGATAAATCCAGCTTGTAATTAAAAGTATACTGAAGGCATGTATAGTTACATAGCCCTCATCATTGCACATGATGTAAATGTATGTGTGAATTGTGGTTCCCTTTCTCCTGTTTAACATCCTCCCTTTCCTGTCCTCTCATCCTTCATTCTGGCATTTCCAACTAGCCTCAGTGTAGAGTCCACAGCTTTAGCCTTCCACTCCTGCTGCTGGGGGTTACAGCAGGATGTGCACTCTAGCATTTAGCCCCTTTGACCCCAAATGCTTCCCCACCTTCCCTGCAGAGATTCTCCCCTCTGTTTCACTGAGCTGATAACTACACTGAGCCGAAACCAAGCTGTAGCTCTGAGAGTCAATAAGACACTACAGTGGACATCCAGGGTAAAGTCTTTCCCACTGGTGAGAGGGAGTAGAAATCATCTGTCTTGCTGATTGAATACCTATGGAGCTACTGTATATATCCAGCTGCTGGGTTTTTTTTTGTTTTGTTTTTTTTTTTCACCAAACATCTTCTTTACTGTCTGTCTTTGTAGCTAATGTCACAGAGTATTGTAATAGCTCTTACTAATTTAGCATGTTGGTGAGTTTTCCTTGTTTATTTGTGAATCATATTAACTGTAAATAAAGATTGGTGACGTCTCTCAACCTTTTTCTAAAAATGAGGCACACACCGCACCAACAGGTGAAAGCCTGTGGTATTGACATATTTTATTAAATGCTCTATTGTCCCCTAACATGAGCATATATTTTTAACAAACAAACAAACATAAATAAATAAATAAATAAAAATAAAAGAATACATAAATAAATACATAAATAAATAAATGAAAATAAAAAAAAAAACAGTTGATTTGTTGTCTTTGTACCATTTTCAATCAAACAGAGGTTTTAAATCACTTAAAAACCAGGACCCTGGTGCAAAGCAGGGTCCTACAGCTATGAAAATACTAAATAAAACATTGGTTTTAAGATCAATAAATTGCAGTATATTTACTTTAACTGATTTATATACACAACAATCCTGTGTAAATAAGCTCACACACCTTTTAAACATCCTATTTTTTGAACATTGTTGCTACTATCACTACCACTTGTGATTTAAGTTATTTTATAACAGCCAGGAAGATAAACATGTATACAGACACTCTGCTGTTAGTGCCTGGACTGCAGGACAGGATTTAAGACCACTAATATTCACTCTGTCGTTTGGCCTTCCAGCTGAAAATAAGAACGGAAACTCAAACCTTAACCATCGTGTAAAAAAAAAAGGGACTGATTTGTTTAAACAGCTGTTAAGCATTAATCATTATTGTTATGGGCTTTTGACCAATCAGGATCCAGTATCGAACACAGCCAGTTGATAACCATTGACTGTATAATACATGGATGTAGTCTCCATGATGTCACTCATTTGTTGCTGATATAAACTTTTGAAGCCCATTGTCTCTGGATGTCATATCGAACAATACCCTAACTCAACCTAGCTCTGTCAGCCATGTCCCTTTATGGCAAAAACTTAAAGTTTAAAAACTTTAAAATTAACTGATTATGAAAAAAAATCACTCACTAAAACAGTGGGTTGAAAGAGAAATCGGCAATTCAGACTGAACTCATTTTTTTTATTTTTTTTTAAACAATGGCATGAGTTTCCCTGGTCACATGTGTGATGTAATCGTTTGTTTTGTCTCTCCTAACAATTAATTTTCTGCTTTTTGTTTTGCTTTGTGATTTGTTTTTGATATGGAAACATTCTTTTAAATAAGGGGCTTTATTGTTTAACATTGTGGGTTAAAGTAAGTTCCTGAATTAATCTAAAGCCATAGAAATTTATTATTATTAATGCGTTATTATTATTATTTTTTTCCCCCTGTGAGCCACAAGGGATGGGCTGCGAGTGTTTCAAGGAGCTGCCTTGGGCGGGTAGTTTAGTTGGACTTTTGGAGAGAGTCAGAGTTGCATGGTGTGTTACGCTGAAGGTAATAAAGACGTGGTTTTGACTATTTTTGAAAACATTTACGTTCATTGTGGTTTTTCACCTATCATGGGTGATTCTGATTTTGATTTATTTATTAATTATTATTATTATTATTATTATTATTATTATTATTATTATTATTATTATTATTATTATTGTTGTTGTTGTTGTTGTTGTTGTTGTTGTTGTTATTGCACTTTTTACTTTATATACTGTAAATAAATAACAGTCATTATACTTCAACATTGCCAGTTTATCTTTTTTTTTTTTTTTTTTTTTTTTTTTTTCCATACTGTGACAAACAGAGCCCTTACAAAGGTTGCCACTCAGTGATAACTCACAGATGAAATGGAAAAGCTCCCTCTTGAGTTGGTTCAAAGCAGACACTATGAGTAATGGCAAAGTCAATGGTTCTTTTGTTTGTGTTTGTTTCCTTTCCTTTCACCTTTTCTCCTCCACTCTGCTGAGTCATTGAGCACAGGAACATCACTGTCCTTTATGGGGTTATACCTCAGTCTTAATACTAAATAAGTCCTTGAAACTGGAGTGTTCAAGAGGAAAAAAGGAACATTTTGATGTATAATCCTTTGAGGAGTTAACTTAAAAATCCCATATTTGAGTTTCTTTTAGGATGAGTTTTGATTTTACAGACAAGCATTTTGATCAGCTCCACGGTCAGTCTGTAGGATGAGCTCTGAATCCTTTGGTCTCACCTAGAAGGGGTATCATGTCATCCATAATTTACCCAGCCTGTCTAAATATCCATTATTAGTAGACAACACTGCGGAGGACTGTAGCTGTGATATTGAGTGGTATGTTTTCTTGCGTGTATTGATGATAATAGTTCTGCACATGACTTCTCTTCATTACAGAAGAATAAACACCATTGGGGATATTCGATTAGCAGTCCTCCAGCGCTGGAGCAATTTGACCATTTGTCATAGTGTTTGTGTTGTCCTACATATTTCTTCATTAAACAATCCACACAACCCTGATTAATTCTCTCTCACAAACTCATTAATATGTTTTTTTCCTCCAATCATTGGTTTGCTATTTGCCTCCCAGTCTTAATCAAACTCATCCCCTCACTGCAATAAAGAAAAAAAATAATAAAATAAGCACGATAAACACTTACCATCAAAATAATTGCCTGCATACATTTGTTCTGCCTGCCTGAATTTTCATATTGTTTTCCTCCAATGGTCATGCGATCTGAAAGCTCAGATTGCTGTGCCTTATGAAGGCATACGCTCATGCAGAGACGCTTGGAGTTGCTCCTGGGATAAAATGAGAGGGAGGGGGTTGTTTGGAAACTGGAGCTGTGGCTACATGAAAGAACTAATTAAAGCGCTTTCTCTACCCACTAAACAATCAACAACAGGATTTAACCATTGATCTGCCCCTGGCTACCAACTCCACACCCTGCTAATGTGCAAAGCCAGTCATTTACTCGTAATGAAAGTAAAGCCTGCTTTGCTTTTGCACATCTCTGTAATGTAATGCAATATATGTTTCTTAATTATCCATGTCTCTTGGTGAAAAAAAGCTGTGGCAAATGTTGTAACCATCCTGCGCAAAGCGCTAAAAAAAGGTGCCAATTAAGCTGTTATCCATTGTTTTAAACTTTGCCACATCACATTGCAAATGAGCGTGCCTTTTGTGCTGTACCAAATATGTGTGTGACAAGCATCAGAAGATGGCAGAAGCTGCTGGAAGGTCGCTTGTTGTGACAGTGTCGTACCGACAAGGATTTATCTCTCAGCCTGTTCATACACTGTTTGGAGATATGAATTCTGCTCACGTCCAGCTGGGATTAGCGGAAACATCTTCTCTCTGTTGTTTACCTCACCTGAGAATCCTGGCAATATCTTTTCAAGTTTGGCTTCTTTTGTTTTGCTTCTTTCCTTTTTAGATCTCAGATGAAGTGTGGGTGGTCTGCTTATGAGTATGGCTGAAGTTTGAGGGCGTGAGGACACATTTCTTTGACTAATGATTGACCGCACTGCTAATTTTGCCTAAAGTCTAACTGTCATTTAAAATCTCACTGCTTACACTTCACTTTAAGCTGCATACTTGTCATTCAACTGTATCTGCTCCTCTCTTGCGGACTTGTCTATGAGCTAATATCCCACGGCAATCATTTGAGGCCTCTTTAATTGTTGGATTTCTTAAAAATCCTTGAAAATTATTCCCAAAAAAAGGACAAAACAGAATTAAATGTTGGCTACTTTTCAACATGTTTTCAATTTACTACATGGAGATCAAATAATTGTGTTTGGATCAATAAAACCTGCTCTCATACAGAGTTTTCCCTCAGGATACCTAGCACTGAACACAACACTGAGACATACAGCTAGCTTTGAATTAATCTGCTTATTTACATATAAATTGTTCTTAGCACAGGGGATATTTAGTTATTCATTCAGCATAGTTGAGAAAATATGAATTTCTAAGGACCGTCAAAGCCTGTTGGACCCCATGTGAACTGTACCTCGGATGTGTTTACACCTAAATCTGATATATTTTAGCTGCAATTACATCCCACCATGCCGTATGAAGGTGAACACCCACAGGATGCACTAGTATCTTGCTCTACCAGGGTTGAGACGTCCTGCTGGCATGTTAGCTATAATCACTGCCTTGCTTTGTCTGATGGTTTGTCCATTGCCCTACTTTGCCAGCAGCATCCCATTGTGCAAACAATTTGAATTTGAGACGCGGCCTGCTCCGAGACGAGCGATATCCCTCCTGTGGTGAGAGGCAGGATTAATTTCTCTCTGACTCCTGCCACACATGCAGAAAGATACAGAGGGAGGGCTGAGGCTGGGGGATGGGGGCTTGTGTAGGTAACAGCACCACTACCTATTATCCAAGGAGCATCATTTAATCGGGCCTTTGTGGGACAATATTGTATTTGGCTGCTGGTGTGTGGTGCTGGCGGGGCACCTCGTGTATGATTATGTGTCTCATCGGTTTCAGCCCTGTGTCAGTAATCTGTTTGTAGGGCGAGAGAGAGAACACACCAGCTCTGTAAATAATGCAAATCTGCTACTGGGCTTCACTCTCTTTCTTTCTCTCTCAGCCATCCCTTCCTCTCTTTCCCATTCACTCTGTGGCATAAGTCAGGATTACGCATTCTCCAAACTCTCAACATGTGTATCCAATCACTCAGCATACTGTTAGTGTATTTGTGTGTGTGTATGTGTGTGTGTGTAATGGATTCAGTCCTCAGATAATCATCAGTTGGACAAGGTGACGCCGATAATGATGGCGAGATACACGACTCTTTCCCTCGCCACCTTGACGAAATACAAAATTACAAACTTGTCAAGGCTGCTGTCCTGCACCGGGGCTTAACTCCCAGATGGGTTTTGTGTTGTGATGGATAATTGATTTTGTCCGGTCACGGCGAGGGAACAAGAGGACAAGCAAAACAATAAAAAGGAAATGATCAGAGGCTGTAATAATAGCAATGTGACGTGGCTTCATCCTAGCTCTCTCAGGACAGTAACCTTTATGATGTTTCTGTGTGGAAGTCAGCTGCTCTCTTTTTTAACACATACTGTTCATATGTTATAACTTCACAGTATGTTTAGGTCAGTTTTGACCCAAACTGAGAAATCCCTCATAATCTAAACCACATGTCCAACAACAGAACTATTTAGAATATTTACATAGATTATTTCACAGAACTAAATATATAATAGATTTTTTTTTTTAATTTCAGAAAACAGGGAGAATGTATTTGTTAGTTTATTTAGTTTTAACATTCATTTTAAAGAAAAACATCTGCTTCTATACAGTATCAAGACCTGTTTTACACAAAACATCAAATCCATAATTATTTGAATACATCTTATTTAATTTGGAAATGCAATGAACTCCTGAAACTGCTGGAGTTTATAATATACCTGTGTTTAACCATTACAGCCATTATCATACAACTTCTATATAGAGAGCAGAATTTTCAATGCCAATTCAATATTTACTGTTTAGAACACAAACATTAGATAATAAAATAAGCTGGTCTCTGCATTTAAAGTAGTGGAAGGAAACTTTACTATAATCAGTTTTCTTCTATATTGTCCTCCTGCTCTGACACATCCTCGAAATCGCTCTCACCCTGCTCATCTCTGGAGATCCCATCAGGGGCCTGTTGTACGCTGTCTTTCTGCCATGATGTCAGTCACTGAAATGTCAGTTAAGGAACCTTTATAATGTTATGAACCCCCAGCGACACCCACAGACTGTAAATAAAATGGACATCACCAGATTCAGTTCAAACTGAAGTCGCCACAAAAACTGCTCCCCCTGGTGTCTGGCTGCAGTATAGGTCAAAAACTCTGCCTCTCTATTCATTCCAGATGGGCTGCAGTCAAACTTTTTAAAAATGAATACACCTCAAAGAAATATATCTCTCATCTGTATGCTGTGGTGATATTTAGATATTATTGGGCTGTATTGTGTTCTAGTCCTTTTTTTCTGAACAGTTTCTTTTTCATCAGTTATTAGACGTTAAAAACTGAGTTTTATGTCTCATTTAACAATGATTGACAGCTGCTGTTCTTGTGTATTTTTTTCAGGAATAATAAAGTACATCAGGAAGGAGAGTCAAGAAGAGATTAGACTTTTTAAAGAAAAAAAATACGTCCATGTAAAGGCACCCTCTGATCTATGATGTCTGTTCCCTTGTGCACCATATCCCATCACTCCTATGTCATCGTAATATTTCACTGTTTCAACATTCCTCTGTGCCCCTTCAAAGATCAGCAAGTGTCCGTCTCTGCGGGAACCTGAGCAAATATGAGGAGGAACACAGACGGTTCCTGTGACAGAGTCTAACTCTGTCACCACTGTTCCATTAATAATACACACAAACATGACCTGTTACGTTTCACAGTTTCAAGATCCCCGAAAACAGCCATTTTCCTTGACTTGACCCATACTGTTAGGTCTACAATCCATCTGAACAAACTCAGATCAATTTTGAGTGGAAAAAGCCTCGATGTACAGAACTTAGTAGCACTTATTTAAAAGTTTACAATACTAAAATATTTTCATTTTTGTCTATTTTGGATCACTTTCGAAACAGAGTCATCAAATTTCTGGCTTAAAGAATAATGTTTCAGGTATTTATACTGCTGTCAAACATCAAAACAGGTCAGGTTTGAGCCTAACAGTATGAATGGGTCCATGATGTAGACTGAATCATGCAGTGTTGTGGCATGGGCTACAAAACAATGGGTTCAAAAATTCAGAAGACTCACAGAGGGAGCCTGGAAGAAGACTTTTTGTATAAAGTGAATCCGGAGGTGAAGGGAATGAAACTCCCAGAATCACACGTGTCTATCAGTATTGATTTTGTACTTTCTCTCCTCTCCACAGAGATCTTAAGTGGAGGTGTGTACGTTGACCAGAACAAGTTCCTGTGCCATGCAGACACAATCCACTGGCAGGACATTGTTAAAAACCCAAGGAACCATCAAGTGGTGGTGCCCACCAACAGCAGCGTTGCATGTAAGTAATGTGACCAGACCATGCGTCTGTGCTCCATCACGGCATCAGATAGATTGGTTTTGGTTAAAGTCAACGAGTTAACCCATACTTGGCTCCAGATAAGATTTGCTGTTTTCATTGGATGACAGAGCAAAAATGCATCAAATAGCAAAGAGCAGATGGAGTGATGCAGGAAGTCTGGCGCTGAAACAACATTAAACATCCATTGACTTTCAAAATAAAATACACTGAATAAACAGCAGATTGTGTTTAAATGTGTGGCAACAGCAAACCAACAAAATGAGGCGTCCCAGGCCAGGAGTCAACAGGTTTGAAGTTTTACAGCCTAACTTGATGAGAGTCTCATTATTCAAATATCCAGCAGCTCTGCTGTGTGCTGGACTGAACACACAGGCGGTGTGTATCAGTTGACAGGTGAGAGAAGAAACACAACAAAGGGGAGACAAAACAGATCCCATGTGAGTCCAGCATAACACTGCCTGCAGGGAAGAAGATTTGATTGGTCTGTAATTCGTCTTTTCCACATGTGCGGAGGTAAATTAATTCACAAAGAAACAATGAATCCCCTCCAATGTAAATTTTTTTTTTTTTTATTGTGTATTTAAAATAATGCGTCATTAACCTTTAAAGAAAATTGTCTCTTTTTAGGTTAATCATAAAATCTGCTGGTAACCCAGTGACCGACCCATTTTTTTTATCAACCCAATAACTCTGAAATGTTCCGATGGAAAATTGTCAAATGTGGCAAAAGTGATAACATGGATCCATACGTGATCCTATAAAAAATCCATGGTAAAGGATGAAAGTCACTTGGAACAAGTAAAGTTTGATGGCTACTTAAGAATTTATCCCCCAGTGACGCAAATCTGTATACCTTCTGATAAAATATGATGAACTGAAGAAACTTTTCTGAAATAAATCCCAAGGATGATTGCTGGTAAAGAAAGAAATGAATGAGCCAAAAAAAAAAAAAAAAATCACATTTATCACTTCTGATTCATATCCATGTTCTATTTCTTGACTTTAAAAGGCAGCTCAGGCAGCGTAGCTCGCTGATAAAGATAGCTCATGACTGCTGATGTGGTGACTCATTTACTTCAGAAATCATCAGTGAGAGCATTTCCAGCTCCACCTGAAGAGTTCAGAGAAACAGTCAGATCTCTGAGGGAACTCAAAATTGGGCTTTTAAGATAAACTGGTAACACTTTGGAAGTCTTTCAAAAAGCTTGTTTTTCTAGGTTTTTGACAGGTAATGTGGTCAATAAGAGACCCCATGTCATGACCTGCTTCTTTCACAATAAGGGCAAAACGTTGTCATCACAACACCCTTTGACCTCGATCTGTCAGTGTGTTTAATGAAACAATACACAACAAATGATGCTCCAATCATGTTTAATCCCCACTTTAAAGGACTGTTAATAATTGTATAGAATCATGAAAGATTTAGTGGGATTAAATTAACATATTTAATCTGTCTGGAGGTTGAAGTCACCCCCAGTGCCTCCTCTCTGTTCCTTTACTGGCTTAACCTCTGAACATGCTCTCCTTTTGTTAATAATTCAGCGCTCAAGCTGTTTGACATTTAAATCTGTTGTTGTTTTTCTTCAAGCTGTCTCAACCCTTCTTCTGCAAATTCAAATTTACTCAGCAAAACGCATTATCACTACAGCTGAAAATAACAAATACAGTCTCCACATGTGTCCTCAGATTTCCTCTCACAGCACTCTCCCAAGACTTCAAATGCAGATTAGCAGCACAGAGCATTGATATTCTGCTCGACCACTCGTCTTTCTGCAGCCGTTAGCCCTTGATCGACCCTTAGTCCAGTGCAAGTCCTTTTCTCCACCAAAAGATCAAAGATCTCCGAACCTGTAATCCACAACTGAGAACTTAATCTCCATTTCATCCAGTGAGGAGCGCAAGCTTTAAGTTGTTATGCTTGTGACTTATTTGTGCCACATTTGTTTTCTTGATCGCTCTCTTTTCAAAGACAGAAACATTTAATTTGACGTCCCTGCCCTGTTGAGTGAGTTAAAGCCCTGCACATATGTCTCCCGCCTCTCACTAGCACAAGTTGTTAACCTTTTGAGGGCTGTTTTAAGGAAGCTGTAAAAGATTATGGCGCAGGAAGAGGGGTGGGACAGGTTTATTCTAGGTCACTGAGAATTTATAAGACGAGATAGTGAGGACCTTGGGCACAGAATGAAAACTCTTTAGCTTGACTTCACAGGGCACTGGGCTCATAGGAGAAAAAGAGATGTAGCAAAGTGAAGCTGAGGTTCTGAAGTCTTAGAAATGCTGGCTGGCTTCTCTTTGTTATCCTGTGTTGCTCTTTTTCATGCACTAAAGGCTAAGGATGTCTGTTTTTCAAGCATTGTCATTTTCCTTAGTGATTAAAAATAACAAAACTAGATGATTTAACTGTTTGTTTGGGTGCTGGTTGTTCCACTGTGAAATACCTGTAGTCAAAGCTCCTGAGTAGTTTTTAACTGTTTATACAACAGACTGGAATGAATACTGAGGGCGTTTTATGAGCTACACTAGCAAAGAAAGCTGTCGTCAGCATAATACATGACTTTGTTGCTGATGTCAATACACCTGATGAGTGATACGTGATACGTGATATGAGTGATAAATAAACAGGACATACAGAGCCCCCCCCAAAATAAATAAATAAATAAATAAATAAAATAAAAACCTCACAGTGTTTTTATTTGTACCCTATTTTAAGCCAATGCTACAAGCAGTATGTTTTGTAACTCGATTGCTTAATACTGCACTAAACCAAAGAATCCAGATGAAGAAATGAATTCACACCAGACATCCCCACTGTCATTAAATAATGAGGTAGTCTAGCTTAGAGATATCAAGGGAACAGGCTGCTACAACAGAGTGAATGGGACATCCCAGGAAAAGACAAAAAAAAAAGAAAGAAAGGCAGTATGGCAAAGAGAGAAACAGAGGAGTGATGAATCAGCAGGGGGTAGTTTTAGAAAAAAAAAGACGTAAAATGTGTGGTGGAGAGGGTAAAAAATGAGAAATGAGAGCTGGGGCAGAGGATGGAGAGGCTCATGTTAGGGAATAGAGTCAGACTCCATGCTAATAGCTCTCATCTGGAGAGGCTGATGGACATAGGACAGCACTTCTGCACTTATCCAAGCTCACTTCCTCCGCAGTCAATTATCAGACAGTCAATTAAGTCCTCCAAACACAGAAATGCACGAGCTGAAGCTCTGACAGTATGATGCTGCTTTACTGCTTTTACCTCAGCCTGGTGTGAGCTGGTTTCAAGCTGGATGGATTTAGACTGAAGTGACATAGATAATTGTCTCATTTTCACAAAAAAAATCCTGTACTAGTGCTGGGTTATCTAAGATCTTCATGAGTGGAACAGCATGTAACAGTCGGGGGCTGCTGTGTTATTGCTCTAATGCTGAAAGTTTCATCATCCGTCTTGCATAATAAGAGGACTACCTGGAAAAACACGTGGTTAGATTTTAGAAGAAAATAAAACCATTTGTAATTACAAGGGTAGGAAAATGTAATTAAATGTGCTTTCATTTAATCAGTTACAGAGCATGATTGTAATCACTTGTTCAGTTTAATAACTTCACACCAGTCCTAAAACACAACTCGGTTTATTACTGATAGTGTGAGTTATCTCAAATTTGAATTATGAGTCACGGAAAAGATTGTGCTTAATGCTCTTGGAATTAGGTGTTGTTTCTTAAGAACAACTGTGAAACTTCATTAGTTTATCCTGCAGAGGAAAGAAGCACAAACACACCCACATAGTGTATTTAAAGGGAAGCTAAAGAAAGTGTTACACCCTTACTCACTGCTTGGATCGATTCGAGCTTCTGTGAAGTGCATCACAGCTCACAGCAGACTCAAATAGGGTGTACACTGTAAGATAATCAGGCCCAATTTGCGCTGATTTGAGACTGTAAACATACAAATTCAGCGTTTATGATCAGTTATCCTGTTTTGTGGGTAACCCTGAGGGCAGCAGAGAACAAACTCTGTGGACTGTCACATGGAAAAAGAAAATTGATATCCAATCATGAAGCAAGCTGGTTGAAGAAAGCACAGAATTTTTAAAGGTGGCAGGGTTAAACTCACCATTCCTGTCTTGCTGTTGCGTGTACTGGAATGGATTTCATTGGAGGGAATGAAGAGATGATATTTTGTGTGTTAAGATGGACATTAGAGATACCAATATTTCCTTTCTTTGAACATCTGTGCAGGTCAAAAGTGCCATCGCTCCTGTAACGGTCGCTGTTGGGGACCCAAAGAAGACCAGTGTCAGAGCCGTAAGTACACAGCTGCTATTATCTGTGGACACACTGAGTGACATTAAAGCTGAAAAGGTTCACATTGAAGAATTACATTAAAAACTTTATTTTTGAGTCTTCAGTTTTTTTTATTTTTGTAATTTGCTTTGACTGTTTTTCCATTTTTCCACTATTTGACGTATGTATCCATGACAAAATGGTCCAATGTGCTGGATGCCAAAAGTAAATGTATGAAGATTTTCAAACCACCACATATTCATATGTTGTAGAAATCCCTGAATCTAAATGTAAACTGATAGAAATGGTCTGTTCTAAAAGTAGCACAAGATCTTCACGAGACTTGCTGAAATGCTGAGGTCATCGCATAAGGATCTCTGAACTGGTTCATGACAAATTGGAGGGGCGGGCCTCAAACACTTATTTCTGCCCCCAACAGGCCCTTCAGAAAGACAGACCAATCAGAGAAAAGGGGTTTTGTGGAGCATGGAGCCTTAAAAAGACAGCAGCTGAAACAAAGCTTCCAAGACAGGCTGAAGAATAAAAACACAAGCACACAATATCACCAATATCTTAAGAATAAAGATATGGTTTATTTGAGTTTTAAATCATGTCAAGCTACTACGGGAGTACAAGAAGGGCAGTAAAACGTCTAAAATAAAAATAAAAAAGTCCAATACCCTCTCTTTAAGATGCATGAAAAATTATTTGATAAATAGAAAATACTGCTGAAACCACTTTGTGCTACAAAATGCCGTCTGTGCTTGATTACATCTGGGTAGTACAGTCTCGTAGCATTATGGTAGTTTCTTTTAATTAACCTATGGCTAAGCCCCGCCCCCCCTCCACTCATTCAGACAAACAGTGAACATTCAGTGTCAGGTGCTATGGGAGGTGTTACAGTAGGAGTCATTTCACAGGACGTCATTGATGATTTTTGGAGACAGAAAGATCACATATCATCTAAAAGTCACCTACAGGTTCTAAACTTCACATTGGAAGATATATGAATCCATTTACTGTTGAAGGTCCGTAAAAAGCTTCAGTTACAAGACAAAACTTACAGGTCCCAGAGCAAACCTGATAAACCACATCTGGTTCCCATCAGCATCTCAGACAAAAAGACAGAGGATCAGTCAGGAGAAAAATCTAACCTCCTTTTTACCATCTTTACCAAGAGAGTCTCTGTTAGTTTGGAGCTACAGTATTTACACTGAATCATTCAGCAGAACGTTTTTTCAACCGTTGTTATCTGGGCTATTACAGATAAGCTAATGAAGCTAAGCTCCAGAAGCTAACGTTAGCTTAACTAGAGCCCTTCGGACAACAGCTAACAATGATGGACGATCACCAAAGAACAAAAACTAGAACAAAACAGACCAATGAACTCCAACAAACAAAGATACATGATGAACAACACAGCTAGAAGCTAATACTAGGCTAACATTAGCTAACATTAGAGAAAATTCCAAACTGTCTGTCGGACTGCTGTGGTGGTTCTAGCTTTAAAGATAACTTTATATTTCTTTCCAGCAAAGTGACAACATGTTTCCTCAAATACGATGTTGACTTAACTTAGAATAGACGTAAACATCCTTGTTCATTTTATTCATGTTGAGTTAATGTTGTGGTTTACTGCACAACTTTATCCAAAGAGGACACTTTTCTGGGTTGAGATGTGACTTAAGGAAAAGGTAAAAAAATACACTCCATCACCCATCCTCTCAGGATACGTTGTTTAAGAGTTACATGTACCCCATGAACACCATGTGACCATTTCAAACTTAAAATCACAAAAAAAAAAAAAAAAAAAAAAAAAAAACTGCAATGCATTTCAATGGATGTCCGGGCAGAGCATGTCTGAGTGTATGGGATTGCTATACACACTATGAGGGCAGGACTGAGCCATAAGCCAAATGGAACTACAGCTTCTGAGCCACAGCGTATGACAGGAATACTGACCTCTAATTTCAGTCACCTTGGAATTCTGGTACTAAACCAGCAAGGCTAATGCTACATTGTAACATCAACCAAAAACGCACATCAGAACTGTTATTTCCTGCACAAACATTCTTTTATACCTTTTAACATATTTAAGTGGCAGTTTCTAAGGTGTCAGGCTGGTTTTTGGGCTGGTACTATATATCAGCCGTGTACAGGAGTGGCCCAGATATTACCAAAGCAATACCGCAGCATCAAGCAAACACACAGTCACACAGTCACACACACTGACACTCACCAACTGAGAGCACCACAAGGCACTGAATATATTCTGCAAATTCTCCTGCTGGGACCTCCCACCCTTCATACCAGCTAATGGCAGCTGGGAGAGAGTGTGAGAATGATGTACTACTGAGTCCATCAGCAGGGAAGAGGAGGAGAGCTGTATGTTATTCCCTCCTCTTCACTCATCTTTTCTAAGCTCTAAAGCTCTCTAACTCTGTTAGCATGCACCCATCCTGACACCCCAGTTCTTTTAATTCTTCTCTCTCACACACTCACAGAAAAGCATTGCAGCATGGATCTCCTGTTTTAAAAGCACATGCTTTGTTGACATATAAGTTTACCTTGGTAGTAGTTTCTTCTTCTGTTTCTGTGGGCTTTGATTGGACACATGAAAGAAGTCCATGTGGAGAGCACATCAATACAATCCTTTCAGAGTATCAAGTCGACAGATCATGGTTTAACCTTAATGCACACAAAAGAAGTCCTGGTTTAGAGTTCATACCCTGACTACACTGGAAGCCCCCAGAAGTTCCTCATCACTCTGATAAGCACGTAATATCATCAGTAACTAACTGAGGCGTCTGCTTGGTTCCTTGGCGTGAACAAATTTGATTCCGTTTTTGGCCCATTGCTGCATGTCAGTCCCTGCTTCCTCCTCCCAACAGTTTTTGTTTCTCTTCATCTGCCCTGATAAATAAAGATGAAATGGCTCCAAAAGCAAGTTAGAGCAATAAAATAAAATAACCCATGAGTGACTAGAAGCGAGATTGTGGGCTTAAACTCTTAAATCACACTAGTGTTTCATTATAACAGGTAGTTTCAAGAGTTCATTGTATCCAAAGCATCATAAATGTATGGTATATATGGTATATTTGTGATATATGTATGACTCGAGATTATCATGAAATGCAGATGTGATGAGAATATTTTGACATAAATAAATAAAAAGCTGAACTAACATGCATTGGGGGCGACTGTGGCTCAGTGGTAGAGTTGTCTCTCAATCATAAGGTCGAGGGTTTGATTCCCAGCTCCTGCAGTCACATGCTGAAGTGTCCTTGAGCAAGACACTGAACCCCCAATTGCTCCCACTGTTGGTCAGTGGTGTATGAATGAGTATGAATGTGTTAGTTAAAAACTGATGGTCTACAATAGATCTTTCTACCATCAGTGTGTGAATGTGGTGTGGATGGGTGAATGACACCAGCAGTGTAAAGCACTTTGAGTGGTCAGACAGACTAGAAAAGCGCTATATAAGTACTGGTCCATTTACCATTGACCATTCCAGAGGACTGTCCATGTTTCAACAGCTGCTGAAACCAGTTTATGGGGTCACTCTTAAAGCCATAGCACCAGGAACTGATAGAGACAAACTCCAGTTATCAGGCTCAAAGAAGATGATTGTTCAGGAGTTAAACCAAGTCAATCACATCTTCTGTGTGTGATGTTATTATGGACGGCAAGTGAATAAAAAAAAAAAGGGTTCTGTACCAACCAGAAGCATTTCCTTGAAAACCCTGGAAAGTACCACTCTCAGTGCAAGGCTATTTCAAAGAGCACATAGTCCCCCAAAAAGCCTCAAACTCCTGGAGAAAGTTCCTGTGGTTGAAAAGCACTTTATCAACGTAACATAACTGAGTGTTAAATATTGAGACTTTTTCCCTGATATGACTACACTCAAGTGTATGCATTTTGCCAAAATTTACCTACTACTCTGAAAAGTTTGACAGTTTTTCACCCATGTGACTCATTGCTGGTATTTAACAGTGTCACATAGCATAGTGTACAAATAGAAGCTTTACAGTCAGAGGAGGTGAAAGTTTTTACTTGAGCTTTGATGTCAAGCACACAAAACAATAACAGATCCAGGACACGTAGATAATTAAAGTGCACCTCAGCAGCTTTTTGATTCTGAACAACAGAACAATATGTCCAAAACACAGGCACGTTCCTTCAACGGCAAATATGAAGAAGTGTGAAGTCATCGTCCGTCTGTCTGCAATACATCAACCTGCTGTCCCTGAAACTCACTCTCTTTCACGGCAGATGTCCATCCATCCATTTTCATCATCCCTCCATCTGTGTCTAACACACCTCTCAACCGTTCTCAAGCACACACACCAGCACAGAGGAGCTTCTTTAATATGATGCTTTAGAATCTAAATGAAACTTCATAACTTTTCAGTAATCACAAACATATTTATAGGGAGAAAAAGCTCCCCTCTTCTTTCTCTTCCTCACTGTTTTCTCTCTTCTTTTGTTTTTTAGTAAGTGCACTATCTTACCATCAATCCCCTCCTCTCTTTCATCATTCTTTGTCCAGACCACTTCATCTATGCCTTCCAACCCTGGCATGTCTCAACGTATTTGTTCTGTGGTCGCGATCTCATTAAGATAATGAGGGATGAACTGTTTGACCAGGACCTGTTAACAACACGTCACAGACCAATCCTCGATAAGCTCTGTCTCCGTCTCTCTGCTTTCTTTTAGCTGTTACCACTGTCTTGCTGCCTCTATCCATTTGAAAACATCATGATAAAGTCCTCCTTATGCCTTTTTATCCCACAATCTATGATTTTATTGTACTGCAGTATATGAAGTGAGTAGGTGTAAAAATATCGAATGAAAAATGACTCTAAAAGATGCTTTGTTTCGTTTTCATGAATAATTATCCAGCTGTCTGAGAATCAAGAGTAAACAGCAGCTTTAGGCGTCGCTACCCCAAGAAGGAAGACGATACAGCCAAGAAGTCGGCGGAGCAAAGGTTTCAGTGATGAAATTCACTGATTTATAAACATAGAGGAGTGTTTCTGTGTAGATAAATGGAGGAAACTTTCCTCATGAAGTAGATGAAGAACCAATCATAAGCCCAGTCTGAAGGCTCCTTTGGCTAATTGAAGCACTCCTTTAAGGGAGTGTGTATACAGAACAAATTAGAAGGTGGGCATTACATTTATTTTTCTTTTCAACCTAAAGCCAGGTACACACATAATTATCCTGTGATATTTATTTATATTTTTGGGGGAATTTTCTGTTGAAAATAGTCCCAAGACCACCATCGTTCCCTCTTCTACATCCTCTTCCATGTTGCGTTCGGTTTCTTCTACGTTTTTGTTCGATCACGTTTGGTCAGGTGAGATTTCTGTCTTGGAGGACTAGATTCTAGATCAGTGGTGAGACAGAATGGTTCTGTGTGTGGTGAGTTGTGTTGAGATTATCAGAACACACCACACACAGTACCATCAAAACTGTTCAGTGTCTGATTTTTGATCTTCATGTGTGGGCTCTCTGACAGATACAACATCTCTTCAGATACAGAAAATACTCATGTGTGTACTCCCCTTAAATCTCTTTTGCTTTAGGCTGAACAGTAGCATTGTGGCCACCTCTACAGTGCTGAAAAATCATCTTTCTCTCACTTAAAAAGGGGGGCAGTTCATCACAAAATCTGAGATAAAAATAATAAACAAAAAACAGTAGTGTAGTGCTTAGTGTTGATTTATTCCATCCAGAGCATTTATGTCACAAAGAACAGTAATGGGGACTGCAGCATGCAGAGAACAGCACCATACAGCTTCACTTCTATTAGAAACACAAGCACTGATGTCAAACTGAACACTGGAGTAAACACTCATACTGGGAGAGACAGCTACAGCAGCTCAGGAGCACAAGCAGCAGAACAAAGCAGTGTTACCCTCCTGCCTACAAGGAACATAAAGAACATTTAATGATAGCAGAGACCGCTAAAGTAGAGGACCATCACTTTAAGTTTGTCTTCAACCTGATCCATAAACCATTTCATCATCCTGTAACTGTTTTGACTATTTCTAACTATTAACTGATCCCTTTAATCCACATTCATACTCAGCTTTATCAATAAAGAACATTTTATACACAGATACGTGCTGCCCAACGTTCCTCACAACAATAGAGGAGACAGCAACATTTAAAACAATAAAAAAAAAAAAACAACACAAAAAGAACTAAAGCAATGATATACTTTAAAATTTCAAATCAATAGAGTAAATGAATTTGAATAAATTAAAGACATAGAATTTGGTTAAATTGATGAAAACCAGTAAGATTTTTATAAACCAAAATAAATAACATGAAACAAAAATAATTTAAAATCAACAGAACTTTCGACCCGACCATTATATCACTTTGAATTTAAAATGAAGGGCTACATTTGCTTTAAAAACACAGACAGAGCTTAATGTTTTGACCTCCAAGGGAAGAGAGTTTCAAAATTCTGGGGCATTAAAATGGAAAACTCTCTCTCTCTCTCTCTCTGGTGCTTGTGTGAGACACATGAGGAACATTTAAAAGGGATGCATTCAAGGACCTCTTGATCTGACTGGAATTTTAAGCGACATATTGTTGATTATGTAACTGGGAGCAATTTAGGGTTGACTCTCTTGCTGTTGTATGTGTGTGGTATCTGAGTTGGGGTCAAACCACCATTCTTCAGATTGAGAAGCAACCACGCCATAATCGAGCCACAGCAATCGTTCAGGAAGGTAAGTTAGTTATTAAATAGTATTAGTTATTAGTGAGGACACACATAAAGTTTGTTTTGATTTCCAGATCTCTTCAAACTAAAATATGAAAATATTTTACAAACATTTAAACATTTAATGCCTGCCTGCATGGCAACCTGAGAGATCTTCACACACTTGCATCAGGGATTACATAGTTCCTTTGTTTTGTGATGTTGCACAGTGATGAGTAGCTGGATAGAAAAGAGCTAAATATTGAATGAAGTGGTTCGTAAATAGTTAGAGTTAGTGCAGCGATCACCTTGGGATGCTCTGTACAAAATAAGTTGAGGTTCAAGTGCTGGAGAAAAGGAAGAAATTGCAGGCCTGTGTTTGTTTTTATTCAGTTCCTGGAACTAAAAGGAGGCCAAGAGGAACACTGGGACAACTTAGATTCCAAGACAAGTGCTTTTTAAATTTTTTTAAAATTTTTTTCATTTTTATTTTTTTCAGATATGATACGTTTGGCAATAGAGGGTTAAAGCATGAACCATCTCCCTGCTGCTCCTGACTAAAGTTATTCTTTCATTCTTTCCACAGATTTTAAATCACTTACACTAAGAACAAAATACAAGATACTGCAGCAAAAGAAAATCAATCCGCTTTAAACTATATCCTTTGACAGGATCGGAGTAACTTTAAACAATGTTTGATTTAGCATGTCTGGACCCATTTGTCCCAAACTAGGTCAAAAACCTACGTTCTTAACCACAGGCTCAAATACTATATTGATTTTTGAATGCTTTTTAATGGTGTTAATTCGGGTTCAATCATCAAACTGGATTTTGTCGTCAAAGCACAGATCCACTGACTTCACACTGACCAAAACTGGGTTCTGTGGTCAGTGCACTGTGCGCCCTTTAAAACTGGAGTATTTTTCTAGACCAGTTTCACAATAAAAATAAAAGCTTCAACTGGAAGGGAAAAAAAATCCTTTTATTTATGATGTTATCCAGGAAACCAAATTTAAAGAAGCACATTTCTGCTGATGTAAATAGGAAGTGAGAGGCAGCGGTCCCTGTGACTGATGCTCCTGTCCACAGCTTGTTCAAATGGAGGCTCCAGGGCATATTTTATGAGATGGATTCCTTTTGTATTTTCTGTTACCAGGCCTTTTTTTTCGTTAAAGTAGAAGTTTAAAGTCGAATTGATCAACAACGTTGCGTCATTCCGCTGGCAAGGTTGTTTGTTTGACAAAGTGTCTTTTGGGTTAGGTGGGCTGTTTCATTTTAGCCCAGGCAGCTTTAATGGAATGCTGCTGATGGTACGTTAGGCGTCTGGTGAAATATGCCTGAGTGTTTGCATGTGTGTGTTCAATGGGTTGTCTGTGGCTTGTATCCATCACTTTGATGGTATCTCTACACTGCAATGCTCCAAGGGAAACAGAACACATGAAAACACTGTGATTGCACTGACATGCAGTGTTAGTTTTCCTTTCTTTCTTTCTTTTTTTTTAAATTTATCTTTTTTTTTTTTTTTTTTCATTGATGGCTCACTTTTGAAATTAGGGTTTTGAGCACTATCTTTACAAAAAGATCAGACATGAAAATGAAACTCTTAAGAGCATTTCCTCAATTCTGTTTGGTTTCTGCTTCTCTATTTGTTTCTAGGAAAATCAGCTTTGGTAAGACAGCTCAATTGTTGCTATTTTTGGCTCAAATCTCTCCTCCTTCTTGATTTCGTACACTCAAGAGAGCAAGCAAATCGGATGTCAGTGTGTATTAGGAAATGGGATTTGATGGATTGGATTTTGGGGATGTGATGAAAGCATTGTATTAAAAGTTCAGCAGTGAATGTTGTATCCTTGGGTTAGAATTATGTAGCATTCATCGAAATGAATTTCCAAAGCATCTCTTGTATTTAATTATGTACACAAAAATGTCAACAGTCCAGCCACTGCACCTTCCTTTGTTGGACAGGGTGCAGGAAACACCTTGGTTTTCCAATAAGTCTTCAAAATGCTCATTTAGCACACAGCAATTTCATGCAGTTTACTTTTTCTTTGTCTGTTCTCAAAAGATTTTAATTTAGAATGATATCCCTCATTCCACTTGAATTCCCCTTTGCAGACACTTTAGCTGTTTCTTTCACCAGCTGTCTCTATCTGTGAGATGGCACAGAGTCCTACTCCCATTTACATATGGCTGTCAAGAGACAACGTGCGCTAGCATACGGTATCCCATATGACTACGACAGACGTACAAGGAAATGCAGAACAAACTTTCACCATGAAGAGACAGCAGTATATTGAGTCACATAGGAACGGCCATGTCTCTATTAAATCCAGACTGAGAGACCCTGAGAGGAGCGTGCAAGGAGACAAACGTGACGACGATGGCGAGTGGGAGGCAGACATGCTTTGGTTTCAGCTGAACATCAAGCGAAAGAAGAATGTATATTTTTCCTTGCATGGGTATTTTCAACGTAAGCTTCCTTGTCTAAATGTATTTTATTCAATTTCTGTTCAGTTAGCTTTACCCACATGATACTCGTGCTGCATAGTGCTGGAGCAAAGAGTGACAAATTTAATCACACTCACTACTGATCAAAGACAATCCTAAAGGATCAAATGAGCTATTTTTATGCCATTCCTCATTCAGAGTGCTTTTGTTCACTGTGACTGGGATGTACCATAGAGAGTACTCTAGTTTTATGACATATTTTTGTCTCTTTTTTTTTTTCTTCGTCTGTCACTTCACAGTAACGAAGACAGTGTGTGCAGAGCAGTGTGACGGGCGGTGCTTTGGTCCCTATGTGAGTGACTGCTGCCATCGTGAGTGTGCAGGTGGCTGCTATGGACCAAAGGACACAGACTGCTTTGTAAGTGACCCCAACCCCATATACACACACACACACACACACACACACACACACACACACACACACACACACACACTTGACAGACTAATTCCCTTTTTTTGTTAGAGATATTACGAGACCGTCCTCTAGTTTGCTTGTGTAAGTCCACACACCAAATATTTACATTTACTGTTTTGCAAACAGCTAACATGTTTTTTTTTTTTTTTTTTTTTCCTTTTTTCCGTAGTTATATTGATTATTTTCACTAGTTATACTGATTACAGGACTGGGTTATATGCAGGTGTATATGTATGGTGCCACTGTCACAAACACAAAGGCAGCGCTCACTGGTAGCATTGAGCACTATCTCTACTGGTTCTATATTGCTCATAATGACATTAATAAATGCACAGCCTTTGCAGAACTATAAAACAGTATTTTTTTAATTCAATATTTTGTATTTTGATTTACTTCCAGCCTTCACAGCCACACATTGCTATCAAACTTTCATGTGTGTTAGCATGTGGTGAATGGACTTCATTTGAGCAGGATTCATTCGGCCAGTACAAAAAAATAACTAATTTCAAGATATTACAAGTAAACAATGATGCCTGAATTGCTTGTAATGAGTAAAAATTAATCCAATGATTTAATAAAATAAATAAATAGTTTATTGAATTGGAATGATATCCTTATTCCAAGAAAGTAGACGTGACATTTTTTTTTTCTTATTTCATTGGCATTTTTTTTTTTACTTATTAAAAGCAGTTCAGGCAGTATTTTTGTCTTGTAATGATTTTTTTTTTTCCTGTACTGACTGGCAGCTTAAAATAAGATTTTTCTGACATTTTTTTCTGAGAAGTAAGACAAAAATGTACACATAATTTTGACTTTTTTCAGTGTTTTCCACATCTGCTTACACCTGTTTACAGGACAGGTGTTTCTGGGCAAAACAAGAGTGTGGATACACCTGGATTGACCAATTAGATATACACAACATATATTTCTGTTAGCATGAACATACTGCAAGTGGACATAATGTTTCTACCACTGGCTAGTCAGTTGGACTATTAAACAAGGATAGGAATATGTGTACCAATTTATGAGACACGGCGAATGGCAGATTTTGTTGGTTGTAGTTGCAGATATCAACAAGAGTGCAACTGATTGGATAGTACCAATTACTTCAGGCAAAATGAAGAAACTACAACATAGAAATGCGGAAGTTAAATAGCCGCTTGATGATTTTAGGTTTGTGCTACTTCCTTACACAAGAGCTTTTGTCAGATACAGATTCCTCCTCATCTCTTCCCCTTGTGCTTTATTAGTTTGTTATCTCTCTACATGATAAGTCTATTTCTGGGCTTATAATTCACTACACATAACATCAGGAGCCGCTCTGTCTGATGTGGGACAGGCAAGCTCTTGCTCATTATTTTCTGCCTTTTGCAATACTTCACACTTCCTTCTTTAATATTCCCAAGAATGTATAAATCAGTAAGTCATTTTGAACATCTCTCTAAAAGGGAGGAAAGTCTTAAATTATTTCTATCAGATGCATTCATTTTCTTACTTCTTATAACCTCATTTCTCAAATATTTTCATTGCTAATCTTTTAAAGTGGACACTCTTATAACACTCTAATTGTACTGGTCTTTTTTTGTTCTCGTATTTCTATTTTTGTTAATGTCAGAGCGTGTGTGTGTGTGTGTGTGTGTGTGAGACCCTATAAGCAATACTTGTTTCACCACTGTGTTCACTCTGTTTACTCTTGTAGGCCTGCACCAATTTCAATGACAGTGGGGCATGTGTGACCCAGTGCCCCCAGCCATTCGTGTACAACCCCACCACCTTCCAGCTGGAACACAACCCAAGGGCCAAATACACCTACGGAGCCTTCTGTGTCAAGAAGTGTCCACGTAAGTCTTGACACGAAGAAACAAACTTATCCTGTTTTCTACCAAACTTGTTGTGACACTTAACAAAGGGATGATCACTCTATTTGTCTTCACTTCTAACCTTGTTTGACAAGAGGTTCATATGTTGTGTTGATGAAAAGAAGAATTAAACTGGTTAAGATGTTGGGGCTGGTATGGCCTAGTGGTTAGGTTTTACGCCCTAAAAAGTCAGCCCTCAAGCAGTAACAAGTAAGAGAAGGGGGGGTGGGGGTTCAACTTTTATCCTCATAAAAAGTCTACAAACATAAGACCGGTATATAAAAAACTCAAAAAAAAGACTCAAAAAAAGTTAAAGCTGCAATTGGCCATAAGCCGGCCCTCACCTCCATGCGTTTGTCGTGGCACGTCATGGCTGCCGTCTCTGCAGCAAAACCTGACTCAACACAAAGCCATGGATAAAAATGAGGTCTGGCCCCTACAGCAAGCATACATGGGTAATTTTCATCAGAGAACGTTGCAGTGCTGCTTTTGACCCCAGGATTGGCCGTGACTTTGATTTGTTTATCATCTTCAGTCATCTGGGCGAGAGATCATTAAATATAGATGATTTGAAGCTTGTTTGAAGGTGTTTATGGGATTAAATATCACTTGTGTCCAATGGGTGGCACTATTCCTATCACCCAAATGTATGCGTATATGAGTCCAGATTGGGACTGTGATCATGTGTGTGAAATTTAAAGCAGATTGGATGACTTTCTGTTTCACGGCGAGATATCAGAGTTTGACGTGGTGCCATGGACACAGCCTTTAACTTCAGAAAAATAAACAAAACAAAACAAAAACTGTGGAACAAGTTCCTTCAAATACGTATCCTATAAATTGCCAAAAAGAAATGTGGGTCTTGGCCTGATAGTTATGCTCAAAAGAAAAAAAAATCAGGTCTGTAGCTGAAAGTAGCAGGAGGGGCTGCTTTTTTTCTTACTTAGGGGGCGCTTTGGAGCACTTTTTGAAGCATAATGACTCTGTGCTTTAAGTAGCTACTGACACAAGGCAGGATGGATCCATGTTTTCACCATCTACCAAAACAGCCAGTTTATGCCTTGTTTTGTTGTCACTTCTTTAATAGTGCTCTCCTTACATGACACTGATTTCCTAAACTGAATGTGGCTCGACTTTCCTAAAAGATGTGTTTACTGTGACAAGAGAGTGTGCCTGGTGTGAACAAACCTTGCATTGTCAGCCTGATTGAGGTAATCTGTAATAATACTCCAGTGTGAGACTGAAATTTCAAGCATGAAGCAATGAACAAGAGGTGGCACATTGTGTTCGACACATGCTACGGTTGTACTGCTCGTCAAGGTCTCATCCTGACACTCATTCATCTTCATGAGGCGTCTACCTTGAAACAGCCTCTGTCCTTAGTGTGAGGTAACAAAGGCAGTAAAAGTGATGAAGAAGAATAAGGTTTGGCCTGCGTCTCTATCGTTTCCTCTTATCGTTAGCCTTCAACCCGTCTTCACACACCACAGCTAATTGTTGTGGACACCCAATACTGCTGTCAACATCAGTAAAACAGCCCTAAATGCTGCTTTAAATGTTATTTTATTTTCCCCATCTCATCTTTCTCTGTATTTTCAGTAAATATTTCTCATTTTCATCCTTTTTTCTATAGCTCAAAACCCCCTAAATAAATCTTTTCATTGCAGAGGGACCGTGTTATTTTTTTTTTTTTTTAGATGTTCAGTGTGAACTGATGACTTTCAGCACTTCTTTATGTGACTTCCATCACAAAGTGCCACTTACTGTACCATATGTTCCAGTGTGACAAACAGCAGCCACCTGTACTTGACATTTACGATGAAATGTTTTTCCAGATAACTTTGTGGTTGACCATAGCTCCTGTGTGAGAGCATGCCCCAGCAACAAGATGGAGGTGGAGGAGAACCGCATTAAGAGGTGCATTCCGTGTACTGACATCTGCCCCAAAGGTAAACCACACACAGACACCAGAAGAAATGATTACAGAGCCGTCCTGCCTTTTGTGTCTATTCATTTGTCAGTGAAAAACTCGTATCATTTCAAAAACACATGATAAGCTTGAAGACACAGTAACACGTTGTACGCTCATCTCTGCAATCTGTCATCCAACCATTCAAGTTAGGAGAGGCATAAGACGCCTGCTCACCTGATACAATCTATTGGCTAATATTAATGATAATAACACTTCCTTTCTCTTTAGCTCTGAATCCAGTGATCTTGATGTTTAAAATGAACATCTAGCAGAGTCAAAGCAGCTCTTCCTCCATGTTCAACAAAGGGAGAAAGACTGGGCACAAACTGTGTGTCATCTGTAAACATCTGTACATCAGCTCTGAAGCGTACTGCAGTTATTTGTAATGTTATGTTTGTTAAGTTCTTGTTAGACTGCGGGGAACACGGCACTACAGTAGGTTGAAAATATGACGAATGGTTGCTTGGACCCAGAAACAGTTTTATGCAGAGGTGTGACATCATAACTTAAAGAGAGGGTATTATAAGTCCTTATATTTTAGATATGGGTATAAAGTTACAATGCTGGATGTTCATAGTAAATCCATATGTGTAAGCTCTGCCCCTGATAGGCCAATCGGAGAAAAGGGGGTTTGTGGAGGAAGAGTCTTAAAGAGACAGCAGCCAAAACAAAGTGTTTCAGATAGAGGCTGGAATAAGGGTTTTCTAAAACACCGGTTTGAGAAAAATAGAATTTTTAATACTTCCTCTTTAAAAGGACTGTGAGGACTTTCTAAGTGATCTTGAAAAATCTCACTTCTAGATTATGACTGATCCTAACCCACAAATTAAAATGGGATTATCAGCACCAATATAGGTTATTTCTAAATTTCTAAGCTTCCTGAGATGGGACAAAAGTGAAACCAGAGTAATGAGAAGAGAGATCTGTATTTTTTTCCTGCTGAAAACAATTTCTGGGATTAATTTAGTAGCGATTTCGAAGACTGGAGTTGAACTGACCAACAGAAAAAGGACAGAAGAGAGGAAGAAAGATTAAAGGGAGAGTGATAGAGGACGGACTAAAGGCTAATACATGAGCTAAGCTGTTTGTGATAATGTTCATTCAAACATGGCACTAAGCTGGCTACTAAACTACAAACTGACAAAGTTTGCTTGTTTTCATGTTTCAAACAACAGCGTTGTGTAACTGTTGATAAATAACGTACCTCGTCACGTTGTATCCAGTAAAAACTTTTCTTGAACAAAGAAAAGTAGTGTTAAAAAGAAGATTTGATCTCTTGTTAAACATCAAGTTATCACAGCAGTGTGCGCACAAATCGACCAATACAAAGGTGTTGCTGCCAATCCAATGCAGTTTGCACTTCCCTGGTTATTGACATTCACACTACAAGTTGTTATTTTGTTATGGTCAGAAACAGATGAATAATACACATACAAAGTCACTGTTTGTTAAGAGTATGACTGTGAAACATCAGATGGAATCATAAAAAAAACAGCTATTGCAAAACACAGAATTTAATGCACCAATGTTTTGTTTTGTTTTTTTCTTTGTTCCTGTAACATCAATCCATTTTACTGTCTCGTTGTGTGCTCCAGCATGTGATGGCATCGGCACAGCCAGCCTACAGTCAGCTCAGACGGTCGACTCCAGCAACATCGATAAGTTTGTCAACTGCACCAAAATCAACGGCAACCTGGTGTTCCTCATCACTGGGATCAAAGGGTGAGAGTTTAAGGTGTTATCATGTTGGACATTTGATCAGTACTTTTCAGTCTGAGCCAGATTAACATATCAGCAACTCTATTCCTAATCACATGGGTACATATTTTTTCATACCACACTTAATACATTGATGCTCCACACAAACACCTAAGTGCAGAAAGAAGGCAGTGTATTAATTGCTTGTATGAATATAAATAATTGTGTAATAATTCTGTGTTAGTGACAACGAGTAGTAAACAAGTACACTGAAAGTGCCTGGGGAAGAAAAAGAGAGCTACTAAATGCAAAGGCTGGTAAATTAATCTATAAATAGTAAGATAGGACTTTGCTGTGGGGAGTGTAGCTTGTACAGAAAGAGTGGAGCGGCTGACTGTGGAAGATAAACATTCATGTACAGTTTGTGAATTAATATACAGCATGTATGCCTGCAAGTAATCATTGATGAGTATATTAGCAACTTTAACCTGCTGAAAAAAAAAAAAAATACTGCAAAAACCATATACTGATTGGTTATTTTTTTCTTTCAACCTCGTCTTAACAGTGCAGAATAAAATTTAATTTCCCATGATCCTCCACAGGGACGTTTACCACAATATTGAGGCTTTGGACCCCGAAAAACTCAACGTGTTCCGCACCGTGCGTGAGATCACAGGTGAGTTTGATTATTCATCATCATGCATCTCAAATTCCAAAACAACATTTTAAAAAAGAATGAATAAATATAATAGACTCATACTTTCATCCCGTATTGAGAGTGTGTATATGTGACTTCTGTGTGTCTATGTGTGTGTGTATGCGTATGCGTGAGTCGACTCCCACCCCCACGCCTTCCCCTGAGACTGTCCACAGCAAGGACAGACATTGCAGCATAAGATGAATATCAGATGAGTCTTTCAATCTCCTCTGTGTCTCTGCTGTCTCTCCCTCGGGGAGTCCCTAGCCTTGAGTCTCACAGTCCCAGCTCTACCTTCACGCACCATGAAGAAAAGATCCAGAACATGTGGTGCGCATCGTTAATCCTCCAGCTCCCCTATGCCACCGCGGCTCCTCGGCTGCATGTATACTGTCATCTTTCCAGACATTTGACAACGCCATCAGAAAGAAACCTTGTCTCTCCACCATGACACTCCCGCAAGAAGTGGGAAAATATTGCTGTTGAAATATTGGTGGTGACACTTTTGACTTACGATGGAGGTTGACAAAGAAGAGCTCCGTGAAACTTTCCCTGAAAACAAAACACACAGTTACTTCAGTTGTTTACAACTGGTAGGCAGTTTGAGAATTTGACATTTTCTGTTTGATTTTCTTTTTTTCACTTTGTTCATTGAAGAAGGTTTAAAAAACCCTTAATATATACTTCAGTTTTTGAGTGTTTATCATCCTTAAACCTGAAGAAAGTGAAAAAAAAACCCAGCATACTAATATGTATCACACGTCTTCCTTAAATCTCCTGCAAGACTTAATCTTACAAAACAGAAAAGAGGAAATATTACAATATTGATTCCATCAGCCACCAGCAGCAAAACTAAAAATTTGCTTTTTGGCAAAAAAAAAAAAAAAAAAAAAGAAAAAGAAGGAGAAGCCTTAGTGAGGCCAGTCCTGACTCAGTTAGTCTGACTAACTTTTGGGGTCAACCCTGCATGACATTAGCCATGTAATGTCATAGTGTCACAGCCCCAATAAGCTGCCTTTGACTGGTCAGATAAAGTTTTGGCATGTTAGATTTTTTTTTTTTCCAAGTTAGCATATGAGTCCTGTCTCACACTGACAGCAGAGCTGATTCTCCAACTTTAAGACTTTTTTTTGTCTTCATTGCACTGCAAAAAAAAAAAAAAAAAAAAAAGACAAACTGATTTGGAACACTGTGATGATGGACAATTGAAACTCACACCAATCAGTGAGCAAGTTAAAACAACAGATACACCATAAGCTCTACCAACACTAAAGCATCCATTCAGAATTTTGTTGGCCTGTGAGAAAGGTGATGATTATACTTTATACTTAAATCTGACGCCCTGCTCTCTCACTTCAACTTCTCAGTGTGTGGAAGTTTTCAACTGAACCTTACTGACGACTGACAAAGAGGCCTCCTTATTTGACATTTATAGCACGAGTGCTCATGTTTTCTTGACAGTCTGACTGTATTGTGTGGGCACATAAATCATAAACAATTCACTTTCACAGTGTGAGCTCTCCCTCCACTGCTACATTAATAAAGTCATACAGTGTGTGCCCAGCCTAACATTTTCCATGGCAGTGCTTTCTGATGAGTCGGAATAACACAGAGTGATTTATTTATTTATTTATTTATTTATTTATTTATTTATTTATTTATTTATAACACATGGTTAAGACCAAACCAACCAGAGAAAGGAGAAATGTTGGTTCATTCAAGGGGGCAACAGAATCAACACAAACTGAAAATATCGCCTGCAAGATTCAGTATGTGAAGTTTTGCAATCCAAAAATGCATATATATATATTTATATATATATATATATATGTACTAAAGTACAAACTGACAAAGTTTACTTCTTGTCATGTTTCAAATAACAGCGCTGTGTAAGTGTTGATAAATATCTTACCTCTTCATGTTGTATCTGGTAAAAAGTTGTCTTGAACAAAGAAAAGTAGTGTTAAAAAGAAGATCTGATCTCCATTTATTTCCAAAACAAACACAGGCCTTGTTAAGAGTAATGACATCACCACAGTGTGCACACGATTCCAGCCAAAAAGATGTCGCTGTGATCCACTTCAAACAGAGTCATCACAGTCCCTTTAAGAAAAATTTGCTTGTTGGATTTTTTGAAGTCAGAGAAATGTCTTTATACAGAAGACTGAACAAGTCAATTTTTCTTACCCAGTGGGCAGATTATTTTAAGCATTCAGGTATCTTTTTTTTATTTTATTTTTATAGTTTTTTCTCTGATGTTTTGAAATAAGACATATCTTCTGGTCTCCAGGTGAATGCAGCTCATACTGAGTCTAAAAAGACAGATTTCAGATTTGCCATGCATCCTAAAACAAACAACAAACCTGTTCCTTATAGAAAACATGTTGTTTAAACTATATGTCGCTGCTTTTGGAGCCAGCCAATAAATAACTTGTTCTTACAGAGTGACTGTAGTATCAAAATGTGTTGAGCAGGTTAAATACCAGAGGTAGAACACAGCTACTTGACTGTAGAAGTCAATTACAGCTCAGTTGCTTGCTTTTTAAAGGTCAGCCCACAAACCTTCCTGGGTTTTATTTGTCTCTTAGAACAAGTTGCTATTAATTAGCCATCAATAAACTGAACCTTTAACCACAAGTACAACCTCAAAGAGACAAAAACTGAGAGAAGGATAAAGAGGTGTGAAGTGAGAGAAAAACCTAACATGATGTAAAAACAAACTAAGAGATTAAAGCTCCTCTCGTCTTTTGAGCTGCTGTAAAACACAATTGCATTTTGTTTGAGGGAGATAGAACAGCTGATTGGAAGGCAGAAAAAAAGTAATTGATTTTCATAGTCAGAAATCTTTAATCATCAGTCATTAATCATCACAGTCACTCGTTAGCAGTGCAATTAGCTACTATCTTTGTAAATTACATTTTGATTTTAGTCTGAGCGTCGGAACGAGAGAAACAGGAGCTTTATTCATGTATTTCTCTATTTAGTGTCTCCAATCTTAACTTAAGAACACAGTTACACAATTTGAAGACAACTTTTATGCTACCCATAGCAATCTTAATACTTCACAATAATTATAAAGCTCATTGTGAGGTGTTTTTCTCTTGTTTGGTAAGTGATAGCATCTCAGGGCAAGTGATGGGAACAAACCGTTGTCCAAATCCCCTGCAGTTTGAGATATGTGTCAGCTCAGCGTGTCATCTCTCCGAGCTGTCAGGAGAACGTGATGCCTTACAGAGGAAGCCGACCTGCCTCTGTGGCCTCAAGGTCACCAGTGGCACTGCTGCAGCTTTCAAATGAGCTGTGTAGGAGGACAGCTCGAAGCCTCCACAGGAGCACACCCCTCCATCTCCAAATCCCGTCTGTTTGTTCTTTTCCCTCTTAATTTCATCTCTCTCTCATTTCTCTATTTCTTTTTCTCCCTCTTTTCTGTCTTTAATTCTTGAACTTTTTTCTCTCTTCTTTTCTGGCGTCTTCAGAGGCTTATTACCACGTAACAGGGCGACTGAGTCATGCTATTTAGCATAAGTGAGTTTTCTCTCAGTGTTGTGACTCAGGTTGAAATCACAACTTAAGTACACTTAACCTTTGCCAGTGAGCTCCTCTGTCTGTGCGCTCAGATGCCTTCATTTGATTTGTGCGTCGGTGTGCTGTCGTTGTGTCTTGGAGTGGCACACAAGCCTCTGGTAATCTTTCCATTTTTTTTATTAAACCAGTTACTGACAGATATGGGATAAAGGTGAAACCAGAAAAGTAACAACTGACACCCTCAAGGTTGTTTCCCCCTCTCGTGTTGTGATTTTTTTTTTTCCTTTTGTCTGTCTCAACTCACCAACTATCCAAACTCAAACTGAACCAGGTTGAGTCCGTGTTTGCAACATGGCAAACGCCAGTGATGGGCTTCAAGACTCCTTATCACAAACAAACAGGAGACGCCACAAACACTAAGTCCAAATGTTAGAGTTTATGGTACAACCAGAGAAAAACTCACTCACATCAAAGCCTTTTTCATTTTCCATTTCTTACAATAATCATTTAAACATTGGCTTTAATATAACTGTAAGAATTTGATGAAGGAGGTGTTAAATCATCTACTCCCATCCAGTAGTTATGATCCATACCTCTAATTTCCTTCAGATTATCTAATCTGATTCTGTGTAAAAATCAGGTTGGTATTGGCTATACTGATTGTACTGATTGGACTAACTGTAAATAATATATTTTCTAGATGATTTTTTTCCATCTTTCCTGCATATATTTTCTAAGTTCACAATGCTGATTTTTTTAGCAGTTGCTCTGTAAAACTGAATGACACCAAGTTTATTCCCCTATTTTAAATGATCACGTCTTTAGGAAGCCTGTTTTTTTATTTATTTTTTTTATTTTTTTATTTTTTTTTTATTATTTTCCTTCAAGCTGAACTCCTGCAGCTATTCCTTGAAACACGTTTATTTTGTTACTTATCTCATAACCAAACTTATTAAATGAACAACTCCGACAGCACGAGTGCTTCATGCTGCTTAAAGCTCCACATTTTCTCCCTCTGTACCTGGATACTGCCCGCCTGCAGCACCAAAGGACTCTTCATAAAGGACTCGTACTCCGTGTTGTGGTTTATCCTGAGGTGTTTCACACAGTTTGTTGTGTTGCCACAACTCCGCACTGTTTTCCCACAAACATCACAAACTGCGTCTTGGCTGTTTGTGGAGCTGAAATAGATCCACACATGACTCCTTTTTCTTTATTTGTCCTGTCTTGGTTGTGAAAAGTATGCTATTTTTTTTTCTTTTTTAAAAAAATTTCGTCAGTTGCAATTTTCTATACCTGGATAAGGCATTCAATAAGGAAGTTAAGAAATTGTTGTTGTAATAATAATAATAATAATAACAATAATAATAATAATAATAATAATAATAATAATAATAATAATAATAAAAATAATAATAATAGTAATAATAATAATAATAATAATAATAATTTTTCTTAAACACTGACTGAGAGAAGCAAAGAGATACATTTGGCATTCCTCTCTTGAATCTGGAGTCTTTAAATCTTTAGAGCTCATAAAAAGAACAGCATCCACAGAATATTTACCTTGGACAAGACCGTCTTTTGCATGCCAAGTATTACATTATCTGAGGAGTGTAAAATGTGCAGTAGGCAGGAGTTTGTTACCCCACCTGGAGAGACAGTGGGGCTGATGTGCACAGCTCTGCAGGTCTTTTTGTCTTTTGTGGCAGTTTGAACCAAACAAGAGCAAAGGCTTGGATCTAAAACACACAATAGACAAATATCAAGATGCAAATATTACTATTGTTTTTATCAACAACTTCTTTTATGTAACCTAAAGGAATCTGCATGAGCCCACACAACACAATAAAGGAATTCCCTTTGCTATTCTTGCATGCAGCTCAAATTACTTACTTTATTGTCTCTATACTTTACCCTCTCCTGGGAATAAAGCTTAGAGGCTTTAAACAGCTCTTTAAAGAGGCATTGTTTCTTCATCTTAGAAAGTTTTTTCACTATTTTTGCCTTATTGTGCTCTTGCGTAACAAATCCCTTGCTTTGAATAAAGCTTATGTCCATTTTTATTAGCTCTTGGGTGATTCTGTACAGTTACCTGACTCTTTTTCTTATTTCCTCATCAAACACTCCTAATAAGCCTCTCTCAGAACCTGCCTCTGTTCAGCTGGGATTTGCAAAACAAAACAAAACTATGTCCATGGACTCATTAAGGTGCTACTGAAGGTCTATGCTCTCTCTCGTCGGGAAGCCATGAGCGGCTTTCCTTTCTGCATTTCTGCACACTCACCCTCAACCGTTTTCCCTGTTTTGGATAAACAAACTGATGCATCCTTTGGGTAGGAGATGAAATTTGAGATCATGGACCTGATGCTGTTCATTGATTGAGAACACCCTCAAGGTTTTGGAGTATGTGGCCTCTGCTTCCATTGGATGCGTCTGTCTTTTGCCAGGAATCCCCATCCCCCTCCTCTTCTTCCTCCTCCTCTTCTTCCTCCCGCTTCTTCGTCCCCATTTCTTATATTTTCACTCCTCCATCCTTTGTGTGTTTTCCTTGGTCTGATAGCTTCATCCCACTGTTTTGTTTGTCCTCTTGTGTTGGCTTGAGGATTGTACTCCCTGCCGTTTCTCCACTAAATATTTCATATTTCTGAATCCATAATTGATACTCCTAAATGAGCCACCGCCATCCTCTCAGCTATTCATTTAATCATCTAAATGATTCAACAGTAGGGAGGCAGATAAAGGAAATGCAAAAATATTGATATATAAAACTTAACACACATCACACTGACACCAAGTCCCACTGTGGACTTCCTGTGCTCACATTTTCTGGCTTTGAGGAGTTTGGCTGCCTTCAGATGGAGCTCAGGTGGTGTGGTTACTGAGGGTCTGGAATGCTGCTAATTCCACAGAAATATCACCTCTCTCTCTCTCTCTCTCTCTCTCTCTCTCTCTCTCTCTCTCTCTCTCCCTCTCTCTCTCTCTCTCTCTCTCCCTCTCTCTGCTGATTTTATTTCAGTCACTGTGTGAAAAAGAAAGGATGATTGACAGCTCCAGTCTATGACTCAGTGTAACCCGTCTCCCTGCTTGTCTGTCTCTCCTTTAGGCTTTTTGAACATCCAGTCCTGGCCTGACAACATGACTGACTTGAGTGTTTTCTCCAACCTGGTGACTATAGGAGGAAGAGCACTGTACAGGTACGCACCTGAGAGTCCAGAAACACGTCTAGGTGGGAGCCAGAAGATGGCATAAGCAGATGTTTTTTGTGTAAAATGAACCCTGTGTGCTTTATTAGAGAAAAATTCAACTTTATAGCTATTAGATTTCACTTGTTGACCCAAAGATTCTGTTGAATTTACGCTTAATAATAGACTCATAAACAAATTGTGATCATGATTTTTTACGAGGATTTACAGTAGGGATAAGCCAAGTTTTTTTAGGATTATTCGTATCCGTGCTAAAATAATCCTCATTGGGTAGCAACACCTACCGTCTTCACTCTTCATGCTCTGTGATCGGCCAGTCACACACAGCACACCCCCCTCCCTGCACCCACATGCTGCAGCGAGGAGGTGCCTGCTCTCCTCTTTGACACACACACATACAGGCAGCGAGTGACAGCGACTACTTCTCTTGCTTGCTTGAGTTGACTGTAGTTTACGTTGCTCTAATCTCTACTACTCACTCAGTTTTCTTCTGCTCGTCTCTATTGAGGTTTGTTTGGTATTTAAAGTTACTTCTTGAACTTATTTCGTGTCATACGTGATGCATGTGACAAGACGGGGCTGAAAACGGCTCGTGTCGCACTGGTCAGTGCCTCTTGCTTCAATTTAGGACCGTTTTTTTATGTTTTTTTTTTTTTTTTTTAACTGGCTTCGTGATTTTAGTTTGGCTGGTGAGAAAGTTAGTTGGAAAGCTTTGCCCATTCTGAGCACAGTGTTTTTGAAAATACAGTGAACAACAAGGCATATTTTTTATTTTTTGCCACTGAATGTTTGCACAAATCACCTATTAAATTTACACGGATCATAATTACTATTGTGATAAACAACAATAGTTTGAATCTCTTTTGAGGTTGTTTTTTTCATTCAAATAAACAATAAATATAGCCATTTCAAATCAATTCTTGCCAGTTTCAGACTTAAAATAATGTTCAGATTTAAGTCCCGCTCATTCAAAAAAACACGCCCACTTCTGGTTTAGGCCCCGCCCCCTACGAGTACAGATACGGATACAGATAATATGGATGGGTAAACAGATACAGATAATGGTGTACTCGCTCATCCCTAATTTACAGCCACACAAAAGCAGATGCACATTCTCCTTCTTTACCTTTATTAACACATTCACACCCTCACAGGTGACTTAATTAGACACACCTGTTCAAGTGCTCTTAAGACCACAGCAGGTTCCACAACAGGAAACTGAGGCTACACTGCAGGCTCACCAAAACTGGACAAAATAAGACTGGAAGATTTTTTTTTTTTCTGGTCTTATGAGGCATTAAGATGGTAATATTAACACGGACGATGTTCCCTGAGGAATATTTACAACACCTCTTTGAATCTATGCCATGAAGAATTCAGGAAGTTGTGAAGGCAAAAGATGCATAATAAAGTGACTGCTGAGTGTATTTTGAAGCTGGGCTGGACTGGAGTAGAGATAGTCTCACACTTTTTCCAAGATTTAGAATCTCATCAGTGTGCATGAGACAGTGAAAAAAGTTCCCATTCAAATAATAAAATGTACTCCATTGATCATTGATTGATCTCAATTATAGCAAAGGAACATTTGATATTCTTAACTTAAACAATCTAATTTGTAAAAACATTTAAAGAAATAAAACCACTATAACAGACAGAAGAGTGAGGTTAAAAGTGATTCATGTACAACGGTTTTTCGTAGTAATTGTGTGATGCACAGCACTAAACAAACAAATGCACTGTAAAAACAAAAAAAGTTGTGTAAACTCAAAATTCCAGGGCACCTGTCTGCACTGGATTTTTGAATCTTAGGCCAACTACACATTTTCCATTTGAACCAACTAATACATTTAAGCTGAAATAACTTCAAAATTTGAGTTTTACATACAAAGAATTCTGAAAAGTAAACATAAGCAGTAAACAGTGACGACTTTCTTTTTGTACAGAAAATGTACTTTTCACTTCTAGTCTCTTTCACCCATTCACACACAGTGAAGACACAGACTTTAATGGTAGGAGACCATCAGTTCTGGCAGACACGTTCACATGTCAGTGTTCTCATGTGACTTCAGGAGCAAGACTCAAACCCCATCATTTTGATTGGAAGACAAATAATCTACCATTGAACCAAAGCTGCTCCAGAAATCAACTACCCACAAACTGAACAACTCACCATCAGTCTAAAAATCACCAAATCATCACAGTTATGGTGATACAGTCCACACAGGACAGGAGAAAAAGAGAGATGCTGGCACATGAGGGAAATTGGCATGTGTAGATTAGGGCTGCAACTAACAATTATTTTCATAATCAATTTATCTATCGATTACTCTCTCGATTAATCGAGTAATTGTTTTGTCCATAAAATGTCCAAAAATGTTGAAAAATGTCAATGTTTCCTGGAGTCCAAGATGACATCATCAAATGTCTTGTTTGCAAACCAAAGATAATCAGGACTGTCATAGAGAAGCAAATAAACCAGAAAATATTCACATTTATGAAGCTGAAATTGGAGAACTTGGACGTCTTTTTCTTAAACAATTAAACTGATTAATCAATTATCAAAATAGTTGTCGATTAATTTAGTAATCGATTAATAATCCATCAATCGATTAATTGTTGCCGCTTTAGTGTAGCTAAAGACCACCAGATCTGGGTAGATTTGGGTTGGAGACCCTGTTCATTGCTGAAGAATAGCCCCAAACCTTTAATTTTAAGTTTTGCCACCTTAACTTGTGAAACGAGACCAACTTTACACAACAAACTTCATATAAGTATTTGAGATACCTACTTTGAAATAATTTGCAGCACAGTGGGACATTTTCTTTTGTAAACTGAACAAAAAATCATTTTTAGGCCAACAATTTTAAGTTTTAGTTTTTTTTTTTTTTTATGATTTTATTTTATTAATATTTTTACAAATATGACACCACACTTTGGTAGAGGTGGACTGAGGGTGTAAAATTCCTTTGAACTGAGGATATGCATTTTTTTAATGTATATTTTTATATATAAAACACAGTGCAGTGTTGTTTGGTTGTTGGTGCTTCTTTTTTCATTACTTGCTGTATGAAGTGTATTTTTTTCTCTTCTGCCTCCTCTTAGAAGAATCGGCTGGTACTCTAACAGATTTTTCTGCATCGCCTTTTGTTTTGACATTTAGAACGGTAACTTGTTCTGACCCAGCTCATAGAGCATAATTATTTATCATTAATTTTTTAGTGCTTTCTCCAAAGGTGCTCTAAAAACTTGCCGTGACATTTAGAAGAAAATAAAGCGTGTGTGGATGCACTGTGACTGTGCGTGTGAGAGGACCTGAGCGTGTGCATGGGGGAGTGTGTGTCATGCACCTGCAGATGGGAACAGCGGGCTGCTGTACAAATTACAGCCTGCCACCCAGCCTTATCCTGTGTTGATCCAGCACAGTCCTCTGTCTACCTGATGGCTCAGACAACCAACTGGCTTCATGTCATTTCCAAACTTTGCATGCTGGGAATCTGGGACAGGATGGGCTTTAAGGTACAATTAAAAAAAAAAGAAAGGGTGAGATGGGGATGAAATGAAAACAATTAAAAAAAGAGAGAAAAGTTTTTGTTTTGTTGTTGCGTGAGCACGTACTGTATAAATAAATATGACAGCACTAAAGATAATTCCAGAAGTAAGCAAAGCCTCTGATTAAATCAAAACTTGAAGTCACTTTAAAATGAAAGGTTTAGATTAAACTACTCTAAATCATTAACACATTGTACCACTGTGAAATGATTACACTCTGCTGCAATTATTGTACACAAACAAGGCTCTAGCTGAGATAACTGGTAGCTTTTATTTTACTCCTGTGGTGTTCTTTAATGTAACCATCTTAGGCAGTGAATGTTATGAAGTTATTGAAGAAAGCCTAGGATTGTTTCCATATGTCTCTTCATCAGTATTTCTTCTCTGTGTTCACTTTTCATTCTATGTATCAGTTTTTCACACAGATGGTTTAGACTGAATGTGCTTGTTGAATTTTAAGCTGCAAATTGAATGTTTTTATAAAGTACTTTCTAGTCTTTGAGAGACGCCCCACTTTGCCCCTGAGTCACATTTGTGTGCTATTTTGCTGAGAGGCTTTTAGTTTAGAGCTGAATGTTTATAAATCAGTCATCACACTATGACATCCCCTCATCTGGTCAAGACCAAAAAAGACCTGCTAAGACAAGGGCTCTAATACACCTCTGAAGGTTAGCTGTGCAGCATATGGCACTTAGGCATATAAGCAGCAGATCCTTAAAGAAGTGATATTATGCTTTTATATATTTTAAACACAACTATAAAGTAACACGTTGTGGAAATCTCTGAATGAAATGATCCGTTCTGAAAACAGTAGAAGATCTTCACACAATTTGCTGAGAAGTTATCATAAAAGGATTCCCTAACTGGTTCATAACATGTTGGATGTGCAGACCTTAAACACCAAGGTCTCCCCATAGCCTGGACAAGCTGTAAGAGGGCTGAGCCAGTCAGAAGAAAGGGGGTTTGTGGAGAAGGGTGCCTTAAAGAGACGGCAGTGAAAACTGAATGTTCAGAGAGAGGTTAAAATGAAAGCTTCTAACACAGCAGTCTGAGAACAATTAGATTTTTTTTCAGCTGTAAATCATGCAAAAGCTACAATAGGGATAGCTAAATGTCATGAGGCCTTCAAGGTCTTATAAAGTTCAAGGCAAGGATTTGATTGGACTTGGTTGTCCTGCACATTTTACATATGCTGGATTGAGCTGACATCAAAGAAACCTTGACACCAAATCACCGTTACCGCTGTCCTCCGTTGATCTGTGGTCGAGTTATGTTGCTCACATGTCCCTTGTAGGTACTTTCACCAGTAGTCAGCATGGGCACCCAGACTGGTTATTCGTAACAAAGACCTACATGCAGCAAACAGTGATACACTGTATGCTCTGACACCTGAACCAGTGGGAACTTCTCCAGCAGTCTGGAGTGGCTCTTCAGTATAGCTGGACTCAGCCAACAAGATAAGGTTAGGAGCTTTGACATCATGTCCACCTGGGAGGAGACTTTGGTGTAGACTCAGAGCTTGATGGAGGAATCATATTTCCTATCTGGCCTGGGAACACAGAGGAATCCCCCCAGGAGGTGCTGGAAAACACTGCTGGGGAGGGGAATGTCTAGGTTGACTTGTTTGGACTGCTGACCTGATCTTGGATAAGAATGGAAAAAGATGGCTGGACAGCTCCTCTGTTTGAATGGACCACATGGGCCAGCTGTGTTCCCTGATGTGCATCGTTGAGCCTTGGCCACCATGACCTTGCTACAGTCCACTAGTCTTAATCTTTTGACCACATTGGTTGATACAGACCATTGCAGACAGGGATTGCTTGACAGCAGCTAGTTTAAGTGATACTCTGATCCAGACGTCTAATGGTCACAATTTGGTCCTTGTCAAAATCACTCGGACTGCTTCCTCCTGCTGACAGGTGCCATTGCAACAAGGTTATCAGGGTAATTTACTCAGCCTGTCAATGGTCATATTGTTATGGATGTTTGGTATATGACCCAGCTCTCCGTTAAAGAGCAAAATTGTGTAATCGTTCAAAGCGTCTTCTGACTGCAAACTTCCTCTGCTTGGGGCATTGTGCATCCCATGCCACTATCGTTCTCTCAATTCTACATTCATTCACTAATTGGTTACAGAATTGGAGCTCATAACTCGGCAGTTAACCAGTCACAGAATCATTTACTCACCACAGGTTTTGCCTTGGGGACAGTTTGTGGTTTAACAGCTCAGTCAGTACATTTTGAAGTTTAGAATCTTGTCCATGTGTCTTAAACCACATCCACCCTACATGGCTTGAGTTACATCTATGAGTGCCAAGCAGTAAATTTCACCTCATAGTAGTCATTTGTAGAATGGTATTCTTTCGTGATACCAATTTAAAGTCAGGTTTCATTTGAAAACCCAACTTGTGCTTCAAAACCTGGAGAAAATAATTCACCCCCCTTCTTCTCTCTGTAACTCTGTAACTCTGTACTCCCTTCCCTCACTCTCCTCTCATCTTCCTGTCCTATCTCTCTGGCCTTCTCTTCCTCTTCTGCCCTCCTCAGTGGGATCTCTCTGTTGGTGTTAAAGCAGCAGGGCATCTCATCACTGCAGCTCCAGTCCCTGAGAGAGATCAGCGCTGGGAACGTCCACATCGCTGAGAACAGCCAGCTGTGCTACTACAACACTGTCAACTGGACACGGCTGTTCCGCGCTGCAAATCAGAAGGTTCTCGTCCGCAATAACAGAAGCCCGCAAGGGTGCTGTAAGTATACACAAATCATCACAAACATTATTAATATGATTTGTTTGGAACCTTTTAAATAATAACACAACATATCAGCATGCACAGCCAACGAAGACAGCTCTTTTCTCCTCTCTGTCCTTTCCACTCTTCCTGTTTTCCTGCAGCTGCTCTGCAAAAGCCAAAATATCTGTAAAAAGACCTTAAATAGCTGACCTCCCACACAATCAAGTGTTTACAGCTCATAGTAGTTAAGATGCACCTCCAATAAGGAACAAGCAACAAAATTATTTATAAGCTGATTGCTTTTTGCTCATGATGAGTTTATGTTGGTCTCTGCAAATAACATAACTAATATGCACAAACTCCAGTGATACAAGCCTAAAAGGGATATGTCACATCCTTTAAAAAAAAAGACAAAGAAGAAATTTGCATATCTTTCAAATTTCACTGGGAATTAGTGAACTTAACTATTAAATGTAACCGATCAGTGAAACAGTGGAGTAGCCTAAGGGCAATGGTGCTAGCTCTGCTAGTGTTAGCCACCCTCTGCAAACCAATGCTCTGGCCCCATGTGTTGTAGTTTTTTTTTTTTTAAAAAAGCCTAATTTTGACTTCTCATTTATTTGAATGTTTTTTTTAACCTTCAGTTGACTCAGCTTGTCCAAATTTAAATTTCCATTTCCACAAAATTAGTCACTTTGGAACATCATGTACTTTGATTATAAATGGAAAACCTGTCAGCACAGAGTACATCTCTGGTGCTTCATCAGACATCAGGATATAAACATCATACTGAGGGTAAATTTAGTGTCCTAGCTCCTGACTCATCTCCTCACCTCCATTGTCCATCAGGGTAGACTCCATGCTCTGAGGCAAGGAAAAAGCTGCTTGTTGACCTTGTAAATACAGGGTCAAAGCTGCTGTTAGATAAGTGTCAAACAAAGTGACCTCAAGAAACAGCCTTAAACATTCTATTTTATTATGTCAGTAATATTCTAAAAATCAGTTGTGTTGCCTGGAGCTGCATGAGAGAATTTCCTGTGTCTTGTGATTTAGCTTTAAAAAAAAAAGGAGCTCAATTGTTTGAAAAACATGGGATCCCTTTCCTGATGCAGATTCCACCTTGACAAAAAAAAATAAAAAAAATCTCACTATTAAACCCATCGCATCAAAGCTGAGGCTTCAAAACAAAGTCTGCCCTCTGATGTGGCATTATCTGAGAGAGAAAAACAGATTTTTTTCATAATGTCATCGTGCCACCGCAGCAGCTGGCAGTGACACTGAAGATTGAAAAGTACGAACACACTTGTCAACTCTATTATTCTCTATCTGTTTAATAAATGGAACAATTATTTCCCTAATTTCTAAAGCAAATCCAAAACAACACTCCCATGATTAGAGTGATGACCCAGAAGCACCGTCAGAGAAAGGGAAAGGTTCCACCAAATTAAATTAAGCAAATATGTGACGCAACGGGACAAAAATTGCGGCTCTAAAAATGGAAGTGCTTCTATTATATCACTGCCACAAGTGTTGGGACATTATTCATTTATGTATAATGTTCATTAATGAGCCAGTATTTGCATTATTGAGTTGGCCCCTTTTCACCGCTCATGTGCTCTTTTCCCCTGGGCAGTTCCTTAGAGTCGGGCACACACACACACACACACACACATACACACACACTCTTTCTTTCTCAGTGACTTTGAAGACTTTGGGTGAGACTCAAAGAGTCACACAGTGCTCTCCTTGACACAGCTCTGCATGTGTGCATCAGAGTGTGTATGTGTGTGTGTGTGTGTGTGTGTGTGTGTGTGTGTGCGTGTCAACACTTGACTGAGCCTAGCAGGGATGAAAAAGGGCAGGACTGCTGTCTTACAGGGCAACAAAGACGGAGGAGAAGGAGTCTGCATATGCCCTGATATGCATATTTAGTGTGTTTGCAGCGTTGCAGTGGTGTCAAAATGTCATTTAGTAATGGGAGCAACACAATCCTGTCATGGTGTCTAACTTTTCACTGAGTCATGTCCCCATTCATTCAGATACAGAGGAGAAAAAAGTCAAAACTACATCATACACTATATATATATATATATATATATATATATATATATATATATATATATATATATATATATATATATATATAAACACATTTTACTACTCCTTCAAGATAAAGTTAATAGTTCCACATATTTCCTCCAATCAAGTCAAATTACTCTGAGTTCGAGTTGAGTGTCTCAGTCTGCTTTGAATTTATGATTTTCTGTCTTTTTTCTTCTTGACAGGTCTCTCTTTTAAGGCAGCACTCACTGAAAGTCAGCTTGGTTTACTTTTGAATGAAAAAGACTCTTTAAAAAAAAAAAAAAAAAAAAAAAATCTCTTCCTGTGCATCAAGTGTTTCATTTTTTCCCGTGAGCTATAATTTGACTGTCAGAACTCAACAGTTGTGAACAGTGTTAGCAGCTGGCTCTTTGGAGGTTTTCAAAAGCCTTTGAAAGCTAAGGAAAGAGTATCAGCAGTGCACAGGTGAATGAATGAAGTCAACTGAGAGTCAGCAAAATCTGCATGTTAACGAACCTGTGATACTTGATACTTATACGTCTTTGTGACCCACAAAAGCCGCAGCAATTGGAACAAGATTGACAATTTTTATATACAATGATCTTTAATCTCTGAAACTGCTGCAAAGAGGGGACATATTGGATACCATGGTTAATTAACAACCATTTTCCATTTTGAACAGAAAATATACACATTGAGTGGCAAGTTTCACAGTAAAAAAAAATAAAATAAAAAAGAAGAACAAAAAAAGCAGAATGAGGTTTTCCCATTAGCAAGTGAAAATGAGCAAGATTGTACAAATTTTGTGGGCACCAAAACCAACACAAACCATACGTTGCCCATAGCAGTTTTAAAATGTCGATCACCAGCTCACAAAGCATACTGTGGAGAGGCAGCCAAAGTTTGCTTATTTATAACAGTTTCAAAACCAAGCCTTCGGGTGATCAGTGAAAAAGAAGTGTTGTTGTTGTTGTTTTCTTTGTACACTCCTTCAAATAATCAAATCTTTAATCAGTTGATCTGCATTTGTGAGGTATTAAATCACAACAATTAGAGAGATGCTTAACAAAAACAAGCAGCTCTAGACCTGTCAGTTATTTTTCCTGTGATCTAAGCCTATAGCAAGATAACTAAGAGGTGGGCCAGGCCTGCTCTGCCTATAAGTGTTATTGATCAAAAATGAAAGCCTTGTCTTAGAAGTAGAGTGAGCATCTCAGACAAAAAGAATTGGTCCAAGCACTGAACCTTGTGGAACACCATAACTCACCCTGGTGCACAAAGGTGATTTACTATTAACATGGAAAAACTGAGATTAATCAGACAGAAACAACATATTCAAATGGTTCCTTCAATGCCAATCAGCTGCTCTAATCTCTACAGAAGGATGTGACGATCACTTGCTCTAAATTTAGTGCTAAGATCAAACAATAAAAGCACAAAGTATGACCACTGTGCCTGAGAGAACTGGCTGTTTAATGGGCGTAGAAGGCTGCAGAATATAAGAACAAACAATGTGAATATTTGACTTACTTTTACACCTGGCAGTCATAAGGACTGTGGATGTGAGGTGGACCATGACAGGGGGGCCTCACGATCCTCTGACTTTTTGGGTTTTAAGTAGGAAATGTCAGCAGAGTTGCCTAAAATGCCTTTTTTGAGTTTTTGAAAAAGGCTTAGCATGTTTTTTTTGAAAGAGAGATTGAAGCACACAGGAGGAAGGTACCCCCCCCCCCCCCCCCCTTAGACCAGAGCCATGGTTAATGATATTAGTAACAACCATGCTTTACTCATGTTCAGAAACTGCAAGTGGCTCGAGTGCTCTTTAAAACACACACAAGTAGGTGTACGCTGGAGCAAAAGTTTAGCATAATGAAGGGAAAGTTTATAAAAAAAAAAGTACTTCTAGAAGGAACCAATGAGGTCCAGTTTAACAGATGTGATTATATGAACACCTTTTAGCCAACCATTTATTTTAATGATGCAAGAATGCACTTCAGACCAGTCAAAGTCAAAGGTTTTTCATTTACTGTTGCGTAATGTTTGTATTTATAGCTAATACTCGAGCAGGATAAGCAAAATGATGTGTTTTTTCTGTTTGCTAGGTAAAAGAGCAAAACCTCCAGACCAGGATTGAATGTTTTTTGCAGGAGTAAAAGTAAAAGTTTTAAGTAAAAAAAAATCAATAGTTGAGCTGTGTTCCTACTTAGGAGCATTTATATGGACATCAGTGCATCGGGTGCTGTCATGTGTGGTGTGAAACCAGTATGTCTAGTCAACTTGAGAACACTGATGAAAGTCACCTTTTGTGTTGCATTTAGTAGTTTTATGTAACTAATCAGTTTGTCACTTTTTTACACTGCAAAAAGTTAAAGAATTTTTTTTTTCTTATTTATTTTAAATAAGATTGGTCTGCCTCACATTTTTTTGCTTCTAGCACAAACGCACTCTTTGGAGTGAGTGGTATATTTATACCAGTAGGTGATGATAACCAGTATCAACGCCACAGAAAACCTCCTCACAGCGCCGCTCATATTGTTTTCTTGAAATGATGTATTCTTCACACAGAAAAACTTCAACTTTGAACTGCTCAAAGTTTCCGTCGGTTATGAAACCTGCTCTGTTCGAACACTGATGAGCATAATTTCCTCAGCCGTCCTCGTATGCTCCGTAGCATTTTCAATGCCGGCTTTGCTTTCAGTGCGGCCTTTGATGGAGAAGAAAGGGATGCAGCAAACTAATGCAAGAGTTGAGTTTCAGAAACATCCCTCCTCGCATCTCTTTTAATCTTTTGACATCATCCAACTTCTCTGACAGGTGCTTGTTCGGCCAGAAATGAATTTTGTGTCCTTTCACGTCCTGCTTTTTCTTTTGGGTTCTGTAAATTGACAGATTTGTTCTCCACTTTCTTCCCATCTTTCCTATCTATCCTTCCCTGTCTTTCTTCAACTTACAAGTAGATATCATAATAATAATCATAGCTTGTTCTCCTGTCTCCCAGGGAACTAAGACAGGCACCCAAGGGCTCAAGCCTCCTCCTCCTCCCCCGTTCTTATTTTTATGTTTTCTTGCTGTGTCAGAACATCTGTGGGTATTGTTTTGATCTTGTGAGCGCTGTGTAGTTTAAAGTCATCTGACCTATCCTCTGCCCTTGTTTATTTCTTTTTTTTTCTAATCATACCTCCTTACTCTTCCCTCTGCGCAGTCAGTTTACCTACGGCACTGGAAGCCAAACAGAAGTGCTTCTGTCTCTTGTGAAAGGGAACGCTTTCATCCTCCTCCCCCAGGGAGACACTTGATTTCTCCATGTATCTGCAATGCTCCCGTCTGAATTTTAAGCATTCCGGACGAGGTTATGCCACCGAGGCATCGCCCCTGGCCTACATGTGGACAGGTCTTCTGCAGAAACGCAGAGATGTTTTTTTTCTGGATCTGTGTGAAAGTCACGTCAGATGCAGATGGGATGGCCAAAAGTCTCGCTGCTCTGTCTCCACATTCTTTAAAACCTTTCCTCTGCAGGTGTAATGGTCTCAGATGCAGCAACCTTTGTAGAAAGCGAGGGCTCGAAGTAGACCATTTGAGAGATAGAGAGAGGGATAACAGAATCAGACACAAGAAGAAAATAAAAGCGAGTGGATGTAATGGCCCGAGTGTGTTGGTGCTCTATGAGAAACACAGGGGCAGAGACAGAGAGAGCAGAATACAGATCGCTCACCATGAATGAGCTGAGAGAACGAGCCATTCTCTTCCTGTGACTGAATGCAGTCCAAAATAAAACAACCCACACTTCATGACTTTGAATGACCATCGCTATTGATTTCTGTGTTCCATGTGTTCGCTGATGTTTTTGGATAGAGGCCAATAGAAAATGTTGAGATTTTAGATTCAGAAATGATTATTTTTTGCCTTTTGACTCATTTAAAATTAAGGAAGCGTTTTAGGATTGAAGTTCAAAATAAAAGATGTTGAAGCTCCCGGCTTCATCGTTCTCTTTCTCTCCTTCAAGCCAAAGTTAAATCAACAAGTCAGCATGCAGGTACGGGGGCTCTCTGAGGCCCGCAGGTGCTTTGTCACTGTTGGCTCAGCTTTTTTTTAATGAAGCAGAGCAGCCTCCTCCTTTTCTCGTTCCACAAACAAAACAGAGTCCTGTTTCTGTTCTTTCCACATGATACAGAAAAAGAGCACACTGTCCAAGTTAAACACAGCTCCAGGGAACGTAATGTTTGGAGGACTCTTGCATGAATTGAGTGGGGGCATTTTGTGGGAGGAACTAGGCCATCCTTTTAGTCATCCAGGAGGCTAAATATTGCACAAATGTTCAGTGCATATTGGCCTTTGAGCCTCACACCTCTTCTTTCTGTCACACTGCTAATACTCCTTCTGTTGTTCAGGAAAGTCGTCCCCACAAAAAAAAAAAAAAAAAAAAAAAAAAAAGCCTTTTATAGACCACAGCAAATTAACAGCTGCTCTATGGAGGCGGAGAAATTTAATGCAGAAATGAACCCTCGCAAATTGCACAGTCTTTCTACATCCAGCCCATAAATAATGGGACTATTTTGGCTAATTTGCTATCCAGCTAATTTGGGGAAATTTGGGTTTATTATCTGCACCTGCACCGAGTCATCAAAGCAGAACTGCACAATACATGATTGTAATTCTGTGTTTGTCTGCTGTCTTTCTCTCTCTTTCTGTCTGTGCAGCTAAAGAGCACATGGTGTGTGATGCGCTGTGTTCAGATGCGGGGTGCTGGGGTCCTGGCCCAGACCAGTGCCTCTCCTGCAGATACTTCAGCCGGGGGAGAACATGCGTGGACACATGCAACCTTTATGAAGGGTGAGTTATGCATGAGCATGCATACAAACACAAACACAACGTGTCCCTATCATCCTAACCAGAAGATTGTATGATTGTATGTTGGACCAAATGCTATATAACAGACAGCAGAAAGCGGCTTGTTTGTTTGTTTGTTTATTTAGGTCTTTTTTTTTTTTCACTCTGTGAAAGAAGTGTCACGACTTTCCTCCTGCAAACAACTTCACAAGCTCTTTCACAACAGCTTCTACCTGGAAACATAAAGACGGGCATGTCTGAAATGTCTTTAAAGCTCTTGATTATGTGCATGTTTACATTTTCTGTCAAGTGCACAAACAAAACCAAAGTATATCTAGTAACGTTTCACAAAAGTAACTCACAGACCTGCATATTCTCCTTGTAAAAAGCTAAAGCTCTGTACATTCTGCAGACACTTAAGAACTCATACAGCCGACCTGTTTAAATGAATGTATTTATCATGGTGTGAAAATATGATTCATGACCTTTAGACATGACTAGATTGAGATTATGAAAATGGTTCAGTATAAGAAATATTGTGGTTCAAAAATGTTGTTTGCAGGTTAAATTAGTCTTTAAAAAATCATGAAAAACAACCCTGATCAATCCAGGTTTTGATCCTGCCATAAAAAAAAAACACTCAGTCATATTTTCCCCACATTGCCCCCTAATGGAGAGCTTTGTCCTCATAAGATGCAGAAAACAGGGTGTGAGTCTGCAGTGACATGCAGGGAACAAGCCACAGGTGAGACCCCGACCTGGGCCGCCACTTGAGGGGTACCCTCATCTGTCTGGGAAGAATCCAGAAATGCTAAAACTACTTGGACTGTTGATGAAACCACCAGGTCTAAGATGTTTGGTTGTGAAAATTCTGGTTGATAGCAGGTGGGATGCAGGAACTCAGTTTTCATAGAATTTCAGCAGAATCAGAGAATCACATGCTGACACAGTAACTTCATTGATCACTAAAATCACCAGATACATCCACAAGATCCTTTAACACCCACGCAGTCAGTCCTGCTTGATGCAGTGGATAATTCTTCTTTAAAAATCCATTTATAAAGAGGCTGGATTCCTTTCCTGTGTCCAGAACACCAGGAACTGGAGACTTAATGTATACTCATGTTTAAGGACTGACCGTTACCCCTTTTCCACCAGTGCTCGTTCGGTGCTAGTGCTTAGTTGGCTCTAATCACATTTTTCCATCATCAAGGAGCCAAGGTGGAGCTAAGTCATTGAAACGGTGGGTTGTTAATGTTAGATAATGGGATGTGTTAACGGCTGATTATTATGCTTTCTGCACTAACGTCATGCGCGGAGATGAGACACACAAGATCTGCATGAGAGAACGCATGTGGCTAGGGTTGCCACCCGTCCCATGACATATGGAATTGTCCCGTATTTCACTCTTAAACGTAGCGTCACGTTTTGAATCAATACAGGACACAATTTGTCCCATATCTCTAATTTGCCTTGAACGCAGCACCATTCAACAACTCCCACCTACTTATGGCAGCAGCTGGTTTGGCTAGTTTATACGGTCTATGGTTTAGACATAAGGAATAAGCTCATCACTGATTGGCTGAGAGAAAGTCATAGGAAAACAGGAGCAAACCAGTCTGAACCTATACGACTGCATCTGGTACTCTGCCCTGAGCCTAATTGAAACACAAACAAACAAAAATACAGACGTGAGTAGGAAAATTCAAATGACTGTCTTGACGGTGTCCGTGAAAATGAATTCAAAGGAAACTGACAAATAACAGTCTCACAGTTCTTTGTACCAGAAGCATCTCTAGAGGCAGATACAGTAACCTTATCATCAACAAATAATATTTGATATATTTTGAAAAAAAAATCCTATTAATAAATTAATGTTATGAAGTTAAAAAGGAATCAGTTATGTTTAGGATGCCATTGTGTTTTACATATAGATAGATTATGCTGAGAAAAGCTGAGCGCACAAGTTGCAACGCCATCCTGAGATGAGATTTTTTTTTTTTTTTGTATTATTTCCTTCTTTTTAAAAGTTGCTGTGTTCTCCTGCGCCACATATTTATGGAAAGTGCCAGCTTTTATCAAAGTATAATTTTATAAATTAATGTTAAGTTAATAAGTTAGTTCATTTTTTAGGTTAACTAGCTCGTAAGCATTTTCTGAAGTTGTATTTTTGTGTTTGTTGAAGTTGAATTTGTTGTATCTACTTTTACACAGTTTTAAATTTGCAGACAGTTCTTGAAAAACAGTGTGTAAGAGTGAAAGAACTTCAAATTTTAACAAACATGTTTTTAAAATAATGTCATTATGATGATATTCCACATTTGGTGCCCCACCTCACTTGGCCATTGGTGGTCAGCTGCTTAGTAGCACCCCTGCTGCCGGGGGTGTCCTTATTCTCCTGCTTGGAAGGTGGTAACCCATGCAGGGTACTTTCCCAAACTGCAGGGGCCTGCAAACACACATCTACCACAGTACTGAACCAGAGAAGAAGAAGTTGTTTACGCTGTTCACAGCACTTTGTTCACCAATTCCTTTTCTCTGTTGAGTTTGACCGCTATTTCGAGAGTAGAGTTGTAATTTTTTTTAGCATGCTTACGGCCAACAGTTACCAGTGTTGAGTTTTATAAACACTTAACATCAAACCTGGAAGTGACAAGATGAGTCCCTCGGCAGCTAGAACTGGCACCAGCTCTGTTGAAAAGGGGTAAATGATGAAAAGCGAGGGTGAGAAACCTCTTCAGCTGGACCCCCCTCACAAACCTAACAAAATAAAACCACTGGATACAATACCTGGAGATACAGTAGATGTGCCATCAGATGACTTATTTACACTACAATCTACAACCTCTTCCGCAATGATCACTGTGTTGCTCCTAAGCTACAGGCCCTGTTAGAATCACAAGTTTGAGATTTCCCTTTGTCTTAAGAAAACTTAAACTCTTAAGTCTGTTAGCGTTAGTCTCCCATTTCTATTTGATGCTCAATAAATAAAACACGGCACTTAATCACAAAGGTCTCATTCTTGTTCATGGTGCTTTTTCTGGGTTGTGATAAAAATTTAATGGCTACAATTTTTCAAACCGGCTTTGTTATTCAGAGTGATAAAATGAAGACGGAGAATAACATTGCTGGTTGTTGCAGTGCACTTTTGGTTTATTTCAGGTCAGTCAAAAGACAGAAGTTTAAGCATTTAGAATACTGCAGCATCAGTGTGGATTGATGGCAGAGACGCTGTGGTTTAATCAAAAAGAAAAAAACAACAACAAAGAACGGTAAATACTTTTTGGCTCCACCCATCTCACAGAGTGTGGGGCCTGAAGCACCGATGCTTGGTACTTTTACTGTCTATCCCTTACAGGTACAGACATCAAAATATGAGCGAACAAAAGTGACTCCCACCATCTCATTTGGTACATGTCTGTTAGGTTTAGTGACAAACCAGGGAGGTTCAGATTTAGATGCGAAGAGATTCTAACTTCACTACACATCCCTGCTTCTTTCCAGGCTACTTTTATAGCTTTCACCATTTTAATATTGCAAGGCTAATTTCACAATAAAGGTACCTGTGTAGGGGCTCAGGGGTTATAATGACTGTGTAGCTGTCTGTATAATGTACTTTTCAATTTTTAACAGACTAGATGCAAATGAGCTAATTACTAACCCCTGGTACAACTAATATAAAAGAGAGAGAGAACAGCTCAGTAGATGTCATTATTTCCCAACTCTCTAGACCAGCCTGAGATGGAAATGGTTTTGCCACAGTGTCAACAGGCAGCAAGTTAGAGTAACCAGAATCACTTTGGGGAATTGTTGTGTTTGACACGAGGTCAGGTTGTTTTGCTTTTCTTTTTCTTTTTTTTTGTTTTTTTTTGGTTAAGATTAAGTCACTATTGTAGTAGTATTCAGCCAATCAGAATCAAGTACTGAAACAGGTTACTGTCAAGTAGGGAAGAGGAATTCCAGATTTTGACAGTCTGTATCAAGATACACCATTTTCCCCCACAGTTATTGGAAATATTCTGGAAAAAAAAAAAAAATCAGATGTTAAGTTTCCTCCTCCCAGCTCATTGGGCACAACAGTGTGTTATTTTAGCTGAACTTATAAGGAAAGACTTTTCCAAGTCTTACTGACCACTGGATCCCCTTCATAATGGATTAACAATATGTGATTACAAACTGGACTTTCTCACATTATTCAGCATTTCAAGTGATGAAACTGAAAAACATTAAAAAAATAATAAATAATACAAAGAAATGAAAAAATGTACAAAACCATGAGCAATATATCTCCTAATTTCCTTCCATAAAAATCAAGCAGATAAAAAAAAAAACAATAACAGCTCAAAGTTACGAAAAGGGAAAGATCAAACTGATTGGTAAATTTGGAACCTGAAAACACCCCACAGAAGCATTCTGGGTACATTTCAGGAGCGTGAACCTTCAGTGTGATGTGCTCTTACATAAACGTGACTCCACTCACCCTGTTCAGCTATGAAAAGAAAGAATTTTTAAGTAAGCCTGAATGATTGTGAGACCTGCTCCACAACCTGCTCATCAAAACTTCAACAGCCTCTGGCTCTTTTTAACTGCTTTCAAGTTCAGCAGTATCTTTTATTTTATTTATTTATTTTTTTTTTTTTCACTTTTGTTTACTGTGCATAATATTGAAGAGCCCGGGGTGAAAATAACAATTTAAGACAAAGTAGTAACTCTCAATTTAAAAGGCACCCCTGCAGAGATTCATCACAACAGGAGTCCCTCCACTGTAAAAAGGAAATACAGAGTGATAATATCTACCTTGTAATGGAAGGTGACAGGACCAGCTCCCCTGGAGAGTTTAATTAATAACATTTTAAATTATCTGCCTCCCAGAATTACTTTAAGATGCTTTCAGTTTCACTTCTTGTTTATCTACATTTGTGTTGGCTGCACTGGAGGAATAAATGGAGGACCCAAAGGTGCTGTTAGGGCAGGGGGGCTAGGCGTGTCACTGCGTGTCACAGTCACTGCTTGCGCACGGGGCCACGCCCTGCCTACCTGTCCACCTGCACATGAGCACCACCCACAACGTCAGCACCACCAGCACCACCAGCACAATGTCTGCCAACTATTTAGAGCTTCACAGAGAGAAACCTCTGACCCTGTTTGACACCAACACACACTCTGTGTTCTTCGAAAATGCCTTAAATACTGCATGTTTAATCCACCTAACTTCACCTGCTGCACCTTCTTCATTGTTTTGTTCTTTTTGATGCCCCGTGGTACACTGCTTGAATTTTCTTTGGTTGAACTTTGTGAATTAATAGAATTTCAGCAAATACATCATAATGTTGGAGCAACATCAGCTCATTCTGTAGAAACTTGGCTTGAAAAGTAAAGAGACTCCAGAGGTCTGTACTACGAAGCTGGATTTTATCTTATTGAGGTAACCTCAGGCTTAACTCTGGATTTTCTGTCCTACGATGCTGGTTCACTTCCTAGTGGGATAAGTCACCATGGTAACTGATGCTGAACAGCAGGTTAAGATCTGGATAAGAGATCAACAAGTAGAAAAGCACCACATCCTGACCAATCAGCTCTCTTAGAAAATGGTCTGCCCATTTTTAGAAGATCCACATTGGTGCGTGGATCATGAGAGGAGCGCTGAGGAGAGAGAGAGTTTCTAGGGAGAGATTCAATCCTTTTAATGTCCATGATGACATCCTGTACCAGAGACACAGATTTTCATCAGATGGACTGAACTACATTTGTCAACTGATGGAGTCACATGTTACAAATGTAACGCTTCACAGTCAGGCACATCTGAGATAAAGAGGTCAATGATAAAGGTCACACATGGTATAACTGGCCCTGCGATTGACTGGCGTCCAGTCCAGGGTGTACCCTGCCTCTCGCCCTCAGCCAGCTGGGATAGGCTCCAGCCACCCGTGACCCTGAACAGGAGAAGCGGTATAGAAAATGGATGGATGGATGGTATAACTGCAGAAACATGAATTTATGGAACTCACAACTACTCGTGTCGTCAGGAATTAATGTTCCAACACAAAACGCGCTCACACAGGGGGGCGGAGCCTCAAAAGACAAAAACACTGAGGAAGAGCTCTGCTCCAAACGTCTGAGTGATCAGGGTGCTGTCTGTTCATATTGTCCATTCCTTCCTGGCTTTCGCTGTGGTTACAGTGTTGCTTTTGTCCTGATGATGTGTTAGAATTCTTCATATTTTTGAAGAAGTCTGCTCCTCAGTGTTTGTGATTGGTCAGACGCTGCAGACTCCACCCCTTTAAAGTGAGCGTGCTCTGATCAAGGGTGAAAAACCCTGGATTCACTGAGTGAGTTGATATCCAGCTTTGTAGTACTGCTTAGTTAAGTCATCCCAGGGAACAGAGAGAGATCCTGGCTGTGTTAATCCAGATTCATGGTACAGGCCTCAGATTAAGTCCCAGTATGAAGTAAAAGTAAGGTAATTGAGCTTGAAACCCCAAGAGTGCACGTTCACTTCCTGGGTGCTGCTGAGGTGCCTCTTAATAGGAGAAATTCACACATCACATTTGTCTTTGAATATCTTGACATGTTTTTCAGGTGTTCTGTTTTTCAGGTGAATGGGACTCATCTCAAGTCTAATAAGACACTCTTTACTGAAATAATACAAACACTTGCTAAGATTTAATTTTTTGCAGTGTAACTGCTCCTCTGAGTTCTCTACAGTGAGTATGAATCTATGAACTCCTGTTAGTGCACATCTGAGTGTTTCTGGACTCCATGTGTGCTGTTTTTTTTAATTACTGGGTGTAAAAACTGCAGGATGAGATGACCATAACTAAAACTTCATTATTTATTTTTTATCTCATGTGCACATGACAGAGATTCTTGGAAAACTGATGGTATTGCTGCTAAGCCCCACAATGCACTTTATGAGTCTGTGTTTCTTTAGCCTCTGTCAGACAGCAGCAAAAGAACAACAAGCTTTAAGTACCTGACTTTTAAATGCCAACAATTAAAGCATGGAGCTCTAAAATGCCAAACATGCTGTATAAGTCGGTGGGAACGTACAGCTTTTACATGATGACTTAACGTTTAGAAGGCCATTTGTGCAGACTGTTCACTCTGCAGCAATAAAAAAAAAAACAAATTTATATTGATTTGATGCAACTGCATGACATAAATATGTTTTTCTTTGCACTGTACACAGAAAGGCAGCTACATTTGAAACCTTAAAGCAACATTTATCCTTCAGCTTTACCGCAGTCTTCATTATTACAAGCAGCACACGCAGACAGAGCGTCACCTTCCCCCACCCTCCTGGAAGGTTTTATGAAGGCCAGATGAAGCATAATTAATACTAATTTGATGTAGATCCCACCGGGCCAGTGACATTTTTTTTTTTTTTTTTAATAGCTGAGATTGAACATTCTGTTTTCCCTCTTGGACCAAAAGAGAAGAACCTGAAATTCCCTCTCCTTGTCTGGTGGTGGCAAAGGCGGAGTGCCAACTCAGCTGCTCCGTGGTCACAGTTAATGATTTTTCCCAGCCACTCTGGTGTTCTACTATTATAAGGGGATTGCAGAAATTGAATAACAAGGCACTTAATTTAATTGATTTCTTGAAAAACGCAGCGACCCTCGCAGGTACAGCTGCACCTTTCAACTGTGTCGACCTCCTGCGTGATGGTATCAGTGTTATGGTTAGCTAATTAGCTACAATACTTGTGGATGTAGCAGAAGCGTGTGCGTGTGTGTGTGTGTGAGAGAGTGCATGTTTTGGACTGCTTTTCATGCTATGACAACAACCAGTGACCTTTAAATCTTTTATATGCACCACAGGAAACTATGCTTACTCTAGCAAATTAAAACTGACAAATAAAAGCAGGATTAATAATCTGAGTTCATTCATCTGTCTGCTGGGCTTTGAGGATGGCACCCTGAACCCTGAACTGATTCAGACTACACTGATGAAAAGAATCCGACCTAAACTTGTGTGGGAACAGGGAAGCTCTTCAAAGCAACACCTGGAGAAATAAACCAACATCAACATACAGATTAGTAATGAGCAGCAATGCAGAACATTATTGACACTGGATTCGGTTTTTATTAGTTATAATGTAAATGTATCTTCTCTTATTTTGACACCCATAACTTAAGAGCATTGTTCAATTATTTTTATCTTTTAATTATAACTTTTCTTGTTGTCCTTTGTTTGTTTGGTTTTGTTTTAAGTCCTGATATGAAACATTCAAAAACATGGAAATCCAAAGAAAAGAAAATGCTGAATAAAAAACTGATACCTACAAACAGAACCTTCATACAGAAGTTTTGCATGTAACACAGTTTGCTCTGTCTGACAGGTGACACTTTATTATCTGTGTTTCTAAAATTTTGCCAGGGTTTGATCAAAGTGTTTTGTGATCATTGTCAGTGCATATATTTTAATGCCCTGGTCATCACAGCAGTGTCTGACGAACGTGTTAACTGATTTATTTAGAGATTGGAACACAGTAAATGCAGATTTCATGAGCAGTAATTGAGTATGTAATTTATATTCCACAATATTAAGTGTTCATATTGACTAAGTACCAAACCATCACTGCAGGTATATGCCAATGGAATAAGAAAAAATTGCTCATCAGGTTTTACTAAAGCAATAAAGACCTAATTTTTGTCTGTAATTTACTTGAAATAAGACGTTTTTCTGACTGGTCGGGTGAATATGGATCACATTCAAATACCATTTTACTAAAAAAATAAATAAATAAATAAAGCTAAGATTTTTGTTTGTTTGTATTGATGCTGTTGCTCTGCTTCAAAATTAATATTTATCTCCTCCTTTTCTCTCATCCCTGGGTTTCTTTCTGTCTCCTACCATCTTAAACCCTCCCTCTGTCCCTCGTCTTCTTCTCTCACAGGGATATCAGAGAGTTTGCCAATGGGTCGGTGTGTGTGGAGTGTGATGCCCAGTGTGAGCGAGCCGATGATGACTCTCTGACCTGCACTGGTTCGGTAAGCTAACTCCTGTAGTATTTGACAACATTACTTAAAGAGTTTGAAACATTTGTTCCTGAAATCTGTTTTTTCTTGATATGATTTATTTCATATATACCAAAAAAAAAATCAAGTTTAATGTTTCCAAAGAGGTCATGGACACAATCTTTAAGTGATAATGCAGCATATCAATGCATTTCATAATATCTGTATATCATCGCAAGGTTAAATTTAATCTAATATGGTTTTGTAGTGTTTTGAAAAGGATCATCTCTTCCCAGGCGGTGGTCCCCTCAAGCTGAAGTGTCGTGACAATGAAAGAAAAAGGGAATTTAAAGCATGAAAGGCTATCATACAGAAATCTGATGATAAATTAGTTTTTAACAAGACTTTTGTGGGTAGGGATAGGTTTTAGTTAAAGTCAAAATCATGGAGTTTAATTTAAACCCGACAGAGTCCTGAAAAAAAAACAAACAAACAAACAAAAAAATAGACTGCAGAAAAGGGTCAAATTTAGCATATAATTTTGTTAATTTCAAGAAAGTTTCACCAAAATACCAACTTCAGTTTCAGTGAGTTCTAAATTAAGAAAGTTTCTGTACTTGTATTTGGGTGAAAGACATGGTCAGCTTGTAAGCAATTGGTGTAACCAATGTTTTGATTAAAAAAAAAAAAAAAAAAAAAAAGATTGAAAAGTTACTTTGAATATGGTTTTATCAGTCTACTACACTGCAAAAAATTTAAAATGATTTTAAACTAACTGACCCCCCAAATAAGAGAAAACATTGATGTCTACGTCATTCTGACTCACTCAGTACAACAAAACCCATATTATCAAGTTTAGAAGTGAAATATTTTAAATATACTTTGAGATGATATTTCACTGCTTTTTTGGATGCAGCAAACATTTTACTCTAATCATCATACTGTAAACTTTGATATCAATCCATCCCATTTTCATAATATTAGTTAGTAAATGTTAAGCAATATCTCGCTTTATCTCTTGAGCACCACTGACAGCTCCAGTATGATCTGATAGTGTCTAAATATACTATTCAGACCATCAGTTTAGGAAAAACAAACAAATAATAAAAGCTAAAGACTTTAAGTACACATTTCTTCTCTTCCGTCCTTGGTTTCAATTATATCTTCTGAAAACTGAAGAAAAGTGGTTTTCAGCGGGTAGGGACCTCTGGCTGGTGAGTAACAGAGACTGCAGGTGTGATTCAGGAAGGTGCTGAGGGAGCTTCACTTGTGACAGCGGTAGATGTCAGAGTTCAGGGGACGGGGCTCACAGTTTAGACACCTGCTCCACCAGTATACCCCACACATGTGCTGCAATTCAGTTACCACAAAACTTCCTTCTCTGACTCATGAAGATGTGTTATTTTATCCAGCATGGAAACTATTCAACTATTTTGTAGATGAGTTATATGAGTGGGCTCTTTTCAAGACAGAACAGCATGCTGGGCATAATTTAACTATAAGCAACAAGCAACAAGTAATCTGTCTGTTTGTTCTGTAGTTTAGTAGACGGCTAGTTTCGCGCTGCTGGTAGCACAGTGTTCTGAGACGTATCTGTAGGCTAACGTGTAACATTAGCGAATCCTTATGTCCTGCTCATCTACCAATCAGAGCTAACGTAACCTCACTCTTCATTTTATTGACAGACTCTCAAGTTTGATCAGATCACTGCAGAATAACTGCTGCATGTGGGTTGGAATGAACATTATCACAAAACGCTTAGCTTGTGTTTTAGGCTTTAGCTCATGTTTTAGCCTTTAGCTCCTGCTCCATCACTCTCCTGTTTATCTTTCTTCTTCTCTTCTGTCTTTTTTCTGTCTGTCAGTTCAGCTCCAGTCTCCACCATCACTACTAAATTAATCACAGGAATCATTTTCAGCAGAGAAAAAAACAGATCTCTCTTCTCACTACTAAACTTCACCAGCCAGCGTGGTGTTGTCATAGAGACTTCAACGTGCCGTAAATCAATCCAGTCTTGTCTGACCTGATCGGGAAGAAATATCATTTAGAAATAACCTATATTGGTGCTGATAATCTCATTTTAAATTTTGGATTAGGATCAGGCAGATATCAACAAGTGAGACTTTTTCCAAGATCACTTAGAAAGTCCTCACAGTCCCTTTAACTAAGTGATGCAAATGGACCCATCTGTAGGGCAGTATTGACTTGCTGGAGCTCTGTGCTGCTACTCTGGCTGTTATCTCAAACACGAACGTTGAGCTGATTGGCGTTTCCATGTACATAAAGCAATCTTACAATTGACAAGCACCCGACACGACCCCTTAAAACAAACAAACATATAGATCAATAAGTAAACAAACCCTCCCTTCACGAATAAGGTTTCTAGTATTTTTCTGCACTTTCCTCACAGCCAGTAGACCGCATGAAAAGACTAACACCTCTCATCATTCAGCCAGCTAAAGCAGGGTTAATAGCTTTCTTTCTGTGCTGTGCCTTGCAAAGAAAAGCATTCAAGGCCGGAGTATTGCTTCACTCACCGCACACCAAATGACTGGGAGCTGCAGACGTTCCCTGTGGTCATCTCAGACAATGATTAATTATTGTATTAGCGGGGAGAGCATGCCTTTCAGCTGTTCCATTGATTATGTCTCATGTTCAGACTCAAAGGCAAAACTGATTGTTTTAGCCAAGATCTGCATTCTATTGCCTGCCAATTCACAGCGCGTTTGTTTGCAGGTCATGAACATTCTGGAGCTGTTGTCATACCACGTGAGCCATCAGAAGTGTATTCAGGGACAGAAATTTTATTGCTCTCTTTTTATAAAAGTAATTGAGTTCCAGAGTGCTCCCGCACTCTTTACAAACTTTTGCTTTGCACAGGCTCTCAGGGAAGCACAGCTTTTTGAAAGATTGTTTGGTCGCAGCTGTACATTAGAAAGATGCCAGAGTGAAAAAAATAAATAAATCCCTGACCTTCATTTCTGTCTGTCTCTCCTGCACACAACGCCCACAGACACATGAGGCCCCTGACCCTGTGCTTTCTCTTAAAATCTTATCTTGCTGTTTGATAGAGAGGGATGTTTTGCGACAGTTGCAAGCCAGAGGGGCTGTGTGCTGTCTTTTGTGTCCCATCACACCCTGTCAAATAGTTTGCCAAATGTAGTTTAGAAGGGTGGAACATTTGCCCCCCCCCCCCCCCCCCCCCCCCCCCCAAAAAAAAAAAATACATATAAACAAACAACACTCTTACCTCTCTGGCTTACGACTAAAAATAATTTCATGGAGCCCCTTTTAAACGTCCCGATTAAAGCCTGAGCATCAATTAGCACCTTGAAAAGACGTTTGGTATTTTCAGGGTCTAGTGCCTCTAATAAAAGAGCCTCTAATCATCATTAAAAAAGAGACCCAGGATAGATCAGTGGTCCGTTTCACGAGCCATGTATGAAAGCTGTCATAGGTTAGGGCTTAAAGTAGGGATGGACATTTGGACGAAACCTGCCAACTCGAGCATTGATAACCTCAACGATCAATTTGTTGATTAATCGTTATTGTATATTAAAAACATACATGCTCGGGCATATATTATCAAGAACATTTGCCTCTATATCAAAAACAGATAACTAATGAGAGTTTCTCAATGATTTTGTTTTTCATTTTTACCCTTCAAAAGCTTCTTGAGCATCTCCACCTTTAGTTCATTGTTTGAGTTTCTCTGCACCCAACAACAGAGCGTTGTATAATATTTTCCGTCCTTCATCCATCGTACTTTTTCCCATGCCAACACTGTTGTGGCAGCAGGCTGAGACAAAGAGGACGACTCATTAACCAAGAGGGCTGCGCCTAAATTGCGCAAACAGTACATCATTGTAGTGGTTGTTGTGTTGTACTCACAAGGAGTAAGGTGGTTCTCTAAACTGAAATACTCCCACATGGCCACATCAGATTGACTAAATTCCCTGTGATCCAGGCCTGGACTGGCTAATCTGTAGGATCTGGACAATTCCAGATGGGCCGATCAGATTTGGGGCTGCGAGGGCCGGTGTCCAGTCATAACTCTGAAATATTGCAATCTATCACAGAAGCTGCTAACGCTGGCCCTGGGCCGCCTGCACTGACAGCTCTTAGGTCATGATCTAAAGTGGGCTGGTCTGAGGCATGAAACTCCAGGGCTGAAAATGAGTCTCACTCCAGCCTAGCCATGATCGACTAAATTCTTAATGACCAATTAATAAATCACTGATTAAGTTCCCATCCCTAGTTTAACCTGCACACAAAACCATCAACTGAAACTTGTTGGACTGTAACATAAGCTCTGTTGCTGCACCTTGAACATTTTAAGTGCATCTTAAACGGCCGACCTTTAAGTTGAGACTAACAAAATCATTGTTGTGGAAATAATGTTCATATGTCATATATTTTATCTTATATCCTAGCTTTAAATGACTGTAACTATGGACAGACCTTAGTGTTTGAGGCCCACCACTCCAACGTGCCATGATACTTATGCAATGACTACATAATTTTAGTAGGTCTCCTATTTTGTGGACCTTTTTAAACAGCTAAAACCCTCTGCTTCTCTTCATCTGCTAATGAAACTGCATTCAAAAACAACGCGCTCAACAACTGGTCTTTGACAGAGAACTTTATGTCAACTCAAAGTAGTGATGACCCCTGTAACCATCTACATTTCAAACAGCTTTTAGCTTCTGTTTGTTCATTAGCAAATGTTCATCTGCTTCTCCATGCTGAGTATAATAACAGCTAGACCTCACACAGATGCGGCATGTCCACCGTGCTCACACTAATAGATTAACGCAATCATGTTATGGCCATAGCAATTACATTATGGCGTCTACACAGCGATTTGATAGGTATAATTCTCTCTGAGAGATGGAGAGGTAACCATAGCAGTGGATGCAGATGGCATTATGGACATGAGAGGCCAAAATGGTGAGTTCATAAAAGGCTGCTTTGTGGATTGATGAAACTATTGTATTCATATTCAATATCCTTTTTATTTTTCACAGCCAGCCAGCCAACTGATTACAGTGTCTTCACTTGATAGTTATGTTCAGCTCAGTCATCCTATAGAATACAGTTTTCAGTAAAAGACAAGATTTGGATTATTTCCCACTTCCCTGATACCTCAATCCATAAGATTTTCCCATTCAAACGAATTGAAGCTGAAACTTTACCCTTTGAGCCCTGGCCTCTTTTTTTGAGTCTCTATTGGAAAAAATGACATACTCAAAATGAAAAGAGTAAATCTCTGCATCTACAAGGTCTATTTGAATCATTCTGGAGTCATAATAAAGTAAACACTTGTGAGTATTGGTATTTATGTCACTGGCTCAGAGTAATAACACAAGTATAACTCAAACAAACAGGAAGTTTGGTTGAATTATGACTTGATGGTGTTTGTAGCAGACTTTCTCCTCTTTAATCTGATGTAAAATATGACTTTATTTACACATGATAATAGCTTCCTTTTTATGCCTTTTGTTGCTGAGTGACCTCAAAGTTGGAGGACCCTTGAGTTTAAAGGGTTAATTCTTCTGAATTCCACCACCCTTCTCTAAAAATGTGATGAATGATTAACAGTAAGCTGGTTATGCAAATCAAAATCCAGACTTGGTGAGCAGGATGGAGGATCCTCGTCTCACCATGAAAGGACTCCCATAACCATCTGCTGTTATCCCATTCACATAACACAAGATTAACAATGTACATTGTGTCTGTCGTTTTCACCTTCTTCCATTTCCTACCATCCTCATTTCTCAGAGAGAAAAAAAAGAGGAAAATCTGTGTAATCATGAACCTTGTAAAGCAATTTTAATTGGCACTAACTGTATCTATTCCTCTACTATCCCTTTCTTGAAAGTGCCCATATGTTCTGCCTGCATTAAAACGCATTGTAACTGACAAATGCATGCAGCATGAGAGACACCTCAGATTCATGTAGAGACTCTTCACTCTGACAGGAAAACAGATGCTGGATGAAGAGTACAAGAGGAGTAGAGTGGCTGTACACTGCTTTGTGTATGACTGCTGTATGAAGCTGCCTGGTATCAGTATCAGCATCTGTCTGTCTGTTTTCGTTTTGGCCCTTCTCTACACTTTTAATCCCTCCGCCTCATCATTAATGCATGACTAAAATTTTGTGGTGTTATGGTATTTTAAGACTTCCAGCAGTGTGAAGCAGAGCATAATGACTCGGCTGGTGCATTAAATCATAATGAAATACCATGTTAATCCATCCTGATGTACCTGATCATGCCTGGAAAAGTCTTATATGTGGCTGCCTGTTAAAAGTCTTGACTGTGAGCTCTGACACAGTAAAGATTAATTGCCAGTCCACCTGAACGTGGTTTGTACATAAAAAGAAAAAAAAAAGGACAAGGGACAGAGGAGGTGGAATTCTTCATTTACACACATGGATCCAACGGGATCACAACAAACTTCAGTGTTAAGAGAACAAGCCGGCCAATTTAAAACATGCAGCAGGGGTTTGGTCATGACATTGTGCAGTCCTGAGATAATTTGGATGTTCAAACACCCTGCTGGACCCAACACTGTTTATTTAGCCTTGTCACATAATTTAGCTTGCTGATGTGATGGGATTATTGGATACAGGCACGCGCGCACGCGCACACACACACACACACACACACACACACACACACACACACACACACACACACACACCAGTAACCACAGGAGGGGAAGACACTCATGAAAGCAAAGAGCCACACTCACCGTTGAAGCCAGCAGGAGCAGTGACTTTCAAATTGCATAATTATACCAATGTGAATGTATGTTCACACACACACACACACACACACACACCAGCGCACGCATGCACACTCCTGAACACACACAGAGGCATTAGTGAAGGCATTCATATACACACGTCCTCTTGCATACCAATTCATAAATGTGTGAACCCACCTGTGCGTGTACTTGTGTATACGTGTGTATGTGTGAGCCCCTCCTTCTTAGTGAGTCCTTCAAATTAAATTAGTAACAGATTTTGATGTAAGATTTCGATTTAAGACCTTAAGAGGTCATTTTTTGTTCTATTTTTGTTGTTTTGAAAAAAAGATCAGAAACAAAGATTGAATCTTTGTAACTTAGCTGTGCCATTATTCATTATATTATAAATACAATATTAAATGTTATTAATACATTTATGTCTGTAAAATTTTATAATCTGTTAAGTAAAACATTTCTTTAAACAGCATACAAATATCCATAGGCATTTCTAGCCCATTTTTGGTGGTACTGAACACCCCTAAATTAAATTATTTATGTATTTGTGTTATATAATACAGAAGAAAAGGCAGAGACAAACATTAACAGCCAATTTCTGTTGATGTGTCATATGTTGTTCATTGCATTAAGAAAAAGTCCACAAAATAAGTCTGAGGCATATTTTTGGTATTTTTGGTGCTCACTTTTGGGGGATGGTTTAGTCCAGAAACATACATACTGTTTAAGTGTATGTTGAGGTTATGAGTATGTTGTATGTCAGCTTTGGTGCTTTAGTTACAGACTTTCCCAAGAAGTGTTCTGCTTTTCTTTCACAAATGTGGGAATGAAATTGTGTTAAAATATACAAAATAATGACATTTTCTTGCCTGGTTGTGCAGCGCTCTGGGCCCTCAGCACCCCGAAACCTCTGATCCTAAAATCATCCCTGCAAATCCCTGATCTGTTTGTTTTTCTTATATTTCACTGATGTGTCCAACTTAAGAAGGTTGGTAGAAGAACAACTTCTCGCTATTAGTGAGATAAAAATCAATGATTTCCTTTTGTACAGAAGTGAAACAACTTGACTCATCTGGAGTCCCAAAAATAGCTTTAAGTAGGCATGGAAAGCCAGGGTTATGAGAGCCAGCATAAAAAGGTCCGGAACAGACGCTGGAATTGATACTGGTGTTGGTTTATTTATCCTCTCTTTATTCTTCTAATACTTCGCCCAAAATTATTTTCCATGTGTCCTCGTTGCAGGTATGCATCAGCTGTCCTCAATGGGACCAAAAACCCTCTGACCACATGATCTTACTAGGGCTGTAACATACGATTATTTTGATAATCGACTAGTCACCGATTATTTTATGCGATTAGTCGACTATTCAGATCATACATAAATTGCAGCTTATTGCAGCAGCATACAGCTAACATCATTAGCTTCCAGCTTCAAGTGTTTAAGGTATGTACTAACTAAAAATGAAGACAGTTAATATCATAGTTCATTCAGCTTTTAATGAACTTTGCAGCTTGTAGCAGCATTTCTGACATTTTTTTTAATGTACCAATTTTCTATTCAAACATGACATCGCTATTAAGTAGGTAGCTCCCTGTTGACGTTAATGTTAGCAGCCAACTAGCCAATTAGCTAACTAAGATTGTCATTCTTCGTCAGAAAATAAATCAGCCACGGCGTGCTGTCTTTTCAGATGCTCGTGCATCACCGTCGTTCTGTCATGGAAGGACATTTCTGCTTTGCAGATTTTGCATTGCACACTTTTCTCCTTTATTTTGGAAAAATGCTCACAAACTTTCCAGCTCTGTTGCCGGCTAGCCATGATACTGTTGGGCATAAATTTTCCGGTGACATCACGGGTTACCCTGGTTACCACTTCTGCGCGTATGCGTCAAGGACAGAACGGCAGACGAGACAGGTGAAAGTACAGCGGCAGTTTTGAGGGAAAAATAAAGTTTAAAAAAAATTTTAAAACGACAACGTCGGTTATTAAATAAGTCGCCGATGAATTTGATCGTCAACGTCATCGTGACGAGTCGACTAATCTGTGTCTGTGTAAACTAATATGTGTGATGAACATTCTGCGTGTAAGCTAATTGTTTTGTCTCTAAGGAGTCTGATTGTTGATTGAACGCCTTGTTTCTCTGTGTGTGATCATCATTGAGTTGTTCTTCGGGATAGTTGCTGTTGATATGAGGCTTGTCTGGGAGAGCTCTCTGCCTCCCTCCCTTGCCTCCATCCTTTGCCTATATTAGCTCCATAAATCCTGTTCTCTGCGCATTGTTATGGTCATTGTGTATGCTGTGAGCGATGGTTATTATCTGCCTGCTCCGCTCAAACTGCTTTATTCGCCTCGTCTGCTCTCTCCTTCCCGTCCCTCTTCCTCTCTCTCTTGTCCACTCTGTTTCTCGCTCACTCTTACTGCCTTTTCCCATTGCTGTGCTATTCTGCATCAGCGTCCTCTCTCTATCTCACTCACTTTCACTTATTACTCCACTGTACTTCTTTTCCCCTGCTCTCATCTCTCCTTTCGCTTAGTTCACCTTCTCTCTTCAGCTTCCTTTTATCGCTCAAGCCTTCACTGATATTCTGATGCAAGCACAACAGTTGAATCCATAAAGCTGCTGAGAAACCACCACTTAGAAAGTTAGTGATGTAGAAATATATCCATCACTCACTCTTTATAACAAACAGGCAACAGCAGATCTATTGTCAAGTCAATGTGAACCACAATTTTGTCCTTCATGCTCATGATGTCAAGTGTTGTAATTGTATATCCTGCTATATAAACTTCTGAAACTTGAGAATGAAACTGTCAGTTGAATGAGTGAGAGGGGAATTTGGCCAGAATGAGCCAAATGTTCAGAGTACCAGAGGTAAGTGTGGCTACTTACCAGTGTAGGGTTTATGTCTGCGAAGCCTCAGGACAAAAATCAGAGGTAATACTGAGAGCCGTCATGACTCTTGCTGCAAACTACAAAACTATCAAATGAAAACCTTCAGTTCCATTCTTCTTTTTTTTATATAAGTGCTTGAACTGCAAGCAGGCAAAGTCAGAAATAACTCATTATATTTCATTTCTACAATGAAAATGGAACACAAAATGTTAGTAAAGTTCAGTACTGAAAATCAGTTATATCATCAGTGAAATATAGATACATAAAATGTTTTCAAAAAGCCTCCTCTCTTCGTTTTCTTTTCTTTAGGGTCCAGAACATTGTGTGAAATGCCTACATTTCAAAGATGGTCCCAACTGTGTGGAGAAGTGTCCCGATGGCCTACAAGGTGCCAACAGCTTCATCTTTAAGTATGCAGAAGCCAACAATGAATGCCACCCCTGCCACGCCAACTGCACACAGGGGTAAGTACAGTCACAACAAGGGGGGTTACAACACGGCAAGAGACAACCTCCATGGTTCGAATTCTGACAAAACTGACATGATCTATTCAACTCGACCAGACATTGGATTGTAAGATCAAACTGCTTTAGCAGCATCCCCAGCATTTGATTTGGTTAATGTCTACATGCCTACTCAGTTACTTATATGCAGGTTTCACCAGACAGCCTACACACAACTTGATCTCCAGTTTCTGAATTGAAACGCTGACAAAATGGCATAAAAATTCACTTAACCAGCTGTCAATTCTGGTACCAACTCACATGTGTGTCAGTTTGTCAAAGCTTGCTAAACAAATGCATATATTCTGAGGCCTGTTCTGATTTTCCCTTTGGGGTCCTGGGGGTTTGAACCTTTCCCAGGTGTCACTGGGCACAAGGCGGGGTACGTCCTGGACAGGTTGCCAGCCAACCACAGGGCCATGTGTTAACAGACCTGTTGAGTATGTTTTTGGATTGTAGGAGGAAGCCAGAGTATCCGGACAGAACTTATGGACATACTGGGAGAACATGCAGGTTCCACATCTGCCCAGCCAATAAATCAAAGCGTTAACCACTGCACCACTGTACAGCCTCTTACATTGTTTTTAGTCTTACATATCCTTAACCCAGTAGCTTAATTGCCTAATTCATGCCCTATTGACCCAAATATAAGACAAGGTTTATTGTACTGAAATAAAGTGGAAAAAGTAGGCTCGTCTTATAACCGGGGTCTAACTGCAAGAGCAGAAGGCATCAGCTTTTTGTAAACCAAGTGACCTCACTGTGTCTGCGATGATCTGTCAATTTCAGCAGAGTGACAGAACATGGAAAATAGAGAGGCGCAGTTATTGTCCCGAGCGAAATGGACCAAAGTTGGTCCAAAGTCGATCATGGTCCTCAACACGGCTGTTTCCAAGAGACTGACAGGAGGGTGTGTGAGTTTGTTACTGAGAAACGTTATGAAAGGCATCAAAGGCACCAGAGCTCCCGTCAGTGTATCAATTGAAATACAGATCTGAGTGATTGTATTTATCCCAAGGAATGAAAGCAGTCTCCATTATTTCAATGATTTTCCAGAATTTCAATAAAAAAGAAAAAAAAAATTAAACAAAGTAAATTTTGGTTATCATTCTTTTCTGGAGATTGAAGATTGGAGATTTGAGGGGGGGGGGGGGGTCATCTTATCATATCAGCATTTTAGAAAAATAAAAAATAAAAAAGGAAAAAAAAACATTTTTATGTATCTTTATTATTTTTAATGCTATTTATAATATTATGTTTATACAGTATTATCTATATTAGAATTGTTAACGTATTCATTTTATTTAAATTTCTTTGACTTAGGTAATGATGCTTTTAGGCTGACTATATGTTAGAACAAATTCCCCTTCGCTGCTTTCTTGGGTGACTTTTCATGGAAGGTAAACTCTGATTAAATCTGCTCATCATGTCACTGTCATGTCCTTTTTTTGGCTATCATGAAGATCTATGCTGAAACCTGCACCTACAATAAATTTTCCCTCCAATTTTCAAGCTACACACAAAATACAACTTCAAATATTTTTTCACAGTAAATAGGAAAGCAAACAAAGAATGAGAGAGAAGAGAGAGAATGAAACACAGAGGAGACAGTAAAGTGCTGCTCCACTCTCCACTGCTCAATAGCCACTGATCGCTCAATGTAATATTCAACAAGGGTTGGTAAGACATCATTTTGTATTTAACTCCACAGGGAGCTTATGTCACTTGCTTGTGTGTTATTTCTCCTCTGTGGAGCGACAGCTTCCAGCTCGCCCAGGCATAGCAATGTAGTTGAAAATGGAAAACACCAGGCTGACACTTTGTCACAGGTATAGCTTCATAAGCAGCTCCGACTCTCAAAAACACAAGCCGTGGGAGAGTCAGATAAGGCAAATAGACAATGAGGGGGAAGACGGAGACGGGGGTGAAACCACCACGGCTTCTAAACACACAAAAGAGCAAACAAATCCTGAATCTAGTTTATGTGGGACAGATGGAGCATATGATGCCACTGGTGGACTGTGAAGGAGAAGGCTTTTTACGTTTACACGTGTACCGTGGAGAGATACTGTGATGCTTTTCATCAACTCCTTGGGACTGGATTGAATATACACACACACACAGAGGCTTATGTTAGCTCATATAGGGTCAGAGATATGAGCAGCACAAGTCAAACAGGTAAATCAATAAATTCCCTGATACAAAGTGAAACAGTTCCATTCAGGCAGAAAGTACCAAGGCGCACAGTTTCTCAAAGCGCTCGACAGTTAAAGAAATGCATGTGTTTTTTTGTTTTTTTCTCTACTGACTGGAAGTAACAGCACTGTCAGCTAAAGAGGCTTAAAGCAGAAAAATGTCCTGTCACCTCAAGACGAATCAAAGCACGGGCTGCTGAGAACTCCTGATAAATAAACGGAAACAGCAGCCCATACATAAAAACAGCTGTTAAAGTCAGTGCTATACTTAGCTTCTGGTTCCCTCGCTGAGAAGGGAGGAGCCAGGTCCTGTTTCAGGACTCCAGACCTTGACCTTCAAATTGTTATCCCACAGTGTCCATCAACTGTGACCCCTTAGAAAACCAAGAATTGGAAATTTTTGGATCATGGCTTGATCTGGTTTATGGTGGTTTTAAGGGGACCAAAAGTGCTCAAATATCCATTTATTTCTTTATTTATTTTTTTAAAAAAAAGAAAAAGAAAAAAAAAAGTTTTTCAAGTTTTAGGTGGATTTCAGGTGCCATTGAGGCTTACCTAAAACGACTGAACAAGTTGAACAAAAGGAGCAAAATATGGAGGATTAAGATTTGAATCATTGGCTTTGAATCAGGCAGCTTACTTCATCAGGTGTTTACCTGGTTTTTAAGTTTAAAGAGGGGGTATCACGCTTTCTCATTTTCAAACATGGGTCCAAAGTAGGAATGCTTAGCAAGTGCAATTTTCAAACCACTACATTTATGTTGTTGAATCCCTGAATCTGTCTTTAAATTGTTAAAAATGCTCCGTTCTAAAATAACATGAGAGTTTCCTGAGATTTTAACGAGACTTGCTGACGTCATCACATAAGGATGTCATAACTAGTTTATTGGCACGTTTAAGGAGTGGGCTTCCAATACCAAAGTCTTCCCATAGCCTTAAAGGGACTGGCCAATTAGATGGAGCGGGGAGCCTTAAAGAGACAGCAGCTCAAACAAAGTGCTTCAGACAGAGGCTGTAATCAGGGTTTAAAACACCTTTTTTTCTCACTGTTAATCATGTGAAGCTATACCATAGGGTCACCAGTGGGACCATAAAAGTCTAACAAAGACAAACCCCCTTCATTAATGTTTGTTCTTGTAGTAGTTTTCTCCAGGGACAATTCTGAGCATATAATACATTGAAGTAACTTTATAAAACATGTCTTCATAAACTGTTTCAGCCTGAAAGTTATAAAAAGATGTGCAGTGATACAGGAGATTTGTCATCTTGAGTAACCTTTGGAAGTCTTGCTCAAGTTTAGACTTCTCATAGCTTGGGTTGAATTATCAAACAAGAAAAAGTATAAAAAGGCTACTGGGAGCATTTATTTTGGAGATGTTATACTCTTCTGTGGGAGTCAGTTTTGTGTTCTCCTTCCTATATGAAAGAAAGATGTGTTGCCTATAGTACCAGTGTAGGTGTAGTGTGGAGAAGAATCACCCATTTATATAACACACTCCCACAAAGTCTTTACATACCCAAATCTTATGTAAAAGGCTTTTATGAAGCAGGTTTTTTTTTTTTTTGTTTAAGAAAGCCTGAAAAGAGTCGTTTCAGAGCTGGGACCAGTAATCAGGCTCTGTGCATCTTCTTTACACTTCTCATGTTGTTTTCTTGATCTGTTTGTCTCATAGATGCATCGGACCAAGGCTGCAAGACTGTGTTGGATGGATGGACAGGTATAGAATTATTATTATTATTTATCTATTCACTCTTTCTTTCTTTTTCTTGTGAATTACCTTTATTCTGTTATACAGAAACACACGCCATCCTCACACACACAGACACACACACACAGGCTCAAAAGAATCAAAGTCTCTGATTAATGGATCGCTCTAAGGGCTCAAGTCCCTGTGAGTGCCCCTAATGCCTCTCCATGCATGCTGTCTTGTTTGTGTGTGTATGTGCACAGGCAATTTGCCTGCTTCTTGATAAATTGGTAGCGCTTCAGCTTTTGTTCTGAGGCCTGCAGGAGGAGGAGGAGGAGGAGGAGGACGGGAGGGGGATAACGTGCTGCTAACAGTTTACGGCAAATGATTCAAGATTTTAGGACAGTTTCATAACAGAGGAGTTTGAAGTGAAGTGGTGCTGAGGATTGGTGAAGTGCTGTTCGGCGATGAAATGAAGAAAAAAAAAAAAAAAAAAGAGGAGCGACAGGGAGGAGAGTGTAATGGTGAAAGACAAGGTGTGACCTCAGATTTAGACCATCAGAGCGAAGTGATGGAAACACATCGATCAATCTGTCAGTGTGAAGCTGATAAAGTACCAGTTAAACATGTCCACAAACTGGCTGATAACCTTTTGGTGAGTTTTTACTGCTCAGTATTTAAAATCTGGTGTCTTTACTGAGGCTGTAAGAGATAATATCATAGAATAATTAAAGAACATAAATATTGGGATGCCACACGTAGGATAAGGAGGAACTCCTGCCAGTGGGTGACTTTATCTTTCAGCTGACCTGGTGATCAGATCCTCTCAGATATCTGTGCTCTGGATGCAACAGTAGACATTTTGCTAACCTCAGACTCAGCCTCCTGATCTACAGTCTTGTACACCTGTCACCTTCTGTATCCACCACAGAGAGTGGCTTATCAGAAACACATGATTACACTAAGCCCTTCAACCAGGCATTGTCATGTGCAAGGATTGTCTTCAGATCTGATTAAACTGGATTAATCACTTCCTTGTTCCCACTTTGTTTTTCTGAGGAATATTTCAGCTGATAAAGCTTCCCGGTTATACCTCATCAAACATGATCTCATTGGCAGTATATGAAATGTCTGACTCCAGACGTTCAGAGCTGCTTCTCGTCTTCCAGGTTGGCTCTTCCCTGCGAGTGTTTTCTGATGCTGAAGTAATGATGGAGGAAGATCGTGTTTAATGTGCTCACATGCATCAGCGGTCGTGTACAAAAGGTGCTTGCTGTGTGATCTTTCAAAGCTCAACGTCTGGAATTCATGCAGAGAATAGTCGGGTTCATGGGATCAGTCAGGAGGTCTGCTCAGAACAGATGGAAAGAGCTCATCCTAGAACATGCACACTGGATCTGTCATGTACAGAGATGTTTTATTATTATTATTTAAGTGTATTCTTTCCTGACATACCTGGGGGGGGGGGTTTCTCTCCTTTACAAGATAAACCTTTTTGTTTTCTAAGTTTCTGTATATTTTTTGGGCTTATTCACATTTATTTGGGGACATTTGACAGTAACTGATTCTTTCTGGGTTAAACTGATAACTGAATCAAAAAAACAAAAAAAAAAAAAAAAAACAAACAAACAAAAAAAAAAACGTTTTTCACTCTGACCTTATAAAACTGAGTAAACCAGAAAGTCATTCCAGTATGACTTTCCTTTAAAACGTTTCGGTTCACATGCAGCAGCAGGCTGCTCTCAGTGAAGCAGGTGAGAGTAACTTTAGGTCAACGGAAAGACATTTAAACCATGAGTGGAGGTGATGATAGCAGCATTGATAAAAATCATAACATTTACATTGTTTAGTTTTCAAGGAGCATCAGTGGGAGAGCTCAGAGGAGAAGGAGAGTTAATGAACACAGTTTATTGTTAACTTATCCACAACTGGCTGATAAGTATCTGTTGTCATGAGACGCAAACTTTGGTGGAATCACTCAAACTGTTTATTTATTTATTTATTTTTAAACCCCAGGAAATAAAATGTATAAATACATGATATAATTAACTGTAAAATACATTTTTGAATGAACCCAAGTGTCCTGCACATTGATCTGAATGCATATTGAAAGTAAAAATAATTTAAAAGATTCATTTAAAGTACCTTGAACACTGAAAAATAGCATTTGTTGCCTGTCCCAGCTTCCTAAAATTAGACTTTACCATCAATTATAATCTGTAAATCCTTCAGAAATGTTATATTTTTAGACGTATTTGTGTTCCTCCTTATCCCAACCATACTCAAAGTTTATGGGTCAAAAGTCAAAAGTTTATGACAACAAAAAAATTTAAAAAGAAACATGGCTGAGGAGAATGTATTGCTAATGTACCTCTTGCATAAAAGACAAAAATGGAGTAGCAAATTTCTCACCAACTTGCTAGATTTTTCTTTAAGAAGTTCTGCACTTTAGGGCTGCACGGTAATGTCTGGTTTGGGCACTGTGCCTTTCTGTGTGTAGTTAGCATGTTCTCTCCGTGCATGTGTGGGTTCTCTCCGGGTACTCCAGCTTCCTCCCACAGTCCAGAAACATGCTCATCAGGTTAACTGGTGATTCTAAATTGCCTGTAGGTGTGAGTGTGAGTGTGAAAGGTTGTCTGTCTCTGTGTGTCAGCCCTGTGATTGACTGGAGACCAGTCCAGGGTGTACCCTGCCTCTCACCCTAAGGCCCCGTTTATAAGACAGCAGTATCAGGGTGAAACGCAAAAGTTTTGTTGCGTTTTGGCCTCTCATTTATACGAAAACGCTGTTCCAGCCCACCTAAAACCCAACTTTTTTAAAACGCCCTCCAGAGTGGAATTTTTCTGAAATGCTGCAGCCTCCGTTGCCATATAAACAGCAAGCTGGTCACGCTCTGTTTTGCGCATGCGCATTCCACTTTCGTTGTGGGAACTTTTGCGAACTGGAAAACAACAACGGTTTAATGGCGGACTACCGAGTTGTGCTTGTGCTGCTGAATCTGCTGACTGCCTTTCAACAAAACGTTTATTTGTTGCACCAATTCTGCACTCAAATAAGACGTATTTAATATATCCACCAGATTCTCAGCCCACCTCTTCTTCGGCGGCAGACTATCAGAACACCCTACAGTTATATCTCCATCTACTGGCCGTATATGCATACTACAGCGTTTTCAGTCCTTCAGCGTTTCTGTATAAACGCAGATTTGTTTCTCTTTTTTTTTGTGTTTTGGGTGAAACGCTGTGAAGCGTTGTCATATAAACGGGGCCTAAGTCAGCTGGGAAAGGCTCTAGACACCCGCCACCCTGAACAGGATAAGAGGGGTAGAAAATGAATGAGTTCTGCACTTGTTATTTCTTCTTCGTGTTTCACTAGAGCTATGTATCAGGTGGTACCAGCAGCACTGCCCGTAAGCTCTGTAGAAACGTGTAGAAATACAGACGAAATGAACGCGGAGCACAGACAGAGGGCTCCATCAGTATCTGTGCTGCAGAAAAGCAGCAGGAAATAAGCTGACAGGCTTTGAAACATGCTTTTTAGACCTCACATGAGTTGACTGAGAAAAATGAAACCAACTTCACCTCAGGAACCTTTTTTAAAAAATGCATAATTATTTTTAGAGTATTGCACAAGGAACTGTCACAGATTTGGTGGAATGGCCCTTTAATACTTGTACGCTTGTGCTGTTGCTTGCTAACACGAGCTGTTAGCAAACCCACTTGTTAGCCACCTAATGCTAACTTGTAAAAGGTGAGGATTCATTATCAGAGTGTTGCAAGTTTAAGACACCAAGAAATGTCTTAAAAAAAGAGCAGCAAAACCTCATGATGCAGTGCTTTGTTCCTTGGTGTTGTTAACAAATCAGAGTCCTACGTGGCCTCCAGTTGTATTTTTTTTTTCCCCCGCAATATCAATTTGATGAAAAACAGGAGAATAAATGACTGGAGTTGATCTGCTGGTTACCAGTACGTTACGTAGTATGAATAATGTTTGAAGTCAGAAAGGATGGAACGAGCCAAACATTTAAACAGTCTGTTACAAACAGACACAGTAGGATCCACAGTTGATGTGTAAATCACCACAGATCACACACAGTCTATGCCCAGTTCCTCTCCCTCTGCTGGTGTGATTTATTCCTTCCAGGAATCATTATCACAGAGAGGAGGGGCCGCTGTATCTCAGCCAGCTGTGAAGTTCACAAAATGTGCTGAATTTCAAAAGCAGGAGGAAAACAAAGCAGGAAAAGGAAAACTTCAGGGGGGACCTTTAGTTTCTCTTGTTAGAGAGTGATCAGTGTTTTGATAATATATGCTGTGCTGACCTCTCATTTCAGAGATTTCAGATTAAATGTTCGGGTGACGTTGGACTTCACAAATGAATTAAATTTTTACCATCCAGTCAGAGCATACGAGTACAGTCGTATCCCGATATTGAAATTGGTAATCAATCAACCCATTGGCAGTCAACCCATCCAGATCAGACAATCTTTACACCACTGTTATAGATAAAAGAACTAGAAGTATCTACCACTATCTGTATGACCTCAATAAAGCTTTAGATATTTTGTTATTTGTGGTTTACGAGCAGAACTGACATATTTGCAGAAACCAAGTTATCCGTCAAGCAAATTGCAGAGTTAGGGATTAGGTTCTCCCCATCGCACATTATGAGTCCTCAAAATTGTGTTTTTGGAAGGAGACTATGTGTGCTCTGACCAAATTAAGGTCTTTCATCACAGCCGAAAGGCCGGGAGTGGGCTGACACACTCTGAAGCCAACTCTATTGGCTCATTTATGCAGCAGCTCAGTAGACAGTTTGGGGGGCATATCATGGAAATTATTGAGGGGCTTGATTTCCAATGACAGCAATGGTGTGTCTCTGAGAACTCGCTTTGATGGTTATTTCCATGTTTTTGATCTCAGCCTCAGTTTTAATGAGAGGGCACAGAGGGATATTTGTGAGCAGACGAAGCACACTGGAAAAACAGAGAATCTAAAGGTGAAACGGCTTTTTAAGGTTTCCTCACATAAGCCCATGCTTTGTGTCTGTTTTTTTTATCACTAGCTTGTTTTGTTTTGTTGCACATGAGCCTCCTCCTCCCTACTTTTCCATTCCTGTCCTTGTGCTGATAACGTGTCATGCTTTCTTATCTCCTGCAACCTCTTCTGTCTTCATCATCCACTCATTTCCCCCCTCTTTCTGCCGCTTCTTCCCTTTTCTCTCGTCAACAGAACCCCTCTGATCGCAGCGGGGGTGATCGGTGGCCTCTTCATGGTGGTGATCATGGTGCTGAGCGTAGCAGTGTCTGTGCGGCGGAAGAACATTAAGAAGAAGAGAGCCCTTCGCCGCTTCCTGGAGACAGAGGTAAGCGGGGCAGAGAACGAGAAAGAGAATTTGCCGCCTGAAGCACTGCAAGATAATGTCATAAGACCGGTCCAGACTGAGAATCATTGGTGACATTTTTTAAGTTGAACTTAGAAATACTGCTGCAGCCCACACGACACAAACCTTTTATAAAGGATCATATTGGCCACATTATTTAACCGTTGCCTTTGGACTGAAGTATTAGAAGCAGTGAGGATATATTAAGGTTAAACATTTTAAAGTAAGTCAGGGAAAAGAGCCTGGAATTTCACACAGTTTTGGAACAAACAATCAATAAAAGCTGAGAGAAAACGTGGTAACGTGACTGACAGGTGCCCTATAGCTTTCTAGAACTATGCCCACGTCATATCCAAGATGGCCATGTCCAAGGATTGGCTTCATTTGACTGTATCAGGAACAGAGTGGTGACATCAGGAAGACTACGTCCATATTTATCCATGGGAGCACCAGGTGTCTCTCATGGGCAAAGACAAACCACAAACTGAAAAAAAAAGAAGAAAGGAGAGGGGATGAGTGGAAAAGGGAGTGAGGCACCATCACTCAGCTGGTGCCTGTAGAGGGGAAAGTGACAGAAACTCAGGGGCTCAGGTGTTGACTTTGCCATACTGTACTGTCGATGACACTTCTGCTTGGATGATGTAAGGGACCATTAGGAGAAGAGAGCACTCTTCCTTCGTTTTTAAACAGAAAGAGTACATCAGTCTAATGCACTCCTGTGTGTTTTGTGAGAAGGATGCCTTGTTTCACTGCTTTCTCTCTTTTCAGAGTGCATAAGAACCAATGTAGTGCCTGAGCTAATAGCTTTTACGACATAATGACAAAATAGCACCGACACAATATGAACTCTTATGTACTTCTAATTATTCAGATCGTATGCATATCTGGAACCAGCTTTAAGTTAAACAATACAACAACCAAATATATATTTTCGGGGGCATCTATGCCTTTATTTAGAGGACAGGACAGTGGATAGAGGAGGAAACAGGGTGGGAGTGGGGAGTGACATGCAGGAAAGTAGCCACAGGTCGGACTTGAACCAGGGCCGCCTGTGTATATGGAGCGTGACCTTAACCACTCGGCCATCTGCGCTCCAGAACTTTTTGATGTTTGAATACATGTTATTAATAAGTTTAGAAAGTAGATAAAGCAAAACCTTTATAATGTTATCAAATTAAGTAATAATCTAATAATTACTGAATTTTCTGGGCCTTTTAGCTTAGTGTCAGCTTTAAAGTTAACTCTGTAAATCTGAATATAACCTTGTCATAACCAGGAGCTTTAATTAGAAAGTCAGCATGATGATCTCTGAAATGACAGCCAGCGCTGTAACACGAAAAACTCGCACTTCAGAATCAACTCACCCATTTTTTTTTCATGTTATTTTATTTCTAATTTCAAAGTTTAGCTCTTGGAATATGATTTTTTTTTTTTCCTTCTTTCTGTTCTCTCAGAATTCAGGATGAGCTCTGGTCTGGTTCCCCAACTCATATGCTCTCACCGACGTGATTGCATTGACTAATCCAAAGGGAACTACTTCTTTTTCAGAGAAGGATCAGAAAAGGCTTTTACACAGAACAAGTCCCTATCATTGGCTTTTTTTTTTTTTTTTTTTTTTTTTGAACTACTAAAAACTAAAGTCACAAAAAAACTTTGCAAAACTACTTATTTTCTGATTTGGTTTCAGCACCATCTTTTCACACTGAGAAGGTGGACAGCTCAAATGTTGTATACTCTGCTGCTCCTCAGCCTCAGAATTTCAGCACCACCTATACTGGACAGCTCCCTGCAGAGTGCAGTAGCCTTCAGAATGTGCCCGGTGTTTGTGAGTGTATGTATGTGTGTGTCTGGATCTTTTTAAGACATCTGTACTCTGTGTGTGTGTGTGTGTGTGTGTGTGTGTGTGTGTGTGTGTGTGTGTGTGTGTGTCAGTTAAAGTGTTTATGTGTTTGTCTCCCGTTTCACACCCCACAGAAGCTGATTTGTTCTTCTATTTAAATGAAGAATGGCTACTTTATTTTTAATCAAACGGAAACCATGACCCGGAGGGACAGAAGCTGCCGACCACAGCCAGGCTGATTTACACTCCCCCTCTGTTTTCTCCTCCCTCTGCCCTCCCTCTCTAATCGACCACTCTTTTCTTAATCCTCACAATATTGCTCCCTCTCTCGTGCCTCTTGCTTCCACTGACTAATTCAGCCTCTCACTTCCTCAAACCGCCTTCTTCATGTTGTTGTTTCTGCAACAGTTCCTCTCCCCCTCCTCATATTTCCCTGTTCATCCTCATAGGAGACTTTCTCCTCTCATGCTATTAAATCTGTTCGTTCCTCCACTTGAGCGGTAATGAGACAACAAAAGTGTCAACTCCTCTTCAGGCTCCACAATTATCCCCCACCCTCACCTCTTTTCGTTCACCATTCAACCAACCCATTTCCATGCCTCCTTTCTGCTCACATTTAATCTTTCATGGAATGGAAATGACTCTGCAGGGCTCAGATTTGTTTCTCACCAAAATAGTCTTTTAACCCTTGTTTCATTTAAAGTATTGGACAGAATCTTGGTAGGCCCAAAGCAGAAGCAGTTATTGTCATTGCAACTTTAATTAGAACAATAATAATAAAAAAAAATAGTTAGAAATTCCACCTTTATTGTGTTTTTTAGATATTTTTAATTATGTTACTGGATTGATTCTCTTGATTGTGACTCAGCCTATCACCCCCACAGGCATCTCAGGTACTTCAGCAAAATCATCTCTTTTATATTCAAAATTTTAATCCTCTCAGGTCTACAGTTTAGTAAGAAACATCAGTGGGTAGTTTAAAGTGGCTACATTCACACTTATACTGATATTTCCACAGACTCAAAAAATAAACCCGTCCTCAGGAGAGGCGTTTTTGATAGATTTATTTGCCCTTGTGCTGCTCTATCATGATGAAGCACAGTGGATCAGTGAGGTTTCTCTCTAAACATGCAGTCAAAGCAGATGTAAACAAACCGATCATCAAAACTAATCCAAAAGAGTATTTCTATCGTTAAGTCAGTGCTGCTTACAGGTGTTTCTTTTAACGCTTTAACTCAAGCTTAGCACCCCAAGTTACAGGTACAGCAGCCTAAATAAAACAACCAATGAAGTGATTTCTCTTTGTATGAATTAATTTGCGTTGACCTGAGCAGGGAAGTATTTAAAGGGAATTTCTTCACTTTCCTTAAATTATTTACATTTTATTCTGCGTTTATTTTGACTCTTAACAGTCAATTGTTGAAAACTAAGGGCAGGTAAATTTAAACTTAAATAAAACAGAAAATCTAATCAAAATGCAACTTTTCGCAACAAATTAAGTTTCTGTCTGGGGACACCATTTCATATTTTATTTAAAGAGTGGGTATTATGCTTTCCTATATCATGGATAGCATGGATATGAAGTAACAGTGTTGGATGCCCACATTATGTGTGTGAAAGTTTTCATACTACATCCTACATGCACAAATTTTGTAAAAATTCCCCAAATCTGTCTATAAACTGCTCAGAATGGTCCGTTCCAAAAAGAGCACACGATCTTTCCGAGATGCCTCACATAACGAGGATCATCAGATAAATATCTCCAAAATATTGCGTGACAAGATGCAGGGGTGAGGCTCAAGTACCTGCTCATAGCTCTGCCCCCAACAGGCCTTCAGAGGGCTGGCCAATCAAAGAGAAGGGGGTCAGTGGAGCGGGGAGCCTTAAAGAGACAGCAGCTAAGATAAAGCATTTCAGACACAGGCTGAAATCAGTTTTTAAAAAAAAAAAAAAAAAAAAAAAAAAACAAAGTGTAAAAAAATGTGTGTTTTAAAAAAAAATAATAATTTCATCATGTAGAGCTACTAGGGGGTACCAGCGAGGCAGTAAGAACCCTGTTAAAAAGCACAATACACTTCTTTAAAGTAATTAATTTCCAAACTTAAACTTAAATGACTGTTTTGTTTGACACTGATTATGTTGTGTATTTCAGTGATTTTTTTCTATTAGTTGATGATTTGTTCTGGCTGATTGGTAAAAGTGATAACGCTTACTGTTTTTGTGAGAAGGGTTGTGGGAATGAAAGAAAAAGTCTCATCCTGGGAGCTTGTATTCCAGGATTTGGGTCACAGTGACTTTTTGAACAGCTTTTTATTTGATTTGTTTTCAGCTGGTGGAGCCTTTAACACCCAGTGGAACAGCACCCAACCAAGCCCAGCTTCGCATCCTGAAAGAGACAGAGCTGAAAAGAGTCAAGATTCTTGGTTCCGGGGCCTTCGGGACTGTTTACAAGGTAAAAGGAAACCAGAAAATAAGTAACCATGAATAAATGTGAGAGTCCAGTAGGTCTAACTGCTCCCAGATTTCAGATTCTAATGTAAGTGCTTGAAAAGAGGAAAGATGGATCGGAGGATAATTAGTGACAGGAAATGAAATGGAAAGCTAAAGACAGAGAATGAAGAGAATAAGGAAAAGCAGACACGACACCCCTGAGGTTACAGTGAAATAAGAGCACGCTGAGGTCACTTCCAGTGTGATGATTGGTTGGGGTGAAGCTTGAATTAGCAGGAGCAAACCGTGTCTCTGAAATCATCATTTCCTCATTTTGTAAAATCCATCTGCTAACACTGAAGCATATTTCTGGGTCAGGGGTATATGAGTAGGAGTACAGGTGTCCTTTTCAAAACCACTTCTAGCAGGTTTCCCTGGGGAGTCCCCCTCCATATTGTCCTTATATCTGTCGTTCAGAGTCCCATGGGTGAGCCCGAGGACTCATGACATTTTCTTTGCTCATCATCAGCATCTGAGAGGTTCAGTTATACCCTGAAGTAGATTCTCTCAAGGCTGAGAAACAGCAAGATAAGGCCTTCAGAAGAATCTGAAGCAGCTTGATTATATAACTGTATTTCAGGCGCAGTCCAGAGAAGTTGACAGGGCAACCAAAATTTAATGCTTTGCTTTGGAGCTCCTGTTTTTCTTGAGTATATTTTGTCACTGTAAGAGCTTAAAACTTTAAAGGTGCGTGGTGGACCACAGGTAGAGCCATAAATACAGTGTTACCCTGTTGTTTCTATGCTGGCTCTCTAAACAAGCTGTAAAGCCTGATTTGTGCTTGACGCATCCGCAAGGACTGTGCGGCTTCAAGCAGGAGAATGACGCCTTTTTAACAGCCTTGCCCTCTCGTGCAGAGATTTTCACACAGAAAATGTCCCCGTCGAGCACCTCCAAAAATTTCTTTAGTAGATGTGTCTTTGCGACACACGGCCCCCTGCAGTTTAGGAATGGATGCTGCACGACCTGTGTGAAGCTGGCCCCCCACCCCATGCAAAACTTGGTAAAAATAGTCTCAAACATTTTTGCTACGTTAGTGCTGGTTCGTGCCCAAAAAAAAAACGTTTGTGCTGCTTTGGTTTTTGAGATATTAAATTATATTTCAAAGGTCAACAGAAGTTTACGCAGCCCCCCATAAAGACCAAATTCAGTAAAAATGGTCTCAATGGTTTGTGTTGCTTTGATTTTTGAGATATAATAAGTTTTGATGGAATACATGGGGGGGGTTATGTGACGTCATTGTCCATAATAAACTTGTTATATCTCAAAAACCGAAGCAGCACAAATTATTTTTTTCCAGCACAAAGCAGCAGTAACGCAGCACAAACAAATGAGACCATGTTAACTGAATTTGGATTACATGGAGGGGCTGTGTGAACTTTGAGTGATCTTTGAAGTATAATTTAATACCTCAAAAACCAAAGCAGCACAAACATTTTTTTTTTTTTCAGCACAAACCAGCACTAACGTAGCACAAATGTTGGAGACTATTTTCACCAAGTTTTGCGTGGGGTGGGGGTCTCTTATGCTGAGTGCGTGCTTCTCATTTATGCATTGTGTTTGTGCAGAGAGCATAATCAGCCCTTCAGACAGCTGCAGGTCATTCAGAATGCTGCTGCTCAAGTCCTGACCAGAACCAGGAAGTACGACCTTATTAGTCCAGTGCTCAGGTCTCTGCACTGGCTTCCTGTGGCTCAGAGACTTTAAAGCTTCTGCTTGTGTCTTTTCATGGTTTAGCACCAAAGTCCATCTCTGACATGTTAGAGCCATATGAACCTCAGGGAGGGGTCTCCTTCTGGTGCCCTGAGTCAGGACTAAACACGGTGAAGCTGCGTTTCAGTTTTATGCTCCTAAAATCTGGAACAGTCTTCCAGTAGATGTGAGACAGGCCTCAACTCTGACGATGTTCAAATCCAGGCAGAAAACAGTTCTGTTTAGCTTTGCACATCATAACTCAGAGTATTTTATCTGCACTCCTCATTTTTAATTTAATTAATTGTTAATTTTAATGTTTTAGGGAATGATTTTATTTTTATTTTGCCTTCTTGTTATTTTATGTTGCTGTAAAGCACGTTGAATTGCCTTGTGTATGAATTGTGCTCTACAAATAAACCTGCCTTGCCTTGTGTAGGAGTATTGGCATTAAAAGATGAAAATAATAAACATTCAATGAAATTTAATCCAAAATATCCAGATGAGTTTTTTCAACCAAGCCTTAGTTTAGAGATCTACCAGGTGTGTCAAATAGAATCGAGTACTGTGATGGACCTTCGTTTCAAGCTCAAACCCATTTAGCCTCAGCAGCATTAGCTAACTCCTCACATAGCCGGGTCGAACACTTGACCTTGACCTGAAAGAAATGTGCCTGGACTGAGAAGTGTTGACATGTTGGGCCCCTAGCACGGCCTCTATTTTAAAGCCCTCTAAACCTCAAAGCTGAGCCAAGAAAAGAGAGCCTGGTGTCTGTTAGCACCGAGGCTAACTGTCCCTTCTCAGACAAACTCTGACTAGCGGAGTGTGCACGGGCCTGTGCACACTTCAGATGAGATTGAAAGTTCCTTATGACCTCTCCAAGTTCAAATACTTCTGAGAGATTGACAGATTATCCTGTCCAATGCATGTCAGCGTGCCATAAGATGAAGGAACAGTGAGTGACTAAGACCAGACACACAAAAGCATCCTAATGTCCTTGTGTTCCATTTTATTACGCTCCCTCTCTCAGACTTTCATGTCAATAATGAAGTTTTAAAAACAAACAAAAAAAAGAAGAAAAAGAAAAGGCAAATGAACTCCGACAACTAACTTTAGCTAACATTTGAGAAAAGAAATTGTAAAGAAGAAAAATCAAAGCTATTCATGAACATACTTGAATTTGGTTATTTAGAAACACACACTGATCACCTGTAACACTACATCCCATAAATCTGTCAGTTTACCCATGGGGCACCCGTTTTAGGGCCAATCATGGTGATTCAGGGAAACTAAAGCACATTTTTCCAAAGTGCACTAATAACTGCAGCCATAAACTGTAGAAAAACTGCTTATACAACCAAGAAATTCATGAGAACGCCGTCAGACAGGAAATTTAAGAAAAAGACAATCTTTATTTCTGCACTTTATAATCTATTCAAGAAGAAGAAGGCAGTGCTTCAAGAGGAGGGATCTTGCTAAAATTACAGCTTTGAGAGGAGAGATGTTACAGTTCGATGTTAACGTATGTGTTCACATGAGGCCTGGAAGGAGGGACATGTTTAAAACAACTGGGAAAGGTTGAGAGACACTTGATCCCTCTCCTCTTCAGCAGCAGATCAGCCAGATACATCCTCCTGGAATGAGACATTTCAGAATGATTAGTTACTGAGAGTTCTTCAGAGGACAGAGTGCTCAGTATCAGTGAGTATATGGACGAGGTTAAAGTCAGTAAAGATCTTCAGTTGTAGCTGCACTTGTTTTACTGTTAAAAATCTTCCTCTAAATATGTTGGTAACTGTTTTTTGTTGTTTGTTTGTTTGTTTGTTGTTTTTTTTTAGGGTATTTGGATCCCAGAGGGTGAAACAGTGAAGATTCCCGTCGCCATAAAAATCCTCAATGAGGCCACAGGACCTAAGGCCAACGTGGAATTCATGGATGTGAGTGTTGTGCAGCTTCAGATTTGTACATTTTTACTTTGCTGTCCAGCTGAAACTTTATGAAGGTTTTCAGAGCCTTTCATATGTTCTTTTTTCATTTTTCCTTTTTTGGGGTCTTATCGGTCATCTTCCCTCAGGTGAATCCAGAGAGTCTGTCAGAAAGAGCTCAGATATACTTTGGCACAAATTCAGGTTAAGATGAGAGCATTTTAAAGCACTGTTCAGAGCACTGAAAACAATTATCCATACTTTTAAAAGAGTTGAAGCCATTGAAGACTGAGCTGAGGCCCCATGGACACTAGAACTTAAACCATCAGGGGCCCCAAAGACCCCTGCACATGCTCACATTCACTATGCCCCAGGCTCCCAGAAGAGTGTACAAGGCCCCATTTATAAAACATTCACAGTGCGGCTTATTTCAAAAGGGAAAGTGGGAGAAAAAAAAAATTCAAAATTATTACCCTGTGATGATGCAATGCAGATGAAATAACCCCCATCAATACACACACACACGCAGACACACACACACACACACACACAAACACACTGAAAGTGACCCAATTGCACTCATGTTCTGCACTTAGTTTGACAGTCTAACAGGGAGATTTTTGGAGTGTTAGCATTTCTATTTTTATCAGGACATCTTTGATGAACATCCTACGTGTGTTTAATTTAATGCTGTGAGAGCTTGTCTGACAATCAGAGAACCAGAGATGTGCAATGAAACGCCATCATGACAGCAGAATACAGAGTGTGATACCGGGCTATCTCTCATGTAGAGGGATAGAGATTTGTATCAAAAGTGCACATCAGTGGTGCATATGAATGTCAAATGAAGCACAGTTACTCAAGGGTTAATGTGTAATGAGCAGGTGGTTATGTCAAATGGAATCTCCAGCAGCAGGATTTTGTGTCAAACTCAAAGGTTTCCAAAGGATCAAAATCAAAGGATCCCAATTGGTTTCAAAGGGATTTTCATTTTAAATGAACACTGTACGCACACTGTCATGATGTCATGACTCTCAACAAGGCGTGTTTGTTTTGGAAATGAATGGAGATCAGATCTTCTTTTTAACACTACTTTTCTTTGTTCAAGACAACTTTTTAACAGATACAACGTGATGAGGTAAGGTATTTATCAACATGCAGAGCTATTCTTATTGAAACATTACAATAAGTTAACTTTGTCAGTTTGTACTGCAGTTTAGTGGCCAGCTATATTTAGCGCCACTCCCAGGCCAGTGCTCCGTAGGCTAACATGTAACATTAGCAAAGTGCTCAACTACCAATCAGAGCTTCATTTTATTGACAGACTCTCAAGTTTGATCAGATCACTGCAGAATAACTGCTGCATGTGGGTTGGAATGAACATTATCACGAACAGATTAGCCTGTGGTTTAGCCTTTTGCCTGTGCTCTATCACTCTCCCGTTTATCTTTCTTCTTCTTTTCTGTCCTTTTTCTGTACTGGACTGGACTTTAAATTGTATCTCAATTTTCTGAGCAGTTCAGTAAATATTAGATTATAAAAAAATGATATAACGTGATCAGGTTGTCCCCGGTGTTTCTTTTCGCTGTTTCTTGTTTCTTTTCACTAACAGGCTTCAAAAATCTGTATCAGACCAAACCATTAGCTCAAAGAAACTATGTCCATTTTTGACCAATCAGAATAAACTATTCAACATAGCAGAGTAATAAATAAAGAGAAAAAAATCTCTGCTTTAACAACATACTCACATGACGGTGTTTAAGGGAGAAAATAACAAGGTTCAGTTAAAGACAAAGGCATTTACTGGTGGAAGCAGTTGTAACAGCAGAACTCAGAGATCACTTTTCATTTCTCAGATTTAACAGAACATCTCCACTGATGCTGAAGTCAGACAGGTGAATGGGATCGCATGAAACACTGCAGTGCCCGTTTGAAGTTTTCTGCTTCATCACTGTCAGCGTCAGTTGGCATTTACTTTCCCATTCAGCCCTCTTCAAACTCTCGTTTTATCCTATAACATATTTGTTTAGGCCGTTTGGCTCCTGAGGCCTGTACTACGAAGCTCGATTAACTCATCCGGGATCTCTCTCCGTTTTCTGGGTTGACTTAACGAGACATCCGCAGTCCTGATAAGCGGTACTACGAAGCTGGATATCAACTCGCTGTGTCAATCCAGAGTCTTCCAGCCTTGATCAGAGCGCGCTCACATTAAAGGGGTGGAGTTTGCAGCGTCTGACCAATCACAGACATGAAGAGACAGGAGAAACTCTGCAGAGCAGCCTACTTTACCGTGGAGGAGCAGACAGTTATTCTTTAGAAATACAAAGAATTTAAACACTTCATCAAGGCTCCAAAAGCGACACTGTTACTGCAGCAGAATCCAGGAAGGAATGCGGGCAGAAAACTGCCGACTCTGTTAATGAGTAATTCATGAGATTATCCAAAATTAATTCATAGGACAATATAAACGGACAGCACTCTGATCACTTACTTTGACTTTATTACAGCACAGACGTTTGGAGCAGAGCTCTTCCTCAGTGTCCAAACTTTGGTTTATATTTTCCATTGAGTTTTGAGGCTCCGCACCCGTCTGATCGTGTTTTGTGTTGGAATATTAATAAATAATATTAATATTAATTCCTCAACTCCCACGTAGTTGCGCGTTCGATAAATTCCTGTTTCTACAGTTCTGCCATGTGTGACCATTTTTATTAACATCATTATTTAAGATGCAAACAGTGGAGCTAAACAGACTTGGGGAACAAGTACAAAAACCTCCTTCAAAGCGGTCAGTGACAAGGCTTTATTTCTTCACTCTGTCTCTGATGTTTGGATGAAATCAACTGAATTTATTCATTTATGGATCCATCAGCTGACAAATGAAGTTCAGTCCATTTGATGAAAACCTGAATCTCTTGTACAGAATGACCACGTGAACATTAAAAGGATCGCATCTCTCCCTAAAAACTCTCTCTCTCTCTCTCCTGAGCGCTCTGCGCACCTACATCGACATGATCTTCTAAAAATGGTCAGGGTCTTCTACAAGAAAGCTGATTGGTCAGGAGGTGTCGTTCTTCTACCCGTTGATCTCTTATCAAGATCTTAACCTGCTCCGGAGCAGGTTAGACTTTCAGCATAAGTTGCCACGGCGATTCATCTCGGTAAGAAGTGAACCAGCTTCGTAGTACAGAAAATCCAGGGTTAACCCAGAAGTTATCTCGCTAAGAGAAAATCCAGCTTTGTAGTACAGGCCTCTGCAGTTTCCTCCTTCTCTATGTCGTAGGATAGCCTGTGAAGCCTGGTTCAAACAGCAGTCTGTGTACCAGCTTTCTGTTCTGGAGAAGAAGTCAACCTCTCAACCAACCAGGATCATGTGTTCTATGAAGCATAGTTCTTATATGTGCATCGTAATTTACTTTTTTGTTTGTTTGTATTTAAAGTTTATGTAACCAGTAAAGCCTCGTCAACATTATATTTAAGGCAACATGATGTCACTTTGCTGTAAAGACATATAAAGTTTTCTTCAACACTAGAACCACCACAGCAGTCTGACAGACAGTTTGGGATTTTCTCTAACGTTAGCTAAAGTGAGCCTAGCATTAGCTCCTAGCTGTGTTGTTCATCATGTCTCTTTGTTTGTTGGAGTTCATTGGTCTGTTTTGTTCTAGTTTTTGTTCTTTGGTGATCGTCCATCATTGTTAGCTGTTGTTCAAAAGGCTCTAGTTAAACTAACGTTAGCTTCTAGAGCTTAGCTTCATTGGCTTTTCTGTAATAGCCCAGATAACAAAGGTTGACAAACGTTCTGCTGAATGATTCAATGTCACTGAATGTTCACTGTTTGTCTGAGTGGGCGGAGGGGCCGGGGCTTAGCCATAGAACACAAAACAATGACAAAAGCAGATCACCATATAGCATCAGAAAAATAGCAACATCCACCAGCACCTTTAGTCGACTTTAAAAAAAAATCAAAGAGACCTGCTCCCTCAGGTTTCACGCTGCAGGAACCGCATATCTAAAACTTCTTTTTCCCATTTCAAGACATGAGAGACGCAGCGACGACTGTAAGTTCAATTTCCCACATTTCTTAACTTGATATGATCACAAAAGGGGGGAGCATATTAAAATTAAATTAAAAAATTGCTTTATAAATAAAGACGTGCTAATGATTTTGTCTTTGAACAGACAGCACAGGCCAACCAACTCGAGAATACAAGTCACAGTGATGATTAGAGCCTTATCCCTGTGGTAACTTTTCTGACTCCTGCTTAAGACCCAAAAAGTCAGGAGGATTGTGAGACCCCGCTTTCACTGTCTGTTTTCATACTTTTTGGTGTGCAACATGACACAAGCCAGACTCTCATCCCAGTGTGACAGAAGCTGCTGGGTGTCCTTGCACTTATCAGCCTTATGTTCACATATCAAAATGTATTACTGGTGATTGACTCCTCAGCAATCCTTAAATCACAGCAGGAGATAAACTGCAGTTTTTTCCTTGACAACAGTGAGGTTCTGTTCATTTTCAGTGAAATTATTTTTTCAGTAAAATCATTTTTCAGTTTATTTCCCAGGGCTACCTTAGTTCACATTCATCCAGTTCCACAGTCTTCTCCTATTGACTGCTGAGCAGCTGGGGGCCCAGCCTCTGCTCCAAAGAGCATCAGCAGTAGTTAGAGGGGTTAGCAGAGTGCCATTCATTTACTCTAACCATCCATATTTTCCCAGCTGGACTGGGAATTCTGACTGGTGACCTTCTAGCCGTAGGCCACTCTCACTTGCCACTGACTGTTTGAAGAATGTCACCAAGGATTGATTGTCCTTTACTTCGTGGGTGTGTGTGTGCATTGCCTTTATGAAGGGCTTTCCTTCTCTGTCCTTTAAGGGACTGATTGGAGGCAAGGTTTCTCTTTTTAAGACTGAGAAAATGTTGCACCCAGCGACCAGAGTGAAATGCCCCCAATGCCTGATGATAAGAAAGGGTGCTAATGTGCAAAAACTGAACATGCCTGTGTGTCAGTATGTACATGTTTGTGAGAGCGTGTAGCTAAAATAGTGGCTACACAGAGTCCTTTTTAAACCCAAACATGTCCCCAAGGCTTGTTTTCACAGAGGGAGGATAAACTCCAGTGGTCTGTCCTTGGAAATCCCATTCTGGATCACATACTACAAATGAGTGGGGCGACTGTGGCTCAGTGGTAGAGTTGTCGCCTCTCAATCGGAAGGTAGAGGGTTCCATTCCCAGCTCCTGCAGTCTCATGTCGAAGTGTCCTTGAGCAAGACACTGAACCCCAAATTGCTCCCACTGTTGTTCAGTGGTGTGTGAATGAGAATGACTGGATTAGATAAAACTGATGACCTCAATAGGTAGATTGTTCTACCATCAGTTGGTCAGACAGACTAGGAAACCGCTATATAAGTACTGGTCCATTTACCATGAGTATGAGAATTTTTTCAAAAGTTCAAAATTATAATTCTCTAAAAGTATGAAACCACATACCCAACATACCCTTATATCACAAAACCATATGACAGAACTTGAATTGTGAGTGTGGATCTTCTTGATGGTGATCTTTAAAATAAAGTGGCCCTTGTGATTTTGTTTATTAATGGAAGAGTGTAAAAGTTAGTGGTTGTAATTTTATGATATGATTTCAGATGGTGTACTAATAAGCTATCTGATATTTTAAATTTGTTTGACTTTCATTTATACGTGAAAATGAGAAATCTGTGCATGAGGGTCTAGAGCTGAATGAACTATGATATTAACTGTCTTCATTTTTAGTTAGCACATACCTTAAACACTTGAAGCTGGAAGCTAATGATGTTAGCTGTATGCTGGTGCAATAAGCTGCAATTTATGTATGATCCAAATAGTCGACTAATCTCAAAAAATAATCGGTGACCAGTCGATTATCAAAATAATCGTATGTGGCAGCCCTAATAATGACCAATCACTTTTCAGCTGGAAACAGAGATCCACTGCAAAAACTGAAATCTAAGCAAGTATTTGTTTTATTTGTAGTAAAAAAAAAAAAAAAGCGTTTATTTTCTTTGAGTAATAAGACAAATGCTTGCTTGGATTTTAGTTTTACAGCGTGACATCCAGCTGTTATCAGCAGTAATCTGAATCCGATATCTGATATCTTCATTCAAGTCCTGCGTGACTTTGTGTTTAAGATTTATACTGACAAAACACATCAGAAATATGCATCTGAAATAAGCCAGACTGAAGCGTTTGTGTGTCTGCTGTTTAAATGAAAGGCGCTGGGAGTCCTTTTTAACTTGGGGTGCTGAGGGTCAGTGGAGGGGGGGGGGGGGGGGGGGGGTATGTCATACAGGAAAAGCCGAAAGCAATCTGCACTCCGAGAGGGGTTTTGAATCACAGACTTTTCCTCTACTGGACTGAAAATATACATAAAACATTAAAAATGCCAATCCTGTCAAATCTTTATCAGACACAGCATTTACAACAACTGTTGCTCTTTAGGAATTCTTGCGTAATCATCAAAGGAGTGCAGTGTGTATGTAGAGAGAGGGAGAGCAAGAGGAGGACGAGAGAGAGGGAGGGAGAGTGAGGGAAGGCGGTGAGAGAGGCCAGCGGAGCCACTTTTGTTGAGTCTTGGGGAAGTTGGTGATCAGTTTGGTCATTTTTTAGGGAAAAGTCTGAAATCCTTTCAGTGGCATGATCTATGAGCTACCTACAGGCTGGTTTGTGTGACTTACAAAAATGAACATATCTTTCACTACTGACGTCATTGTGTTTGGGAGCAGAGCCAGAGGGAGCAACAGTTAACTGAAACAATGAAACTATATTTATAATGATCTCCTCTCCATCAATATAGACTGTTAAACAGCACACCTTAAGTCTATGTGTGTGACAAACCTGTATTTATTCTGCTTATTTTTACAAACTGCAGTTGCTCAGAGAAAAAGCTGCAGCACCCTCAGCACCCTCAGCACCCCTACACTCCGTGCCTTTGCTGAGACCCACTGGTACTCAAAACAGATGAAGAGGTGTTATCTGTGAGGATGTTATGAACCGAGAAATCACACTATTTTAGTTGTGTAGACATAACTGCAACAGAAACAAGATTAGAAGTAGTTACTATAACTACAAGCGACGCAAAAGTGACTGAAGGTTTGCGCCTGTTCCCAGAGTGATGTCACATGATGACCGACCATGAGGGCCAGAGGGTAACAAGGTTGGATTTTGTGGTACGATGAGATCCAATCATCAGTATTTTGCATTTTAGTTGTATTCTGAGAGCTAGATTTAGTTTGTGCCACAATTAAGATGTTTGGAACTGAAACTGCACCACTGGTCGCTGAGGAATGTTTTCCATTGGTTGATTAACAGAGCTTCTCTCTGAGATTTTAATCTACTTGATCTTCTAGCCTTTAGCTGAAACATGTCCTCGTAAAACGGCTAACATATCTTCTGAAACCCACTTCACGGTGACAGGGGAACAGTGGAGTAGGACAGATTTATTCCAAAGGAATCCTGTTCAAGCGGTCAGTCACAAGCTGCGATTTGATTTACATTCATTATTACTCTGCTGTGTCTACTAACATCAGTTTCCATCTCTGGCTCATAAACAGGTGGAAGAAAGGTGTTGGTACAAATTATGCAAGCGGTGTGATCCATGAGCTTTGGTCGTTCCTCTCTGTCAGTGTTCAGCGGACCCTCACGTACATACAGTATATCTCCTCACTGCAGACACACACCTTCACATATGTTGTGTTATATGTCTTGGGTAGAACAGATGAAGGTTTATTTTTAGCATTGCATATCTTAGTATGCTACAACAATATATTTTATGCAAACTAATGTGTGTATTTGCTCTTGATCGAAAAATGGTGCACAATATTATTTATTTATTTACTTATTTATTTTTGGTGGGGGTCTCTGAGATCTATAAGTGATGATCTAGAACAGCTTTTCCATATGTGCATATTTTATTCCCAGCAGTTTCTCTCCTTGATTCATTTACTATGTTTCTAGCCCCCTGTAAAGCACACATCTCAAGAGGTGTGAGGCTGTGAGTCTCTTTGATGTCAAGGTTTTGAACAAAAATCTACTATTTCTGACTTATTCAAAGCGTACAGTTCACTTCAAAAGAAACGTCCACACCAAACAGAGAAAAAAGTCAATGAACTCTTTGCCAGTGTGTTGAGTGTTTGAACCTTTGCTCTGGTATTTTGCTTCTGAGAGCAACTGGAAGAGCACCCACTTTTCAAGCAGAATGGAGCGCAGACAGACTCGTAACTTAACTGCACTCAATATGCAAATAGAAATTCATTAAAGTCACTGAAAAATTCAACAACAGAGGGAGTGTTATGCATCATGTTGCAGAACACCTCTATGTTTTCAAGTCAACTTCACTAAGTCAGTTTGGTTAGGGCCACTCGTCATGCAAGTTACATCTGGTGTTATGGCTCTGTTCTTGGCCCTGCCCTTCCACGTGCTTACATGGAATCCCAAAGCCGAATGCAGGATGAGCACACCTCACCTCTTTTTCATGTACATAAAGCCAATGCAGGGAGAGCAGCAGGAAAGACCCAGAGTTACAGAACAGAGCAGGCAGAGCAGCAATACGACACTGATAAAACCAGACACCGCTTATAAAGGGGACGCTGAGGTGAAAGTGGGTAACAAGCGGAGAGACCAGGGTTATTTTAATGGAAACCCCATGTTGCTATTTGCCATCTGGGTGTATTAATGTATCAACCTGTTAACTGTTAAAGGCTGGCATTAAGAGTAGTTGATGGCCTGAGCTTCACTTTGTAGCCTGGCTGAACTAACACTGAACAAACAGTCATGCTTTGACTTATGAGTTCAGTTTATTCCGTGATGGAGCTCAGAACTTAAACTACTCATATGATGAATCAATTTTCCCTATTCAAATGAAGTGAAATGCCATTAATCCATTCCGGACCCCAAAAAAGCACTACAGTTGTTTTTGTTATATGTTTTCAAATGGGAAAAATGTATGTGTGGGTCCTCTCCAGGTACTCCAGTTTCCCCACACAGTCCAAAAACATGCTCATCAGGTTAACTGCTGATTCTAAATTGCCTGTAGGTGTGAGTGTGAGCGTGAAAGGTTGTCTGTCTCTGTGATTGACTGGAGACCAGTTCAGGGTGTACCCTGCCTCTCACCCTAAGACAGCTGGGATAGGTTCCAGCTACCCGCGACCCTGAAAAGGATAAGCGGTATAGAAAATGAATGAATGAATGAAAAATGGAGATCAGATGGCTTGAAGATGCTGACAGGCGTAGTGGAGAAAGGTTGAACTGAATAACTGAATCTTATTTGCTGATTTTTGCCCTTTTCTCCATGCTTTCCTCACTTTCATCTGCAGATGTTTTCAATAAAAAAAACCTGTCCAATAAGCTCTGTTTCATCCTCCCTGTCAGATTGTTTCTAAACTGAGTTAGGCAAATGTAATTAAATAGTACCATTATGCGCCCAGCAATGTTGTTTTTGGTCGCTATCTTAGTTTTAGTCTTTTGGAAGAAAATGCTTGTTAGTTTTAGTCTAATCAGTTATTTTTTCTTTTTTGATTAAAGGTCAAAAACTAAAAAAAAAAAACAGAAAAAAAAAAAAAAACAAAGAAAAGTATTAGTCTTTTAACAAAGTGGACAGACATTTTTAGTAGAGAAATCCCAGAGAGGAGTTTAAACACATAAGTCACTCAATGCTTATGACTGCATTATCTGTGGACTCTGACCAGACTGTAAAATATAAAGACATGAACTAAATGAATGAAGTGAAACGCTGTTTCCATTGCCCAAATGTGTGCTCATCTTTATGATGACATAGGTTGTGAAGAGCTCTTTAAACTCAATGTGTCGATTGAACTGCATGTCTGTGTGAGACAGATTACACTTACAGTAGGTAGAAATGTCATGTATTTTGAACGTCTGACAGACCACACATTAACATTTTCATCCAGTCTCTAAAACTCATGAGATCTCATCATGTTTTAGTCATCAAAGAGCCATGTTTCGCTTGTCACCGTCTCGTTATCGTCATGAAAAAAGGGGTTGACAAAATAATTTTGTCATAATTTTGCCCAGTTGCAACTTTATTGGGGTGTTTCTTTTGAATAAAATCTGAAAGTTTTGCAAAATAACTGCAAGCACAAATGTGAGCACAGCACTGATGCTTCCATTGTGAGCTAACAGCGTTCAGTGAACGAGTGAGACGCGGGATTCTAGGTGGATGTTGTGGCGTTCACTCACCAGAGGTGGGACATCTAAAGCTGGCTTGTAACTTGTACCACTGTACATATACATGACTTAAATTACTTGGTTGTAACTTCCTAACCTCAGTTAATAAAACATTAGGCTCTGTTGTTATTTATTGAGCGTCTGGCTGCAGCCTAAAGTGAACAACACTGTTGACACCATTTGTCAAATTGCTATTTCCCCCACATGCCTCAGTGTAAATCTGTCTCATTCAGGAGGCCCTCATCATGGCGAGCATGGAGCATCCCCACCTGGTCCGCCTGCTGGGCGTCTGCCTAAGTCCCACCATCCAGCTGGTCACCCAACTGATGCCTCATGGATGCCTGCTCGACTATGTCCATGAGCACAAAGACAACATCGGGTCCCAGCTGTTGCTCAACTGGTGTGTTCAGATTGCCAAGGTAAGACCAAAGATGTCTTTCTGGAAAGTTTTATCACTCATCGTTCAACTAGGGATCTGTCTGCCATGCTGTTGGATTTGATTACTTCATTGTTTTCTATCATTTGGTTTATAGTTATGTGAGAGGAACATGCTTCCTAATTAAAGCATCATCTTCAGTGACGGCAGACTCCTTAAATTACACTTCACTAACTTCTAGTAATCATATTTTGCTGGTATTTTGTACATTTTGTTGGATTTGAAACTTGAAAAAAAAGGTCAGTATTGACTGTTGTTCCATAACCTTTGGTATTGATCCGTGTCATTGGCATTTTTTCCATTTTATCTAGTGGAAAGTTCATGAGTCTTTTGTGTGATGGTGATGAGATTTTTTTCTCTGTCCCAGATTGTTGTGTTCTCGCACTATCAGCCCTTCTGGGATCTGACTGTGGAAATATTATTTACATTATATGAACAAATAACTACACTTGCAGACTTCGATAATATTTGACAACATTTTTTCTGGAGTTGAATCAGACTTCTTTGTCTGTGTCTAGATGATGGCTTCAAGCTCAGACACTGGGAGTGGATATTGGGGGAGTTCTGTGAGTGTGTGGAGGCGCCCCTTGTCAGCCTCTCTGGAGAACTGGAGTAAATAATTCAAGCCCTTGCTTGACTTTGGCAGGGCGAAAGTATTGAGTGCTGGGAGCTCAGTGTTACAGGATCAGGGGTGTTGGAGTGCATTATAATTCAATTTAATCCAGTCGTCAATATTAAAAGGTGACAGATACACCTGGTAATGATCTCCCTTTTTCTAACTCTGACTTGAAACATGTAGGCATACTAACTATGCCTTACAGAAACCAACACTTTCTCTCTGACACAGGTTAACACCCTGAGCACAACCAGCTTTAAGATACAGTTTTTGTTCATCGTCTCTTAAAATGTTGGTACCTATAAACACTGCAAGGCCGCTGCAGGAGATGAACTCCATCTCTGTATGTGTCAAATGATGTATTCATACCTCCAAAGGGGCTGCATTTGATAAATTATACACACGGAAATAAGTAATTGGTTAAAAAGGGAGCATACGCAGAATGACAATGACTCAGCAATCACTGCAGTCCCACATTTAATATAAGAGACAAACAGCTCTGTTGCCGTTTTTGGCAAAATCTGAGAAAGCTGGATCTCCAGTGAAGTTCCCTATAGGAAAATAAGAATTAATCCATACAAAGTGTCTCTCTCTCCCCCTCCCTTCCTCTTTGCATATTCATGTCAAAAGCAATGGGAGCATATTAAAACTCATGCCACTTTGACAAACCCCCCATGCTGTACAACACAAATATTCGCAATGCATGAAATTCATCACACAAATTACTTTTAGAATGGATGTAGAAGGCCTCTCTCTCTCTCTCTCTCTCTCTCTCTCTCTCTCTCTCTCTCTCTCTCTCTCTCTCTCTCTCTCTCTCTCTCTCTCTCTATGTTCATGAACAAATATATGCCTACTGTGAACAGTTGTCAACATGGATGAATGTATAATTCATAAAGGATAGATACAGTGATATATTATTTACCACTGTGTGTTCCAAGATAGTTATGTTCAGTGTTTCCTGTAATTTGCTTCAGCTGCTGGAGATGCAGGTAGCGTACAGAGGGCATAGCTCGTAAGAAGATTAAGTTCAAGTAGATATTTCATGTCCATTCATACGAGTTAAATTATAGGAAAGTGTACTAAATGTCCTCAGGCTCTGACATAGAATCACAGAATAATAATAATAATAATAATAATAATAATAATAATAATAATAATAATAATAATAATAATAATAATAAAAACAGTGTGGTTTACTTGAACTGTTTGGCTGCCACTGTTTGATTTGATTACAACTATTGACTGCATCTATAGATTGCGGTGCGCTTTTGGATAAGAGATCAGCAGAGATATGTTAAGAAGATGCCAGATGACAGAAACAGAGCTGTTACAAGTTACAAGAGAGGGGGGTATGGGACCCTCACAGTAACTTTACATGTTTAACAGATAATTAACATGATTTTTTTTTGTTCTCATGCTGGGGTTTTACAAAATCCTCATTTCAGCCTCTTTATTCCGTAGGCCTTTTTGGGCAGAGCTATGGACAGACCTTGGTGTCCAGGGTCTGAACCTCCAGTATGTTATGAATCAGTTCAGAGATCCTGGTGCAATGTTTTCATCATTTTAGCAAGTCTCATGAAGACCTCATTGAAATCCCATGCAACTTTGAGACCATTTGTGTAGTTCATATAAGAATATATAGTCCAGACATCCAGTATTGTCACTTTATATCCATGTTATAAATATGGGTAATGCCTCTTTAAGTAGTGTATAATCAAACACAAGGCGTGAAGTGTCCCAAAACAAAGGACTTTATAATTATTCACATAATTAGAACTCCAGTCTTTGTCAGCTTTAGCTTAACTAATCCTACATGTTAAATAAGCGATAATTTCTCCAACATAAAGGTTCAACATTTTAATTATCAAGATTTTTTTTTTTTTTTTTTTTCAATGGGGCTTTGGGATAACTGCATAACTGTCTGGAAAATTAACCCCCCCCCCAAAAAAAAAAATAAATAAATAAAAAATAACACACTTGCCAGTCAAGTTTGTCTTGAACTTGTGATAATGCAGCAGGTTCTTTTCAAAGGGAGGTTTACTGCTCTAAAGCAGGTGATGATGTTTGTATCATGGGTGTTTTGTTAAGTTTTGCTGCTTTGTTAAATAATGCTGCTGAAGCATGAATAATAACAGAGGCTGTCAGTTTGTGCCATTGATTTTTTTTGATGAGTTAAGTGTACTGTAAGAATAAATCAAACACATTTTAGTGCTCAATTATGAAAATCTTGTTGAACATTACAGGGAAAGAGATCTCAGTATCTTTAATCAAATAATACCTCCAGCACACGTCTTTGCATTGTTAGGCAACGCTACTAAAACTGTACACAACATGTTCCTACAGCTATATGCATCACACCCCTGCAGGATCTTATAGCACTCCCAAGGCTCCGACAAGTGACAAGCCTCCACTCTTGGAGGTAAAATCTCTCTATCCCTCCTACTCAGTCATGGCCACCATCACAGCCATAGATTATTAATGGAGTGATCCGTCAGGAGAGTCATACTAATGAGCAGATTCATTAGAGGTGCTGCTCATGTATGGGCTGAGGTGCCATAGGAGGTTTTCTGTTTTTTTTCCTTGAGACTTTTTTTTTCCCCTCCTGTTTTATCTTTTCATGTCTTCTATAAAGCTTACTTAATCACTTTCTCCTCATTATGTCTGCTTTCTTATTGAATCTATAGACACCTTCTTTTTGGTCATATTATTCATTTATGAAGGACCCTGATGCTACAAAGCCACTGGAACACGACTACAATACTGCTTAATTCAATCAAAACGATGTACTGCAAATGGACAACAGGTAAACACAACAATGTGTTCAGTTTACACAACCTTCCCAATGAAGATTTATAAGGGAGAAGTATGTCTTGATTTGTCTTTGTTGAACTTAATGTTTATGAATTACAAATGAGCCCATGGTGATTTGGAGTTTGGATCTATTTTCCAGCCCCAAAATGTGTCACTGTGTCATATTATGATCCTATCAATCCGATACGTCCAGTTTAATATTGGCACAGTGAAATCATGTTGCAGTCCTACCTGTTTTGTAGCCTTGTGACTGTTTATATTGTGGCACTGAATCAATCAGGTTTGTCTTCCGTTAGTGATGACATGGGAGGAATATTTTAGTTTCATATATGTACCACTAAAAGCAAACACTTCCCTTACTTTAGTTGACTGCCTGTGTGGACACGGGACGGGTGCTTCAGTGCTGAAAGGTCAAGGCTCAGGATATTTAAGCAGTTATCAAACCCACACATTTTGGCGTTTTGCTGCAGTTTTTCCGACTCCTACGATACTAACAGGATGACTTCATTTGTGTGGTTGTTTATCTGTACACAAAGTCGAAGTATTTAAGCAGAGTGATGGATTGGTATTTCAAGGCTGGTTTTATTTTTGTTTCCAGAAGTCACAGCTTTCATTTTCTTGATCTCAGATTTATTTTCTTTTGAATTAGCAGCGAGGTTTCATATCAGCCTGGTTCAAATCTTTTGCACTTAAATCTATGCAGCTACTATGCAGGGGTGGTTAAGTGAATTTATGCACAAAATATCATCTTGTGGTTGAAAGCATATTTAGATCAAAACATGGTGAGAGCATTTCCTTTAGGCAACTGGGAGCTATGTGAAATGTTTGAAAAGGGTATGATGTCACCTTTAACTGAGCAGCTTCTTTATTACCACATTTTGTAAGGCCATTCATGGTCCCAAGAGGATGAATTCTACTGACTTTGGTTACCTCTTGGCCTTCATCAACTGCTGCTCAAAGGCCAAAGCTCATAGTAATAGATCCTAAAAGTTACCTGTGTGGCTCAGCAGTCTTATTTAGTAATCAATGCCCCCTGACTGTAAAGCAACTGGATCCCTCAGAGAAGAATTGAGGATGAATGAAATGTGCCCAAAACTATTGACGGGATCATTGTGACACTAAATCCAAAGGCAGATAAACCCCACAGAGTGAGTGACAGTGCTGTGTGTGATTTTCTGCCATACTCCCATTATTTGAGACCTTGTTCTTATTAACTCCATCAAATAATCACTGGAGTAATAAACATGCTTATTGACTGATATCATAGATTGTTGCATCCTTAACTTACAGTGAAAGAGTTTTCTCCAGCAGTTTTGGCTTCCCCTTCTCCATCATTACTGCTTTGCACTGCCGACACGTCAGGTTTATTTATTTATTTATTTTTTCTTGGTGTGTGTGTGTGTGTGTGTGTGTGTGTGTGTGTGTGTGTGTGTGTGTAAACATTCGGTAGGGAGGCCCACAGTGTGTATCACAGGGTCATTTCTGTGTGTAAACCAGACAAGGCAAACATGCCACTGTCCTGCTCATTACAAACATTCCCTGGGCTCCGATGAAAACTCAGGTCTCGGGTCTCAGGACTCCTACTCCCTACCTCATACCTTCTATCGTTGTTCATCCTTCTCCCTCTCCATTGTTTAGAGTGTGATTCTCAAATTTTTTTGTTCAATTCTGTTTCTCTCAGTGTGGGGAAAAATTTTCATTGGCTCCTGTTGGTTCTTATTGTATTAATCAAACTTTAGCTAATATTGTGCTTTTTTGCAGATTTCATCTTACTATCTGTGGAATACTATTTTTTTTTTTTCTTTGAAAAATGACTGACCGATGTATTACTGTCAATATTTAATTGCATTTTTATGTAACAGTTTTGTGCATTGGACAGATCTAAAGATGATCGCTCTCCTTGGTACTGACCAAAAGGTAGAGCTCCAACGCTGTATCACAGGCTGTAAGTGTGATGGCATTAACCACAGTTAAATTGAAAAAAGAAAAATCTAATCTTTTCCAAAATCATTCTCTAGTCTCGTCCACATAACATGTTTCAGTATATATATATATATATATATATATATATATATACATATATATATATATATATATATATATATATATATATATATATATATATATATATATATATATATATGCCATAACCATTGATCATTTATCTTTATATTTCTGTTAGTTATGCTTAATCATGAGTATCTTTTGGGACATAATTTTTTTAAGGCTGACATCTTGCACAGGAAAAATCAGATTTCAACCTTGTAGTACTCCTCCTTGTCTAAGAATGGAAATTTTTAACCTCTGGTGCAAGAATATAATTTGCCAGTTTCTTCCCAATATTAACTTTGCTTTTTCTGGGCAGATGAACAAATAAATGATTGAACACATTGTCTCTCCCACAAAGTGGTAAAACACAAATTTATTGTGTAAACAAGGAGTCTAAAGTCCACCATGGTGGTATTTTAATGAAATTGATCTATGAAAATCACACAGAGCGAATCATTTCTCACCAGCAAAGTTTCACCAGGGGCAAACGAATAAATTAAATCAATCTGTGGAAAGCAGTGTGGCTCATTTTACCCTTGCCTCCTGACATTGTGGTAAAAATGTTTGTTTACATTAGCATTTTAATTTGATAAACAGCATGGATGCTAATTTTAATGTTGTTTTTGATTGATATGAGAAGCAAAACCATTTTATTTTTAGTTAATGACTGGAGAGTCATCAGCACAGAAAATGAAAGGTAAGGAGAAGCAAGAAGCTGTTAGTGCTGTTGCTTCACAGCAAGAAGGTCACCGGTTCGAATCCCCCTGTGATTGACTGGAGACCAGTCCAGGGTGTACCCCGCCTCTCGCCCTTAGCCAGCTGGGATAGACTCCAGACACCCGTGACCCTGAACAGGAGAAGCGATATAGAAGATGAATGAATGAACAAAGCAAACACAAAATAGAGTTTAAGGACTCATTTAGAAAAAAAAAAATCTGTGAAGTTTCTTAAAAGGTTTCAGGACACACAGCCTTAAATCAGGTGCTTCAGTCATTTCAGGCACTATTTCAAAATCCCATCAGAAAAGTTTGAATTGATGTAGATGTTACAGTGAATGTGATTTCTAACAGAAATAAGGTTAAGGTTAATGCTCTGACCTCGGGGAAAAATAAAAAAAAAATATTTAAAGAAAATTTGACAGTACGGTTGCTCCAGACTTCTGGAAGCACCACCAGAAGTACAATCCAAGGTTCTTTTTTTTTTTCTGTAGCTGCATAATAAACAGCTATTTAAACATTATGACCATTTTTGAAATCAACAATTTCTTGCAACTTGTTTATTTACTGAGTTGGTAGTTTCACACCAGGGTCCTGCCTGCTCGTCCTGTCTGGATTCTAATCTGCTGTGACAACCCACTCTTTCTTCATTACATTATCCCTTACATGTCTCCCAAAACCTTGTTCTAGTTTCAACAAAACTTTTTTTTATCCTGGTGAAACGACTAACCAAACTGCCTTCCCTCTCTCCTCCTCTGTTAGAAAACCATCAAACTGCATTCAGAGTTTTGGTTTGGACCAGCACTGGCAGATAGCCTACCTGTTCCAGTGCTGCATGTAAACATAGGGAGCCAGCAGCAGATCACAGGACTCAAGCCTTTGATTCCACCAACCCTTAGCAATGTCAACAAGAGTCCTCCTATCTCTCCTCCCCTCTCAGTATCTCTTTCACTCTAGCGGACTCCCTCATTTTCATACCCAAACTAATTAAATCTGAAGCTTTTTTTGGTGGTCTTTCATGACTGCATAAGTAAGTGTATGATTTAATGTTAGCAGCCAGAATACCCCCATTCCCCAGGGTAAATATCAGCCTGAAAGGCCTGTTTGATATGTTAGAGCAGCTTCATGCTCGTTTTCCTTGGTTGGGATTCTCATCAAAGTGGAAGACTGGTGAGGTAAATTCACTGATTTATTTTGTTTGTTGTATGTGTTGTCTTTATGAAAGTGGAGTGAACCCCAATGCACTGTATTATCAGTTACATGTTGTTGAAGTTGTGGGGAACTGAAGATGAAAGAAGTGGGTTGTAGTTGACCAAAAAGATGAAACTAAACTGTCTTTAAAATGGGGCCTCTTTCGTGCTGTTCTTGGTCTGAATATGGACTCCCACCAAGTCTCAGAAGGCCTTGAAAGCAAGAATTACAAAATAGTAAATATTGTTGATCATGGATGTTTACTCCAGCAACTCCTTATTGAAATTAAACTGATGTGTAACCAGTTAAAATATCTCAAAGTGGGTGCACACATTTGCTGACAAGCATGGGCAACCATCAACGGTTTGGACCCAGACTCCTTTCAGCAGGGGTGGAGAACTGATGACCCAGGATATTGTCAGGTGGTGGAAGGAACACTTTGATGAACTCTTAAACTGAACTGACACATCCTCAGAAGAGTCTAAAAACCCAGAGGAAACCTTGTCCTTGGCAGGAGTATTCAAAAAGCTCATCAGTGACAAAAGGTGCCATGGGGTTGTGGAGTTGGCCAATCCAGTCTACATGTGTTTTGTGGATTTGAAAAAGGCCTATGATCATGTCGCTTGAGGGTTCTTGTAGGGGAGTATTGGCTTCAGGGGCAGCCGCTGCATGCTGTATGATTCCGGCAAGACAAAATTTAACTCAGCATACTCAGCACAAAGTCAGACATGGACTGGGTGAGTTTTAGTTAGGGGTGTCCCGATCTGGTACTGATATCAGATACTGGTCCGATATCAGCAAATAAAAACAAGTATTGGATTATATCATCCTCCGTTTAAAATCTCCAATGTAAGAACTTTGAAGCAAGCAGTTCATTTCAGACTTCATGATGATGACAGTGGATGAATGAAAAGATTTGTTTTGATCTCTCAAAAATGTCTAACGCCCAGCAGGTTACAAAACATGCAATACTGGCCTTGTACCTTTCAATGTTTTCTGAGTAGAAGATTCAGATCGTCTTGCGTTTTTGCTGTCTGGGAATAAGAGTCGAATGAGGTGAAGCACTTACAGCATCTATTCAGCCCTGCTGACACCAACACATCATCAGTGTTTTTGCTCCGGCCCTTAAATGCACAAACCAATCCTGTATCACCCATGAATACCATGGCCTTTTAGTAAAGGAGCTTGTCAGTGTTTGAAAGAGCTGGTATACAAAAACACAGAAGTAGCACAATAATAATTCAATGTCATGCTGACAAAATAGAAATATTTTGCCCAGGAAGGCAGAGAACAAATAAATGCATAAAAAACGTCTCCCTTGCTTCTCTAATCATGTCTTCTTGTCAGCCTGTTGGCAAAGAAAGGAAGTCTTTTTCACATAACTGGTCACTGAAAAGGTTCCTGGAATCTGTTTTGTATCTGCACATACTGGCAGTCTTTCATCTAACAAGCTTTTTTGAATACCTCTTGGATGGAGTTGAGTTATTTTTCTATAGCTGACAGAGAGAAGTACAGACATCGTGGTAAGCTGAACTCCTACCCACCTCTGACACAAACACACTTCGCTGAAATCCCTCAGTGAACCCTGGAACATACTGTAGCACTTTAAAATCATGTACCTGCCCTTCAATGTGAACTCTCATTTGGTTTTAAGACTCCTGTTTCAGACAGTTGGCATGGAAGTTTTAGCCTTTATTAGCTTTTTCTATCTACTTGCTTTTCCCCAGCAGTTTTAAACACGACTTCTTTTTCCATCTCCTCTAAAGAACCCTCCTTTTGCAACCTGTCTCCATTAATAATGGACTAATCTACACACCCCTTCATGCAATTCTGGAGTAAAAGTTGGATTACAGTGCACTTAGACATCACAGGTCAGGGTTGCCACTGACTTTCTGTGTGCTGCAGACATCTTTTTTTTGTATTTCATCTTTACCTCAACTCATTCTTTGACACTGTGAATATCTGTCTAATCTTACTCTGAGTTGGTTTGCCTTCTTGCTAAGATTGGAGATACTTTGCGTCTGTCTGAAGATTCTCAATCATCAAGGTGGTAACTTGAAGCTTGATCTAAAAAGCAACCCGATGTGGTATAAATTATGATGAGGTTTCACTTCTCATCCTCAGGTCCTGCTCAGTCCTGTTCTTCAAAGCTAAAGAAGCCTTTGGGCGGAACTTAAAATATTTTCAAATACTTCTAACAAGTCAATTTTCTTGATGGATTCATCATTAATTTAGGGATGCCTCCCTTTTTTTCCTTTGTGGTGTTCCACAGGGAGCGATACTGGATCAACTGCAAATCATGTTCTTGCCACTAAAGGTGCAAATCATGTTTGTAAATATTAATTTTCAATATATGCAGATGACAGTCAACTCATTGAACATAATCAACATAACATTTTATTTTGGATTCATTTATTGCAGTTCATAACTCTGTACCACATACTGTGTTAATATTTTTACAAGCAGCTGAATCAGTGTCTAATGTGGTTGTTGGCCATGTAAAGGAATCATGAACAAGATGCACTTTGAGTTTGTCTCTCACATTCTCAGTATCTTCTCAAATATTGTATATTAATCATCTTTGTATGAGATAATTATCTGTCACAGTTATCAGAAAGCTTAGTGCCATTTTTGGCCTTGAGGAACAGACCCGCTTTGGAAGCTCTTAATTTTCGAGTCCAACTTAATTATATTTTAGGTTACGTTTGCCCTTGAATATAAGTTAAGGTGCAGTCAGATATCAGCTCTCTGTTTCCTCCTGGATACTATTTTCTCTTAAGGCAATGTATTAGAGCAGATCAAATGGGGAATAAATATTATATCTGGCTTGGAGACAATTTGGACATTTACAGAAATTGTGCTCTTTGTAATGTTATATATTAATAAACTTTTTGAAGTCTTTTTTGTTGTTGTTGTTGTTAGCAAATCATCTATTCTGTAGTGAAACTCAATAACCTGGAGTATCCTCTGAATGCAAAAGGCAAGATCCTCAAGGCAGCTGACAGATAGATGGTCACTGCAAAGGACAGATGGATACACAAAGACTATTAGACCTGCACTGACGAATGGCTGCCATGTTGTTGATCAAAAGCACACACAAGAGGAATACACTCTTTCAGTCTCCTTCTGGCTCACTTACACACACACACACACACACACACACACACACACACACACACACTCACACAAACACACACACACACACACACACACACACACACACACACACACACACACACACACACACACACACACATATAGTAGTGACACATCTTTAACAGCGTCTGGCAGAGAGGAGATGGATGTAGCCAGGAAGGGCAGTCAGGAAAATGGATGACTGCAGACAGCACACACACAATAGATGAGACTGGCGGCACCATGAGACAGGCCAACACTAATACAGTAGGTGACTAACAGAAACACACACACACCTACACTCAGGAATAGGCTGGGGCTTGTAGGTATTGAACTTAGAGATAGGAAGAAGACAGAACATAAAATATAAACATTATTGGGTTGGTTGATGAAGACTCATATTGTGTAACCATTAGAAAAATGAAAGAAGAAGGAAACACACACACGCAACCAATTACATTTCAGCCTTTTTTTTTATTCAGTCTTTCTTCAAACATCCCTTCAGCGTCAAGCTGCCACAGATGATCTAACACTGAGCTGTGTATCTTCATCATCCCTGTATGTCAAGCCTTTAACCCATATTTCCCCCTTTGCTAAATATTATAGATCAAACTCCCATCTGATGCTACATTTATTTCCCTTAAGAGGTGGATACACCAATACTCAAAGCTCACCAAAGAGTGTGAATGTGTGTGTGTGATGCCTTTTTGTTTCTCACTCATAAGTCATACAATATTACACTAAAACTTATTACACTTACTCAAGAGACCGTCAGTGCGTTGGGGATTTTGTGCTTGAACTAATATGAACTCTTGTAATTATTATTGATTATCCTTCAGTGATAGTGTAATGATGAGGATAAGATCAAGGCTGTGTAGAATAAAGGCCGTCTCCACGTTTGGACGGCCTTTTTCAATGGCTTCAGTTCTCTGTTTTCTTGACTGTAGACTTCATCATCATTCCACTTAACATGGGCTGGTGTTAAATAAGGGAAGCAAAATAGCAAAAATTGCCAATATCAAAGAATTGCAATTTAAATTAAATTGTCACCCCAAAGATAGTAAAATCATGTCCAATAAATACACATTTTATAAACGTCGCTTTAATGTTTGGGGTTTTGGGGTATCAAAACCAAAGCGAACGTGAAGAGTACATTTCTTCAACCAAATCCTGTGCTGTGTAAAATTGTAAAATTGTAACAGTAATTAACGTTGTGGTAGAAGCAAAATTAAATTGGAATGAAATGAAAACATTTAAGACAGATCCACAGCGTATGATTTTCCCATGAATGATCTCTTCAACATAAGCAGCCTCTAAGTGACTATTGGAGAGGTTCAATCACAGTCCTGATACTATAAATGCTCTGTAATAAGAAGCTAACCGCTTGTTTTTGCAGCCAACAGCATGCAGTATAAAGTTGTAAATAGATCGTCCTAATGCGTGTCTGATAAACATGCATTCATGTTGTGGCTGCTGGTATTATTCTGAGATGAAACCAATAGAAAAGATTAGAATCAGACATAGATGTGGGTGAATTCATGTATCCACACATGCTAGCATAAATATTCATACTTGTGTTGTAACCAAGGGTTTGTTGGTAATTAGGAGCCAGTGCAGTTTTGTTGTGATTGTGTTGGGCTTCTGCTGCTATCACGGGTAGAAATCTGACCATCTTTTAGCCGTGTAGGCGGAGGGCCAACGCTGCGACAGCTTGGACCCACTTCACTTTCAATTAGTCGCCTGCCACTGTAGATGCCTGCTCACCAGCCTCTCTGGAATCGACTCAAATGCTGTGAGTGTGTGTGTGCGCGCAACAAAAGAGATTGTGTGTGTCTGCGTATGTGTGTAAAGTGGATGTTGATGGTCCTTTTGTAAACAGGATTTGTATGAGCTTGATATATTTATTCCTTATTTTGGGCAACAGATGCATCATTGAGTACATTTGTTGTTAAAGTGTGTGTAATGTTTGCTATAGAAATTGGTGCCACCCTGTTGGACTTCTCACCCTCCCCAGGTTACCAGCCGTCTGCTTGACCTTTAGCTGAAGGACACGGTCAAAGACTGACCCACTGCTTGGGTTGCTTATGCTTATTATGCCTGTATACTAATTCATTTTATTGAAATCAGCTGCCCCCCCCCCCCCCCCCCACCCCCACCCACCCACCCAAATGTTAAATTCCTTAAAGACCTGTCCATTGGATTTTAAGTGTAGACATTATGTTGTATTGACCATTCATTCATTTATTTTTCTATTGGTTAGTCAATCTGCACATATCTCCGCCTCTAAAAGGCCTCTAGAGGGCTGGCCAATCAGAGAGAAGGCGAATTTGTTGAGCTGTAAAGCTACTTCAGGGTACCAGAGAGACAGTTTGCCCAAAGAAAGAGCCTTGTATGGTCGAGTTGTAAGCATGAATTTGTAAATCAGAACAGTAAAATATTTTTGAACAACATGAACAATAAATAAATAAATAGCATCAGACAAACTAGTCAACTTAGAGATGACACCTAAAATATACAGTTGGTTTCCAGTTTCACCTAGACATGGAGTATACCACTTATCACTAAATAGATTGTGTTTCCAACATGTTTGAGCAAAAAAATAAAATCATGTTAATGAGGAATTAGTCATACTGATAATTTAATGATACGAGACGAGAACATTGCAGATTAAAGTGTAGTAGTGGCTTCATTAATTACACTGACCTCATTTGTATAAAATTTCGTGTACCATGACATGTATACTGTGCAAGGACATTATGCATTTTAATGCTCTTGTTTTCATAATTATAACATTCTCCAGCCTGTGACCGTGACGTTGCATACTTGTGATTTGAAAAACACTCTTCGCTAAACACAAGTGCTGAACAAAGGCCAAGTTGTGTTGAGCACACTTTTTGCAAGTGCTTTATTATATACTGTGCAGTTTCTGCATTAGATAAACTAAGAGTGGAAAGTATGAAGGAGAAAAAGCAATCAAAGTCAAGTACAACTAACATAACATTAAACCTTTTAATGATCTCAACCCCGCCATATTCTGGTTCAATGCAATTAGCAATAAAATTGTTAATGGGTGTGGACTCATGATGTAGCTGTTGGAGTGTAGGTCAAGTTACACGGTCATGCATATGGACATGCACCATCTGTTATACTCTGTGGTGTTTGACTCATACTGAGGGCATTGTCATACGCTGTGGCTCTACTTAGCAATACTTCCCTCTCTCTCTCCCCCTCTCTCTCTGAATCCGAGAGGGAAGTTTGAGACCTTTATGTTCAAGTTTAGGACACATTTAAACATAGTTCATCATATTTTAGCCAAGTTTTTTATTGCTGATATATTTCCGTGTAAACTGACATAACTTTCATATCAACACAAAAACAAGGTGTTGTAGTAACTAGATTTGATTTTTGTTTGACATAGTGTACAGTTTCAGATTACTTTTACTATGAAGGAGGGATATTTTGTTTCCCATATGTAAACATAGATGTAAAGTATCACTGCTGGATGTCCATATAAAGGACAGGCAGATTCTGGAACTGCTACATATTCAAATCTTGAGATCTTCAACAGACTTGATGAAATGATGAGGACTTGACATATGGATCACCTAACCAGCTTATGATAAGTTGGAGGTGCAGGCCTCAAACCCAAAGGTCTGTCCATAGCTGAAAACTGAGAATAATGAGCCTTCAAGAGATGGCACCTGAAACAAAGAATTTCAGACAGAGGCTGAATTAAAAGTTTTCGAAAAACCAGTGTGAAATAAATAAGTTTCTGTTTTTGTTTGTATTTTTAAATGAAAGTATGTAACGCTACTACGAGAGGTATTTTAGAGATAGTATAAAGATTAAAAAAAGCACAATTCACCCTCTTTAATGGACATAGATGCGTTACATTACTTTATGGTGGATCATATTTCTTAGCCATGATGGTACATGGCATTGTTAAGTATCATGAAAACAGCACAACGCAAAGTCAATAAATAATGAAGATGATAACCTACACTCTGACTTTGTCTCCACTCTTAATAAAAGTCTGCTTATCTCAACTTTGCTGGCATTCAAATGTGTCTGAGTCACATTTGAATAGTTTCTTATTATGAAACTGACTTGTTTGGGTTTTTGCTTTCCCCGTCTTCACTGATTCATGCACCCCTGTGCCTGTGGACCCCGCTCATGCAGATTCATATCAAAACATATCAGAAAAAACAAAACAGCACACTCTGAAAGCTCAATGCTCCGTTCACATTTTCACCGGTTCCCGGTGGAATTGGACGGCTCAAGGTTGTAATGGATTGCCATCAGTATCAACTTAAAAACAAAGCAAAAAGAAACCCTTCTTTTGTCCATATCAGGGCAAAAAAAAAGTTGTTAATTTTTGCAGCTCTTATCGTGGCCAAGACAGGATCCGCCTGTTAAAATATAACTGTTGTTTTACATATCAGTGGTGCACAGCTATGTCTCACACTCCCTTCAGGAACTGGAGGTTAAATCTTGAGGCCTCGCGTGTTCACACACTTGGCTCAGACACACAGATGCCAACTTATTTTGAATGTCAGAGGAGAAAGTTGTACAACATTGATAGCAGCTCTCTGTCTCATGACTATCGAAGGCTCGGTAGCACACATACAGACACACACAATTACACAACAAGATATGAGAGAACAGACATGAGTGTATATTAACAGGGGTGTTTGAATGCAGACCAAATTTACACACTTACCCTTAATTCACACATCAGAATCAGAACAGCCTTTATCCACCAAGTATCTTCAAAGAACTGTGCTCACTCTGTACACATATATGAATAAACACTAAATATCACTAATATAAAGAGATTACGTAAGTAAAAAGAATACGAATAAAGGAACCTATATAAGAAAAACAATAAGCAATGAAAAATAACATTAACTTGAAATAGTGCAATGTATGTATTAGTGAAAAAAGAAAAAAACAAGAAAACTGTTCCTGTGTCTGGATGTTCTGACGCACAGAGCTCTGCAGTGTCGCCCAGAGGGGAGGAGTTTAAACAGTTTGTGTCCAGGGTGAGCGGGGTCTGCAGAGATGTTACCAGCTCGCTTCCTGGTCCTGGACCGGTATAAGTCCTGGACGGAGGGCAGGCTGGCTCTGATGTTTTTTTTCTGCAGACCTGATAGTTCGTTGAAGTCTGTGCCTGTCTTGTTTGGAGGCAGAGGGAAACCAAACAGTGATGGAGGTGCACAGGACAGACTGGATGATGGAGGTGTGGAAGATGATGAGCAGCTCCTGGGGCAGGTTACATTTCCTGAGCTGTCTGAGGATGTACAACCTCTGCTGTGCCTTCTTCCTGATGGAGTCTATGTGGGCAGTCCACTTCAGATTCCAGGAGATGGTGGATCCCAGGAACTGGATGGTGTCCACAGTTGACACAGTGTTGTTGAGAATAGTGAGGGGGGGAGTGGAGGAGGATTTCTCCTGAAATCCACTGTCATCTCCACTGTCTTGAGCGGGTTCAGCTCCAGGTTGTTCTGACCACACCAGATGACCAGCTGGTCCACCTCCTGTCTGTATGCAGTCTCATCACCCTCCTGGATGAGGCCGATGATGGTGGTGTCATCCGCAAACTTCAGATGACACACACATACAACATGAGCACCTCGCATTATGCCATACTCAGAAACCACCCTGGTCAATCATTGCATTCACACAGCCTGGGCTGTGGTCCGTCTCAGCTGCTCGTGGCTGTTAGGGTGCAAGTCTATTTTTGCTGGAGTACACTGCTGAAGTTTTGGGAGGGCAAATGCAAATTAATTACCATGCAAGTGCATTGTCATGGTTGTGGTTCCTGCAGGAACATGTGTTTCTCCTGTGATCCAGTGATCTTGTGTATCCAGCTGCTATGGAGCCACTGCACTGTGCTCCACTCCAGAGACAGATACAGTGTGAATTTGCACATGCCAAAAACCACAGCGCAGATGGACCGCGGCGCGCACAGCGTATGTGTGAACTGGGGTTAGATACATGCAGAGTCTTAAGCCTCTGAGACAGCTCGAGAGTCCATGTGCCTTATTAACCTGAAGTATGGGCGACACAGCAACTTAGACTGAGGAAATAATGTCTGTTTTTCTTTCAGAGTATCTGGCCAGTAAAGTTCATGTTTGCACTAAACACAGAAAAAAAAACTGAATTAGGTTGTACATGTTCTTACTCTCACTACCTGGAAGCATTCTCATGTTTTGGGTGATCGGTTTTGATCATTACAGAAAAAAAACACATCTTTTCACTTTACCATGCGTTGCAGTGGCAGGACACTCAATCTCAAACTACTCGATCATTACGCCAGTGCCAGTCAGGTGTAGCTTTCTACTATCTGTGTTTTGGAGGAACTGCTAGACTTGTTTGTTTTTTCTAAACATAAATAGCAAGCTAGGGAAACCAAAAGCAAAAAAAAAAAAAAAAACATCCCTTTATATGTATTTTTTTTCCAAACATAAAATTAGGATGTCATTATTCTTCAAGAAGGTTGTTATCAGTGTCTGTTCATGGCTTGTGGTGTCAAGCAACAATGCAACCATTTCTGCAGATTTCTAAACATCTTCAAAGAACATCTACAAACACACTTGGATACACACTCCCTTCATCACCTCGGAACCCCCGCTCAATTGCCAACCTGCCAGCCTTGCAACGGATCAATCATAGATCACAGTTAATGTCTCCCATTATGGCACCCTGTGATTGCCCTGTTATTATCCCACTAATTATGACTATCATCATTATTATCATTTCTCTATTACAGTTCATTACTCCAGACCCGAAAGAGGATGGTATAATGGGCTAAGTGGCAGTTATTCCATTTATTGATCAGTGGGAAGTTGCAGGCCTTGTTGCATGCTGTTTTCTCTGCTGGCTAGACTGTGGGGTGCTGACAAAGCTCACAGGACAATCCAGCAGTTTCAGTTAGAACCTGGATTCAATTGGCTATAAATTGGAAATTGCCATTAGGGAAAGGTAACAAAGGAGGAACTATAATGAAGTTCAGTGTGCTTTGTGGGGAGCATGATCAAAAACTGACAATAGACTGAAATAAAAGAAAACCAATAAATGAAATCTAAGGAATGCCTTTTCCTTGTTGTGCAAGAGAAAAGGACTGGAAAGAATAATTTTACACAAAGGGGATTGCTTTATTACATCAAGCTTTCCCCCCCCATATTTCATTGAGTTAATTTACTTTTCTGGGGCTTTTTGTGCCAAGAAAGAGAGGACAATGAATAGAGCAGGAAACAGGGTGAGAGTGGACAGTAACATGAGGGAAAGAAGCCGCAGTTTGGAATCAAGTCCAAACAACCAAGAGCTAGCTACCCTCATGGTAAGCATAACCAAGCCACTAGGCCCCAGTAGCAACCTGCTAATGTACTTCTCAAGATAAAAGATAAACATGGTATATAAACATCTTCACCCTCTGCATTTTTTCAAGCAATGTCATTAAAAAAATATCTGTGGGAATTACACTGAGAAACCATGTACAATGTTGTTGTTATGCTTACTGTTTGTGATAATGTTGATTACAACCCACATAAAACCTGAGAGTCTGTCAATAAAATGAAGAGTGAGGTTACATTAGCTCTGATTGGTTGATGAGCAGGACATAAGGATTCACTAACGTTACACGTTAGCCTACAGATATGTCTCAGAGCACCAGGCTTCAAGAGGCACTTAAATTGCCGTCTACTTAATTACAGAACAAACTGACAAAGTTTACTTGTCATCATTTTTCAATCAACAATGCTGTGTAACTGTTGATAAATACTAGGGATGAGCGAGTACACCATTATCTGTATCTGTATCTGTATCTGTTTGCCCACCCATATTATCCGTATCCGTATCCATACTCGTATGGGCGGGGCCTAAACCGGAAGTGGTTGTGTTTTTCCGGAAATGGGCGGGGCTTAAACCCGATAAGTCTGAAACTGGCTTTTTTTTTTCTTTTAAAGGCTTTTGTGTGATCAGCTATGTATTATGTACAATTGGTAAAATGTGTATGTAGTGGTGTGAAAGACTGTCTCTTTATTTATGATCTGTGTAAATTTAATAGGTGATTTGTGCAAACATTCAGTGGCAAAAAACTAAAAAATATGTCTTGTTTTTCACTTTATTTTCAAAAACACTGTGCTCATTCTGAGCACAGTGTTTCTGTTTCTTTCTCACCAGCCAAACTAAAATCACGCAGCCAGTTAAAAAAAAAAAAAAAACAACGCGACACCGGGAGTTTACAGCTTTAAGCCTTCAAATGCGTTGAAGGCTGCCTGTATGTGTGTGTGTGTGTATGTGTGTGTGTCAAAGAGGAGAGCAGGCACCTCCTCGCTGCAGCATATGGGTGCAGGGAGGGGGGTGTGCTGTGTGTGACTGGCCGATCACAGAGCATGAAGAGTGAAGACAGTAGTTGTTGATACCCAATGAGGATTCTTTTAGTACGGATACGAATAATCCTAAAAAAAACTCATGTTGTATTCGTATTCGGCAAAAATGCATTATCCGTAACAAATACTCGTTTGAAACGAATATCCGGCTCATCCCTAATAAATACCTTACCTCGTCATGGTTTATCCGATAAAAAGTTATCTTGAACAAAGAAAGGTAGTGTTAAAAAGAAGATCTGATCTCCATTCATTTCCAAAACAACCACATGCCTTGTTAAGAGTCAAGTCATCATGACAGTGTGGGCAGGATTCCAGCCAAAAGGAGTCTCTGTGATCCACTTCAAACAGATGGTCCTCACAGCCTCTTTAAAAAAGAGGTGTTCCTTTAGTTATATGTATGTGAGCATTAAAATGGAGCGCTCATTTTCCTGTATCAGCATTTTAAGCCAGCTCACTGTGTATATTAACTATTTGCACTGGGTAAATTTAATGACTGCGAGCCTCTACACACTTCAGAATTAAGCAATTTACAAATTTGAAGGCCCCTCCTTTGAGCTACATTGCAGATCTAATCAAGCACAGTTGATGTTTACTCGGAGGTGTCTCTGTGGTGTGTTTCAACACACCCACCCCTTTGCAAACAACCCAAGGCGATCTCCACACACTCCCTCACTGGAAAACACCAACAGACCAGCATGTCTGCGCACACACAGAAGCAGACAGACGGCATGCCAGAAAGGGAGGACTGTCCCATCTCTGTAAGGTGAAGAATCTGGAATACACAGACGTATCCCTCTAAATAGCTGCTGTCTCTCACGGTCTGCAGCCTTTACTCAGTGCCTGACTCAACCCTTGTTTGTCGTTTGCCAGGCACACAAGCTGTACCAATGTGATTAAAGACAGAGAGGATGTAGAATCACACTGCTGCTGCTGGCAGAACATCACTTCTCTCCAGAAATATCAAGTTTTTATGAATCAGACGAGTATAGGTTGGGTTGAATTGACAACCAAGCGTTTTAGGAAAGGCTTTAAAATTGTTTCATGAGGCAAAAGGTCATAGACTTATCCAAGCTTATAAATTATGAGTACAGAAGCTTAATATATGCACAGCAGAATATAAAAACATCTCGACATCTTAGTCATTAAACAAATAAAGATCATTGAATATTAATTCAGAAATGTTATATAACACTGAAATATGAGTGAATCAGTACCTGTAGACATTTGGTTTAATTTGAAAACAAGATGCTTAATATGATCTGTTTTGAGTGATTTTTGGAGTCAACATAACCCAAACCAAAATATCCAATTCATCACCAGTAAACAAACTTTCCCAAGGAGAAAAAAATCTCTTTCCATAGCTATGAAAAAAAAAGCACAAAACATTTTTTAATGATTCATTCATTCATTCATTCATTCATTCATTATATTTTTAGAAACAAGACTGTTCATCTTTGGCAACAGTGTTTAAGCAAACAGCAAATCTACCTTATAACACACTATGTCTCCATCTTCTGCAGTGATCCTGTAGTGTTTCAGCACATTGTTTGTCAGACAGTTTGTTGTCATGGTAAACTGTTGAGCAAAGCTTCCGCTATTTTTGTGAGCAATGAATAAGATGAATAAGTGCCATGACAGCCACAGACAAACCACAGAGAGCTAACATGCACGGTGACAGGTCAGCATGGCTTTCTGAACTGTCAGACTACAATAAAAGCCTGACGGTGTACAACACATCCAGCTGTGTTTGGTTTAAACTGCTGAAATCCAAGTTGATTCTTAAACAACACAATCACACATGAGGGGGGGGGGGGGGTCATTATCCATGAAACCATTTTACTTTAAAATGGTTCTGTCTGTGGTTTTTGTTGAATGTTTGTGACTCCAGGTTAGTTTTTTTTTTTTGTCTTTTGAAAACAAAAGTGTGTTTCTCTATTTCATTTCATTTCTGTCTTTTGTCAAAGCACATTGTGACTTTTGTTTGTGTAAAGTGCTGAATAAATAAGGATTACCTAGCTACTTACTTACTGTAATCAAAACAGGACCTACAGGACATTAAGCAAAGAGGTTCATAGCTATGTTTATGATAGCCATTTAAACACACATCAAGAATCACTCAACAGATTGTACAAAGTTCAAATTTACGCCCACAAGAAGGCACTAAACCACAGCTGAAAGTCACGCATCTCTCTCTCTCCTCTCCCGCCGGTGTGCACACAACTATGCGCACTTTAGCACACCAATATTAAACACAGCGATTAAATACGAAACGTTTACGTTAACAAGGAAACCCAAACGGTAACAGAACTTTAAAGGTACCTCTAAAAAAAATGAATTCAAGGACTTTAATATTATTTTTTTTCCTGGTCTCGCCCTTGTGAAGTGGGGGGTGGGCAGTCGATCTACTGGGGGGGCACAGTCCGCGAATGCCCCCCCTTGACGCTGACACCGATGATGTGCGTTAAATGGTATTTACTTGAAGCTGGGGTTACAGTGTAACATTTTTGGATTGGATAGGTTAACACCAGTGAAGCAGTGGGGGACAATGTGATATTTATTTGTTTATTTATTACAGATCCCAAATTTGACATGGCACAGCTGATCACACTGCACACAAACAAACAGACCACACATAATAATAATAATAATAATAATAATAATAATAATAATGATAATATTTATTATTATTATTATTATTATTATTATTATTATTATTATTATTATTATAAAAATAGTAAATTTTGTTGCATCAATCAAGTGAATGCATTGCTCATTACATGCCATTATCACTACACATGGTGTGCAACCATCTTCCAACAATATGTCACCTCATTAAAGTCCCTTTGTAATAAAACTGAAGGCAGAAAAAGGAGAGGAGTTGTTTCCCGTTTCATTTGACACCTATAATTATAAAGTCTAGCACCTCAGGAGAAAATATTTGCAAATTGCTCTGTGTGTTGCTTATTTACAGCTTAAGTTTTCACACAGAGATAAGATGACACCATCCTTCCCACATTATGTTATAGTGAAGCCTGAATTTGGGGGTGTTTATAAACACACTCATTAAACATAAGCAGTAAGAAGATCAGGAGAAGTCTTAAGAAAATGTAATTTGTGAGTCTGATTGGGCTTGGCATTAAAACATCATCTTCTACTCGTGGTAAAAAAAAAAAGCTACACACACTTTTGTCTATTTTTGATAGAGCTTTATTAGAAATTTGGTCGACTCTCCTCTGTAATTAGCCAGCTTAGCTCCTTCTGTTGTGATTTACTCACTGCAAATTACAGACTACGGTAATTGAAGAGGAAACAAATTGAGTGGGTCTGTTCCAGAGAGCTGATCATGTGGCTGCAGCTTTTTGGCAGCCGGGACAGGATGACCACTCATATATTTCATTACAGCACTTTAAGAATGACATTTTTCTGCAGCGTGTACTCGTTGGCACACAGAGTAAGAGGGACAGAGACAGACTGAAATAGAGGAAGAGTACGACAGAGAGGGATGGCGGTGGATTACACCACGCCAAGTGCATTAACATCTCCATCTGGTGTCTCATTCTTTCTCCACTCCCGCTAACCCCATTGGCCCTGGTTGCCCTCATCACTGGGCATGAGTGGGCCCTTCCAGGACAAGGTCATGTTGTTGGCGTGTGTTATGAATATGCCACCTGATCCCAAAAGTGCCTGAGGGGGCATGGCACACACCGGCATGCTGGCAGGGTGGCAGTAGAGACTCTGTAGCAGTAAACTGACAGGAAGCAATGCAGAATCACACAATCTGGGTCACGCCTGCATCCAAACACACGGAGTAACACGTTATTTTGGACCTGGCATTAGCTACTCTGTTCTCCCCTTAATGTCTTGCTATGGATTTGGTTCTCAGCATCACAGCACTGCCAAAATGCTCAGTAACTAATTTTGGATGTGCTGCTACTGATGACATGCATTCATCTTACCATATACTGTATGTGTGCCATTAGGTTATGAGTGGTACTATGTCGAAAAGCTTGAGAAGCAGATACATATAGAGAAACACAACGGTTTTACGTGTTTTATCAATTTACCCTTCAAACTTTAAAGTGCAAGATAAGTGTTTCACAACAGCGTCACCTTCTGGCAACTGAAAGTCACTGCATTGTATTATCATTCATGGTTCCCATCCTGTTTATAAAATCCAGCACAAACTACACTGAGCACCGAGCATGCTCCATTATGAAACCAGCAAGTCTTTGTGTAGTAGTGGAACCAAAACCATTGGAACATTGGCCCTGAAGTTATTTACAGAGGGGCTTAGTATACCTGTAGAGCCACTGAACTTGATGGACGTGAGTCCAGTAGAAAAATAAGAAGTCTGATTTGGGTTGTGCTGATGGTTGGTATTAACCTAATCAATGTAAAATTATGAAGACATGAAGAGGCCTTAAAAACTGTAATTCAATGAGCATCCATTGAGCCTGAAGAAGCACCAAAATCCACATATTCACCAATTTGGAAAAAATGTATTAACAATATACATGTTTACAACCTTATTTGAAAACCTTTTTGGTTCTAGGTACCTTATTTATCCTCCAGCACACATAGTATTTGGGGTTCATTTATTCAGAAGTCATTACTTTTGAAGTTATAAACATACAAGTTTTGCGTATTCTGGAACATAGCTGACTTGACCCTGGAGAAGCTAGAGGTCCATCTCTTGATCTTATCCTTGTGTGAGTCAAGCCAGGTTGAGCTTTTTCAATATGGCTTCAAAACTCTGTATCAGAAACAAATAAATGACATAAAGAAACCTGGGTCTGTGTAATAAATGCCAATGGTTTAAATTAGAATGATTAAACTCATTCAGAACATTTACCATGATTAGACCCCAAAAAGTCTCATTTACTGATTTCACAAAACCCCTCACGAGAAGCCTTCTGTTTTTAATTTTGAATAAATGGTAAAAAAAAAAATATCAGTTCCAGGGGATGCATTCATGCACAGTTATCATCTTTGTTGTTGAAAACCACAATGATGATAACTAACTTATTCCACTGATGCCCCTTTTTTTCATGTCAATAACGAGACATTGACAAGATAAACATGGCTCTCTGATGACTAGAACACAACAAGAAGTGTGAGTTTTTGTTGACAAGACTGGGCGAAAATGTTAGTGCGTGATCTGTCAGACGTTCAAAAGACATTTCTGCCAATTGTGTGTGTAATCTGTCTGTCTGGTTGTTCTGTGGTTGGTTGTCAGAAACAATACTACACCATGGAGTCAGAGCGTTACAGAGCAACTGGTGTTTTGGAGCAAAGAGTGACCGTGCTAACTGGTGACTCTCAGCTGAACATGTCAGTGATGGTCAGCTGAGTCACCAGTTAACAGGGTCACACTCATTTGATTTACCTTGATTTGAGTTTCCAAAACTTATTGACCTAAATTCATTTGTTAAAGGACAAATACTTTGTTCACTTTTGACTAAAAATGACTAAAACTAGAGTAAAACCTTTTTGAGTTTTTGTTGACTAAAACTGGACTAAAACTAATGAGCATTTTCCTCCAGAGGATTAAGATTGAAACTAAGATGGCTGCTTATTGATTTTGTTGTTGTTTTTATTGTTGCATTAAGCACATACAATTTTTAATTGACACACTGGCTAAAAAATTTCATGTCTGGTAAAAAAAAACAAACAAACAAAAAAAAAAAAAAAAAAACGGTTCAGTTGGTGGTTCCTAGGCAATCAAAATCTAAGTTGTTCAGTTTGTATTGCAACCAAAGAGCCCAACATATCTTTGAGATGTAGCCATGAATAGGAGCTAGATGTCTAGCTGTTTCTCCGTCTGTTGCCCTGCATGAACTTTGAATCTGCTGCTTTAGTCCTTGTACCCCTTTGTGGGTTGAAAGTTAAATTGTCCCTTGAGGATTTTTGTTATGGGGAAATTCACTTAGATTTTAGTGAACTGATGGCCCTGCAGAGACAGAGACAACAAATAAAGAATGAGTTGCAGAATCATGCCCTTTCCAGACCATTGTTCAGTTTCTCCTTCTGACCCATCAGTACAAGATGATTTGATTATGAAGAGGAAGAGATGGATGCATTTCTGCTGAGTGTTTGGATTTGCTTGCCCTTACACATGCTCTTTGTGTCTCCCTCTAAATGCTGGTCTTGAATGTATGATTCTGCAGATCCTCTCCTTTTTCTGACCTTATGATGCTGTCATTCATCTCCCGTCCTTCTTTGCCTTTTTTTATCTTATACATCACAAACACTACAGAACAAAAAGTGATATGTGTACATGTACAACAAAAAGTCTTTGAATCCTCACAAGTTGTTTTGAAGGTGTCCTGGATCCGACCACACTTGTTCTGATTGCATCACTGAAACTGAAGGCAACCACAAAGACCTGATGCAGCAACATTTAGCAAATATTACTTCATAATTTAATAGAAGGTCTGGCAGATCTGACATTTCTAATTTCCTTAAATGTATCACCCACACACCCTGCTGAGAAAAGAGAATCCCACTCTTTTTCCTGCTTCTGACTGGTGGTGAGGGTGATATGCAGAATGAAGTATTTTTAGCAGGTTCAGTCTTTCTTGGGTAAGTATATTTGTATTAATCTGTTCATCTTCATTTCAGGTAAAACCCAATTCAATTGTTTTATTTGAAAACAGCTTGAGGGCCAAAGTTAAATAAAATGAGTATGAAACATGTCTTTTACATGTCATGTTGGATCCTTTTGCTTTTGAAATGCATTGTTTGCTCATCTTTTCCATATTGTTGTATCTAAAGGCAAGGTTGGTAAGAAAACTAGCATAAATTTGAATGTAGCATCTCCTCAGGACCCCGTTTAGCCCCCATCCTCCCACACTAAGAGCTCCTCCAAAACGATGCCCCCTCTCACATGCACGTGCGCCACTGATTCGCAATCATATGATGGTGACTGATTCAAACCACAGACTCAAACTGGTCCTCAGCACATTGTTTTTGTTTGTTCTATGTTAGCAGTAATCAGGGTATAGGTGGTTTTTCTGACATTCTCCAGCGTACTGTGATCCATCTTGGTTATGAGCATTGAATCAGGGCTAGTGCATGCCAGCGAAATGTAAGCACAGGAGGTGGGCAGAACAGCAGGACGGGATTTGATTGGTTTAATAAATTGGATCCCAAACGCTAGGATTGGATGTTGTTTTCCAGGTTTACTCCTGCTGTAGACAGCAGATATTTTTCACTCTATTTTAAGAACACATCATGTATTGATTGACATCAGGACATAAAGATCATTTTAACTACAATAAGAAAAAGTCTAAGTCTGATCACCAACACTGACTTTAATGTATCAGAAAAGCCATGATATTATTTAAGAGAAAACTTGGTGCAGTCTGTAGACTTTCTTCTGTGTCCTCTATGAGGATTTCTATTGCAAAGTCCACAACAAGTAGTTTCTTTGTTGCAGTCCTACAGGTCACAGTCAGCAAATCTAAGTAAACATTGAGGGCTAATGTTGGTTACCAATCCGTCTTGACTCATCACTTGTCTTAAATTGAGGAGGTCTTTTCTTTTCTTCTCAACCATTTTCTTTAAATGCATGATTATGACCTCAGTCTTTTTAAAAGTTGCTCCAAAAAGGTAGAAACACCAACATGTTTTTTTTTTTTTTCTAGACCAAGGTTTTCATCAGGGTCACATCAAAAGGGCCACAAGCCATTGGTCTATTATAAAGTTGTTCTCCTTCCTACAAGTGTCGCTGAAGTTTTGATCTTCTTAGACTTGTTTTTCCTCTCGGTGCACCCTGAAAGTAGGTGAAGTTGTGCCATAATCCTCTTTTTGCTCCAACAGCCTGATCCATGCTCCTGCAGGCTTTGCTCTTAATGCCCTAAAGTATGTAGCATGTATCACTCTTTTCAGAGGGTAAAAAATGGACTAAAAGTGCATCTTTTACTCCTAAATTTTACAGTACTTTTATGAGACGGTGTGAACTTAAGCCTGGTTTACACATCTGTGTTAAACACAGTTAGTTTGTGGAGCCTCTCAGAAAGCTGTGCATGTAGTCTGACATGGACCTCCTTCTAAATGTGATGATGTGTTGAGATGTTGTAGACTGCAAGCCCCGTGATTGGTCCACTGTGCTTCCTGTATTAACATTTACAGAGTCATTGCAGATCATCCAAACATCGTCCATATTTCATTCTCTCCGGCGTCTCCTCTCCATTCCTCCTTGCTGTCATCAGCAGCAAAATCTACCAGCTTCAGTTTAAGAGGATAAGTTCAAATTTACTGAAAAAAAAAAAAAAAAAAAGGCAGAAAAAGTAGTGGGACTGGAAACAGGTGACATGACACGTATACAGACCACACTGCCCTCACTGTAGTCATATGAACCAGATTGTCAACTCCTCCATTTATGATTTCCCAGATTTGGAAGCCTTGTTTTAAATAAAATTCCATCTTTAGCAGCTTTAGAGGAGTCTGCTCTGTATGCATTGCTGTTCCTTGTCCTTTCTCTCTCTCTCTTTCTGCTCTTTCTTTTGTCTCTGTCCCTCCTTCTGTGGCTGCTGAGGTCAAAGGATACTCTTCATACATTCATTCATAAGGGCCAGCTGGATAAAGGGCTTCAAAAATATTAGCTTAACTCCATTCGATCTCTCGGGCAAAAGGGCCCTGTCTGTTTCTGTGGCATTAACTGTCACAGGTTTTTGTCTCTCTGTTCATTTCACTTGCAGGTTGTAGAGAAGCCATATGCAGACCTAAGTTTTGGTTAATTGCTTTCCTGTCTCTGAAGCTAAAGAATTATTAGTCAGGAGAATATTTCCTTTTCATACACTGTGCGTTTTGTTTGCAGAAGAATTAATAGAGGTAAAGATAAAATACTTCATCGAAGCCGAAAAAAGAAAAGAAATGTTGGGGACTCTTGACAGATACTTGATGAGGTTCGTTCTTTGTTATTCCCTCAGTCCCTCAAATATTTTAATTTTTAATACCAATCCTATTTCCACCACACGTTATATTATGTAACCTGTTTTCTCTGTTCCTTCTTTCCCCTGTGTGGAAAAAGCAATTAATGAAATGTTATTTTAAAAACTCAGACTCTACACAAAACATCAAAACTCCAGATCCCAAACCGTGCTCTCACATACATGAGATGAAATTAAATTCTGGCTTATTATTCAATTGGAGGCAGCAGATATGAATTCTGTGACAGGAGGATTGTTAACTCAAAATAAATAAATAAAATAAAAAATCAACAGCCGTGGCCAAGGGAGGTCAATCCCCGCTCAGCTGCCACCGTGACAGTTACAGGGAAGAGGTTGAATCCCATTTGGAGTGATGTCTGCTTGACGGCTCTTCAAGAAAAAAAGAAAAAAAAAAATCCCACTAGCAGCCCTCTTTTCTCCCACAGAAACACATCTTCATCCCCTGCAGTGCCTCTGTTCACTCTGTGTCCTGTAGCCTCAAACCATGACTATCTCTGATACTGATCACTTGAACTGCATGTTGATCCGAACCAGCGAATGTGTACAAAAATGGACTAAAATCACAAATAAAACAATCTACAGTCTCATGAGCCTGCCTTTAAGTTATTCAAATTTACCTTCAAATCTTCTTCATTGTGTTGTGAGGGAATTAAAATACTTTCCAGCTATTGATTATCCTTTTTATAACCCTGCTACTGATTAAAGACTAATGTACTGATTTAAAGTAAGGTAACTTTATGTTTAGCAGGTGGTCATGAGAAAAAAAGAACCCCAGCAGGGTGTGAATAGAACCTGACGCCAACAGAAACAAATGCTTAAGCCACATTGTTTGCCAATATGACAATGATTAAAGGTGACAGTTTAACCTTATAATCTATGGTGTCACCAAGCAGAAACATAATGATCCCAAACTCTTTACAGCAGAATGATTTGATTTGATCTGTTAAATCCCAATTTTTTCCCAACAAAATAAGAGAAAGCTTGCATTTTTATATTATTATTATTATTATTATTATTATTATTATTATTATTATTATTATTATTATTATATGGATTCAAGACAAAGATACATAATATTCTTTCATTTTAAAGCTAAAATTAGCTACCCAAAGTTAAACCAACACTTTAAAAGATTCCAGAAGTTAAGAAAAAAAAAAAAAAAAAAAAAAAAAAAAAAAAGTGGCAGCCTTTTGTACCAGTTGGATGAAATGTTAATAACTGTCGTCAAAGGGTCGTTAAGGGTTTTGAGCGATCAGAACCAAGCATCTTAAGCCTGGCTCAAACTACAGGAGTTTAAAAATCTTCAAAGATTCTGAAACCGGGTTGTATCACACACATCAGGGGAATCTTCACAGATTATCTTCTGTCAAATCTTCACTTCAGGATTCCATCAAGATTATCGAACCAGAGAGAGCAAGGCACCTCGTGATCTATGCCATGAACAAGGAAGCAAACGTAAACAAAAACACACAGAGTGGAGACAAGTGCTGCTGGCTGTAGACATTAATACTTTGACATGAAACACAACTGCAGGTAAGGTGTCTGCCTGCTCTGCTCATTAATATAATACAACGAGGCGCACACACAGGGCCATGACGTAACACCGGTATGCACACTGCAAACTTTTCCTGAACTGTACAATACAATGAATAAGGGCGCCATCTAGTGACAACATTTAACAGAAGACAAAAACATCTGGATAAAGAAGTGCTTTGGGAGAAGTGGGTCGTGTCTGAAATTCCAGTTCCACTCATTCTAGCATTTCATGCATTTCATCTCTGATAACTCCAGATCATTTCTGGTCCCTCATAGGCAGCTCTCTCTGATTGGTTATTGTCACCCTCAGTGAAAATGAGTCCCGTAACTGTTCCGATAAATATCAAATCAGCACAAGAATCCTGTGGTGTGAGCCAAGCTTTACACAGCCAGAAAATCAGTAAGAACGTTGGTTAGTAGCATTTTTTTAATTAATTAAAAATGTATCCTGCCAGAAACATGATGACTGATTCCATGGTCAGGAAAGTATCCATGGCAACATATTCTTAATGACCATCTTACAGGGCAAATTGAACATCAGATTTCACAGTCAAGCCAAAAAATTAGTCCATTGATTTGTATTAATTCACACGAACATTTCCACTGAAGGAACCCCTGGTGAAAAGGACTCCTGCTGATCTTTCTGTTCTCATTCATCCCCTCTGAGAATTAATCCCTGTTGGGTTTGACCAAGCAGAGTAAAGCACTGAGCCGGGTAATAGCTGCATTTTAATGCCGAACAATTCAGAAATCAACTTTTATTTTTCACAGAAAATCAAGCATTTTTAATTTTGTTGCTTTATTAAAAGTGACAAACTTTACAAGTTGTACACCTGGTTTTAAAATAAGAATAGAACTCCACACAACATCAGTAAACAGTAGATTCTAAGTGTGGCTTGCTGGACCAGGGAGAGCTCAGTAATTCAAACTGGAGATTGCAAGCAGCATGTTTGATGCCAAAGGATTTACTTTCATTTAAGCTAGTTGAGTAAATTAAACATGTTTAATTTTCACTCTTTGGGGCTTATGCAATAAAACAAAATTCCAGGAGACCTCATTTGGATGGGTATTTAAAAAATTTAAACCACTTTTCATCCAGCTTAATTACCTGAGTATTGGCTGTTGTATGCTGTTAGTGTAATGGGCTGACACACTCCCACAGTACCCTTCCCAAAAAGCACCATAAATCAAATGGTTAGTCAGACACATTGTGTTTTTGGTTGTTGTTTTGAGTTAGTCAGTAAAGCTTCAGAGGTGTTAAGCAGGATTATGATGAATGGAGACTGGATTCAGTGAGAAGGGGGATTTCATTCAAGCAGATTTAAGGAGAGATGAAGAAACAATAGTTGTGAGTTTTCATACAAAGAGTATAAAATTAACAGGATCATTTCTTTAATCAGTCAAGTGCTTTGACATCTGTTTCTTCTTTGAAAGTGGTAATGGCACATTGAGCCTGGTTTTATCACAGTCTAGGGACTATTTTTGTTTCTCCTTGTAAATGGGATAAAGTATCCTCTGTGCTGTAGGTGTGGCAGTGGATTCAGCACTGATCAGAGAGAATAAATGTATACAGACAAGGTTTCCCCTCACACACTACTAACACAGTCTGAGCGGTGACAAATTGTTCATATTCAAGCTGCCCCCTAATGTCATTTGCTAAATTCATTCTGACACGGGAGCTGAAAATGAAATGAAAGCCTCCTGCTTTCATCATTATTGTGTTATCATTTCACCCCCCTTTCTCTCAGCTTCTCCTCCATGTTGATCTGATTCGTTTCCCCTCATTCCTTAAACAGTGATTCACCTTCTCCCAAACCCACTGGGGTCTTTTTATATCCAGAGCATCCATTAAACATGTATTACGTCAAGCAGACGCTGCACCAGCGTAAAAGAAGAAGCACTGTTGTTCACAATGTGATAACACAAAGCAGACAGTCACCAAACAGTCTTTGCCCTCCAGAAATACTGACATCCCAGTTAAAATGAGCAAATGAGACCAAGCAATAAGAGCAAACCAGCCTAGATGAGTCATACTGCTGAATATTACGTGTTTGGGATGTTACTCTCATTCCCAGAAATTGCAGATATGTGTAGTTGCTTCAAATGAAATGTACAGTTTCTTGTACAATATTTCCCAGAAAATATACCCAACTGCTGAAGTTCCATGTGATGTCCTCCATGAAACCGTTGCCAGGATACAGACTGGACATCACAGGCACTCATAATGACATCAGGAGACTTCAATCACGTTACCCTCTCCTCCCACTTGATTGGATTTACAGTTTGTTGATTGTCCAACCAGAGAGAATAAAACACTTGATCTGCTGTATATCAGTGTCAGAGATGCCCACCTCCACATGATGGGTCAGATCACAACCTGGTTTTCCTGCAGACCTTTTACAGACCCGGGTTACAAAGGCAGCCTGCTACTACCCTCACAGTCAGGAGATTGAAACAGCATGGATATTGACAGACTTTGTTTAATGTGATTTTTAGGAATCCATCTGTCAGAGGTTCAGGGTGTATTCACACCTGGCCCATTTGGGCCAGTTGTTCCAAAATGAACCTAAAGTCTGGTTCGTGAACACGGCAATCACACTCAAATGCAGGACAAAACAAGCAGGTCAAGATCGATCAAATAGGGTGGTCTCAGCTTGCTTCCATTTGAGCTCTGTAGCAGTTCCTTTGCAGTGAGAACACAATCACCTCAACAACCGGCACAACTGACTCATAACTCATAACTGTGGTTCACTCTGTAGTAGTTGGGGGGGGGGGGGGGGGGGGGGGGGGCATAATGTGCCCATTTGACAACTGTTCAGTCAAAACAAAAGAAGAAGAAGGAGTACAAAATATTGTTTCATCATGGAGAACATTCGCACATTCACAATTCTCCTCTGCTCTCTGTATCGTGCACAGCAGAGTTCTGCCCCAATGTCTGACCAATCAGAGAAGAAAAATGATTGCCCGTGGCATTTATTTACAGCTGTGGACCACAAGATAACAAACAAACCAAATGACAACTGTAACGATTGTATCATTTTTGCCCCTGAATCAGAACAAAGCAAACGTACCACAGGTGTAAATATACTCCCTTTTTTAAACCCTTTTTTTTCAGTCTCCGTCTGCAATGCTTTTTTAAAGTTGTCTCTTTAAGGCTACCTGCTCCTCAAACCCCCTTGCATCTGATTGGCCTGTCAGCAGCAGCGCTAAGGGCAGACCTTGGTGTTTGAGGACTGACCCTCCTGTGCCATGAACCAGTGAAGCGATCCTTAGGTGATGACCTCATCATTTCACTGTGTCTCGTGAAGATCTTGTGAAGCTCTTTTGCTAACTTTAGCAGAAACTTTCATGAGTGCTGACAAAACTTAATTAAACTAATGTTGTTTTCAAACTCCAGGAAGGTCAACAAGTTACACCCACAGTGTCCACTCTTGAGGGAAATGAAATTGAGGTGGTTAATTTGTGCAAATATCTTGGTATCTTTTTTGATGACCCTTTCACCTTCAAAACCCATGTTGAGAATCTTGTGAAGAAACTCAAACTGAAACTAAGTTTTTCTGTAATAAATTTTGTTTTTCTTTTAAGGTTAAAAAGCGCCTTGTCACTGCAACTTTTTTTTTTTATCCCTTTTAGATTATAGAGACCTGTCGTATATATGAACACTTCAGCTCAGTGTCTGAGGAAGACAGACTCTGTGTATCATGCTTCTCTGAGCTTTATTACTAATGGCAGGGCCTTGACCCATCATAGTGATCTGTATTCTCCAGTGGGATGGCCCTCTTTGTTCACCAGGAAGTTGGCTCACTGGTACACTTTTATTTACAAGGTCATTCTTTGACTTCTGCCCTCTTACATTTGTGACTTAATCACACAGAGAAATGTTGATTCTTACAGGCTGAGTTCAAACAACATTCTGTTCCATTTGCCCACACTGAGTAGGGGAAAAAGGGCATTCATCTCCCCTGCCCCTTCTTTATGGAACCGGTTGCAAAAGGACTGGAAACTAACAGGACTTATTTCATTGAATTACTTCAAATCCAGACTGAGAGCAGTCGAGCCAGCCTCTTTAACCTGTAACTGTTTGATTTAATTTTAATGTCATTTTAATTGTGTTAAAACTGTAACTTATGCTGCCTCTTGGCCAGGACTCCCTTGAAAAAGAGGTTCTTAATCTCAGTGGGGCATTCCTGGTTAAATAAAGGTTAAATAAAAATGAGCAGTTAGATTCAGAGATTTCTAAAACATATGAACATGAAGTGTTTGAAAATCTGCACACGCTCAGTTTGGACATTTAGCATAATTACGTTATACTACAGCCTGACTGATTAATTAGGCCGATTATAGTGTATCATCGATTAAATTACATCAGTCAATTTCTAACCAATGAATTTACTTTTGCTGCGTGGAGATTCTGTTGCCGGGTTTTTCTTGTTTTTTGTTTTGTTTTTGTTTAATCCCCCCGGCGGGTTTGGGATACAGAGAATTTATAAGTTGTGTATATAATCTTCATGAGATAATCAAAGATAAGAAACTGTTAATTCCCATTTCCACCACAATCTAAGACTATAATAGTTTAAAGTGGTGTAAGTTTCATCTTTGTATAAATCAGTGAGTTTACAGTCTTCATGTTGACAGTGTTACTAATTAAAGTTCATTATTTTCATTTAGTAGTGTTCTGATTCTTTGTCTTGAGTCATATTTTGGGTATTAATATTTGTGTTCATGAACACTTTATATCCTGTGTATATCAATGTTCCTATTTCATATATATGATATGTTAAAATCCCATACTGGTCAGGCTGTGCTGTATATATTTATTTTGAAATTCGTGCTAAACCTGAACAGCTTGGTAAGGTTTGGGTTTATCTTTCAGTCAATGGGAGTGAGTATGAAACAAGGTCTCATCAGCCACTATAAAAATACAGCTAACCAATACTAAAAGACTCTTTGATAGCCGTCTACGTCAAAGCATATGACACACAAATACATTCCAGTGGGACAATAATGCTCACAAACATCATGGTCTACGTCAGAGATAGAATAAGCATTTCTCAAATTTAAGGCACACATCACAGTAAGTGAACTGAGACCATACACTGAAGAGCTTTCATCCTTACCATGGAATCAATGCAACAAAAAATAAACATGAATCATCTCTCACACACACACACACACACACACACACACACACACACTCATTTAGCAGAGAACCCACAGAGGTTCAGAGTCTCAATACGATGCTGTGTCTCATTAAAAGTGTTTCCTCATGAATAACATTGAATCAGAATGAAAAACACGATTATAGATTTCTCTCTGTGTCTATGTGTGTGTGTGTGTGTGTGCTGAAGTTTTTGTGTGTTGACAGCTTCCTCTGAGTCCAACAGTTTGTGTCTATGTAGCTCAAATAAATAACAGTGGAAACCGCAGCCACTAAAGAACAAACTCCCTTTACTCTTTCCTGTTGATTTAATCCATAGTCCTTTAAAATCCTTTCTAAATCTCACAAAACATCTGAGGACAGTGCCATGGGATGAGGTTTTGTTCTCATGAGTCTGTGCAAAAAGGAAATATAACCAGGGAAGGAGGTCAGAGTGTTTATTGGTCAGACAAATGGTTCCTCTTTTATTCTGATGGTGAGAATGTTGTGCTGTTGTATTTTTTTAAATATATATTTTTCAGAGCCTCACCATGCCTCCCCTGAGCACTGAGATTTGGTGTGTTATGGTATGGCACTGCTCTCTTGCGTGGGGTGTAAGGCATCGGCCTGATCCCTCCTGATTGGAAAGCAGCTGTAGTCTGAAGGTGTGATCATAACAGAGTCCGTCTGAAGCCCGGTGATTTCCTCTGGTGCTGGACTTATGTGACTACATCTTCCACGACCGGCTTTTCCCTAGCTGTGGTATTCTGGTTTGATGCAATTACAAATCTCTGGCAGTCGGTTCTTACTGTTCCCACACGGGAGGGCAGTAAACGAGTGCGACCAAGTAGAAAAAGAGAAAAAAAAAAGAAGTTGGTTGCTCACGCACATCTGCAGTCACTTCCATCAACTCCCCCTCTCCATCTCATTGTGCTGGTAAATTAAAATTCACGGTTTGCCAAGCCATCCGTTCTCCCTCCACTGCTTAATTGTCTTGAAAATTGAGGAGATTACTGGGCACGATTTATGTACAAATAAGAATCTGTCACAAACCTGGCAGTGTATACCATTACACACACACACACACACACACACACACACACACACACATATATATATATATATATATATACTTGATGATATGGGACTCCTACATTTTCTCTTCCCACCCTTGTGATATATGATGCAAACTCATGCATGTTTGTATGATCTGAAGCAAACAGCTGAGTGAAGGAATCCTTCAGATTTAAATGGGTTTTGATGCCAATCATCCTGATTTCTGTTTATAGGTGTGCTGTTTGTTTTTCTTACCTCACAGTATATATTCTCCTTTGACTTTGAACATCTGGCCACTGTGTCACATTCGCCATCATTTAAAAACAAAGGCATCAGGCTCCAGACATTTGGTCAAGAAGTATGTTTGTCTGTCAATGTCAACCCAAGAGTTATTCTGACCAGAGCTCGTATGCACGTCCAGCCATTAGCGAGAAAAATGGACCGTTTACTACAGGTGAAAAAAATAAGGGATCAGCCAGGTTAACACCTCAAAAGAGCATTAGATTCAATGGCGGTAAAATCCACGAATACAGGTGCTAACTACAGAAAAACTGCACCTGTTAGGGTGTTTTAAAGATGGCGGACTTTGTGCTCTTGTGTTATTGTTGAAGATGAGATATGCAAAGAGATTGAATATTTAGGATTTGAATCAATCCTAGAGAAATATGTTGATGTCAAAATATACAAAGAAAATAGATTTAGGAGACAGGATTTTTTGTTTCCTTGTTTATTCAGAGTATTCATGTGCCTTTTGAATTTGTTGGATGAGGATTTTCCTGGAAGTTCTCTGTACAAATGATCTTCTACACCCGCTTTCCTTTCATGGTGGAATTAGTTAATTGGCCAATTCTTGTCAGTTGTGCATGCGGCTGATGCTGCAGCGAAATGGGTTGTTTCATAAAGGTACATGAAGACTAACAGACACGTTGGTGTAAAGACTGGACGTGCGTACAGACCCAGATCCTTTGGCCCCTGATCCTGGTCTTCATTTTCTTTTGTGTTGAATATCTTCTGATGCAGAGTCCAGATGTGATAACTGTTTTTACCAAGATAATAAAGCTGCACATGGGTTTTTTTTTCTTTAATTTCAGTAAAGAAAGAAAGAAAGAAAGAAAGAAAGAAAGAAAGAAAGAAAGAAAGAAAGAAAGAAAGAAAGAAAGAAAAAGAAATTAACTTGAAAAAAATACAGAAGCATGTTGCTGCCACACCAGGAAAAAAAGGATCAGTCTGATCTCACATCAGGTCAAATAATACAGAAGGAAAAAGTTCCAGCATAGTACGACCCAGTCTGTTTACAAAAACCCACATGGGATCAGATCCCAAATGTGGAGCAGAGGGGTTGTGTTCTCTTTGGTGGGATTTTCATCTGAGAATCCATCAGACTGTGCATTACAATTTATATCACTTAAACAAAGCTGCAAGCTTTTCATAAATGGAGTATTTCTAGGTTGCAGTAATAACTTGTGACTGAGCTCATGTTTGGTCTGCAAGATGCTGCTGAGAATATTAAAGATTATATTCACAAGAGCAAACATACTAGAATATCACAGCACAAAACCACTAGCTTCTCCAAAATTTTACCTGTGATTAGAATTACAGTTGTGTTTCTTCAGTCTGTTTATTTCTATAATCTGATTGTTATTAATTTAATTTATTTTATTCAAACAATCATGTTTTTGTTTTGTCATTTACCTGATCAGAGGTTTTACCCTTTCCAACTCTAGATCACACACCAACCTTGTACCAGCACACACACGCACACACACGCACACACACACACACACACATACGTACGCATGCAGGTGCATCTCCATGGGAGCTGCATTTCTGCAGACATTGATGAGTCTGTGTGTAAATGTACAGGTGTGTGCTGGAAATACATGTTCTCTCCTGCGAGGAAGCCAAATGAGGCATTGTGATTACAGCCTAAGCAATGTAATCTCACCTCTCAGACTGCCGCCTAAACCCCACCCCTCCTCCTCCTCTCTCCTCCTCCTCTCTCCTCCTCTCTCCTCCTCCATCAACTCCTTCTCTCATTCCATCACATTCAAGTTAAATCCAATTTGTTATGGTTTCAATGAGGCCTTGTTTTGCTGTGTGAACGCAACCTCAAACAAAGTAGCTACAGTTATTACATGTTCAATTTGACTTTTTTCCCCCCCTGCAATCCATCTTTCATTTTAGGTCATATCTCATTTCCTCTTCAAGGCTGCTTCTGTAGTCAAACACAATAAGGACAACTGGCTGTTCAGACTTGAGCTGCATGGCACAAAGAAGCAGAAAACACTTTTACACAGCTTCATAGAGTTTGTTTAATGCGGCTTTGCAAATTCACTGACATTTTGGCTACGTTCTCACTGCAGGCCTCAGATCTGATTTTTTTTTGTTTGGCTGTTCAGATTACAGTTTTAAATGTGACCCGTCTGCAGACAGCGATGTGAATGGCTAAAGTGACCGGCATGCTCAGTTGAACGTTAATGACGTCATGCACGGAACTATGTTTACAGAAACAAGTGTTTATGGCAGCAGCCGCAAATTTGTGAGCAGGTTATGTTAAAATTAGGAAGAGCAAAAAGAAACTGAATTTATCCTGCTTCTGTTTTTGCCTGCAGCGCAGAACTGTGACGTATCGCTCCAGGATGACATTAAAGGAGAATTAAATGCGACCCGGCTGTTCAGACCACAGTCACCTTAAAAATAAAAATAATAATATTAATAATAATACTAAGATATGTATCCAGTATAGTACCCATTTAAAAGTGGCCTGAATCTGACTCGAAAATGTCAGATTCAGTGTGACTTGTGCCGCTCACACTGTCAGAAACAAAACAGATATGGGTCACATTTAAGCAAAAACCAATCAAACAAACAAACAAACAAAAATCTTAAACTGCAGTGTGAACATAGCATTTGTGTCAGACTGAAACCACTGCAGCCATGTGAACTCCAGTATGACCATTTTTAACTCCAAGGAAGTTGCTCCATGTTAATGTATGTCAGTCTTATATTGATTTGTCATTGTTAGGACATTACTGGAGATTACAGCTAGAAATAGAAAAAAAACTTTTTTCCAATTGCCAGAACATGTGTGAAGATAAGATTAGCGTATCATATAAAGAGCAGGAACAGAACCAGCTGTTAACCCTTTGAACCCTGAGCTAATTTTTCAGATCTCTGCTCAAAAATTGTACACCCATAGTAAAATAGGTATGCCTCCCCAACCCCAGGGCTGTATAATCATTTTGGTGTCACAGTAAAGGGAAAAGTTGTGAGATTTGTTGACGTGTTAATATGAGTATATGTGATCCTGGTAAAGAGTAAATAAAGATGGCACACAGCAAAAATTATTTTTAAAAAATGCAAGTTCGCCTAAAAAAAGAGACACTTCATGATGAATATCTGTTTGAAAAAGATGCAGCTGCAGCTCTAAACTTTGTTTAGAACAACATATGAACATGATCTCTGCAAAGGTTGACAAAATTAGAGAGGTTTTAGTGCAGAGAGTTCAGGCCAGCTCTCTTTGGGCACAGTTTGGCTCCATCTGTGTCATTTGAATTTTCTCATCTACAAACGGATCACTAATGCTGATCAATACATCCGATTACAACGGTTTTTGACAGAAGTTTTCCAACCTTCATTTAGTGAAGTGTTTTTCATGTGTGTGATTCTTTGGCCTCTATGTCTCTTTTATTCGCTGTAGAGAGTTTTGACTTATATCATCTGAATCTGTGGAGTCTCTGCTTTCATCTGAGGTGTTGATTTTTTTTGTCCCATATTGAACGGCGCAGTCGTAGAGCCGGAAATGTGGTGAGTAGGTTGACACAGTGGAGCTGTAGAGAGTTTGATATTTTATGATTCATTTGGTTGTTATTTGAGGTTTATACAGCTGTGTAGCCCACAATCGTGAAGAAATTTGTCCAAACATCTAAGAATCTAAGAGAAAACTGTCTTTCCCTTTGCTTGAGGCAGACGATCATTATTAATTAAAGTGTAGGCAGGGAGAAAGAGCAGGGAGGTACTTTTTCTTAATTGTTCAGTAAACGTATTGAACAAAGTGTTTTAGTCCAACATTCGTCTCTCCTCTGGGTCCCGTCTTTAATTGAAAACCTGCCTCTGGGTTGATGCTTATGGATTCTGCTTTTATTGCATCGCCAAGCATTTGGCAATAAAGAGGGGCTTTTCCACACTCTAGTTGTTGATTGATGACAAGCATAACCATAAAAACACAATGTGGTGGTAATGATGATGACACAAATAATTATAAGATTTCTAATGGGGTCTTGATGTTCATAGTGATGATGGTAGTGATGATGAAGACAGATGGAGATGTGGAGCAGAAATCATACTGGCATGTGTGTGTTTGTGCTTCAAGCAGAGCACAGCCATGCTTCCAGATAGGTGACTGTATATAAATAAAGCTGATGAGGAATAATTATGTGTTGCAGGGGATGATGTATTTGGAGGAGCGTAGGCTGGTTCATCGGGATCTGGCTGCCCGCAATGTCCTGGTGAAATCTCCCAACCACATAAAGATCACCGACTTCGGCCTGGCTCGTCTTCTGGATGTCAATGAGAAGGAATATAACGCTGATGGAGGAAAGGTAAATCCTGACATGCATCTGTGACACACCACTGACACTAATGGAGAAATGACTTTACAATTAAATAAACATTAAATATTGTAACTTTTGAACCGCAAAAAGTAAGACCTCGAAGGGAAGTTTAAGACTCTTTGCCTGAATGTTCAGAAGAGAAATATCTGGTTTTTTTTTTTGTTTTTTGGGGTTTTTTTTTTAGTCTTCATTCCTTTAACAACCTTTAACTACCTTTCTTTTTTAACTCTTTCACTTATTAAATGCAAGGGATATGAAGTCTATATAATTTTCAACCTTTTAATGTTCCATCCAAGAATTTTTTTTTTTTTTGTATTTGTATTTTTCATGTTAGGGCACTGTCAGAAACCACAAAATTCAGAAAAAAATTCAAGCTGTAGAGACAATCCAATCAGCTTTTACTCAGTTCAACACATTTTCAGTGAGATACATGCTCAACCAAATGTTGAGCTGCAAGCTAAAGGGTTACTTATACTTAGAAAAGCCTGGAAAAAATATGTTCTCTGTTGGAAATGCAAAATGTTGACAAATCAACACCCACATTTATACACAGTTTCCATCAAGCCACAGAATGTACTCTATACTTACTCCATAAAAGATCCTGCATGTTACTTCTTGGTTGGGTAAAGTGCTTAATTTTTCAAACTACATCGCATCTCTGAGCTAAGTGGGCTAATTTAAATGAGACCTCATATATGCACTGGGGGGCAAATACTGGCAGTGGTATCCAGGAGCAGTTTAACAACATTTTTACTCTCTATGGTAATTTAATGGCATGTCACTCTCAAAACTATGCTGTGATCACGATAAATAGACCAGTACTTATATAACAAGTATGCCTCTAGGTAACATATTGTCTGTCTGTAAATATAACTTACACATTGGGATCACATTACACAGGATGTTGGGTCCAAAACAAGAGCAAACTGTGCAGCGCTGCAGAATTGAATGTATTTGTGTGAGAAATATTCTTTGGGCAGTTTGTTTTGAGAATTAGTCCCCTAAGCAGACAGCAGGGCAATTGTTGCAAAATATTCTGTGTAACCAGCACCCTAGTCCATTCTTAGTGAATTCATCCTTGGGATAGATTAAGCCAGTTGTCTGACTTGTATTGCGGTAACATTGTTGTGTTAGATTTCTGTAGATGGTCAAAGTTATTTGCTTGAATGTATGCTGATATAGTTTTGAACTTTAGCACAGTGCAGTCAAAACAAAAAATACAAATTTTTCTGACTTTTGACATTAAATGGTTTAGTTTAAATCAAAGTAGCTTTGACGTATAGTTGGCTACTTTTGCAGTTTTACAGTGTTGCTGTAGCTTGTTGTGAAGTGTTGTGAAGTTTAATTTAATGCAGCGTAACTGATAGTTTAGCTCACTATCTTTTAAAAGTAGCTTTCCCAACACTCAAGACTTTTAATGTGTTCATAAGGGCTACTGTTGTTGTTCAACTTGTCCTGTTAGATGTTATGTCACTCACTGTGGTGATGCAGTGGAGGTTTCACCAGTTCTCCTTAATGGCTCATTTATTTACAGTATCATTAAGTTAATCTTTAGCACTATACAACATGCTGTTAAGAAACAATACATATTTAAATTAATTAGGGTTTTGGACCCTATGGGAGAGTCTTAGTGGAATGAGTTTGATACTCTTCTGCTCTACTGAACCGTTTAATTCACTTTTGGGGAAGAGGGATCTCAAAACCTATAACCATAGTAAACAAATGTGTCCTTGGAGCTCTCTTTACATGGACTGGCCTCTTCAGAGCTTTGTTCATCATTTCATCCTTTTCAAACCCTCTCTTCTCAGGAAAGCCTATTCCATCCCCTCACTCACCCTCTTTAAGTGTGTCTTTCATGGTCTGCGTCAGTGCTGAGTATTTTATCCCTGCCACTGTGAGAAAGACAGACACACACTTACCGTCGACACTCACCTCTCCTAACCCTCCATCACTGTAATCAATAGAATTGGCCTTCAAATCTAATCACAGTACTAAGATGCATCTTAGACCTCGCCACCATTTGCTCCACCTTTTTCCATCACAGCCGGGATTTGTGTGTTTAGGTGTGTGTGTGTATCATCCTTTTGTGTGTCTGTGTTTTTCAAAGCCTGACCAATCACTTCAGTTTGACCTGAACTGAAAATCTTGAAATGTACCATCAGTGTCCTTGTTACCAAATAACTTTTTTTTTTTTTTTTTTTTTTTTTTTTTTTTTTTTTTTTTAACATTTATAAATCACACCTGAACTTATACCATTATGTTCTATGCTTGTATCTGGCAGATGCCCATCAAATGGATGGCCCTGGAGTGTATCCACTACAGGAAGTTTACTCACCAGAGTGACGTGTGGAGTTATGGTAAGATACAAGTTCTCCTTCTATGGGGCCTCACCAATGTGGACTGACCAATCAGGACTTTTCATTACACAACCTATTGACACTGTATAAGAGATAAGACCCTGTCAGGAATCAAATACCTGGAAGCTAACTACTAACAAGATGACACTAAATGTCAGTTAAAAAATGATTGAATGATTATCTAAAATGTATTTATAAAGAGAAAGTTCCCTCTCTTTTGAGTTTTGGTTGTCCTTCCATAGAATATTCTTACAGGTAATGGTAAGAAAAGCTGAGTAATATCATTTTAGGTAATGCAGTGTGCAACCTTGCTGATGAGGGAGGCACTCAAAAAAAAAGTACAAGGACAAATGACCTTAATTGGCCTTTATTAGAAAAGGTCAATTCTTACACAGATATCTTTCTATTTATCTATTCTGCTTTCAAATTAAGCGGTAACCTGAAGTACTAAAGAGCATTACGCATGTGCACATCTTTGAATGGCCGAGTTAAAATAGCAGGGGGTCTTTTTGTTTATAATTGCTCTATAACTTGTCATACAACCAAAATGCTGAAAATACACAGAAATTTGACAAAACCATCAATAGGACCCTATCCCCTCATAACTACCATGCATTTACAGTTTAGTTTATGGAAACTTTCAAAATGGCTCGATTAAGTCATAAAATCAAGAGCTGAGCTAAGGAAGGAAAGCGTGAGGTCTAAAGGAAGAAATACTGGAGGTAAAATAGTTAAAAAGTAGGAGTTGAAAAATTTAAATTTAAATAGATAAATAAACAAATCAAAAGTGAACTATTTAAGCAAGAATATACTAAAAGGTCAAAATAATGAAATTGAAATTAGACAGTTTGTAAATAGTTGAAATATCACTGGGTTTCAAACCTTCTATAGGGAAGGTAATGTATGATGTCATAGAAATGATGGTTTTCGATAGTCTGTTTAAATAGTCGTTCATCAATTAAAAGGACTGTGAGAACTTTCCAAGTGATCTTGAAAAAGTCTCTCTTCTAGATATCTGCCTGATCCTAATCTACAACTTAAATGAGATTATCAGCACCAATAAAGGTTATTTCTAAATGCTGTTTCCTAGCTTCCTGATTGGTTCAGGCAGGACAGATTTAGGGCAGATTTAAGTCTCTCTGACAACACCACACCAACTGATGAACTTTAGTAGTGAGAAAAGAGATCTGTGTTTTTCTCTGGTGAAAATGATTTTATTATTATTATTATTATTATTATTATTATTATTATTATTATTATTATTATTATTAATTTAGTAGTGATGGTGGAGACTGGAGCTGAACTGACAGACAGACAAAGGATGTCAGAGCAGGAAAAAGCTAAACAGGAGAGTGATAGAGCACAGGCTAAAGGCTAAAACATGAGTTAATCTGTTTGTGATAATGTTCATTCCAACCCACATGCAGCAGTTATTCTGCAGTGATCTGATCAAACTTGAGAGTCTGTCAACAAAATGAAGAGTGAGGTTACGTTAGCTCTGATTGGTAGATGAGCAGGACATAAGGATTCGCTAATATTACACATTAGCCTACGGGTATGTCTAAGAGCACAGGGCTGTGAGAAGCACTTAAATATCCGTCTACTAAACTGACTAAGTTCACTTGTCACATTTCAAACCACAGCGCTGTGTAACTGTTGATAATATCTTACCTCGTCACGTTGTTCCCAGTAAAAAGTTGTCTTGAACAAAGAAAAGTAGTGTTAAAAAAAAGATCTGATCTCCATTCATTTCCAAAACAAACACGCCTCGATAAGGGTCATGTCATCACGACAGTGTGCGCACGATTCCAGCCAAAACGTGTCACTGTGATCCACTTCAAACAGAGAATCCTCACAGACCCTTTGAGTTTGTTTGCTAGTGTATTTCTGTTTGTTCTCTGGTAAACACATCTGTAGTCTAACCTCTGAAAGTCCCAAAGCAACCAATCACTTTTGTACAACTCACAGACTGGTTCCTTTTCACTACCATGTCTCTCCACCTTGAATAGAAAAAACTTCAAATCAAATGTTTAATGTTTTGAATCATTTTATTAAATAACAAGGTTGTACTTGTCACCATAATTTACTTCTTTATTTGATGTTTTGATTCCACTTTATCTTAAACTTAACTCAAAACCACATTGGTCTCAAGGTTAATATATTGATACTCCAAAAATGTACTCAACTAGCTTCACTTCTTTTTTTTTTCTTTTTTTCTTTTTTGTATGACTTGTATAGGATGTGTTCTGTAATGTGAACAGAAAGGTATATATAGCCAGTGACTGCCATTAAATGTGTATGCCACTCGAAGACAGAAGAGCCCTTGTATTTATTAGCATGGCTGTCATTAGAATAACAGAGCTTGAAATGAAAGTTTTAAAGACGTATTAAGAGATAAAAAAATAAAATTAAAAAAAAAAAAAACAGGTTTTGTATCTGATGCTGTGAAAGAAGCCCTCAACTTTTTCCTAGACAGGCCTTTTCTTACTGCAACACTTTGCACCAGTGACTCCTGAAGTCAGTTCGAAAATAAATCTCCCAAAAAATTATGCAAGACGGGTCAAATCAAAGAGAATAATGTGCGTTTGATTAAGAGTATGAGTATGGTTTAGTGCCTCCATGTCCCAGTGGTCCTCTATGACCGTGGGCTATTATCTCTCTTCATCTTATAGAGTGCATTTACTCTTCTTACCATTCATTAGCTCATTAACACTAACACGATTAAGACTGAAGACTGCTGAAAGTTCAGGTTGACTGATGACTTTCAAGACTCTGATGAGTTCCTCTCCTCCACTCATCCTCCGTCCTCTGTTGACTTATGTCCTCTTATCTTCTTTGAGTCTTGGGGTGTTGGTTTTTTTTTTCCCCCGGTGCATCTTTTTTTTTTTTTTTTTCATCTACTCAGACTCTCCCCGTCTGTACATCATCTCTGATCTCTTTTACTTCCTCACATCTTTGCTTTTCCCCCTCATTCTTCTTTCTTCTTCTCTTTAACTTGTCCTGATCTGTCTTCTGTTTTCCCTCTACAAGTATTTCACTTCTCTTTCCATCTTTCCTTGGCTTTTCTCTGAACCCCTCCTCTTCACTCTCTCTAATCATGCCTACCCTTCCCCCACTCTATTTTACTCATTCTCTTCGAACATCCTCTGCTCTACTTCCCTGATTCCATCCCTTTGTCATTTGTTCTCTTTTGTCTCACCTTACTTACTTCTTAAATGGTATTATTTTTTAGGCGTAACCATATGGGAGGTGATGACGTTTGGAGGAAAGCCATACGATGGGATATCCACCAGAGACATCCCAGACCTGCTTGAGAAAGGAGAGCGTCTGCCTCAGCCGCCAATCTGCACCATTGACGTCTACATGGTCATGGTTAAATGTAAGTAGAGCCTCAAGGTGGGAAAATATCAAGTACTGACAATGGGATGAATAAAACATCACCGGCTTCAAAAGTGGTCAATTTGAAGTGAACAGCTTTCTCGCAATCTTGTGTGTTTAACATTTTAAACTTGAGAAACCACAGGGCTTTGAAAATTGGATTCTATTTTAGACTATTTCTCCTTTTTTTTATCCAACTCCTGTACTTAGAAGAGTAAAAAGTCAATGGGTTTCAGGGTGAAGTGGGGGTCAACTGATCATTATTGAAGCAGGCAAAACTAATTACACTTTTATTCAGTGATTTTTAAAATGCCACAACAGTGTTCCAGCACAAAAGAGGTCTGAGTGGGGTCGAGGATGAAGTTCTTCAAACTAAAATGTTCAAATTTAGCCAACCTTCTGTTTTAGAGGTTCTTTTCAATGGTGCAGCACTTTGGCTTTTCTGTCAGTGATACAGCCAAGAAATCCTTCAAAACTGCCTCTCATTATTGTGGCTGGATATGACCCCCGCCAATGCCAACATGTTGGCGGGTCACTGCGGTTATGCTTTCAGCCCCCCAGGGGTCACAGGTGGCACTGTAACCTCTGGACGGTGCTGCCAGGACAAAGCCTCAGTGCCAGGGCCACCCAGGCCCTGTCCTCTAGCTGAAGCCTCTGGTCCTCACTGTCACCTTGGCTCTTCTGACACCCTGAACCTAAGCCAAGCTTGGCAAGCAAACACAATCAAACTCACACACGGACACTCTGCAGGGAGAGGTCACCGTCACCTGACTTTTACCTGCCCACCCCCCCCACCCCCCCCCCCCCCACACACACACACACACACACAAACACACACAGACACTACATGTAGAACTTAGTGCATTTCCATCACATGTTGGCAGTTCATCCTCAAACTTACCCCAGGCTTCAAAACAAAGTGCTGAAATGAGTAAATATTCATCTTTAAATATCCACCTGTTCTGACCTGATGCATTTTCTGCCATTAAAACATCTGACAAAGTCAGATTTGAGTCATTTGCAGAGCCGCTGTTTACCAGCAGGCAAGTCAGGTAACTGCTTGAGGGCTTATTCTGTTGTTTTGACTTAATTGTTTGATTAGTTTTCTTTCTTCTGTTTTTCATTGTTCATTAATGTTTATAGTTTTGAAATGGTCAGGTTGATGTTCAGTATTTTTGTTTTCATGATGCACATTTGAGCTTTAGAAAATAAGTGTTAAGTTTTCGGGGAATTATTTATAACCGGATGGTAATATATGCTGATATGAGGGGCCCCAAGAACCCCAAGAGATGCTAGAATCGCCCCTGGTCATTTGTTCAGTTTGGTATTTAAATAACAAGATGTGTAACAGAGTCACTTATCTGTAGAGCAAGTGTACCCTCATGAATGACACCAGACATCAGCTGTGGTACCAGGAGGATGAAAGGTGGAGAGCCATGGTGACCAAAACAAAGTGGCACAAAAGTAGGACGACTGATGCAGAGCTGTTATGATGCCTCAAGAAAACAAACCCAGCAGAAACATTAAACAACGATCAGATAAATGTGACACTTCAATCAAAAACGACTCTGAAAGCACTATTTGATATCAAGGATGTTAAAAGAAATAAGCTAATCTTTTGAGTGTTTCTGTTTTAATTTCAGATTTTTTTATTTCTTATAAAGATAACATTTGATGTTCAAAAAGCATTTCCTTTGGGGTTGCGGTGTAAAGTCTTTGTGTTAAAGGGTGGTCTTATGTTTGTCAATACAACAGACATTCAAATCTGTGTCACTGTGTCTTTCTGGATCTTCCTTCTGATACCCGGAACAGGCGCTCCTTACAGCCAGATCACATGATCGCTTTGGCATCAACCCCATGTGTTCACAGAGGAATTGGCAGCAGGGCACGTTTCTCCATATGGCCATTTCAACAATGAAACAGTGTTTATCTTTTGATTGGAAAAAGAAATTACAATTAAGAGCACTTCATTAAAAATTCTGTAATTGTTCATTATGGGAACAAATAACAAAGTGAGACTAATGAACAGCAGTGTTTGGGAAATCTATGGAGACCTTTGGAGATGGGAAAATGTGTCTCAAGTGCTTTTTTTAAAGCACACTCTTATGCAGGACTCAAAGGATCTATATCTGCTGCAGATTATTATGAATGTTTTTTATGCAAATAGCACAGAATAAAACATGCCATACTTGACATGGTCTGCGTAGGAAGAACCCTTGACACCAAAGTGTGAAGAATACAGAAATGTTCCGCTTGATCATCACTGACATGTTCCCCTCTATATGCACCTTTCCTCCTACTTGCATGTGGTTAAGTTCACAGACAGGCAGGAAATTCAGGGATCTCCATGGACGTGGATGTGGATGAGGCTTTAGCCTACTGCTGGAAACATGTTGTAGGGGATCATGGAAAAGAATGAGGTCAAATTCAAACTCAGGCACAGAAACAAACCAATGCACGCTCAGCGTTTAATGATTTAAATGTCAGTATCTTGAACCTCGTATTTGCAAAATCCTAAATAAAACCTTTTCTTTCTTTTCAGGCTGGATGATTGATGCAGACAGTCGGCCAAAGTTCAAGGAGCTAGCTGCAGAGTTCACTCGAATGGCTCGTGATCCACAGAGATACCTTGTCATTCAGGTATATTCATTTTGATGACAAAATTAAACCACAAAACATATATAGTCCTGTTTTCTTCTTTATAGAAACCTGAATAGGACAGATATATTTGGTTGAAAACTGGCCTGTCTTTCTTTGTGGTTATGTGTGTTTCATTTTCTAATGATTGCAGGGTTAGGAGGGTAAAGGTAATCCATAAACAGCATTGAACACAAGCATCAGTTGTATTAAACTATTATTAATTCTTCGTGAAAAAAAAACACACTAACCTCTCATCACTTTACTCATGTTTATTTGCCAAAAGTGGGCCTGGAGAGGTTACAAAAAACAATAATAATAATCCTTTAAAATATTAATGATCTGATTTTAAAGCCTTCCAATAAAAACAGAGCTCATTCACATTTAATTCTCTTCTCAAGTTACTTTGCTTCTTCATGTTTTCCAAGTAACACAATCTTAAAACATATACTGATAAAGTAACCGTTCAATAGCTCTCTATGTGTGACAATAACCTTATTTTTAATCAGATTTCACAGCATTTATCTGAACCCATTTAAGCTCAACATCAGCACACTTCTTTTAGGGGGACGACCGCATGAAGCTGCCGAGCCCCAACGACAGCAAGTTCTTCCAGAGCCTCCTAGATGAGGAGGAGCTGGAGGACCTGATGGATGCTGAAGAGTACTTGGTGCCACATGGCTTCAACATTCCTCCGCTGGCTTACACGCCCCGCACACGCATCGACTCCAATAAGGTAATCCTTGTTTGTCAGAATAGCTAAAAGAATATTTCCAGACTGTAGGCAGGAGCTTGTATGGATGTTGATGGGTTGTTTTTCTTGTAGTTGTAAACCCCCATTGTTAACTCTTGATGAATTACCAAATTACCAATTACCTGCACTCTTTCAGCCCCAAAGGATGCAAATATTCATCCATCAGCCATCTATGAGCTGTTTGGAGTCAAGTTGAATAAATGAATCACTTGTCTTCTCAATATTTTGACTTGCTTCAACTGTATTTTTTTATTCAACCCATCAAGATGACAGATCTCATTTGTTTGCGCTTCTTTTTGAAAGTCCTGTGTGCCATAGTTCATAGAAGACAAAATATCAGTTTTTCTACTCTTTCATCGATTGCACTCAAAGCATGATGTCATCCTTGATGCCATGCAGGTTGATGGGTGGGTCCTTATGTATGTTGGTGTAATTAAATGGATGCTGCTTTGTCAACCCAGTGAGAAGTTATCAGCTGTTTCCTAATCGAGCACTGAATCAAACCAAAGAAACACGCTGACAAACTACTTTGTTACCAACAACCTGATGCACTTCCAGCTGCAATTAGTTACCATGACACCATTAAAAGTTGTCCCTATGTTATCTTTTTTGTGAACACTTATTGTTTAACTTATTTTTATTTTATTTATTTATTAATTTATCTATTATTTTTTATTTTTATTTATTTTTATTTTCAAATGTATTATTTATTTATTTATTTATTTATTTATTTATTTATTTATTTATTTATGGTATGTTTATCTCTTTAAATTTATACACTTTTGACATTGTCGTTATTAGTTAGTGCCCCCACTGACTCCTGAATGAACTGGTTGAATGAAAGAGGTCTGACTCTTTTACAATGTTTAAGAGTTCAACTGGCAAGAGTAAATTCACTACAGCAGTTTTTTTATTATTATTATTTTATTTGTACTGTCAAATAAAGAATTGCTTGAAGTCTCAGTTGTCATCCTGAGCCTGGATGCCAAACACTTTCAGAAACCAACCGAAGACCCTTTGGATTCCTGTTGCAGTGGTTTCTTCAACTGAGGTTGGAACTTGAACACTGGCATGTTCTTGGCTGGGCTGCACAGTTCCAGCTTCACCCTCCAGGACTGACATCATAACTGGGGCTTCAGCTGGAAGGGTAATGGGAAGTGGTGGAGATAGTACGTGTTTCGGTCCAGCTGAAGAGTCTTTTGGTGAACCCTGGATGACGGCAGGAGCTCCACTAGCAGGTGTCGTTGTTAGAGTCTTAAACAGCTTGCAGATAAGCTCCACTGTAATGTTAGTGAGGATATTCAGCACCTCTGCCTCATAGCAGTTCAGCTTCTTCCAAAGAACGTCAGGCGGGTAAATCTGCTCCACTTTGTTTTGAATGGAACGGATGATCCCGTCTCTCACAGACCAAGAGAAGGTGACCCGGTGAGGAGTTGTGGGAAGTGTTTTGGAGACACCATCACAAACAGCTTTGGTGACTCCCACAGCCATCGTGCTGAGCCTCTCCGAAGGCATGTCACAGGAAACTTCCTTTTTGGGTGTCCAAAATCTTTGCAGGACTTTTGGCACCAGATTTATAACCACTTCTTGAGGGCCTAGAGTTTTCAAGACTGGAGCTTCCTGCAGCTGCTCCACAAGGATCCTGGCATACTCTTGGGCTTGGTTTAGGACTGTGGGAAGCTTGAAGGAGGGAGGCGTGGTGTGGTGTCTGGTGAGCAGTCGTCTCGCCTGAAACTCAACATCTCTCTTCAGCATGCTGTTGTTCACCTCCCAGACCAGCTTGATGAGAGGCTTCACATCCTCTTCCAAATATTCCAACTCAAACTCCCACAGCTGTACTCGCAGGGAATTCTTGCCATCCTCCACCAAAAGGTCCACCATGGCTTCAGCTGTCAGCTCAGAGGGAAGTCGGCTGTTCTGCTGAAGGTCTAGAAGTTCAGCCATTAAAGCAACCTTGACTTTGAAGGATTCAAGGTGCCAGCAGCACTGCATGGCCCGTTCATAAACCGGGGTGTTGAACAGCGACCTGATGGGGTAGTAGATTCCTCTGCTTCCTTTGATAAACGCCATGAGACCAGGAAAAGGAAACACTGCAATTTAAAAAAAACTCTCATAAGTGTGAAAATAAACCAACAGAGTGGAGTGCTCCTTCAGGATCGATCTCCCAGGTTGAAATGATCTGATGAGTCTTTAGGTCTGTGATTTTTTAAACTCTCATGGTTACAGTTACATGGTTGCAAAACATTACAGAGATCTACTTTCTGGAACTCATGAATTAAAACTCCAATCACCATGGTAATGACAGAGAGATTAATATACTGTCTTGCAGCAGCAGGGTGATTGAACCATGATGGAACAGGGGACGGTATGAAGTAAAAACAGTATTTTGACCATGCTGAAATGAGTTTTCTCAGTATGTGGTCTACTGCAGGACCCTCCTGCTCAAGAAAAAATAATTGAGACCTTAAACTGAGCTCACACTGCTTTCTTACTTTTCCTCTCATCTCCCTGTTGCTTGCTTTTCTCTTGTCAGAATTTTTCTTTTTTTTTTTTGCTCTGTCTCCTTTGTGAAACTATGGTAATTGCCTTCTTCAAAATTGGCCTTTTCTGCCAGATTCTCTCAGTTCTTCAACTGTTCAAAGCTCCTCTGTCTATCTTTGGATTTAAATCTATCACAAAACCAGTCACACAGCCAGGCAACTCAGCCATTTTGTATTCCAGCTTCCCCCTGAGTGTGTGTCAGGATAAAACTGCCTGCCGCATGCCAATGAGAGACATGACTCCTTTTCCAACTCAGGGGGTGACGCATTATTTATTTTCATCTCTATAAAATCATCCTCCATAGATTTTGACTCTTATTCTTTCTTTTCTATCCCTCTCTTTTATATTTTTATTTTCATTCACTCATCTTGTAGAAGATTTTAACAGTTTTTAATCTGGCAGCGAGCTGAAGTCAGTATTTACCTCAGTATGAAGGATAATTTGGATTAAACAGTAGAGTGTATCTGGAAAAGGTTTTCCTCCAGCCTCTCGCTGACACACACACACACACACACAAAACACACTTTACTTAGCCCTCCAAAGTACTCAAGTGTGACCCTTTTTTCAACCTTATCTTAAAAATAGATTCATTCAGTCACAAAAAGCTTGATTGCCGACATTATTACAATATAAAGTAACTGGGTCAATATCAATATAAGGTGCCTTTTAAACTTACACCCCCCCCCCCCCCCCCCCAAAAAAAAAAAAAAATAAAAAAAAAATAAATAAAAATAAATAAATTAAGTAATAATAATAATAATAATAATAATAATAATAATAATAATAATAATAATAATAATAATTATTATTATTATTATTATTATTATTATTATTATTATTATTATTATTATTATTATTATTATAAAGTTTTCAATTTCCATTAGATTTCATACTCATTATATTAAGTAGACATGTTGTAAAAATTAACTGCAATCAGACAACGTACATGCATACAGAAAAATATGTCCATACCCTGTCATGGAAAAATTCAAAGTAGAGTAAATAAACTTTGTGCTGTTAAATAAATTTTACATTTCAGAAAGTTTTTTATATGAATTGATATTTCACGATGACAGAGTGGACACGTTAAGCTCGACAACATCCAGCTACACACATGATATGATGAAAATTATGAAACATGAGTGTAAATATAAACCTGCAACCAGCCACTGTTTCAGCCTCCATGAAACAAACTGCTGTAATGATGTCACTGAAAACATCAGAGGGTTTCTTAAAGGGGCAGTGACCCCATAATGACAGGGTGGACAGCAATTTCAGGGACACATGCAAACTGTTCAATATGGTTATGAAAATAGTATATACATGATCAGAGTTACTCATTTTATCAGTTAACTTGTTGTGGATGGTAAAACCATATCATTTTATTTAACCACCTATTACACACACTGTAGTTCGCAGAGCAGTGTCTGAGACACGCCATAATCACGAACATCCGATGAAAAAAAAAAAAAAAAAACGGTTAAAAATGAAGGAAACACACTTTGTGTGCAAATGTCTGGACACTTATAATAAGACCCCAGAGTTTCATTACTCTGACACATCTTCATGATAACAGTGATTCTGATGAGGACACCAAAGGCACTTTATACTGACAATGACCCAACTGTGACCTCAACCTTTGTTACACTTTTTCTCCCTCTGTTTTCAGGATGGGGTTGGGAGTTATTTTAGAGAGATGGGGAGTTGGTGACAAATTACTTGCAGTTCTGTAGCTTTAGCCAATTATAATGAATAATTCCAGACCCTGTGTACTGACCACTGTGTGAGAATGAGAGGGATAATTCAACAGTTAGAGGCATGTACCTTAAATTCTTTGCAGGTTTCATTGGTGTTGCTTTAATGTATTTTTTAAAACATGTAATATCAAGAATCATATAAAAACACACAATTTCCTCAAAAAATGAACATCACATGTGAGTCAGTTTTTAGGATGTATTCACCGAATACTTAATTTCTCTCTCAGCACACAGTGGGCAGAGGGGGATTTTTTTAAATAACTCATTTATTTTTGTTAAACTTACCAGTTTTGTCCATATAAGGGCATGACTTACTTGACTTACTTGACTGACAGGTGGGCACCCTGTCTGCAAAGAGGCTAAAGGCCTTCCTGTTTGCCTCATCTGAACTCAAAGGAAGCCAAGTTGAGTTCAGCATATCTAACGTGGCCCACATCGACGATGGGCCTCAACAATGTATCAAATACAAAAGGATGACATCACAGAAACTCTATTCAAATATTAAACAGCACCACCATGTACAGAGCTGTGGTCCTAAAACAGCCCGCACATCACTCCCTATTCTCTCGCCTCCTACTTTACCCACTGCCCTCCCATCTATGTATTAAAAAACATAAAAGCCCAAAAAGCACAACTGAAAAGACAATAAATATTTTATGTACACAGCTTAACTCTTGTCACTTAAAGGAGCAGAAAAGAATTCACATGCCGACATGAACTTAAAATCCTAACTGTAGTAATTTGGGTCTTTAACATTGCAAAGCCTTGTAGTGGAGTTTCACCCTCCAAGTCCCTTTAAGACATTTAGGGAAATATAAAAACAAAGGGATTACAGCAGATTTTTTTTTATGTTTTATTAGTCAGATTAGAGACTTTTCAGACACCATGAAAGCAAAGGTAAGCAAAGGGATGTAAAAATTAAAAAAAAAAAAAAAAAAAAAAAACTCTCATTCAATACATGAGAGAAAAGGTAATAACTCAGAACAAAGCACCCAGTGAGCTTCTATTAAACCCTTTTTTGTCCTGAGCAGAGACACAAATGCACACAGCAGGGCAGGGCTGATATGGCTACTTTAAGACTTTGCTGCATGGATCCTTTTAATTAAAATCCTTTTAATTAAATTGTCCTTGGCAGTCATGCTGCCATATCATTGTGTGACACTGCTGTTTATCTCCTCTGCCTGTCACAGTCAAACATTACTGATGAAAAATGTTACAAAGACTTGAATCCCTAATTTCTCGGACCATAAGCACAAAGAAATTTGGTAATTTACATGTTTTTTGGTCCTTATTCATCACTAAATGTTCTTGTGGAACATTTGGTGTTTTATTTGTTTGTTGTGTTTTTGCATAATCTTTCAGCACACATTGTTTTTGCTCATTTTAAGAATAAGCTGAACTACCCATTCACAGAGAAGCTTGTGTCTCTTCATGAATATTGTAATTTTTGCACCATCCTGAACCCTTTGTCCCTATTTTATTTTAATTCTTCTCACACAGAACCAGTTCAGCTACCAGGACCCCAGTTTCAGCATGGAGGACATGCTGGCCACCCTCCCCAGAGTGGTCTCTGTTCCACCAGTGTCTGCAAGCTGTCTCCCTCCACAGGACCTGGCTGCAGGAGGGCAGATGGTTGGTGGATTTGTCCGGGGCACCCAGGATGACCCTCGCTGCAATGGCACCCTGAGAAAGCAGGCCTCCCCGCGGTCAAGTATGCTCCCGCCTGGTTCTGCCCTCACCGCAGGACAAGGTAAAGCAAGAGCTACACCAATACATAACTTCAATCAGTTGTTCAACAAATCAGCAAAAGTTTTCAGTGTAAACCACCTTCAAGCTAACACCGTCTTGCCCTCATGACTGGCTCAATCTGCCTTTTTTTCTCATTTGTATTGTACTGTGACTGCAGACCACTCACAAGTAAGGGGGAGATGAGAAAGATGAGACAAAGCCTAGACTCCTATCAGCAGCTGTCTGCTGAAACCAAGCTACACATAACACCTTTCAGACAAGAGGAATACAGCAGCAGCTGCCTTGAAAGATACTTTAATGTAGGCAAATGTAAAAGAATAAGCTTGAAGGAGGCGTCATGATATGATGAACTGTGCATCCACTGAAGAACGGTGGTGTGACATTAGCTCAACTCAGCCCATGTTTAAAGAGGGGGTATTATAGCTTTATACTGTCCCTCTGGTACCCTCACAGGAGCTTCACATGATTAACAGCTTAAACATCCCTGTTTTCTCACACTATACTCATACAGAGAATAATTATCTACAACACCTCTTTTCAGCTGCTGTCTCTTTAAGACTTACCATTTGCTAACCCCATTTCCCTTTGATTGGTCAGCCCTCTGAAGGCCTGTTAGGGGCAGAGTGATGGTCAGACCTTTGTGTTTAAGACCCACCCTGCCACATGTCATTAATAAGCTGGGGAATCCTCATGTGATGACCTCATCTTGTGCTAATTTTAGAACAGACCATTTTAAACGGGTTCAAGGATTTCATCATCAAATGAACATTTTTACTCTATCAGGGGTCACCAAATGGCAGAACATGGTCTGGGTCTGGACCCAGACGCCACGCTGTACAACCCCAGACCTATCATCAACAAATTAGAAGGGGGGATTTTAAATTTGACTAAGTGCTTCTATTTTCACTGGCGCAACTTTTACAGTGTTTACAGTAGTTGGTAGAGCAGCACTGGAAAGGTATGGACCAACTGCATTTGAGTTCAGCCATCCCACGTGATGCTTCTCAGCCAATGAAAGCTCTGCATTCCAGGTTTTAAATATTGCCGCTCTGCATGCAGGCGAAAGTTTAGAAGTGAGGGACAGATGAAGAGACATTTGAGAGAAAAATAAAGAAAGAGATACAGAAAGAGAAGACAAAGAGATGAGTGAGCCGAAGTTAGAGAGAAGAACATCCACAGACTACGCAGTCTAAGAAAAGAAAAGTGGAGCGACTCGTTCATGTTCATTTTTACCTTTTAGAGCACAAAATCACTCTGATGCTCAGAGACTGCACAATCACTTAACAACTGTTTTGACTGATTATCTCTTATTTTTAAATACAGCCCTTCTTAAATATAAAAGGACAATAATGATTTCACTGATCACTGTAAATGTTTCTGTTTACTTAGATTTTAGGCCACCATAAATACTGTCAAATATATTTGTATGTGTACAGTGTTTCACAAATTTGTCATGAAAATGAGAAACCCAGCATCATGAAGAGCTTTAGTTTGAACTTTTTCTTTTTCTTTCGATTAAGAATAACAAACAACCTCTAAAACACTTTGTTCCAGTTCATGAATGAAGTAAATAACATTGATTTAACATTAAAACAAAAATACATTTTTACGCATTATGATGTTCCAGACCTTTGATTCAATGCATTTTCTCTAAATGGAACTTTTTGAATTTTAACTGAATAACCCTGCTCTTTATCAAGGTTTTAAATATAGGAAAGCATAATAAACCCTCTTTAAAAACAGAATACAAGTCCACTTAAATCTATCAAACTGAATCTGGAGAAATGTTTATTTTTAACATAGAAAATAATTTAAAACTAAAAGTGCAAGTGCTTATATTGGTAGTTCTTCAGTTACTTTTTTCAGAACGATTTCCTTTATTTGTCCGATACTCCATTCTGCGTAGGGAACTTCACACCATGGCAAAAGGATTTGTGAATTATCTTGTCATCAGTCTTCTTCCTGTCTTTTTTGCTTCCTAAGGTGGAGGGGAGGACAGTAGCGGACAGCGTTACAGTGCGGATCCAACCGGTCTTTTGGCAGAACGAGGAGTGAAAGGTGACAAAGACCAAGACTGTTACATGACTGCCAAGAGAGAAAAGAACAACTCAGGTGACTTTGATAGTTTCCAGAAACAACTGAATTAACTCATTAAGGCATGCATGGCTGGTCTGTGTTAAGATGGATTTGATTACCATGTTTAAGTCCTTACAGTTAGGCAGCGACAATGAGAATTTCACCACTAATTCAAGTAATGTTGTTTTGTTTCTAGACTACAAGAACCCAGTGGAAGAAAACCCTTTTGTCACACGCCGTAGGAACGGTGACACCCACACAACAATCGAAGCAGCAGGTTGCCACACCCTGCACATGCCAACTGCTGCTGTTGTCCCCAAAAACCCGTCCACCCATGGGGATGATGAGTACATCAACGAGCCACTGTACCTGAATACCTTCCTCAACCCTGGGGACAAGAACGGATTAGCTGGTGCTGTCTCCATCTCTGGCCCTGGGTCCTCTGCTGCCCAATCAGTATCGCAAACAGTCAACCCATCAACATCGAGTCACACGGTCTCCTCCTCTGGATACGTTCTGCCCCCTGGCCACCTCCCACACCCGTCATATCCATCACACACCCTGCATCCAGGGCATTCAGGACACACTCTACACTCAGGCATCACCAGCAACACCATCATGTTTGATAAGAAAGCCAAGAAGGCCTCTTTTGACAATCCTGAATACTGGCAGCACAGTCTACCCCCGAAGTCCTCAATGCACAACCCGGAGTACCTTCAGGACTGTAGTACACGCTTCTTCTACCGGCAGAATGGACGCATTCGCCCGGCTGTGGCCGAGAACCAGGAGTACTTGTCCGAAGCTGCTATGAAAGCTGGCAATGTGTTGCCTCCCCCTCCCTACAGACAGAGGAACACTGTGGTGTAGTGCCCCCCCACCTGTAGCACAACGGAGGGACAAACAGAGGGAATAAAGGGAATGGAGATTAGGGGACGGTTGACAGTCCTCTCATTTCCGTGCAGTACTTCAAAAACCCGGGTCCTCTTTGCACCCTCCCTGAACACGTCTCTCTGTTATGTCTGATTTCAAGTCTTTTATCCTCACTTAAAGGTTCTGCCTTTTCCTCAAAAGGACAACAGTGAAAGTTACTGGCAGCCTTGCTTGACATTCAGACTCTTTTTAAGCTCCATCTTTGGCCATGACACAAAAGTGTGTAGACACGTCTCTTTAAAAGCAGTTCTGCTGGAGCACAAAGTCCTGCCATCTTTAGTATCAGAAAGGCACAAAAACAATATGATGATAGATGGAAACGAGATGTTGAGTAAGAGAAAAGGGAGGAATTATCTAAGGTGAGCCCAAAGAGAAGATCATTGCCATGATTTATGCACCCCTGACTGTTCACCATCTCCTTTTTTCACATTCCCCCACCAGCTGGATGTTGACATTGCTTTCTCTTGTGTGCAGTTTCATCAAACACATTTACATAAGGTTGTGTCATGACTTCCCAGCAAACCTGCAGTCATAATGAAGAACTCAGACGTGGCTTACATGTTTGCCTACACGCTTCTTTACACGACATTTACATGTTGCTTCACCAGTAATGGAATTCAAACATTCATCACACACGGCTCACACCTTACTGAAAACATGTTAACATGCCTGCAGCTTTGACACACCAGTAATAACCATACATCAGTCAATACACTCATAGGGGTAGATAAGCCAGCTGCTTGAAATATATTTCAGGGGACAAGCTCAACTGACCTTGGACAAGAAGACAGAGTGCGCCGGTAATGGCTGTCAGTGGCACAGTGCAGACAAAGGGTCAACGGGAAAGTAAATATCCCCACAGTTTTATGGGAAGCAGTGACATCACCTAGTGCCTGGTGCAAAGTGTTTGGCAGATTATTGGCACGGTTAGGATGGGATCCAAAAGGTTGATCGTCCACGACATCCATCCCAGAGAGCCAGCAAACCAACCACCTCAATGTTATGTTCACAATATCACTGAGAATGACGTAAGCAGTGTTAATTGAAGGGATGGTCCGCTTATGGAACTGAAGAAATCCTTTCACGGAGAAAGGAGCACGAGGTGGTTGGAGAGTAAACAGAAAAGAAAGGATGGGAACTATATGTTTTAGAAGCTGGATCAAAGCTTTCTTTCTGTTCTTTGTTTTTTTGTCTCTTCAAGCATCAGGGATCTGTTTACTCTGTCAGCCTGTCTCAGACTTATTCTCACGCAAACAGCACAGACACCCAGCCACGAACTAGCACTGCAGAGATGGCAAAGAGGCTAACCCCGCAGAGCAGTAAATAAGCCAATTACAAGTCAGACAGACACAATCCCTGAACAAAAATGAAAAAAGGCGATGAGGATCAAGCTGTGCTGGGAACGATTTTCAAGTACATTAAAAGACAAGGATAATAGATTTCTTTCCTCCTTGTTTGTGCTCATAATATTTCATGCTGTAAAAACAGAAATTCTCTTTGTCCAAGTAGCTGTGCTCTGTTTTTTAAAATTTGGTAGTAATGGAGGTTTAAAAATTTTTGAAGGATGTCCTCTTCTACTTCTTTTTGTTGTTTTGACACATCACACGCTTCACAGAACCCAATGATGGCCATCTTTTATAGCTTATTAAATACTGCCAGATGGCACAGTAAACTGTGATGCTGGCCACTAGCATCTGTAATCAGAAGACCCTAAAGGCTAGTTTTGTCTAGAGTTGATAACTGAATAGCACTTAACACATTAAACACGCTTAACGCGGAATGACTTTGCTGTAAATTCTGTGTTAAGCAGCCATATTTTATCTATTTCCTCATATTGCAGCTAAAATTTAAAGAAAAGGTGACACAGGGACCTCTCAGTATCTAATCAGATAGGCATTGTGTTAAAAAATGAGGAGGATTGTACATTTTTTGTATTTGAAGAAATATGGTTTAAAATACAGGAGTAGAAAGTCAGAAAACGATAAGTTAGAAGAAATCCTACAATTCCCATAATGCAGCTGTGGCTCATTTCATTCAAGTGTTCCTACCTCCCGCTCTTAACTTTACATCCTCAGTTTTTAATGAAGTTTTTTTTTTATTCTTAAGTGTTTAACATGTTTTAGCTCTCATTAAAAATACAGAGTAAGAACAGTCTAAACGTGGTGGCATGCCCCTTTAACCATTCAAACATGGCTTAACTTATGACTTATTTATCCATGTTGCTATCCCCGAGTATGAAATCTGGAGACTGACCGATGGCTGTGCATGTCTCACAACTGACATACCAACATATAACTACTGTTACACAACTCTGTGCCTCTTCACTAAAAGACAACCTGACTGAGAGGAGTCAAGACAAACAGGCCCAAGATGTCCCTCTTGCACAGTGTTTCCCCCCCTTCTCAGGTTTTATGAGGACCTATGACCGTTCAGTTGAGCTCTAGCAGAGGCACGAGCTACCACATCATAAAGTTAAAACTGATGAAATAAGACGGCTTGGTACAAACAGCAGAGTAGACACAGAGGCAGAAATGTGCATCTGCATGTGTTAGTTTAAAAGTTGTGGCAGGCGGCATTGAACTAGACAGTTGAGCCAGTGTCTTTTCATTGTTGCTAATCTGATTTAGCTTAGCTAGATCTGTTCCCTGACACTATGTGACATCTCGGCGCAACTCCTGATTTCAGGTTTTCTGCCCTGGACTTACACCTAGGTGTAATTCTTGTGTAAATATGTGCAATGGACGTCTCCTCCGTACATTCTGTTTTTAGATGAAAAAAGTATGTTATATAAGCCTTTTTCTAAACATCACCCATAAGGTATTAGTTGTAGAGCTTGTCGACTACTGTATGGCCGTGTGTTTGAGTGCAATGACAGCAGTGGAGAGGCACCCAAAGGCTGCGTAATGGATCTCTATGGAAAAATAAAGCCAATCTTCTGAAGGAGAAAACCTGCTGGCACTCTCAGCCAGCGAGCATCACAGGGGGCTTTTAGCTTTTTGAATGCTAATTCATCCACTTTCCCCTGTTGTTCTGTGGGGAAATCATGTTACCCAACCCCTCACCCAGAGCATCAGCTGAGAAACTCTGAACGACAGGCAATAGGTTGTAATCCTGCAGCGGGGTTAAAACCAAGGTATTAGCATTCCAGAAATGTTACCCCACCAATGCATCAATGTTACAAAAGCTAGCAGGGGAGAGGGTGTAAGTGCACTGTAACCGGCAAAGGAGACCAAAGCTGATTGCCATTCTGTTTTTCTCCTCAAGGGTGACTAAAGAATTGTATGTAGCAAACACTGTTCTGCAGCAGCATCGGTAAAAAGCAGCTATAAGTGGAGCAAACAGGAACAAGGACTAAAGCAATCTGGAAAGGGAAAGTGATTGTGGTCAGATGTGAACATGAGACCTATTTTCATGTGAAAGGATTTCTTTAATGTAAAGGGTAAGCCTCTTCTGCTGGTACAGTACTCATTTAAAGGAGCACAAATAAATAGAGCTGTTACTTTAAGAATGAACTGAATGAGCGGTCAGTACTGAGAGGGAACGTTAACGTGATTTCTGTAAATGATGTGCCAGGTTTGATTTTGTTCTCGTTTTTTACGTCAGGGTGCCATTTTTGATGACGGTTGTTTTTATACACAGCTCGAACGCTTCGTGGTCTGATGACATGTTCTCTAATTAACTTTAAAGCAACTGTCTGTCCCAGCTCAGGGGTCGGATGATCTCCCCTTAGTCCAGGCTGAACCTGCATATCATTGCCAAACACGTGCGAGAATAAAATTGAGAATAAAAAAAAAAATCTGAATGCAGCACAACTGCCTGAGTTGAGGCTTGATTCAAAACTGCAAACCTCGTTTTTTCTGTCAGATTTTGGGCATTCAATATGGGACAGCTCTTGATGGACTGTTAGGACACATTCGGCCCAGATATGAGAAATTTGGAGGGTCCAGACCTGAACTGGGGCAAAGCAACTGTATTTATAGAGTGTGCTCTATTTCACTTAATTATACTTTGATTATTCATTACATAAGTGATTTTTTCCTAGCATTAGCATTTTAAGGACTTGCTTTTTGGATAACATGAGAAAAGAGATATAGAATCATTTACTTAATTAAAAAAAAATCAAATGTAACTTTTTAAAGGAACCATAAAGCAGCTGATAAACATAATTTCTACCACTGTAATAGAAACAATCTGTGTACAGCTGTCACTGATTTTTACACTGATTCATATGTGAATAATCTACCATCCTGTGATAACTTGGCTCGATGACAGTGGTTGAGTAAGCACAGTTTACATTCTACTGAACTGATGGTGAAACTGTAAAAACAAATTCAATATTGTCTTTTAACCAAATGACAAAGACATTTAAATAATGGGTCACTGAACAGTTTTACCATTGTTAAAATAAATAAAATACAATAAAAAGAGGATAGTATTTTTATAGGTAGGTTGAAGGTGGATGGATGCATCTGTAAATAAGACAATGATGCTTCTTTTCTTTTTTCAGCTGAAGTTCGATTTCTCCTGGCGTCACTGCATTTATGTGATACCTTTTCTTTTGATTTTCTTCGGGGAATATCTTTTCTGTATGTATATAAATATATATACAGTGTAAATGTAATTTGAAGAGTGAACTCTGATTTTAAAAACGCTTGCAGGGTCTCTTGTCACCCCCTCGCCTCATCATCTCCCCTGTGATTGTGTGATTGTGTTTTCAGCACAACTCAGTGGATTCTGTTGTTTCGACCTCTGCTCTTGCTTACTTTGTAGGAGTGAATTTTTATTATTCCTGTTTTGTTTTTGTTTTTTTAAAAATCATGTATTATACCCTCACTATCCTTCACAGTTCTCTCAGTATTACCCACTTATTGATTTTTATTTTTTTTTTTTAAGATTTTGTACATTCTGAAAATGCTGTTGCAATACTGATGAATATGTGATATTTCACCCACTTTCCTCTTATTTTCCTAATCAATGTTGTTAATCCACCTGTGTCACTTTAAACCTGAGTTCCAAGGACCTATGATATATTTCCTTGTTTTTCTTTCCATTTGCACTGCGCTCTGTCATTGTTTACTTTCAGATGATATTCAGCTCTTCATCCATTTTGGGGCAATACTGATTGAATGGTGTAGCAATATCACATTACAGCCCCTGGATTGGTTTAATAATGTCTGAGAGGCAGCGGCAGACCTGAATACAGTGCACATGGGCTGAACTGATCATTTAAACTACTGATATTTGCTTGTACAGAGGTTAGTAGGTTACCTTTTTTGGCTTTGTTAGGATAATGTTTTTTTTCCCCCTGAATATCCAATTTTTAAACAACATTTGAGATGTTAAAAAATGTGAGGACTGACACCAGAATCATCAACCTGATCTACTGTATGACCATAAAGCAGTGTTACAAACATGTATAATACTCAAACTGATGCCAAGTGAAGCTGAATTTGTTGCTTCATTTTCGTTCAGTATCAGGAGCAAAGTTAACAAAACAAATTTAGAGATGCACAATTTGACTATTGTTACACACTTTCAGTTCTGCAGGATAACTATCAGATGATTATGATAATGATCATCATTAAGGATGATGAGAAAACTTCAGCACAACTTGTGATGTTCATCCAGGTAGAAGAGCAGACTGCAGGTTCTGTGTTTTTTCTAATGATGCTATAAACTTCATTAAAAAAAAAAAAAAAAGTAATATAAATGTTGGATTTCACGATGATAATATAGTTTTTATATTGCCTAAAATCTACAGACTATTATAGACCTGTTGCACGCTTACTGCTGAACTTGTATAAGAGTTTGTACTGATGATTCTGGTCTCAGCCCTGATTCATTACAGCATACATCTCCACATGTGTTAAAGGGGTCAGTAAGCAAGCCTCTCTAAGTCCAAGTATGTGTTTAAAGAAAATTACAAGTTGAAAAAAAAGTGAAGTCTGTTATAAGATTACCATAAATTATCATTGCTTTGTATTGAGTCATCAGAATGATTGAGAACTGAGATTTTTAATCCATACCTTGTCTAATATTACCAGTTTTCAAAGTTTCTCTTCACTTGTTGATGGACACATTTCCCCAGCTAGAACATTTAAATACGTATCCCCTCTGTTTGTTACATGAACCTGTCAAAAGTATATTTTTAATTCAATATGAATAAAGGTCAGTCAATATTTAAAGATATACTGTGCTCTTTTTTAAAGGCTCTATTACAGCTGTAAGTGTTGTGTTACAGGGAAGTGTTTGGACCCCATTTGACACCCTAACAGACACAGCCTGTGCTCCTCTGGCACCTCAATGGAAAATGACTGCTCCATCAGTGCTGTCACAGGCATTATTGTAAAGCAGGTTAAACACATGACATACTGGGCTGTCTGTGCAGCATGAAGTCACAGCCTCTTTTTCCCCACCATGTTAGAAGATAAGAAGAATGTAGCTTTATTGTCATTGCACAATGTACCTAACTGGCAGTTGTTTATCAGTGCAGGTAAAAGTTAAAAAGACAGACAATAAAACATGAACAAGAATAAATTGTTCAAAACATTAAAACAATTTATTAAAGAAATAAAAAGTTTTAAAAAAATATTCTTATCAAAATTAGCCTTTGAAGCTACCAACAAGGATGATTCCTGGGTTGGATTAAAGCTCCAGGGAGGTCAATTGGTTTGTCACTGTTTAGGCAGATGAGCATTTTTGTGAAATGGCATCGGGCTGGGTACCAAACTTTGGTTCTTTTATGGCACCAATTGAAACGCTTCGGTAGTACTAAGTAATAAACCTCGTCTTTTGGTGCCAGGTTTTGGTTAATCATGTGATCAAGATCTGATAACACCACCGGTGACTGGCTGTAATGTTACACATGGTTGCAAATTTGCAGTGATGCCAACTTTGGCTACTCTGACACTACATTCAGATCCCTCTATCAACTTTTTTTCTAAAAAAATGACTTCTCTGGAGTTTGGCGACTGACGTGAAAGCATGTACTGACCTGCAGCACCCTATGTTTCTAAACGAGCAGCAGGTGCTGAGCCCCTCCCCTATCAGAACACTCACAGGCAGACTCCTCGCTCACAGCAGTCCCTCCAAGCTGCAGTCAGTGCAGATGACTGTGTGCAGATGACTCACGCTTCTGTTTGTCTGCTTTTGGTCACTTTTGACCAGCAAAAGTGACCAAAAACATAAAAAGAAACCCCACAAGAATCAACAGAAGAAAGTTCATTCATAGTTATAAACACACTAACAGTATACTCAGTGTACACTAACCTGTCACTTTTTTGCAACTGTTCTTTTGCACAAGCAAAAACTTTGTTTATTTCTTATGTAAGAAAACTGCTCAGAGTAGAAAAATACTAAAGCTGAAAATTAAAACTCAAGATCTGTACCGTAATGTGGAATGTAATTTTCTTTTTGTTAGAATTGATATAATAAAATTGGTAGCAAAAAAAGTACTGTTCAGGAACCAGTATCAAAGCGAAGGTATCGGGACAGGGATCAAATTTTTGATTGATGGCCAGACCTAGCTGGGTATCAACGATGAAACATAAAAGCTTTAAAATTGCAGTCATACATGAACCAGTAGTTCAACACTCTGCGGAGCAACGCCAAATGATTGCCAAGCTCTCCAACAGCAGTCTGTCAAGGCATTACACCACACTCACATCACATTTGGTGTCCAGTGGGCCTCTGCTGCATTGCTCTGATCCGCCTCTGATTGCAACGCCGGCTAGCAGCAAGGAACCAAACTGCAGAGCTGAAGTCATGTGACCAAGGATTTCCTACCTCAATAATGGGCCTCTCATCATTCAAACCTGTTGACAGCAGGCCTGGCCCTGCTCATTGTGTTTGTCAGTTGTTGTAAAAGTTCAATGCAATATTCATTCATTCATTCATTCATTCATTCATTCATTCATTCATTCATGTTCTATACAGCTTATCCTTCAATGCAATATGTCAAAGTATTTTACTTTGAAACTTGGAACTTTTTTTATGTTGTTTTGATGCCTGACTTCCTGTTCCACCCAGTCTGCTCTTTGTAAACTGATGTGTCACTGCTCTGTCATCTGAAAGAAAATACAAGTCTTGTATATCTGAAAAGGAGGGCTCAGACCTGCTGGATCTGTGCACCAACAGTGATCCACGTCTCATCATCTTCAGAGTGTTATCTAATTTCTTTCAGTGACTCATCATTTCTTGACAAACTGTCCAGTCACTGTAGGTTGTTTTTTTTTTCTAGAAACAGCAGATGCATCAGACTGAGAGTGCCTGTAAACTATTTAATGTAACTTTCAAACTGTGATTGGCACTAGTCTGGCCATCTGTCTTCATAACCCTCTAGATGGGATCCAGTGCGTCTTCAAGTACAGCCCTTCAAGCCGAGGCTCCTCTATCCCGTCTTACTTCAAATGTCAGCCTGTTCTCAAGTAGCTCAGCCAGACACATGACGCATAGTGTGGTCGCCCGTAGCCACAGTATAACATCTTTATTCTACCCAGATGAGGGCAGGCTGCCCACATCTCTTACCATTCAGCATACTCTGCCTTTAGGTAAGAAAGATTAAGATGTCTGACGTTACAGTTGCTCTAATCTCAGCCCCACAACCTCTATTTGTCAGCTAATTCTTTTCCATTGCCACTAACACACACACACACACGCACACACGCACGCACACACACACAAACTTGTACACTTGCAAGAAAATCACATAGGAGCACCAATAATAAAGTGTCATTACATCTGACACTTGCCTGTATATGATAGATGCGTCTGTCTTCCAGCTGATGACATTTTATGGCATTATCATAGGAAATCCAATAACGAGATCGGCATCTTGGAGCCTTTGCCCCATGCAAAGTCAAATCACTTGCCTTGAGACGGTAATAGAGTGTGAGCGAAACAATCTGTCACTGCCTCCACTCTCACTCTCGCACGCCCAACCCCAGTGACAAAGTGTATGGATTTTTTTACCTGATATGAGGGATGATCTGCATAGTTGAATGTAAATGATTCTAAATGTCTTCAGGTGAATCGATTGACTTGCGTTTAACAGATAAAAGTGGAGGCTTGATTTGACGGTGCATCAATCTTTACCACAACACTTCAATAGCCCAACAAAACCATTGTACTCTATGAGCGTTTCCATGTGCACTTATTATGAATGCTGTTGTGAACAGCATTTTAAAGACCTGGATTAAGCACTGGCTGCCAGCCAGAAATAGAGTTACGCTTGCTCCAGCAGAAGTTGTTTTTCTTTAAAATGCCATTTGGATTCACACAAACACTGCTCTCCCCTAAAACCAATGTTTGTAAAATGATTGTCACAGCATCTCTGCTGTACAGCCTTCATTATAGATGAGGCATGGTGTCAGAGTTTTAGAAGGTAGAACCCAAAGGTCACCCTCCTGATATCAGGATTGATTTCCTCCAATTTTATCTTTTGAAACCAGTTCAATTTTGGCACCAGTTTCACGCCACCATGGATATATTGCCCTTACCATCTGTCACTCATTACAATACAGGCTGGGTTTATAACTCCTGCTTTACCCTACATTGACATGGCTGACTCAGTCCTTAGTACTACTTTTTAATTACAACTTACCGCCAATTCACACATACAGCATGAGCGCCCCATTCTGCCAGCGCTGCACACTATGCCGTACTTAGCTGCCACTCTAGTCAATCATCGCATCACAGCCAGCACTAGGGTCCATTTTTGGTGCTTGCCACCATAGGATGCTCGCGACTGTTTCGCTGCGAGTCTATTTTTGCCAGAGTACGCAGCAGAGACGCGTCTATCTCTGCAGAGCAGATCGTACCAAACAGGAAAACAGACACACAAAAAAAAAAATCAGATTATCAGGTCATTTCAAAATAAACCACCATGTTCTGGCTGCCAATCCTAAGTTTATCCTTGTATATCACAACTACATCACTGGCATAAGGCCAGTCATCAGCAGGTCAGACCCAGAGGAAATCCAACACCATGGATGAGGAAAAGTTTGTCTTGGAGGCAGAACCACACAACACATCCTTTATATCAATCAATCAATCAATCAATCTTTATTTATATAGCGCCGATTCATAACAAACGTTATCTCAAGACGCTTTCCAAGCATTAACAGGTCTAGACCTGTAAATGGTAATTTTTTTATTTACAGAGACCCAACATCAATACAAGATAAGAAGTCTGATCTCATCTTAACCCACCATGAGTACAGCACTCTGCAATATTTAGCAAGTTACAATGGAGAGGAAAAACTTCCCTTTAACAGGCAGAAACCTCGGACGGAACCAGACTCATGTTAGGCAGGCATCTGCCTCGACTGTGTTGGGATTAGAGAGAGAGAAGGGGGGAGGGGCAGAGAGACAAAGACACAGGGAGACATAAACACAGTCCATATTTCTGTGTTGTAGTGATGATCACGGAGAAACTGTAACTATAGGAAGCCGTAGCAGCTGGAGTCTGTCAGGTCCATGGCAGCAGGCCGTCCACAGCAACAATCCGAAGGAACCAAACAGACAAACTCAGAGACTCCCAGAGAGATCCATGATTAATAACTTTAATGGGACATTAAGGTTAGAAGTTAGACTGACAGATAGATAAGAGAGGGAAACACCCTCCAGTAGGAGCTGGAACTGCTGTGGGGTTTTCATGTTTGAATGCAAGTTGGGCATTGAAGTGGGAGATTTACTTCCCAAAGAGTACTGCTGTATGAAAGCCAATGCTCTTCATTATTTGTTATGTATGCATATGGTAGTGTTTTGTCATGTGTGGGTGTGTCTTTGCCTGTGTCTGTGTGAGCATGGGTGTGAATGACCTCATTACAGGATGCTGATCAAGGTACACCTAGGCTGTGGCAATGAAGGATGCAGGATTAAAGAGAAAAGATTCACGGCTCTGTGATGTGTGTGTGTGTCTCTCTGTGTGTGTGTGTAGAGTTATTAATAGGTCTGATTAGATGATGGTGCAGGGATGTTCTGTTCACAGGGTTTGGACCTGCTGGACGCTCTCTTGCATTCGCAGCAGCTAACATAATGTGCTGCAGTGTTTGTACATTGTGGTACCTCATCCAGCAGGAACACCAGTATGTGTTTGTTGCTCAATAATTCGTCATATGTGTTTGTGATCAGTGTGTAAAAAGTGTATTTGAAGTCCTGATACAGAGGACAGGTAGTGGAGCCCTGTCTCCACCTCATGCTGGGTGCAGTGGGTACAGACTCTGTCCTCTTTAGGGAGCCAGGTCTCTCGATGGCGAGGTCGTGATCACTGGGTCTGTAAATAGTAAAAGCTTTGGATCAGTCACAGTGCTCGGATATATTAGTTTTGTGAGGATTGTTTTTTGTTACTTTACTGACCTGAGTTAACCTATTAAATTATTCAATGTATCACTCCCTCCTGCCACCTCTTTATATCTCCACCTTTATGTGGTTTTAAACAGTTTTTGTTCGTCCTAAATCCCCCTACACATTGTCAGGACGTAACAACGTTGTTCATTGCCAGGCAACGGATCGGACAAATGTAGATATAGATACAGCCATGGCTGTTCATGTAAGGGTTTTATTCAACCTTCTGAGAAAACATATTAATTAAAGTCAACCTTACTGTTCATGTGGATATTGAGTATAATGGTCTCATACATGAGGATAATGACCTTATTTCTACAGAGGCTGGATTGTTAATGGCTGTGGTTTAAAGTCTCTTTCCAGTATCTGTTTGGTACTTGGCAAACCCACCCCATAGCTTAGGTTTTTAATAAGATAAAAATGTGCTGGACCATCTCTGCTTTTTGTTGTGTGTCAGGTTATTTGATTGTCTGAAACTGCCAGTTATCCAGCTGCACAACAGCTGAAGCTCTAAAAGTTTTGTCTTTCCTACCACTGTTTAGGCTCCACTATCCTTTCCCCACAGACAACCAATGTTGAGGGCTGCTTCCTCCAAATCCCAGCATGTTGTCAGTGTGTGATTAAATGGACCGTACAAAGCCCACTAAGCAGAGTTGCGATACCCCTTGAGAGCTTTCATTATGGAACAAAATATTGGATTCTCTTCACAGGCTGTCCGTCTCTGGAGGCAGAGATCTCCCCAGAAATACACATTGACAACAAAAAGCCTCACAGTAGACACCAGTGGACATCCCAGTGGTAAACTCTGTCTGATTCCTATTTTTAAAGATTCTTACATTTCTGGTCCAGCAAAAGCACCCAGATTCTTGTGCTGCAAGTATTTCACATGACCTCCACAACAAGTGGTCCATCCATGAACTCAACTCATGGGCCTGGTGACAGGTCAGCAGTTATTTGCATGCTGACACAGACATACAGCACATTTACGGTAGACACTTTTTGACTGCAAATTGTTTAAAAAAACAAAACAATTGTTACCACACTGTCACATTTGCTTAATGTGATACTGGCCATAGGGGGAAAATAATTTGTATGTCAAAATTTAAGCCATATGTGGAAACAGTGACTGAAGACTGTGTTAATGCCAAGCAGCAACCTCCAGTGTTCTGTCCAATTAGGCTGCCAGATCGAAAAACGCTACCAGCTGCATAACAGAAGCGTCTACTGATTCATGCAACAGTGTTGAAAAATGCTACCTTGAGTTCTGACATGTTGATTTCAATATCAAATAATGCTTCCACTGTAGAATTGCTGTTATTTACTTATTTATATGAATATGAGAAGAGGTAGCACATTCTGACCAGCATATCAAGCCATCAGACACGTTTATATTTTATACAGAAATTTGCATGTAATAAATGAAAAATAAAAAAGACTAGGGAACAAGGTATGTAGGTATTTCTACAATAATACACTTCTTTTGTTTTTCAAACCTAGCCTTCTCTCTCTCAGTGTGTGTGGAATCACAACTTGATTTAAGTGTGTGTAGTTACAGGAATAGATTTAGACCATGTTGACACGACGACGTTGTTACCAGAAACAGAAACATTTTTTTTCCCTTTGTGTTTTCACACGTGACCCATGTGCATCATGTTAATATCATTTAGTGTGAACTTCCTCATGTTGTTATCATCTAACATCAATATTCTATGTCAGTCTATCGTGCACATGTAATTGCTTACATGCTTACTGGTCAAAAGGCACTGTTAAAGAGATACACCTTCCAAGTATTATTCACCTGCAGCGCCAGTACCCAAAATCAGCCCAACTTCTGCATGGGGTAGCTCATATCGATGGATATTTAACAAGAGAAAATGTTTATAGGCCATGCATATTGTGCATGCATGCTCAGCAGCACTCGGCAGCTCATTTTTGACAGGACACCAGTCTAAAAGTATGAGGCAATGTGGAAGTGCTAAAAGCTGCAGTTCATTGAGTGTCCACTTGAAGCTAGCTCCGCAAGTACCGGAAACCACATCGAGCCAAAAAAAAAGCCATTTTCACAGCAGAAATAAACATGTTTACAGCCAGGTACAAAAAAAAAAAAAAGTCTCCTGTCTGACTAGCCGATTTCTGGCACACTCTGCATGAGGGTGAATTTTCTTTTAACTTAGCAAGTCACTTTAAAGCTGTTAGTGTGGAGGTTCAAAGCCCGCCCCATTTCCAATATGGCCCCTGTTGATGATTTGCTTCCAAACTGTTTTTTTTTTTTTTTTAATACGGGATCATCATAGACATTACGTCCGATTATCATACAGCCTATGGTTTATGCAAATGAATAATTTCTGCAGAACAATCGTAGAGATACTTCATTGGTTGTGCCACAAGCTACTACCAGTGATGAAAAGTCCAAACAAGACTGAATGCTGAAGTTGTGCTTCTGACATAAACCAAACCACATTGAATCCATTCCCTTTTGATGATTTATGGTGCTAATTACATTTCAGTCAGTGCTTATGGGAGATTTGTACAGGCTGTACTTTATTTTGGATACATCCAAATATTGTCATTTAAAGCTTTGAAAGAACAAAATTAACCCAGATATATCTGAATGGAGCCTGAAGTTTTAGGGCGTCTTTCAGTTTGTTCCTAAAATGATTTAATGGTTTAAATCCTCAAATTTGACAATATCAGTGATTCTAATGGCTTTCAAAAACCTATGGTACCCTTTATTTGAATAGAATAGAATAGAATAGAATAGAATAGAATGTACTTTATTTATCACCCAAAACATTCAGGTGTCTCACGGATAAAATTATGAAAAATCACATAAAACAATAATTTAGCTTATTTCCCATTGGCTTGAGCATTATGGAGCCTTATGGCTGCAGGGATGAATGATTTTCTGTATCTCTCAGTCCTGCAGAGTGGGTGTGGTTACCCCAATCACACCATGCCCAGTAAGCAAGTGACTTTGTTTGTTTATGATAGCGAGTGGAGGAACCTATCCCGAGCAGCTGTAACATGGGGAAACACAAACACAACCAAAGTGAAGCAAAATGCCAAACACCAAAATAAATATAGTTTGTTCCTAAACGATGGTGAACCTTCGCTCAACTTTCACTTCCGGGCACTTGGAGAGCAGCTCTGGACAAAGAGCAATGCGAGTTGGCTTTCTGCTGAACAGGTATGTTAAATACCTGGTGATTAGCTTTTGCTAACATGCTAACCTAACTATCTTTGCCATTACAACATCATGTTACTCTGAGGTAGCTGCCGCTGTAATTAAAGTTAGTTAGTTTAACTAGAGCCCTGTAGTTATAAGCTGTATGTGTGAGACTGATCAAGACGTATTTAGGCCATAAAGGTCTGAGCTTTTAACTGTTTTTAAGGTAACAATCTAACCAGTTATTAGCATTCCTAAGCAGTTCTTGTAAGCTGGTGACACAGTGATTTAACCCTAACCTTGTTTATAACTGATGTTTTACAGTAAACTTTGTTTGGGTATCCTAAACCAACTTCTGTATGAACCTGTCCCTGACGTGAGTATTTCCTCCTGCATGTTCCTGACATGGTCTCACTCGTGTCCCTCACTCAACCTCCACCCTGTCCCGCTGCTCTGTCTCTCCCTCGGGGCTCTGTTGATCACGGGGCTCAGGCTGCACTCCCAGTCGTTCGTGTCATAAACTGGTAAAATAGCTCTTAGCCAATGAGACAATGTGACTGCTGACAGACAACAGGGCATTTTGAACATGTTATCATGATATAAGTATTGTTTAGTGTGTCTACTAGTGACTAAAGACGGCTAAACTCAAGCTAATTGTAGCTGATAATCCAGCTATTAGCATACCTGTTTCTGCACATCGGACTGATTTTACCACATAAACAACCTTTGGACATGACAAACCACATGTCATACGATCTTTGGAAGATACTTTATCATCAATTTACTTGCAGGATTCAAGTGCACGGCTCTTGAGTCTCTCCCATGTAGAAACGCAATGCCGTGGATGGTTGCTGGACTGTTGAGGGGGTGTGTTCACATTGCTAAGGCAAGAGGCAGTGGGTGTGCTCTGCCGCTGGCACTTAGCCAAGAAGGGGGAGCCCAGTTTGAATGTTGTGTTTACATACAGGAATGATAATTCCTGCAAACCCTACCTTTGAATGATTACAAACCCCTTACTGGTATTACTTCTGATAATGACACCTTGCACACAGTTTTGAGCCCTATTACTGATTACTAAAACTAATTTATCAAAGTTTAACCATGCAGTCAAGCAGTTTGTATTGAGTCCAGCCTTTGGCGTTTCCCTCTGTATTTTAAATTGTCAGAGATATTAGTTTGATCGTGTCTGCATTTGATTTTGGTAGCAACACAAAACAAAGAACTGCACCTTTTTGAATTCCATATTAAAAGACCAAAAGACAAAAAAAATGTTACTTTCTGCATGCTGCAAAGCATGTCGTAAATCCAGTCACTCTTTTACATCTGGATATTTTGGAAGATTTTCCTTATCTCTCTCTCTCTCTCTCTCTCTCTCTCTCTCTCTCTCTCTCTCTCTCTCTCTCTCCCTGTGAACAGTGAAATGATTGGGCTGAATTTACACACAATTCTGTCATAATCATCTATTACAATGTCTGACAGCCTACCTTCCCCCTCAAATAACTGAGATACCAGATTGGACTCAAGGCTTTCTGTGTCCCAAAATATGGTGGGTGATTTACTCTGGAGTTTTTACATGAAAAATAACAGACTTGGTGGACTTAAATAGAATTAACAAAGCAGATGTCCTCCGTAACTATAACTATGAGCTCTGCAGGTTGTACAAATCCAGCGTGAAAACAGCTTTAGTCACATATTTTCAATTCTAAAAAAAAAAAAACTAAAAAAACATGTCTTTCTACATGGCCTATAATCTTCACATGTAAGTTATTCTATAAAACATTTAGACATTGCTGTATGTATATAGTTAATCAATGTGTTGTCATAAAGTGTATTTTTGGAGCCTATGTGAGTTTGGAAGCTACATGACATTTCATCTTTGATTTAAGATTTAAGACACATTAACACAAGCTATGGAGGTATAGTGTCATCCCTTCTTTCTCTACACATTTTTTTTGTTTGAATTTTTTGTGATGGAAAAACTTCTTTAAACATTTGCATACATGGTGTTTTGGGGGATGAAAGGATATTATCCAAGTACACCTGCAAATCCATCCATTCAAGTTTGATGATTTATAGTACTAATTAAATTTCAGTCAGTGGTTATGGGAGATTTGCACAAGCTCCTTTTTGGCTTCATCCAAATGTTGTCATTTCAAGCTTGGAAAGAACAAAAATTATTCAGAATTGCATAAAGTTGTGGTTGTTAAAAAACACACACAACTGTTTGCTGTTTAATCTGAGCTGTTCAGCATTCTGATCTGAAGCACTGGTTTATTCACTCCAAGCCAATAATTACATGGAATTATTAATAGTAATTAAAAAAATACAGTTTAGCATACTGTTTTCTCTTACATGGAAAAAAAGGTTATATTGTAAGGGTGGGAGTGAAAGAAAAGTTGTGAAAGAATCCCCTTGGATCACACTGCAGATAAATGAACAGCCAGTAAACCAACATTTCATTTGTTTTCTTACTAATTGCAAAGTAAAATTTCAAAATGACTTCTGCTCATGGAGTACACCGACAACATGTGAGCAGAGTGATAAATGAGACCAAGTGTGGGCAGCACAGCATTTTAACGAAGTAGCGCTCTTAAGCGAGCGGGCTCGTTAAAGTCAACTCCCCATAGCAATTATGCTGCTCTATTCATGTGTAACATAAAGGCTTAATGGCAGCGCTTTGTTGGTTAACAGTGGAAGCATAATTGTGTCCTTTCACACATTAAAAAAAGAGCGTATCTCAATTTTCTGTTTTGACTCTAAGTAGCTGTGCACAGAGTCAGAAATAAGGTAGATGTTCCACCTTTGATACCAATCTTAGTGCTTTGCTATTGATGAGCCTCTAAATTTGAGGTGTCTGATAAACAGCCGAGGTTCTCAAATGCATGTTGCAGCCTGTTTTTTTTTTTCTTTCTCGCTCTCTCTTTGCTAAGATTTCATTGACATAAAAAATGCCTCAAAATTGTTTTTTGAGTTTGTTGACTTCTGATTGGCTGTTTTGTCTGGCATAGGAAATGTGCTGCTAGGGCAAATAAAAGGACAAACTTGTGTCAGAACAAGAGTTTAACTTTTACTTTAACATTATCCTAAAACATGGCCCCTTACAAATAGGTCAATTTCATGGAGCTGGCAGGAAGAGACCTATTGATTTGTAGACAATGTGACTGCTGACCTGCAAGCCATATGACATGATGTACATTAAGATTTCTCCTTTATCAGTGTTTTGCCTTTTCTCACCCTAGTTTGCAAGAGAGAAAATGAGATATACACTCATCAATGGATTAAAAAAACGAGAAAGTAGAAAAAGTTTTGTTTCCTTCTTTAAAAGTTTTGTTTCCTTCTTTAAAACCCAGCTTTTACTGGGTCCCAGCTCCACCTTTACATTGATATGAAATCTAAGGACCAAGAGGAACAGAAAGGCTTTTAAACTAGTGGAATATTGATATATCAATACCAACATTGGTATCAGCATTGAAATTTGTAACTAAATAATGATATAAATATTAATACAATACAATGCTTGACAAGTTGAACTCGTTCCCAGTCAGGGTTGGACTCCGCCTGGGCTGCCCTTTGTCACTGATCCTGTTGATTACCTTTATGGCACAGCCAAGTGGTGGAGGGAGTCAGGTGCAGGGGTCTTAGGATCCCATCTCTGCTTTTTGCAGATGATGTGGTCTTATGGACCTCATCAAACACTGACCTCCAGCTTGCACTTGGTCGGTTTGCTGCTGAGTGTGAAGCAGCTGGGATGAAGATCAGCACCTCTAAGTCTTAGGCCATGGTTCTCAGCTGGAGAAGGGTGGACTGCCCACTCTGGGTCAGGAGGGAGTCAGAGAGTCTTTTCCCCAAGTGGAGGAGTTTAAGTATCTCAGAGTGGGAGATTGACAGTTAGAACTGGGTGGTGTCGGCAGTGATGCAGATGATATACCGGACCGTTGGGGTGAAGAGGGAGTTTAGCTAGAAGGGAAGGCTAATTACTAATAATTTACTGGTCAATCTACGTTCTAACCCTCACCTGTGGTCACGAGCTGTGGGTAATTATAAAAAATAAAAAAACAGATTGGGAATACAAGCAGCCAAAACTAGCTTTCTCCCCAGGGTGTGTGGGCTCAGCCTTAGAGAGAGGGTTCAGAGCCTGAACATCAGGGAGAGGCTGGCATCTGGTGTTTCGGGCATGCCCATCTGGGTAGAGACCTGGTGTAGACCCAGGCCACAATGGAGAGATTATATCTCTCAGCTGGCCTGGGAACACCTCTGGTCTTTGCTGATGACACTGATGACACTGCTGCCCCTGCGACCCAGCCTCGGATAAGCGGTAGAAGATGGATGCATGGATGGACAATGCTTGTCAGTTTTTTTAAACCAACACTCAGTGTAAGTTGTTTGCCATAGCTGCCCTCATCTGAACTATAGCTAATCCCGCCCCCCCTCCACTCATTCAGACAAACAGAACTATGGGAAGTGTCACAGTAGGAGATATTTCACAGGACGTCACTGATGATTTTTGTAGACAGAAAGATCACATATCATCTAGAAAAGGGTCTAAACTCCACATTGGAGGGAAATATGAATCAATTTACTGTTGAAGGTCCATAAAAAGCTTCAGTTACAAGACAAAACTTCCAGGTCCCAGAGCAAACCTGATAAACCACATCTGGTTCCCATTAGCATCTCAGACAACAAGACAGAGGATCAGCATCAGTCATGAGAAAAATCTAACCTCCTTTTTACCATCTTTACCAAGAGAGTCTCTGTTAGTTTGGAGCTACAGTATTTACATTGAATTATTCAGCAGAACGTTTGACAACCTTTGTTATCTGGGCTATTACAGATAAGCTAATGAAGCTAAGCTCCAGAAGCTAACGTTAGTTTAACTAGAGCCCTTTGACAACAGCTAACAATGATGGACGATCACCAAAGAACAAAAACTAGAACAAAACAGGCCAATGAACTCCAACAAACAAAGAGACATGATGAACAACGCAGCTAGGAACTAATGCTAGGCTAATGTTAGCTAACATTAGAGAAAATCCCAAACTGTCCGTCGGACTGCTGTGGTGGTTCTAGTGTTGAAGATAACTTTATATTTCTTTACAGCAACATGTTGCCTCACATATGATGTTGACTTAACTTAGAATAGACGTAAACTTCCTTGTTCATTTAATAATTTCATTCATGTTGAGTTGATACTGTGGTCTACCACACAACTTTATTCAAAGAAGACACTTTTCTGGGTTGAGATGTGACTTAAGGAAAGGGTAAAAAAATACATAATACTGTGTTTAAGAGTTACATGTACCCCATGAACACCATGTGACCATTTTCAAACTTAAAATCTCAGGAAAAACAAACAAAAACTGACTCTCTGCAATGCATTTCAATGGATGTCTGGGCAGAGAATGTCTGAGTGTATGGGATTGCTATACTCACTGTGATTGGCTCATCATATTTGGGGGCAGGACTGAGCCATAGGTCAATTATCAGTAAATTTCTGATTTCCTAAATTTATTTTTGTTTCTGTGATGGTTAATCCACCAGTATGTGCAAGCTCTTTGATCAAAATGATATCTTAAATGCTAAAATATAATAATTGTTGCTATCCATGAATATGCAAATGTATTGTTTTACAACAAAGCAAAAAAAAAAAAAAAGCACATTTCAATTCTCTGACTGACAAATTGACAAACCCTTTCATTCATGAACAGAAACATTATTAGTGGTTGCATGTCATTCTTGAATCATTTTGTCAAACTGCTTTTTTATGTGTATCGATATCGCCGATACTGGCCCTATATTTACTTGGTATCACATAGATAAATTTTGCAGTATTACTCACCACTATGTTAAACAGTCTGACAAGTCAACACAAGACATTATGAAAGCAAGGCTGATTACTGCCATTATGTATCCACCTTGCTCAGAAACATGCTCATCAGAAACTTGGTCTGCTTTTCTGAGGCAAAATGACAGCTTATGGTCAATAGAAGACTCTTCAGTCCCCATGTTAATCACACCATCATTGTTAAAAAGACTGTATACACTGATTCCTCATGCATTCCTCTTCACATGGATTGTCAGTGCATCAAAAGACAAAGATGATTATCACTTACATCATTTCCCTAACAAACCCTAATGTTCTTTTTTGCTGGAGGTGGGTACATGGTATCCTGATCTCAGACACACTCATTACCCTGTGACTATCTTCTTTCATGATGCAACATTTTTGTATCATGAAAAGAAAAGTATTTCACCTCCTGGTTCTCACATCCAGCAGCTTATAATCTAACATTTCTCTCCTCCTGACTTCATCCTTGCAGTATTTTCTTTTTTTTTTTTAGTCCTATTACACCAGAAGCTTTGAGATCCTCCCACATGACATCCCACGCTCATTTAGCCCTTCACATACTCAAAGCCCAAGGGCCACTGTGGGCTAAAGATGGGTATAGATGGTTCTAGAGGAGGGCAAGAGGATTAAAGCCTGACGGGAGAACAGAGGGGAGTGCCAGGTCAGCTCAGTAGGTTAAGCCAAGAAATTCTACAGCTCTTGCTTTTTGACCACCTTTCTCTTTTTTGAGCAGAAAGATAGATGCTGAAGAGGAAGGGTTAGGAAGAGCAAGAAGCTGGGATGAAATGAGGAAAAAAGATTCAGCTTCATTTGTTCTTTAAAGTAAAACATGCTCTGATTAAAGTTACACATCTGACATAAACACAAGGTACCTGTGCCATGTAGGAAGGCTTAATGCTTCAAACACACCAGATGCATCTGTAGTCCGGCTCCGCCCTGTTGCGTGTTGACTCCGTTCATCAACACGAACACCATCTGTGTGTTCAGTCCAGCAAACCACACCACTGACAGACAGCTGGAGTTGTGAGACCGAGGAATTCCTGCGCTTCCTTCTCCATTGATGAACCTCTTTACATTCTAGTTTGGGCTGTAACACCTCAAACCTGTTGACTCCTGGTCTGTTGTTGTTTTAGTCAAGCTAAATTCAATCTCTTTTTGACATTATTTTGTTTTATTTTGAAAGTCTCAGGCTCTTTTAGGTAGTTTCTATGCACTACTTCCTGTCCTACTCGATCTCCCCTATGGTGAGTTGGCACGTCACAGCTCTGGTATCTGGCAAAAATAGAATGGTTGTGCATTAGCTACGAACTGCCAGAGCAGACACGCAGCCGGACCGCAACAGAACAGATCCAGTGTAAGCTGACACATTGACTTGAATGGAAACCATCTGATCCGGTGCTGTGATGGAGCAGAGCTGCACCAGAGACCATCTGTTGTATTTCAGCCGTAAGGACTGGCGAGGTGCTTGTGTCACCGGTGTTTCATCAAATTTGGCGCCAAAACTTTGGGGACGCTTGACCAGGCCTCCAAAACTCAACCCCTCTGTGTTGGCTTGTGGAGCCCTTATTCAGACCATGCAGTTAGTCTTGGCTTGCAAAACCATAACACCATGACGAGCTGCATGTCAGCGCAAATTCTCCTGAGACTATAAGGACTCACAAATAAATGCATCTTCCATTGTAATGTAACACTGGCATATTGCAGTACTGGAAGTGTAAACCATGAAACGTGTCAAACAGTCTATAAAACATGAAGAAGAGTGCTGTTTGAAAGAAAAAAAAAAACATTACTTCTCTCCTCTTTTCCAACACAGCCAACTTTGAAATTCATACAAAAATCTTTGAAATCAAAAAATGCTCACATTACAGTCACATACACTCTGAAAATGTGCCCCGTTGGCACAAAGCAATTACAAATCATCTTCACACACACACACACACACACACACACACACACACACACACACACACACACACACACACACACACACACACACACACACACACACACATTCACAAAGCTGTTGTCCACAGGCAACCGAAGAGAGACAAATTACCTCCTTGTCAGATAAAATCAGACTCGATGTCTTTTAATTAATTTCACTGTGTATTAGCATTTCTCATGGTGATTTTTTTTTTCACGTCTCCTTCCTCCTCCCAGTCTTGTCCTTAGGAAAACGTGAGTTTGAGAAACGATCAGCTCTTTATTCTTCCCAATATTCCTCTCTTTTGTAATCTCAGCATTACAGTTGTGGATGACATGTACTTGGTCTATCTTCTGAAGGAAGAAATTTATCCTTTTAAATGTTGTTACAGCCAGTTTGTCCTCCTCGGATTTCCATAGAGGATACACAATAACTTCACCTCTTATATGAGAGACAGACAAAGAAATGCTGTAACTTCTGTGATATTGATAGGCATTACTCATCAGTAAAAAGTGCAGATAAACACTCTGAAAATGTGTAGTTGGTCAGTGCTTACCAGGAGTGAGAAAATACAGTTCTTCTATGTAATCCAATGTCATACATGTAATTGATGTCAGCATTGGAGGCATGGTGTGTGCAAGTGTGCATGTCTTGCTGCTTTCTCGCTCACAGTGTGAATGTGTGCACAGTCATGTGGAGGTGACCTTTTGTTTTATGGCTCATGCTGTCAACACTAATAACTTCTGGGGTGCAAAAATAAACTATGTGGAATCCTCTCCTACTAATACATGTTTTCTAAAAATGTGTACAAAACATAACCTTTATTTTCTTTGTAAACTGAACAACAACATGATAACTTAAGAATCATGTTTCACTGGTAGTTTAAGTATCTCATGTTAAAAAAAAAGGATAAATGAAAACATAGGAAAGCCGTTAAACCTGAGACACCTCAGTGGTACTGCCACAGTGTAAACCATTTCAGTTCTCCACAGGGTGAAGAGTCAGTGTGATATAGGTTGCGAGAGATGAATTCTTAACACTGTGCAGAACCCCAACGTTGTGGTGAGTTATTTGTATGGCTCATGTTCAGACATAGAATTGATTCTCAACATAACATCAGATCTTCACAAGACTGATGACGAAATGATGACATCATAACAGGCCTCCGGAGGGCTAGCCAATCAGAGAAGGGAGGGAGCGTCTGGGGGGTTGCAAGCTTTAAAAAGACAGCAGCTAAAATAAAAAATAATAATAAAAAAAAAAAAACTGAAATACGTGTGAGAAAAGTATAAATTCATTTGAGCTGAAAATCATGTAAAGTTACTACATGTACCAGAGGGACACCATAAAGTCTAAAAATAAACAGCACAATGACCCCTCTTTAAAGATTAGTTGAATGCAGCATTTTCCACCACCATCATTAGGCTTCCAAAAACCAGTAGATGACATCACTTAGGGTCAATCCCAGTTGCCCCCCCCTCCCCCGCGGCCCTCTCTTTTAAAGGGTGAACTATCAGCTGTCTAATTACTCATGTAATCCAGTACATTGTAGTGAGGTCTGTTTGCTGTGAATTTGTCACCCTGGTCTGTCGCTATAGCAGTGTTAGCTAGATCCTTATAAAAAGCAATTTTAAAATGCTACCAACAATTCAGAACATGCCTAATATTTACATGGAGTAGAAAAGAACTGAGTATCTGATAAAAACATGAGTATCATTATTTCAGCATTTTCGACATGAGAAATTTCTCATAGCCCTAAAGTGAGGTCCTGGTTTGTCTTTGTTTCAGGGGCTGTGAAGCGCTTCCCCTTAACCCTTAACTTTAAGGAGAACTGGGATACCCCTCACTAGACGTGAACACCCAAAACTGAGGGCTAAGGCGTACAATTGGGATTAATCCTTAGACTACATCACTATTAGTTTATGGCGAATGGCAAGCAAGTGTGTCTGCAAATTTGTTGTGGGGAAGCACTGCTTTGTGTCCAAATTTGTGTCCCTACTGTCGCTCATTTTAATCTTGTAAGACAGAAACGATAAGTGCAAATTCACTCCATTTATAAAGGACTCACACGTCTCAGTAGAGTTCTCAGCTGTGAGAAATATGAGAAAACTCACACAAGCGCTCACTATGGGTTCACGGTGAGACTGAAACATGTTTATTTCACAGAAGTCACAGATAAGGCCAGTGAGAAAAGGTACTAAATCTCCTTCGGGTCTTAAATAGTGATGATTTTTTGTCTTTCTGTCATAAATGATCTTATCCAAAAACTAAAATCTTCTGAGTGAAGAGACATTTTTTTTTATAAATGTTAATCATGAAACTTCTGTTGCAGAGTTCAAGATGTCAGGAAAAACAAACCGAGGGCACAGCACTGGAAATTATACTGTTTGCTTTACTGAAATGTAGAAATCTTTGAGAACTGGAAAGTGCTCAAACTTGGGTCCTGATTTTATCATTTCAAGGTATTCCCATGAATCTGCTAAATCCCTCAAATATGAGGCACAGTCATCTGCCCAACCTTTACAATCTCGGTTTCTCTACTTCTCCTTTCACTCTGTTTTCTTCTTAGCTAATCCCCTCCTTAGCACACAAAGTCACGACCAGACAGTCTCCTATCCACTCAACGCCACCCAGGGATGGCACTACCTGATATCTCCTTGGCAGATTAAGGCCTTAGATTGCAGCACCATAAACAAGTACCTGCTCAAAGCTCTCTGTCACGGATTATCTCCTTCAGAAACATTGTTTGGCAGAATCGACAAGTAAAGCTGCAAATGTCAAGGAAGCTTGGTTCCTTATTGGTTTTCAGCTCAGTTGTGGTATGAACATGGGACACATTGTGTGTTATTTGAAAAGGAAACATGAGCAGCCATATATGTAATGTTGAATAGGTTTACAGGTATGAACTGTGAACTGTTTTTCTGTTTTTTTCAGTTTTGCTCTGAATAAGCTGCTATGCTGCTCCACGCTCTCCTTTTATTTGTACAGATTTTTGAGAGTAAATGCTGTACTACTTCACCAGTTTCTGTTAGTGTGTGATTTCACAATGAGGCCACGTGATTTTTACAGCTACCTTCAGAACTGCCATAACTCTTAATGGCACTGGTTATACAAGGTGATATGATAGTATCACACAGTTGCTGCAGACTTGTCTGGAGAACATCCAGTTCTCCCGTTCCACCACATCTGAAAGGAGCTCTGTTGGGATCTGGTGGCTGTGGAGGCCACTGAAGGACAGTGGACTTATGATCACGTTCAAGAAAATTGGCATTTTCAGAGATACTCAAACCAGCCTGTCATGACTTGGTCTAGATGCTCTGAGTTTCTGTCATGTGATTGTGTGATTAGATGTCTGTGTTAATGAGCAGCTGAACAAGTAAACGGACCAGTACTTATATAGCACTTTTCTAGTCTTACTGACTACTCAAAGCGCTTTACACTGCTAATCTCATTCACACATCCACACACTGATGGAAGGAGGAAGCTGGAAACCATCAGTTTTAGCTAATCATTCATACCCTGCACACACCACTGAACAACAGTGGTTCAGTGTCTTGCTCAAGGACACTTCGACATGTGACTGCAGGAGCTGGGAATCGAACCCTCGACCTTCTGATTAAGAGACGACAACTCTTCCACTGAGCCACAGTCGCCCCAAGTGCAGCTGAAGTGTCTGGTGAGAGTATCATGTTACAATAGCACACACCAAAATAAATAAAGAAGACTAATATCTTCATAAATAGACTATCTTCTAGTTAGAGAGGTAACACTCCAAAGCAACCTGTACAATAAGTTTATTTGTACAGCACTTTTAAAAACATTAGTTTACAGAGTGATCTAACAGCAGAAGTCCCGAAAGACAAAGCCAAACAAGATAAAGATAAAAGTCAGCCAACAAAGAGTGAAATAATAAAACATCAACAAGGCATGAACCTCAAATGGAGGGTAAGCACTTACAAACACAACAGCAGGGGAGGAGAACCCAGGCAGCACAAGAACCTGGTTACATAAGTTAAGGTGTATTAAATCTGTTGGCTGAGAGTAACTTTCAATTTTACAGTTTTTGAAACCCTTTTACCCTTTCAGATAAAAATAATGGATCTGCTGGTATGTCCTGTTTGTTGCAGTTGATGTACTTTCTGTCCAGCATTTTTTTTTTTTTTTTTTGTCTGAGAGTAAAAACAAATTGGATTCTGCTTTTTTAATAGTCAGATATCTCACACAGTGTGAATATTTGCTGCTGTCACTCATCTACCTTCGAGAGGTGTCAAACACAGCTTGGTGTGTTCAACAAATAATCCTCCATCTTTATTCCTCTTTTGTTTACTGTGCTCACCTACCTTCTGCTGGGAGAAATTTTGAGGGTTGGCCCTTCTTTCTTCAGAATGAGTTCAGCTGTGTCCATCCAGAGTAAAAAAACAAACAAAAAAAACAAAACAAAAACAAAAATAAAAAAAAAGTAAGGAAGGACACTCCGAGCCACCATTTTCTCTCAGTGAAAGGGGGTGTTTCCGTATCTAATTGATGAATAGCAGCCATAACTGGGAGCTGCGTCCTTCAGTTGAACTTTAATTCATATGTGCATCAATCATTCCCCCCTCTTATAACATAATGGATACTCACAGCTTTGATTACTGTGCACTTTGTCCTTGTGCTGTGGCCCAGTGTGTATGTGAGAGACAAAGAGGGAAAACAGGGATTTTTCACTGAAAATGGGAAGAGGAGGAAAAACCTCCTCCCCATAAAAGCTAGGTCCAGCCTCCCAACACACAAACACTTCATCCGTCCTCTGTCTCCATTATGGAGGAAAAAAGGCCTCAGCTGTGCTCTCTGCATGCTCCTCCACTTATATTGAATTTTTTGTCCTTCAGTTGGACAAACAAAAGGAAATGTTTAAAGGCACTGCTACAATCTGGAAGACAGCAAGCGTGTGTGTGTGTGTGTGTGTGTGTGTGTGTGTGTGTGTGTGTGTGTGTGTTACAGAGTAACTGTGTACTATTTACTGTGTTTGGTTGATTAATTACATACCATGTAATTGTATTGTACTGAACTAAATATCAACCAGCCACATTTAATTTTAAAATTCAACCCAAATTCCACTAAAGTTGGGACATGGTGTGAAACGCAAATGAAAACAAAATACAATGATGTTCAAATCCTGTTTAACCTTTATTCAGCTAAATACACGATGCAGACAAGATATTTATTATTCAAACTGAGAAACTTTATTGTTTTTGTTTGTTTGTTTTTTTTTTTGCAAATATTCACTCATTTTGAATTTGATGGCTGCAACATTTTCCTAAAAAGCTGGGACAGGGTCAACAACAGACTGGAAAAGTTAAGAAATGCTCCAAAAACACCTGTTTGGAACATTCCACAGGTGAACAGGTTCATTGGAAACAGGTGAGTGTCATGATTGGGTATAAAAGGTATGGAGTCAGATCAGTCTCAGAATTTACAAATGCACACAGAAGGATTCACAAATGTATTCCTGACTCACACACAAATGTTTATTGTTTTATTTATATTTAATAAAATTCACAAATATACGGTGCATTTACGAGCTGCTTTTCATTGGTGAACCTGCTGCATTTGAGTGTGGATTTTTGAGACTCCCCTGATGCGCTTAGATTCACAAATGCTTTTTTTTTTTTTTTTGGAAAGTGTCTGTAGCCAATCATATGTCTCTCCCCAGCCAAACACAGAAGCGTAGATTCGAGAGTGTGTTTTAATGTGATCACTTCAGCATTCAGCTGCGCATACAGAGGTACTAACAACAGCATGGATATCACTAGGAAACCATTAAAATATGATCATAAGCTGTCAATATTTTTAAACACATTTCAAAGTGTTCTATTGGAGATTATTCAATAACTTCATATGAATGCTGTACACCACTTTGTGAACAACTGTGTGAGCAAATAGTCCAACAGTTTAAGAGCAATGTTTCCCAACGTACAATTGCAAAGAATTTAGGCACATAGCATATAAGCAGCGAGGCCAAAAACACACATCAAATTAGAAATGAGTGAATATTTTATTTTTAAAAAAAAGTTTAACAGTATCAATATTTAAAGACAATATCTTGGGTTTGTTGTGCATTATGCTGAATATTGGTTGAACAGTATTTACAAATCATTGTATTCTGTTTTTATTTACACAACACAATGTCCCAACTTCATTGGAATTGGGGGTTGTATAAACAGTGTTATTTATGAAAATAAATAACGTGGTATAACCCCCTATTTAAAAAAATGGACATACAGTATTAATCCCTAAATCGGTATGTAAACTGCTCAAAACAGTCTGTTCTAAAATAATAAATAAATGAATAAACAAATAAAATTCTGGAGAAACTAAAATGAAGCAATTCAGACATGGATATGGATTATTTAAAGTTGTAACTATGTAAAACTTCTTTGAGGTTACGAAGAAGCAGAGCATACACACTATCCAGTACACAGTGACTTGTCTGATATTTACAGTGTATCAAAAAGTGAGTACACCCCTCACATTTCTGCAGATATTTAAGTATATCTTTTCATGGGACAACTCTGACAAAATGACACTTTGACACAATGAAAAGTCGTCTGGGTGAAGCTTATATAACAGAGTAATTTTTTTTCTCCTTCAAAATAACTCAAAATATAGCCATTAATAGCTAAACCCCTGGCAACAAAAGTGAGTACACCCCTTAGTGAAAGTTTTTGAAGTGTCAATATTTTGTGTGGCCACCATTATTTTTCAGACCTGCCTGTACTCTCCTGGGCATGGAGTTTACCAGAGCTTCACAGGTTGCCACTGGAACGCTCTTCCACTCCTCCATGATGACATCACAGAGCTGGTGGATATTCAGGACTTTGCACATCTCCAGCTTCTGCTTGAGGATGCCCCAAAGATGTTCTATTGGGTTTAGGTCTGGAGACATGCTTGGCCAGTCCATCACCTTTACCCTCAGCCTCTGTAGTAAAGCAGTGGTCGTCTTAGAGGTGTGTTTGGGGTCATTATCATGCTGGAGCACTGCCCTGTGACGCAGTGTCTGGAGGGAGGGGATCATGCTCTGCTGCAGTATTTCACAGTACATGTTGGAGTTCATGTTTCCCTAAATAAAATGTAACTCCCCAACACCTGCTGCACTCATGCAGCCCCAGACCATGATATTTTGGAGGGAAAATGACAAGCAGTGCTCATTTTGGACATTTAGGGGTGTAGTCTCTTAGGGTTTTACTCACTTTTGTGATACACTGTAGTTGGTCATCAAGACCTGGCCCTTTCTCTCACACCAGCATAAGCAAATGTTTAAACTACACTGTAAAGACTTGTTTTGAGCTTGAGGTTATGATACATGCTGTCATGTGACAATCATGTTTGAATTACTTTAAGATGGAACTATTTTTAGGGCTATATTTGTGATTTTATTTATTTATTTATTTTTAGGTGGGGGAGGGAGGGGGCAATATCCTTTAACCTGAATTCAACAATAACAGTCACATAGAGCACAGCTCCACATTGCATCTTTGTACGTTTTGTGTTTTTCATTTTTCACTTATTCAATTTTCTTATAGTTTTCTATATTTTCATGTTTTATATCTTAACTTTCTTACATTCTATTGCATCTATTGTAAAGCTTATCATCCTATATTATTTAACCTGTTGCTAGTCTCATGTTATTTCCTTGTTAACTGTTTAGCTCCAATGCACCAAGTCAAATTCCTCGTATAGAAGGAATATAGAAGGACAGAAGTTGGTTGGATTCAGAGCCAATAAATGTTGAGCATCAATTGAATATAATTAAATTAGTCAAAGAAGAAAAGAGTGAAGAGGTTTATGCAGATGATGTAAATGATGAGTTTTAACACTGCGTATCAAACCACATGTTCATCTTCTGAATACAAACTAGATTTATTTTAATCCATACCAATCGTCATGCTGAATTTTCCAACAATCCATTGTGAGCAGCACAATCGTTTTTTCTGTTTGAGAACCACAAGCTGTCTTTTCCCCAGAGCTACAATCAGATTCAGGTTTGTATTCAGCAAAGGGTCACTCTCATTAGTCAAAGCCTTGTATGGCATGGTAATGAATTAAATTAGGTAGCTCATTAGCCAGCAACAGGGTGATAGGCGAACTCATTTGAAGTGAATGTGCCTTCTCTGGTTTCAACACTGATGAGGATGTTATTGGAGTAAGGAGGCGGGATTCGCTGGTAGGCTGTTTGTGGCTCACCTTTGAGTGTTTTACATGAGGCAGTGGAACTAAATTTCATGCAATGATCCTGATAGCTGCAAGGAAAAACACTGATAGGACACTCACAAATATGACAATAAAAGAGTTCAATGTGACGGTCTAAAGCAAATCAGGACATCCTGCATTGGGCACCCCCTCCTCAGGCATATGAAGTTGGCTGAAGTAGACCTACAGTGGGCTACATGCAAACTAAATGTAGCACTGGCCCATATCAGTCTTTGGTTTGTTTTTTTATACCCTCTTGCGACATAAATATGTGACTCTTCATACAAACCTGGATCAGATGGAATCTGTTATTTTTAGATTAGCTTTCAGCTTGGTTTTTTATGGGGAGAGATTTATTTCAAAAAGATTTACACATGTTATTAAGATCCACAAATAAACCCAAAAAATACACGTTTTTTTTAATTTTGCGATTGCATTTACCAGGACTTATCATTTGTAAATCTTAATTCTGCTTGAGAATTGTTAAAAGTGTGTTTGTGGGTCAACCAGGAGAGAAGTCAACATCAACAAGTCAGTTGGGTAAGTCTGCTTGACGAGTAAGAGTAAAATTAGTGTTGCTAGCCGTGACTTTTTAACTTCGGTAAAGTTAGACAGATATTCACAGATTTGGCTTACCCTGATCAATAACTCATCAGTGGAACATTGCATTTAAAAATCCGACACCTCTCTGTAATCACAGCAAGGTAGACTACGAGCTACAACCATATTTTCCTCAAAACGAGCCATCCTCCGTGATATGGAGGACGATAATGGAGGATGATAATTTTACTCTTACTCGTCAAGCAGACTTACTCAACTGACTTGTTGACGTTGACTTCTCTCCTCCTCCATGTTGACTGGAAGCCGTGCCGGCTGGAAGACAGTGGATAGCTCTCTGATAGCTCCCAATCATCTTTGTTTACAGTCTACGCTCTCAACGGAGACAGCAACACTGCCATCTAGCGGACGGAGGGGTGGGGCTCTCCATACGAGAATATCTGGTGCTCAACTTGTGTGTGAATCTCTTCGAAACTGCGTTACGTTTGTCTCAAAAATAAATGTGCGTGTTGGTTGACCCACAAACGCACTTTTAATAATTCACAAGCAGAATTAAGATTTACAAATAATAAGTCATGATAAATGCACTCGCAAAACTAAAAAAACACGTGTTTACATCATGGGTTAATTTGTGGATCTTAAAAACATGTGTAAATCTTTTTGAAACAAATCTCTTCCCATAGGTTTTAACTTCCATGGCGGCTGTGTGCAGCAGTGGTGGACACCATTGTGATCACTTCACTTCCGTGTCAGAGTCTGTATCGCTCTACTTCTAGGGGATTTCTATACTTCTTTTGGTCCTGTTGTGTTTTTCTGCTTGTTTGTGCATGGGGAAACAATGGCGACTGCACAAGAATAAAAATGTTGGAAATGCAGGCACATTTCTCTGCTTTGGCATGGCATCGGAGAGGTGTGCTTCAGCACGGCACACTTCATGCATAAGCACAAGTACACGGACATGAAGTATGGTCGCTGTGATCACTCTTCTTGATGGTTATTTTAAACAATTGCAGGAATGTTAGAGGGCCATGTCACAACTTAACATGAGCCAAAAAGTAACTAAAGTTGAAGCAATGTTCTCCATGTTCCCCATTGTGCTGACTCTGATGAGACTGTACCACTTGTAAACAGGCGCTTCGTTATGGGCACGGTCACACTGGCCAAATGTTCCGTGCCCAAGCACAGTTCAGCCCTGAAGTCCAGTTCGTTTGACCAGTGAGACCGCAAGCGTTCTGTGCCTGGGCACGGTAAACTTCCCTGGCCTTGGCACGCTTCAGTACCTCAGTTCAGTACACTTCATGCACAAGCATGCAGACACAATCGCTGTGAATGTCCTCTCAACAGTTATATTAAGCAATAATGCCGGTCTTAAAGAGCTGCGTCGGACCAAAACAACTTAACATGAGCCAAAAAGTCATTAAAGTTTTAATCCTGTTCTCTGTGTCTCATTGTGTTGATTCTGATGAACATTCTGCATTTAAATAGATGCTTTAGGGTGACGTTGACAGGCCATGTGTGTGCCTGCTTTTTGGAGCAGTGTGACTGACCAGCTGAGGAGCAGCGCTGCGGGGGGGAATCATGCTTGAGTTCAGCACTGAATGTTTGGCCAGTGTGACCGCTCTCTATGATGTAGGTGGGCCATCCACGTGCCTTAAAGTCTGGTTCATGTTGGAGTAGTGTGACCACAGGCTGTACTGACCAGTGGGGGAACGAAATAGCAGGGGGGCAATCGTGCTTCAGTATGGCACGGTTCAGCTGGCCAATGTGACCGCACCCTAAAGGAAGGTACTAATACAAGTCCAGAGAGACAAAGGAGTAAGGAGAACTATTGAGGGTCTTCAAAATAAAGATATGAAGAAGTGGGTGTTGAAATCCAGAACAAGTGAACTGATTCTGTCATGTATACTTTCAAGTTAGGTATTTTCTGCAGAACATTGTCTGAATGTCAGTGAAAGTCCAACATATTTAGAGAATTATAGAATCAGCAGGGGGAAAAAGGGAAGTTTTGCCACTGACACTGAGAGAAACCAAAGTTACGAAAACTACTATTGATTATAGTTGACAACACAAGGAAAGAAAAGACCTGATCAAAACTGGAAGGAAAAACTTGGTGTACAGGAGAAAATAGGCCCTGAAGATGTGTTTTTGGATGCTATGCTGCAACTGTATCAGAAAAAAAGAAAAGGATTTGAGAAATAGTTTGAGGGAGATAAGAGAGAAACTCCTGTTCTCCAAATTGCTCTTGAAAATAAAAGGGAGGTTTGTGCTTTTGAAGGTAATTCCAAAACTAACCCAAACAGATCAGAAAGCCTGAATGTATTGTTAGAGGTACATAAGGGGACGGTCATGATTTTATCTTTCAGTTCTCAAATATGAAGGACTTCATAAAACAAAGAAAATAGAGCTGCTGGCCTAAATTCCAATCATACAAAGGCTCTGAATAGAGAGGACTATCCAGCTTCTTTTCATTTTCCTCCCTGTGAGACCAAATATTGAAAGAGAGCCTTTCCTTTATTGAAGGAATCTCTTTCTATCCAGTCAAATCTGTTGACTAGGTGAGAGGAAAAAAGGACCACATTCATCCACAGCCTTGTATGCCTTTTTAAATCACTGTAGGCTCTATCTCTGTAAGCATGGGGGGCTAGCAAAAGTCCATTAAGGCCTATCTTAATGAAGAGGGACAGGGCACAATGGCACCCTCAGAGAGGTGAGTGGTGATCAGAAAGGTAGATGAACAGTCCAGCTCGTCCACTTATTCCCGAGTGGACGAGACAAGGCTTTGGACTTCAGCCTGTGCCGATACAGCAAGATGGTAATGAATAGAAAGGCAGTTCTGCCGGAGCCATCAACTCACTAATCTCTCATCAGCGGTGCTCCCACTGGTGCTCCAGTAATACCCTCCCCCTTCACTTCCCATGGCTTTGTCTGCGATGTCTGTCCATGCCAGAACAGCTATTGTCCTCACTAAAGCAGAGTGTAGGAGCTTCTGGATGAGGAAATAATGAGTACTGATGTAGCTTAACTGACCTCCACTCAAACTGAGGTTTCCCACGTTGTTTTAACTGACAACAAGCCTGCCAATGAGATAAAAGGCCTGCACCATCAAACATGTTGAGCCTTCTGGTTGAACGTCTGTTTCATATTGTGCTGCAGCTGTTTCATGTCAGCGGCATGACATTTTCAATGTCAAAATCTGAAGTTTAATATTATCAGGGCAATATTTAAAAATGCACTCACAGCTGTTCACAAAGGTGGCTCTATCTGGAAGCCTGCTTCAAATGCCCACAGTGGTGTTTGCACATTCTCATTTTTAACCCTTGTGGGTTCCTTTAATTTACTACCCTTTCAGGGTATCAGAGGACAAAAATGTCCCTGATACCCCCTGAGGGGTAAGATCAGTATTAACCTTTCACCTTTTGAGGTTCCTCATCAACCATTTAACAAAACTTAAAAAAGAAAAAAAAAGAAAAAATAATAAAAATAAAATTCCAAAAATGGAAAAAAAAATTACCACAGCATGAAGGAGTGTTTTTGTTTACCCTTTAGAGGTTAACACTGAGACACATGCATGGCTGAGTTTTTCTACTGTGACATCTGAATGTTGTCTACTTTGATGACCTGAATGAGATTTGACTGAAGTGTTGAAACATGTTTGTACTTATTTTATTTATTTTTTCTTTTGTTGGGGAGGATATTTATTTGATACAACAGCTTGTTGAGGGTAAAGTATGATATGCGTCCAAGGGTTCTGGCCACTGCGACAAGGACTTTACGCTCTACACCTCTTCGCACCGCTGCATTTTGACTGTCAACTTACACTGGGTGTTTCGTCCAGCATGTGGCAGGACACCATCAGCTAGAGTCGCAAGGCTGTGGAGTTCCTGCAGTTCCCGTCCTGATGAGGGGCCTCTCCTCACTCATATCGCCTTAAATTGGGCTGTAAAACTCCAAACCTGTCGACTCCAGACCTGCTCAGCTCATTATGTGAGTCAATCAGTACGTTAACCTTCAGCCTCAGAAATCAGACTATGAGCTAAATCAGTGTGAGATTAGAATATTGAAATTTAAGTAAACAGCTTAGCCGAGCTGAATATGGACTGAGCATAGCTCTATTGACTCACCTAGATGATACAGTTGCTGAAGGTGTAGCAATGAGCAGGAAAAGCAACTGCACTTGCTACAAGCAAGCAATTCCACTTTTCACTTTATTTGTGAACTATTAAATATCTCCTGTTATATGTTGCTCTCTCTTACCTGTTGTTCTCTCACTCTGACTCCCTGCCTCAGGGCCCTTAATGTCCCTGTATGGCATGAATGTATTAACAACAGACAACATCAGTAATGTACAATATCTAAATTTGACCAACAAAAGATAAAAAAGTATCTGTTAAGGTTTTTGTCCTACAGAATGAAGACGTTTAAGAACTGATTAGCGGATAAGCTCATCGGTGTCAGCTCTGTTTACAGAATAACTTCATCCTTACAGTCAAAGTTTTCACTCATTTGATTTTAAGACCTCACCTGGAGCCCTGTGCCAGCCTCTCCTTTCCTGTCTCCTCCTTCTTGCTGCGTTTCTGCTCCCAAACATACAAAACAGCTTCAGAGATGCACCTCTGAGGTACAGCTGAGCACAAAGGTGGTCCATTTCAAAACTAAACAGGGAAAAATCCACTTATTGGTCACTACAGAGTAGCCTTTACCGTTTAAATGTGTATAACACTGGTGGGCTGATTCTAGTGCAGCTGATAACCTCATAATAACCCAACCCAAACCCTTAGAGTACTGTGGAAATAATGAAATAATCACTGAAAATTAAGCTTTAAAAAATCAACCTGACATCAGTCCTCACCTGTTCTCCTCTTTGAACCAGTTATAATTAATAATTTGATTTTTAAACTTGCCCTGGTTGCAGGGTAGAGTAGCTGTAAGTGCTGTTACTTCACAGCAAGAAGGTCACTGGTTTGAATCCTGGTTCAGGCATGGTGTGTCTTTCTTTGCATGTTCTCCCCATGCATGTGTGGGTTCTCTCTGGGTACTCCGGCTTCCTCCCACAGTCCAAAAACATGCTCACTGTGCTCAGTTAGTGATTCTAAATTGCCTGTAGGTGTGAGTGTGTGTGTGAAAGGTTGTCTGTCTCTGTGTGTCAGCCCTGTGATTGGCTGGAGACCAGTCCAGGATGTACCCCGCCTCCATGGGTGACTCCAGACACCCATGACCCTGAGCAGGATAAGGGGTATAGAAAATGAATGAATGAATGAATTTACCTCACACCCTGAAGCTCCACCTGCCTCTTCCCTGAATGTATTACAGTTCTTCTAATAATAAAATTGTGTTTAAAAAGTATTAACAGGCTTTTACATATTAGCCAAATCAGTTTAAAGAGCTCACCTGAGCCTCCTCAGTCTCTACACCTTTAATGTCTTCATCTGTCCGTCTCAATGCTCTATGTGCTAACATTTTCTTGATAACCGTTAAACACACTGACATTACATCCCAGGATTAGGATGACTTAACTCAGAATTTATGGTTTCTATATGTAAATATGAACTAACAACATGACGTTAGAAAGAAGCAACGTTCCCTACAGAACGTTTTACCTCATTCAGAGATGTTCTGTCAGTAGACGTCCTGCTGTCTCCAATATTGGGTGGGACATGTCCCACTCATCTCCCCCAGTGGCGGTTGCTATTGAGCTGCTGTTGGATTTGGCAGGACTCGGCAGGTCTTAGTAATCCTAGGCATTCAGCCAGATGAGGAAGTCAGTGACCATGATAAATAGGGTCACCGCTCTCATACAGTCTGAGGCTCCAACACAACAAACACACACCATGACACACACATAAATAAAAACATGAAGAGCTACAGCTGCATCCATCTCAGCCATCGTTTTTAGAATGTTGTTTTCTCTTCAGGTGAACAGAAACTAGTTTGATACACACACAGCTTCAATCATCAATAAAGGACACAGCGCCACCTATCAAAGCAGAGTGAGACGTTCTCAGCCAGAAGTCTGATTTTATGACGGTTGCGTTCAGTATTTTGTGCTTTAAACTCACATCAAACTATTTTGAGCCCAGCTTTATGAGCTGTTTCAGGATTATCCTCTGAATACTGACTGTTTTTAGCTGCGTCTTTTCGCTCTCATTAAACTCCGGTCAGAAGTTTCAGAGTATTAAGTCTGAGCGGCTGCAGTGTCCAATCAGTGAGTGATATCCCATATGGGGGCGTGTCCGTCAAGTGAAAAGACTTCTGCGAAGCCAGCTCTCGTGTCTCCTTACTCATCGCTCCTCCGATCAATCTCCTCTCTCCTTTCTCCTCTGAGCACAATTAAAGCTACGGGACATCCTTTAGTATGGCACCTCAGAAAGTACTTACGGTGTCGTGAAGGAGAGAGGAAAGGGGAGACTGCAGTTTGACGCTTTGAGACACACCCCTGGTGTGATTTTGCCAATATACTAAGGCCCTGACTTTGATATGTTAAACTTAACCTCTGAGCCAAACCAGCACCCATTATGATAGTTATCTGACTGCTAATATAGAGCTTTACATGCCTGCAGAGAAGAGCGTGTAGGAGGATCAAGAGTCTAACTGATTAGATAGATAGATTGATTGATTGCTGAAGCAAAAATTTTCCACCAGCTTCTGATCAACCACCAAACACCTCCAATAGAACATCTGAGCATCTGCACCATATTTACATTACACAATCTAACTTTACCAAGCTTCACCAGCCCTCACAGCCCACAATGATGCATTGCAGACCATGAATAGCATGCGGATAAGAAATGTTGACAGATTGGATATCCTGCCCCCTCCTGGTACCGTACCCCAGAGGACTGCCACCTCCCCCCTTAGACACCCTGCAACAATTGTAAGCCTGCTCAGAGAGAAGAGGAGTTATTTAGTGGAGGGGGATGTTCCCATTAGGGTGATGAATGGCCTAATTACTAGAAGTAAACAATCCCTGGGAGATGAAAGACAAACCAGAGTTTACCAGGAGGCCCCATCCAGCCTAGATTAAAGAGGGATGTGCAGCGTGTGTGTGTGTGTGTGTGTGTGTGTGTGTGTGTGTGTGTGCGTGTGTGTGTGTGTGTGTGTGTGTGTGTGTGTGAATACCAGGGCACATTTTTTTCTTAGTTTCTTAATCCTGCTTACTTTTCATGTCTCATCATGGGTGGTTGAAACCATGACAACCTGAGCATCACTTCTGAGTAAGCACCACAATCGTCAGGGAAAAATACAGACTGAAAGATTTTATTTAACTAAAGGACACTTGTGATGTTCCCAGGTCTTGAATTTGCCTCCAAAAGCACTCAACAGGTTTAACTTAATTGTTCACAAATTAATAATTCCTATTATCGCTCCCAACTGTTAAGGAATGTGAAAGGAAAGCACTCTGATCCTTTAAAAAAAATCATTCAAAATAGAGCACAGGATTTTTTCTTAAAATATCATTTTGCACACACAAAAGCAGCTTCATACTGAAATCAGTTCCACATCTCACTTTTGGGTCATGATCCACCAGTTGAGAGTCACTGCATTGGAGGGTAATTTCCTTTGGGCTCACAAACATTTAGAAAAAGCTCTGTAGATCAAATTTCCAGGAGGTCTTCAGATTCAAGTTGTTTAAATCGATGGGTAAAGATGAAATCAGGCTTCTTATCTTGGTTTGATTTTGGGTCTCTGTTTTGGAAAGTGTCTTGATATAACGTTTGTTATGATTTGGTGCTAAATAGAGATTGACTGAGATTGATTAATTCGATCTTATCATCTCTACTTCCCCTTTAGTTTATTGTGTAAACTGTCTTTTCTTCCTGTATTGTAAATATTGTTTGTTACAGGCTGTTGTTATCTGGGCTTTTGCAGATAAGCTAATGAAGCTTTGCTCCAGAAGCTAACATTAGTTTAACTAGAGCCCTTTGGACAACAGCTAACAATGATGGACGATCACCAAAGAACAAAAACTAGATCAAAACAGGCCAATGAACTCCAACAAACAAAGAGATATGGGCCCTCATTTATCAATCTTGTGTGGGAATTGGTGCAGATTTGGGTGTAGAAATGAGTTTACGGCTCATGTGGGATTTACTAGGGCCAATCATGGTGTACGCCTGGTCAGGTATTGATAAATCTGGGGACTTTAAACAATTATAATTTAAATAACACCCACCTAATTTTTCAAGGTCCAGCTGCCGAACCCACGGAATTTATGACATGGAGGGACACATTATGGAAAAAAGAGACTTCATTGTGTTGGAGATTGACACCACCACAGCAACCGAGGAAGAGAGAAACAAAGCTGTTGTCTGGCAGCGTTAAAGAGAGCAAGAAAAACCACGTCTGCAGCTGTCAGCGGCGTTGATGTAACAAACCAAACTACAGCAGAGTTTTAGACATTTAATTTGCACATTCTTCGTTTGTACTTCAATTAATAAATCTGTCACATCTAAATATTATTAATTATTTCCATTCAGGTCCACAAACCTGGAAAGATCGCTGTGGCTGATGTGCAGCAGCTCTAAAGGAAGCTGCAGTCAGACTCCAGCCTGAACCTGTGACAGACTGAGGCGTGAATCAAGCCCTCCGTCAGTTTCAGGCACAAGTGAGAGGGACAGACGAACCTGCACCTTGTTTGATGTAAATAAGAAAATATTTTCAATATGCAGGACTGTGAACTGGTTAACCCACAAACTGGTTTCATGAACTTTATTTTTGGTCATTTTGTGTCTTTGCGAAGAGGCGGACATTATTTCATTATTTACACCATAAAACAAGCCAATTGGTTGATCGCATGTAATGAATTTCTTTTGTTATTAAAAAGTTCACTTTTTCTACACACATATATACGGTTAATATGATGATATTGTTAGGAGTGAAACAATAATCTTCATGGTAAATCCTGTGATCAATGCGGCTTCCTTTAGAAAAAACAAATTCACACTAAAAGTTTGATCCAGTGTCCTCTGAATAATCTCTGCTGGGACTTTTCTGTGGACATAGGAGTGTTTTTAACCAATAAAAAACAGCCTCTCTAATTGTCAGAGTAAATCAATAAAGGAAACTTTTTTGATATGAAAAAAATTGGCTGACAGCTCATGTTGCTCTTTCATAAGTAATGTATTTTACAGAGATTGGTAGAAAAAGAGTGAAATGTTTAAAAATTTCTTGGTGTCATACGTAATTCACCTATCTAAATATTAATCTGCCAACATCCATCTGTCTGAAAATTCTCTTCACTCATATGATCAAATAATTCTCTGCTACAGACGGATTTCCCTCACTGCACTGTGCCCCCCTCTGACATAAAATTTGAGTACACAAATTTAGACCTGGCGTGATCTGTGCGTGGAAATGAGCAGACACCCATTTTTCAGTCTTACACATGTTTAATAAATGGGGGCCATGATGAACAACACAGCTAGGAGCTAACATTAGGCTAACATTAGCTAATGTTAGAGAAAATCCCAAACTGTCCATCAGACTGCTGTGGTGGTTCTAGTGTTAAAGATAACTCCAGCAAAGTGAAAACATGTTGCCTTAAATACAATGTTAACTTACCTTAGAACAGAACATCCTTGTTCATTTTATTCATGTTGAGTTGATGTTGTGGTTTACTGCACAATTTTATCCAAAGGAGACACTTTTCTGGGTTGAGATGTATCTTAAGGAAAGAGTAAAAAATACATCTCAACCCAGCATCTCAGGGTACCTTGTGTCAGAGTTGCATGTACCCCATGAACACCATGTGACCATTTTCAAGCTTAAAATCTCAGAAAAACATCATTAAACCGAACGAAAGCTGACTCGGCATTTCAATGGACATCCGGGCAGAGAGTGGCCGAGTGTATGGGATTGGCTCGCCGTATTTGAGGGCGGGACTAAGCCATGGGTCAGTTGACTATGTCTCTAGATTTAGGCAGTGAAACACGTTGAACTGCTTGCATTTCTTCTTTCCACTGTCGTTAGCAGATAATGTGATTTAACATGGCTTAATTAACATTGCAGCTATCAATCAGTCAATTTTGACTTAATTTTGTAACTACAAAACAAATGTAATTCAAAGGGCTTCACAGGTTATAGCTCCAGTTTATCGGGCAATGAACCATATATGGTATCTTCCACAGGCTATATAAACTGCACCCCCACGTCTCTTTAAGAAGGGGCAGAATCATTTGACTTCATCCAGCCAATCAACAAAGGTCAGTCTACATCACAACATAAGTCACTATGGCCTCTGACCAATCACGAGTGAGCCACAGCGTCTCAAACTTCCTTGATTTGTCAGGAGTCGAAAAATGCGATTATCTGCCCTGCGCTGGAACCCAAACTACAGTGCTAGCATCCAAACTAACCATGGTAAGTAGATAAAATTCTCACAAAATGTTGTTGAATAGTTTTACTAAATGGTGGCATAAGTGTTGTTTTTGTCGAATTTCTAGAATGTAACTAAACTTTCGCGTGAAAAAGGGGACCCCATATTTGATCATACGCCCTGTTCACATAACACTCAGGCAAGTGTGGCAAGTCTATTTATAGACATATGCCTGATATGTATAGCAAGCCATGTTTCGTGAATTTTTTCATCAATAATGAATTATGATTCAAGAAAAAAATACTTAGAATACTAAGTAGTGCATTGGATGTTTCCACATAGTTATATAAGTTTATACAGCATTCCAGTGCAAAATGCAACCCTTTTATATTGATCTTCAAGCCAATCATAGTTCGCTTTTTTATCACACGTTTATGGCAGATTTCAGTAGGATTTTTTTTTTTACTGTGAGCTTTACATGGGAGTGGAGTCCACATCCTCAGTCCACTGGTACTGCAGTGAGGCCAAGAAGAAGGAGGAAGTGAGCTGCCTTACTGTCATCAAAAGCTACAATGATACTTATTTGTTTACAATGTTTACATAAAAAGTTTGAAATTACCTTTTATTTTTTGGTTACATACAGTGACTTATTGCTGTTGTTCTTGCACTGTATTGTGTATTGTGTGTAATAACTTGACATGTGTCATAAGTTCTGTATGTGTCATGTACCCTAGATGGGCGAGGAACCATATATGGTAACTTCATTGACTTTGATCTGCAGCCTAAATATGATTTTTTTTTTTTTTTTTTTTTTTTTTTTTTTTTTTTTTTTTTAGTAAAAAAAGAAAAAATGTCCTCATATATCCATCTATAACACTCCAGGGTTGAAATTTTAAATTTCTAAGTATTTCAATGACTGCCCTATAAAGGGTTAACAGAGTGCTACGGTGTAATCTGTAGGTGTTTGCAGTATTCTATGATATATTGGTCATAATTATTTTTCATAGATGATTGATAGCCATAGACTGCACATCAACTGTCAGGGTAGTAAACATAGAAACAATCTGGTTTAATGTAAGGTACAGCTGTAGAAACAAACACTCCCAACCAATGAGGGGGCAGAGGAATGTATTAAGTGTATGATGTGATAACCTGTCTCTGTACAGACTGAAAATGTCCTTTGGTCAGAAAAGCTGTTGTTGGGTTGATTGATTGCATCTTTGCGATCCAATCCATAAAGCCAAATCATCTTAGCATGTGCCAATGCACTGACCCAAAACTGGCCTGGGTAATTGCACACATCTTAACGGAGGTGCTACCATCACTGATATTGTGACTTTAAATGCTTGCTAAGTGAACACTGTGCACCATGTTGTTGGATTCTTTTTTCAGTCCTTATTGAAGCTGACTCTGTCAAATGTTCCCAGTGTTTTACACTTTTCACCAGATTTATATTCAGGTCACTATCAAGTCGAAAAAACAACTTTGAGTTAGCCAGCCAACAAACTGACGCAAGTGTGTTCCTTCAAGCTTATGATCCGTGTGTGGGAGTGAGTACATGACTGCATTTCAGTCTGACAGAGCAGACATGGAACGATAAGAGTCAAGACTGTAAGTGTAGACATTCACACATAGATCAGTGAATTTACTCCAAGTGCTGCTCGCTCAGTATCCTACTTTGACAAATACAAATCACAGCCACCCAGGGATGTTTAACAGGATACAACTGAGTTCATTCCAAAGCCTCTAAAGACACCCACACACAGGCCATCACCCAAACCACCATTAACTCAGTCAATGTCCCTTGTACACTGCTGCTTCCCTGTTCCTTGTCCAGACTGAGCTATTCAGCATTTTTTATGATCGATTACACAGTCAGTCGGCGGGAACCACTGGGCCTTTGGGGACGGGCACAGACACACACTTACACTACGACTCTGCAGCGCCCGTTTTAAAAGGCTCCTTTAACCTTGATCGTGAACGATGAAGAACATGACACCTAATAAGTGTTTTTCATTGTTCACCGTCCCTGTAAATACATAAATCACCTCCAGCTTGTACAGTAAAGGGTAAAGTGGACAGTCTAGAGCAAGGTGGATGTGTGTGAGGGGGCACTGAAGAAAACACCTCACAAGAGACAGACTTGCTGTTACCTTTAGCTGAAATAAACATACTTCAACAAGCAATGACCCAGTGTAAGACAATAAAGTTATCCAGTTGAGAAATGAAAATATTACCTATAAAGTGTTATGATGGGCATTTTATTTAAACTGAAAAACTACTCACTGAAAGATTTTTGTCATGCTTGTTAGAGCCTGACCTGAAATGTAACAACGACTCAAAATGTAATAAAAATAAATGTAATAAAACCCAAAATGTAATAATCTACCCAAAATATAACAAGTTCATACGTTTAGGGCAAAAGTTATTACTTTTTGGGCTCTGTATGTTGTTTTGGGTCAGTTATTACATTTTTGGTTTTATCACATTTTTTTATTTCATTTCAGGCAACAGAGAAAAACACAGATCTCTCTTTTCACTGATAAACTTCATCAGCCTGCATGTTGTTGTCATAGAGACTTTAAAGTGCTGTAAATCAATTAGGTCCTGTCCAACCTCATCAGATAGCTAAGAAATATCATTTATAGATAACCTATATTGGTGCTGATAATCTTTTTTAAGTTGTGGATTAGGATCAGGCAGATATCTAGAAGAGACTTTTTTAAGATGACTTAAAAAAGTTAAAGTAAACTTTAACTTGGCTTAATGCAAACTGCTAATTGATTTTTGTTTTTTCACCATAAGTACAAACAGTCCATTCTCCCTGCTGGCCATGCATACAGCCCCAAGATGTGACAGCACACACAGTACAAGAAGTCTGGGATAGGAGTTGTTTTCATAACAGCTTGCTTACATCAAAACTAACTGAAAAGGCATCTTTTCCTAGAGGCATGTATTGTATTTCTTCGTCAGCATATGATAAAACACTAGACTATTTCCACAGAAATCATGAGTGGGGCTCAGGCAGGATGCTGCCAGTCAACATCCTAAATATACTTCTTGATATACCTGGAAGTGTTTCCCCTCCCGAACAGCTGTGGGAACATAATGGATGCTCATGGGCTGTGGGTGTGTTTTTTGAGCTTGATGTGTGGTTTGATCTGTTTTCTGGTTAAACTGAGGTTAAACTTAACTCATTCAAACACACGCGCACTTCGTGCGCACAGTTTGTTTTATAAACTTTTCTAAGTCAATAACAAAATGTCATGAAATCAGATGTGCTGATGTGTTACACATCCACACATCTGGTTTCTAGTTTAACTGAGGTCAAATTTAACTCATTCACACAAATGCGCGCTTCGCATGCACACTGTCACATAAACTTTTCTAACTTACACGGATCGTGCACACTTTGACACAAAAACATACAGTTGTCTTTGATGAGGACACACAAGCCTATAGCCCACATTTTATTGGTGGCCTTTTTGTGTGAACTGAGGTCCATTTTACTGATTTCCCACAAACTACCACACACCAAACACAGACATGCACGCTTTGCGCACTTAGGTGTGGTGAGTTATTTTTTGTAAACTGAGGTTTCTTTACCATCATCAACACACACATGCACATATGCACCTTTCAAGGACAAGAACACCTCTGTGTGTAAGCTTTCATTGATAATACATTGTTTAAATAAAGTTATTTGGTTGAAAAAGAATCCTGACTCTGTGTGTGTGTGTGTGTGTGTGTGTGTGTGTGTGTGTGTGTGTGTGTGTGTGTGTGTGTGTGTGTGTGTGTGTGAGAATTACCGCCACCTATTGGAATGAATCAGCGTTACAACAACAATACAACACTAAAGTCAGACGGTCCATGAGAGAAGTGAAGTGATGTGAAAGAAAAGCTGTTAAAAGTTTCCACCTCTGGTCTTAAAGAGGTGTTTATTTCTACAAATAAATTAAAGTCCATATAAAACACTTATTAACTTTTTTAAAAACCATACATGGATCATATGGAAGGGATTTTTCCATAATCTGTAACTATATAACTTTTGGTGTAAGATTAAAAATCAAATCTGATGATTCTGCTGTAATATAATTTTAATGCCTTTTCAAATTTGTTATTCGTAAAACCCTTAGGACCCTGAAATCTCTCCCTGAATGTTTTTTTTTTTTTTTTTTTTTAATGTATTAGAGGACGGTATACGGGGTTGAACATGGCAGAAAAGGTCAGCAGGTCATAGGTGTGCCCAGCTTGAGGAGTGAAGCAAAGCCTGTCTTTAACAATGGCAGCTACCATCTCTATTGTTGTCAGTCTTTAAAGAAAGGGACAGGGAGAGGGGACACCAGCTGCCATGAGAAGTGGTGCCAGGGCAGAAGGGAAATCTGCAGGTGGTATTCTGGGATAGTGCCGGTAAAGTACAAACACACTGTGGTGGGCAAGACGTGTGGTATACCCTACCCCACCTCCCACTTTGGCCCACCTCCCTGGTCTCACCCACCTCCTCACAGTATGGACTGTTTCATCGCGGAGGAGGTTTGATTTCTTTTTTTGTCTGTCGCTATTTTTTACTTTGGCTTTTTTTCCCCTCTTTTCCACTCCAAAGACGAGACGCAGCCTCTTTTGAAACGTGTATTCACAGACAGATATGCTGATTGAGTCCTTAAAACAAACAAGAAATCAGAGTCATAATCGTGTGGTAAATGTGACAGTGACACATAGTTATAGTGAGTAATTTTTCTTCATTCTACATTCTTGGTGACAGAGTCTCTTTTGTTGGAAAATTAGGTCTACTTCCTGAAACAAAAGTGTTCAGACAGCATAAGCCTGAGGGGACAGTTCACACGAGTATACAACAATGCGTGCTCAGACAGCACACACACTCCCTGTTCACTCTTGGACTGGCTTGTCTACACGTTGTGTTACAGACGTTATTCGTTTCCTTGTCCTCTTGTTCTTTCAGTTTGAAGAAGAAGCTCTCTTAGCTCATATTCTCCCACTGAGGAATCTGTTTATTTCAACAAGCCCCCCCTCCTAAGCTGCCTGAAGTGTGGATCACAGGAGATGAAAAGGCTTCAGCAAGTAAAGCTCGCCTCTTCTCCTCACCACACATTTCTGGTAGTTATTCATTCATGACAAAACCCATTCACGCTCTGACAGCCTATGTCCCCGCTGATATATGGTGTCGTCTCCTGCCACAATCTCCGCAATGTGCACTGGGGTCCCTGCTGCTGAGAAGACCCCCCAGCCCCCCCTCCTGCCTGTGTCCTGAATAGCGCTTTAGCTCATGCAGGATATGATGTTAGGTCTGGGGGTTTATTCATACGCACAACAGCTTTGATACATGACAGAGAAAACACGCTGATGGGGGTGAGCGCAAAGAAATCTGTTAAGGATCACACGTCGAAGAGTGATGTCCCCCGTGCTTGAATTTGAATGAAGCAGGGAAATTAATGCTCCAGCTTCTTCTTCCTCCTCCTCGCTTGCTTTCTCCGTTATTTATTCACATTTCATTCAGTGAGCACACATCCCCCACAGTTTCACCGTCAGACCTTGCAAATTCAGAGTGAGGGCAGCTACAGATGAATATGATTGCACTCTCTGTCTTCCCCAATGCCTGCGTGTGAGAGAATCAGGGCTGTTTGTAATGCTGTTTGGGATGGTAAGGGTCAACTTGTAAATCAACCTGTTTTTCTGCCCTTAGAATTCATCAGCATACAGAGCAGAGAAACACGAGTCTGCTTCCTTCAGAGAATTCACTGCCCCCTGTTCTGACATGCTCATGTGTAAATCATCACAGGCGATTGTAGAGTAAGTATACATGTTTGTCCTTTGTAAAGCACATATGTATGATTTATCATACCAGCAACATGCCTCCTTTGATGTTGCTTGAGGGCAGCCTCCCCTATCAGCTTTCTGGTATCATCTCAGAATGCATAAATGAGACAACTCCCCAAAAGTGAGGCCAACAGCGGCTGACTGACCACAGGGTCATAAAGCCTGCCTCTTCCATTATAACATCACAGACATGGGTCAAAACAGAACATATGAACAAGGACATGCTCTCTGTTAGTTAATTAGTTATTTCTTAATGAACTGGTTTCTGCATTCATTTATCTGAGAAAATATTGTTTTAACTGATTTTTTTAATCACAGAAAAGAGGCTGGGAAAGCCTGACTGAAAGCTCTGTTCACAGATTCAGGATCCTGCTGTGCTCTTTACTGATTGAAGAGTGTAGAGACACAACCCAACATTATCACCTGTCTTTGTAAGACTCCTGGCTGTGTAAGATGCTTGATTCTGATTGGTCAGAACCCCTTGACATCCCTTTGACTGTTTTTGACTTTCACACATCAAATCGATCCATGGAAAACTGTTCTGCTTCTGCTTGCTGACACTAAGACCTTGAAGTGACGTAAAACCATCAGTTTCTGTTTGCATCATATTGGTAGACAATATGGCTAACAGTTAGCATTGGTAAGCATGCTAACTCAGCAGGCCAAATATAGCATGGATACTTCATACTGAATCCACTCCAGCAGTGGAGCAGGTGAGCACAGCATTTGGTTACTGGTCGCTACAAGGAAACTTAAACCGAGAGTGGTGGTGATGATGGCAGCAGTTTGAACCCTTTAAACCTGATGGTCCCCCGATAGGACTTTGACGTCACCCTGCAAACACAGAGTGAAATAATGCAATACTCAAGGAAGAATATAGTGATGTCGCACATCAAATTAGACAGAACCCGGGCTACATGGCTACAACAACCTTTTTTACATGTCAAAAACACAAAATTCAAATAACACAGATGGAGCCAAACTGAACCCAAAGAAAGTTCATATGTTGAACTACAGTCTGATGAAGGTTTAGAGCTGCAGCTGCATCATTTTCAAAGACTTGTTCATCCTGAAGTGTCTTTTTGAGGTGAACCTACTTTTTTTTTTTTTTTTTTACTTTTTGCTGTGTGCCATCATCATTTACTCTTTACCAGTATCACATATACTCATATTAACACATCTCAACAAATCTCACAACTTTTACTTTTACCATGACACCAAAATTTTCTTCGAGCAGAGACCTGAAAAATCAGCTCAGGGTTGAAAGGGTTAAAGAGTGGGACATGTGCCTTATTTTTAAAGGTGTGTAGCATGGTACCAAGACATGTCTGGCCTCTTTCTGGCCTGGGATGTTGTCTCCCCAGAGCAGAGTTCAGAGATCCCTGTTCTTACTCAAAGATGACAAATCAGTGACCAAACTGAGGTTTCCAAACAGCAGGATGAGGACAGTTAACTGTTAACGTAACTGTACCAGGCAGAGAGGAATCAATCACTGTGGAATGCCAACTGTCGTGGAATTACAACTCTTCAGAAACTGGATTCATAAATAATTTGAAATCAATAAAATGACTGGCATCAGAGTCTTTTCTCACTCTGTTGGGATTCTGTTTATCTCAACATGTGCTAATCATTCATTAACCTTTACTGACTACAGGAACCACTGAACTTTCCATAACCATAAGTGTACGTAGCTCTGCTGTACCAACTGTACCAACCCAAAAGGTCACTGCATGTAATATGCCCATGTCTTCAAACTTCAGTCCAGAACTTAGACTTAAGTCCAACTTTCAGGACTTGAGCCTTGACTTCATTTCAGCACTGACATGGTGACTACGACAAAGACGTCTTCATTTTAACTCATTTGCTGCCAATGATGTCTGTAGACGTCAATTATGTTTTTCAATGGGGGACGGTCTGGCGGAGTCCATCAATATCAGGCTTGTTAACTGTAGGTAGCAGCAGTACTCTCTTTGGATGAGGACTCAGCATAGATTATGAGAAGAAGATGTGAGATGATGAGAGAGACAATGGTGAAACTTTGCAAGTCGGACAAGTTCAGGCAGCTCACACTTGAACAGAGCAAGTGTCACAGGAGTTTGGAAAGAAAGAGTATCACGATCATGAGAAAAGAGCTTTGGAAACGAGCACTATCTACAAAAGCTCATTCCTCAATTTTTTTGGTCCAAAATAGGTGTTTTTGGTGAAACCAGACAATGTTCTACTTTTGATTACTAAAAAACAGAAAAAGGTAGAAAAAGTCATTACTTTTCCCGATGAAAGAAAGAGTCTACTCTTTCTTTTGGTAGTTTCTGTGCTCACATAATCAGAGAACACAATATTCTGTGGGTCTTGTAAGATCAGTTATCATGCTCTAAAACAGCCAGTGAGTCAACAGGAAGTCACATCAAGCTGAACAAGAGCTGTTTGTGTGTAGCCATCTTTCCTGACTGTCTGGGCCCTGAAAGTGAACTAGAGGGAGACAGAAACCTCAGGTACAAAAGGCAGATCTAGTCCCTGCAAGTCAAACCTTTTGACTGAAGCAGTATGAGCACTTTCAAGTACGGCACAGAGTTCTGCAGGGGGGAGATTAGAGATTTTTAAAATACTATTCTTAAGACTGAGTGACTGAGGTGGAACCACTCAGGGTTAGACCAACATTTTACTCAACAGGAGAGCTTCACAAAGGTATTAAATTAAAGAAAAACAACCAGTAAGAGGTACGGCCACAGTGTTAAGACATGAAAACTGCTCTTAAGAACCTTTCTCTTTATTTACTTCTTAAATTTTCAGCTGTGCTCAGTTCATGGAAGTAAAAGAGATGTGTAAGTGTAAAAAATGTTCCTGCTAACCCTCGGGTCCTTATATTGGTTCCATTATTAATGTTTTGAGTCCAACTATACTCATTGCATAGCGCTGTGAAGATGATTTCCAAAAAGAAAGCACACAAGTAAGTCTATTCAAAGCTTTTCATCTCGGATCAAAAGTTGGCTGTTAACCCACTCCTTCACACTCCCACTGACGCTATTTGGAAGCGTCTGTTGACTTTGGTTACAATACCCTGTTGGTTTGGCAGGGATAGAGTATACATAATTTGGTTTGTAATAAAACGTGTTATCAACCAACACGTCTAAGCACTGACATGCTGGCATTCTAGTTCACAACCAACAGCCAAGGAAGTAGGAAAGTATTTAAGAAAAGCACACATTACCAGTTTCTACCAACAGGTACAGAATGTGTTGACTTCCAACATACGTGTGAAAATTTCTCACTTGTCAAACTGAATCTTTGAGCCAAACAAGCATTTATAGAACTCTTGACAGGGACTTAAAAAATAATGTTGGAAGAAGCCAACAGAAATGACAGATGGTTGAGATTTCCTTCGATAAGAAAGTTTCAGACAGAGAGGATTTTTAGGATACAGAGACCTTAAGTTGAAGTTTATAAACTGTGCTTCTCCATTCATGCATGTTCAGCAAGTCTCTCATCTCGAGTCAACCTGGTGCTTAACAAAACCGAGGCTTTCATTCATATTAGTGCCAGGCAGCCAATTGCTCACTGAACCCTCACAAAATAGCTTCGCTAAGAGGATTTGGCTAATATCTCATTAGCTTAAAGGCAACAGCTCATTCTGCCCTCGCTTTTATTTGGACAGCATAGCCTTGGATTAACACTCTAAATAACAAATGCCACCAACCCAATTTATCTGGCTTTGTTCACTTTAATTCAATTTCCATTACACCCTAAAAGCATCTTCAGATTGTGTTTTACTCTGACTTTGAAAACCTCTCAGGCTAAGGATAAGGCTGGAGGTTGACACCAGTTTTGTAAAACATTTAACAGGCAAAGTGGAGGAGACGAGAAAAGCCAACAGCCCAGTCAACATATCACAACAGCTCCACGTCCTGCTACAGTAATGTGTCACTTGTCAGGCTGAGACACAAGCGAACAAAGTCTGACATGCCTTTTGTTATAGCGCTGCTCAAGAAGGGTGTGTGCACGATGTGTGTGCACGATGTGTGTGCATGATGTGTGTGCACGATGTGTGTGCATGATTCCTTAAAACCATCCCAACATGTCATAACAAAAAGAAAAGCTTCAGCTTGTTTTCAGTTGCTGGATGCAAAAACTATACAAGTCTCGGTACTCCCGGACATTTCTTGTCTGCAGATTCGTGCGGGGAGTTATAGACTCTTTTTCTCTGCACCACCGACTTTTTGGCTCTTCAGCTCAAGCTGTTGTCTCTTCCCTTATCCCTGTGTCTTTGTCTCTCTGCCCCTCCCCCCTCCCCCCCTTCTCTCTCTCTAATCCCAACACAGTCGAGGCGGATGTCTGTCTAACATGAGTCTGGTTCTGTCCGAGGTTTCTGCCCGTTAAAGGGAAGTTTTTCCTTGCCATTGTAACTTGCTAAATATTGCAAAGTGCTGTACTCATGGTGGGTTAAGATGAGATAAGGCTTCTTATCTTGTCTTGATGTTGGGTTTCTGTTAATAAAATTTTATTACCATTTACAGGTCTAGACCTGTTAACGCTTGGAAAGCGTCTTGAGATAACGTTTGTTATGAATTGGCGCTATATAAATAAAGACTGATTGATTGATTGATTGATTATCTCCCCAATCCACTCCTTTGTCTTTAACTATGACGGGTTGCACTAATGAAGCTCCTATGAAACATTTCACAAGACAAACTTTTATTGAAGACATGTTTTTCAATGAGTTCCCAAACCCTTGGAAGGGAGTTGGCGAATTTAATCAGACTGTGGGTATTATGTTGGGCTTGTCTGTCAGATATTCCACTGGATTGGTGGGGTTAAAGGAAATGTTGACATTATTCCAATATTGGAAACTACAAGGGGCAACTTTTTATGCCTTAACTAAAATTTGAGTATGGTTCAAATCTTGTAGACATAGTTAGGAAAAAGATCAGTTTTTCAGTGAGAATGTTCCCTGATCTGTGAGCTCTTGGTAATTCCTCCGAAGAAATTCTCATGGACCTGTCTGTCACTTTGGAGTTAAGCATCTCAAATGATTCTCTGTTGGTATCACTGTGCAAGGCAGACAAAATGGGCCAGCACTTCCATTTCAGATCATTTTGCCATGCAGTACCTACACCCTGGGGGAGCTGCAAGAGCTCACGCCAGCACATTGTCATCCCCCTAAGCCTTTTTCTAGTCACAGACATTTGCTGCGCTGCCACTTTCCCCCCTCACACTGCTTTTTGCTAGCATCTGACACATCCTTGTTGTTCATTTCTTATACATGCCATCTTCCCCCAGCTGCTGCCACTCTTCCCAGCCAGTCGGGCCCATTAAATTGGTGTTTACCAGCAGCACAGATTGTACCCCAGTCTCAAGCGAGGGCCACCCAAACACTCCATCTACATGAATAAAATATAGCTGTGACATTACACACACGGCACTCTGGGGGCCCTGGAGCCAATGAGGTTTAAGTTGTTCAGGTGATGATGAGAGGGAGTGGGTGTTCAGGAGGGCAATTCTTCGTACGGTAACACCACAGGAGGGTTGACTCAGCCTACTGGAGTCATAAACCGAAAATAGGAAGATGTATCCTGTCTGAAACTCAGTTCAGGAGTTCAGGAGAGAGGAGAGAGGGGGAGCTCAGATTTTATTCAAGACACACTGCTTTGTTTCAGTTTGGCTCACAACACGCCACGTATGCTGACTTAAACCGACAGCTTGTGAAAGAGTCACATAAAAGTGTGGAGGAGGGGGGCAGCTTTTGTTGTCTGAATCCAGGTTATTAAAGTATTCAGCTGTCTCTACCAATGGTTAGAAAATAAGGAAGCACATTTTACAAAGTTTCCTTTCTACACGCTGTAAAATGAAACAGAATTCCAATCATTAAAAGTCCATGATTATAACTTCATTTAAATCAGATTTACTATCAAGTGCTCTCCAGTTATTTACTGGGATTAAAATTGAAACGGGGAAAACTCACCAGTTGCGCCAGAGGGTGAGATTCATTTCAGCCAGTAGATGTCAGTAGTTGCCATGATACAGTGCGATAAAGCCAAAACTCAACCTCCGGCTTTTAAAAATGATGCCGCTGAAGAGTTTTGTCCACTTTGGGTTTTGGTCTGCATGGCTTATTTTTCTCTCCCTATTCACCGAGGGGGGGTTGAACAAGTTTTGCAGTATGATGGGCGCAGCTGACTTAGCTGATGGGTGGGCACATGGTAGTCTCCAGAGAGGAGGGGTCTGTGTAGCAAAATACCATCTGAGATCAAAAATTATTTACAATAGCATATTTCATTTATTATTGTCAAAATATGAACAAAAACAGAGGTTTAATCTAAAGAAAATCCTGCTCAAAAAACATGTTTGATTCATTTTCATTTTCCATATATCTGAATTTCCTGTAATGAGTGAAAGAAATATGCCAGTGGGGTGAGAAAAAAATTGCTTGTCAAATTTCTTGAAATCAGAACACCTTAATACAAGAATCTTAACAAGTAGTTTTTTAAGCCTCTTGGAAGATTTTTTTTTTTTTTACTTGTTGCAAGCATTTCAGACTTCATTTTTCTTTTAGTAACTTAATAGCCTACATTTTCCTAGACTGGTCTGGTGAATGTGGCTCATATTGAGTCTACAAAGACCTTTTTTAAACTTTAAAGAAGACAAACCTTCATCAAGTAAAACCTCCAAACACTTCTCTACCTTTTTTTTTTTTTTTCATGAAGGAGATCATTTTGAAATTGAGATCCTTTTTTTAAGATCGCTTGATTGCAGCTAATTAGCAACCATCGTTGGCTCGCTTGGCTGCTAACACGTCAAGGTGGGGCTACATGTAAACATCCCATTACGTCTGTATACGTCTGCCAGCAGCCCAGTACACCGGGTCCCCAGTGGAGCTGAGGTGCACTCCACAAGCTAATGGGCCTTTTTTGTTTACCCTATTTGGTTGGCAGGCCTTACATGGCTAATTGTCCCTGCTAATCACTTGTTGGCCGCTTGGCGAAAGAGCCTTTTTTAAAGAATATGAAATCAAAACGCTGCTGCCACAGGTTGGAAAAAAAGCAAACGAGCAAAAAAGACTTCATCAAAAAGCTCACATACTGTCTCTGATCTGTTAAATACACACTCTTACACACTTCTTATAGTTTTTTTCTCCACACAGAGAAACACTGCTTTCCATTTTTTACCATTTTTTCATCATCCAGAGGAGAGTAAAGCCTGATGAATTATTTGCGTTGTTGCTGTTCATTACTATCTTTCCTGTGTCATACCAGAGAAATCTCCTCAGCAGTTTTCCTCACTCGCTGTAACAGATGACAAACACTGGTTTACATCATTACAGCTGAAATGTCATGCATATTTCCCCACACACCCTCAGCTCCATAAATCCTGCGCCAAAAAGTGCTTACACATCCAATTTACAGGCGTACCTTCCTTCCACGCACTAGCTCCTCTCCAAAAATACATGTATCTCTGATATCTGTACCCGAGTGTCAAGCACCGAAATGAGTTTTGCACTTCTACAATAAAAAATTGTCAAAGGCTTTAACATTTTTTTTCTTAAGTTGAAGTGAGTAGAGCTTTAATGTGCCTGCAAATGAGCTCACAAATCTCTTCGGTCCCAGCTCTGCATCTGAGAGATAGCAGAGAAATGGCCTCTGTATGTGAGTATGGTTATGCACCCACCCCGGGGGGGGGGGTATATACCATAATCCATAATATTCTCAAAGAATGGTTTTTCCTAGTCCCCAGACAGAATTAGGAGGTCAAAGGTCTGAAGGGCAGCAGGATTTATTTACAATATATAAAATTAAACAGTTCGCTCAACAAACTCAAACAAAAAGGCTGGAAGTGAAAAACTAAAAAAAAAAAAAAAACATGATTGCTAGAAAAAAAAACTAAAGTTTACAGAAACAAATAAACAAACAAAAAAAAAACAAAAAGTGTTAATAGAAGCACTACAACAAAAACACCATTCTCAAAGTTAAGTGTCTTTGTGGGCAGAGGAGGACCAAAAGGTGCAGCTGTCAAGAGGCCTCTTCTGAGTCAATCTCAGGCCGCCATATTTCAAAGTTTTCCAGCACCAGCCCCAATTCTACCAGCCGATCATCCAGGACCACCTGGAGACAAAGATCCACTCACATGACAGACCGCACACTCACTCACAAACACACAGGATGACAAAAGGACTCACTTTACACAAGACAAAGATCCACAGAACAACAGAGCACTCACTCAACCACAAAAGAAACTGTCGCATGCACACGCAGTGCTAGTTTTAAGGATCTGGAGACGTAAAGTGTGTCTAACTATCCGACAGATGTGTTGAAAGTAGAGTACTTTAGGTAAAAGGATCACATGCAACAACAACAAGCAGCATCTCTGACCACATTTCAAAATCGATATTGTTTGATTTGACTTTTTCCATCAGAGTTGTCCGATGCAGGTGTGCCTCTGCAGGTTTGCTTTTAACTCACTTTAAACTAATGTCAAAGTGAAGGGCAGCAGGGGAAATAAAGTAATGGGCTTGGCTGTGTGCAGACTGAAGGGGTAATGACAGCCACAGCAGCAGGAGTGCCTTCCTCTGCCTTTCTTCCTGAGCCGAGTCGTTTTAACCACTTCACATCTCTTCTCTCCTGGCTCTCCTCAGAGCGGGAAAATGCTGCTGAGTATGAAAGAGGACTCTGTTTTTTTTTTCTTTACTTGTTTAATATCCTTACTTCACCATAGCTCCCAATCATGGTCCCTTTGTTCCTCTCACAAGTGCCTGGAAAAGGACTCCTCATTTCTTCAAAGCCCCATGCATATCCAACATTTTGAAATATTAATAAGGGTTCATTTTAAATAGAGGATGAGGTTGCTTTTGCTTTTCTTGCAACAGCTCTTGCTCTCCTCTCTCTATTTGCACTTTAGCATGGATCAGTAAAGGGGGTATCTTCACAGATGGGATCAGGGCCGGCAGAGTTTAATAATAATCTCCTCAGCTTGTTTGATGCCGTAACTGTGGACAGGCGGGCTCGTGTGCCATGATGGAGGAGGAAACTGAAAGGACTCCTGCGTTACTCTTCAAAAAGACGGAGACCCAAAGAGAACAGCTGCTCTTGTCCGCGCTTGTTCCTATTATCCCTGTACTCATCTTCTTATCTTCTTCCCTATGACAGGTGCTTATGAGAGAAACGAGCGCTTCCAACGGAGCATTCAGAGAATAACCGTTGCAGCAGAAAGTGGGCAATTAACATAAAAATACCCTCTTCAGCCGCACCTTAAAAGAGGCTCAGCAGCGCAGCGATGTTGGCGTACACGTGAAGATTAGTGTGCGTGTGCTTGTTTACCAAAAAAATGTTCATTATCTCTCTTGTTCCCTGTGATGAGGACTCTTCTTCTCTCCGTCCCTCATCCTCCTCCCTGCAGCTTTCTTGTCCTTTTTTATTTTTGCACTTTTTTTTAAAAGCACATCCAACGTGCAGAGAAAATTTCGAAGTCATTTTTTATAAAAGAAAGCCTTTGTGCATGTGGGACAAAACAACCAGTGGGATAATTATTTGAATAACTGCTCCCATCACATTTGCAGGACGGGTTCATCACTACATTAATGCAGATAAATCATTAAAGAGTCTGTTTATTTTTAACCCTACACCAGATTTTGCATCTCTGTTTGATGGTTTCTCATTTCCGGTGCCTTCACACTTCAAACCTTACCCCGAAATAAAGTCAAATAGTCCCTCATTGTTCAATTAAGCCACTGAAGAACTCAGTTGTCCCCACAGTCTTCTGCTGAGACGTGTTAATTCTTCTTCTGCTAACACGATTCTTCCATTAGCCGTGTTCCCATGTCAGAGGAGCTTTCCTGCATCATAAGCACGAATGTGGTTTAGGGAAGTTTCTGTCAAAAAAACCCCTAAAACTCTTACACTCTTTTCTGTGCTTTCATTTCATTTTGCTGCGTCTGATTTACCTAAAATTCAAAGAAATAAAGAACATAAAGTGAAAGGAAAGCAGAGCTTTAATACGACAGTCTTTTATTCATATCTAGTTGTGTTTTTTTAAATGTAACGTCCCTGGAAACAGACTAAGTTAATGCCTCCTGTGGATGCCTGTCACAGAACTCAGGACCAGCAACTAATAAACCTGCAACTCTCTTTTGATTGAGCAGACCTGAGGGAACTCCTGGCCTCTGTTAATGCAAATAAAAGGAGAACGTGTTTTTGTTTGTCAAGCCTTTTAATTAATCTCCTCGTCTGCATTTTAGATCAGAATAAGTTAAAGAAAGAAAGAAAGAAAGAAAGAAAGAAAGAAAGAAAGAAAGAAAGAAAGAAAGAAAGAAAATGGGTGAAATGTGAATTACAGAGAAAGCTATATAAAAAAAATGTTTAAAAAAAGTAATCAGGGAAATTGTTGTCTATCTCCGTCTGACAGTGAGAGGTGATACATGCTTCTTGGATTCTTTGTCAAACCAGTGGTTAGGAAAACACTTCATGCAAGGACCTCCTTGCTGTTTACACCTTGATGTCAGCGTGGTCGTTTTTTGGTCAATGTCACCTCCTGGAGTAGCATCTATTCACCTGTTTCCAGTATCAGTTGGTCTCAGTTCAAGCTGCTTCATTCAGGCTTTCTCTTGGCTGTGAACCCTGAGAAGCAACCTTGTTGCATCAGCCCTCTCTTAATTTTCCTCCTTTTTTCAGTTATCTTTGTATTTGGAGCTTGTCTTTACTTTTTGAGGCACATTTGTTGGACATGGACACCAGACTGGTTGTGTTTGAAGTGGTGGTTTTACTTCTTATTTTATTCCTGTGTCCGGAGAGCCTACGTGTAACCATGGTCACATTGCTCACAAACAAAATTTCAGCTGTTAGCAGCCCATAGCATGTTGAAGCTAACTGGTGCTATGTCTAATGTTCCCCGCAAGCTGAGGAGAAGGAAGCAAGGACGATATGCTGACACTGCGATGAGAGCTAAGAGGAGATGACATCTTCCTGTCCTCCGATGGACGAGCTAGCCATGCTAACTCAGCACCAGAGGGCAGAGTAGCATGATTCCATTCAGAGACATGACTAACGCAACCAATGGAGCTAACACCGGACACAAATGTCACATAGGAAGGATTTGTACCTGTTGTGAGTGGACAGGATCTACCTGAAGCACTTCAGGTAGTCAGGAAATCTAGCCATTGATGGGATTTTGCACCAAAGTGTTGAGATGATTTATCACTTAAGTTGAACATTTGTTATTTAGAAAAGTTGGATAGCTACACCTGGGTCAAGACATCCGTTTGTCTAGATCAGGGGTCTGCAGCTTTTACTATCAAAGGAGACGTTTTGTCTCATCTCACCTGGATTAGAGTCAGTCTGGAGCAACAAATTTTTTTTTTTTTTTTTATTTTTTTTTTTTTATTTATTTATTTCGGTCACGTCAGCACACATACAACATCACACATTGTCAATAGTTGAACAATTTTTACATGTCCGAAAGGGAAGACGGGAGAAGCAGAGCTTATCTAGTCCCGTCCCCATTCACCAATATTTAATATTTTGTCTCCTCTTTTCCACACAAAATCTACTTTATGTTTACATCAAAGACAATACGGTGTAAAATTCTATACATATGTAAAATATATATTGAATAATTATGTAAACAAGAAGTTTTTTGAATTTATGAAATCATAGAACCACAAAAAGAACACCTGAATTTGATAACGTCGCTCAACTGATCATTTTTTGTTGTCTACTATGTTCGTGTCACATATCAAGCATATTGAGCTGGCACATTTAATGAATCCATCCACACTGTAGCTCCTTTTACAACGACTGACGCAGGTTGGTGCCTTGAAATGGGCGTTTATTTCAGTACAGGCTTGTGGCATGTGAGACACCATAACATTGAGACAACTTAAGAGCTGTAATCAGTACAAAAACGTGTCATAAAGATAAACATGTACAAAATAAAACAAATATCAACACAAATTTAAGTCAGACACTACCTCATTGGCCGCTTGTTGTAACAAGAGTCTTTTCTTCAGAGTCCTTGATTTATCTTCTTCCTTTTACTTACTTCTGAAATTTAATTTTCACACGAGGTTCTGTATTTCTGACCTTAAGTGTCGGTCTCCAAATACCGCTGTAGCGGAACCAAAAACCGCTAAACTTGAATGAAACATGAATTGCATTTACTTGTTAAATTATAACATGAGTAATAAATCAACAAAACTTACACACACCGAATTAAAATCTCTCTTTTCTTCCAGATTGTTCCAGGGGTGTATGTTACGGGTCTGAGCAAGTTGGACCACTAAAGAAGGAGACAAGAACACCAAAGAACAGTCCAGAGTTCTCTTTAATCGGCCGTAGGGCAAAAAGGTCAAAGACAAAAACTGAAAAACAGCCACCGGCTGACCAACAGGCAGAGAACAGGTGGGCTGGCGTGGCAGCAGGAAAAACCACCCTGCAAAAAACAAAGAGATAGGGCTTGGTTAGAAAAAAGCACAGACTGAAACAAAAGACTCTGCTGAGATACAAATCCAAAAAACCACCATGAGTAGATAGCACTACCGAACAGGATGGAATTATCTGGCAGAGTGTTGGAGTCTTGACCAGAGTTTTATTGAGGGAGTGATGAGGTGGATTGAAGACAGGTGTGTCTCATCTGCAGCCACAGAGAGCAGGAGAACCGGCCACGCCTACTGCCCCTTAACCTGGGAAGTGGGAGTGAAGGAAAAGAAAAGACAAGGGAGGAAAAGACAACAAAAACCCAGAACATGACAGTGTAAAACTTGAGGCTAAACCAAGCGGCAACCTCTGGTCTGAAAATATGAGGCAATGCGGAAGTCTGCTGTTCCTCGAGTGTCCTCTTGAGGCTGGCTCCAGAAGTACCGGAAGTCACAAATACACCAAGCCAAAAAAAGCTGTTTTCATGGCCAAAATAAGCACATTTACAGCCTGGTACAAAGAATGTCTCCCGTCTGAATCGCTAATTTCACTAACAGCACACACTGTACAGGGGGTGAATTTTTTTCTAATTCGACAGTTTCCACAATATTAAGCTCGCCAGTTCATCCAATCAGAGGCACAGCTCAGATCACGTGACTGTGGAGCGTCCTATGGTTGTTACTGTGGAGATTCACCGCACGCCTCATTTCCAATATGGCCGCGCCGGCCGTTTGGCTTCAAAAGTCCGTTTCAGAAACAGACGGGTGACGTCGCGGAGACTACGTCCATTAATTATACAGACTATTTCAATATTTTTTAAAGCTACAGGGAGCCCCTGTAAAGAGTCAAAGAGCTGCAGGTTGCAGACCTCTGATCTAGATAAACCATCAGATTACTGCCATCATGACAGAGGTGTGTGCTCAGCCTGATTTTGCTCTCCACATTTTCCTCGCACACACCGAGGTTTGCTGAAACATGAATGTTTAATAACCATACAACATTTATACTAAAAACTGAAAACCAGACATCCATGTACAGATGTACAGATGTACAGATTCTGTATTTCACTGTAGTTTCTGAAATGAGGGGTTACTTCTGAAGGGAGAGTAAATCGTAACAAACTCTGTACTAACAGATGAAGTAGGCGTAGGTACATCTACAGCACCATTCATGAAGCTGTTGAATATAATTAAAAATAATAAACACAAAGCTAGGCTGGTGGAAACTGTTTCCATTACAATAACACACACACACACACACACACACACACACACACACACACACACACACACACACACACACAGATGTTTTACAGTACACACACTGGAGCAGACAGGGTTTGTCTGCTGTCAGTCGTCATTGTCAGCAGCTTTGTCAGGAAGAACAGGCAGACTATGGAGGCTGATTGACAAGCATCTTCTGTGCTTCTCTTTTTATCCATTAAAGTTGAGATTTCTTTGTTATCACTAAATGGCTCTGAAGTGCCTTTCTCTTCTCTTTTGTTTGCTTAAAAAGCGGGCGTCTGTATGAGGACAAAGTTATCAAGCAAAGCCAGGAGCTGTTATTTATTGAATTGGGGTCTATGTATGGGAACAGCAAAAATAAAGTCAGTTATGGATGGAAAATACATTTCAAACAAAAATCAGCAGAAGCTCAATTAGAAACGGTTTGAGGCAGCAGTGGGACTCTGCTGGTCTGTGGACACTTTGGCCTTAGGGGCCCTCAGAATTAGCTGTTGAGTTCGTGACTGAAAAAAGTTAGCAAACTTTCAAACCTACTCAAAGGAATAAAGAGTTATTGTATCTAAAACCATAGACTGTATAATTAATGGACGTAACCTCCGCAACGTCACCCGCCTGTTTCTGAAACAGATTTTTGAAGCAATATGGCCGGCACGGCCATATTGAAAAATGAGGCGGGCTTTGAGTCTCCACACAGTAACAGCCACAGGGCGCCAGGCAGTCACATGAGCTGAGCTGATTGGGTAAACTTGCAAAAGTAAATGTCTAAACTACTGAGTTAGAAAAACTTTCAGGAACTTTTCCTGTAGTTAATAAACAGTGTAAGTTTGGGGTTCTCTATTGGAATAGAGCTGTCTGTGAAAGCCATAAAGAAAGTCTGTGGCTTTCTGTTTTGAAAGGTAAAAAAGCAAATATTTTGATGGCATGGTCATGTTCACCCTAAAAACACACTTCTAGACATTTTGGCAGCAAGCTTTCACCAAACAATCAAACAGATGTAGGTAAGGAGCAGACCCTTTTAAACAAGCTTCCCCCAATAGGAAGGATCCACTTGGGCGTAGAGTCGTGACTTGCAGGTGATTTAGAAGTTTAAAAACACTGAAGGCTTCTTTACACCCCGGCACATGAAGATTAAGATTTTACTGTTGTTAACATGACACATGCCATTGACATGAGGGCACTTAACTGTTCAGAAGAGCACGCCTCAGGCTTTTTTCTTAGCACACTGCAGGTGGCTGCATTAAAATAAGAGGTGCCCCGTGGTGTGCAAGTTAAATGTTGTGAGTAAAAGATGTGAGCGTTGTTCAGTTTGAATTAGCCATAACTTAATATGGCCTCAAAAAAGTCAGACAAGATCAATAAAATACAGTATAGATTAGACAACAAGCACTTACTATGGGTTGAGAATTGTGCCACTAGAAACTAAATCTGAATTATTACACTGAATTTGAAAAGCGTCAGGTTGGCTTTAAACTGAAAAGTACATACATGCCTCTTTTGTTCAAACACAGCCTCCACTGTCATACTACGGCCATAGAAATGTATTTATCACCATGTATTGTAGTATGTCAAAAGCTTCCTCTCACCTTCCTCCCAAACACTTCGGGACTAATAACTGGGTCACAATTGGTCACGACAGTTAACTAGTCAGCTAGTTAGAGCTAAAGTTAACTAAAGATTGTGACATTTCCCAGACTTCATAACTACCCCACCGCAGTTTGTTTAAATGTGTGGTAGCTTAAATTCAGCTTCTAGTGGCACAAATCTCAGCCCATAACTTATGTTTCAGAGCTCCTCTTCTGAACTTTGTCTCTGGTGTGTAACAATTTTTTTTTTAAATCTTATCAAGTAACAACAAAAATTGGATATATCACCCTCCTCTTTATAAATCCCATGGCTTGACATCAGAAAGTCTTATTCCCGTCAGAGAATGGTTGCTGTTGGAAACAGCTGATACAGACATCCTTTCTTTTAGCTGTAATAAACAAAGGTGTTGAATATTATCAGACTGGCTGTCCTCTCTAAGGTCAAAACCTGTCATGCAGAAAGGTACTAGCTGATAAGTGTTTCACCTTTTTTTTAGACTTATTTTAGCAAAGCTTGATACTTTTCAGTATTTGCTGCTCTGCACCTTTGTTAGTCATAAGACAATTTCGAGATTTCCTGCCGCTTAACAGAAGGTTTTTTCTTGCCGCCATGATGGAGGGATACATGATTGGCTATATGGATTCATGTTGGGTGTTGGATGTATATATTTGTGTATATATGTATATGTGTATCTTTATGTATATATGTATCTATGCATGTATGTATATCCTCAAAATGAAGAGCTTTGTCCACTATTGTAAAGTGTCTTGAGATAACACTTGTTATGAATTGGTGCTATACAAATAAAGATTGATTGATTGATTGAAGAAAGATCTGTGTTTTTCTCTGCTGAAAATGATTTCTGTGATTAATTTAGTAGTGATGGTGGAGACTGGAGCTGAACTGACAGACAGAAAAAGGACAGAAGAGAAGAAGAAAGATAAACTGGAGAGTGATAGAGCACAGGCTAAAGGCTAAAACAGGAGCTAATGTGTTTGTGATAATGTTCATTCCAGCCCACATGCAGCAGTTATTCTGCAGTGATCTGATCAAACTTGAGAGTCTGTCAATAAAATGAAGAGTGAGGTTACATTAGCTCTGATTGGTTGATGAGCAGGACATTTACTAACATTACACGTTTGCCTATGGATAAATCTCAGAGCACCGGGCTATATGAGACAGTTAAATATCTGTCTACTAAACTACATTAAAAACTGACAAAGTTTACTTGCTGTCATGTTTCATACAGCAGCGCTGTGTAACTGTTGATAAATACTTTACCTCGTCATGTTGTATCCTGTAAAAATTTGTCTTGAACAAAGAAAAGTAGTGTTAAAAAGAAGATCTGATCGCCATTCATTTCCAAAACAAACACACACCTTGTTAAGAATCATGACATCACCACAGTGTGCGCATGATTCCAGACACTTCAAACAGACAGTCCTCACAGCTCGTAGATATGAAAGTAATCGATTCAAGCTTTCCTTCCTCCCTGCTTCCATCACTCTGTTCAACAAACAGTCTGCACTAACAGAACGCTCTAATGTGAGGGTTGACTCATGCATGTTTTAACTTTAATGACTTTAACTTTTTACAACCATATCTGAGTTTTATTTTATTAACTGGTGTTTTGTTGTCATTGGCATCCCACAGTGACATGACCTTTTTTGTAATATTGTCATATTGGAATGATGAACGAGTGATGAATGATTGTATTGATTGATTGTATGATGAAAGTATTGTTTGTGAGCAGCACTGCACTTATGTCCATGACAAATTTCCAACCGGGGACAACAAAGTTTATCTTATCTTAATAAGGAAGTTATAATACTAAGACCACAGATCATCTTTGTGAGGTGGCTATCAGCTGCTGTAATAAAGCCATTTGGATTAGGATGGCAACAAGCTGAGATGAGATGAGAATGAGCGGTTTGCCCCCCATTAAGCATTTATTGTATGTTTTGTAAATATGACCATGGGTATTAGCGTTATCCTCTGCTCATCACTGCCACAGCAGGTAGACGGATGATGAGGAGTGCTTATAATTGAGAATTAACTCAATCAGCTGTGGCAGATACTCTGAGCTGACTTGTGGAACAAGACACAACAGAGACTGCTGTTTTGAGACTCTTATTAGCATGTTCCTACTTTTTTTAATTACTTTTTTTTTTTTTTTTTTTTTTGATTTATGAATTATAGAAATGTGTCCTTCATTGTTCGGCTCGTAGCAGCATTCTCCTGTCACCTTCATCTGATGTACACTCATACTCTCTTCCATGCTTAAACATATTCCAGAAAACACTCTCCGCATGCTTTGGATGACTGTAAAATAAGATGCACTCATGCAGAGAGCTTCAACCTACAGTTCAGGGATTTCCAAGGTAACATGGATTCCCAGAAGCATGACGGTGGTTTCAGCAGGAGTAGGAGACTCACTTGCATTTGCATAGACAACTTGAAAATAAAAAAAAAAAAAAAAATAAGAACCACAGAGAATTTTTGCAGAACTTCTAATCTTCCAAATGAGACATGACTGACAAAGGAAGTACCGCTGCAATTACAGGTTCGCTGCCGAGTCACAGAACATTTCAGGGACAATCTGACATTTCTTCAAACCTACTCACTTCTGCATTACTATCATTATTTCCCTTCTCTCTCTCTCTCTCTCTCTCTCTCTCTCTCTCTCTCTCTCTCTCTCTCTCTCTCTCTCTCTCTCTCTCATTCTTTTACCCAGGTGTGTTTATAATGAGTTTCTCAAATCACTCCTCGTCTCCCGGGCTGATGGGCTCTTTTTGTGTCAAGATGAGCTGCAATAGCTCCCCCTTCTGGATTTAAACCATGTGGACTTTGCTTCAACACAGAGGGCAATCTGAGCAGCTTTTCTAGCATGTTGATAATAAGAGAAATCCTAATAAGAGGATGATTTCACAACAATAATAATAATAATAATAAAAAACACAACAGGAACCTTATAAATATAACTGAATAACTTAACCCTCCCTTAACCCTTCACAGTTTCCAAAACTAAATATGATGAGAATAAAAGATCATATTCCTTGTCTGGCAGTGTGTGTCTTAAATGTACGGGTTTAGATTGTTGTTGTTTAGTCATCAACAGGCAGAAACTTGCATCTGAAGTCATGCCTCAGTTTCAGGTTTTATGTCAGATGCACACAGAGTGAGGGTGTAAACAGTGGAACAGGAGTGTACCCGTCATTCCACTCCCTGAAAACAAAGCCAGAGAACATTCAAGTGCTTATGAAGAGATCAGCATCTGTCCTTCCTCTCGGCTCGGGAGATTCAAACGACCCGCTTGACTGCTGCCAGTGGTCGTCTCCCTGCCAGTGCAGGTGGGAATAGGAGGTGTACGGGGAGCTTCATGATCACACTCAGCAGTGATCGGCTCCATTGAGCATTCCATTGAGCATCTGGCGGTCTGTCATTACGCACTGCATCTGAAGTGCTACTATTTCACATACTCTGCTGTGACTCCCACACAAGGGACAGCGGATGAGTTTTATGATTACAGAACCGCAGCCATGCATCATTTGGTTAGGCTCCCAATACTATGGAACACAATCTGCCTGCTGTTATGTGTGCGATTATGTACGTCTGTGGGCGAGCGAGTGTTTACTTGTATGCCCTTACGTGTGTGTGACTGTAGAGCAGCATCTGTTAGCTTGTTTTCAGGTGGCCTGCCACTTCTACCTACAAATCTAGACTTGAAGAATGCTGCCAGGTTGTGTTTCGTAAGAGCGTAGGTTTGTTTTTCAGGTGTGTTACATTGTGTGCATGTTGAAACGGAGGGGCTGAGACTCAGGTAGACAGAGGGACACTCTGCTGTCTTCACGCTATGTGCAGCAGGGGTGCGGAAATGCCATTCTTGGCAACATACATGTAACATGTGTGCCTGGTAGGTGGTTTTGCAACACACCAATGACATGTGCCAGTTCGTAGCACCAGGCACCAGAGAGGAACCATGCCAGTCTCACTTCAAACACTATATGGGGCAACATTCAGAGAGGAGAAGCGGGCTCCAGTAGGAAGAAGCAAGAGTCTTTCTCCAGTCTTCAAAATTATTAATTAAAACCCTCAAATAAAAGTAAAATGCGGTTTCATATTTGTTTGATTTCCATATGAAAAACATTCTGAACAATAGTTGAATCTTTCAGAGTCGAGTATTCATTTTCTTACTTTAGCTCAATTTGAAATGTTAGCAAAATGCAACTCAAAACTGTTTTTCCAGCGGGGTTGTCCTTGGATCTGGGTCTCTATCTGGATGTGTGTGTGTGTTTGAGTGTGCGTGTTTCACCACCGGTGCATTGGGAGGCAAAGCAGTGTCTGGTTCTGTGCACGTACCGTGTTCTCATTACCACTAACAGCCTTGAGCCGGCCTCGTCATTAGAGGGAATCATTCTCAATCCAATCACCTATCGGTTACGCTACGCTTTGGAGGCCCACAATCTGTCCTCATCTGGTGGCTGAGATTTCTTAGTAATGTCTCCTGAATCGCAAAGGACAAATAGTGAGACATGAAGAGGAAGGAAAGAGATTGAGATATTCAAAGGGGAGGTTTTTCGAGTTTCAGACAGCAGCTGGTCTGTGCACAAACGTCCTCAGCATGAAGTCATTCTGAGGAGAGGGAAATGTTTCATGATTGTTTTTAAGCCAATTCCACAACAGGTGTTTGAAACACTGTGATGAGTGTAAGTCTTTAGATCAATAAGTTTTGTTAATATGTTTGCATTATCTCATTTGCAAGCAAATCAGAAAGCACCACTTGTGCTCAATAATGGCCAGCTGTCTTTGTAAGATTATAAATACTGTAAGTGTTATATATACAATGCTTGACCATAGACTGTATATAGAATGGACAGCGGGGCTCCATCACAGGAGCTGCCAACGTGCAGCCACAGTCTGTGTAGAAGAGACTATGAGGGACTCTGAGAAAAACCTGAGTGGAGCTGAGTGACAAAAATATATATATTTTTTTTCTTTAAACAGTCTTCTCTCTTCTGAACTCTCCTTCCTGATGTATTTTACTATTCCTGAAAAAACTACACAAGAACGGCAGCTGTCAATCGTCGTTAAACAAGACTTAAAAGTCTGTTTTTAACCTCTAATAACTAATGAAAAAAAACATTTCAGAAAAAAGGAGACTTGAACACAATGCAGCCCAAGAATATCTAAATATCACTACAGCATACGGATGAGAGAAACATTTCTACGAGGTGTAATAATTTGTTATAGTTTAACCACAGCCCATCTGGAATGAATAGAGAGGTGGAGTTGTTGACTTGTACTGCAGCCGGCCACCAGGGGGAGCAGTTTTTGAGGCGACCTCAGTTTGAGCCAAGTGAGATGATGTCCATTTTTTTACAGCCTATGTGCTTGACAAGTTGAACTTGTTCCCGGTCAGGGTTGGACTGTCAGGACTGCCCTTTGTCACCAATTCTGTTCATCACTTCAGGGACCTAAGTTAGGGACCTCACCATATCCCTAACTGCACACTAAAAACAGCTGGGTTATTTCATCTACTTAACTGCTGGGTTATAATTTTTTTTTTTAACTATTATGGGTTATTTATACAGGATTTGGGTTATCTTTGTGCAACTCATGCACTGAGTTAAAATCCATTAACCCTACATACATCAGCTGACTCAGTACCTCTATGTTTGTGCGTCCACCATCATCATGTCATCACATCAACAGGTATGCAATGTGTGTGTAATATAATGTTTTGTGAATAGTGTATAAACATAACAATAAAATGTAAGCAAAAAGTGTCTTTGCTGTAGGTTTGTTTTTCTTAAGTTTAATGTTTCTGTTCATATTTACATTTTTAGGGAGTGATCAGTCAGTCTCCATCATGGATGTGTCTCCAATTATCAAATTTAATTTTGCCTTACTTACTTACAGCTATGGTGGCCCTGAGAGCTCCCAACACTGCAGCTTAAAATACACTTCTGTTGCGTTGTGGTCTTTGCAGTGCGTTATCTAAATGCTGCACATGTGTTGTCAAATTGATAAGGATGTTTTCTTAATTCGCTTGTGTTTTGTCTTTTTGCATGTGTGTTTTTTAAGGTGCAGTGCTGTGAGCTCTCAGGGCCACCGTATAGAACTGAAAATCAGTGAGATTTTCAATCCCTGATTATAACTTTTTTAATCTTTCAAATGAACACACTTAACCTCCTTTATTACTCTAAAAGAAGATATTTGTACAAAGTCTTACTTTCACCCACTAAAATTAAAGCAAACTGTCACACAGTCAACTGCACTACGTCTGTCAGTCATGCTACAGAATGCACAAAAACTACTTGTAGTCAAGGAAGGACAAAACATACTTCAGTATTGATTCTTTGACAATCATTAAGTCTGTTTAGACCTCCGATCTAAAAATATGAGAGAATACAGAAGTGCTAAAATCTTCAGTCTAGCAAGTGTCTGCTTGAAGCTGGCTCCACAAGTACTAGAAACCACATAAACACCAAGCCAAAAACAAAAAAAAAGCCATTTTCACAGCAGAAATAAACATGTTTACAGCCTGGTACAAAAAATGTCTCCTGTCTGAAAAGCTAATTTCTCTAATGGACACACTCTACGGAGAAGGTTTTTTTTTTTTTTAATTCAAATGAGTCTACATGGGAACAGGAATCCAACCACACACACACACACACACACACACACACACACACACACACACACACACACACACACACACACACACACACACATATACAACAGAACACCCAAGTCGCCCTCAGACTTTGTGGACATGAAATACTGAAAGCTCAGAGGACTGTGGTGCCATTTTTTAAATGAGGTAGGTGCATACTAAAGGGAAGAGACAGTCACTCCAACACACCTCGACTGTTCAAAACACCAGAAACAGCTCACCCTGAGACGGACAAAGAGAAGTGGCCTCAAACACTGGCTGCATCATTGCTATTGTCGAATCTTAGCCTTTCCGTGGAGCTTCTCGTGTCTTGACGGCAGGCCAGGTGAGGCCTTGAATCCTACAGGCTAAACTTACTGAACTACTGAACTGTTCTGTTAAAACTATGTCACTCAAAAAGAGTAAAACACACAAGGAGTCCGATCATCAGAAGAGACCGTTCAGCTGAATCCGAGATACTTTATTCAAAGCAAGCGTATCTGAACAAAGTAAATGAGTTGAGAGCTTCTGCAGATCACCCCAAGCAACTGAAAACATGACCAACAGGTAGCATTTTATAACCCAGAGGACGGTTATTTTCTACTGTCTCCGAATTGGTCGTCTCTGTTGAAAGACAAGTCTCCATTAGGTGAGCTCCCTATAAGGAGGGAAGATCCTTCCTGATCGATGCAGGGGTTAAAAGTAGAGACGGATTGCTGTGGTCATACTGAAGAATCTGCTGTGAATCAAATTGAGCATTAATCAAAGGTGTCATCATGAGTTTGTTCATATACTTTGGTTTTGAACCTGGTGGCAACAGTTTTCCTTCATTGACTTTGTTTCCATGTTGGTTATTGCATCTTTAAGTTATAAGGTATTGCTCCTTCAGAGTCCAGCTGGTCAAGCTTCCAAGAGCCCCAGCATCGAGGCCTGGCCAGCCTCAACGGCGTCTCGCTAGGGCATAGATCAGCAGATTTATGGCTTTGTTTTTCACTCTGGGAGACAACTGCAGACTATAATTGGCATGTTTCACCTTTGAGAACTCAGCAAGCTTCACTCGTCCTTTACTGTGAAAAAATCTTCTACACTATAATGTCAGGAAACACTGCAGGAGAGTTATCAGGGAGGCAGAGTTTATGAGGTACAGGTAGAGCTGTTATTACCTGTGGCAGGATAAGGGCTGTGTGACCTCAGTCTTAATATCAGATGCTTCCAATCAACTGAAGACTTTCACAACACAACTTGGTAAACCTTTAAGCCTATAACAACTAGAAGAGCAGTTGCTCAGTTAGCTAGTTGCACAGCAGAAATTTGTAATCAACGAGCAGCACGTTCTGATGCAGGACAAGACAAGACAAAAATCTGCCTCTAAAGCCTCGTTTCCACCAAGTGGTTCAACCGGGACAGGTTCCCAAATTACCGACACGAACCGTCCCCCTTTTTGGTACCCTTCTGTTTGGGTACCAGATATACCGATCTGACCCTAGAAGGTGGAGCTTGAAACACTGCAGTCCTTTGAATGGTCAAAGGAATCATCACTTCCTGTGTGACAGCGGAAATAAAGAACAACACTTAACCCCGCCATGTTTAAATCTCCAGTCGACTTCCTGGAGTTTACTTTTTGTTTGGGAAATGGCGTCACGAAATCACACATTTATTAGCAGTGTACACTGTGTGGCGCTGCTACGCCATCATGCTGTTACGTAGCTGACTTAGCTATCACCATCTTGCTGACACGCTGTCTACCAAGAGGGTCACAGTTGGCACAAACACAAACAGGATCAGGCTTTATCAATCAAATTTGTATTAAACTGTACTGATCGATCCCGGACTGCTTGGTGGAAACAGGGCTTATAACTCTTTGTGGACCTAACTTGTCTGAAGCTCCCTTTTGGTGCTCACTAATATTATCCCCTCATGGATCATTGCTTCTGTTGGACAAACTCAAAGATGTATGTGGCTTTAGACATAAGGGACCATCTCAAAGACTGTACAGCACTTGGCTGCTGATAACTGGCTCTAGCTGACATTTTATTCTGAAAGTTCTTTAAACTTTTAAACAATCTGTATCAGGAAAAAAAAACAGCTCTGCATAAAAACGTAGAAATGTATAAGGAGTAGCTCTGAGCACTTTTAAGAAAGCTTGCTCTGAAAGCATTCATTTCTGTCCATGATGATCCATCATCTACCTGCAGAAATTTAGTATCAGGCAAACATCTGAACACAAAAATGTATTTTAAAAAAAATGTTATTTCTAAAAATGATTTTGTTGTTGTTGTTTTAACGTATAAAGACATTATAGCTGCTGTTGCAGGTTAGCATATTACAGAAGGCTGTTGGCCTTCATGGAGGTGTGCATCCTCAGTGTCCTTCAGTTCGGTTACGTACCTCGCATTTGCACTGAGACTCAGGGGATAGAAAGGATCTTACAGATGATAAACTGATTTCTTAAACAGTGAAAACATTTTTTGTGGCATGAGAAACCTTTACAGCAAATACTTTCAAGTCATCCTGGATGGAATTAACCTCTCCAACAGATTAAGCACTGACTGTTGTGTCCCCCTAATGAACTTTTTTGAACTGTTTTATGATTTATTGTTGCCCTTTCTGTCTCTATTTTATCCTCCATTCTGACTCATCTCTCTCATCTCGTCTCCTTCCCTCCCTGCAGTCCCTCTCTGCATGTCTGTCTCCTTGTGTCTTGCTGCTGGTGGCTGTGCAGGTAGGGAATATGAATTACCTGGCAGGCTGGCAGGCGGTGTTCTGCTTGGGAGACTGCTGTCAGCATGCTGAGGATGGATGAGGAGAGACAGGAGAGAGATGAGACTGACAGCTCCAGCCAACCTTCATCCATCCATCCATCCACCCCTCCTTACCTCTGCCTCACCCTCCCTCTGAGCCTCCCCTTAAATCTTTGGGCTTTTTTTTCTCTCAGAGCAGGTACAAAAGGTCTTTGCCACCATTTTTCAGGCTAAAAATATAACTGTGAGACTTTCTAGTCACATGGGTAAACATACTGTAACCATAACTACCTGCACGCAAAGAAAGAAACTCAAAACATGTAATATGATGATCTAAAATCTAGTCTTCATTCCAGTTTATCCATTCATTTCTTTATTTAACAGAGAAAAGAATCAATGTCGAGTTCCTGCCTTGTGCTTTTACTATCAGTAAATCTGCATTAGGTGCTCCAGAACTTTGCACTAAATAATTATGCAGATAACTAGGTTCATTCCACACTGTAGTTCATTCCCTCCACACCTGAGTGAGGAAAGGGTTTTAAAGAAATCTTTTTTTCCTCAGTCAAACATCTCTGCACTCGTCAACGTAAACATAGAATCTATGAGACTGGGTAACATCCAGTGTTGAAAACTGGGAAGGAATCTGTAATGGAATTTCACCAAAGTGCACCTCCATCTTGATACGTGAACATTTTAAATGCTTCCACGGAACTTATTTTACACATGTAAAATAGTTTTCCCAGCTCCTCAAACCTTTGTTTTAAATGTAAGATACGTAAAGGTACTTTTTTTCTTTCACGTGTTTTGGTCATATGGCTGTATCTAAACATTTCAGAGAGGAGTTCAATCTGTGATCTAAGAAATAACTGGTGAAATGTTCCCATTATTCCCTTTATTTCATCTGTTGACTCACTCTACTATGAGTCTTTTAAACGCGGATATAAAATTTCTGTTAGTTATTCTCTTGTTCCTGGCAAAAAAGCGTATCTTGCTGCATTGGTCTGCTCAACGATGCCTTCATATGCTCTGAAACAGTCGCTCTGCAAGACACTGTAGCTATAACTTAAACTGCAAACCTATTGCAAAACTATTTTTGTGCAAATAATTGTATATGTGTGTGTGTGTGTGTGTGTGTGTGTGTGTGTGTGTATACATTTTTTTCCTCTCAAAATTGAAAAACTGAAAAATTCTATTAATGCACAAATAAGTTACAATGAATATTATTTTATTAGTCTACTACACTGTAAAAAAAAAATGGAATTAAAACCAATTTAAACCAAGTGACCCAAAAATTGGGAAAAAAACATAACAAAACATCGATGTCATACTGACTCACTCAGTACAACAAACCCATATTATCAAGTTTAGAGATGAAATATTTGAAATATACTTTGAGATGATATTTCATAACAAATAACCGGTTTCATCAGCACATAGTCATAACTTCTAGGAAGGTGAATTTTTTTTGGAGTTACATTATTTGTGAATGATTCTTAAATGGTTAATAATCATTGAAATGTAATAAAATACTCTTAAATCAACAGAAATTAAAACTACACATTTAAACAAAGAGCTAACATGTTGTTTTAAAACATTTAAAGCAGATTTTTTGATACCAACCCTAATTTGTCACTGTCCTATTTGGACAATGATATAATCGATCAAACTCCTGGTTCATAACATCGGTCTGTCTTATAGTAGCCTACTTGGGAAAGGTCTTGTTCCTCTGCCAGTCTCAAGACTACTTTTTGAAAGTCTAGGTCTCACCACAAAATGAAGCACATGTAAACTAATCTTCAGATCAGAATCAGAAAAAAACTTCATTAATCCAAGAGAGAAATTTGGTTTTACTGATGTTCTTCACATCATACTGCAGCTGGAAGTAAGATGGAATAGGGTAATAAAATAAGTGATACGGTAAGCAATAAAATCAGCAATAAAATGAGCAGTAAGTACCAAAAATAAGCAATAAGTACTAAAATAGAAAGAAATTATTTACATGAGTACGACAAGATGAACTACGTTAAACAGAAATTGCACTTCATGAACTGAACTGAAATATTGCACATAGAAAACAGATATTGCTGAATACTGATACTGGATATAGATACTACTATTCTGGATGTTAAAAATGACCACTACTGATATATCTGCTCACAAATATCAATCAGTGTCCCTCTATTTCAACCAACAACAACCCAATAATGTTTTGTAAGCAGGAGGAAGGCACACAACTTCCATAGCCATGAACAACAAACTGAACCAAAATCTAAGAGCACTAAAAGCATCTGTTCAAAGGAGATCCTCACTTTGAAGCATGTGAAAAAATAACAATCCAAGTCAAAATTCCTAATTAAACCAACAGGATGAAAGCTAGCTAGAAAAATGAACAAAGAGACTGAAGAACACATCTTGATGTGTTCAAGGTCAGGTCAGTAAAAATACTATCTGGTAAAGGGAAAAAAAAAAAATATCTTGATTGATGTTCGAATGAAAATGAAAACTGGGTTTTGAAGCATTACTTAAATAAATAAAAGTGTTTCGAGGGGAAATTTGTTTGTTTTCAGCTAGAAAAACTGACCAATTAAAGGGTCTGTGAGGACTGCCTGTTTGAAGTGGATCACAGCGACACCTTTTGGCTGGAATCACACACACACACTGTTGTGATGACATGACTCACGTGTGTTTGTTTTGGAAATGGATGGAGATCAGATCTTCTTCAACAGTTACACGGTGCAGTTGTTTGAAACGAGTAAACAACAAGTAAACTGTCAGTATGTTCTGGAGATTAGTTGCTGGCTGTATTTAGTGCTACTGGCAGCCTGGCGCTTTGAGATGTATCCCAAGGCTAAGCTGTAATGTTAATCCTTATGTCCTGCTCATCCACCAATCAGAGCTAACGTAACCTCACTCTTCATTTTATTGACAGACTCTCAAGATTGATCAGATCACTGCAGAATAACTGCTGCATGTGGGTTGGAATGATCACTTCACAATTATCACAAACAGATTAGCCTTTAGCTCATGTTTTAGCCCTTAGCTGTTTAGCCTTTAGCCTTAAACCTCATCAACTGGCGTGGTGTTGTCATAAAGACTTCAATGTGCCATAAATCAATCCAGTCCTGCCTGCCTTCAGGAAGCTAATAAATATCATTTAGGAATAACCCATATTGGAGCTGATGATCTCATTTTAAGTTGTGGATTAGGATCAGGCTGAGATCTAGAAGAGAGACCTTTTCAAGATCAATTAGAAAGTCCTCACAGCTCCTTTTAATTCCCAGACATACGCCCTGGTACAACTCAGCAAAAATACATTTTTAATACTTTTCCACCTGGGACTGTTAATGTTCACGTGGTGTGTTCAATAGAAACATGTATTTGTTTGTGTGGTTTTAGTTTGAACAGACTGTTCGTCCATTTTTATGCCTTTGATGAAGATCAGGACACAATTTATGATTCATTTATGCAGGAATCTAGTTAACTCTAAAGAGTTCACAGAGGCTTATCAGTCCAATGTCACCACCTGAGACTGGACTAAATCCAGTCTTAATTTCGAGTCATTGTCATGACTTGGTCTGGGTTTGTGTTTTTTAACACCAAGATCAGTTGTGATCCTGTGATGATGTTGTTCACCTCATAAATTCTTCCACTGCTTGTTCAATGGTCCATAATTGCACACATTGTCTTCACATCAGAGACAGCTGTCAGTGTGACATTACAAGGAGTGACCACAGTCCCGTGAGCCCTCCAACTCTTCTTTAAGTGTAAATTAAATCATTCAGTCACAATAAATTCAGCTCTCAGTTAAAGCGTGTGTTACTGTGTTGAGGCAGTCACTTAAACAGTGAGTTAGAGTCAGTCAGCAGTAAAAAGAGCCTGACTTCATCCTGGTTTATGTCCATATGGTTGAGGTGCTATGCTGTAATTGACAATAATGTTTGCTCCTGATACAAAGGCTGTTATTATTCTGTACAGAATAACTGAAAAGGACTGGAGGTTGTTTTCTCTGAATGAGTTTAAGTTCTCTCTTCTTTGCCTAATTTTTTCTTTGCTTTGTTCCTTTTTTATTTGTCCCTCTTCCTCGTCTGTCTCTCTCTCCCTGTCCTCACTGTGACTCTGGTGGCGATAAGCTGAGGCAGAGGTATCAGGCGGAGCACCCATGCAGGGATCCATTAGGCAAAAACCAATTTCACACAGAGCCAATTTCATAAATATGGAGTATGGGCCCACCTTTAGCTGTGCTTGACTAGCTTTTAGAGGGATACACAAAACCATAAACAACGAGCCTGTGCCTGAGCACTCCTTTTAAATGATAGTTGGAGAGTGTGGCATGGACCCAAGCCTGTTAAGCTTTATTTCTAACAATTTAATGAAAAACACAATGAATGACTATTCATTCAAAATCCATACAACCCAAAGGACGGTTTTAGGGTTAGTCAGAGAAATATACACCAGCATGCTGCACACTCAGTGTGCAGTTAGAGTGAAATCCGCTGAAGTATTTGAAAAGTATTCATTTATCACTTTTAGCTCACCCTGAGTCACACTTTGTTTGATTTCTCAGCAGCGTTATGGTTAGTGTTTTATAAAATCATCAATAAATACCCACGTTTTACAGAAATACAGGTCTCAGACATCTGTTATTTACCATCCTATCCTAACTATGACCCTCTGTGAACAGAGGATGGACAAGGATCGTCAAGGGTTTCTCAAACATTATATATGACGACAGAACAGAAAGACAAATCATTAGAGATAAGGACGGTTCAAGCAAAAATACACTTCGACAATCACTGCTAACTATTCACACATTGTTCAAATAATTTATTTATTTATTTATTTATTTATTTATTTATTTATTTATTTATTTATTTATTTATTTATTTATTCAGTAAGGCACTGGCTCGTAACTTAAAGTCACTTAAATCAGCTTTCTTCCCCATTCTGATGCTCGGTTTGAACTGCAGCAGGTCATCTTGACCATGTCTACATGCCTAAATGCATTGAGTTGCTGTCATGTGATTGGCTGATTAGAAATTTGCATTTATGAGCAGTTGGACAGGTGTGCCCAATAAAGTGGCTGGTGAGTATACATATATTTATATTTATATGTGTGTGTGTGTGTGTGTGTGTGTGTGTGTGTGTGTGTGTGTGTGTGTGTGTGTGTGTGTGTGTGTGTGTGTGTATTTAGACATTCCTTTGTTGATTGCTTAAAGGATTTGGAGGCATTTTTCTTGTTGGTGTGCTCTGACTTCAAGACAGGGAACTAAAGGCCTTTCATTTTACTCAAACATATGAGTCATACGTGTTTTGAATGCTTAGAGGGGCTCTTTAAATCATTCAAAACAAAGTCCTAGATTTTTATTTCTTAAATTTGAACTATCTTTGTTGGGCAATTTAAATTCTTTCTAGAAATATAAACAAGCTAGTGATTACAGATCTGACAACTCTACAGATCTAAAAGGGTAATTTAGGCCAGGTTCACTCTGCAGGCCTTGATGCTCAAATCTGATTCTTTGTTTGGCTGTTCTGATTCCATATTTGAATATGGCCTGTCTGCAGAGTGTGATGTGAACAGCTCACATTCCTGAAGTGACCAGCATGTTCAGTTGAACATTAATGAAGTCACACACACAACGTTGTTTACGGGAACAAACATGGCGTAGTCTCATTTGTGGTCTTGTGTTGAAAACAGTGTGTAGAGACAGCTGGTAATTTTTGACTTTTGATATATAAACCTTACACAGCAGTCTTAGCTAAGTGCCAGGGGTGAGTAGTGATAATATGTCTTTATCGATTCTACTCATCCATTCCATTCTTCATCCATTCCCTTATCAAACCCTCCTGTGAATTTCCTTTGTTCAAAAAGCAGACTTTACAGGTTTTCTTTGTTTATATTGAGTTTATCAGTTAATAAATATAAAATTGGTGAATGGATATCTCTATTTGAAAATGAATAAAAATAAGTAAAAATCACATGTCACGTGATGTCCATGTATTGTTTTGTTATGTTACTGACTGAAGTAGGTCATCTAGTGTTTTGACGTGGTTATAGCAATGCTTTAAGTTGTTTGGAGCTATGAGCTTGCCGTATTTACTCTGAAGTCAGCCATGAGCCTGAATATAACTTTTCTTTTCTCTTCCTGTTTGAAAACATTTGCCTGTGAGTATTTGGACTTTTAGAGTTTTCAGTATTGTTTACAAAGAGTAACTGTGATATGTTTCTGTGATGAAAGATGAAATTTTGTTTTAAAACTGAAGTTTATATTGATGTATGCTAACCGCTAGCATATCAATGCAATTTCTCATATGTTAGCATCAAGCTAGCTCTATGTTTTCTCTGTTGTTTTTGGTACATTAGGAGATGTAAAACACGTTGAATGTATTAAATATAAAACTCGTGTGACAGAGTAATGTACATTTCTTTGTGTGTTCAGTTTTACGGATTCATAAGTCAAGCTTCAAGAAGAAAATCCTGAATCAGTTTTCTTGGAAAACTGTAATCCATCTGTTAAGATAGCAGGGTCAGAAGAGTTGACACAAGGACCAGCTTCGTTGGTGTAATGTAAAGAATTACCAAGGGAATGGTTAAGCATTAAGGCTAATGATGTCAATGGATTGAATCATTTCTACTTACATTAACAGGAACCGGTTATCAATACCCATCCCAAGTGACAACTGTGTCATTATAGATCTAATAAAACAATATCACAGGGAGGTCAAAGGTCAACATCTGCTCAGAATAAAATGTAAATTTGAGATGGTGTGAGACCTGAAGTGATTGGTTGCTGATGTGTCCATCACCTTTTTTTCCCCTTTTTCTTATACTAGTTGAATTATTCGCCCAAAACTCACCCCATTGCCCCGCCATTGAAGGTTGTGTTACGAAGAAAAGATAATGGGACCCAGTTTTACCTTTTAAGCTCCTCTTTGTTGACCTCATCACCCATCAAAACCTGTATTTCTGGCCTTTTTAGATAATTTGTACTGTATGAGATAGCCAACTGTTCCAGTGAGCCCCAGCATTCAAATGAGTTTTGTCCTTTTGGAGAGAAGAAGAAAAGTCAGTGTATTGAGTCCAGTAGTTTACCTGGGGAAAAAAAAGGCAAAAGTCAGCAAAGTCAGATCAAAGTCATTTGACTCCAAATCATAACAGTAACCACATCTTATGATACTTTACTCATAGATCTGTTATACACCGTGTGTTTTTCAGTCTTATTACAAATATCAAAAAATCTCTCAACAGGACAACTATTTATTTATTTATTTATTTATTTATTTATTTATTTATTTATTTATTTATTTATTTATTTATTCTAACTCAAAATAAACGACTGTATGGCTCAGTGAACGTCAATGACTTCCAGGCCTGTGCAAATTATATCACCATATTTTAAATTTCTTTAACTTTGATAGAATATATTTGACATCCCAAAATATTACGGCAAAAGCAATGTGGGCCTTGCCTATGGCCTGATTGGCTGTCAAGCATGTGCATTGTTCTGAGACAAACGTCACTCAGACCACGACTGGCTGGAAACGCCATGTAGTCAAAGATGCCTTCAGGGTTCACAATAAACTGTCTGTCTGACTGAGGCAGACCTACTGCAACCAAACATTCGCGAAACTGTCAAATTATCGTACATTTAGCCTTTTTTTGGATTACTGATTGTACATAGTACAAAGGGCAAAATTATCGTACAAATAGACTGATTCAAAGGTCAAACTATGGACCACACCAAGTCAGACTTTTGGATGAGGGAGGATGCAGTTATAAGCATCTTTTAGCAACAGCTGTAGCACTGTTGACTCTTTATCAACAAATAATCTACAAATCCACTGTATTTTTAATGGTTAGATGTAGAGACAAATATAAGTGCGGATATTTATGTTAAAGTTGAGTCTTTTTAATTTTGCTTGCTTGTAGCAAAGTGGTGAAACCAGGAAGTACTTAAAGTGATTGTTCAATCTGAGGTTTACAGAGCTCTGTTTGGTGGAGACACTGTTTTTGAAAAGTTTTTCATGTTTTTTTTTTTTCATGTGTGGTAACAGTGTGACACTTTAAAGCAGAGCTCTAACCAGGTTCTTGGTCTGTTTGCTCATTCAATTCTCAGAATCTCTCAGAACAGGTAACACCCTGTTAAATGTGTGCCCTAGCTAACAGTCAGATGAAGAGTCATGAAGATGATGTTTGATAGAATAATTGTACATAGTTTGATCACATATTTGCTTTAAAGTATCTGCTTTTCTTTGTTAACCTCTGATTCCTCATCTAAGCAGGTGTTGCCAGACCAAGAACTTCGACCTCCACGTGTGTTGGAAACGTACCTCTATATGGAGAGCTATGCTGATAAAATAAACTGACCACACAGATAACATGTTTATGATGCGTTGCACTTGCTGTGGACACATGCAGTGAACATGCATGTGTTGCGTGACAGTTTCGGTGATCACCCCATCCTTTAGATTGTGATTATGTAACCAGGGACCTCTTTGAGAATAATAAAAGGCAGGAAATGCAGGCTGTGTTCCAGAGCGGTTTGAGATCTGTAACTGGACACATCTCTGCGTTCTCCTTGCAAGTAAAACTTGAGACCGTTGTCTTTGCCTCATTTGTGCATCTTTTCTGATGTTTTAGGTTGCTTGAACCTGACAATGTTGCTCTTGTGAGTGAAAAAAAGGTGACTTTTAAGAACTGAGCACACTTTAAGCATTATCTGAATATTTTTGATTCTTTCCATGTCAACGAACTTTCCACACATTTCAAGCACCACTTCATGAGCAAGGTTTCCTGCCACAGGCTGGAGGCCCAGACGCTGTTGTCATTAAAAGGGAGAACATAATTATTTTGGTGAATTTGTTGAATGTTTTCTGTGCCTGTGCTATTTGATACTGGTTAAACTCTCCAATTCATCTGATCTAATCTGACCCTTCTCCTCTTTGTCCTCAGGGGTCAGATCAGAAAGTTTTGGACTGAGCTCTTAACAAATGAAAGCACTGAATATTGATTTCTCCTGAATGCTGAATTCTAGTTATGGATGATACTTAGACAGAACACAAAAGAAGAAAAAAAAAAAAAAAGGGGGGGGGGGGGGGGGGGTCAGTGGGCACTTGATGGCAGAGTGCCTGTGACACATCTAACTTGAAGCATGTATTCGCACTTAATAAGGTTTCTCCTTCTTGTCAAAATTCTTGCTTGTGTTGTACGTCGCTTTGGGAAAAAGCGTCTGCTAAATGAAATTGTAGAATTGTAGAATTCATGTATACTGAACTCTGCCTGTGAGCCTTTTATGTCCTGTTGAAGCTTTACTCATATATGCCATGGCTGTGGCTGTGCTCTCTTTTCATGTTGCTCGATGTAGTCACATACTCTGCGGCTGCATGTGATGCTTTTCTTTCTCTTCCTATTTAATTTGCATTTACATCATGTGCACTGTGGCTGTGTGCTGTGCTCTTTTCATGCTATGTTGATGTCAATTTAATGTGTACTTTGGCTTGGTGTGATGTGTTTTAATCATAAAAATCCATTATGAAGACTTAACATGAGATGACAGTCCCCTCGGCAGTGACAGAGAAATATTGAGGGACTGTGGGTTCTCACGCTGAGATAAAGATTTAAGTGTTTCTGAATGCTGATGTGATTGACAAGGTTGTAAAGAAAAGCAAACTCATTACTGTTATCGTTAGGGCCTCTGATGTTATGATGGCCTGACATAATTCACTGAGGCTGTGCTGTGGCTCTTAATCTGGGACTGTTATTGTTATACTGTTAGCGTTATTATATCCTGGTGAAGTTATTGTGATGTGCACTGTTGCTTGGCTCTTGTGGCACGATAATAAAATTATGTAAATATGCACTGTGGCAGTTTTAAAGTCTCTTTTTCTGGACAGAGGAGTTGTGCAGCACTCTGCAGAGCTCGTCTGGTGAAGTAACTGTAGCATGCACTGCAGGGCCGTGTTGTGCTCTTCTCATACTCTGGGGAAGTTGTTGTGATTCTGTTACAGCTTTATCTTTGCCCTGCTAACACTTTGCTACAGTTTTGGTATTATACATTGTGAATTCTGGTGTTCTGTTCATGTTGGTAGAGTAAGTGTAACCAGCTTTCTGGTGAAGTTACTCAGCTGGAGTTGAGCGCAGTGTTCTGTCCACACGCAGGTGAAGATCTGTCACCTCTGCAGTGTGATTGTATATCTGTGGAGATTGAAATAACCTTTGCTTTTCATTTCTGATAAAGAGATGAACTTGTATTCCACATTGTAGTTACCAGTGTAGGTTTTTCAAGTAGTGGCATCATTGGACAAAAGGCTGTCATGCAGAGGATGAGGGAAGAAAAGAAAGTGACGTGTTGAAACTACAAAAAAGGTATGACACTAGCTGCATTTCCATTACACCTACAATTTTGAAAAACCTCTCAAATTTCAATAAAAAGTGTTTAGGCTCTTATGAGGTGATTTCTCAGAAGTTTTGATATTGAAGTTTATCACAAAAGTGCACTGGAAACACCTCTTTCAAAAAAAAAAAAAAAAAAACCTCACCGAATGTAAACAATGGACGCACCTCCCTCACCTCCTCACCCTCCATCCTCTCCCAGAGGTGCCCATTGTCACACATACGGACCCTGGTGTTCATATTGTAACAGCTCTGCTGTTAGTGATGTGTTCAGTTCAGATGTTGGTCTTTTGACATCTCAGAGCGCAGCAGGAGGGAGGGGCGAGTGAGAGAGTAGGTCAGCTGGAGATGATGATTTTCATTCAATCTTTAGTTCCTGCCTGTTTTGAGTTGACATGGTAACGACTGACAGTGACCTGTCATCATTGCATTGGTGATGCTTGATAATGCTTGTTTTGGCTTGGCGCTTGGCGCTGCTCTTTTGTGCATCTCCGATGCATCAGCCGATGCTGAGGCTGATGGTCCTGTGGTCCCCCCACCCTCACTGGTCAGACAGGAATGGTAAAGTGAATGGTAAATGGACCAGTACTTATATAGCGCTTTTCTAGTCTTTCTGACCGCTCAAAGCGCTTTACACTGCTGGTGTCATCCACACCACATTCACACAATGATGGCACAACAATCTATTGAAGGCCATCAGTATTATCTAACACATTCATACTCATTCACACACCACTGAACAACAGTGGGAGCAATTTGGGGTTCAGTGTCTTGCTCAAGGGCACTTCGACATGTGACTGCAGGAGCTGGGAATCGAACTCTCGACCTTCCGATTGAGAGGCGACAACTCTACCACTGAGCCACAGTCGCCCCAAAGGAAGCTGTACATCCAAATGCAGATGGAATGTGGAAGTCCAAGGTCTCCCAGTTTACCCACCAGTTTGTGAGGAAGGATGGTGTGGTAGCTGTAGTCCGCAAAGAGCATCCTCGTGTAGCTCCCCTGCTGCTCCAGGTGAGAGAGTGACATGTGGAGCACTGTAGCTACAGCATCCTCCGTTGATCTATTGGTCCTGTAGGCATACTGGTGGAAATCGAGGCTTCATGGGAGGAGTGAAGAAATGTGAGCCCCATACCAGTTTCTCAAAGCACTTCATCACCACTGGAGTGAGAGCTACTGGCCAGTAGTCGTTCGAAGATGTTGTTCGAAGATGTCCCAGTTCGTCCTTTCGAAGCAGTCCTGCAGCTGCTCGGAGGCATCATCAGGCCAAGTCGTGATCTTCCTTCTAGTGCTGGGGCAGTTTTCCGGAGAGGGTGTATGCAGGGATCATAAGCAGGGACATGTGGTCAGACTGGCCTGTGTGTGCTCGCTGTTTAGCCTTGTAGCCCAGCTTGATGTTGGAGTACACCTTGTCCAGTGTATTTGCTCCTCTGGTGGCACACTTGACGTGCTGATGAAGCCTGGGGAGCACTGTTTTGAGGTCCATGTGATTGAAGTCCCCTGCTATGATGTGTGCTGCTTCGGGGTGTCTGCTCTTCTGCTTGCTAATGCTGCTGTGGAGTAGTCCGTCGACCGCGCTAGCATTAGCATCGGGTGGGATGTAAACAACAGTCACAAACACCACCATTGACTCCCAGGGAAGGTACACAGGCCTGCATTTAACAGTCACATATTTCAGTTCCGCGGAGCAGTGACTTTCCACAGTCACCGTATTGGTACACCACTTGTTGTTTATGTACATGCACACATGTATTTGTGCAGGAGCTGTGTCTTTGGTGAGGGTTGGATCAAGACAGACCCACAAATTGAGATCCTTACCTTCCTGCTCACCTCCCTCTTCACCATAACAGGCAGGTATAGCATCCGCATCACTGCCAACGCTGCCAATATCTGTCAGTCAATCTCTCGCTCCATTTTCCCTTTACTCGTAAACAAGACCCCAAGCCCTCACCTATGGTCACGAGCTGTGGGTAGAGACTGAAAGAACAAGATCACGAATACAATGAAATGATCTTCCTCCACAGGGTGTCTGGGCTCAGCCTTAGAGATAGGGTTCAGAGCTCAAACATCAAGGAGAGGCTCAGAGTAGAGCCACTGCTCCTCCACATCGAGAGGAGTCAGATGAGGTGGTTCGGGCATCTGGTGAGGATTTGCCGGAAGCCTCCCTGGGGAGGTCTTCCGGGCATGGGGACAGGGGCCTCTGGTGTTTGTTGAGGTCACTGCTGCCCCCACGACCCAGACCCAGATAAGCAGTAGAAAATGAATGGATGAATGATGGATTGATGGATGGATGGATGGATGGATAGATGGATGGATGGATGGATGGATGGATGGATGGATGTGTCTTCTGGTAGTTCAGTTTAGTTTCTCCACATCAAAATTTATTAAGCAGACAATCATATGAATTTGCAATTTGGGGACTTCATATGAATGAGAATAAAGGAAGAAATCATACTTATCCTGGCTCTCGATGTGATTTGTGTTGTTGCAAAGGCAAACAAACTCCGCAGCAGATGTTGAACTTCATTAAGGCTTTTCTTGGAATGTGCAGCGCTCCTCTCATATCTTGGTAAACGTGTTGCAGTAGACACTTGGCTCTGTGCAGGGCTCCTATCAACGATGGAATTATAATATCATGTGCTGGTTTTCCCTCATGTTCTGACAATCTTTAAAATCTGGTGAAGTTACTGTGTGATGCAAATTTGCTGTGTGAGTGTATTTTTATATTGACAATGTGTTTTTAATATGAATCTTGGTATTGCATTGTTGTTCTCATATTTTAGAAAAGATATTGAAATGTGGCTGCATTTCTCATTTTCTGGTGCACCTCTCGTCTTTCATTTACCACGTCTCGCTGATGAGCTTTTGCGTTCAGAGAAAATTCTGTCGCAGCTTTATGAATCTTGTGGTGTGTTTTGCATACATTAGTGATTGCAGTGTTCATGGTTCCTGTTGTGTAGGCTTGGTTTTGGGTCAAGAAGCTGTGCTGGTCCTTTTGCAAAAGTTTTGAATCTCGGTCCATCACTTCATTTGTCATAATTAATGCAAACTGCTTCAAAAGTCTTAAAGATTGAGGTGTGAGCTGTGCAACATAAAGCCGGTGTTCCTGCTGGTCAGGAACCAACCATAATGCTATCATGATCCTTTTAGTAACATTACCTGTCCTGGACAACCTCTTGTTTTTTTATGTCAGTAGAATTCCTTTGATGGCCTGACAATGCTACACTAAGGTTTCTGACCTTCAGAGTCCTGCCACAAGTAGACACACTTAAAGAAAATGTCAGGGCTAAGAGCTTGGAACAGTTTTTAGAGCACAGAAGCTAAAGGTACCTTGATAGACTGAGTGATATAACATTTTAATGTGTGTGTGTGTGTGTGTGTGTGTGTGTGTGTGTGTGTGTGTGTGTGTGTGTGTGTGTGTGTGTGTGTGTTCTTCGAGCACCAATAAATTGTTTCCCTGAGGTTTAAGTACTGATCAGAAGTAATATTACTTCTACTTAATTAAATGCTCTGAAATCATCATCTTGTTTTAGAAATTTTCAAAAAAATAAAGCAAATTATTTTAGATATGGGGCAGCACGGTGGCTCAGATGTTAGCACTGCTGCCTCACAGCAAGAAGGTGTGCCTTTCTCTGTGTAGTTAGCATGTTCTCTCTGTGCATGTGTGGGTTCTCTCCAGGTGCTCCAGCTTCCTCCCACAGTCCAAAAACATGCTCATCAGGTTAATAAGTGATTCTAAATTGCCTGTAGGTGTGAGTTTGTGTGTGAAAGGTTGTCTGTCTCTGTGTGTCAGCCCTGTGATTGACTGGAGACCAGTGCAGGGTGAACCCTGCCTCTCACCCTCAGACAGATGGGATAGACTCCAGACACCCTGAACAGGATAAGAGGAAAGAAGATGGATGGATGGATTTTTAGATATATACAAATCAAACATTATTTTGAAAAAGGAGGGACTTTGTACACTGGATTGATACAAATGCTCCTTGCTTTATTTATATCTAAAATGAACTGGAAGTCTGAAGGGATTTAAAATATCTAAGCGTTAAGCACTGCAGAGATACTGGAGCTGAACGCCTCCTGTGCTGCAGAGAAGTTGCAACATCAAGGTAAGTTGAAACAAGTGAGGAAATATTGTGTTTGAAGCCTGCCGCCTCTCAAGCTGACCTCTCTGGTTTTGCATTCCTCCTTCCACTAAACCACAGAATATTTCTCAGCCTGACCCTGCGGTTATGTATTCTCCTTATTTTTATTAAGGTTTCTGAGAAAATACTGTCCAACAAACTGCTCTGTAAGTGGGTTGACATTCTCCTTGAATAAACTGCACTCATATCCCAGGGTCTCTGTGCTTAATATCAGAAAAAAATGCTCATTTTCTTTCTGCTCTAGAACTCATGATAAAATCCCTGGACCTTTTAAATATTTGTTAACTGGGATCTACACAGAAGAGCAGCCTTGTGATAGACTTGTCAGTATGGAGTTGCTGGTTGTTGTTGTTTTGTTTTGTTTTTTCGTGGGGAAATAAAACATGACCTCACAACAATAAAGAAAGAGTTTCGTTAAAGAAACACTCCCTTGGCAGACAGAACATAGAGAGCACTTCATGCTGGCAGAAAGTGCAATAGAACATTACAAAGGGACCAATAGGATGACCTTCCTGTGGAAAACCATGAAGATTTTCCACAAAGCCTGCACCCACATGCTAGACAATCTTGTCGGCCTGTGTGGATAAATGGTCCAGTTTTCTCTTTTATCAGAGATCTGAAGTAATTCTTTCAAATGATTTTAACCTTGAAAAGCATTTGTATTGTTCCACTGTTTGACCACATGCAGCTCTCCCTGTTTTTTTTTTTTTTATTTACATGTTTGATGAATTCCCTGAGAACACTGCTTACAGCATGTGTAGCCGTTCAGTGAAGGTGTATAGTTAATTACCCATAGGACAGGTAATCAATACTGTTTACTTTGCTATACAGATCAGAGTTTACTACCATTAAGTTGTTAATTTAAACCACAGATTGCAGCTAACAGTCATGGCTCATGGTTTAGAGGAAGTCCTCAAGCAATCAGACGATTGGCAGTTCAGTCCAACAGTCTGCATGCTCATGTGTTCAGGAGCAGGAAGACTAAGGAGAGCATAGACTGTTCAAAAAAAAACATGGATGTCAACTCGCTGGGCTCATTGGCTCAAAACTACTCCCCCTGGTGACTGGCTACAGTATGGGTCAAAAACACAATCTCCCCATTCGTTTTAAATGGGCTGTGGGCAAACTTTAATAAATTAATACAGAAATTTTTCTCTCATCCGTTTGCAGTGGTGATGTTTTGATCTTTTTAGGCTGCATTGTGTTTAAGTCCTCTTTTCTTTTTCATTAGTTATCAGACGTTCAAAACATCTTGTTTAACGATGATTGGCAGCTGCCGTTCTTGCGTAATTTTTTCGGAAACACTAACATACATCAGAAAGGAGAGTTAAGAGGAGATTAGACTGTCAAAAGAAAAAAGAAAACCTCATGTTTCACATTTATTTCGCGGCCCCAATCAGATTCTCAGCTGTACAGAATCTGGCTGTACAATGGCGGTGCCTCTGACGGGGGTATTTTGGCTTAAACAATATGATGGTAAAAGGCAGGGCAACACTGTCCATTCTATATACAGTCTACGAAGGAGAGCTGTGGACATGCCTTTGTGTTTGTGGCCCACCCCTCCAGTGTTTCAAGAACTAGTGAGGAGGCTGCACTAAACATTACATGAAGGAAAACCTCTCATTGGACATTTGAACTGTATATTGAAACTGATTAAATCATTGACATAAGACAGACGATAAAAACGGGATTCTCTGCATCGACTGTCTAGAGCAGGGGTTCCAAAACATTGCAGCCCATGACCCCCTAAATAGTGGTGCAAGAGACCGCTTACCTCCTGCTTTGGGGTTACCGTAATATAGGCCAATCTAAAAACAAACCAAAAAATAGCCTATGGTCCTTGACTCAGACGATCAGTAGGAAACAGACTACGTATGTCTACATATTGTCTGCATTTCCTGAATGTATTCAACACCATTGATTCCATCATTAACCCAGCTTAGTCACCTCAGGGGTCTTGTGGTAATGAAAAAAATGGAAAATTGATCAAACAGTTTCTATTTACATGGTTTTATATTAAATTTAACCCCCTAGTTGTGTTATATTTTTCCAATAAGTCTGAACAACAACTGCTGTATCATGACTATTTACTTATTTACTCTCCCAGTCACTGGATGGAATTTTTACCAAGGATCTAAAGACACCTATAAACCTCATTGATGATCATTTTTTCTGGCAGTTGCTTGGAATATACATTTAACAAACCCAAGTTTATATAAAAGGTCAGTATTTTATTCTCAAAACACTTTACTCAGGACACCATTACTGTCCATTTCTTTGAAATGCCAGGAGCTAAATGTTGAGATCAGTCAGTGTGGTTTCACACCTTTGCACAGAGAAAAACAGCTTTAAAAGTCAAATTTTATTAACAGCAGAAGCATGGAACTGCTCCGCGAGGGTTTTATTAGATCTAGTGGCTTTTGACACCGTCGACCACTCTGTTTTATTACACTGCCTGCTTGACTGGGTTGATGTCACTCTTTCTGCCCTTGAATTGCTCTTTCAGCAAAGCATTTCACATTTGCATTCACAGATATCAGCCATTCTGTGGCCCAAGGTTTAATCCTGGGTCATTTGTTTCTTGAATTCTTTCACTGGGGTCTAAAATATTTTAGATTTAATGTGTAACCAAATAGTTGTATGGGTTACACATTGTTTAACCTAACCTCTGCTGAATGACCCCCATGGACTGGCGCTTCCCAAAACAGTCAAGAAATATTAAAGATGTAACACAAAGGTTTTAACTTATTAAACTATGAGATTTATTTTACTCAAATAGGAATCAAATAGAGACACGAGACCCAGGCAGAAGAAGAGTTTGAAAGGTTGCCTCGGCCAGCGAGGCGATGTTTTATCCCCCCTCCTCCCCACATACACCAACAACAAATCTGCTGAAAGCCTGCTATGATAAGTCAAAACTACTCAAACTTCAAACAAGCTAGAATACTTCTCACCAGGGCTCTAAATTAACTCGTCTGATCACCAGCCAATGTAGCTGGTAAGTTTCTGAAGCTAACAGCCAATCAGAATTTTACAAGCCAATTTTTTTTTTCTGTGTAAAAAAGCCAGATCATGAGCGACTATTATATACAATTATACAATGAGTAGTATTTGTGGAAAATACATTGATCAGAGCACACTTTCCTTTTATTACGATCTATATATGGCATTCGAAGAAGAGACTTAATTTCGGTGTGCCACCTTTCTGTAGTCTGTGCTTCTACCTGCCCCCCCATAAAAATTCTAGACACACCTGTTTTCTGAGTAAGAGGCTGTAGTGGATGGAGCTTTTGCGCCCAGTATGGTACATACCACTGTCGGGGGCAGCCTAGTCTCTCAAGATGTTCCTGTTCAGAGGCCAAGCCCACAGATGTTGGCCCAACATGGAGAATTGCAGGATCTTCAGTCCAGCTGGGAGAGCACGAGAGAGAGGATCTACTCCCAGCGGTGGAGCTTCCTGTGTGGTCATGTGGCAGCACTGAGCGTGTTCCTGTTAAGCCAATGGTCCCCAAACTACAGCCCACAGGCCGGATATGGCCCACCTCCACATTTGGTCCAGCCCCCTGAACAATACCAGAGATACATTATAATATTTTTTTTTTTTTTTTTTTTCAGTCTGGCCACGCAATCGAGGTGAATACACACATAGAACGTGACATTCTATTCCACCCTTCTGCAGTCTGTGCCCCTATCAGTGTAATTTTATTTCATTGATGGTGTTGTTATTTATTTCCTGACTTTTTTCAGTGAAGATCCCAGAAAGAGTTATTAATATTTGGTTAAGTGTGGCTTTCTGGAAAACAATAAATTTTTGCATTCAGGCACCCCTGCAGTCGTCACACTTTTTCTGTTACAAACTGACTCCGGCCCCCCATCAGAGAAGGGAAACGTTATGTGGCCCTCACAGGAAAAAGTTTGGGGACCCCTGTGTTAAGCAAAGAAATCTTCAGGCAGTTTTTGTGAAGAGAGGAGGAGAGGGCCACTCTCCTCTGACAAGCTGAGACTGACACTTCCCGTCCCATCCGGAGTGAGAGGTGTCTGTGTACACCAAGGTGTGTGATGATGCATTCTCATAGAAACCTGGTTCATGCGTCCTGCGAAATAGATGTTTAAGTGTTTCATTCATCATCAGCCAAGCTGGCTGGTGAGTCTTTTTTAAGACCCGCCAAACTGAATGAACACCCACATTTAGCAGGTTGGTGGGTGTTAATTTAGAGTCCTGATTGTCACCCTTAAATCCAGACTCCAATAAAACATTCAGTAGGATTGACTATTTTTTCATTGATTCTAGATTAATACCCAAAGTAACATCAATCATTTATCATTCCATGGTTATCTCAGACCATGCTCCAATTACAAAGGACATGCAGATTTCCCAAAATCTCATTATTCATCATTGTGGAGGCTTAATAGTTTGCTTTTATCTGATGATAACTTTAATAAATTTATCTCAGACGAAACAGATGACTTTATTGCAAACAATCAACGTGAATCTGAGCCCATCTCTTGCTCCCTCTTGTGGGAATCAATGAAAGCCTATTTTCAGGGTCAAATTATTTCATTGTCTGCTAATCTAAAGAAATCCCATCAATCAAAATCACAGGACCTTTCCAATGATATAAAGTGGACAGTGGATCAACAAATCGCTGCCTCTCCATCTCCCTCACCCAGTCTACTGAATAGTCGAGTTTCTTTACAGACTGAATTCGACCTTGTTACGACCACAGAAGCAGAGCGTCTTCTCTTACGTTCCCGTGCCATGCGCTTTTATTTGCAATTGTAATTGAGCCTTTGTTGATTTATTTTACAATTTGACCCACATGTTTTTTCTTGTCTCTGTTTGATTAACTTCTGGAAAAATGATTTTGATTCAATGTCCAAAATACTCTCGATCTCTGTGAACATTTCTCCCCATACCGCTATCTTTGGGGTCCTGGAAAACTATACCCAATTCAGTCGCAGACAATTAGAAGTCTTGGTTTTTACTTCCTTGGTAGCAAGACGCCACCTGCTTTACCATAGAAATCTATAACATCTCCCTCCAGTGTTCAGTGGCTTGGAGAAGTCGTGTCTTTTTTGAAATTGGAAAGAATCAGAAATTCTGTCAGAGGTAATATGAATACTTGTCACAAAAAATGGGACTCTTTAATTCTTCAAACCCTTGAAAGTCCCATAACCCCCACCCCCCACTCACTCACTCTTTCACTCCTTACCTTCTCCCTCTTTCTTTTTCTAACTCCTTAGCTACTTTGCTCTCCATTTTTTCTTTCTATCTGGTTTTTATATTGCAGTTTAATCCTTTTTTGTGTGTATGTTCTTTGCAAAAAATGTAAAAACAAACAAACAAAAAAAAAGCATTAATGGGAGTATAATTCTGTGTTGTAAGAAGCTGTATAGACATTACTTTTCATATTGCAGATAATACATTTGATTTGTTGAAGAGATTTTATTTATTTTTATTTTTTTACATGTAAAGTACATGAAGATGTCAATAGTCTGATGTAACAACAGCGTGTGCGCAGAACTCCCAAATAAACATATTAATGAAAAAAAAAAAAATCCAGACTCCAAAGTACAGATTCTATTGTACAGATTACTGTGAGGGAGAAACTGGTGACAGCACTCTGAGACACTTTGATGTGTTGGTTGCTTTTATATTTTATAACTGTTGTTCTGTTCTTGAGGTTCTCAGAAATCCGTCTGTATTCCTGTTTTGTAAACAAGGACAGAAAGAGATGACCAGACTTGATTTTTTTTCTCTACAGCTGCACTTCATGCAGTGAAAGCTCCTCTTAAAAACAGGACAATGGGAGGGTGATATTTTTGTGAACCTGCATGCGAGGCCTTGAATCACACCTTGTTCTTGGGTCATTTTATTTATCTATACAATCCAAAGGAGCTGGAAAGTCCTCTTCAATATCCAGTTTCTGAAAGTTATATTCTTTATTTATAAAATTGGACTATTTTCCTCCCTGCTTTGTGATAAAGTAACATTATTCACAGCTTAATCTGCTAACACATTTACCTCTCATATAGCCTCCATGCAAAGGATGACGATTCAATTCAAAACCATCTTAGACTTCCAGCTCACATTTCTAGACATTCATGTGTGATCTTACATGAAGAAAGCCAAAACATGGTTTGTAGATGGAACATAGAGGGTCTAAAGGAGTGCTTTATCCACAGAGTATTAAAGATGGGCATCATGTGTGTCGTAATGAGGGGTAATTAATGAGTACTCTTATCTCATTATGGCTTTTTTCTTTTACCCATGTGGCCATTATCCCCATGAGCACTGCTGCTGCTACTGCTTTACTAACCTATCACACCTCAGCTCCTTCCCACCATTTCCAAACATTATTAATGTTTTTGTTCCTATTTGCCAGGGAGTGTTAAATTGAAAAAGATAGACGCAAACTGCATCACAAATCACTGGAAAATGGACCACACTCTCAGTGTTAACCCCTTAGCTTTAATAGTCCAGGAGAAGACACAGGACGGTCAAAAGACGACTGAGATGCAGCTTCTGTCATTTGCAAATGATGAGAGGAGCCGAGAGGGAGGAAATGTAGTCGTGTAAATCAAGTGTAACTCATGTATAAATGGTTTAAATGTATCCAGGGGTTTTTGGGGGGATTTTTCAGAATGTGTTACCAACTGAGGGACAGGGATATAATTTCATTGTGGCTCAAAAACAGAGGAGAGGCGAGGGATCAGGCTTGAACAGTAGCCTATGGTGAAATATTTACTTGGCCTAGATTCATATCTAAAGAGCTTAAAGAAACCCACTTATGTAACAGAGTCACTGTTAAATGTTTAATGATGTGTTGTTGTGAAGACACTGGAGAGGCCCAACCACGTCTAATGAGTTCAGCGGGCTTCCTTGTATGTGCATTTGCATAGGTTTTTTTTCCCTTGTCCTTTTTTTACTCCCTTCCCAGGTTGTCTTTCAGAAAATGAACAAATTTATCTGTTTCACAGCGATGTCACTGCGCTCAAGCTTACTCTTCAACATATAATCTGCTCAGTGGCTCCATTGATGGACAGTTTCGTTACTTTTATTCATTATGCAAAGCGAAACTAACTTCTCAAGCTGCCTGATAAGTTAAAAGTTTTCTCCCTTATGTCACTGAGGTCTGTCTCAGTGGTGGCTGTTTGGGGATATGAGCTGCACTGAGCCATTGTTCCTACATCTCTTTAATTAGCCGCAAGTACGCCAGTTCCATTGAAGCAGCTTGTCCTAATAGTCCCTCACTATAAGGAACCCACTCAGCACTCATGTGTGCAGATCTGCACCCCAGGGCCAAAGAAAGACAGCGAGGATAAAAAGGCAGCTTGGTCGGGGAGCTTTTGATGAGCCTAATAATCCAACCAAATCTGTCATTTTCATGAAAAGGCTTTTTTGATTCTATTTTTTGCGGCTGTTTTGAGTGTCTGTGTCACTAAAGGCAAAGCAGCAAAAATGAGGTGCTCTGAGAATAATAAAAGCCCTCGGGTTCCACAGTGGATTAAATTGAAGTAATTCTGCTTTCGTTGTATCAGTCCCTTTCCAAAGTTTGACTTCACTGACTTCCATCATCATGCACTTAGCGTGCTCTGTTGAAAAATAAGATGATAGAGTCGCTGCAAGTGCTGCATTCAAAAGACATCTACATTAAAGTCTCCTTGAGGACTTTCTGTTTGAAGTGGATCACAGCGACACCTTTGGTTGGGATGGCACAAACACTGCCATAATGACATGACTCTCAACAAGGCATGTGTTTGTTTCAGAAATGAACTGGGATACAACTTTTTACCAGATACAACGTGACCAGGTAAGGTATTTATCAACAGTAACACAGTGCTGTTGTTTGAAAGGGTTCTCTCCAGGTACTCCAGCTTCCTCCCACAGGCCAAAAACATGCTCATCAGGTTAAATGATTATTCTTAATTGCCTGTAGGTGTGATTGGAGCATGAAAGGTTGTCTGTCTCTGTGTGTCAGAAAAAAACAACAACTTATTTTGGAAAACAGCAACACAGGGGTAAAATCCAAGCAGCACAAGGGACCATGGCATTAAAGGACTCATCAAACTGACAAGGACAGGAAGAAACAAGGAGACTGTACACACACACACACAGGGGCGACGGGACACGTGTGACAAGGGACACAGGTGAAACTTGAAATGTGCTCTCAAAGAGGAGGGAGACGCACAGAGACGGGAATACAAGAAAACAGGACTAAAGACTGCATAACAAATAAGACAGCAAATACAGCCTGACAGGAACATGAAGGTTACAAGACGAACAGACATCCAGTGATTAGGTTTAAGAAAGCCCTCAACTAAACCCAGACCATAACCACCCATAACTTATCTACTGCACTGTGAGACTGTAGCAGTCACCAGCCACCATCATTCTGGTTAATGTCCAAAATTAGTTGGATGTGACCATGCAAGCCTGAATGTGAATTTCAATTAAAAAAAAAGAAGTACGCTGCAAAAACTTAAAACTGTCCAATTTCTTAAAAAAATAAAAATAAAAAAAATAAGCCTTATTGTCTTGACATGTCCTGATGAAGAGGGTCTTAGTTTCTTCTTTAGAAAATTATGCCAATGGCAAGCAAAATGAACTGAATAGATTTTTTGAAATATAAAAGTTTAAAAAACTGAACAGTTAACTTACCTCTTACAGTTAATCTTTGGCCACTTATTTAGTAAAGTAGAATAATTTTTTAATACAAAATCTGTTTTCTGAGAGAAAACGTGCACACGTGAACAAAGCCTGGATGGATGGAAAGGACTTCAAAGTTGTTTTTCTCTTGGGAATTGTTGACAGAATTGGTGATACAACAGTGAACACAGGGAAATAATGACCGGTTTTCATATCCTGCCTTTAAAATGTTGGGAATGGTAACAAAGCAGCCTTTTGTTCTTGCTGCCAGCTAACAGAGTCTTCCGCGCTTACGGCACCACTGTTCCTGGCTCTGTGGATTGCACAGGATCTGCTCTAATTGCCAAATGTAGCAGTAAACCCGTGCAGGATGGTTTGAGGCTTTAAAACATAATCCTGTGATACTGTAAGTAGAGCTCTCCCTGGTGCCTGTTTTAGAGCTTTTCTCAGGCTTTTAGCAGGTTTTCTCTCTCTGTGCAGCTGTGTGTTTTGAGGGGTCCGGACGGTGCACCTCATCTTTGGCATTCCAGACAGAGTCTGAGTTACAACCTTCACAGACTGTATGGGGAAAATCTTCCCTGCTCACCTGAATACAAACAACACTTCAGCACGGCATCAAATTGCCTCGTCGACTCTCTTTACAAGAGCTGTGATTGGGCCCGATGTGTAGTTTCACTGATTGTGAAATACACACTAACTCTTTATGTCTTCTCTTTAAAGCAGGGAGGTAAAAACGTGAAAGGGAATAAGCCATCACTGCCGTTTCTCTCTCACAGTGATCTTAAGGTAAGTAACAAGGTGCAGTTTAAGTTGGGCTTGTCTAGTTAACTCACATGTTTGGGGATTTGGTAGAGAAATTAGAGCAGAGAGCTCAGATCCTATTTATTAGGAAACAGATATCCTGCTCTAAAGACCATTAAGGCCACTCTGCTGATCAGGATTTAAGACTGAAAGAACACCAACACCTAGCAAACTACAGAATAGGGGAAAAAAAGGATTTTAAAGACATCTTACATATTGGTCTTGTGTTACAAACAGTACAAACTGTGTAAAAAATAAAAATCAAAGCAACATGACATCACTAAAAACTCTTATAACACATTATTATTGCACTAAATGTATTGATGTGTCTGTTGTATTTCACAGTATCAGTCAGAGCTGTTGTTAAGTACAAGATCTTATACAACTGATGTGAATGTTGAAAGCCAAGTATGGGTGGAGTCAGACTGTAGAGTGCAAGTACAAGCTGCATCCCTGGAATGTATGAAACTGGAATTCAAGTACAAGAAAATTTTTAAAAAAAGAAAGTGAATGCACATGACTCCAATACTTGTTTTGTTTTTCTTTTTATTCCATACATATTATACAGACATAACTCAAATGAAAATGCAACAAAGGAAATATATTTTCATTTCAAGTATAAAGGCACATTATTTGAGTCATAATTAAGATAAAATTTAAAATATTCAGTTATCATTTTCTTGTGGGACGCTGCGACTGGAGCTGCTAACAGCTCCATAACGGAAAAGGTTTATCTATCGCAATAAGATCGGTTGTGGACATGAGTCGCAGACATGATTCTGCTCAAGTGAGGCAGGTCCATCCTGCTCATGTGTGCCATACGGTCAGCTGCTGACCCCTCACCTCTCTGCCTGTTTGCTCTGCTCCCGTTTGGACTTAAGGTGCTGCGTATTCGTCTACTGCAGCACTTGTTGGGTTGGTTGCAGTGTTGCACACACACACATCGCCACCTGCTGTTGTACATGATGTACGACCAAAGAGTCCACGTTTCCATTTCATTTTGTTGCTGGTCTGAAGGGCGGGTTTGAAAATGAAAATGCATTGAGTTGACAAAGCAGTTTGTCTTATCTCAAAGGTTAAAAACCTCTTTATTTATTTTTTAGATAAATAAAAACTTACCCTTACATTTGAAAGGAAATGGTGTTATAAATTTGCTTTCAGGTGATAATTTTACTGTTTTCTCTAACGTCCCTATATGTTGGAGGAGCGGGTACTTTCTAGCTGTGCGCTCAGCTATTTTCCTTAACTGCTGCCTCCTTCAAATATAGAGGGTACTCTGCAGATATTATTTATTTATCACTTAGAATAATGTCCTAATCCTCTGACACCCAAATATTTCAATTACCTTTTCACCATTCCCAGCATGCTGGTTGATCGGAGGAGAAGATGACCAGGACCCATCCAAGTTCTCAGTTTAACTCAGATTTATTGATTACAGCAAGTCAAGAATGTGTGACAGAATTCTGGGTTCTTCATTAGTTCTACCTGACAGCCCTGATACAAGTCTCGAAGCCTTCATTCAGAGAAGAACCTCAGGTTCTCACTCTAGAACCCTTCTTATTGGAGTTGCTCCACCTCTTCGAGACATTCAGTTAATACTCTGAGACGTTGTCGTCTTCGGTGCAGGCCGGTCAATGATGTTTCCCGTCACTCTCAGGGTATTTTCGGTGTTTTCCTGAAAAAGAATGTCACACACACACACACACACACACACATCTTGCACGTTCATACTTCCATACCATTGAGTTTTTGTGTGTTACCCAGGCTCCCACCGTTCCACAATCTACGAATAGGCAGTTATACTCCCTACAGCTGCGCTTCCTCCCTTTCACAGCAGCGCTCACACAGTCACAAAAGCAACACACTGTCCCAGACTTCCTTTTTCCTTTTGACTGTATACAGCTACCTGACAAACACATAAGTCAACACAATTAATCATTTATTAAAGCTTCAGACAAAACCCTTCATATCTGTGTTGTCAATTCTTCCTTCATACTGGACGATCTATTGTCTTCCAGGGCTTTCCACCTTCTGTAACTACACACACTAATACAGGACCACCATGAGCACAACCATCATTGATCAATATACAAAAATATAGTTAGTACAGCTTAATGTCTCCTTCACTGTTTGGTACTTTCCTCCCACATACCTCTTCCAGTCTCTTCCTGTTTTTGTAAAATTAAGTACATGGTTAAGGGTCAGGCTGACATCTCAGGGTGTCCTTCATATGAACCCTCTGTGTCTCAATATAAACCTGCAAGGGTATAAACATACAAAAAAACATAAACTTGTAAAGAAATAAGCCTGAAAAAGTGTAATTCTGCAAAAGCGTGTCATTCATACTGTGGATATCTGTTCTTCCTTGTACTGAGTGATCTGTAGCCTCCCGTTAGCTTTTAACCCTCCATTACATATCCAACAATACACGACTGCAATGAGCACATTACCAAACAATAAGATTGATTAATAAACTTTCAATGATCCATGGGAATCAATTCTAACACATTACTTTGATATCCAGCCAAGCTGTCATTGAGCGTAAGGCAGGGTACATCCTGGACGGCTCACCAGCCTATCACAGGGCTCACACATTTACAGGCAACCATTCACGCTCACACTCACATCTTCAGCCAATTCAGACTGACCAAATAACCTAGTGAGCATGTTTTTAGACTGTGGCAGAAAGCCAGAGTACCCAGAGAGAAAAACTAGAAGGAAGACATGATTAGCCAGGGAATCGAACCAAGAACCTTCACGCTGTAAGGTAATAGATACAGTTCGCATTAATACTCACACTGAGAGGGAAAACAAACTGCTCTCCACGATGCCGAGGAGCTGTTGTTTGCCCTTTTGTACCATTAATAAGATAAAAAAAAACAGATCTTAAGTTTTATATTCAACCAAACTGAAGCACAGAGCTGAGGAGAAGGACGCAGTGGCTTCAAGTGATCCGGCGGGAGGATGAGTTTGACCGCCTTTGAGGTCTAAAATCAAAACATGTATGTTTGTAGTCAGCACTTCATTACAGGTATGATAACGGTATCTACATCTTATTCAATCAGAGTTTGTTGTATATTTCACAACCACTGTGTGGAGCACAAACTCACTAAAACCTGTTAATTCCTTGTCAGACGTTGAAATGATGTGAGGTTTAATTCATCAGTAAATGTGATTTTGTCTCTTACCAGGTGATTCAACCAGGTAGCAGAAGGTCTCAGGGAATGACACATCAGGCCATTCAGTAGGATCATTCCTCCACTCTTTAATAACATACGGACAAGAATCTAAACCCACTTGAGTGATTTTTTTTAAGTTTCTATCCCTTTGAATTGGCTCCAATGAATCAATCTATGAAATTTTAGAAATTAGCATGGAAATCTGATTTTAAAATCGACGTGTTTACAACGATGTGGATGAGGGGGAAAGGATTGTTTTCCCCTTCAAAATTATCGGCCCTAACTATGACGCGACTGTGACACAACTGTGTTGCAACTGTGCTACGACGCCGACTGTCTCTAAATCACTACTCCCTGCCCCCACAATGCAGTTCTTTTCCTTTGATGGTTAAAACTGTAAAAACAGGCTTTTTGGCTAATCATTGAAGACATCACAAACAGTCATAAAGGAAGAATCAACCCTGACACACTCTTTTGCCTGTATAGGTTACAAAAGTGGCACTAGTTGTTCTTTGGGTCTGCTTTTTAACAAGTTAACCTCACTGGAGCTCTTCAAACTATTTTAACCAAACCAGACCTTCTGACTGGATCTTACTGAGTCATTGGAGTTCAAGTCCCAGTCAGGTTAAGTTAGAGTCACTTAAGAAGAATCAAGTCTCATTTACCTGGATCTGAATCTGTGTCAAGCCCTCATCAGTCCTGGACTGTGTGGGACCTTTTGGGTGCTGAATGATCCCATTGACTCTCTGTTTTGTTTCTGCTGCTGTGGGATCACATGTCCAGGCACAAAAATACCTCCAGCCAAAAAGCTAACTCAACATCTTGGACATGGTTGTTGAGTCACTTTGAATTGTTAACACTGCAGGCGGTTCTAACAAATTAAACAATCGGAGGGGGCTAACGACAGCAGCTAACTTACAGGCCTGGCCATTTCTATCAGATGACTGTTACAGTTTGAGTTTGTCCCCACCTTACTGGGATACAAAATCCAAAATCCATGACACCTCTTATGGAAATCTGGCAGCAACTGTTGCTGAGCAAGAAAGTATGTGAGCACACAGGATACATTATTATGGCCCCACACTGAAACAATGACACAAAAAACCACCCCACAATGTTCTCCAGCATGGAAATACATTATGGTATTCATTTTTATAGATGAAATGAAACGTTTGAAATCCTGGGAAACAATTAAGCTGCACAGTCATGACTGAAATGAGACACTGCTACATTTAAGAGGCTGGTGTCCTGCGGTTAGAATGGTATTTACCACATACAGAGACGGGTCAGATGCAGAGAACACTGAGAAGAAAAAAAAAAAACATTTCTGCAGTACATCCTACGGTCTTTTTAAAGCTTGACAGGATGGGTTAATTTAAAGTCGGGTTGTGTGTGTGTGTGTGTGTGTGTGTGTGTGTGTGTTAGCGGGGGATTCATCACATGCTCGTACATACAATAGAAAGCAAAATATGAAGGCTAAAAAAAAAAACGGATGTTTTTTTGCGTCAGTAGATTTCAGTTATTTGTTTCCATGGTCAAGAGAACTGATTGGTTCTCTAACATCCCATTGTGCACACATGGCAGCCTTCCTCAGTGTACGATGGGACTCATCCCATAAGGATGCACTGTCTTCCAAGCCGTGCTCTCTCCTCACCCCCATAAATAATTCATTTAGCACAGCATGAAAAACGCATGTCAATTAGCCAGTTTTATTTTTCTTTTCCCCTCCAGAGAAAAACAGCAGGTCTCTCGTCATGCCAGCAGGAGGAGTGTAGTAAAACAGTGCATTATTTAACATTTTTGGACGTGGCTGCTCAGACTGCTCGGCCTCATTCTTCTTTTTAAAAGACAAAAGAAAGAACAAAGTCTCACGTCGTCAGTTATTCTCTTTGATTTGGGCAGGCGTACACACATTTATTTATTTTAATTTTGGGGGATGGAGTTTAAGTTTCACTGCTGTGTGCTGCTTAGAAGATTTCGTACTCCAAATCATATTTACAAAACAAAAATACAATATTCCATTTCAACATGCTCTGTTGAAACGAATCATTTTTCTCTAATTCCTGGTTAAAAACAAGTGACTGAATTTAATTCTGATGCCTCAATTTGACCGACTGAAGCAGACAAGGCCAACACCACTGACTGTTCCTAGACAGTCATTTTTAATGCCTGAAACCACTGCTGCAGGGTTTAACAGAGTTTAACAGCATGCTGCAGAAACAGGCTTTCTCAACATTTCCACCACCACATCAAAGATTCATCAGCTGTTTAAAAAATCAGCAATAACATGAACATGTAGAGGACAAGAGCTGCAAAGATATACAATCCTGATTCCAACTGGTTTGGAGTTTGTGTAAAACTTGAGTAAACAGAATACGATCATATTCAAATCCTGTTTAACCTATATTCAGCTGAATACACCACAAAGACAAGATATTTATTGTTCAAACTCATAAACTTTATTGTTTTATTTTGCAAATATTCACTGGTTTTGAATTTGATGCCTGCAACATGTTCCTAAAAAGTTGGGACAGGGTCAACAACAGACTGGGAAAGTTGAGGAATGCTCCAAAAACACCTGTTTGGAACATTCCACAGGTGAACAGGTTCATTGGAAACAGGTGAGTGTCATGATTGGGTATAAAAGGAGCATCCCTGAAAGGCTCAGTCATTCACAAGCAAGGATGGAGCGAGGTTCACCACTTTGTGAACAACTGCGTGAGCAAATAGTCCAACAGTTTAAGAACAATGTTTCTCAAAGAATGTCAAAGAATTGATGGATTTGATCATCTACAGTCCATAATATCATCAAAAGATTCAGAGAATCTGGAGAAATCTCTGCACGTAAGCAGCAAGGCTGAAAACCAACATTGAATGACCGTGACCTTTGACCCCTCAGGCAGCACTGCATTAAAAACCAACATCATTGTGTAAAGGATATTACCACGTGGGCTCAGGAAGACTTCAGAAAACCATTGTCAGTTAACACAGTTCATCACTACATCTACAAGTGCAAGTTCAAACTCTACCATGCAAAGACAAAGACATATATCAACAACACCCAGAAACACTGACGGCTTCTCTGGACCCGAGCTCATCTGAGATGGACTGACGCAAAGTGGAAAAGTGTGCTGTGGTCTGACGAGTCCACATTTCAAACTGTTTTTGTAAATCATGGACGTGGTGTCCTCCAGGCCAAAGAGGAAAAGGACAATCTGGATTGTTCTCAGGTCAAAGTCTCAAAGCCAGCATCTGTGATGGTATGGGGGTGTGTTAGTGCCCATGGCATGGCTAACTTGACCATCTGTGAAGGCTCCATTAATGCTGAAAGGTACATACAGGTTTTGGAGCAACATATGCTGCCATCCAAGCCACGTCTTTTTCAGGGACGTCCCTGCTTATTTCAGCAAGACAACGACAAGACACATTCTGCACCTGTTACAACAGCGTGATAAAAGACTTGTGTTCTGTCTTGACCTGTCACAGCAGTCATTTAGCTGCTCACCAGATGTACTTGAACATTTTGACTTTGATTTCTCCCTTTATGTTCCTTAAGACACTCTTAACCTCTTAGCTAAAATCACTGTCAGTAACCACCTGCCATGATCCAGCGCAACACTTTTGTTTGACTTTTTAAAAATAGTTCATTCTTTCTGATGTCGAGTGTTACTGCCTTATGTGCTAATTCAAGTAAATTCTTCATTCTAAAATTCTAAAACTCTTAAGATTGGATTGGTTGACATTTGACCTTCTGTGTGTCCTTGCTGAAGCTTGAATCTGTGACAATAGTGTAAAGTTTCACCAGCTATTCCAGTTTCTATTTTTCCCCAGATCCTCCCCTTATCCCTTGTCTCTGTAATGTCATCAGGTGAAGTCACACAGGTTCAAACAGTCACTTCTTTCATTTCGCTCCCCCAAGAAAGGATAATACAGCACCAGGACCTGTGTGTACTTCTCCAGGGATCACAGCCAGCAGACCCAAAACAGAGCTTCAGATTTTTTCACAATACCTGAGTGAGGTTAAATTTAACTGTGTGACACTTTAATCAAAGAGGGATTTGCAGGCATCGGTCTGCAGAAGTAGAGGTCTACCTGGGAGTTATTGTCAGAAATGAACACCACGAGTAGCCCTGTTGCTTGGTTACAGTGCCTGCAGTGGATTGTGGCTCTGATGGTCCTGGGCTGCAGGGGAAAGTTGAGCTCAACTGAACAAGATTTGAGACTTAGCTCACACAGAATTTTATATTTCCTGTCTGGGAGAGCCAGCATAAGGAAATAAGAGAGTGGATTTTGGAGATTCTTTCTTGCAATGAAACTCTAAAAACATAACAGAGGAGAGGTAGAACAAAGTTGCCACATGCATACTTTTGTTTTCTTTTACAGTTAATATCTTTGGCAAATATCAAATTTAAAAAACCTATGATGACGTCTTAATAATTACACATAAAATGTTCTGATGCTTCCGTATCTCATGGATTTTTTGAACATGTCTTCTAGCTCCCAAGCTGTGAGTCAACATCGGTGTAGACAAAGTCAGTCTTGGGAGCTTTAACTTCTAACACAACTTCCACTGGCTGATTGAAAAAGATATTTCCTTCAGAGATGGGTAGGCAAACATGTGACTCTCCCCAACAGCGAGCAGAGCTTTTAACACACCTCAAAATAGGTCTTGTTGATCATTATAACTTCACACTTTAATTCCTTTCAGATGTGATGTGTGTTTGATGGGTCATAGTCATGGCTGCTGCCTGTCTCCTTGTTGTCTTGATGTGCTTTTAATGCTGCCTCTATGATCACTCTTTTCCTTGTTGTCTTGTCCTTATTGCGTGAACTGCTTTGATGTGCTTCGTTGTGTCTGTTCCATCTGTGTGTGACATGTTATGTGTCTCCTTTCCTTTTGCTCAGGCCTGTTGTTATTATAAATGAAAGATGTTTTATTCTATTTCTTTATTCCTACACTGTAAAAATTGAAACCTAAGCAAGTGTTTTGTTTTGTTTTGTTTTTTTGGTAAGAATTGTCTTATTATACTTGATATGAGCCACCTGACAACTAAAGAATCATGTCTTATTTTAAGATATTTAAAGACAAAAATGAAGTCTGAACTGCTTCCAACAAGTAAAAAATATCTGCAAGTGAGATACCATAAATTTTCTTGTCAAATTTAGAATAAAGTCATAATTCAAGAAACTTTTTCTTACCCCAATGGCAGACTTTTTTTTTCCTTGCTACAAACAATTCAGACCTCATTTTTGTCTTTTAATATCTTGAAACAAGACCTGTTTCTGTACTGGTCTGATGACTGTAGCTCATATTAAGTCTAAAAATACATTTTTAAACTAAAAATAAAACAAAAAGCAATTGCTAAGATTTCTTTCCCTTTTTTTTTCCCTTTTTTTTTTTTTTTTTTGCAGTGTAATGACTGTATCTTAGGTTGGCTGCTGATAACTGAGCGGGGACTACAGCTGGAAACCAGCTGTAAAAGCTAAAGCTGCCTCTTTTACTTTTAAAGAGGACTGTCCACGAAATAATCAACAAATTCAATTAACTAGATCATTAGATCTAGATCACATCACTCTACATCACGCTCATACTCTTGTTCCAGTTAGCACAGGAGCTGAGTTGTTTTTCTTCTGCCTTTCACTGTAAATATACAGGCCATCAAATCAGTATAACATTAAATGTACAGTGGGTAAGAAAAAGGAGAACTTTCACTCATTGAATATATTGATGTAACAGAATGGACGACACTCTAACGCGTCATTCAGTAACTTTCTGCTAGTGTTTTGTTCTAAGAATCACTTGATTGTAATCAAGGAAAACTTGACAGCTGATAAAAATTCAAGATATTAACACTCTACACCCCCGTCAAACCAGCTCATTATATTTTTGTGCATAGTAACACGAATCTCAAATCAGTGTTTTTAAATCATCTTCTCAGAGCTTTGTTTAAAGGTTTGCAGATTTTCTCCTCCCCTCTTTAAGAACATTTTGAGGACTGTGTACAAAACAGTGCAACCTCTCACGCTGTTGTTTTCAACTAACTTTTTAAAAGGTTGTATCCATATTTGTCTTCCATAGACATACTGGGAAAAGGAGCTTTCAGCTTTGCTGCCCCCTCAGCATGGAGTACTCTCCAGACTGATCTGAAACTCTCTGAACTGATTCCACTTGGAGCCTTCAGGTCTCTCCTGAGGGACAGACAGCATGAAACCATTGAACAGTGTTTTTAAAACCTGAAACTGTTGTGTTACAGCTCCTGCACCTCTAACTGAAAACACTTTGCTTTAAAGCCAGACTGTCACTTACTTGTAACTGTTTCTGATGAGACGTGCTGCTGACCTCTCCTTTATGTCAGACATCCCTTCACCAGCACACATTCAAACACAGAGGACCATCTGTTTGAACAAACCTCTCACTCGACTGTTAGCATCTAGATTATTATCATTCAAAAGACCATTCAAGAAGTCATTACTGGGATGGTTTCTAGATTTGTCTGAATTATTTTAGGTTATGTGATTGTATACTTCTTTGTTTTTGTTTCTTTATGCTGTTATTGTCATGTTTTGTTTTAGCTAAGCCAAATTGCTGCCTAGATGAACTCTTGTTATATCATGGGGAGGTATTCTGACAAGCTTTTATTGGCTTCTAACCTCCCCTGCACAATGCTTTCTTTAATTATCCTGTAAATATAATCTGTGGTATCATGTGCAAATGGCTAAACTAAACTAATAAAATAAAAAATAAATAAAATAAAATAAAACTAAACTAAACTAACAAAATAAAATAAATAAAATAAATAAAATAAAAAAATAAAATAAAATAAAAAATAAAATAAAACTAAACTAAACTAAAGAAATAAAAAATAAATAAAATAAAATAAAACTAAACTAAACTAATAAAATAAAATAAAAAAATAAAATAAAAAAAATAAAATAAAACTGAACTAAACTAAACTAATAAAATTAAAAACTAAATAAAATAAAACTAAATTAAACTAATAAAATTAAAAAATAAATAAAATAAAACTAAACTAAACTAATAAAATAAAATAAAAAACATAAAAAATAAAATAAAATAAAAATAATAAAAAAATAAAATAAAACTAAACTAAAAAAATAAAATAAAACTAAACTAAACTAAACTAAACTAAACACTTGTAAAAGAGCTCCTGATCTCAATTTGTTTTTTAACCGTTATCTTATTTAATAAAGGTTAATAACAGTAATATAGAAATGTTGTACATGTTTTGATACATGTGAAATTCAATAATGAAAAAAAAAAAATATCCACTTCGAATCTCAAACAAACACACAGAGCAAGTTCTGTGAGGATCCAATAAAATTTAATGAACAGAAACAACTGATGATGATGATGATGATGATGATGATGATGATGATGATGTTTGGGTATTATTACTCTACAGTGTATAGGTAACGGCACTTAGACTGTGAGGCTTTAAATGCAGAGCAGGCTAAAATGCCATCTTCATTTCAAACGTACAATATATACACATAGATTCAAATATACAAACACATCAGCTGACATCCAGTTTGAGCTTTAAAGCCAGAGCTCCAGCCTTGAGCTCTTGAAAACACAAATTCCTCTTTCTCGAACAATACATTAGAATAACTGTATAGCACCTTACTTTATCTACAGTACTTCATACTGTGGTCGTGGTTTCCTACCACAGGGTACGTTCCCAGAAAACATTTTCAGACTATTTGAAAAGAAAGGTGAAAAAAAGCAAAGTCTTAGGTAAAAACTGAGCTCAGGGAGAGCTTAACAGTTCACATTCACAGATTCCTCAAATGATACAAAAAATAAAACACACTCAACAAAAGAAAAGAACAAACAGACACGAGTAAAGTGTAACAAAAGGAAACACTGCTCTTGGGGATTGAATTAATGAACAATAAGTCAGGTCTGGTCTCATTGTCTTACTGTAGTTTCTGTATATTCGTTTAGCTTGGGAAGAATCCTAAGAGGGTCTCTTTGACCCCTGACATCCTGGGAATGACAGACTTTGTAAAGTGTTTGTAATACTGATTACTATTACAGCTCATGAGAAGTATACTGCTACATCAACTAAAGTGTTTTCCTCAAACTGAAAGCCCAAAAGTTGTTTGTGAGCACAACCAATCTGTACTCATCTCCAAATTCATTCACTCTCAGTCTGGAGTGTTGAAACGAGAAGGTACGATCTACAGAGCAGATTTCAAAGTGACGTATTAACCAGTGGAACCACAGTGTCATGATGCATTAACATTGTTAATTATTGTGTTTTGGTCTAATAACTGCGTGCTCCTCCACACACAGGATTAAAATAAGACATTTTTAAGGACACTGCAGTCAGGGATATTTGCTCCCACTCAGTGCTTCTGTGTAACTAAGGAATCCACAGGGAAGTAACTCTAGCGCTGCTGGCTAACACCTCTGTGTTGGTTCTCTTTCTGCCGGTAGTGAAAGAGGCTGGTGGTGTCGAGCTCACCCGCATAGCGAACAGCCTCCGCGAACAGCTTCACCACCTAACACACATACACACACACACACACAGAAAAGGCATCAAGATGAAGTCCTTAGAAGATAGAGAGATTAAGCAAATATGAATCTAAGAGTTGCGCCCAGTCACTGATGGTGGACAGGACTGACCTGGTAGTTGGTGATGAGGGGGACACCGTAGTCCACAGCCATTCTACGGATGGCGAAGTTATCCTTCAAGTGGCGGGTGTTGTTATTGGGCAAGTTGACCACCAAGTCAATATGACCATCACTGATGAGTCTGCAAAGTCAAACATAAACACAGGTAAAGAAAAGAGCAGCAAAGAAATAAAAACATTCTACTCATACATATTTCATCTATCAATCTAAAAATAGAAACATACAGAGGGATTACATTTTAAAAGAAACTGTGCAAACAGAGAATGTTTGATCTGTTTTCCACATTTGTTTGTCACAATAGCCCCGAGGCAAGTTCATTTAGGAAACACAGCAATGTGTGTATATACAGAAAGTGGTTTTATTTTCTACCCATCAGTTGAATTGAGTATCTTAAGAGTTCGTTTCGTCTGTTTTTCAAATGGCCTGTTAGCATATTCTCACAACAGACTTTAACTTTTGGGAAACCCTGCCATCCACTATCAAATGATGGATGATATGGCAGCTCAAAAGTAAAGCTAAAACACGTGACGCCGTCCTGATGGATTTTTACATTTTCACTCAATCAGTGCTTTCAGTGTTAGGCAGTGAAACCTTTGAAGTGTTGACAAAGTGAAATATAATCTTGCATCAACATCTATTTTACTTATATGAACATAAATTATTAGTATAGTAATTATTATTAAAGTCAACTAGATGATCTAATGTTGTTTCAGTGCCTGACTTCCTGTCCCACTTTATCAGCTCTGTTCAAACTGATGAGTCGATAACAAAGCTAGCGTAGCTACTGTGAGTAAACCTATTATTGTTCATTAAAACTGTGTGTGTTTTGTGTAATGTCTCTTGAATTGCACGATCATTTATTGTTTCTTTCTTCATGTAATTGCCTGCGTTAGGACAACGGATGAAATGTAGCTATTGTGCTAATACTGACATATTTATAATGAAGTGTTTATAAAAATGTTGACTGACGTGCATTGTCCGAATCAAAAAAATAATACAATTAAAACTGTCTTGAATTAAAACCTATTAGAGCTGGTGGATGTTTTCTGTCGCTTCATGTAGCCCTTCTAATGCTGACTGAAGTCCCAGCATTTATATTTCTGAGGAGTTTAGCTGCAATTACTTATTTGATAACTTGAAAATGTGCTTAACATCATGTTTGACAGCTCTGTGGTGGTGTACCACATTATCAGAGTCATAGAAAAAGGGTAACTAACATAAGACAAGAATCTGCTTAACATGTACACAGAGCCATGCTCAGGTTAATGATGCCGTTTAAACGGCAAGTCAAATGTGTTTCTGTAGGAAGCTGAAGGATGCTGACAAAATATTGTCAACTATTTAATTTAAATGTGTTGACCTCCTAAATAATCTACTTGCAGTGAGTCTAATGCACAGACCAGCACCAACACACAGCAGAGCCCTGGCCTCTGTATGCCTTTTTTCATTTGGAGGCCTTTGACAGACAGCACAGAGTAAGGGCTGAATTCTAATGGAAATATGGAGGACAAACAACACTGACAACAAAGGTCATGTTATTCACTATAAAGTGCTGGCCTCTATGCCACCTTCCACAGCTGATGCCAGTAAGCCTTATGAGTATCTGTGTGTGTGTGTGTGTGTGTGTGTGTGGTGGGGGGTGTGTGGGGGGGTTGGTCCAGGCCTATTAAATTCCCCTTACATCCTCTTCTTCAGCAGCTCATTTCCAAACATATGGTCCAGATGGCTTCATTGTGGCGTGATCATGACTTGTTTGCGGAATCATTAGCTGACTATCACAGCCTGCTACAATTATTCTATGTTCCTATAATGTCAGACAGAGGTTGGACTTCTGGCAGCTCCAGTTTCTGACTGAGGCAGGGGTGTAGGACTGGAACGACCATTTGTTTCAGCTGTAAGAACAGCAGCTAACCGTCAAACAGAGGGAACTGGTCACTCAAGGCTGTTCTGGTTGACTTGCTGCTAAAAACTGACTTTATTTTGGTGCTTTATTTTTGGCTATGAGAAGATAAAAATCAAGATGCCTTACTGATTTACTTTTATTACTGAACTGGAATTCTCCTGCATGAGACTTTCATCATGCTCCCAGTCCAGGCCTAACTTCCGGCTCTGAACTTCTTGGTTTGCTGCATCTTCTTTGATCTTGTCGGCATATTTCAGGGATAATGAAGGAGCTTTGCCCTTAGATCTAAATGCAGCATCTGATTAGATATTATATTTGATATCCCAATATTCAATCTCATGAATTACAAATCACGGTTAAGCCTTGCCCCAGGAAATTAACGGCACGTCTTCACCTCAAGAGTTTTGGCTCAGTTTCAAATTGGCTGGCTTTCTTTCATGAATGTGTCAAAAGAATAAAGTATCAATTATGTATTCAAAATGCAAATCAAACCTCTTAATACTCGGCAAACTGGTGTCTTCTCCTTTCTGAGAGGGCCAGGCCACTGGAGTGGCTGGGACGTCATTGGCACACAGCCAGGCAGACGTGGCTTCAGTGGCGTAAAGCTAACAGGCAGGAAAAAAAGGCATGAGTGCAACACGTACACAATGTTATAACAACTCAGTGGACCAAGATAAATCTTTTTAAAGATTCTGACTGATGAAGACGCAGAAAAAAAAAAACATGAAAGCTCTATCAAGGAGTATTGAAATTTACAAAATAAAACATGAAAAGTCTTTTTTTTCCCAGCCTCACCTTGAAACCCTCCTCTTTCAGCTGGTGAGCTGCAGACAGGAAATTGGGTCGGAATGATTGCTGTATGAGAGGAGAGAGGGAAGCAAAATATGTCAGTTTATCTCCATAGATGGATGGATTTCCCTGCTGGAGAAATGGCTGAATGAGACTGAACGCAACTTCAGAGCAAACCCTGCAAAAAAAACCCCAGAAAATCTAAGCAAGTCTTTAGATTTTATTTTTAGTGAAAACGGTTTTATTAGAGCCAATGTGAGCCACATTCACCTGACACGTCCAGAAACATGCCTCATTTTAACATATCAAAAAGGACAGATGAGTTTCTTCAAAAAAGGACAAAAAAAACAAACAAAAAAAATCTGTCAAAGTAGGAAGACCAATCAGTGGTTCCTGACCTTTTGAGGGCCGTGACCCCACTTTGACATCATTAATTTCTGGCGACCCCAGAAACATTTTTTTTCTAGAATTAGTTTATGATCATGTTTGTCAGACTTTCTTCAATTTTAAATAATTTTTACCATTTCAATGGTAGCTGGCAATATTTAATGTCTCAGCCAGGGGAAAGGCATGGGGAAGAAATCTTTTCTTTTTTGTTTTTTTTTTCTTTTTTTCCAGACTGACTGCAAGTTTGTGTGTTCAGGTTGAAGTGAGGGAAACCAAGCAGCGGTATCTGTGCGGTCATGTGATCGCGGCCATCAATCAAGATGCACCAGCTCATATATTTTTAGACGATGCATTTTATTTGAACTAGATTTATATTCAAGAAAGTGAAAGTATAGAATACAGTTGTTTGAGATTGTGGGTGGTTTTTTAAATTTAAAAACAATAATTAGTTAAAATATATATTTTCATTAGTGTTTTTTAGTGTTTTTTTTATCAATTACTAGACATTTCAGGTGACCCCAAGGTTGAAAAATAAATGAAGCCATTCTGTTCAACAATGACCCATGAAGAAGGATGGGTCAGTAGACCACAAATCGCATTTACCAACATGATTCAAACTTCAGGAAGTAAACGTATTATGCACTCTAATGCTGGTAACAACGCTGACAGCGTCTCTGTTGCATCGTAATTAATGGACGTAGCCTCCGCAATGTCACCTGTCTGTTTCTGAAACAGAGTTTTGAAGCTAATCAGCCAGCGCTGCAATGAGGCGGGCTTTGAGCCTTAACACTAACAGCTGTAGGGCGCCCGTCAGTCTGGTTAGCTAAGCTGTGCCTCTGATTGGACAAAATGGTGATTTTAATATCTTCTAAACTGCAGAGTTAGAAAAAACACCCTTTGTACATCACGTGCTATGATTGAAATTAGCGATTCAGACGAGATATTTTTTGTATCAGGATGTAAACGTGTATATTTTGGCTGTGAAAACAGCTTTTTTTTTACTTGGTGTGTTTGTGACTTTCTGTACTTCTGGAGCCAGCCTCAAGCGGACACTCGACCAACTCATATTTTATTCATACTCATATAAAAAAAAAAAAAAACAAAGCAGACTTTTATGGTGTTTAAAAGCATATTCACAGCCTGGTTAAAAAAATTGGCTTTGCAAATTTCACTGTACAGCACAAACTGTTGGGCTTCAATCTGCTTCAGGAACAGATGGGGGATGTTATGGATACTATGTCTACATTTTATACAGACCATGATTAGACCCAATGTCAGTCACACTCACCTGTACTGCAAAAACTGAAATCTAAGTGTTCATGTCTTATTTTAAGTAAAAAATGTCTTTTTAGACTTAATGAGACACATTCACCTGACCAGTTCCAAAACTTCTTATTTTAAGTTATTTGAAGACAAGAATGAGGTCTTGATTTCTTCTAAAGAGTAAAAAAAATCTGCCAACGGGACGAGAAAATAGTTTCTTGTATTACCTTAATTAAGAGAAACTTGACAAGCACATTTTTCTTATCCCATTGGCAGATTATTTTCTTGTTAAAAGCAATTTTTTCTTTCAATATCTTGAAATGTGAAAATTACCACAACCACTTGCTTAATTTTGCAGAGTGACAAGTGCAGAAAAATGTCTTATTTGAGACGAAAAATGACACCTGAATTGCTTTCCATGGGATAAGAAAAATGTGTTTCTTTCATGTCTAAATTAGGACTGAACAATTAATCAAATTTAAACCGACATTGCAACGTAATAGAAAGGCTGTGATTAAAAAACAAAATTAAAAGTTTCATGTACACAGACAAACAATACGTGACATGCATGCAGTAGGTGTTGGTAATGCACACCTTTCAGCAGGTTTGCCAACAGCCAAACATCTCAGACAGTGACATCCAGAGTAGTTATGATGAATAGAAAAGTGTATAACTTTAAGTTTTTGTGTTGGGTAGACTGCAGCCATGTATCTGACATCATTCTCCCTGTTGTCTTGTTTCCCTGGTAAAACAAGAAGAACTTACAAATCTAGAGCCTCTCTCATGTTTTAAAAGATCAGAACTAGAGCCCGACTCATTCATCAGGGCTGATTATAGCGTATCATCAATTAAATTATCTTGTGAGATGGAGCACCGATGGCCTCGTGGTCTAGGTCGTGCTCCATATGGTGAAAGCCCTTGAGTAGGCTGCTCGGATTCAAGTCCGGCCCGTGGTGACTCTCCCGCATGTGTCTCCCCGCTCTCACCCTGTTTCCTCCTCTATCATTAAAGGTATAAAAAGGCCCCCATTATCTAATATCAGACTAATTTACAGTTTTTAAGTGGTGGAAGTTCTATCTTTGTGAAATCAGTGTGTTTACAGTCCTCATGTTGACAGTGTTACTAATTAAAGTTCCTTATTTTCATTTAGTAGTGTTCTGATTCTTTGTCTCGAGTCATAGTTTGGGTATTAAGAATATTTGTGTTCATGTACAGTTTATATCAATGTGTATATCAATGTTCTTATTTCATATATTGGCCAATATATCGGGTACCATGTTTTTTTGTTTTGTTTTGTTTTGTTTTGTTTGCAGCTCCATTTTCGAGTGACATCAACGTTCCCCACTGGGGGCCCCTCTGGTTCACTGAGTTTAAATGGGCTTCACTGAAATGAATGCAAATCAATCAACCTATCTTCATGAATATGTGAAAACCAAGGTGCTGCTCTATTTCCCATTGTACAGGATGTGAATCGCTGTACACTCCAGTCCTGACAAGAGAGCCCAGAAAAGGTTGCACAGCTCTGACTGGACAACAGATCAACAATCTCTTGAGGGTTTAAACAAAAAGTCAAGTTGAACACAAATGGATGGTTACTGTTCCATAATGTAAGGATGTACGCCGTGCAAAAACACTCTGATGATAATTCATTAGTCAAATGTGCCCATTATCAGAAACAATGCACGAGATAGTTCCTGCATGAAACTCCTTTTCACAAGGCTGCACAAGTATATAAAGACTATTTTGATCCTGCTATCAGCACCTCTTCAAACTATCACTAAATCACATCTGCAGTGTGTTCCTCATCCATCAGCCTAAAGTGTAGCTGCTCCTCAGCCGTGTTACGGTACACATGCGACCCCAGGTACTTGCCTTGAAGTGGACCCTTTCCCCAAGAGAACCAATTATTCAGCTGCTGTTGCGAGTGCTTTGTTTAAGCTGCATTAGTCGAGCTCGGGGTTTGGCAACCCAGGGTGGCAGCAAAGCTTAATTACAAAAATCACGTAATGTGGTGTCATTAAGCAGAGCTGTGCTTAGGCTCATATTTTCTTCTCTTCTGTTTTGCAAGTTAATGCAGCAATGAAACAAGACGTCTTGTGACTGATGGAGGATTGAAAAAAATGTCTGTTTCTCTTCCCTTTAGGAAGACCAAGACTCTGTTTACACGACGTTTCACTCAAAAATGCAAAAAAACCCAGTGAAAAAAAAACATCTTTGACATAAATAGTAAATGGTAAATGAATCAGTACTGATATAGCGCTTTTCTAGTCTTTCTGACCACTCAAAGCGCTTTACACTGCTGATCTCATTCAACCATCCACACCACGTTCACACACTGATGGCAGAACAATCTACCTATTGAGGCCATCAGTTTTAAATAACACATTCATACACATTCACACACCACTGACCAACAGTGGGAGCAATTTGGGGTTCAGTGTCTTGCTCGAGGACACTTCGACATGTGACTGCAGGAGCTGGGAATCAAACCCTCGATCTTCCGGTCTAGAGGCGACAACTCTACCACTGATCCATAGTCATGGAAACTCTGAGGAACAGAAAACGCTGTAGTATGAATGCCAGGCCTGTAGATGGTGATAGTGGCCTGAGTTGATAGTTGTAGAGGCTTTTGTAGCCTTCTGATGAGGTAGAGGTGGGCTGATCACCTCAACAAAGGCCGTGCAACAGGTGCACATTCGGTTCCAGCATGTCAATTAAAAGTTCCCACAATGAAAGTGTAATGCGCAAGTACAAAGCAGACTGTGACGTCACACAGAGTGCGTGGCTTGCTATTTACACGACAATGATGGCTGCAGTTTTTCAGAATAATTCTACTCTGGAAGTCTTTTCCAAAAGTTTTCATTTCAGACCAATAGACCAACCCTTCCCTTGTGGTTACAAACTGAGCAGCATCAATTAGCAGACATCAATATTTCTAGTCTTCCATATATTCCTTTTGTGTATACTTTCAAGAGAAGTTTAAACAACCCTTTGTTGACCAGAAAACTTCAGTCGATTTACACGGCCACCCCCTTCTACTCTACCTGAGGTGTTAAAGGATGAATCCTGCTTGTTATGGTGTAGTAAAGATATTCAGACGTTTGGTGACCTATCTTATAACGGGCTGTTGTTATTGTTTGAATAGTTTAGGTCAAAATTCCACCTGGATCCCAAACATTTCTTTAAGCATCTACAAGTTAGAGATTATAGTTGAGTTCAGCAAAGAGGTAAAATTACTGTCTTTATACCCTTTGGAATGGGGCACTAATACACTGGGTAAAGATGTAAATAAATTTGTTTCATTTATGTATAAAATGTTATTTAAGTTTTCTATCTGTGGTCCAGTCGGGGTGAAGCTAAAATGGGGGAGCAAGACCTTGGGGCTGATTAAAGATGAAACGTGGAAAGCAATTTGTCAGAAGAGTCAGACATTTTCATTTAACAGTCATCACAGACTGCAGCACTTCAATTTGATTCATCCAGTAGACTGTACACCACACTGTCTAAATAAAATGAACCCTGAACTCCCGTCTTTGTGCCCCAGATGCAAAATGGAAACTGGGTCTCTTGTCCATATGTTTTGGTCATGCTCCCAGTTTTTGAAAAACTGAAAACCGGTCACTTTTTAATGATATTTTTGATGATGTTTTATGATGTTTGCTTTAAATCCATGGTTAGTATTACTGGGAGATGAATACACATTACCTGTATGTTTTGAATATAATATCAGATTTGTAAAAATTTCCTTGATAATAATAATAATAAATTTTATTTGTATAGCGCTTTTCAAAGAACTCAAAGATACTTTACAGATTACAGAACATATATAAAGGACACACTAAAACAAAACAATAAAACAATGATCAGAGCATCAACAGTTAAAAGCAGTTCTAAAAAGATGGGTTTGAGCTGGGATTTAAATGTGGTGAGGTCGGTGCAGTCATGGATGTGTTTGGGTAGGGAGTTCCAGAGGGAAGGGGCAGTGATGGAGAACGCTCTGTCACCCCAGGTTCAGTGCTTGGTCCTGTGTGGTTGGGAAAGGAAGTTACTGTCAGAGGAGTGAAGACTACGGGGCGGGATATGAAGCATGTCAGTAAAGTAGTGAGGGGCCAGGTTATGAAGGGCTCTGAATGTCAGCAGAAAGACTTTTAACTGGATGTGATAGGGAACAGGGAGCCAGTGGAGGTGATGTGATCACAGGAACGGGACTGGGTGAGTAGACGAACAGCTGAATTCTGATTGTACTGGAGTTTATGAACCATACAAGATGCTGTTGCAGTAGTAGACTCTGGATGAAATGAAGGCATGTATGAGGGTTTCAGCTGCAGAGAAGGAGAGTAGTGAGCGGATACGGGCTATGTTCTTGAGATGAAAGAAGGATGTTTTGGTGATGTGGGTAACATGTTGTTCGAAAGTGAGGTTGGTGTCCAGAATAACACCAAGATTTCAGATGTGGGTTAATGGAGTTGGGTTGGTGTTATCAAAAGTGAGGGAATATTTTTGAGAGGCTGTGGTGAGAGATTTTGGACCGATGATTGAGATGTCTGATTTATCACAGTTGAGCTGGAGGGAGTTATTGTGCATCCAGGTTTTTATATTACTGAGGCAGTTAGAGAGGGGGAGGGTTGAGGAAGTGATGGATTTGGTGGAGAAATAAATTTGGATATCATCAGCAGAGCAGTGAAATGGAAACCATGAGTGCGTATTATGTTACTGAAGGGGAGCGTGTAGAGAATGAAAAGGAGAGGACCAAGCACTGAACCCTGGGGGGACGCCCTGTGACATCAATAAGTGTTCCCCACTTATTGATATGGATGAATTGTTGTCTGTTTGAAAGGAATGATCTAAACCAGTGATGTTGATGTGGGACTCCAGTCGGGAGAGGAGGATGGTGTGGCTGATGATGAAACGATGAAATTTGATTTATTGTTTCTTTTTTCTTTCCTCACCTTTGTTTTTTTTACCGTGTAAACAAAAGGCCGAAGCACAACAACACCTTTGTGTTCCATCTTAAAACCGTTGTCGTGTAAACAGGGCCTAAAAGGTTTTTGGGTTGTTGACTGACTTTAACATTTTTTTCCATCAGTTTTACTCAACTTTTGCTTTATCTTGTGGTATTTCAGCACAATCTAATCCCTTCAAATGTCACCTGAGAGTTTTTTGTTTTGTTTTGTTTTGTTTGTGTTTTGTTTCTCAGTTATATGACGGAATTAGACTCCCATAAATCAAGATGTGATTTGGTGTGAAACAAACTGAGGAGTGGCAGGCTGGCTCTGCTAGAAGCTGATAGCGTGGAAGATTTGAGCCACCTGTTCAGACGGCAAGTTGTATTCGGCGCCTTGTGGGCAAGAAGCATCAAAAGGCAACACAAAACAGGAGGCAAGTGGACTTCCAGATGGCTGCAGTCTTACCTGAATCCCAATCAGTATGCCCTTCTGTGGGAGCTTGAAGCCTGTGGAGAGCATAGCCTTGAGGAAGGCTGAATAAATGTTTGGTCCAAAACAAGCTACCTGCGAAAACACACAAGTAGACACAAGTCTGTAAACATTTGCTCCTCAAACAATATGGTGAGAAAAAAAAAAAAGCATACAAGACATGGATCAAAAGAAGAATGGGTTTCTCTGTTTCTCACTTCTCCTGTGGAAGCCATCTCACAGCGGAGAACCGGGTCTGCATCCCTCAGCCGGGGCCAGGAGAACATGGGGGCCTGGTGAGGAAAGACAGTATGAAGTAAGAAAGAAGGATTTATTTTGACTTGTTTTGGAAACTGAAGCAGTTCACCAAAAAAAAAAAAAACTGTTTAAATTTAAAGCCCTGTTGATTGATCATGGAAAAAATAACTGCTGAGTAACAACAGTGGAAAAAAGTGAAGCTTATAAACACTTCACATAAAAAGGGCAATCAATGGAGAATAATTCCCAGCATAAATAACATCAGTCAAAGAAAGCGTTGGAGGGATTTCATGACACTGCTGCCACCTAGAGCTGAAACACAAACCACGTTTCTTCAAAAGTTGGTGACCCAAGCCAAAGAAGGTTGCACAACATGCATTTAAGATTTAAAAATGGTTGAATGATGCCAGTTCAACATAGCCAAAAAGACGGTTTTATTTAGTCTTGTGCACTACATTTCAAACACTTTGAGGCGGTGTCAAGGGGAGGCAACGAAGAGAAAGTTAAAGACATCAGTGATGCTAAAGACAGACTTGAAAGGGAAAATGTAAAAAGACACGAGGCCTCTGAAACTGCAGGCATCTGTTCTTTGTTTAAAAAGTCTTAAGAAGGGGTTGACACTGTGCAGCGCCTGTCTGATAACGCAGAGGAGAAGAGAGGAAGAGTAGGAAAGATCAAGAGGTAGAGAAGACGGTAAAAAGGGGGAAAGAAAGGATGGGCAAATGAATGAATGTGTGTGAAGAGGGATGAAGAAGGCTCAAGAGAAGAGAAGTGGGAATAAAAAGAGGCATAAGAGGAATCAATCAATATAATAACTGTAAAAACAAACAGAGCAAATGATAAAAGGCTGAGGAGGAAGAGAAAGACGTGAAACGAGGGGAAGGAAAAGATAACGGGTTTTCACAGAAGGGCAAAGCGAATGGCAGGAAAGTGCAGGGACAAGACCGTCCTCTCGTTATTGTATTAGACACAAATTAAGAAAAGCGGAGCGCCATGTGGGAGGCCATTCTTATTCACCATTTAAAAGCAGACAACCACCATTACCTTGAAGAGAGAGAGGGAGAGAAGTGGTGTGGCACCGCGCGGTTCATGTGTACGCACACGCACACACAGAGGCAAGGGCCACTAGGGGGGGATTCATCCTTGAAGTGGGCTATCTAATCAGCTGAAAGTAATGTTTGAATACTAATGCAAGAAGGGACGCAGAGAGGGGAATGCAGACAGGGAGCCTGCATCGCTTATCATGGCTTTGTTCAAAAAGTCAGTGAAAGACAGAGGAGTGTGCAGATAAAACAGCAGAATGTCTCCAAGAAAGAGGATGAAACCGCGTGAGAGAAGCACACACAGAGGGAAGGGAAAACAGCGAGAGGTGAAGTTGAAATACTGCAGCAAAAGACAAGAGACAAGAGGCTAGCATTAAAACAACGGAGAATTAGTGAATACAGTGAACGAGAGCCAGAAGGAGCCGTCGTTTTACATTAAACTACGTTTGCAGCAACCGTTTAAACATATGAGGCAAGAAGGAGAAATTTAAGCACAAACAGAAGCAGTAAGAAAAAGTTCGTGTCATCACTAACACTGGTAATTATCTAAATGGCCTTAAAATGTGAAACACTGCACAAGTCATCCTGAATGTAATTATGAAAACTTCCACACTCTCAATTTTAATGGTCCGTCCTGCATTTACAATGGTGTGTGTCTCTGGGACAGAATGTGTGCAACTGTCACGATAACCAAAGCCATGTAGAGCCACAACATTCCACCAAAGCACACAAGCACTACTTCCACATGTCCCTTCCCCACACACACACACACACACACACACACCAGCCGCCCACTCTCAGACAGAGGAACTGTGAAGCTCCACAACATGAACAATGTTATCACAGGGCACCAGCTGAGCTCCAGTGGAGAAAGAAATGAATAAAGTAAGACATTCCCACATTACATTACTGCTCACTGTGGTTGTTGTTGTTGTTGTTGTTGTTGTAGATAGAAGTGGTACCTGTGTAAATGTCCCTATGTTCACAGCTCAATGGAAATAACAAGCTACATTTGTGTATATAAATATTTAATGTCAATTCACATTTTAACTGAATATTATTCCACTCAAACTTTATTTATAAAGCACATTTAAAACAAGTGGAGTTGACTAAAGTGCTGTAAAGACCAACAGCAGCACAAGTACCAAGATATAATACGAAGGTACAGAAAACGGTGCAAATATAAAATAAAATAAAATAAAACAAGATTTTGACAGATGTCCATTCAACTCTGATTAATGAAAATTTAATTTAAAGACCTCAACTGACCCCATAGAGCAGATGTGCCAGGGGGGCTGGTTGTTACAGAGCCGAGGGGGAGGCGCCACAAACTCTCGGTCACCTTTGGTTTTATACCTGGTCTTGGGTGAGACCAGTAACAACCAGAGCTGGGTACCAAACTTTGGTGCTTTTATGGCACTGACCGAAATGCTTCGGATCAGGTCAACTTTCAGTCCCAAGAGTTAGAAGCAAGCATGGAGAAGCAGCATTCGGCTTTTATGCTCCAAGTATCTGGAACAAACTTCCAGAAAATATCAGGTCTGCTGAAACTCTCAGCTCCTTTAAATCCAGGTTGAAGACTCACCTTTTTACAGCTGCTTTTAATTTAACAAATCATTTTAATATCAATTTTCTTGCACACCTCTGCATTCTGCACTGTGACTTTTATCCTTCTTTTTTTGCCACTTTACTTTCTTTTATTTTTGATTTTATTATTATTATTATCATTATTAATAAATATTATTAAATTATTATTTTTGCTCTTTTAATTAATTTTTAAATTGTTTCTTTTAATATGTTTTGCCGCTATGTGAAGCACTTTGAATTGCCTTGTTGCTGAAGCCTTGCCTTGCCTTGCCTTGGTAGTACTGAGTATTGTCTTTCAGTGCCAAGTTTCGGTACCCAAAGGGTTAATTAAGTGATCATGATCTGATAATGACACCAGTGATTGGCTGTAACGTTACACGTGGTTGCAGCATGCAGGACAGTGCTGCCGACTTAGTGACTCTGTTGAAAGCAAGTTAACACTTTTGGAACGCGTCTTGAGATAACATCTGTTATGAATTGGTGCTATATAAATGATTGATTGATTGATTGATTGGTTTATACCGATATGTATTTATACCGTTTACAGTATTTACTTAAGAAACCAGCTACTTAACTCCACTGCATGTTACATTTCAGGAAGACAAGGCAATGAAATTTCATTCCCGAATACATTGCTGTGTAATTTGTGAAATGAAAGGAAGTCTATACGGTGGGTATCCCTTTACTTTCAATGAAATCCTCATGTGATAAAACCTTCCTTTAACCACTGAGCTAACTTGTAGCCTGTCTTCAAAAATTAACACTGAAAGAGTTGAAATCTAAAAAAAGTGTTTTTGTCATATTTTTTTTATAAAAACTGTCTTATTACACTTGATACAAGCCACTTTCAACTGAGAAGTCCAGAAACACCATTTATTTTAAGTTATTAAATGGCAAAAATGAAGTCTGAATTGCCTGTAACAAGTAAAAAAAAATCTGCCCATGGGATGAGAAAAGATTGCTTCTCTTGTCCCTTGAAAAAAAGTTGAATGTCTTAATACAATAAACTTTTTTTTCTTGTTACAAGCCTTTCAATACCCTCGAATAAAACATTTTATGAACTGCTCAGATGAATGTGGCTCATATCAAGTCTAAAAAGACATTTTTTTTACTAAAAATAAAAAAAAATGAGCTTCAATTTCAGATTTCTGCGGTAAAAATTCTTTCCAGATGACCAGATGTTTGGTATAAATTGGCCCAGAACACCAGCTGGAGAATCTGCTGAACCACATCCAAACATTATGTTTTTACTGCATATGATGAGCTGAAACAAACAGAACTTTTCGAGTAAGTTACTTGAATTTTGTGTATTTAAAAGAGCGAGGTGTCAGTATGGTGGGCTGGATGTTTGTTACATTTTCCTTGTGAACTCTGAAAATGCCACGAATCTGATGACCATTTCTGGATATAATTCAAACGCTGCTAAAACTGTCATGTAACCTACTGTTTATGACTTATTTGATATTATAAATAAAGTCTTACTGAAATTAATATGAGCCATATTAACCTGAAAAGTCCAGAAAAATGTCTTATCTCAAAATATTAAAGGCAAAAATGACGCCTTAAAAATCTGCCAATGGGGAAGGAAAGACCTTATTTGTATTTTAAGAACAATGAAAAACTTTTTTTTACTTACTCTCTTCAAAGTTAATGCCTACTTACTAAATTCTCTTTAACTTTAAATGATGGCGAGTAATAATTTAAGGCCCCTGTATATTTAACGAACCTGAAAAGGTTGAATTAAGTTAGTGTCAAATAATTTGGAATCACTCCCAGTTGAGATGTTACACGACACCCTGACGTTGAAGCCAGGTCCAGAATTTCTCAGCCTGTACTTTAATTCAGGCATCAGGTTCTTAAGAATATGGTTTCTGCAAAGTCATCGTGATGCCACAGGCAAGGGGACAAAACATTCAACCATGGGAGGCTTTCCTCAGCCTGTAACTACGCACTGGGGACTGAAAGCAAACAACCAAATCCACTTCCTCCTCTTTAAAATGTCTTCCTTGCTCTCCCTCCTTTCAGTGTCATAAATATAACTGTGTTATTGTTCCTATGAGTTTGTATAAAAAAGACAGAAATTACACAGAGGGGACTTGTTAGAGGAAAGAAAACATGGCCTCAAACGAAGGGACGGTCGGGTGAAGAAAAGAGGCTGGGAGAGCAACAGAGTGTTTGAAAGGAACGAGGCAGATTAATGGAGATGGTCTCTGGATGGCAATGAGTTCTGTCTGATGATGATGATGATGCATCAAAAACGATGAGAACGAAGGCTATAAAGGGTACGGTCAGTATCGCCCACTCGCTGAAAGGTTTAAGACAAACAGCACGTCCACAGAAAAGGTCTGATGCTTTGGCATCACAGCAGCACGGTGTTAAATCTGAGGTCAGAAAACAGCATCACCTCTAAAACAGTTGTGTGCTGTGGCAGGTATCTGTCGAGGCCTGTATTAGTGGAGGAGTATGAAGTCTGTATCATAGACTCCAAGTAAACTCTGGATGTCTTTCAAGCCTGGTGCCTGGAGTATTCAGAGCTCTGATTAATATTCCTCTCCACTGTGCAGACTAGAAATTGAAAACTTTAGGAGGTGAGAAGAGTGGGGGGGATTATACCTGCGTGATTGGCTCCAAACTACAGCCATTGTTACAACAGCTCTGTTGTAATTAGAGGGAGAAATTACTTTGGAAAAAATAGCTTTGGAACAGCTGGTGAAATGGAAACTCTCCTAACCAATCTAAGAAGTAAGCCTCCCAGCCGGTATGAGAAAGAAACCGCGCCCCCACCCTCCTCCTTCATGCCAAGGTAGAGGAATAAAGCTGTAATTGCCGTCTTTATTATGGGATACAAAAGCAGCTGTAACAAGAATCTCCGTACTTATTAACATATCATATATGTGGAGCTTTCAACATGGGAATCAATTTGCAGGATTAACCAGTGCAGAAGGCTGTAAGAAGTCAGAGACATTGTATTCAGAGTTGTAAGGAAATTAAAATTGAAAGTGGTTAACAGCTCTGCTAAAGTGAATTTATTATAAAATTCACTTTAGCAGAGCTGTTAACAACTAACTTTCAAACCCACTACAAAGAGTCTTGAGGAGACCTGAACAAGTGGAAAACATTTTACAACCTCAAATTTACCTGTTAGATTAATAAAATAATAATTACTAATAAAACCTTATAGGTGGTGAGAAGGAATAAGTTGGTTTGATCTTGAAATGAAAATAAAAACACGCGCCATCCTATTTAGCAACGAGCCATGGTTCAAGACCATAGGCTCTATGATATAGAGAAGTCTCCATGATGTCACCCATTTGTTTCTGATATGGAGTTCTGAAGCCTGGTGTCAGCAGATTCCAACAGGTGGAAACAGTAAACTTAACCTTACTTTGTTCAAGTTTGGATGAGACAAAGAGACGGACAGTGTGCAGTGTGTGACGATAGAGAAACAGCTTTTAAGACCCAAGCAGTTTTTAAAACAGGTTGTAAACATGTTTATTGTATCATTTTGTTATACACTTATTTTTCCTTTTATCTGATCTTGTTTTGCTGCCTGATTTTAATCTCTTTTATTCATCTGAAATCATGTCACATGTCAAAATAACTTGGTTTTGACTGCTTTCTCTGGTTGTATATTGGTTCTTCACATAATGCTAACCTAGCTTCTTATACTGTTAATTTTCCCATTCACCCATAATTCCCTCTGTGCTTAATAAAAAAAACCTTAAATAAAATGAAAAATCACTGAAGTCAGCCATGCAGTTACCAGTTTTAAACAGTTATGAGTCAAACTATTCATATTCTCACCTTGATGCCAACAAAGTCTACAGGAATGATGGGTTTCTCCAGCGAGGGCAGGCTGGCCTCATCCAAAGGCTCCCCCACCATCACTTTGGTCGCCACATTGATGAAGTCCACACCAATTGTTTTTGACACAAAGGGGAAGGAGCGGGAGGCCCGCAGGTTGCACTCGATCACCTAAAGGATGAACAGAGTTATTTCAAAGAGGTTTATAAGCACTGGAAAAACATACTCAACATTGTTCAACCTCCAGAGCAAATTAGGTTTTAATATGAAAACTTCTAGCTGTCAAAAAAAAAAAATCAAATGAGAAATTAAAATTTCTTGACAGCAAATATTTGCAAATGTTTTTCAAATTTAAACTGAAAAAGGCCACTTTAATGACTATAACTGTCTCAGATTCCTTCAATCACTCTGTGACAAGTATCTTTAGTACTTAGTAGAGCACCTGTTTAATGTTGTGATCTGATGCAAGCTTGAGACGGACACTGGCTTCTGACAGCATTCCTTAACAGTGGAGGTATGCTTTGGATCACTGTTCTGTGGGAAGGTCCAGCAACACCCAAACTTCAGCTTCCTGACAGTTGGATTGACATTTTCCTAGTATTTCCTAATACTTGATTGAATCTATCTCACAAACCACATATTGCAGGTTTCCAGTACCATAAGAAGCAAAGCAGCCCCAGAGCATCCCCGAGACACCACCATGCTTCACTGTACACAGGGTGTTCTTATCAATGTAGGCTTTATTCTTCCCTTTTCAGACACACCGCCAAACCAAAGGCCCCAAAAATCCAGGTTGGTTTCATGGCTCCACAGGACAGGATCCAAAAACTTCAGAGGCATGTTTATATTTCTTTAAGCACACTGGAGCCAACTGAAAACCAGTTGCTCTAAGCAGAGCTGAAAAAGGAGGATTTTTAGGCATGCCGAAATCCAATATCTTTTCTTAGAAACAACCTTCAAAGACAAGATTCAGGGACCTATGAGACTATTATAAACTAAGTGAAAAGTATAATCAAAAGTATAATATGTCCCCCTTAAGCTTATGGGTCAGCAGTGTCTGCAGTTCATTTTGCAGTCACTTAAGGGTTTTTGACCACCTTCCTCCTCAGGAATCTGTTGGCAGCAGTTAATAGCTTCCTCTTTCTACCACATCCAGGTACCGCAGCCACTGTTTTGTAGACTTAACTTCCAGACTATCATTCCATCTGTATCTCTCGGAACATTCAGTGCCTGTGATATCATTTTGTATCCGTATCATAACTTTTTGGACACTTTTCTTGACTTTGCCACATTTCTAACATGCAGTCAAACATCTTTATCAATGAACCTGTATTTCATACGTTCTATTTCATGCACAAATGATGCAACTACCAAAAGTTTGAATTAGTTGCATCAGGTTTTCTTTTGACAACACCTGACTTTCAAATGTGTCCTCTCACACATAAACCAGGGATTCTGTTCAGGGGTTTGAATCATTTAGAGACTGCGACAGTCATTGAAAGTGGCAGTTAAGCTTTGTAAGAACTCATGAACACAAGTGATTTCATTTCATGAATGAGGTGCCTTTAATGCAATCAGTCATGAAAATGTGCATCAATTATTTAGACCAGCTGAGAAATGTTACCTACCATGACATCATTGCCTTTAACCAGGAATTGAGTGTTAAAAGGCCCTGAAATTTCAAATGCTTGCGCAATCTTCCGGGTGGCAATCTTAACCTGCGAGCAAAAGAGAAAGAAGAGACATACAAAATAAATGAGTCTGTCCTGATGATTCCAGGCAAAACACAAAAGCAGGAAACAATATGTTGCATAAAATACTGTTGGGCTGAAACGTTTGTTTCCAGTTAAGTATGAACTGGGTCCTGTGTCACTTCTATGCAGTTTGAGTCTACATATAAAAGCTGATGGGGACTCGACCAACCTTTTCTAGCGCCCCCTGGCTTATTGTCTGTGTTGGTAGCATTAGGGTAGCATCTCCTGAATGTACTCCAGCATCTTCCACGTGCTCTGTTATTGCATGGACCAGGACCTGAAAAGATACAGTGATTATTGTACATTTTTAGTATTTGCGTGCAGATCAAAGCTCCCCCTGCCAAAAAAAGAAGAAGAGGAAGAAAGAAAATATATCCCAGCTCAAGGCAACTCATCTTTTGCAGCCTTGGACTGTTCTCTGATTAACATCCTCCAGACTAAGAGGCAGATGGCCTCCGGACTCGATGTGTTTATATCTACAGTATGACACTGTGTTAAATGGTATGATCAGCACACAGTGAATATTACGCAGCATATTTTGAGGGAATGAAGAAAACTAAGGGTGGGCATGCTTCACTTTAAATAGAAATAAAACAAAGTCTTTGAGTGGATATATAATGTCAAAAGAATAACTTTCAAACATTTCACCCTCAGGAAAGGAGATTTGTATCACTAAGCTCATTGGGAGTGTGTATGTGTGTTTGTAAATGAGCCACTGTGTCATTAGCTCATTTTAACTGCTGCTAACCACGGTATTCATTAGCTCCTTTCAGATAGAGCCCGTAATTAATACGTATTATCTCTGACTTTTCCACTCTCCCACACATATATCTCACACATGCACGCACACAGTCTGGCCAGGAATAATGAGGCCTGTTTGGTATTCAATGAATGGACAGCTTGTTAATGTGATACTGAAGATAATGGAGGGGCTGTATTCAGGAAGAGCAGACAGAGAAAATGTACCATACAACCGGATTGCGCGCATTCAAACTGACACCCTTGAAATGACTCCTAAAGCCTAAACAATAAAAAACAGACAGGGCACTGAGGACAAGTACCTGGGAGGTACCTGTGGTGACTTACAAAGTAAACAGTTAGACAGTGATTGAAGTTTTAGAAGTTAAAGCTGCGAATGCTAAGCGAATACTAATGCAACGCTAAGGAGCCATAAGTGTGTGTCTTCTGACCCCCCCCCCCAAAGTGCTTTTACATGACATGTCACATTCACCCATCTGCATAATATCCACACACTGATTGCAGAGGCTGCTATGAAAAGTGCCCATCAGTATTAGCTAAACCCATTCACACACTGCCAGGGCAGCTTGGTGGTGCTAAGTGTCTTACCCAGAGAAATGACCGACTCTAACTCCCAGTCACAGCTGCTCCTGTGAGGTTTAGTGTGTCTAAGAAATTCTCCCACAGTAGTGCCTTTTTGTTTCTTTAGGGGCTAAGATGGGCAAAGACAACCTTCTTCAGTTTTCTAGAATCAACTCTGACAAAATGAAAGTTACAGTTCACATTATGGTACAAATCTACAGTTTTAATTTTCAGCTTTAGTATTTTTTAACTTCAAGCAGTTTTCTGTCATAAATAGTTGCCAGTACAAAAGAAAAATTGCAAACAAGGGACAGGTCAGTATATACTGAGTACACGTAAGTGTTTATCCACCTGTTTCTTCAGAAGCCTACGGGTGTTGACAGATAAATACTCAGGTGGTTATCGACTTCCAGTTGTCTGCAAAGATATGGCTAACCGCCGCCAGCAAGCTAGCTCAAAGCAACTCACATGAAATCATTAATGTTAGACAGGGCTCACTGTAAACTTATTTTTGGTCATTTTGCTGCTTTCTTGCTTTTAAAAAACGGTTACTGGAGCGAGGATGACAGCAAGGCTAACATCATCAGCTTTGTGGTCTCCATGGCGATGTAAACAGAACGTTCAAATAGAAGGGTAAAACCGACAACCGCTATGAACCATGGGTATTACTCAAGAGGTCAGAAATAAGGTCGATAACAAGAAATGAACTTGCTTCTGTCTGTTCTTCTTTTTTCTAAATGTCAACCTATCAACCCTCCTCCTCTGTCTGGGCTTCAGACCGGCAGCAGTGACTCAAAAGAGACAAACAGCACAATTCATTAGCACGATTAACCCTTTGGGCACCAAAACTTGGCACCAAAAGACGTGGCATATTTTGATACTCGGTTCTATTGACGCATTTCGGTTGGTGCCACAAAAGAACAGAAGTTCAGTACCCAGCCCTACATTTAAGTGTTAATGGAGGTCAATTAACTTAAGAGTCAATAACTCTTTTTTTGGATTGTACTAGTATATGTAAATTTAACATTAGAGCTAAGATACCCTAATAAAAAAAGTCTCAATCCATGTTTAAAAGGGGCAGCAGGTCTTCAGTATAGACTGGATGTATTTAAACTAATAATCCATAGCAAATGAATATAAAAGACCCATGAAAATCACAGATCTACGGGACACGTCAATCAACAGAGAATTATTTGTTAGACATGAATTACTTCAATAATATTTCTGAACTGATCTTACATAGAAACCAAAAATCCCTCTGAACCACTTTCCTGCATTTGTTTTTAATGTATTCCATCCTCCTAATCAGCGCCTGTCTTGATTGTAATGCCTTTCCATCGAAGATAAATGAGATTACTTCCACTTTATTCATCTACAGGGCTCAATAATGGTCTCACCTCCCAATCTAAGCTGAGAAACAATGAAGCACTCACTAATGCAAAGCTAAAGAGATGAATAACAATGATACCGCAATGAATTCAATTATGGTGGAACTGGATGTCAATATAGATCCAACAAAGACAAATAATGTTTCCATTTAACTTTGCAACACAATGTCACACATGGAAAAAAAAGAAAAAAAAATACTAAAGACCAATACTTTTTTTCCACAAATAAAGGCACCAAATACCTGGACAGAATATATTAGTGTTGTGTTACCTTGCCACTATTGGCCACAGCATCCACCTCCACTTCCCGGGCCCCACGGATGAACTTAGTGATGACCACAGGATGCTCCTGGGGAAAAAAAAAACAGGATGTTGGTTTAATCAAAAAAAAAAACTGAAATAATGGCTCAAGAAAAGAGTTAAAGATTACACATTTTTTTTATGTTTTTACAGTGGTCAAGTATTTCAGAACTTAACCACAACTAGTGTTGCAAAGAGGTGGAAAATTCCAGGTAAAAGTTCCTGAGTAGGAATATTGGAAATTTTCAGGGCCGGCTTTGTTGCCGTCAACTTAAATGACCTTTTCCAAAAATTCTCAGGAAATTTTGGAAGTTTTTGTTTTTTATCTTTGTCATCAACTCAAATGAGGTTTTCAAAAATGATCTTGATTGAAACAAAATGACTGAATCACATGCAAACAATTCCAAGCACAACTGATCATCAATCTCTACTTTACTAGCCTTCAGGATTTCCATTAAGACCCCATTTCTGGATTCGGAGTCTCGAAGTCCTGTCAAAAAGAGCCTGATGATACAACTGAGGTGAATATTTTTTGACGGTATGGTTTAACTTGAAGTAATGGACGCATTAAGTTAAACTAACAAATGCTCATCAAAATGTCTCAAATGTTTAAGCTAGCTACGAAAAATATTTATGCCTACATTCATGACAGTTAGGCTCTGGAAAATTCCCTGAAAATTCCCTGAAAATTCAATTGTTATGTCATTAAAAGGTATTGCATTAGACATGTTTGTAGCATGTTTGCACACAACAAACCAAAATGTTTAATATTATATCAAACATTATAGTTATATATGACCTGGTAAAACAGTTATTTTAAATTCCCTCAAAATTTCAGAAATTTTGTGTTGATTACAATAAAAAAAAAACCTCAAACTTTGAAAATTCACAGAATTTTGCAATCCTAACCACAACTCATGCAAGCCTTTAAGTCTGTCAGTAATTTGCTAAACTATGGGCAGCAAAACAAGAGGAGAAGAGAGGATGGCTGTGGAGCAGGCTCAATACAGAACCTTAATCAGCCAATCACATGAAAGCAGCTGAATGCATTTTGAACATTCTACTAAGACTAAGCCTTTCTAGAAGGTCCTTTTAAAAAACCTAACCATGGTACGACCCTGTTGGGGTCGTAACTTACATCAAGCTCAGGATATTAATTAAAACCAAATCGAGAGTCTCATTTCATTTTGATTCCAATGTGTTGGATTACAAAGCTGATAAAAACAGGAACTAATTGACCTGTGTCCAAATACCTACATCACCTCCTGTGTGCGTGTGTTGTGTGTGTTTGTTTGTTGGGTCATGTCGTTATGAATGAGTTTAAAGCTGTTGAACAACCATGAACAGGCCTGTTTTGTGTTCTGAATGTGTAATTTGTGCTTGTGTGTCTGTTCACCCAGCCTCAGGTAGGGGCCCCTTTGAGGGGCCAGGTGCCTCTGAGCCACCTGAGGATTCAGTGAAGATGAGATGCTCACACAGAACTAGCCATCAGCAATGCCAGCTGGTTGCATTAGTTAATTGAAAGCACAGGGACAATGGTGCACAAAGAAGAGAGAGAGAGAGAGTGTGTGTGTGTGCGTGTCTGTGTGTGTGAAAAGGAGTAAGGGGGGGGGGGGGGGGGGGCAGTCACTTGTCATAACATGCTAATTTAATACATTTACAGACATGAAGCCACAGTATGACATGAAGTCATGAAGTCAACATGTCTCTAACATGTACAGGCACACACTGTTCTCAATGAGCTCACCTGTGACACCTGAGTGGCCTCCTCCAAGAAGCGTTTCATCTCTTCCTCTCCGTACGCAACATTCATGGCAGAGCCACTGGTGAGAGAGAGAGAGAGAGAGAGAGAGAGAGAGAGAGAGAGAGAGAGAGAGAGAGAGAGAGAGAGAGGCAGGAGATGAAGGATGAGAAAAAAATGAGGGAGAGACAACAAAAGGCCACAGGAGAGGAAGAGAAGCAAGCAAACAGGAGAACATAGAAGCTTCAAATGATCGTTCAAAACACTCATTATCTCTTCGTTGCATCACTATTACCACTGGGAACAAGGTCTGGAAACAGTCAAAATAAGGAGAGACAGAGAGAGAGAGGAGAGAGAGAGAGGAGAGAGAAAGAGAGAGAGAGAAGAGCAGCTATTTAGGTCGAAAAGCACTGCAGGCTCTTGAAAAATGAGTTCAGAACTTAGTCATTAAAATACAACAGATTTAGGCTAGTTTTGTTGTGGTTGTTGTTGTTTTTGATTTCAGACTGCTAGCTGGGTTATCACTGTGTTTGAAATGGAAGAGATGAGAGAAGCAGGGCAGAGAAAGGCCACAGGCTTGGGTCAGATCTTTATTCTTTAGCTGTCTGTTGCTGAGGGGCAGACATATGTCCAGCTCCCAAATGAATACCAACCCTTCCTGTTATAGTCTTCTGCATTTAGATAAAGGCATATCATGGCTCAGCTGCCAGAAAAGACACAGACATATTTATTTATACAGTTAATATTACATTAAACTATTTAATAAATGAACACATTTATGAATACAGTTGCCGTTTGGGGTAAAAAGTTTGAAAAATGTTGAGTGAAAAGTCAGCTGGCAAAATAAAAAGAGTCTGCGTACATTTATGTTTGCAGTCAGTTAGTCAAGGTAACAGTTAAAGTATCTCAGAAGAAGTGTTGCAGTGGCTATCACTGTAGTAAGGTCAGTTCCTATGACAAAAAAAAATCTGCATTTTTTTTTTCTTTTACAAAGTTTAAGAGCTGCTAGATTGTTAGCTAGTTTGGCAAAATTTAAAAGAGAGGAAAAACTGTCCTGGTAATGTAAAAAAAGGGGGGGATGGGGTAGTTCCATTTCTGATGTTAAATAAAGGAAAATGCACTTTTTTCTTTCTTTTCTTAATTCACTGCAGTTTTTCTGTTATTGATACATCTATCTGGGGCAAGAAAAAAAAACAAAAAAAAACATATTCATTACATAAAAACATTATTATACAGTTTTCAGGCCACCATAAAACTGAATGTAAACTAAACCACCGTAAATTTTACAAAGCAACATCTAATTTAACCTTTTAAATAATAATAATAATAACAATAATAACAATAATAATAATAATAATAACAATAACAATAACAACAATAATAATAATAATAATAATAATAATAATAATAATAAATGATTCCAAAAGCATCTTAAGTGGCAAACAATTTCCAAAATTGTTAGCAATTCAAAAAGAACATTTGTAAAATATCTTGAAAATGATAACTCACTATGTGAATATAGAACACGGTAGATCAGAATAAATCTGTATTTTTGACTCAGGTGTAAATTTCTCTGACACTCTCCTGCTGCATAGTGCGTGCACATGCACATTCACACAATCAGTATAATAAATGAGCAGAATAAAAAAAATTACACATTAAAAAAAGATTAAAGTCTTATCAGGGATTAGATCTCATCAGTCATTCTGTCAAGTCCGGATTGTTTTTGTTTATTGTTTGTTTTTTCTCTTGGGATGAAAATACTGACGCAGCTCAACAGATAAATGTCTGCTACTTACACCTGATACAAATCCAGTGGTGGCTGGAGGATAATGTGGATTATATTTTTACTATTGCATCACACAACACTGGTTAGTGAGTCAACATTCCATATGACACTCCAAGGCGGAAGGAATTCAACGGGTACCAACATTTTCAAAACAGTGGCGTCACCATCAAGCTCATTAACCAGATTGATTTTCAGTGAGTGATGATGTCTCTTCTGGCTTACACTTACTCAAGACATCTATCTTCAACACAGACAGTAATTCATCTCATCCAATGAGCACTTTTATTTCACTCTTCACTGGAAACTTGGCTTTGGAGCATTTTACTTATGAGTTATTTTTATAGACCATTATTGTCATTCCTGCCAAGCTAATTATTTTAGTTGTTGCATAACTGAAAAAAACAGAACTGCAAACTGTCTGAATTGCTTGTGCCTTTAATTTAACAAACATTCTTACTAATGTGGGCAGTCCACAGCAACTAGTCTGTTGCGTATCATGTTCAAGCAGCAACATCCAGTCTGAAAAGTGCTAAAATCTGCAGTTCATTGAGTGTCTGCTTGAGGCTGGCTGCAGAAAGACCTGAAACCACCTACAGACCAAGCTAAAAAAAAACAGACTTTTACAGCATTAAAACACCCGTTTACAGCCTGGCTAGAAAAAAAAATACTGCTTGGGTCTGAAACTAACAGCACAGCACAGTGGTGATTTTTTTCCATAACTCAGCAGTTTAGAAGATATTTAGAATGTGAGTTCACCCAATCAGTGGCACAGGTCAGCTCACGTGACTGTAGGGCGCCCTACAGCTGTTAGTGTGGGGATATAAGCTCGTCCCTTTTTCAATATGGCCGCACCAGCCGATTTGGGACACAGCATCTGTTTCAGAAACAGATGTGTGATGCCGCAAAGACTAGGTCTACTCATTACAGAGTCTAAGGTCATGATACATGACCAGGGGAATTGATTCATTGGAGAACCTCAACATATAACTAATCTTCAATCTAAGTATTGCAATAAATCAATCAGGAGTGAATCATTTCATGGTACTTGCTTTTCTGTGTGTTTTAAAAATATGACAGATGGATTTTGGTAAGTAAGACAGAGTTGTGTACATTAAGATTTTGAGCACATGTGCTGAAGCTAAGAAATGAGACCCACCCAAAGCTGATGCTTGAGAGGAAGAGGAGGAGAGGCTTGTTTTTCATAATAAAGGTTACATGATAATAATCCAACTTATGAAAGGAATACTTGTGGCTACTTCAAGAGGAAGTGTAAGACATTAATTTGAGTAGTTAACCTTTTGCTAAATTACATCACTTTGACTCTTTTGACTCTAAGTGGTTTAAACGTCACTAAGTGTATGACCTTCAGGGTCTCACACTGCACCATCCAAGCAGAGGCAGCTCCTCTTCAAAGCAGCTCTGTGGCTTACATGTAAAGCCTAAACAAAATCCAGGACTCCTAAATCCAAAGACATGATTGTTTTCAGTCACAGAGTACTGCTGAACACAGGGTCTCACTACGACATCTGCTGGACAAAAGTGTCATTGCAGTGAGCTGGAGCAACACCAGGCAGCATCCAACTGAAAATGCATGTTCTTGGTTTGTGATAAGTTAAATAAACAAGTTTTAAAGATCCTCAACACCATCTTTAAACTTCCATACCTTAGACTGCTGGGAAAAAAAACAGACAAAACTTGTGCTTCCTGGATTTGAAATAGCTGACAAAATGCATGAACTCATGTCAGCCCTGTTCAACAAAAGAAGACCGCTGGTACGACTTCCTGTTACAGATGTACATGTGTGTTTTAACTTACCTGAGTACATAGGAGGGACGCAGCAAACATGGATAGCCCACCTGGTTGGCAAAAGCAAAGGCATCTTCCTGTGGAGTGAGAGAGGAGCAGAAGCTGTCAGCTCTCACATCCTATATGACAGGTGGATGTGTTACTGAAACGCTGAGGCAGGAAAGCCTCAAAGAAACGTCCATCAGGACTGAAAATATACTACAATCTGATGAAGGAACGTGAAAGAATCTACATGAGCAAAGTCTGTCTGTAGGATTAACATGACTACACATCAATATTATTGAACCAAAACATGTTATAATACCAACACTAAGTCAGGCTGCTGATATTTAACTCATTTTAGGCCCTCTTGAGGGGTGCCCAACCAAGCGGCAACCTCCGGTCTGAAAATATGAGGCAATGCGGAAGTGCTCAAGTCTGCTGTTCCTCGAGTGTCCACTTGAGGCTGGCTCCGGAAGTACAGGAAGTCACAAACACACCAAGCCAAAAAATAGCCTTTTTCACGGCCAGAATAAGCACATTTACAGCCTGGTGCAAAGAATGTCTCCCGTCTGAATCGCTAATTTCACTAACAGCACGCACTGTACGGGGAGTGAATTTTTTTCTAATTCGGCAGTTTCCACAATATTAAGCTCGTCAGTTTGTCCAATCAGAGGCACAGCTCAGATCACGTGACTGTGGAGCGTCCTATGGCTGTTACTGTGGAGACTCACAGCACGCCTCATTTCCAATATGGCCGCGCCGGCCGTTTGGCTTCAAAAGTCCGTTTCAGAAACAGACGGGTGACGTCGCGGAGACTACGTCCATTAATTATACAGTCTATGTGCCCAACATAAGAATCTTATATTCTCGACAACTATTGGAATAAACCACAAGTTACTCAGCTAAGAATGTAGCTTTGCCTTATCTAGATAGTTCAGTCCTATGGCTATCAACAACGCATTTAATATTAGTGATGTAAATAGAAATTTCATGTGTGAAGAAAATGAATGTGGTTTCCTCATAGATTCAAACAGAAACTCTCTATATCAAAATCTGTTGCAGGGCTGAGCAGCCTGAAAGTCTGATCCTAAAATCACCCAATTTAACTCTCTTAACAGATTTAAGAAGCTCAGAGAAAAAGAGAAAACATATTTGATTGCTCTGAGATGAAGTGTTTTGAGGCAGACGAAGAAATCTCATCCCCACAGGTACAAAAGCAGCAGAGAACAGTCTGTATCTGAACACAAAGCCAGTTTTGACAAAGCAGAAATCCAAGATCTGTGACTTGACAATTTTCTCAGCAACCACAGCTCTTTATTTTTATTTTTTTGCCTCTCCTTGCAAAGGAATTTATACAGTATAAGAGGCTGTATTTATCATACAGCATTACTCAAGACAGAAAACAAAGAATCCAAATCAAAGCTTTGCAGATACACTCGTCCTCATACCTGTTATAACTGCTTCTTACTGGACAGTGTCCCCATGTGACCCAGTTCAGTTAAACCTGGTTAAACCTTACTGATCACAGAAAACATCAGAAGAATAAAACAGAGGTTTTAACCCTTTAAAGCCTGACCCATCAAAAATTAGCCTGAATATTTTAATGTTTGGAAACTGAGACATTAATGAACCCTTTCAACAAAATCCACAAAAAGATACTGCTATATACCTTTGTTCATCATCTTTTTTTGGAGCATATTTGACACATTTTGGAAACTTTTTAGTAAAGTTTTTATAAATGTGCATTCTTTCCATGCAGAAAATACTTATTTTTAAGAAGGAAAAACAGTTTGGATGTTATTCTTCTCAAAATCTCTTGAAAATTAGCCACGATTTCTTTAAAATAAAGTGTGTGGATGATTTCCTGAGAGCAGCTTTTTTGAAGAACGCCAAAATACGACTTCAGCTGCCTGTAGTGGAATGATAATCCTCAAGGGGTTATAAATATTTTTTACAGGTTTTTGATGAAACTACAATGATGTTGATGAGATAGAGGTCTTTGAAACTCATGCATCAAGTATATGTTCTGCAATGCCTTCATTCAGTTTACATTCAGGAACGAGAGGAAAAGAAAAGGTTTGAATAATGGGCAGAGTTTAGCATCAACAGCCAGGCTGCTTGTCGACCTCCTCCCTCTGCTCTTTATCATCACGATCAATTCTGTATTTCCTCTAGTCCACATCTCTCTACAGATCTATCCTTATCCTGTATATCATTACCCAATATTCACATCCAGGTGGAGTACTATTAACAGATGAAATCACATCAGAGAGATAAAAAACTACCTCCTCACGTCTCAGCTGGAGGTGTTCCAGTCCAATAAATCAGACTGTTTCTTTAAGATCGGCAGGGAAATAGAGCTTTATCTGTGTGTAACGGTTGATCTCTCCTCAGCAGTTAGAGAATACTGAAAACTTTAATGGAGGAGACGTTTTTCTGCACTGACTTCAGAAACATTTCGGTGCTCCACATATTCCACTGAGAGGCCTGGGAGGGTTTTTATTTTGTGATAGCTGAGGGCAAGTTTAGAGGGCCAAACAAAAAACAGATACAACAGCAAGTAAAGAGGAACAATGCTTCCAAGAGGGGAAAAACATTCTTTTAAAGATAAGACAAGTAGGAAATGTGCAATGCTGTAGGGTCGTAAAGTACAACCCCAATTCCAATGAAGTTGGGAGGTTGTGTAAAACATAAATAAAAACTGAATACAATGATTTGCAAATCCTCCTTAACTTTTATTCAACTGAATACACCACAAAGACAAGATATTTAGTGTTCAAACTGATAAACTTTGTTTTTTTGCATATATTCTCTCATTCTGAATTGGATGCCTGCAACTCGTTCCTAAAAAGCTGGGACAGGGTCAACAACAGACTGGGAAAGTTGAGGAATGCTCCAAAAACACCTGTTTGGAACATTCCACAGGTGAACAGGTTCATTGGAAACAGGTGAGTGTCATGATTGGTTGTAAAAGGAGCATCCCTGAAAGACTCAGTCATTCACAAGCAAGGATGGAGCTAGGTTCACCACATTGTGAACAACTGCGTGAGCAAATAGTCCAACAGTTTAAGAACAATGTTTCTCAATGTACAATGTCAAAGAATTGATGGATTTGATCATCTACAGTCCATAATATCATCAAAAGATTCAGAGAATCTGGAGAAATCTCTGCACGTAAGCAGAAAGGCTGAAAACCAACATTGAATGCCCGTGACCTTTGACCCCTCAGGCAGCACTGCATTAAAAACCAACATCATTGTGTAAAGGATATTACCACATGGGCTCAGGAACACTTCAGAAAACCATTGTCAGTTAACACAGTTCATCACTACATCTACAAGTGCAAGTTCAAACTCTACCATGCAAAGACAAAGACATATATCAACAACACCCAGAAACACCGCCGGCTTCTCTGGACCCGAGCTCATCTGAGATGGACTGACGCAAAGTGGAAAAGTCTGCTGTGGTCTGACGAGTCCACATTTCAAATTGTTTTTGGAAATCATGGACGTGGTGTCCTCCAGGCCAAAGAGGAAAAGGACAATCTGGATTGTTCTCAGGTCAAAGTCTCAAAGCCAGCATCTGTGATGGTATGGGGGTGTGTTAGTGCCCATGGCATGGCTAACTTGACCATCTGTGAAGGCTCCATTAATGCTGAAAGGTACATACAGGTTTTGGAGCAACATATGCTGCCATCCAAGCCACGTCTTTTTCAGGGACGTCCCTGCTTATTTCAGCAAGACAATGACAAGACACATTCTGCAGGTGTTACAACAGCGTGGCTTTGTAGTAAAGAGTGCAGGTACTAGACTGGCCTGGCTGCAGTCCAGACCTGTCTCCCATTGAAAATGTATGGAGCATTATGAAGCACAAAATACAACAACAAAGACCCCGGACTGTTGATCAACTGAAGTTGTTCATCAATCAAGAATGGTAAAGAATTCCACCTCCAAAGCTTCAACAATTAGTGTCCTCAGTTCACAAACACTTATTGAGTGTTGTTAAAAGGAAAGGTGATGAACACAGTGGAAACATGAGCCTGACCCAGCTTTTCAGGAACATGTTGCAGCCATCAAATTCAAAATGAGTAAATATTAGCAAAAAAACTATAAAGTTTATCAGTTTGAACCATTAATATCTTGTCTTTGTAGTGTATTCAGTTGAATTTAGGTTAAACAGGATTTGCAAATCATTGTATTCTGATTTTACACAGGTTCTACACAACGCCCCAACTTTATTGGAATTGGGGTTGTAAAGTCGTGTGTGATGAATCAAATAATATTTCATGAGTGCATCTTCATTATTCTCCTGACCCACATCACTAAATGGTGCCACATGTTTCATGAATCCATCTGCTTTTCATGATTTATTTGTTTTTCTCTCACCAGGGAGCTGAGGGCCCTCCATGGGGCTTGCGCCACCCCAAGGTCATCAAGTATACTGGAGAAGACCGAGCGTTCCTCCGCCCGGTCGATCTGCAGGGGGCTGGTGCCCAGAATCTTTACCCCATTCAGGTGCAAGGGAGCGGCCAGGTTGTTAGGGATCTGGCCTCCTACTGACACGATGCTGCCTGTGCAACCCTGATCAAACAGAAAGAAAGGTATATTAGAAAAAAAAAAGGGAGGACACAGCAGCAGCACGGTGAAAGAAATAAGAAAAACTGGAGGGAAGAGGAACGCCAGAGGAGGGAGGTCGAAGACTTGATAGACGATCACCAGCCTCCTGTCCTATCAGCCAAGATGAACCTTCTGAAACCTGTGGCGACTTTCATTTATATCGAGCTGTGATCACACAACAAAACTATGAGGGGAAACAAAAGCAAGTTGATCATGGTCGTGTCACAGTTTTGTTATCACCAAAAAAGTGTGTAAGGTAAACAAATGTGCTAGCTCCTTTTAATAAAAGCGTCCAGACCCTTTTGCTGTCTTTCTGATCCAGGGGGGAATGCTGTTTCCATGGTAATACCAGGTTGTATCTCTTCATTATTCATGGACTCGCTCTCCTGCTCCTGTCCAGGGTTTATCTTCATGCTCTAATGTTGTATTTATCAGACACACGAGCAGACACACAAGGAAAGCAAGAGGGGGACTGTTGCTGTGAGAGAGGGATGATATTTAATGCAATCAACGAACAAACAATGAATCACACCCTGATCCCAGCGCAACTTCACCTGGATTATAACTCCTCTGCAAGCAAAAGTTAACGGACATCGGTACGCAAGTGTAAAACATAAAATCACTGAAACTAACAAACGCTTGAACAGACAACATCACTGAAATAATCAAGCTTGAGGATGTTAGAGGGTCAGGTGGACCTTTTGTTTTAGACCAGTTCTGCACATAAGGTCAAGTCTAGTCTGGTTAAATTCAATATAAAATTGTTCACCAAGCAAAAATCTTTACAATTTATGATTTTCAATGGAAGGATTCTTTTTGAAAGGATTGTGTCTGTTTTTCCATTGAAGATGCTGTATATATATATGAAAGGCAACAGAGGGGTTTAAATTAACAACATGAAATTTGTATTCATTAAAAGAAAATCGACGGTGATGCTAGTGTTAGAGAGAGAGAGCTTAAAAAATTCCACACACCTTCAACATTGGAAACCTACGCTCTTAAATCTCTGGTAAGTCTGTAGTGCAGCATAACAAATGGTCCAATTAGGACTCATTCAGAGCTTTCCTATTCTCTGTGAGGGTGATCGCAGGGTTTTGTTCAGCTTCTTTTCCAGGTCAAGATCATGCTGGCTGTTAAAGCCAAAGAACTGCACTCCTATCAAGTTTTCATGTATATCTGTATATATAAGCCAGCAGACAATCATTGTAGGTATCTGTGATTATGCCAGTAGTTTATTATGTGCAATAAATCTGTTTACTGATCAGTTTCTTGTGTTTAGTCTCCCATAGTCTTTTCTACTTCACACACATTTTATATGACTGAGTTCTTTTTCCTTACATTTTTAGTGGTAAGTCAATTGACCAGCCCTGTGATTGACAGTCCAGGGTGTACCTCGCCTTTTTCCCTAAGACAGCTGGGACGGGCTCCAGCCACCCGTGACCCTGAACAGGATAAGTGGTACATAAGATGAATGAATGAAGGAATGAATGGTCAACTGACCCATGGCTAAGTCCCGCCCTCAACACAATTATCCAATCACAGTGCACATAGCAATCCCATACACTTGGACATTCTCTGCCTGGACATCCATTAAAATGCATCACAGAGAGTCAGTTTTCCTTTGGTTTTATGAGGTTTTTCTGAGATCTTAAGTTTAAAGATGATCAAACGATGTTCATGGGGTTCATGCAACTCTGACATATTCTTAGAGTCTGGGGGATGAAGTGTTACCCTTTCCTTAAGACACATCTGAACCAAGAAAAGTGTCTTCTTTGGATAAAGTTGTGCAGTGGACCACAACATCAACTCAACGTGAATAAAATGAACAAGGATGTTTACATCTGTTCTAAGGTAAGTCAACATCATTTTTGAGGAAACATGTTGTCACTTTGCTGTAAAGAAATATAAAGTTATCGTCAACATTAGAACCACCACAGCAGTCTGACGGACAGTTTGGGATTTTCTCTAACGTTAGCTAATGTTAGCCTAGCGTTAGCTCCTAGCTGTGTTGTTCGTCATGTCTCTTTGTTTGTTGGAGTTCATTGGCCTGTTTTGTTCTAGTTTTTGTTCTTTGGTGATCGTCCATCATTGTTAGCTGTTGTCCGAAGGGCTCTAGTTAAGCTAACATTAGCTTCTGGAGCTTAGCTTCATTAGCTTATCTGTAATAGCTCAGATAACAAAGGCTGTCAAACGTTCTGCTGAATGATTTAATGTAAATACTGTAGCTCCAAACTAACAGAGACTCTCTTGGTAAAGATGGTAAAAAGGAGGTTAGATTTTTCTCCTGACTGATGCTGATCCTCTGTCTTGTTGTCTGAGATGCTGATGGGAACCAGATGTGGTTTATCAGGTTTGCTCTGGGACCTGGAAGTTTTGTCTTGTAACTGAAGCTTTTTATGGACCTTCAACAGTAAATTGATTCATGTTTCCCTCCAATGGGGAGTTTAGACCTTTTTGGTGCCTTTTAGATGACATGTGATCTTTCTGTCTCCAAAAATCATCAATGACGTCCTGTGAAATGTCTCTGTGTGAAATGTCTCCTACTGTGACACCTCCCATTGCGCCGATCACTGAATGTTTATTGTTTGTCTAAGGCATTATAATCTTTATTATAACATACAATTAGATTTAAAAAAATCTTAACTCTAAAAGCAGCTTTTTTTTCAGGCATGTCTCAGAACTGTCCAGTGTCCCGCCTCTCTTCCATTGAATGATCGGCTCAGGAAACTCAGAAACAGGACACCTTTAGTTGGTGCAGTGCAGTGAGAATTAAAAATAGTGCACAACAGTGAAGTGTGTCTAAGATTTCACCAGAATTTCTAAGAAATTAATCATCAGCCCATTCAAACGAGGATTAAACTATTTGTGTCCTCACCTCTTGTTGTGTGATGTCCAGGATGCGTTCCAGGGTCAGCTCCTCAAAGTACAGGCGGTCACACTCGTCAAAGTCTGTGCTGACTGTCTCGGGGTTGTGGTTGACCACCACTGTCTTCTTTCCCATCTGTCTCAAAGCTCTGATACTGGACACCGCGCACCAATCAAACTCAACGCTGCTCCCTGGTGGATCAAAGAGCATATTTGAGATTTGGCAATAGAGGAGGATTCATTAAATGTGGCAAACATCTCTTTAATTTCAGCATTTTTTGTTGCACTTACCAATGTGATAGGGCCCACAACCAAGAACCATGATTCCTTTATCCTTAAAATCCAGATCGTGTTCCTGAGGGATGGATAAATGAAGAAACGAGTGATGAAAATTCACTCCTATGGACATGAAACACTTTCAGAATGCTGTGGGTAGAAACCACATACCTGACCGTGATAAGTACAGTACAGGTAGTTGGTCATTGCTGGATACTCTGCTGCCAAGGTGTCGATCTGAGGAACAGGAGCAGATAAATGAGCAGTTTGATTGTTTCTGTTGTTTCTCTTTCATTTCATTTAGTCATCTAAAGGTTGATTAACAGGATGAAAAGGTTTCATTATGCATCAGCTTTTTACAGAGCGGGAGGAACATTAAGGAAAAAAAAAAAGAAAGAAAAAGAAAGAAAAGCGTGCTTCCCAAAAGGTTATCTTATATCGCTTTCTAAAATATTTACAGGGTGCTTTTAAACTAAAGTGACCTGATAATGTTTAACTTAAAATCCATTTCAACCTCCTGATATTTTGTGTTTGAGAAAAGTGCTATAGCAAATAACCAAACTACAAAATCTTAAAGAAGGAGCCCCCCTGATGCTCACCTGTTTCACCCAAGGTCTGATCCCATGCATGAGCCTCAGCTCTCTGGCTGCTCTCTCACTGGAGCCCAGAATCTGACCAACCTGCCGGTCTGAGAAGCCGTCCTGCTTGGCTTTCAGCAGCAGGGGCTTGGGAACCGAGTCGCTGTATGAAAACACAATAAGAACTGTAAAAATATAGCTTCAAGGTCTTTGCATACTGAGTCCTCCATTTTTGGATGTGTTTTTTGGATCTGTAATCCGAAAGAAAAAAAAAACATCATGCAAAGACACCTCGCACACTGAATCAGATGTGTTTATCTTTCTTCTAACTGCAAAAATTCACAGTATGATGAAAATGTAATCGTTGAGCAGTGATCAAGAAACTGATCCTGAGCAGCAGCCGTCACTATATTTGAGACACGCACACACACATGAAATATTTATTCATGTCCACATAGCATACAGTACCAAGGCACATATACAAAGGACATAAACACTGACGGCACAGTCAGACGTCGGAAAATAGTCAGACACAATGAGCTTAACAGCATCACAAAGTTACACACATGATGACAGATTTCACGCCTCTCAAACAATTAAAACTATAAATTGATCTGAGCCACAACTAGCAGGCATCATGCCTCTAGGCGTCTTAAATCAGTATTCTGACCAGATTTTTGCTGTTTTAATAGATTAAATCCACTCAAATTAAAACCTTTTGGACAAAAATAAGCACGGAAAATAAAAATGATGCAGCAGAGTGAGAATGTTATGAAGCAGAGAAGATTTTTTGTTATTTTTGTGAATGGGTTTTCTTTACATTAAGGTGTTACAACAAAGACTAACAAACAGATATTACACACATCACTTAGTGTCTAAACGTGTCAGAGGAATATAAAAAGTGACTTTAAAAGCTGTGAACTAGAGAGATACAGCTAGCTTCTGCTCTAAGTGGAAAAGTTCCACTTTCAAAACTCTCTTGTTTACATGTTGTATTATTTCTTGACCACTATATGTGTCCAAGTCAAAGGGTTTATTTTTTTAAGAGTACAGGAGGTGCATGGCCAGAAACTTCCCATATAGGACTGGACATGTGAGCGTAATCACAGGCCTGAATGCAGAGTCTGTTTATGCACTTGGGTGAAAGACGTGGTCAGGTGGTAAAACTGATAAATGTTAATTGGCGTAACCAATGTTTCTCATTAAAAATCTGATACTATACAAAAAAAAATACTCAGAATGTAACTTTATTAGTCTACTGCACTGTAAAAAATGACATTTAAAATGATATTAAACCAATTGGCCCAGAAAATAGAGAGAAACCATTGATGCTTACGACATACTGACTCACACAGTACAACAAACCCATATTATCAAGTTTAGAAATGAAACATTTCAATTATCATTTGAGATGATATTTCATAAAAAATAACTGATTTCATCAGTACACTGTCACAACTCCTAGGAAGGTGAATTATTTAACACTTGTCATGTTTTTTGTGGTTAAAACATTTGAGAGTTTAATGGGACTGATTCTTTAACTGGTTAAAATGAGATGCGGAAATGTCATATAAAATACTACGACTATAACAGAAATGCAAACGACACATTTAAACAAACATATAAAAAGGTTGTTTTAACAAGTTAAAGCAGATTTTTGACACCAACCCTTATTTCTCACTGTCCCTCTTGCATAAGCAGCTGACTGGGCCCTCTCTGTCAGAGCTCCCAGCCTGCAGAACAACCTGCCTGAGGAGATCATAACGGCAGACTCTTTTTCAATCTCTTCTGAAACACAATGTGCTTTTAATGCAGGATTTAGCTGAGTGCATTTTAATTGCTGAAATGTTGCTTTTACTTTAACCTTTTTTTGAGAGTTTCATGAACAGGATCTTAAATCTGTTGTGTTGTTTTTATCTTTTATTTGTTGCTTTAATATTTCATTTCTTTTTATTTCTTCTGATGTTTTCTTCTCTTTTATTTGGTGGTGGTTTTTAGCCTTTTATATATTGTTGTATTCTTCCTCTCCCCCTCACGTTTCTTTTCCGTTTTTTTTTTTTTTTTTAAGTGCAACATAAATAAAGTTTATAATTATTATCATCATAACATTCCTCTGGTTTTGATAGTCATGGAGTTTTGGCCTCTTTTGACAGCTCACAACTAATGTCTCCCTGCTCTCTGTTTTTGTTGCATCCACAACTGCACTTATTGTTACACAAAATGATCAAAATCAATCTGAAAACAGCAGGAAACGAGAGTATTTCCTATAATATCTCAGTGTTCCTTTAAACTCAGGCAGAATGAACTCTTATTTCTGGTAAACCACAACTTTCTCTCCCTCCCTTGCTCCTTCTCCCTCTTTATCTGAATTATTTATCACATCGTAGCGTAACAATATTGGAAATGCCAAGTGTGTTTTAACTCCCACTGCACACAGCTGTGCTGGCAAACCTCAGAAACTTCTACAGCAGAGAGCAGCAATGTGAGTCTGACTATGAGGAGGGGGAGACATTAGAGAGAGAGAGTTTGGTGTCTTATTTCATACGATTCCCGGTTAAAAGGGAGAGGGGAATCCATTGCAGGTAACTTACAAGTATGCTTCCTGACACAAATTAAACAGGGAAGTGTCTGTTTATGTGTGAAGTGTGCAGAGAGCTGGGGTGGGAACCGCCTTTAACACCCCATAAATGATAGTTGCAGAACTGATATGAACATATATTCTTGAATGGAGCTCTGTTATTTTATCACTGGATCATATAATAATAACAATAAAAATAATAATAAACTATACTTCTATAGCACCTTTCAAAACAAAGCTACAAGGTGCTTGACAATCAAATAATAAAGTTAGAAACACGTAAATAAAACGATGTTAAACGTCGATAAAAGGCAATACGATAAAGATACGTGAGTTTTAAGAAGAGATTTAAAAGATGACACTGAGTCTGCCTGCCTGAGAACCCCAGACAGGGAGTTCCAAAGCTTGGGGGCCTGAACAGCGAATGCTCGCTCACCTTTTGTGACCAGTCTGGATTTAGGAACCACGAGCAGGGCCCTGCTGGAGGATCTCAGGCAACGATCAGGCTCATGCGGAGTCAGTAAATCATTAATGTATGAGGGAGCCTGACCACTGAGGGCTTTAAAAACAAGCAGTAAGATCTTAAAATCAATTCTAAAACTCACAGGTAACCAGTGGAGGGCAGAAAGGACTGCTGTGACCTGCTCACTTATTGTAGTGCAGGTTAAAAGCCTGGCAGCAGTGTTTGTAATCATTCAGAGTCTGTGTAAATTAAACTTACTGATTCAGGATTAAAGTGCATCACAGTAATCAAGTCTAGAAGAGATAAATGCATGAAGGACTTTTTCCCAGTCTGCATGAAAGGACTTGATTTTGGAGAGCAGCCTCATGGACTACCTTAGTCACCTGAGCATCAAGACACAGTTGACTGTCAAAGATTACCCCCAGCTTGCAGGCCTCTTTGCAGACTTTACTTGATAGAGCACCAAGGTTAGACAGACAAAACATTATTCTGCTGATCCAGGCTTTAGAGGGACGTACAGCTGGGTGTCATCAACATAGCAATGGAAATCTATAACATGCTTACGTATGATTTAACCATAGATTGTATAATAAATGGACGCAGTCTCCGCAGTGTCAGCCGTCTGTTCCTGAAACGGACTTTTGTAACAAAACGACCGGCGCGGCCATATTGGAAATGAGGCAGGCTGTGAGTCTCCACAGTAACAACCATAGGACGCTCCACAGTCTGCTTAATTTGGCCGTGAAAACAGCTTTTTTTTGGCTTGGTGTGTTTGTGACTTCCGGTACTTCTGGAGCCAGCCTCAAGAGGACACTCGAGGAACAGCAGACTTTAGCACTTCCTCAGTGCCTCATATTTTCAGACCGGAGGTTGCCGCTTGGATTTGACCCAGGGGAAGCACATAAACAGTAAACAGAAGGGGACCCAAAATGGATCCCTGGGGGACTCCGCAGGAAAACGAAGCATAAGAGGAGGCCTCATCAAGCATGACAGAGAAAGATCTGTTTAACAGGTATGATAAGAACCAGTCCGGCGCCACACCACTAATACAAACACTGTTTATCAGACGGCTGATTAAAACACTCTGACATATAAGACATAACACTCCCACACTTTTCCAAACTCTACATTTTCCTCACATAAACTTATTATCCGGTCCAGTTTCTACATAAAACGTCTAATTTGGACATGCATTGTCATGTTTTTGTAATCATTTGGGACCTTAATGACAGAAGGTGTAAGCTGTAATTCCTTTAGAGATCATATTTCAACTAGTTAATGAAATAATAAACACAGTTCCACAAAAATCAGGAGAAAATACTGATAACAGTGACTAGATAATAACTACAATGCTGAGTGTTCATTTAACCACAACACTGAAAAGGGAGCTTTCAGAGTTCACATGACTCGTGTGTTACTGAGGAAATAAAAAGGATTATTTTCAACCCCAATCTGTAAATATGCTGCAGTACTACTAAAGCAACAGAAGCAACAGCATTGCAACATCTGCTGACCGGCAGAGCCTGACGCCCACCTGTACTCAGCTCTGCGCTCCATCAGTCTGACAGCAGCCTATTGTTGTGTGCCCATCTCAATGTCCCCTGCTTCAGAGGCAGCAGAGACTACAACAGCCCTCCATGTGTCAGAGAGCTGTGGTGGGCACCCACCAGACAGCCTGCCATTAATTATTGAACAGCAGAGTCAGAAGGTTGCAGCAGGTTACCTGTGGCTGAGCCATGAAAATTCACAGTGGCTGTCCAGGTAAGAGCCCGAGGGCAGAAGGAAAGAGAGTGGAGCGGCCGCGAGGAGGTGAACCACGAGGGGGATAGAAAGAGACGTGAAGAGACTCGAGTTCATTTGATCTTTCAAGCTTACCCCTTTCTTAATAAGGAATATTCATACATTTTTTTACACTTCTAATCACAACGGCTGCCAGCTGAAGTCTTTTAAGGGATAATGGGCCAGACCCATTAGCAATGCACAGATGTTGAGGGAGGAAGTTGTATGTGGTGCGCTCGAGGACATGTTTAAGTGTACAATCCAGCAGGGTTCTGCAAATAGACTGTATTAAAAGAGTCCTGTGTGTATATGCTCAAACTTATGGCTAATAAGAGAAGCTGGGATCCTGATTGGAACAGATTTTAAATCTAATCCTTATCATATCTGATGTCATTTCATGTGAGATCATGAAAGCACTTATTTTCCACGAGTGAGTCTTTATGTCTTGATGAATTGAAGTGCTCTGTTGAGGCCTGTCACTGTCTCGTCAAATGCTTGAATTTGTCACTTTATGGGACAACTGTGGGACATTAAGTCAGCGAAATAAAACGATTCATCTGCAGAGTTTGGAACTGTGGTCTGCACTGAATAATATTTAACTGACAAACCAGACTAAATAATATCGGTTTCCCTCTCATGAAAGTTTCATAAAGTAAGTGTTTTTCTGTTTTTTCTTCTTTCCACAAGGTGAGCCGTCAAGCATTACCTTTTGTAGTTTGCCAGGTGCTGCTCCAGACGTGTGATGCTTTGGAGTTTGTGGAGGAACCACTTGTCTATGGCTGTCAGCTGGTGGATCTGATCAACACTCCAACCACTGTAAAGAGACTTTAAAGAAGAGACATGAAACAGACTGAATGTTAGATTTATCATTCTGGTCATGAAATGTACGTCCTTCATGAGTAGAATCATCTTCATGCTCAATCAAGCCCTGATGGTTAAAACTACAACACTGATTAAAATGTTGATTGAAAACAGACTTTAACAGATAGCCAAAAAAAAGACAAAAGCATGTCTTCGGGTTAAGCACACATGAGAAAATGTAGCCGTGAGTTCAGCTCTGGGGATATAAATATAACAAGTATAATATTCTTTAAAAAAAAAGGGAGGGAGGCTGGACTCACAGGTCTGATGCATCTTGTCAATTTAAAGTTGATGATGCTTTTTTTCCCTTTTCTTGATGAGGCATCAAAATTTCGGCTACCGAAAATTTATGGCCGAAAGGCTTTCATCACCAAAACAACACGGCCAAAACAGCATGTTGTGAAGGCGCAAGCAAAAACTGCAGCACGCTCTTGTTTTGATAAGGGTCGACGTATTTCAATATATCTGAGAAAGACCCACAGATAGTGATTTGTGATGCACACATGAGAAATGATCCAGGCCGCAATGACTGCGGAGAACCCGCTTGGAGAGAAGAGGGAGACACACAGAGTGCAGAAAAAAGGACTTGTGACTCTGAACCAGATGAGGGTCATACCTCTCTTATAGATCAGATCTATACCCTGTTCTTTATTTAACAGACTAAACAGCCTCATGTTATTCATCTGATTTATATGATGGGATGGTTAAGCTCTTACAACTCCTCTGCTCTCTGTGTTGTGCACGGCATGTCCACCCCGATGCACAGACTCGACAGGCACATACACACAGGCAAGCACGCTATGTGTAGGACATAAAGTCCAGACAAATGTCACAACCATCACAAGAGATGCAGAAAAAAAAATCTGCCTTTTTTAAAGTGCTCCCAGGGCATCTCTGTGAAAATGGCATTATTCTTTGAAGCATTAATGTTAATTTCTTTCAGTGTTTCAGTTTCAGTTTTTCGGCCTTGGTTTCTTCATTTTCAGATTTCAGTTTCGGCCAAAAGTTTTCATTTCGGTGCATCCCTAAAACCAAACACTCTCTGTCCCAGCACTGGTGGAAATGAGAGGGCTGATGAATATTCTCAGTCATAGGGGGCGAAGGGTATATAAAAGTTTTCTTATTAGACAGAAATGTCTTATTTCAAGACACTAAAAGACAGAAATGGCACCTGATTTGCTTGTTGGAAGTTTAACAAAAACATTTTTAAGGGGTAAGACAAATTTAAGGGTGAAATTTCTTAAAATAGGAACAATGTCTTAATGCAAGAAACTAGAGATCAGGCTGATTATAGCATACCATCGATTAGTCAACATCGGTCAATATGTAACTGATGTTTTTACTTTCTTTTGCTGTGTGGAGATTCTGTGGCTCCGTCTCCAGTCATTTAAAATAAGTGTTTTTTGGTCTCCTGGTGGGTTTGGGATCCAGAGAATTTATAAGATGTGTAAATGATCCTTATAAGATAAACAAAGATTTATGAAACTGTTAATTCCCATGTCCAGCGTCATCTAATATCAGACTATTATACAGTTTTTAAGTGGTGTATGTTTCATCTTTGTGAACTCAGTGCATTTACAGTCTTAATGTCGGCAGTGTTACTGATTAAAGTTACTTATTTTAGTTAGTCGTGTTCTGCGTCTTTGTCTTGAATCATATTTTGGGTTTTATAAGAATTTGAGTTCATGTACAGTATTTATCCTGTATGTATCAATGTGCTTATTTCAGACGATTTATTGGATGGTTTTTTTTTTTGTTTGTTTGTTTTTTTTTTGTTGTTTTTTTTTTTTTTGAGCCCCCAATATCAGTATCAGTCCCCAAAAATTCCATATTGGTCAGGCTCTACAAGAAACTGATGAAGTAGATTTATCTGACTCCATTGACAGTTTTTTTTACTCCTGAGCAGAAACTAAAGCTTCATTTGTGTCTTTTATTTTCTTGAAAAAGGACGGTTCTCTGGACCAGCATGAATATGTAAAACCTGTATCAGTTCCTCCAAAACCTGCAGATAACTCAGCACTGGTAGCCTCCTCCCCAGATGTGTAAGCTAACCATGCTGCAAACACTTGTGCACACCCATACCATGACTTCTGTTTCATTCAGTGATTTAAATGAGAAAATGGATTAAATTTTACTCTGACTGATGTCATGACAGAAAAGTGTACCTTGGCAATAGAGAAGATTCGGGTGCTTGAAGGCACAGCCAGCTCCTTCTGCAGGTCCTGCGTGTCGGCCCAGGCTTTCTTGAGAGGCAGCCGAGGCATGAAACCATCAACTGAAGGGTGACACATCCTCAGGGCTTTCTGTATACTCTCCTCAAAGGTTCGACCTATAGCCATTACCTTTACCAGAGGAGGGAAATGAATGAGTATACCCAGTAAAAGATAACGAGTGAATGAGTGTTTTTCTATGCATTCTTCATACCTCTCCCACGCTCTTCATGGCACTGCCTATCTCATGGGACATGCCCTGAAAACGGTCCAGGTCCCAGCGAGGGATCTTGGTCACAATGTAGTCCAGACTGGGCTCGAAGCAGGCTGTGGTCTTTTCTGATACAGCGTTTTTAATTTCAGGCAGGGGGATACCCAGAGCCAGCTTAGCAGCAACAAAGGCCAAAGGATACCTGTGAGAAATAAATCAAGGTTACCAAATCAGCCCATGGGTTCAGTTCCTTAAATAAAGATAAAAAACACAGTAATGATGTTAATGTATGCTTGGAAAAATAAAATAAAACAGAGTACCAAGACTGACATGGAACACCGTTAAGAAACAAATGTTCAGTTGTAATCAACTGATTCGAAGATTGCTGAGGGTGTCTGGAGATGGAGAACATTTTTCTTAAAGTAGCTCCCACAGAGTGGTTCAACTCACTGCAGGTTTGTAAAGATGTTTTTGGAAAGAAGTTCAAAAAAATCTAAGAAATCACAGTAACGAACATCCTGTTAGAGAGAGCAGCAGAGAGACTTCCGTTCAACCAAAGCTGCTGTGAAAGGACACATGACGTATGTGATGCTTCTGCATGAAAATTTCATTGTGTTGTTTATTTTCTCCTGCAAAGTAATTAGTTGTTTTTTCTAAAAATTTGAGAGATACAGCTGATTCTCTTTAGGTCACTTTAATAAAACGCTGAGAGGGAGCACTGATTTCTGTGTTAGTTATGAAAAATACTTGAACTGTGACTAATACTCGACTTCATGGTTGTTGTTCTTCATTCAGCCTCCAGGTGGAGCAGTGTTGATGAAAACTCAAACATTGTACAGTACAGTTGCACTTTGCTGAATGATTTGATTTGCATGTATCCCCTCACCCAGTGGCTTTGGATGCCAGGGCAGAGCTTCTGGAGAGCCGGGCGTTGACCTCGATGATGCAGTACTCCAGGGACGAGGGATGTAACGCATACTGGATGTTGCATTCGCCGATGATGCCGAGGTGACGAACCACTTTGATGGCTGTCTCTCGAAGCATGTGGTATTCTTCGTTGGACAGTGTCTGGCTTGGTGCCACCACTATGGAGTCACCTGAGGAAGAAGAGAAAGGATAAGGACTGAGAGTGGATTCATCAGAAATTAAAGTGTTTTGAATATTAAATGCCACACGTCATTGTGTACCCTGGAGCTGTTGTACAGTCTCATGTACTGAAGTTTATTTTTATTATTTGTATGATAGAAAATCAAAGTCTTTAGAGATGTAAATGCATTTAAAAGCATTTTTTGTAATTTTAAAGAATAAAAACATTGTAAGCTTTTATCTCAGACAAATTCTTAAAAGGGACTGTGAGTACATTCTGAAAAAGCTAGTATTAGCACTAACTAGTGATGGAGACTCTGCTTCCCATGAGCACTTGCTCCCTACTGTAATGAGCACAAGACTCTTAACAAGGTGTGTGTTTGTTTTGTTAATGAATGGAGATCAGATCTTCTTTTTAACACTACTTTTCTTTGTTCAAGACAACTTTTTACTGGATACAACGTGACGAGGTAAAGTATTTATCAACAGTTACACAAAGCTGTTGTTTAAAACTTGACAGCAAGTAAACTGTCAGTTTGTTCTGTGGTTTAGTGGACGGCTATTTTAGTGTTACTCTCAGCCCTGTGCTCTGAGACGTATCTGTAGGCTCATTTCTAATGTTTGCAAATCCTGGTTATGTTCTGCTCATCTACCAATCAGAGTTAATGTAACCTCACTCTTCATTTTATTGACAGACTCTCAAGTTTGATCGGATCACTGCAGAATAACTGCTGCATGTGGGTTGGAATGAACATTATTATAAATAGATTAATCCATGTTTTTAGCCTTTAGCCTGTTCTCTATCACGCTCTTGTTTACTACTAAATTAATCCCAGAAATCATTTTCAGCAGAGAAAAACACAGATCTCTCTTCTCACTACTAAACTTCATCAGCTGGTGCGGTGTTGTCATAGAGACCTCAACGTACTGTAAATCAATCTGGTCCTAACCAACCCAATCAGGAAGCTAATAAATATCATTTATAAATAAGCTTTATTTGTGCTGATAATCTCATTTTAAGTTGTGGATTAGGATCAGGCAGATATCTAGAAGAGAGACTTTTTCAAGATCACTTAGAAAGTCCTCACAGGAACTTTAATATCCTGGTGCCAAGTACACAGTAAATATGATCAATATGTAAAACCTCTTAACACTAAAGAAAGACAACAGTTGCTCACTGAATAAACCCCCAAAGGACTGATAAACACATGAAAACACATGAAAACACATGAAAACAGAACAGACTCAAACAAAGAGGGAAAAAAGGAGAGGATATTCAGAAAGAGTAACTAATCAGTCAGAAGTGGAGAAGATGGTCGTCTGTTTCAGTACCTGTGTGGATACCCAGAGGGTCAAAGTTCTCCATGTTGCAGACGGTCACGCAGTTATCCGCCACGTCTCTAACCACCTCGTATTCCACCTCCTTCCAACCAAGCAGAGACTTCTCCACCAGGATCTGACTGCTCATGGCCAGAGCCTAAAACATGAACAGAAATATGACAGATGAGTTCGGTCCTCCAGGTGGAGTCTCATGGATGTAAGAGTAAGGGTGTAAGTCTTTTAGAAGAAGGAGCTTTGTTTCTTTATTTTCTAGTTATATTGATGGCTTTCTAAGGACAGCACCAAAACGATCTGTGAGCTCAAACAATGTATTAATCTGGTTCATCTACTGATGTATGTTTTTCTGCACTCAGTGTTATCCATTATCCATTTCCCTGATCGGAAACATGGAAAGCTCTGACACTGAAACTTTCACATGAGAGCTACGACACATTTAAAAGCAAGATGAGAAAACCAGATGAAGATAATACAGCGCGCCATTAAAGGTACCGTCCATCAAAACCAGTCTGACACAAATGGTTCATTTTGCAGCCTGTGATCACAGACCCCAACTATTCCAGCCGTCAGACATAATGCTGGATCCTGGATGAACACAAAAGGTTGTTGCTTGGCAACAGTAAACTACAGTTTCTTGGCAGAGCACCAAAGAAATATTTCTAAACAATTTCACAGCTGTATATCCTTTGAGGTTAAGGATGTATGCAGCAGTGAAGGTGAAAAACAAGGTTGAAGAAGTCAGTCCATTCCCAGCATCATCGATCACACTTAAAACACTGTTTGAGAATAATGAGCAAAACAACATGACAAAAACTACTTTTAATTGTTCCCCTGTTGCCTTAACGGTCTGGATGCGCTGCATTAATTCTGACCTTTTGTGCCGTTTCTTCCAGCTTCTCTTTGTTGGCACAAAGGCCGGAGCCGAGACCTCCCAGGGCATAGGCCGATCGTAACATCACCGGGTAGCCAATCTTATCTGCTGCTTTCAAGGCAGCAGTCACCTGTTACAGACACAAATACTGTATTCACTTAGCTGTTTTAATATTGAGAGAGATAACGTGCACCACAGATTAGCATCCTGACCGACTCCACAGCAATACTGGGGGCAATCTTCTCATTGATCTCCATCAGCTTGTCAGCAAAGAGCTGCCTGTCTTCTGTGGCCATGATTGACTCCACTGGGGTTCCCAGGACCTTCACTCCATACTGCTCCAGGACGCCACGCTGGAATAATTCCACTCCTGACCACACAGATGAATGGTTAGACGTTAGGAGTTGGGAAACGTTATCTCACTGAGTGTTTCTTCTGCTATTGGGTGTCAGACTCAAACCTGACAGAGACACAACACAACAATACTGGAAAATACTACTGCAGAAATCTCACCACAGTTGAGAGCGGTCTGTCCACCCATCGAGAGGAGGATGCCATCAGGACGCTCAGTTTTAATAACCTCTGTTACAAATTCTGGCGTTACGGGCAGGAAGTAGACCGAGTCTGCCTGCTTGGTGCCCACCTCGTTGGTCTGAACGGAGGCTATGTTTGGGTTCATGAGGACAGTTTTCAGATTCTCCTCCTGAAAACAAACAGAACATAATGCCTTTTAGAAAAATGTTAGATGTTTCTTGTCGTGTAGTGTTTTCCAAGAGTTTATATAACTGCAGTGTGTGTCCACAAACTGTCTGGGCATCTGAAAATGCTGGGCTCAGTTTCCCATGCTGCACTGAATTTGGTTTCAGGTTAAGATTTTAAACACATCACTGTTTATGTGTCTTATATGACAAAGTAGGTTTATCTTCCTTACATAGCAGAAGAACGGAGCATTGGTATAGCCTTTTTTTCAGTGCAATATTAAATGATCTACTGTCTTATTTATGCTCTTTTATTTATTTTGATTTGATTTGATTTGATCAGGACCATGCACATCAATCAAACACATTAGTTTTCACAAACATTTCAGTGTAAATATGCCAGAATTAGCACAATAGCTAAATTTCATCTGTTGCCCTAAGGCAGCCAAGTACAAAAGGAAGAAAAGACAGAATAAATGACAGCGCAATTCACGAGACATTACACGAAACACACACAGTTTTAACAAACAGAATGGACACAGTTTGCACACAACATATTACTGAAAAATTACGCTGTCTAAAAGTAAAATACATCAAAATTCTCAGCAGCAAGCAACGGAAGAAGAGACGACTTCACTGACTCCTGAGACTGGCTGCAGCCTTTGGTCAAACGATTAATTCTGTTTGTGGTTCCTCAGACTCGCTCTGTCTTTGGTCAAATTGCTTTTAAACCCTGGGACAGGTCGTCAAGTTACCGACCCAGGCCGTCCCACTTTTTGGTACCCTTCTGTTTGAGTGCCAGACATACCGATCCAACCCCAGAAGGTGGAGCTAGAAACACTGCAGCCCACTGATTGGTTGAATGAATGGTCACTTCACTAAAAATGGCACGGTTGGTTGTGGAAGCACAAACAGAATCAGGCTTTACCAATCTGACCTGTACCAAACTGTACTGATCAATAACGGACCCTTTGATGGAAACAGGCTTTAGTGCTTTTGCATCCTCATCTTGGTCTGAGAAACAATGGCCATCATTATCACCTGATAATTATTAGTTTGGACTATTTTAAACTTGGATTAAGGATCATCAGATGAGCCTGTGCACCTGTTTTACTGCCAAATGTTGCTAATTTAAAACCTGATGTTCTGTTTGTTTATTGCTGTCTATCATTTCTGTTTTGTCTGCTCTGTGTGAAACTTTTTGTGCTGCTGTCTTCAGGACTCCCTTAAAAAAGACATCTTGCATCTCAGTGGAAATATCCCTGATAAAATAAAGGTTATATAAAATAAATCCTGTCACAGATGTACCTTTTGATAGTTTTCTGTGTGGTTTAGGAAAGCTGCTGTGTTGCTGCTTACCTTCATGGCTTTGACAGCCTGAGATCCAGAGTAATCGAACTCTCCAGCCTGACCAATAGAGAGACCACCAGAGCCCAAAACCAGCACCTTTGATACCTGCAGAACACAGAGCAACAGGTGATGCATGATTACCGTGTAATATGTACAAACTTGTGAAGCACATCGTGGTGCTGTCCTGTAAAGACAACTGTTAGATAATAGAGCCCACCTGATTGATAAGCAGGCCGATTATAGCCTATCACCGATAAATCAGCTTCAGTAAATGTAAACAATGAATTATTTTTTTTTCTGTGATGAGATTCTGTCACTTTTTCACCAGTCATTTAAAAATAAATGTTTTTTTGTTCGCCTCAGCGAGTTTGGGATCCAGAGAATTTAAAAGATGGCCACAATCTAATTCAAGACAACTACACAGCGTTTTGAAGTGGTGTAAGTGTTCTTTATGGAATAAGTGTGTTTACAGTCCTTATGCTGACAGTGTTGCTAATGGGGGTGTAACAGTACAGGTACTGGTAGTGGACCGTTTCAGAACAGGGCTCTCAGTTTGGTCCGCACATGGACTGATCAAGTCCTGTGTTTTCTGGACTTAAAGTCACATGTTTCTCATAGTTTAGCTGGTCCTGCAGCTTATCAGGCGCAACTTATATATCAAATAAAAGAGGTGCTGTGTTATTGGATATTTTTATGGTAAAGATCACTAAATTTATACATGAGAAATATTGATGAGGAAATATGTCATATCTGTGTGCTGACGGAGGCTCTGCATCTCTGGCTTGGAAAAGCCTGTCAGCTCCCGGTGTTTAGCGACTGACCACCTGCATCTTTTCCACTCTCTTTTGTTGACAGTTTTTCAGGATTTGAGTCACAAACTAGTGCCAAAACTCCTGTAACTTTTTAAAAGTGAAGACTTTTATTAGATGGAGCTCATTTAAGCTCACGCTGCACTGGTCTCACCAGCAGCACTCACAGTAGAGCTGGAGAGGAAGGGGAGGGGCGGAATGGGCACGAGCGGGCATGAGCTTGGTGAGTGATGGGAGCTGCACGTAGAGAAGAGAAACTGAAACCTAACTACAGTCAGAGATATGAGGTGCTTCAGGAAAAATATTTAAGATCCCTCCCTATCTTTGTAAGTCTCCTGTATCGGCACATTTTGCTTTCCCAGTGAAACACAGTTTAGCTGAGTTCTGCTTCTTTGTCTGGAATCACATTTGGGGTATTATGTGAATTTATGTTAATATACCGTAAATATCCTGTGTAGATCAATGTTCTTGTTTCACATATTGGCCATATTCCTGGGAACCCCAGTGGAGTCATACTGACCTAAAAAATCCCCAATCATTCGGGCGCTTTTAGATTTGCTGATAAGCTTCTAAAACAATGTGGAGTTAATGATGGGGTCTTTTTAGGTCCTGGAAACATCTAAAAGGATTTAATGTTCATAAAGTTTCAGCAGATCGTCTGAAGCTGTGTGCTGACTGGAAGTACACGTACCTTAGCTCTGGGAGGGATGGTGGGCTTCTTTGGCATGACTGACACTAAGTTTGTATCCTTTCCTTTCTTGATCAGGGATACGAAGGCATCAAAGAGAAACTGTCGAAAAACAAAAAAGAAAGAGGCATGTTAACAACTCTGATAATGTGAGCGGATCCTTACTCCTGTCTTTATACGAGTTCAAAAGAATTTTGAGCAATAGCCAAAACACCTTGGAGATTTATGGGTTGAGGACGTGGACAGAATTCTTCCAGGGTTCTGATCTTAAGGGTGAGAATCACTGATTCTTGAGGTCGCTTTTTTTTCTCACTAGAACTTGGATGAACAAATCATGAGACTTGTTGGGTCTGACATGCTTTTGTAAACATTCAGATCTGAGAGTTCTCGCCCATGAAAGGATGTCATGTCAACAGAAAAATCTACAAAAAGGCACACAGGGTATGTAACTGAAATGCAGTTTCCCTCAGGATAAATAAAGTATGTCTGATTCTGATTCTGACAAATTAAGAATCAATCCTTTATTAGAATGAAGTAAATGACATGCTTTTGTATTTCTATTTTTTGACTTTAATATTTATTGTGTATTGAAATTGTACCATTAATAGTAGTTTTCACCTGCATATTCAATGCAGTGGTGTGAACTGAAATCCCAGAATGAATGCATTAAGAAATCCTGCACAGTCCAGACAGCTGGTGGGCTTTTCATATTTGTCATGGACACCGTGCAAAATATTTATGATGCTCTCAAACACCAAACCAGAGTGGAAGGCAGGAATTCTCCTGCAGAGCTGTCAACTCTGTTTCGCTAGAGAGGACAGGTCTTATTATTCTGCCTTAATATGACAGAGGTTACGCTATGCTTTGACCACAACTTGAACTTTCAGTCCCTGCCTGTCGTGTGGGAGACAGGAGCTGCCACGCAGAATCATCAATGCTTGATTGTAGGGAGAGGGACAAGCAGACTGTGGTCTTCCTTCACACCTGCGGCCCTGAAGTCTCCAAACATCAGATGCGACAGATGATGAAGGCGCTGAGGATGTTGTAACGGTTTGCCTGGGTTATTTAACGTAAGGAAGATAACCTTTCTCCTGCTTGAAGCTCTTTTTGACTATTGACTTCTAAATAAAGATTCTTGAACTGTTCACGTGGATAATGTACAGGTCGTTTTTCAGCTGAAGACTCCAAGACTGAAGACTTTACTGAGTCGCCTCAATTTAACTTTGCATACGGAGCCCTGATGCAATCTTGATTACCTCTGTGTCTGTGGGACCCCCTTTAGCCTCTGGATGGAACTGGGCTGTAAAAACAGGTTTAGTGTTGTGCATGATGCCCTAGAAAAAAAAAATGCAAAGATCACATAAGAAACTGAGCAAAACACCAGGATTTAAACTGTTATCATCAGCACTTAGGAAGCAAGTTGATCCTTTTTGTAAACTACAGTCTGCAGACGAGTGTATGAAAGACTTCATGAATTCAAACAAACCTCATTTGTGCCATCATTTGCATTGATGAAAAGTGGGCTCCATCCAGGGGGCAACGACTGGCTGTCGATGCCATAGCCGTGATTCTGTGCGGTGATAAAGGCCTGGTCTGTCATCACATTCAGCACCGGCTGATTCTGGCCTCTGGGGGATGACAGACATGCATTAAACACAGTTTTTATGACTCTTTAAATATTTAAAAATCTTTTTTTCCCACTAGATGGAGTCCTGTGTGGAGAATTTTATGATAAATAAAAGGAGTGTTGTTTGAAAGTAAGGCCTGTAAGGTCCCCAGAGGAGTCTTCATTCATTTACTGATCATTATCAAAGCTTGAGTGATCAGACTTCAGCTGTGCAAACATTTTAAGAGAAATATACTGTGCATGATGTGTTTCACAGACCTTTGGGGTGCACATGGCAGTCTAGTGAGAAACAGTCAACGACAGCACTAAAATGCCCCTTTAAAAGAGCTCACCTGTTACCCATTGGTAGCTTATAAGACTTGGCACCTGCAGCCAGAGCTGTGATCTGGTTGCCCATACAGATCCCAAACACCGGCTCTGGACGATCACTCTCAAGCACCTTTGTGGGACAGAGCAAGTATAAACTTTATTTTCTAGATAAAAGGGTCACCATAAAAACACAGAAACAAAGACCAGAAACTCTACACAAAAAAAACAAAAAAAGGTCATTCTTAAAAAAAAAAAAAATCAGTGAAAATAATAAAGTGATCTTCAACAAGAGTCAACTTATATTAGGGCTGCAGCCATCAAATATTTTACTTTTCTAGTACTCTAATGAGAATTCCATCAATTAATCAAGTAATCGGGTAAAACAGTTTTGTTTAGTTGCAGCGTAATTATTTTTCAAATAAAATTAGTCTGAAACAAGTCAAAAATAAGTGACTGTAGGTGTTAAATTTTCAGTTCACTGAGCTCTGACTTGAAATGAGACATTTTAACTAAAAATAAGTTCAAGTATTCTTGAAGAGATTTCGAGTCTTTGCAGTGTTCACACTAAAACTATGATACCTGCTGTCTTGGAGCACATTAGGCTCCAGAGCTACTTGATATTTTATACATCAGTGACTTGTGAGCTAAATTTCACAACTGCCAGCCTAGCTCTGTTCTGTTTTTATTTTCCATCTTCTGCACTTTACAGCGCTGTGTTCTTACAGATGAAATAAGTCACTAAATTATGTAATTGCTTCATTTTCATAAGAAGTCATTTACATATAATCGTTGTGGACGCTGAAGGAGAGAGGATTAACATCCTAGGACAGAAAGTGTGTAATAACACACTGTAAATATATATGTTTAAAACTACAAATTAAATTTCTTTGGTTGATTCTTGTCTTTTCCTGTCAAAACATCAACCCTCCTCCTTTATCCAGGTTTGGGACCAGCAAAAGTGACCCAAAAGAGACAAACATTAGTGCAATTTATTAGTATGCAGTGGTCTGCTCTGGCTGCAGCTTGGAGGGACTGCTGCAGGCGAGGGGTCTGTCTGGGAGTGTTTGGAGAGGGGAGGGGCTCAGCACCTGCTGCTCGTTAAGAATCAGAGGGTGCTGGAGAGCAATACATGCTCTAACGTCAGTCTCAACACTCCAGAAAAGACACAAGATTTGTTGCAAATTGCTTTTTTGTCAAAGAAGTCACTAGAGGGGTCTGAAAAGTTGCCAAGTAGGCACCACTGACCCTCCTTCTTCTTCCTTTGCTCATGTTTCATCAGCACTCTGTGCCAAGGGCTGGGTATCAACTAAAAATATTTGATTCCTGAAGCGATACTGATACCGTCACTTCAATACGGATTACTAAACGATACTTTTTTTCAGTTCTAACAAAAAGAACATTTAATTACATGTTATGGTACAAATCTTGAGTTTTATTTTTTTCTAATTTTCTACTCTGAGCAGTTTTTTTAAACTATTTTCTTCTTAAAATAAAAACTAAACAACTCATGTCCAGTGCAAAAGAACAGGTGCAAACAAGTGACAGGTCAGTTTATACTGAGTTCACAGTAAATGTGTTTATAACCATTAATGAACTTTCTTCTGTCCATTCTTGTTTTTTTAAGTTAAAATATAAACTCTCCTCCTTTATCCGAGCTTTTGACCGGCAAAAGAGACAAACAGGGTGATTCATTTGCACGCAGTCGTCTGCTCTGGCTGCAGCTTGGAGGGTCTGCTGTGAGGGGAGGAGTCTGTGTTTGGAGAGGGGAGGGGCTCAACTCCCGCTGCTCATTGAAATGCATATAGTGACAGAGTTGCTAAGTTGGCAACACTGTACTGCATACCTAAAACCACGTGTAACGTTACAGCCAATCACTGGAGGCATTAGCAGATCATGATCACATGATTAACCCTTGGGGTACCAAAACTTGGCACTGAAAGTAATTTGATACTCAGTACTACCAAAGCATTTTGGTCGGTGCCACAAAAGAACTGAAGGTCAGTACCCAGCCCTATAGGTGCCACATTTAAAGTACATTAAAAGTATTATTTATTGTAATCTAGGGAGTCGTTTCAAGGAATCGTTTCAGTCCTGGATTATTTTATACTAAAGTTTTGAGAACTGTTTTATATATAAAATATATAACTTAATAAATCACTTTTGCTCCTTCTGGCTCAAGTTTAACACACTCCACAAAGATTGAATGAGTTACTCTGTTTTCTTTAGGCAGCACCAGCTCCTACCTTGCGGACATTCTGGATGAGTTCTTTGGCTAAAGAAGGATCTCCTGGTCCATTGGAGATAAATAAGCCATCATATTCCAGGCTCATCAAGTCCTGATCCCACGGGACAAGGTGGACTTCTGCACCCCTCTGGACACAGATAAACAAATTAACATCTAGTGTGAGACACTTTGGCACACCTGAAGGAACGCTCTGATTGGTGCAAATGTTAACAGTCATATGTAGTCAAGATGTAAATAATGTCTACATGGGTGAAAGACGAGGTCAGCTGGTAAAACTGAAAAATTTCAAGTGGTGTAACCAATCTAATACACTGTAAAAAATGACATTTAAAATGATTTTAACCCAGTGACCCAAAATAGAGAGAAAACATTGAGGTCTACGACATACTGACTCACTCAGAATGTCAAAACCCATATTATCAAGTTTAGAAATGAAATATTTTAAATATATTTGAGATGATATTTCATAAAAAATAACTTATTTCAATATTACACTGTCATAACTTCTAGGAAGGCAAATTTTTAATACCTGTTATGCTTTTGTGTTTACACCATTTGACAGTTTGATGGGAATGATTCTTTAACTGGTTAAAATGGTAGAAATGTAAAATATAAAATGCTGTGGCATCAAACTACACATTTAAACAAACAGCTAACATGTTGGATTGATGAGTTTAAAGCTGATTTTTGATACCAATCCTTATTTGTCACTTTCCCACATAGTTAAATGTATTAGGTTGCTGCCATGTGATTGGCTGAGTTGATATTTGCATTATTAGTGCAGAGCAGTAAACAGGTGTACCTAATAAGTGACATATGGAGACTTTTATGTGCAAAAAATGACTAAAGGTATTTAAAAAAAAAAAAACCTCTAGGCAAAAAAGGATAAAAATAAGCATTTCAAGAAGACAATATTTTTTCAACAGACAAAGCAGACCGCTGCAGGCTGCTTTTAATGACTCAGTGTTACAACCAATTACAAGCAGTATCAACAGGTTACCATTAACTGAAGCAAACAAAGGAGAGGCCCACTTTCTCCTAAGGCGAAATGGCAGGAACAAACAGTCCCAGACTTTTCTTTTTTTATGTTTTCTTTTGTACCTGGGGGTTATTATGTTAACTTTACCTTCTCAAGTTTTCTAGGTCAGGTTGTAGAAGGCGTGTCACAAAGTTTGACTTTTGCTCTGAATTTGGGATGTTTCATAGAAGACTTCATTCAATACACCAACTTAAGTAAAGTGTGATAAAATACACACCTTGACCAGCAAGCGAATGATGTTGTGTTTAATGCCACAGTCCACCGCCACCACTTTTATTGGGTTTCCTTTTCCAAACACCTTGGTGTCCTGGAGAATAGAGAGAGGAGAGATTTAAAAAATATCTGGTTAGTATTTAAAACCACATTAGTCAAAATTAGGTCTATTTCATCTATTCAAACGATTTGTTCACAAACACTGATTATGTATTTTGAATGTTACAGTAACAGCTGTTACCTTGGTTGAGACCTCTGCTATGAGGTTTTTCTGGTTGGGGTCAGATATCTCAACAGGCTGTCCATCAAATTCAATTTTCCCCAACACTGTCCCCTGGAGAGGAAATCACATGCAAAACAATGAGTGGCCAACGCCAACGTATTGATGTGTCACTTCAGACCTCTGCAGTTAAGTTACCTTGTCTCTGATGACCTTGGTCAGCATTCTGGTGTCAATTCCAAACAGTGCAGGAACCTTTAAAGGAAAGAACGGTAATATTTAAAAATTCTCCATTTGTAAAGTCAGTCTCGCTCCCTACACATGAACTGATTTCAATCTGTACCTTCTCTTCTTGGAGCCATTGTCCCAAAGACTTGACAGAGTTCCAGTGGCTGTATTCATGGCTGTAGTCTTGAACGAGAAGACCAGATACCTAGAACCACAAAAACACAACATTGGTCATGAAAAAGTGAAACCACAAGTAGCCTTGTGCTTGAATTCATTAATTGTGAGAATTGTGCAACAGTGGCTCTTGCTCTGAACATGTGTTAACTTCTCCATCAATGCATGAAATATATAAAACCCTCCTTACAGCTGATGCAGTATTTCAGTATATAAAAATGGTTGACAATAATACAATACTCAGCAACTGTCTAAAAGGAAAAGCAAACAATCAAAATATCACGAAGAAGGCTAAAAGATCGATTTTAAATTTTGAATTACTCAGCTCATAGACTCTGCATATTCATGGCCATGATGTTGTGTGCTGACAAACACGTGTAAACATGTCTAGTATGCAGACACCCAAAGCTTTAATAATATTAATGAGCACAAGAGCCCAAGAAGCTGCAGAGTAACCTAGTGACTCTGTGAAGCAGCGCTGAAGGCTAAATATCAAAGTCATAAATTTACTCTGTTAACAAGGTAAAATGTTTACTAAGCAAACAATACGTTAAACAGTTCAGTGTGTCAGTAAGCTCCTGTTCACATGTGCTAATAAGGACTTTGGCTCACTTACTGCTCAGAGTTAAAGGAATTCTTTTAGTTTCCAATCACAGAATGAAGTCATTCACAAAATTACTGGATGAGCCACAGAGTTAACATAATGAAGGTTCTTTGTAAATAAAAGCTGAGAAATCACCAGATTTATTACAAATTTATGCGAGTAAGACATTAACGTCTTTGCATAACCCAATGAACAAGTATTTAAGGTAATTTCCATAAATACATAAGTGAAGGAGTCTTCTGTTGGGAGACGTTTCAGTCAAGGCTAAGCTGAAAAACAGACTGATAGACTGAGCCAAGACTATTGCATGCCAGAAACCACTAATCATGTCCTATTTATTCAAAAACACAAATAAATTGGCAGCCAATTCATGTTGACAAAGATTAAATTAAACTTGAATCAAAACAAAGGTGCCCAGATACTGAAGGAAGGAGCATGTTAAAGTGTTGTATTGTGAACTACATAGACTGAAGAACAGGCGCTTTTACCAGCTGGTAACTGAATGACATTACACAACAAACTGTCAGGGTTACTGTGCATCACAGTTCTATAGAAGCTGTGTGGAAGACTTTAAAAACAGTCTGATGATTTCAAAATCATGTAAAGGCTATATTTCAGTGAAAGTAGAGCAAAGCCAACATATCAAACATTAAAACCAAAACTTGCTTTGTGAAAAATATATGTTTTAAAGTATGACTTGGTACAGAGGCATGTTTTATACTGTTGTGCATTCTATGGATTATGGATATTCTATTCAGTGGATGTTTTGGATCAAATTGTTGATGTATAGTTTCGTCTTTGCATGGTATAGTTTCAGCCTGCATTTGGGACCATGAGAAATAAGTGTTGGCGACAAAAATCTGCTTTAAACTTGTTAAAACAACATGTTAGATGTTTCTTTAAATGTGTAGTTTGTATTTCTATTGGTGTCGTAGTGATTTATAAGACATTTCTACCATTTTTACTAGTTAAAGAATCAGATCAATTAAAGTGTAACCACAAAAACATGACAAGAATTTAATAACTCATCTTCCTAGAAGTGATGCCAGTGTCCTGATGAAATTTATTTGTTATGAAATATCATTTTAAAGTATATCTAAAATATTTTATTTCTAAACTTGATTGTTTTGTTGTACTGAGCAGGTCTGTACGCTGTAGACATCAATGTTTTTTCTCTATTTTTGGCTCAGTTGGTTTCAAATCATTTCAAATTTCATTTTTTAAAGTGCAGTAGACTGATATTGTGCAAAAAACATTACTATGGAAACGTTTTTATCAGAGTTTTGAGAGAAACATTGGTTACACCAATTGACATTTATCATTCAAGTCTTTGACCCATTTGTGGATGCAGTGATGTTTGCAAACGTGATTTTGAGCACGTGGCGACTCCCACTCCAAAGTTGTATCTGTTTGAAGTACAGTGGCCCCCAAAGGATCATTTCCATCCTGTATCAGTAATTAACCTTGTCCTTTTGTACTAAGATTTATGTAGATTCTTTGAATCCTTAAATACAAATGTAAAAGTATATTTGTTTCTCAAAGGTTAAAATTCCTAAATGGGAATGAAAAATGTGTTCTTTGTGTTGGTAAACATGGCCTTAGATCCATCCGTATTGCCTCAAAGCCAATGGAAAGGTTCTCTGGGTCCTGATCAGGTAAGTGGATCCACAGAAAACTGTTTAGGACCTGGTTGGCATACACCAAACTAGGGATATCAGGCTCTGTGTAAACCACTGGGGGTAACAAGGAGAAGGGCCACCACATAAGAGCATGGTTCGAGTTTACCACATGCATCAACACACAGCCAGGTAGTTTGGAATTGATTCTGGACTCTCACAAAGTTTTACAGGTTTGTTGTTTTAATGATCCAGAATTGGAGTAGGTGTTCCTCAAACACCAACACAGCCGTCAAACGAGCTAAGAGACAGCGTACCGTTTAACGGAGATGTGTTCTCTGGTTGAAGGCACTGAACTTCTATAAGAGCACTATCACTTGGCACTTTCTAAAATGTGTGAGAGGTTTTTTTGTTGAGGTGTTGCTGAGCTCCATTTGGAGGGGAGCATCACAAAGTTCAAGGAACTTCAACCCTTGCTTCTTCAGTCCCATTCCAAAGGAAGCCATGAAAGCTGACGGACATGGGATGCAAATCATGACAATCTTCATCACATTAAGGTAGATAACTGACCCACAGGTGAACTCTGAGCTGCTGGGAGATGATATAGGGAGATGGTCTGCACACTGTTGTCTGTTAAGTAGTGGTTCAAGGTGAGGCTGAGCACCAGGAGCTTCTCCATATGGCCTGTGGTTAAGGTTTACATGAGGTCAACAAGTAAATTTGGATGGCCCCTTTGCTGGTCTTTGGCCCATCGTCTCTAAACCCTAGCTTTCCAGCTTTGAGGCAATCAAACTATGCTTGTCTCACTTAAATGTTAATTTTCCCAATAGGCCTGCAAAACCCAACATATAGTGGTGTAAAACATGGCCTCTTTGGGTAGGGTGCAGGTTAAACTTTTGTTGATCATTGACCCAATGGCAAATCTTGGGGCTTGAGTATGACCTTAGGCCAGGAGGACTCTAAGTCTGGTGATAAAGGTACATAAAGGTCCTACCTCAGGGAGCAGACTAAGCAAACAGCTAACCACTTGTAAACAACCTTTACGATGTGTTCAACATCTTCTTCTGGATCCTCTGAACTTCTCAGATCAGCTCAAAAGAAGTAAAAGAATTTATAATGACTGTCAGTCAGCACTGTCTGGTTAGGAGCACTGGCTCCAAGCACTTTGGCCCTTTAATAACTCTGGTTGGTTTTGGCAGCTACAGAGCCACCAGGGGGCTCCGAATTTCCCAGAGTAAGAGATTAATTTAGCCCCCATGATGACAGAAATGACAATCCTTTGGGCGAGAAAACTTCCTCTTGTGCAAGGATACTTGGTCACCATACTCAGACAATCAATGGTTAAATAAAAGAGGCCCATACACAGATAGTGGGGTTACAGATCAACACAAACTTTTTGTTCCAATTGCAACTCAAACAGATGTTCAACTTGCAGTTTAAACTGCTTAAGTGATTAAAGTCTCACATAATTAGTGTCCAAGAGAGGTCAGGGATGCTCAAAATCTCAGAAAATCAACAGAGACATGAATTGTCAAAAAAACAAAATAAGAAATGACAGGAGTAACAAAGCACAGCCTCCATATAACTGGAGTCCTCAGAGACAGTTTCCTACCTGGATGCGCTCTGACTCGACATGTTTTCTCAGGCCCAGCTCATCCAGCTCCTGGGTGTTTGGAACCCCATAATTTCCCACAATAGGGTAGGTCAGAGTCAGGATCTGACCTCTGTAACTCGGGTCAGTCAGGGCCTCAGGATACCTAAGGCAGTCAAAGACAAGCACGTTTTGGAAATGTGATGAAACATATTTTTGTGTTGATAAAACCACTGAAAATCTTTCCTTATTTTAAAACTAAACACTCAAAAAGCTGCACGATTAGGCTGAATTAATCTTGTATCCTTGAATCTGGTCTACCCTTCCTGTACAGCATCGTTCTGTGTCAAACCTAATGAAGTCTGACTTATTTGAACATGTCTCTGTCTTACCCGACCAAGCCAGTATTGAAGACCAGTTCCCCAGCTACAGAGACATCCTGCCCAAAGGAAAAACCTTTCATCCTGGTGCCATCCTCCAAGACCAGGTGGGCCGTCTGGGCCTGGGAGTTAAAATATAAATCAGATGACAAGAAAGAGTAATGAATTCTCTTTATATGGAGGAAGTTTTGTAACACAAAACTTCCAGAGAGCCTGTGGGACTTCATGCTGAAACTGCAGGCCGAAGTGAATTTGTTCACTGAATGCTGAGACAGACAAATCTGTTCTTCTGATCTGTGTGCGTTTTTGTGTGCGTGTGTTTGTATGTGTTTGTGCATGTGTCAGAAAGAAAGAAAGAATTTAAACTAAATGAATACAAAGTTAGTGTGGCTCATGTTGGCCCCATAAACCGAAGACTTCTCACAATTTCACCTTTTATTCACAGATTTTATACTCTTGATAGATCCCATGTGTAGTTTCTAAATCCTGACATACAACTATGCCATATGCTATGTACAATATGTTCAGACCATTAAAAGCCTGACCCATCAAAAAAAAAAAAAAAACAACAGAAAATTTATTTATTTATTTATTTGGACCATAGATGTTTATTGATCTATTTGACAAAATCTATAACAAAAGCATTGCTGTATGATTTTTCTTTTGATGTATTTTTTTTTTGGATCATACTTGATAAATTGGGTGGTTCTGCCAATTTTTTTTTTTCTTTTAGCAAATATGCATTCATTCAATGCAGAAAATAATCATTTTTCAAAATGAGTAATAATTTAAGTGTTATTCTTAACACAACTTCTTGAAAACTAGCACTGGTTTTCCTGAAACAGAAAAGTGTGTGGATAATTTCCTGAGAGCAGCTATTTTAAAATAAATACAGCCAAATACAACTTCAACTGACAGTAGTGGAATGATAATCCTCAAGCAGGTAGAGTACATTTTTTACTTTTTTTTTTTTTTTTTTTTTTTAAACAGGCTTTTAATGAAAAAGTATTTATCATGCTGAAGAGACAGAGGGCTTTCAAACCCATGTGTTAAACACAATATGTTCGACCATGAAGGGTTAAAGGCGAGGGTTGACTTCCATCCTGCAAATGACAAGGTTTGTAAAAGTGAAACCGGGGCTCCAAGAACTCTGGCCACAAATGACGGCTTTTCTGTGAAGGTGTGATGAAGACTGAGTAAGATGTTGCAATCACGGCGGATCTTAAAACTGATGCAATTCCCCCCTGATGTTAACAAGTAATGTGCACTGGATTCCATGTCACATCATCTGTGCCTGAACGTGTCATGTTTCAATAGTTCATTTCTGTGCCAAATGGCATTGCAATCTCTGGAACTTGACTCCAAGTAAGCATTACGATTAAATAGAAGCTCAAGAAAGTCACAATCTAGGTTACAATGGGTCAAATGTAGTCGCATTTCAATTCGGCGTAAAGACAGTCGACCAGAAATGAGCTTATCAGTACTGATTCAACTTCTTTTTTGGTTTTCTAACGAAACCACCTGCCTCCAACTGGCCCGTTTCTCACCAGAAGCGCCTTTAACAGTAACCGGTATATTGCAGCACAACTTCAATTTGTGTTAAAAATAGGACTGTTTGTTTTGGTAAACCAATGCCGAACATTACATTAGACCCTGTTGTTTCAGAACAGGGCTGTACTGACCCAATTTGTTCCTGTATAGAGCCATAAAGCTTAGAAATCTCAGGCTTTTTATTTTTCCCTAAAGGATCCGGCTGTGAGTCCAGACGCACGCTGCGACGTCAGCACTCGCGTTAACACATTCGCGTGAGTCTTGAAAGTAAATTTCTTGCTTTTAGCATGAAGTAACTAATTCCAGTTTTTCTTACCTTCACACTAAAAAGTTTTGTAGTTTGATGTCTGAGCCAGGCCGATGTGTTTCCAACTCTTCTGCCAACCAAACATCCATGTCTCAGAGATTTAACAACGCTGTAAGCTTGCAGGATTTTTGTCATATTAGCCAATTTTGGTAAACAAACAATGTCGTGGATGTGAAGTTACCTATTTAAAACAATACAATAAAATACGATGTCTTAAAAATTGCTAACTCCACAAGTACGAGAAAAAGTAGGGCTGAATGAATAAGTTTAGGTTTGCCCCTCGTGTCCCTCCAGACACTTTAACTGGCCGCTGGAAAAGTTGATCTGGATTGGCCGTCCAGACGTTGCGATTCTCAGCGCATCAAGCGCTGAACTTTGAGATTGGTCCGTGGGAAAACGCCTACTTTTTTGTAAACTTAAAGGGATGAACCGGGAATTTACAACTGTTAGAGTTCCGGAGTACACTTTAATTCTGCAGGTAGGCTCATGAAAGACACCAGTGACTTTCAGTACTGTTTCAAAATGTTTTTTAACCCAATTAAATATTTCAAGCTTCATCTTTGGTGGACATACAGTCTTTTTTTTTAAATCATAATTTAAGACTTAATAGTCTTTCATATGTGTGGGTTGTGGCAGTCTAAGGTTAACTAAAATAACTGCATGCTTTAGAGAGCCTTTTTGAAGGACACGTTTCTGAGTAATTCAAAGCACTGTCAGTGGTTGTTTCCAGTCTGATTCCATGAAATGAAGATGTGCCGTATCAGCAGTATTTAAAAATACCTCATCTTAATGTGAAAGTGATTGCAAAAACAGCCAAAAAAAATGGCTGAACAAGAAGTACAAGGAAAGTACATGCTGACTGTGAAAAAACCACCTGCGTCCAGCAAACCATATAACGCTTTCAGTGACTCTCCGAAACCTTTTCTTTGAGGCCAGTTGCTTGCAGGAAAAAAGGCAAACTGACCGTGGACAGGCAGCACGGTGGAGGGATTAGAGAGGTCCATGTATTTGCTGATCACTGCAAGACTGGTCCTCTGTGGAGAAGGCTGCCTGACTGCCACTCTGCTGGGTTCAGCAGTCTGAACAAAGTGAGTGTGAGTAATAGGACCTGTGCATCAGGAAACGCTTCCACACTCCAGAAACTGAACTCAGAACAATAGACTGTGCTGTTCACAGTCTATTGTTCAAAGAAAAATAATAATAATAACTTCCTAATTATCAGCTTTGAAAATCAGAGGTGCAGTTTAGTAGCCCCAATGTAATAACTGCACACACGTTTGTCACATTACTTTCCTTACATGTAAACCTGTTTGTTTTCACACATTCATTTTTAATGAGCAGTTTTGCTGAAACCAATCACTGTTCATGCCCCACTTTTGCTACCATATGTAGTTGGTGTGTGTCCTGTGCATTACATCTGTGGGGCACTGGTGACACCCAGTGGTAAAATTTGATATAACAATTCAAAGTGGTTTTCAAACAGTAAACTGTGTTGTAGTAGCACCCCTCATGCATAGGTGACAGTGCTGCTCTATATAGATGAGTTATTGTAGCAAGTGAGGAGGCCCATGGTATCATTTAGCTGCCAGTGTGTAGAAAAAGCTATAACAGCTTCACAGTTCACATGATACCTGCACTAAAATCTTTATGTAGGCCACACATGTATTTACTTGTGTTATGTGGGAAGTGATGCATTAGCCTACAGGATATACAAAGCAAGGTATTTACTCTCTTAGTTACTCATATAGAACAGTCAAAGAGCTGGTGAGCTCGCCCTTTCAGTCGAACATTTCTAAAAGTAGCCCTCTTCTTGCCAGAGTTTAAGTAAGAAAATTGGTTGTCAAAGTAAAACTTTGAAGGAAGAGTCTATCTTTAACTGGTCCTAGTGACTGTGGCTTATCTATGTGTGGTTTTATAAGATTTATGATACAGCTATTGAGTGACCGTCAGTATGGGTAGGAGCAACCGATCAACATCCTGAGCAGTGATGGAATTTATTGAAAATATAGTTACAGCCAGATAAGCAACAATATGCTGCAGGTGTTTTTGGAGCATTATGGCATAAAAGGGGGTTAAACCAAATTGTATAAGTACTTATTTAATTAATAGGTGTCAGTACGGGGCTGCATAGTGACACAGCTGTTAGTGCTGCAGCCTCACAGCAAGAAGGTCACTGGTTTGAATCCCATATTCTAGAAGACTAATTTGTGGTGTTCCACAAGGTTCAGTATTGGGACCTGAGTTAATTATACTTAACTTGAATGGTATTTGTACAGCATTTAATAAGTTACATTTTATGACATTTGCAGATGATATAAATTTATTTTGTGCAGGACCAGGAATTAAAGAATTGTAGAAAAGGATTTTATCATGTTAAAAGAATGATTTGCTATCAATATGTTATCATGAAATTAAAGTAAAACTAAATTTATGGTGTTTGGTGGTGTTTGGAGTAACTGTAATAAAATTAATCTTAAATGGAATTGAAATTTAAAAAGTATTCGAAACTAAATTCTTGGGAGTAGTTTTAGATTATAAATTCAGTTAGAAGCCGCATATAGAAAAAATAAAAGACAAATAATCTGAATCTATTGGAATTATTTACAACAACAACAACAAAAACGAAGAAGAGGATATGCTGAGTAAGAAATGTCTGCATGTTTTGTATTTCTCACTTATTATGTCATACATATATATCCCATTGTGTTAAGGTCTGGGGAAATTACACTATATAAACAGACCCTATAATAAAACTCAAGAAATGAGTTATTAGAATAATAAATAAAACTTGCTATTGTGAAACTCATACATTATCAATAGTCTTAAAATTCTCAGATATTGTTTTCTTAAAATATTAGAAATAGTGTTTCAACAAAAGAATAAAACTCTTCCCAACTGTATTCAAAAACTTTTTTTAAAACAAGTGGATAGTATGAGGATAACAGGGGCTGCACGGTAGCACACCTGTTAGTGCTGTAGCTTCACAGCAAGAAGGTCGCCAGTTCGAATGCGTCGGGCACGGTGTGCCTTTTCATGTGGAGTTTGGATGTTCTCCCTGTGCATGCGTGGGTTCTCTCCAGCTTCTTCCCACAGTCCAAAAACATGCTCATCAGGTCAATTGGTGATTCTAAATTGCCCGTAGATGTGAGTGTGTGTGTGTGAAAGGTTGTCAGCCCTGCGATTGACTGGAGACCAGTCCAGGGTGTACCCCGCCTCTGGCCCTAAGTCAGCTGGGATAGGCTCCAGACACCCGCGACCCTGCAAAGGATAAGCGGTAGAAAATGGATGGATGAGAAAAACATACATACAGTTTATCTCCACATATTTAAGAAACAAACTTTTTCATGTAAAGCTTTTATAATAAGTGCAGGAGTATGAGTGGAAGTTTTTATTTTGTTATTTTTTAGGCTTTTATGGCTTTATCGTGAGAGGAAAGGACAGTAACTGAGGAGGAAACAGGGTGAGAGTGGGGAGTGACATATTGGAAAGTCACCACAGGTCAGACTCAAACCCAGGCCACCCACTCAAGGGCTTTTTGCCCACATGGAGCACAACCTTAACCTCTAGGCCATCTGTGCTCCATATGAGTTAACACACACTGTTGTCACTCTATCTCACTACAATTCCACTAGAAAAAGAAAGAAAGAAAGAAAGAAAGAAAGAAAGAAAGAAAGAAAGAAAGAAAGAAAGAAAGAAAGAAAGAAAAAACTCTCCACCCAAGTTAATTTTAAAAGTCAATCAAATAAGACTTTTATATTATTTTGTTTCAAGATATTTAATGCTTCTTTTATCTCTGCTGACTGTTCTTATTTTCTGACATTCATGCCTTCAAAGTAAAGCTTCGGCTGCTTACTGTCAATACGACAGAGTCTCATACAATGGAAAACTGCCAGGTGATGATCGGGAGAACATGAGAAGCCTGTGCAATGTACTGTATGGCCTTGTGCTCTGAGGAGGACTGTGATTAGTCGTCATCGAAATTCCTCCATTGATTGGCTGGGGTGCGGCCTAATGAGCTGCAGTGTCTGTCCTCAGTGGAGGGTCCCCACATTGTCTGCGGTTTCAAGTGTGAGTTTCAGAATGGGTCCAAGCTTAAGAGAAGACGTGAATAGACCAGTGGGCTCCCTCCACTTTGCTCCCTGCCAGGTTTCCTAGCTCAGTCTTGGCCCTGAAATGACAGGAATGATGGATTGTTGTTTCAGAGATTATGCTGATGTTTGTTCAGTGCAGGATTAAACTGATAAACCACACTGATGAGTTTATGTCTGCGGCATATTTCAACATCATGGCAAATCAAAGTGCCCTACATAAAGACTGAACGGAGCAGACAGGAGAATTGGATTTATGGTGCAGTTATAATGCAGTTCAAGATTTTATTGAGTCCCCTCTTCAGTTTATTAAAGATGGTACGGCAAGCAAAACTTTGAGCCTCTATTTACCAGTTCTAAGAACCAGAGGAGATTGAATGCTTAATATCAGCATGCCTGTCTTAAGCTACGGGGACAACTGCTTTTGGAGGCCTGCTTGGTTCATACTGTTGACACTAAGGCCAGAATACTATTTCATGTTCAATTTATTTGGAAAGCATAAAAGTTCAGATATTTGGCTGTTCAGTCCAGAGATATGAAAAGAAAAAGAGGAAGTTAAAAACACAGAAACCACGAAGAGTTAAATGAAAAACATACTGAAGAAGACGAACAAAGCAAACACAGACCAGAACAGGGTACCAACGTCCCTGTTTCCAACCTTCTCACAAATTTAAAGGTTTAGTTTGATGACATTTCATGATCCACTGTCAGACTGAGACCCCTAAAGGTACTGTTCACCATACTGCGATTCCAATCCACCAAACCACCTGTTCACCTTATTATTCCTCACTTACTTACGTTATGCTAGATCAGTGGTTCCCAAAGTGGGGGTCAGGACCCCCTTGGGGGTTGCAAAAACAAAAACTATTCACAATAGCAATAATATTTCATGTAAGTGACAGAAAACCAGTATGAATTTGAGGGGCCGTTTACACGACAGCAATTTTGGTAAAAAAGTATTGTTGCATTTCAGCCTCTTGTTCACACAGAAACAGCAACGTAATTTTTTAAAAACGCCCTCCAGAGTGGAATTTTTTTGATACGCTGCAGCCATCGTTGCCGAAGTTTTCAGTGGAAACACTGATGTCACTCTACGTTTTGCTTGTCACACTTTTGTTGTGGGAACTTTTAATTGCCTTACGTGAACCGGACAACAACGACGGTTCAATGGATGGACTACTGTGATGTGCTTGTGCTGCTGAATCTGCTGACTGCCTTTAACAGAATGTACATCTGTTACTTACTGGTACTTCTGCACTCAGATAAGACTCATATATTACTAATACTATAATAAGCCAGATGATCGGCCCACCTCTTCTTCAGCAGAGGGCTACCAAAAGACTTTAAAGGTATATCGCCACCTACAGGCCTGTTATACATACTACAGTGTTTTTAGTTCCTCAGCGTTTCCATGTAAGTGTAGATTTTTTTTCATTGCGTTTTTTTTTTTTTTTTTTGCGTTTTCAATCGAAACATTGTTGTGTTAACAGCCCCTGAATGTAGCATCTACTCAGGACTCCGTTTAGCCCCTGCTCCTCCAAAACAACGACCCCGCTCACATGTACAAGCGCCGCTGATCTGCGACCAAATGATCTCGACTGATTCAAAACCACAGACTGAAACCGGTTCTCAGCACATTGTTTTTGTTTGCACAATGTTACCAGTAATCGGGGTATAGGTAGTATTTCTGCCATTCTCCAGCGTTTTTGGAACCCACTAGGATTGGTTGGTGTTTTCCCAGGTTTACTCCTGCTGTAGACAGCAGATAGTTTTCACTCTATTTTAAGAACACATCATACATTGATTGACATCCGGACATAAAGCTCATTCTAACTAAAATAACAAAAAGTCTATCTAAATCTGATTACCAATACTGACTTTAATGGTGGTAGATTTCTTTTTTAGAAAACTCAGCAATATGTGCCCATAGGTTGCCCTTTGTTAGTTTGTTTGTTCTTTATTTTTTTTTATTTGTTTTGCTGTTGTTCTTGGTTGTTGTCCAGTCTTTGGATTGGCTTATTAGTGTATTCTCACAGCAGGGGGTTGATGCCCTCGGACATCTTTATTTTGGGACTCATGAGCTGAAAAGTTTGGGAACCTCTGCTCCAGACCCAGGAAATGAGCTGGGGTTGTTATTCCCCTTTCTGAACTTTTGGGTGCCATCCCAGGCAATATACTATGAACATAACCTTTGATTGATTACTTCCCTTCCCTCACCATAGGTGTGACTTAGTGATTTATTTATTTTTGTTTTGTTTTCAGTAATTTTTGTTGTTTTTTGTTGTTTTTTGTTGTTTATTTTGTTTTTTTTTTACATTAGCATTACACGTACATCTTCTTTTTGAGTCTTTTAAAAAATAAAACATCCAAGATAAATCTTTTGGCAGTCTAAAACCTTATTCTTAAAAAAGCATTTACATTATTCATGCGTATTAGATACTGATGGGCAGTTTCCATTTCAGAGTCTCTAAGTCTTCTGATTCCCTTTCAGCTTCTAAAATCTTTCAGGGGACTTTAGCTAGTTTGGTGCCCTACAAATAGCTACCACTACGTCATGTTTCCATGTGATAAACTTTCATTATAGTGATTTCTTTTGTAGCACATTGTTGCTTGATTCTCATAAAGCCTCAAAAGAGCCGACAGTTATCACAAGCTGGTTCACTTAAGCCTCAAAAGCTGTCATAGGGTTACAGTGTGTATTACTATCCCCATCTGCTGCCATCTTGCTTCACTCTTACGTTATGTGCTGTCTAGTTAGAAGGAGACATGGACTCAGCGTCACCCTCCCTGTATTGGGTGATGGCATCATGACATGAAGACTGTGTGATTGTCATGTCTGTGACAGCCTTCACAGCGTTTAAAGGAAGAGCAAGTCATCAGCTGCATGTGAAGGAGGAGACCGCCTGTCTCTTCAGGCCGGGGCTGGATTCCCTTCCTCTGTAGTGATGTAGTGTCCCTAATAAAAAAGGGCAGCAAGTGGCTTTGTTTGGCCTGCCCCTATCTTAATCCTGTGTGACCATGGGGGGCTTTAGAGAGAGCGAGAGAGGCAGAGAGAGCATGCAGGCCACAGAGGCTGCATCAACCCCCTTAAGGAGCCATGGCCCCCGCTCTTAGAAATCCCAAGAAACTTCACACCTCTCTGTAGGGACTATAAATAGGCTCCATCTGTGCCCCCCGGCTCAGTTACAGCCTCATTCCTTTGGTATGGTTGGAGGGCAGGGAAGGAAGCGCTCAGGGTTTGAGAGGGAGGGTGGGGAGAGTGGAGAGGGAGGGGGGTGGACAGATCCTGGATCTGAATCTACTCTCTAGTCATCACAGACAGTCGACTGTGACCTCTGCTGCATGTTCAGTTGCAGAAGGAAGTCCACTGATTGCTCTGTGTCATTTCCTTCCCCTCAGCGACCTCTAACAGTCTCCTCACAGAGGCAAAGTGCCAGCGCCCTGGGAGCATCCACCATCTTTGGAACCTCAGACCACACCACACTCATCACTTGTGTGTGTTTTTTTTTCCTCTCCAGCTCAAGTTCTTCACATTTCATTAATCATGCTTAGTGCTGGGGGACTCCAATGTTAGGACAGGCGCTGCATCTTTAAATCTGGCCCCCGTCATTTCTCTTTCACACTGTCTTAATTGCACAGCTTGAGGTTTCATGGCTGACGTTTCAGCTCAGGTTGTGTTAACATGAATGACATTTTTTTTTCCTGAGTTCAATCGAGGCTAGAAATGAGAAACATTGTGAAATAAATGTGAGATGATTTTAAATCTGGCATATCGCTGACATTAATAGCACGTGTCCTAAAGCAAACCTGGAGGAGATCTTGTGAAATGACTTGCTCCAACCCTGAAGGACAAATATGACTGTTGATGGATCCAAGCAGAGAAGTTTGCTCAGAGAAATCTCTCCTTCACACCTTTTCCTTCTTTAATATAAGATAACACAATCCCAGGAAGCCCCTTTGTTATAAGCGATAAATCACTCCACTTTACCGTCCTCTGTACTTCACTCCATTAGCATATTTTTCTTCTGTGTGTGTGTGAGACTTTTTAGCCTGCAGCATCCCTCTCTAAGCTGCAGTCTCTCTCCAAAAATGCAAATCAGGGGAAATGATTTAAATAAAATGCTGGATAATAATAGTGTTTTGCTTAACTGCATCCCATTTGTTCTGTTATATTCTGTCCCACATTGTGCTTGTTGTGTCTACTGTGTGCTGATGCACACCCACATTATCCCAAAGTGAAAACTAATGTGTCATCCGCTCCCATTTCCATCAGGTTTAAAACAACGTAATGTTTGAAATAAAGTCCTGCAAAAAGACTGAAGCAGACTCCCAACCTTCCTGTGTGTCCCCATCAGTTGTCTCTCTCATTATTACCATCATCTCTGGTATGCAGTGCAGATTTTTTTTTTTTTTTTCTGTTAGTGAAGTTGAATTTGACAAACAGCATATATAACTGGTTGAATTAATAAAGTAGGTACAACTCATTAGGAGCACTTGTTGACCAACTGCAGGAGCAGCCTGCCAAAAAAAGAGCACAGGTCAAGTAAAAAATGTCAATAGCCCTGTCAGCTGTCATTCATGCTCCTCATCCTAACAGGGATATTTTAAGACCGGCAACATTTGAGCTTTTTAAGAAGACGTGTTCAGAATCCACTTGATGCAAAGCAGTCAGTATTAGGAATAACAATGTTAATGATTTCAGATTGTTGGCTCTCCTCTTACTGTGTTTTAGTTCAAAATCACTGATCCATCAACTCTTAACTAGACTTTACAGTTACTTGGATGTCGCTTGTTTCACATGCAAAGAACACAAAAAAAGGTTGGACAGTATCTGTATAAGAGCTTTTCAACCACAGGAACTTTTCCCTGGAACAAGGAACCTTTTGAGAAACTGATTGCAATACCTAGGGTCTAAATTTAGTTCTGGGCAAACTGTGACTCTTAAAGCAGACATGTCTAAGGATAGCATTGTCCAGAAGTTCAGAAGCTATGGGATGAGGGGCCTGCAAGATGACTGTTTCTAATAGAGTAGAGTAGAGTAGAGTAGAGTAGAGTAGAGTAGAGTAGAGTAGAGTAGAGTAGAGTAGAGTAGAGTAGAGTAGAGTAGAGTAGAATAAGAATAGAATAGAATAGAATAGAGTAGAGTAGAGTAGAGTAGAGTAGAATAGAGTAGAATAGAGTAGAGTAGAGTAGAATAGAGTAGAATAGAGTAGAATAGAGTAGAGTAGAGTAGAAGAGAAGAGAAGAGAAGAGAAGAGAAGAGAAGAGAAGAGAAGAGAGTAGAAGAGAAGAGAAGAGAGTAGAAGAGAAGAGAAGAGAAGAGAAGAGAAGAGAAGAGAAGAGAAGAGAAGAGAAGAGAAGAGAAGAGAAGAGAAGAGAAGAGAATAGTCCTGCAGCACAGAGAGATGAGCCGTCCACTGCTGCTGTTTCTCTGCTCCACAAAGATGTTGTGAAGTGGATGGTCTGTATGATTAATAATGGCCTCTAGCTTCTTCTGTGTGCATCTCTCCACCACAGTCCCCAGTAAGTCCAACCTGGTTTCAATCACAGTTCCAGCTTTTTTTTACCAGTTTGTCCAGTCGCCTTGAATCCTTGAACTTTAAACTGTTTCCCAGCAGACTGCAGCATAGAACAATGCACTGTTCACTACATACTGATAAAAACATCTGCAGCATCTTTCTGCAGATGTCTAAGGATCTGAGTCTCCTTAAGAAAAAGAGGCGGCTCTGCCCCTTCCTGCAGAGAGCATCTGTGTTAAAGGACCAGTCCAACTTGTTGTCCAGGTGTACACCTAGATATTTGTAGGTTGGCACCACCTCGATGTCCACCCCTTGAATGTTAACAGGCTGATGGCAGAGCCTGGATCTTGGAAATCTACTATCATTTTCTTCGTCTTTGAGGTGTTCAGTAGGAGGCAGTTTTTGTGACTCCAGTCGCTGAACACTTTTGTCAGATCCCTGTAATCAGAACGGTCCCTTGTGGAGCTCCTGTGCTGCTCATTATTGTCCCAGAGACACAGTTCCCCAAACTGACAAACTGTGGCCTTGATAGGTAGAGTATCTGCTGTTTTGTTTTTTGTTTTTTTCAACATCTGGCCACAATAACACTATGCGCAGATATAATTCACTTACATTTAATAACTCCTAAACAAGTTTTGTTTGAGTTAACAACAGCTGTTAAAACACAGATCCTTGGCAATGCTCCTTCATTTATACATATAAATGTATTTGTATATCAATCAAGTTACTGTGTAGGTGAAACACCAATTAATGGTGAAGCTGCCGCCAAGACTGACAGGCAACGGCTTTGCCACAAGTGGCTAGTGTTGTCAAGTGTTGATTGAACTAATTCATATGCAGTACAATACAGCGCAACCAAAGGCAGAATATCTTCCATGCTAACGGGCTAACAGCAAGGCATCATCTGCATGGACCAACAAACACCAGTGTTTGGCCCATTACTGAAAATAAGTAATATATCATTTATTATGTGTTACTCTTTTTAAAAGTATTACTATTACTTTACGTGTTACTCCCTGCCAGCAGTAATATGTTACACTACTGATTAAATTACTTTCCTTTACATCCACAAAATTGGCCATTGTGTCCTTTCTCCTGATTCTGAGTTTAAACATGGCCTCTGTGTCAGCGTCAGACATTAAATTACCAGAAGGTGCATTTTTTCTGAAGCCTTCGAACACATCAAAGTTACAGACTTTCTGGAATAAATACCTGGTTCAACCGAGGACAACAGATACAGTTTTTGAAATCCAGTCTTAGTTGATCTGAGTTGAAAGAGACCTCGTACCGGGACACAATTTAAACCTGACAGCGATGCTGCTGCCATACTTCCTCTACACAAAACTAAAGTGACGGGCATATTTCCAGCCTCTGAATGTAAACCTGTACTGTTCCATCTTTTAAACTAGCCAGGGTTGCCAGGTATGAATGACAACAATTGAATAACAAGCCCCTACCAAAAAAAAACCCTACCCATAGCCTAAAAAGATGCCCAATTCAGCAGGAAAACCACATCCTGATGAGAGCGACGAAATTAATCTGTGGATTGTCGTGTTTTAAATCATTGGAGGGTTAATAACAACAGTAAGGGATTAACAATCTATTTTTTTGTCTGAGTAACTGTAATATTATTGCTGGAATTTCAAGAGTAACTCATTATGCAACTCACTACTAGTAAAAGTAATATTATTACTGTGGTGCGTTACTAGTAATGCGATACTGCCCCACACCGCCGGTCACACATGCAAAGAGGAACAAGAGGTAATCGGGAAAATTGATCCCACTCAGACACTCATGCTTCTGAACAAGGAAGTAAACTTACTCTGCTGATTCTCTGACTTTTCATCAAGCTTCATCTTCACAGTCCCATCTTTGCTCCACTGTTACAAATGCAGTTCTGTACGTGTTAACATAACACACAAAATTAAGGATGGAAACATCTGTATGCTGGCATTGACTTCTTTTTATCATACAGGCTTTAGCATTTTGTTTAAAGCAGTTATTCACACACAGACACTCAGATATAGCACGTACGCTATGTAAGACACGAACAGTCTGAGTGACGTCACATGTCAGTTTCTAAAAAGATGTTCAGAAAACCAACAATGGTGGTCGCCATGTTGAAAATGCAGTCTCAGGCTGACTTTCAGCTAATCTAGAAAGCCCTAACTTTTTCATAACTTTTGGAAAAAAAAACATTGCTTTGCTATAATTTGTCCAAAAACCAAGCTGCTAACATGCTAATAACACGGGCATCTAAAAACAGGCTTTAATGGAGTCTCCTTTGTTTATGAGCCAGCCTCACTTGAAAAATAGCATGTTTTTTTCCACTTCTGCATTTGTTTCATTTTTCAGCTTTAAAGTTTGCTACAACCAAACAGAACCATTACACTTGCATGCTTTGGTTTTTGACTCTTAGTCTTATCTTCTGTTTTATTTACAGGGGCTGTCTCGTGGTGAAGTGCCGTGCACTGAACTTAACTATAATTGCACAGGCGATGAGTGCTGTCAGGTTCTAAACAGGTGTTAATGCATCCCCATAAATACACTGTTGCCCATAAAATTAGAATCAAATATTTTCTACCTCCTCTTATGAAACGATTGTAACCACATGATTTAATCTTTATATATAAAATGTTTATCTATGATAAGTGATCAATCTCCTCTGAAAATATTACAGTCATATTAAACTACAATGAACCTTTGCAAATCACAATAATTTCAGGAGAAGAGGATGAAAATATTTTAATTCATCTTTAAGGGCAACAGTGTACGTAGACTCTGACCAAGGATGCAGCCCTATAACCAAAAGTGTTTCAGTGGTTCATCTTAGAATGAGATTAATATTTTCAGAGAAGTTCCTTACAGTAATGAGTTAACACTATTTTAACAAATCTGACTGGGCAGATGCTTCATAACGATAAAATGTTCCCTTATTTTCATAAAGGCAAAGCATTCTCTGAATACAAAAGTATCTTTAGGCTCTTGTTTGCGAGGTATGTGTCAGTTCCTCACCTTTTTTTGTAAGGCTGAAGCCCCCTCCCTCCTTTAAAAGATCTGACTTCACCTCTCTAGAATGGCTTCCCCCAGAGGAGCTGGACGCTGATGGTAAATAAGTAAAGGGTTACATGTTTATTCAGAGGGAGGTGGTTGTATATCTTCACTAATGCACTACTAAGAATGCTGCAGTAAGAGGAAACCTAAACATGTTTAGGAGGCTGCAAAAATAGCCGTGGGTCATTTGGCAGTTGGTGGTAAAAAAGTCAAAAATAATAAATGAAAAGATGAGTTTACTGTGATTCTCATTCAGTGCATGTTCATTTACACTGCTCTGAAACATATGAAGCCACAAAACTGATGATTTGGCCTGAAGTGAAACAGAGTGCTGTACGTGACTCATGATGAATAAACTTGAACTTGTTTTCTTGTTTTAATACAGGCCTGCTCCAGCATGCTGCTGGATCCATTAAGATTCTATAGTGGTGCTTACTTTGGACTGCAGCACAGGTGCAAACACTGGGGCAGAGTTTCTATAGGGGGAGGGCATGTGGGGAAGTCAGAGTCAGAGAAGGTGCCGCGGGGTGCCTCGGGTGAGCCCAGATGACAGCTGAGGGACTCAGGCTTTCTCTGGCATGCCCTCACCAAGATGGGGTCAGTGAAAGCAAGTGGGGGCTGGGGGAGCTGTAGGGTGGTGGAAGTTATGCAGGTCCTTCGTCACCAGGCCCCTGTCATGGCAGGGGGGGGGGGGGGGGGGGGCAGGGCTGCACCGCTGGCACTGGGAGACAGATATAGACAAGAATTAAGGAGACAGAATTTGCACTCTTAGCCTTGTCTGGGTTACTGGCATCAGCAGCTGAATGCTTCCACCAGAGCTCCCTGTGCTTTTACGTCACATCCTTCCAGAGAGTACTGAACCCCCCCCCCAACTCCACCCCCATTGATGGGAAGCCCAAAACTGAGCACAGGTGCTGCTATAGCCAACATACATTGTCAGTGACTAGAAATAAAGACCTGTCAGACAACACTTCCACCAGCTGACAACCTAAAGCCTTCTTCTTCAACCAGTCAGATGCTTTCTTTCCCCAGTATGACATAAAAAAATGCTTTGGCCAAAAGTGATGACAACAAGGCACGGCTATTTTTTTTTTTTTTTTTTTTTTTTTAAGGAATGAATGACTCATTTGGCACAAAAAAACATACCCCTAACCCCATAACCCCTAACACAGATTCACTGAGAAAGACTATAGTAAAAAACAAAAAAAAAAAAACACACACACATTCTCCAACATACATGTTATTTTGTACAGGCCAACACTGTGGAAACATGTATGTTTCTATTGATAATGCTCCTGTTGACAATTGCTTTGTAGCCTCTTTGAGGTATCCGATCAGTCAGTCTAGACAAACGTTAAACAGCTACTTAAAGGTATCCAGCTGCTACAGAAGGTCCAAAATCCATGTGCTATGTTACTTTGAATTGGCACTTACCTCCTGTACAATCCAACTTTATATTAAAAAAATAAAAGAAAATATCAAAGTAAGTTATTTCAGCAGCAACCAGAAGGTATATATATCTTCTTAATTTAAACAAACGAGGGGAGTTCATCTCATCATCTAAAGTACATGAAAAAAATCCTACAGCTCTTTGCCTGCTGACAGACAGGCCTGTTTGGAACTGATTAGTAACTATGACCGAAAAACTGACCTGCAGAGCAGTTTATTCGGAGTTCAAATGGCAAACTTAAGAGATTTTTATTTTTTTTAAAAATAATTTTGTGGTTTTTGATCTAAGTGCCCTTACAACATAAAAATTGGAAAAAAAAAACTTTATTACTATTAATGCTTTTACTGTTTTTATAATAATAATAATAATCATAATAATAATAATAATTATTATTATTATTATTATTATTATTATTATTATTATTATTATTATTGTTATTATTATTATTATTATTATTTTTTTATATTTTTTTTTAATTATTATTATTATTATTATTTTTTTTATTTATTGAATTTTTTACAGTTAAAATGTGAGTGGACCTCATATCTCGTACATTTAAAAAGTGAAACTTAAAGCGTTAATAAATGAACAAATAAACAAACAAACAAAAACAAACAAACAAACAAACAAACAAACAAACAAACAAACAAACAAATAAATAAATAAATAAATAAATAAATAAATAGAAATTTTGATTTTTGGACTCTGGCGGTGTGTGACCAAAGGAGCGTCTGTGAACATATTTAAAAATCTTCTTAAATTCGTTGTCAGTCTTGCTTTGGCCTCTAAGATTCTGTTTTGAGTACTGAGGTGGGCGAAGATTCATGGAATTCTGTATTTGCCAAAGATGCAGTTCGGGTTATGTCAGGATATGTACGTGTTCATGGCACATGATCCCTTTTTTCTTTTCCTTGAATGAGCCCCTGCCCCACCGACCTCATTACGACGAGTATCTTAGTTATAGTCATTCACTGAAACATAAACTTCTTTCTGGCAGGGGCTGATGTTTACCAACTGACATCAAGAAGTTATGCAATTCCGCCTCTGTTCCTCTCTTTGCCTTATCGGGAAAAACGTCTCTTTCAGCTTTACTGAGCCGTGCGTAAAACTGACTTTGTGTGGATTTTTTCTACACAAGGTCATGAAAGGCACAATGTATCCATCATTTTATATATAAATAGATATATAAACTAAGTTTTACAGGTCAGCCATTCTTAGATAGTCCTGCGCGACAATTAGACGAGTCTGGATGATGCGTAAAGGTGCACAGTGCTGTGCGTAACGGTTCGCTTGTGGTCCACAGAAAGGAACATGGCCCCAGTTAACCTCTCACATCGTTTTCGCTGTTTTCGTTCTAGATTACAGATATATAGAAAAACACTCCGTGGCCCGCAGACCTGTATTCCATGTTTAGAGAGTACCCCTCCACTTACACACACCCCTCCCATGAGCTATCCAATCCTTACACAGGGACAGCGTTGACGGGGGTCAAGCGGAAAAATAGCCTCATATATATACGCCCAAAGGGTGAGTTCATGCTCCGAGTCCCCTCCACTCTGTGCTTCGACCCTTGCGTTGTCACCCGAACCGGGATTTGTCTGTGCTTCAGGGACAAACTAGTTTCTACAATCAGCTAACATGGCACCCAAGAAGGACGCTAAGGCTCCCGCCAAGAAGGCCGAACCAGCACCAGCACCTGCACCCGCACCTGCACCTGAACCAGTTAAACCAGCAGAACCCGCTATCGACCTGTCCGCTGTCAAGGTACAATGACCGTGAAAGCAAGAGCGCTGCTGTGATTCAGGGATGAAGACTGAATGAATGAGCGCTGCGCAGGAGGAGCCAGATTTATTTGACAAATGAAAAGGGACTCTAGTGAGACCCAAACAAATCAGGATATTTTTTTAGTATTTATCGAAGGATTAACAGTTTGAGAAACTTTGGACTGCTTTAAATACACATTTTGTGTCGCAGTTACAGCCTAACTGCACCTGAATCATAGCTTGTATTGTTGTGACTCACAGTGAAGGACCATCCTCACTTTGAAATAACTAGAAGAACACAAAACAAATGTGATCAGAGTAAAACGATTTGCAGATTTATGAGGGGATCCTCGGTTAGCAGGGATTTGGCAGAACAGCTGCAGGTTTGTAGGACCACACTCAGGGATCTGAAGGGGCAGAGTAGAACCATGGAGAGCTCAGTGCGTCTTAGACCACGCCTCCCAGGTCTCTGGATTGGACTCGTGCAGTGGTGACTAACGTTTGAAGGCGCAGCACGGTGACACCAAATGTGGACATGTTAATGTAGCTAAAGATGGACCTTCACGGATCGAGTAATGTGGAGCTAAATTTGGCAAAGAGACAGGTTTAATCCCTGTGAAGACCTAATTAATTAAATTGGATAGATTGGAAATGCCTTGTTAGGATGGTCTATTGAATTCAAGTGTTTGTGTTGTGTCATGTGGAAATTCTTGTCATGTATGCTGGTAACTAATATGGCTGCTTTGCATTGGTTTCTAGATTGAATTCAGCGCAGACCAGATTGAGGGTGAGTACACCTCATTTAACCTTTGCAACCTTGTGACAGAGCCGTGCGGAACATACAACCTGACCCAAAATTATTCAGAGTATCCCATGATTCACATCAACAGCAATGGGTGCACCAAACACAATGCCAGATGTACATTTGAGAGTGAAACAAAACTACAGTATAGGTTATTATTTATTTATGACTCTTAGAGGCCAGTCAGGCAAATGAAACACTTAAAATACATTTAAAAATCTGAGAAGAAATAAAAATCCTGAGCTTTTAGGCAATACAGTTGAATCCAAGGGGGAAAAACAAACAAAAAAAAAAAAAAAAAGAAGAAAAAAATGGTGTGAGCTACCCAAATATGACCCTTTACAAGTATAATTTAAAAAGAAGTTTATTTTGCTTTAGACATTAATTTTTGAAATCCAAAGCAGACTGAACATTTGCTGCACAGAGCTGTACAGAGACATGCATTACAAAAGAGATGAAATAATCAGAGATAGAATATAAACTACAGCTCTTTTCAGAGGTGTAGTTTGGATAACAGTGTTAAGACAGACAGAATGATCAGACTCAACCTGATCACTTCTGCTGTCTGTTCGGCTGCTTGTTACACTGCAGTCAGCATTCCCTTCCTCTGCTCAGAGGGGGCTTCTACCCCACAGAGGGCCTTGCCTTTAAAAGGAGGGGGCTCATATTCTCAGCTATGTTTATCAATTCCAAGGTGGTCTTTTATAAGGGCTCATAACTCTGCTGGGATGTAGAGAGAGAGAGAGAGAGAGAGAGAGAGAGAGAGAGAGAGAGAGAGAGAGAGAGAGAGAGAGAGAGGAGACAGCTGCGATTGAAATAGAACAAGGGGTGATGAAGCCTGACAGGAGTCATTCCATTCATCTTTTTATACCACAACCTATGGAGATGTCTTGTCCTTGTTACATACCTCCATTGTCAGTTTGCAAAGCAGTTGCTTCCACCTGCTGGAAGGCGGGCACGCAGTTCCACGTACAAACAGTAAACCTATGAAATCTGAAATCTTCAAATGCATCCATACACAGACATTAAAATACAGACATGTATAAATGTAAGCAGGATTTTGTTAATCAATAAATCAATAAAATCATAATAAACAATAAAAAATGAAAATCATTGTCTGATCAATTAAAACAAAACAAAGAAGGTGTTGCACATTTCAAAACATCAAACTGTCAAAGGATAACGTTTCATAACTCAGAAGAACTTTAAAAAAACAAGTTAAGGACTTCACAACCACATTTTCTTTATTTTATTGCAGAGCAAAACTGGCTCGAAATTCATTCAGGTTTTGCAAGTTAGCGTGATTTAAGTCTTTTATTATTTTTAGTCAGGAACTACAGTGGTTGAAAATTGTAGGCCTCCTATACCGTACACTCACTGTTTACACGTCACAAAGGGCCTAGTTATTAAATCTGTGGATGATTTCATGTGTTCTCATCTCTCTAACCTGCAGACTACAGGGAGGCTTTCGGTCTGTTCGACAGAGTTGGCGACAACAAAGTGGCTTACAACCAGATCGCTGACATCATGCGCGCTCTGGGACAGAACCCCACCAACAAAGAGGTGACCAAACTGCTTGGAAACCCCTCTGCTGATGGTAAGACGAGTAGTCTTTAATTCTTTTTTTCTATTTTTGTTTGTTTTGTACATTGCTGATGAGTTGAGTTAGTGTACTGAGTCAGTGTTTAGTCAAATTAAAGTTTGGCAGTTGACCTTCGGACATTTTTTAATGATTTCTTACATTAAATGCTTCAAGTTTAGTGCAAAAAAAATCCTCCCAAATGGTTAATGGTCAGTATGTTTGCATGGATCTCATGGTGTAAGCTACTACAGACTAACAGAAACACCTAATACTCCTTTCAGTGATAATAATTAACAAGACAAGGCTCCTTAACAATGTCACCAAGTGACATAGAGACCAGATCTGTCCCAAACACATCTCAGCAGTCAGTCAAACACAAGCAGGTGTATAACCACCACCTCAAACCAACATTTTACAATTATTTCATTAACTTGCTGTTGCACTGAGCTAGTGGTGCGTAAGCTAACATGCTGATGAAATGTCTTCAAATTGCAAAATAGGGTTATTAATGAGTGGAATTGAAATAAAAAGGCTTTTTAAATGAAAATAAATAAATAAATAAATAAATAAATAAATAAATAAATAAATAAATAAATAAATAAATAAATAAATCTTTTCCGGTAGAAGTTTGGAGATGTATTTTTGAAGCTGAAAGTCTGTTCAGAGGCTCGCTCGCTCGCTCATGTAGTGCCTGTTTGACTCACACCTGTCTCACATGTTCACCTTTGGATTGAACACACTGCTATTTCTGTTCGCAGACATGAACAGCAAGAGAGTAGAGTTCGAGGGGTTCCTTCCCATGCTCCAGACCATCATCAACAGCCCAAACAAGGCTGGATATGAAGACTACGTTGAGGGTCTGCGCGTCTTCGACAAGGAGGGCAACGGCACAGTGATGGGTGCTGAGCTGCGTATCGTTCTGTCAACACTGGGTGAGTCAGGCCAGGACACTTGTGCCTCTGGGAGCCTATGTATTGGATATGTGTGTCATAGCATGCACATGTGACACTAAAAGCGGTTACTCTTTGCCTCCCCCTGCAGGAGAGAAAATGAATGAGGCTGAGATCGATGCTCTCATGGCTGGACAGGAGGATGAGAATGGCTGTGTCAACTATGAGGGTAAGCCAGAAGTGATGTTACAGTTGATAGATATGCTCACAAAGGGTAACTTGTTGTCTTAACAGTTGTTTCAGATATTGATTTTTTTTATGTGAAGTCAGTTCTTCTATCTGTAACATCTGAAGTTTTACAAATTCTTGGACTTACATTATATATTTCTTTTTCCTTTTTCCTGACTCCGTCTTTTCCCTTTCTTCTATCCTCTTCATTGCTGTCCTGGTCTTCATCTGCAGCCTTTGTCAAGCACATCATGTCTGTGTAAGGACCCTGTCACTGCAGTGGCGAGCATCGTATATGTGCAGACCCCATGGCGTCGCGACATCCACTCACTGCTTCCTGTATCATCTGAGGAAGCAGGGGGAACAAAGGACTATGAGATGTCAGTTTCTGAACCCTTTTTTTTTCTTTTGTTCAACAAGTTTTTTTCCTCCTTTTTTTCCAACTGGTGCTTTTTTTTCTCCTCCTTGATCTCCAACTGTTCAAGAAGCTGTCCTGATCTTCCTTGAGATGTTTCTATCGTCATCCTCAGTCAAGTCAAGTTGTCTCTTTGTGTTATTTTTTTCAACATCACAGCGGAACAGTGATGGAGGGGAAGGCAGGATAATGATGACCATCCCTCCCCTGTCACTTACTTTGTGACTGATTTGGCCCAGGACAGGCCATCAAAAATGTATCCACTCCTAAACCAACTATCCCTAGGTCTTAACTTATTGTATCCTCTGCCATTTCACAATAAACTTTTAACAAACTCCCAATTTTAAGTTCTAGTTTTTCATTGTATTTGTTTGATGCAAAGTAAGCATGGTAAATACTCAGCCATATGCATTTCAAAACACAACTTTCTCAACAAACTCTAAATACAGTTATAGTTTTAAAGATGCTTATCCAACCAACAAGCCAACTGACCAGCCAGCCAACCAACTGACCAACCGACCAGCCAACCATCCAACCAGCCAACCAACCGACCGACCAACCAACCAACCAACCAACCAACCAACCAACCAAACGACCAACCAACCAACCAACGAACCAGCCAACCAGCCAACCAACCGACCGACCAACCAACCGACCGACCAACCAACCAACCAACCCACCAACCAAACGACCAACCAACCAACCAGCCAGCCAGCCAGCCAACCAACCAAACGACCAACCAACCAACTAACCAACCAACCATCTATTGTACTGACCAAACAACCTACCGATTGACTGACCAACCAACCGACCAACCAACCAACCAACCAACCAACCAACCAACCAACCAACCAACCAACCAACCAACCAACCAACACTGTTGTCTGTATGCAATGGTGGTGGTTGCTCAGTCAAAGTTTTACTTGAGGTAAAGTATCCATCCAAATAATTTAGTATCCAGAGTATTTTTTAAAAAATCCCAAATTGGTTTCAGTGAATTCAGAGTGCGTGCAGCTTGGAATACATGGCTGCATTTTCTGCTTTTTAAGAAAACATTTCTCCAAGAAGTCTACTGAGGAATAAAACCTGCACCAAATCTTCAACCCCAGCCTGTATAAATGGAAGTAGTTTCCTTGACATCAGCAAACTGTTTCTGATTCATTGTTTTAAAGGCCCATCATTATCAGGGGCCACATTGGAAACGCTTAATATCTCTTAATATATTTATTTTTGAGGTAAAATCATCTTGTCTGGCTTGGTGTGTGTGGTTTCCAGTACTTACCTCAAGTAGAGGCTGGTTGAACTGCAGTTTTTAGAACCTCTGCATCAGCTCCATTTCTCAAGTCGGTGGTTACCACTTGGTTTAACCATGGAGAAGCACGATCATGAACAGGTACAGCTACAGCATTTAGACAAATTTTAAATGTAATTGAGTAAAAATAACAAGTTTCTCCAAAAAACACACATCTGTACTCAGGTAGAGTACAGAAACATATATGTATGAAAAAAGGATTGGGCCACTGGGGAAAAAAATATGGTATATAATTATATTTTTTGTTATTATTATGATTCCGAGAAAAAAAGTCAGAATTCTAAGAAAAAAGTCATTCTAATTTTTTCTCAGAATTCTGACTTTGATGCCAGAGTTCCAACTTTAAACTCAGAATTCAGATTTTAAAGTCAGAATCCTGAGGGAAAAATATTTTCAAATGTCTAAGGAAAAAAAAAAAAGAATTCTGACTTTAGTCTCAGAAGTCTGATATTTTCTCAGAATTCTTACTTTTTTTCTCAGAATTTAAACTCTTCTCTAGAAGTCAAACTTTAAATTAGAATTCAAGATTCAGATTTAAGTCAGAACTAAAATATTAAAGTCATAATACCAAAGAAAAAAAAAAAAATCTCAGAATTCTGAGGAAAAAAGCCGGAAATTCTGATTTTTTTCCTCAAAAATTTTGAGATTATTTTTTCTTAGTATTCTGACTTAAATCCCAGAATTCTGACTTAAATCTCAGAATTCTGACTTTAAACTCTGAGTTTAAAGTTAGAACTAAGAGATTAAAGTCACATTTCTAAGAAAAAAATAGGAATTCTGACTTCTGAGATTTTAATCAGAATTCTGAGAATTTTGAGATTTTTCTTCTCAGAATTCAGACTTCAAAATCTGGATTCTGACTTCAAAGTAAGAAATCTGAGATTAAAATAAGAATTCTGATTATTTTTATTTAGGTTTTTTTTTTGCTTTTACTTATTAATTATTATTATTATTATTATTATTATTATTATTATTATTATTATTGTTATTAATAATAATAATAATAATAATAATAATAATAATAATAATAATAATAATAATAATAATAGTATTATTATTATTATTATTATTATTATAATAATGTACTTAAACAAATTTACTTTGTTACTTCCTACCGCTGCCAGTATGACTTGTAATCAAATAAGATAACAGAACTGCAGTGTCATTTTTTGCTGAATTTATTTTCATTAATCATTGTAATTGGTGTCATATCAACAAGAGAAAAACTGCGCACATCTACTTGACCTTTTAAATACATTTACAGTTGCTGTAAGGGAGAGCAGGAGGTGGGAGGGGGGCACACAGAGATGGGGTATGCAGAAAAAACACAGAAGCAAACAAACAATCTCAGGTAGGGGCAGTAATTAGGCAGGAGGCAGGATATACCACAAATGGTGTCTGAAAAAGAAACTAGATCACCCAAACACTTTTTTTTTTTCTACGAGATGAACAGGATCCGATATCCCTCGACCATTTTATTTTTCTTCATGAAGTGTCTTTTTACTGGATTTTCAAAATATTTTCTCCACTTTCTCCTCCCACACATTGCAACAAAACATCCAGGTACGGAAGCGTACGTCGTAAAACAGCATTGGATCTGGCACCTAACACACGCGCGCGCGCACACACACACACACAGATTTCAGAGTAGCTGTGTCTTCTGTTCAGGTCCCATTTGTGGAGTCTTCCTCTGCCAGGCACCAGGCAGTCCCGATGAGTACAGCATCAGCCTGTGTTCTCAGAAGAATGACCACATGTCAGCTGAATACCTCCAGCTGTGAAGACAAGAACCTGAAGCTGTTTCCTAAAAGACAAAGGTTTGTGGAATGAGCTCCTGCGTTTTATTTGCTTCTATACTGAATTACTGACCAGGTACAAGTGTATGATGCTCTTCACCAGGACTGAGATGCATTCCTTAGCAACACCAATTCAGCTGTGGGACATTATCACCAAGCATAACACTGTAAACAACTAATAACTACAAAACATGAACTTGTTTTATCTTTAACCAATAAGTCGAGGAAATAACTTACTAAAATCCTTAGATTACAAAATAGCCTCTTTTAAGATTAAAGTCAGGACATGCTTGTCATAACATTACCTAGGTGTTGTAGTAATGCAATTTTACAAGTATATTTTATAGCCATACTGTCACTTCCTTTCAAAATCTTGTGAGGACATGTGGATGGCGAGGAACTTTAATTTTTTGTACATATTTCTATATATACTGTATATTCGTTAAATATATTAAATATTAGATGAGGAGAATGAATTGCAGTAAGGATGCTTGGTTCATTAGGGGTTTGGCGTCCATGCACGTTTACTGAGCAAGAACAATACGTGCTGCATGGTGTGCTGGCCGCATTACTCCTTGTTCAAAAGAGATAAAAAGCTCTAGCTTCTTTAAATCAGTGGTCCAGGACCAGTTAAGCCAAGACCTGGCCCCTTCTTTGTGTATGACACGTAATCCAGGACCAGCGCTCAGATTGAACTATTCTATGCAACGTCATTCAAAAAGAGAGAGGCTGACAGAATGAATCAGAAACAGCACACATGTGGATTTTAAGTAGGAAATAAAGAGGATCAAAGTACATTTGCTCCTAATTCAAGTCTCTACTTAGTTTGATAGATCTTGACGTGAAGATGTTTCGAGGCTGTGGTTGAGCTGAGGATGGCCTCAGGGTGGCAGGAGAGGGCAGGACAGTTTGAATGGATCAGGGTGAGGATGTCCAGGATGCTGAGGAAGAACCCAGAGCTCCAGTGTTCACAAACCCTGCTTGGCCAGAGCTGCGGTGACGTCCTCAGCCAGGGTCGCTAGCTGCGGTGAATCCATCATGTTGAGGCTGCCCGAGGAAGACAGGTGGCTGTCCCGGTGGCGATGGGGTGAGATGGTGCCAGAGAGGCCCGGGGACTGGATGATGATCTCGGCTCCGTGGTCCACCCGTGCCTTGGCGTGGTCGCGGAACAACAACCTGTGGCTCTCAATCTGCAGAGGGAGGAGGTGTGTGGTGAGATGTAGATGAGGAAGAAAGGGGGGGTTATTCTTATTTTATACTTTCATGAACTCCACACATTTCCACAAGGATAATGAAAATGTTTGCATCTTTATGAGTCAGCTTTACAAACACGGCAAAAAGAAACAACTCACATTCTAACTTCACACACATGTGTTTGTGTTCATTTTTTTTTAATGAGATGCAGTTAAGTTGTAAATGAAGAGCTACTGTCTTCAGCTGTTGGGACAAACAGTCACACATACACCGGTAAATGTAGAGATGCATAAATGTAGAGATATTTTGTTGATAAAACATATTAGATAATTATAAAAGCAGCATTTATTGATCAAGTTTGAAGTGGTTAATTCTTAGATTTTAACATGTTTAATTATGCTAATTAAATGAGGCTTGGCATGACAAACTTTGCAGAAGGTTAACAGTTCAGTACCCAAAATTAAAATGAAAAAATAAATATGAAAGTTTAGGACACTAAAACTATAAATCTTTCCTTACTGTGGAAGATTAGATCTGAACCTGTTCAGATTGAGTAAATCTTGAAATTAAGGTCTTATTCTTCTTCTTACACTGCAAAAACTGAAATCTAAAAAAGGTTTGTGTCTTCATTTTAAGTAAAAAAAAAAAAAACAAACAAACAAACAAACAAAAAAAAAACGGTACAATTTATATGAGCAACATTTACCTGAAAAGTCAAGTCCAGCAAAATGTCTAATTTCAAGATTTAAAAAATCCCAGAAAGGATGCTGGAATTGTTTGAAAAGAGTAAAAAAAACTTCCAATGGGGAAGAAATGTGCTAGTTTTTTGAAATAGAAATAATGTTTTTATTAAAGAACCAATTCAAGTGCATTTTTCTTGTATAGTCCTGAGTTGATACTTGATAGGCAGAACTTACAGCAGCTGTTTGGATAAACCTCCACAGCAGCGCATACTGTACCTTAACTGATAACCTCACAGTCGGAAAAGGAAGACAAGTTTTTGGAAGATTGACCGGCTGGAAACACTTGTTTTTGTTCATGTGTGTAAATTAACAGTTACGTATTCTGTTTCTGCTCTGGTCTCTTGAAAAAGGGATCTAAAGCTCAGTGAAACAGTCGTTTAATTAAAACATAGGAGAAATAAAGTATAGATGAGCTAAAAAAGGACATAAGTTTATAAATTCTTTTTTGTTTAATCCTACCGTTATGAACGTTAAACTACAAACTGTGAATGGACAGGTTCATTGAGACTACATGCTCTTTACTTTATGTGTTAATACCAGAGGACTGAAATATCCGTGCATCACGAGGTGTTTATTTCAGAACTCTGCCAAAGTGAGCAAGACAACCTCTCAAAAACTTGTTTTCCTTTCAGTCATGGAATGGAAGCATGGAGCTGACACTCACCACAAATTGGCCTCCACCAGGCATGTGATGAGCATTATCCAGGGAACCCACCTTGGCTTGGGCTTTGTCTTTAAAGTCCAACTTCACACTCTCTATGCGCACGTTACCGCCTCCTGGAGAGAAGAGGACCATTAGAAAGAAGAGTCAAACAATGTGGTACCAAATCTTATTTCACCCAGACTTAGACTGGGGCTGGGTATCAATCCAAAAATTTACCATACCTGTACCGATACCGTTACCTTCACTTACTGGCTCCTGAATGATACATTCTTCAATACCAGTTTTATTATATCAGTTCTAACCCTGACCCTTACATGTTATGGTACAAATCTTGAGTTTTGATTTTCAGCTTAAGTATTTTTCTACTCAGTTTTCTTACATTAAAAAAGACTAAGTTGCTAAGCTGGTAACACTGTCCTGAATGTCGCAACCATGTGTAACATTACAGCCAATCACTGGTGGCATTACCAGATACTGATCACGTGATTAACCCTTTGGGTACTGAAAGACAGGGCATGTTTTGATACTTGGTACAACCGACCCATTTTGGTCGTTGCCATTAAAGAACTGAAGTACCCAGTCGTCCCCCCCCCCCCCCCCCATAAACAGGTTACAAAACAGAAAAACACACAGAGGAAAAGGAGATGGTGGTACTGGATCCTACCAAACAGGGTCTTTCCTGAGACTTTTCTTGAATCCATTTAACATCAGATAATGGTTACATATAATGGTTACATTATAAATTAAAAGTGAGCATTTTTCCACAACCAATTTAAATGATACAGCAAAACCTTATGCAAAAAAAATCCTTTATTTCTGATACAAGTCCAGATTATCTAAGGTTTATCAGAATCCTGCTCGTCACTCTCAGGATAGAAGCACACAAAACAGTCTGGCTGCCAGGAACCCCAACACCTCCCACATCCAGCCACCTCAGGACCGATCTATGAGGCTGTCAATCCAGATGGAGTTCACTGCTGGTTCTAAAGCTCAGACACAGCAACAACTGAAATTTTACTAAGTAGGTATGTTTCATTTTCAGTCAAAACTGCCTTTTTTACTTAATGAGCAGCATTCACCTGACAAGTACAGGAAAATAACTGATTTCAATATCAAAAGAAATAATTTGGCCAATTATTTTCTTTTATTATTTTGTCAGGTGAATGTGGTCAATATTTAATCTGATGAGACAATTATTTGGGGAGAACGGGGTTGACTGAAACACAGGATGGTCGTCACATTCATTATATTTCGCCACCAGAGGGCGCTGTCTCTCCAATTGTGGTTTGGAAATTTACTGAATTCTGATCAGAGCTCACCTACAGTCTCCTCTGGAGTCAGACAGCTCAACTTGAGCTGAGAGGACTTGTTCTGTTTTTCATGTCAAACTGTAAACATTCAGCTCTTCAGCATTTTTCTTTTAGGCTTTTACACAATGAGTTTATAACAAAACAACTGTTACCCTTAAAAAGGGTGACAGGACAGCTGTAGTTTAGACTGTTATTACCTGGCTAACTAGTTCTTACATAGTTGTTAGCCTTGATGCTAGCAAGAAATGCAGTTGGGGTTGGTTGTTGCTATTTTTCAATAAGGATAGTTGATGGTTACCTGGCCGGTGATGGATGTTATCTAGAGAACCACACTTTGAGGTCACATGGCTCAAGTCGATCTTCTTGTTCTGAATCTGCACCTGGAAGAGGTCAAATAAGAAAATAACATGCTAACTGGTTAAATCCTGGTTCTGAACTTCTTTTCTCAACAATGCAGAATAACTTATTAATCTTATCTGCATGATACTAAAGCTGCTGGCTGAAGTAAATGACAGTTATCAACATAGAATCCGAGGCTGCAATTATCCACGCTCCAACACTATCATGTCTGATTACATGTGATTATTAAAAAAAACAAGCACAAAAGCAGAACACAGTGACTGCCAAATAAGGGTCCACGTGTTGTGTTGTTTTGTGCAGAGAACTGCTGGAATCTGTACAAGGAAAAAAAACAAAAAAAAAAACAAAGATTGAATACAAGCGATGTGCTATTTAGAAAACCTGTCAAAAATGCAAAATGACTGATTTTTCTTGTAAAAGTTGTGAAGTAGAAGTTTGAGGATAAAGTTTTCACAGAGGATATTTGGATATGCTGCCATGTGACCATCATCACACGGCACACAGCACAATGACGGAGCAACGATACATCATGACCTGTGAAAAATCACTGATGCACGCTTTGGGACAGTGATTCCTTTACCAAGTCACAGATTTAGACGTGTCTGTAAGCAATCGTTTGTTGGTCATACATGTCTGTGGTGTCATGTAGTCTGACAGAGGAAAGTAAAGAGTTGTAAAGCTGTGAGCCACATTACAAACACAACACCTGGAGCACAAAGGACCTCAGAGTGCTGATCTATAGACCAGCTCTGAGTGTGTATGGCTGCGTGTGCATTTGGCAACGGAAGTGCTGAGGAGTACAATGGTTGGTCATCGATGTGAGGGTGTTGACCACTGAATAACACATTTTTTTTATCAAAATAACACTAAGTTGACGGATGGTAAACCACTCCCAGGTTCATGAAAAATCAGTGAGAGGTTCACTTAAAGGTTCACTTATTATTTCCTCTCCATAGTGAGTCCATATTTGGTCAGAACCTCGGCTCCAAACCAACTTTTTCATCAAACACTCAAAGTAAAAACTGGATTTAGAACATCAGCAGTTAATATTGATTATTGGTGCTCAAACCTGGTTCACTGAGGTTGGATAAAGAAGACACATTTAATAACACAGCTGCAGACGGCGCTGGTGTTTCAGTGGAAAGTGTGACCCTGTTAACTGGAGACTCTCAGCCGACCATCACTGACACGTTCAGCTGAGAGTCACCAGTTAGCACGGTCACTCTTAACTCCAAAACACCGGTTGCTCTGTAACGTTCTGAACTCCATGGTGTGGTATTGTTTCTGACACCAGACCACAGAACATCCGGACATTTTTGTGCTGCTGACAGTTTGAATTTAGGGTTTAAAGAACAAAAACTCGTCTAATGAATGGAGCTAAACGCTGCTTCCGTTGCTAAAATGCGTACTCATCTTTATGATGACGTAGGTTGTGAACTGGTGTATAGAAAGGAGTCCCTCATCTTGAAGGGAGTTTGAGACTGAGTAGAGGTGTGTTTTTTTTGTTTGCTTATTTTTGTTTCAGGCTGCTTTTTGATTATTTACCTTTAGCACAAGCTGAAAGGAATGGATAGATGTACACAATTCACATCTAAGTCTGTTTGTCCTTTTGTTTCTGGGTGATAAATTCCATCAAGTGCTGTAATAGGATGCCCAGATTTAGTTGTTTTTTTTCTGATTTGCTCAAAGAGAACTTATTTTTGACCAACCTTGCATAAAAAATAAATGTGAAGATGATTTTATTTCATTTTGCTGAATAATCTCATTCACATTACTGACTGTTATTCAGACTGTTATTGGTTGTGTTTGTTATGAAAGATGCAGGAGCTGACAGTCATTTTCAAACATGTGATATCATGCCAGCATTGAACCTTCACTTTATTATCACTAAAACCACAGTGCACTACTTTTAACATCTAACTGACCACCTCTACAGCCATAGTGAGCGTTATCACACTCGTCTAGGTAACACTGCAATGTTCTGTTCACAGGACGGTTAAAACAAGCTGCTCTGTTCAGCAGCTCCAGGGTTGCTCTCTGCTGGTCTATAAGCCCACTAGTGGTTAAATGACAATATACATCTCTAACATATTTTTGACATTTGAAGCCTTCAGGGTACTAAAGGGGCTGTCTCAGTGACCATCCAAAGAGTCCGGACAAAGACCAGAGAAGCAGTGTTTTGTTACTATGTAGCACAGACGTGGAATAAACTCCAAGATAATGTTAGACCTGCCTGACACTGAGCACCTCTAAATACAAAGATGGATTATTTTTTTCAGTTTTTTGTTAATTTTTTTTCTTTTCAATGTGTTGTAATTAAATATTTAAAATATTTTGACTTTCTCCCTGATTCATATAATCATTTTATTATTGTTATTTTTTATGTACATTTTATGTATCTTTTCAACCCTTATTGACATATTTCTGGCATTGCTGGGCCCTACAGGTGACATTTTTACAGATGCTATCAATATTGTGAGAGACATATAACTTGAGCCTCTTTTTAGTGAACACAAACTCGCGCTGGTGATGTCATGACAGTGAAGGTCATTAAAACAGTGAGCACTGCAAGATAAATGAGAAAGTGATAAAACAATAAACTTAGTAACTGTAAAGCAAAGTGGAAAGAAACACAGTACAAACAGCATGTCACAAAAGAGAAACAACAGTCACATAAACACCGGGACAATGGAAATGCAATACAAGACTCACATTTCCTCCTCCTGCCGAGTAGCCCCGCCTGTCCAAGGACCCACACCTAGACTGAACATGGCTATAGTCCAGCTTAACACTGGGGATGAGAACCTGCAGGAGTGGAGGTCAGTAATGAGGTGGGAGAAGGCTTGGGCTTTCTGTCAAGGCAGTGAAATAAATTCTCTTGAACTATGATGGCCCTGAGAGCTCAAAGCACCGGCACAGCAAGACGGAAACAACCTCAAAACCACGAAAACACATCTCCAATGTTCAATAAAAATGGAAAATCTACAGTCAGGACAGGAAAATACACAACGATCATACCTTGGACATGTTTGTAAAAAGACACAACCAAGTTGCAGGACTTCATGGGCCAATAACCATGGCAACAAGAATCAGCAAGCATGTCCCAGCCAAGACCATCAGGTTTTATTTACTAGTGAAAGCAGTCCTGTGGTCGCCTTGGCTGCATGCAGCTTGTTTCTGCACTAAGGTTTTTTTTTTTTTGTGTGTGTGTATTTTCAGATTGGTGAGGTTGCCTTGACTGCTTGTATGTTCATTTAAACATGCTCTCACAAGATGCAGTGCCTTGAGCTTTAAGGGTCATGGTATAAAACATCTCCCCTCAGTTGAAGTACGGCCTCACAGGGATCTGAATTTCTGCCAGTGTTATGTAAGCAGTTAAATTTGAACAACAGGCTCGAGTGTTACTCTGGAGAAGTAGCATTTGAGTGTTTTGAAATCTTGGTGCAAGTTTCTCAAATCATATGCTGTGTCCAAAATCACATACTTTCATATGTGCACTCACATGAAGTGCACTGTGTTCACTCTGCACTTAGTGAAACAGTGCACCAAATCTTACAGGGTCGTGTTGTCCCAAATCAAACACTGCGGCTTCGTACTCAACGGTCACATTTCACAACAGTTCACAGGTGTTCCTCTGTTATTCACTGATTTCATCCATCAACCATCGTTTGATCTGTTCCCGTTCCTTCCTTGACATAGCCAATATGGCGACCATTGGGTGTGAGAAGGGTCCATTGTTCCACAGTGCACCATACCAGCTGAGAAATGAAAGTGCACTGCATTTTTCTATACAGTTGGTGTGAACGTACTTATGCACTCAAAACATTAAGTCTAAGTGCAGAAGTATGCGGTTTGGGACACAGCAATAGTTCTTTCCACCTGGCTAATGCTAACGGTGTGTTAGCCTGGTAAGTGTCTGAAAACCTGGGCTTGGGTTCTGATGGTTTTGTGACTCCCCAAGATAATTATACGCATTGTAGGCTTTGCATTGAGAAATCAACATGGCATCTTTAAAACGTTTGATTTCCTGTGACAAATGTAAGTTTTCTTTCAAATCTAAAAGCCAAAACAGAACTCATCCTGTGGTTTGGGTGCAGAGTATCCAGAATGTTTTGCGATATTTCTGTTTAAATGCAAAAACCTTCCAAACTTTCTGCATCCCACTTATTCACAAGAAGATATTCTTCAGAGTTCTTTAATAACATTTTTTTTTCTTTTGGGGGACTTTTGCATGAACAAAATACAAGCAGTGCCCACTTAAAGCCATTAGTATAGGTTGGAAGGATTGAGAAGTATGACCGTACTGCGAGGCTTGCTCTAGCTGCAAGGAGAGAAAGTGAGAGTGAAAAGCAGACACAGCAGAACTGGTGCAGTACATTAAACTAACATTAATAAATACATTTCACACAGTAGAAGTAATGGGAACAACACATCAATACATTTTCAGCATTCTGTGGAGACAGGACAAAAAAAAGTGCTACAGGAGAAGAGGATACAACGTGTTGATACTTTTGAAGACCCGGGAAAGAATTTGAAAGGGGTTAAAAAAGGCTCAAAACTCAACTGTAAGGATTAAAAGAGTTGGTCATGTAGGTCAAAATGAGAAAAGATAAAGATATACCACTGATTTAATGTTTGTAGACATAATGATGAGTGTTAGTCCAACATGAGAAATGAGAAGTGGAGTTTCCAGAATGAAAAGACCATGTTGGTGGTTGAAGGATTCAGCATCACTTCCTCAACTAGAACTTTTTTGGTGGGATTAAAACTCTAATAGAAAGCTCCTCTGACCTGAAGTCAAACACTGGGAACATAATTTACTTCATTTACCAGTGAAAAGCCCCAATCTTCTGTACAACATTAACCAAGGCTGAAGCTAAAGCCTTTATTTGAACAAAAATAGCATAAAACTTTCATTTCTTTATTTCTGTCCGGATATAATGCTTACATCTTTAATCCACAAAAAAGAAATCCAGTGTTGTGACTTGCCTCTTGCTTAATAAGCAGGAAAATAATGTTTTAATGTTCCATTTCATTTTTTCTGAGTTTAAGGCTTTATAACTGTGCCCACAGTGTACAAACACCTGAAAAAACATGGATTAACCTCTGATTTTGGTGCAAACGGTTCAGTATAAATGATCTATGAATTATGTGTTACCTCCAGATGTGGTATATATAAGTTATCCTGTACATGAATATTCCCAGGGGAGTTCAAGACACGATACTAAAAAATATGATAAATAAAAAAAGAAGACATGTGACCTGTCGGTGCTGGAGCCTGAGCAGCAGACTACCCAGCAGTCCTTTCACATCATCCTGTCTACCTGATCATGTTGAGCAGGCTGATAGTTTTAGACAGCATCATATATCAACACTTATGCCAGCAGACTGAAATCTATCAGTTGGACCCCCCCCCCCCCCCCCCCCCCTATCATTCGGTTTCACTTTGAGCTCGACATGTTTTATTGGACCAAACCCAAGTGAATATGTTTGAGTACTGTGGACAAAATTAGATCCACCACACATATCATGTTGAGTGTGCTCTAAAGATGGAGGATATGGAAACAAACTTACATTTTCTATTAAAACTAATTTCATTATACACCTCAAAACTGATTTCTAGGTAAGTGTGTATGTCTTATTTCTGTTAGATTTAATTTGAGCTGCATTCACTGAAAAACTTCAGAAAATGACTTATTTTAATGCGTCAAAGGACAAAATGAGGCCTCACTTGCTCACCAAGGGACAAAAATATGCCAGTGGGTGTCATTTTTGTCTTTTATTGTCCTGAAATAAGAATTTTTTCTGGACTTGCCAGGTAGCTTAGATAGTGGCTCATTTTAAGTCTAATAGATACATAAACGTGTCCTTAGAGTTCAGGTAGATTCTGTTAACTCATGTTGGCAACTCTGAATGTTTCTATCTCACTGACAGACACACAATAGTCTGAACTGCTGAGCACAAACCTGATATCACACGATGAAGTGAATGAAGCTCAAGGACGGCAAACAAGAGTCAATACTAGCATTGAAAACAGTACCGTATTTTAGTCCATATAGTTTAGCTGCTCCTGCAACTTATTGTCAGGTGTGACATATATCAACTAAATGAGGTGCTGTGTTATTGAATACTTTTAATGGGAAAAGATCACTAAATTCATACATAAGGAGGTCAAAACTCCCGCAACATTTTTAAAAGTGAGGCTGTTTGTCCGGTGAGGCTCATTTAAGCTCACACTGCGACGAGCTAACCGGCAACACTCATGGTAGAAACCAGGGTGGAGGGGGACAGTACATGAGCCAAGCGGGTGATAGGAGCCGTACATAGAGAAGAAAAAACTGAAACTTAATTATAGTCACAGATAAGAGCTGACATACAGATATTTACTTATCAAAGTTTTATGCACATATTTCTCTCTGGAAATACTGTAAACATAAAAAATTATTTCAAATAAATGTGACTCATAGTCCAGTCTGTCCAGTGTGACTTATATATGTTTTTTTCCTCTTCATGGTACATTTTTTGTACTAATCCAACCAACACTCTGCAACAACTTGTAGTCCAGAAAATACAGTACTTAGATAACTTTTTTTGGTTACTCAGGCTACCAAAAATAATAAATCAAACAACCAGTTTAGATGAACTTGAAGAAAGTTTCTCAGCACAACAGATCCATGAGCATATGGCCTTGGTGATGTTTCTCTGTCTAACCATGAGATGAGACCACCTTGGTAGATGGGGGGGTTATTTTTAGTCTAAGGTCACTGCCCCCCCAGTGAGAAGGCTAAAACCAGAGGCTGTCAGAACAGTTGGTGAGGTTTAATAAACTGCTCATGTGCATGGGGGGGGGGGTTAAATAGCATGCTTAAAAGCTGAAATACTAAGCTTTAAAAGTGGCCTTTTTTTCTCCCTTTGAGAGGAGTTTATAAGAGAGACGATGCAGAGCACACAGGCGTTAAGGGTCAAACTGCAGAGGGACAACAGGAGACAACCTTTACTACTCTAATACAAGACTGACGAGCTAACAAGGTGACAGAAAAAGGGAAACGGACTAAAATGATTCCTGGGTCTTTACTCTTTGTCTCCATCATAGGGTTAAAGAAGGGTACATACATTTCTTCCAGTCGGGCTGTGCTTCAGATTATCCTGGGAGCTGCATTTTGATAGGACATGACTGAAGTCCAGCTTCTTGTTTAAAATATGAATCTATGGAGAAATACAAACATATTATTGTGGACCTCTAAAACCACAAATGTCTTCTATAACTTAAGAGCTAAACTAAAATATCACTCCACCGATTTAGAAAAAAAAAAAGGCTGAGATGTGTTCTATCCTATGCATTAATTATCTGATTTTTTCCATTTCCAGTGTGATGAGCAGTTTTGGTATTAAATGTAAGGATGTGTGGGCAGGTTCAGATCAGATGTCTCTTTCTGAAAAAGCTGGCATAAACGCTCCTGCTTCATTTCATATTTAACATTCAAAATCAGTTAATCATAATTAGAACATTTAACAGAACTTAAAATGAATGATTTAATCCAATATTTCCTTGTTTCATTTATCAGCTCCTAATTAAAATGTAAATGTAATGAATTCAGATTAGTCTTAACTTAAAGTTAAACACTGTAAGCATCCTTCATTACTCCATCGGCCCGCTCTAATCTAGTCTCATGACACATGTGGTTCCAGCGTTCAGAGTGCTGAGATGTACCAGCAGATCCTTGGTCCAGGTCACACTTTGTGCCGCTGAAAGACACAGAGTTACTGAGATGAGCCGAAGCACTGACTTCCAGATCCAAGACACCCTGTGTTTGGCTTCTGATGGCATGATTTGCTCCTTGTGCTTCTACGAGGACAATGATTGGACAGGTTAGAGGCCAGGCAGAGACATGCTGTCGCTAGGGGAGGCTGGCTCTCTGCAGCTGTTGGGAAATTGGAACTACATGGACCATGACGCGGCTCGGGGACTACTATAGGCCAGGAGAGGAGTATGTTGTGGTCATGTGAAACTGTCACTACTACTACTGTCAATCCTCTTTTGCTTCATATTTTTAAGATGTGTTCAGCGAACTTTAGGGTCTTCTTAGAGCGGAGGTCTGTTTTTTCCATCTCACTATCCTTTTGTACTTTTAAATTTTAAGATGTTTGGTTGGAATAAGCAAATCTAATTATTAGTCATATTCAAGCTCTTGACAAATGAATGTTGAAATATAATGTAATATTGTGAAAATAATGTAAAATTAAAGGGATATTTTGGTTATTTTGAAGAGGGGGATGCATAAGTGAGCTAAATGGTTTATATTGTAGCTAAAACCATTACTGGTGACAGCCAACTCATGAAACTCTGCTTCAGAAAAACTGAGTATCACAAAAATGTATATCTTGGGGCGTAGAAGACCTAACTGTCTAGGTTGCACCCATAGACTGTATATAGAATACACGGCGTGGCTCCGCCTTTTACCATTGTACAATTTTGAAGCCTAAAAACCTCCATCACAGGAGCTGCCAACATGCAGTCAGAGTCTGTGCAGTAGAGTCTCTGAGAAAATCTGAGCAGAAGCAGGTGACAATTTTTTTTTCTTTGGACGGTATAATCTCTTCTTGACTCTCCTTCCTGATGTATTTTAGTATTCCTGAAAAAACTACACAAGAATGGCAGCTGTCAATCATTGTTAAACGAGACGTAAAACCCGGTTTTTAACCTCTAATAACTAATGAGAAAGAAACTGTTCAGAAATAAGAGGACACAGCGTACGGATGAGAGAAACATTTCTACGAGGTGTATTAATTTTTTAAAAGTTTGACCACAGCTCATCTGGAATGAATAGAGGGGTGGAGTTTTTGACCTATACAGCAGCCAGCCACCAGGGGGAGCAGTTTTTGTGGCAAGTGAGATGACGTCCTTTTTTTTTTTTTTTTTTTTTTACAGTCTATGGTCGCGCCCCATGAGGTCTGCACTCGAGCAGATGGCCTGAGTTCGAATCCAGCCTGTGGGTTGTTTCATATCATTCCCCACTCTCAACCTTTTTCCACAACTATCCACTGTCCTCTCCTATCTGAATAAATCATGAAAAGACCAAAAAACAACTCCTTTGTGGAGTGTTGCTCATGGGATGCATGGCAGCTCTGTGGTGTTTTTTTGTGTTCATTATTTCTTTCTAAATCTCATGAAGCATAAATGTAGCATGCCTTTAAACCACCTAAGAGGCAGGTTCAACTTTCACTGATCACACCAATGTTCATACAAAAGCTGCTCTGATCCATTCATCTCTGACTCCAGACACCTACTGCCACCCAGGGGTGACATGAGCACACACACACACACACACACACACACACACACACACACACACACACACACACACACACACACACACACACACACACACACACACACACACACACACACACCTGCTATGAGTGAAATCAGTGAAGGATTTTTAAAATTAGGAAGTGATGAAAATGAATGATTGGATTACCAAAATAAGAAAATGGTCTTAATATGAGCCACATTCACCTGAAAAATGTGTTCGTAAAGATTTTTTTATTATGACATTATTCTTATTTCAGTAAACATGTGGAGTACTTTGGCGTTTTTTGTGCTTGTTGAAATAAGAATAATGTCTTATTACCAGAAACTCAACAAGTACATCGTTCTTCTACTCTTTACAAGAAATTCAGGCCACATTTTTCTTTTACAATATTAAGAAATTTTTCAAACTTTTCAGGTGAATGTGTCATATGTTCAGTCTAAAATAACATTTTTTACTATAAAACTAAGACGTAAACATGCTTAGATTTCAGTGAGCTGAGCATGTTACTGTTTTACCTTCCAGATTCCTCCTCAGTGATCTGCATTTGAGGGTCAGCAGTCCCCTCTTAACCATTGCAACTCATAATTACCAATTTGGCAAGCTTGGAAACAAAACCACAGACCCAAACATAAACACCAACTCCACTCAGGTGTATTATCCCCGCGTTTGGAGCATGACTTCTTTGTTTTGTTTTGGGTTTTTTTGTCTGAATGCACTGACAGCACTAAAAAGTCTTAAAGGTTCCAGCAGCAGAACCAGTGAACCCCGGATCAGGTGCTGGTAAAGGCCTTATGGAAACAGACATGCTGCTGTTTCATTACTGCTGAAGCACTGACGTGGTTCAGACCAGGGGCAGTGTAACAGGTGGGCCCAATGATCCCAGGCCCACCCACTTTTCAACTTTTGAATCACTGGAGACACATTTCTCTAACACAGCACACACCTCAGCAGGCGTACTGCTGATATTTCAGAGGGGTGCTGCTCTAACGAAACAGGCACTACCTCCACAGCAGGGTCAAGGACCAATGAAACAGTTTACAAAGGGCCGGAGGGGCAGACTCAATGTGAGCAAACTGACCACAAGAGGCTGCAACAGTTATTGATTTATCCATTTATGGGGAACTCCTATGAGTCAACTTAACGGGTAGTAACATTTTTGATTAGAACTCAGTAGCTAAAATAAAATCTTAAAATCTTCCTTTTACTCATTTTCTCTTAAAATTTGGTCGTGGAGATATTGCAGGTTTTTTTCAGTCTTTTGTGTCTCTTCTCGTTTTTATAATCAGTGGTTCAGCAGGACAATAAGAGAACTAAAACAGGAATGGAAAGCTGAGGGACTAAAACATGGAGAACTAGTCTAGAGGGGTAAGAGATAGCATGGAAGCCAAGGGAATAAACACATCGAGGCAGAGGAAGAGAGGAAAGATGTTAACCAAACAGATATGATGACAACACAATGCAGAAAAGGAGGTCGAGTCATGAGCCCAATGAAAACTGATGGAGTGAACTGTTGTGTTTTCTCTGATATGTTTGTTGAATGGCTCGTTAACTACTCATTAATGTAAACAAAGAAGGAGGACGTGAGTGAGAAGAGCATCACCTGTCCTCCTTTAGGCTGGTACTTGATATTCTCTGTGGAGCCGATCTTTGACTTGATGTTCTTGAAGTCGGGCAGTGGCTGGTTGATGATGCGGAGCTGCTTGGGTGTCGTCGCAGGCGACTTGGGTGGCGTGCGGACAACGGCCACCTTTCTCTCCTGGGACATCAAACTAAGGGAGCGTGGGGTCCCCGGGGTCCTTGAGGATGATGAGTAGCTGGGAGGGGTGCCAGGGGTGATGGCTGTGGAGCCAGGAGTGCGAGGTGTGGAGTGTCCACTGCGAGCAGAGCGAGAGCGCACTGATTCTGTAACTGTTGGAGAGGAAGACAGGAGTGAAAACACTGTACTATAAACACCTTTCAAACAAAAAACTCTGATTCCAACAGGAAACAGAAAAATTCATATGGAAAAAATCAAAATCTTTATGTTGAGGTTTATAAAATCCCATCTACCTGTCATACTGGGGGCTCGTCCTGTCCTATGCTCTGCTCTCATCTCAGGGCGGAACGCTGCAGGAGACAAAATTTGATGACAAAGATGACAAAATTTAAACTCAAGGATATGAAATATGAAATCATTTTAGAACGTCTGATGCTTCTTGAAGTCGGTGAAGGACGCAAAAAGCTTGAGCCTACATGTTGGCCTACGAGGAGCTGTGGAACCAGAACTAGTGATGGAGGTTGAACTCTCTTCATGGTCATGGTAACCACGACGACTCAGAATGGAGGTATGCCGGGGCAGAGATGATCTCTTGTCAGGACTCCATGACCCACCATCCTGTTAGAGAACAAATACAAGAGAGGAGAAGCAGATCTTAGACTGGTGAGGCTCAACCACTCCATCATGCTGTTTGTCCACCTGCAGTTCTAAACTGGTTCAAGGACGACTTCAGGGGGAGAGGTATGACTGTACTGACACACATAGAGATTTAAAGGCCATTATTAGTGAGGAAAACTCAACTCACACTTTGCTTCTTCTGAGTCTGGATGAGGTAAAGAGGCAGACCTGCAGGGTGTCACCCAGTCAGCCATGCCTTTAACACAACTCCTACATTTAATAACTGTGATTTAGAGTTAGAAGTAAGTCCAAGAGTTAGAAGCAAGCATGGAGAAGCAGCATTCAGCTTTTATGCTCCAAGTATCTGGAACAAACTTCCAGAAAATATCAGGTCTGCTGAAAATCTCAGCTCCTTTAAATCCAGGTTGAAGACTCACCTTTTTACTGCTGATTTTAATGATTTTAATTAAACAAATCATTTTAATATCAATATGTGACTTTTATCCTTATTTTTTGCCATTTTACTTTCTTTTATTTTTATTTTATTATTATTATCATTTTTATTTTTTTGCTCTTTTAATTCATTTTTAAATTGTTTCTTTTAATATGTTTTGCCGCTATGTGAAGCACTTTGAATTGCCTTGTTGCTGAAATGTGCTATATAAATAAACTTGCCTTGCCTTGCCTTGCCTTGCCTTGCCTTGCCTTGCCTTGATATGGAAGAGGATAAGGGCCACTGGGGTAAAAAATAAAATCCAATATATATATTTTATATTACTATTATTCAGAGAAAAAAAGTCATAATTCAGAGTTTAAAAAAATATTCAGATTAAATGCAGAATTCTGAGATTTTTTCTCTTAAAGCCAGAATTCTGAGTTTAAAGTCAGAATTCTAATCTTTCTCAAAAAGTTAAAGATTAAAACAAGAAAACGACAGTCATTGTTTTTCCTTAGTGGCCCTAATCCCCTGCTGTACTTAAAATAATAAGTTCTGAAAAATTCACCCTGTACAGAGTGTGCCAGAAGAGACATGAGGTAAGAATAGACATCCTTCAGCATGTGCAGCTAACACTCTTTACCAACTCAATTCTTCTTTCTTTAGTTGTAAATTAAAAAACAAACCATGGAACCATGGACATCAGTCTTAAAGGATTGTAATGGCCTTGACACAAAGTTCATTTTTTAAAATATGAGTGGTGAATTTGAAGACAGTTCTTCATGTGTTCAGGAGATCACACACTCACATAAATACTTTGTTTATCATGGTTATTATAATAATAATAATAATAATACATTTTATTTGTATAGCGCTTTTCAGGGTTCTCAAAGTCGCTTCACAGTATATAAAGACATTAAAACAAGACATAATATAACAAAGATCATTATTATTATTATTACAATTATGATGCTGCAGCAGAGTTGACCTTTGAGCCTTTGGGATGAAAAAAAAAACAATTGAAGCTTCACAGAAACAACGTCACAAGGAACAGGTTTATGGATGTACATGTACGCACTGAAAGCACTAAGAGTGCTCTTCTATCATTCACTTACCTTGACTTTGAATCTCTGTATTATGGGGGAGCCTACAGACTGTGCTGAGGAGGGTGGAGGTCTGTGTGATGGAGGAGCCGCTCTGAATGTGGAGGTGGGGATCTTTGTTACTGGCAAACGATGGGAATGGCACTGAAATGATGACATGATGAGTCCCCACTGATGAAAAGCATGAAGTCCAGGAACCATGGCGACAAAAGTGACTAATGACAATGACTACTTCAACATATGCTCCAAGTGATGAACAGGATGAGGCTTTCAGAGATGAGAAATGACACATTGGCATCAGATCCAGCCCAAACACGGCGTCCTTTCATAAGCCTTCATTCACTGTGGTAAGAAACACTCAGATGGCTTTAAGCACATCATTTATGGTGGTTTAAAAAAACAGATATTTACAAGATGGCCTGTCTCAGCTCAGGCCCTACTGATGGATGCTGGATGATGCAAGACTGTAGATGAAATGTGCAAATGAAGAGTAAAACACAAAGTTCTCAAACTAACAGCAGAACACACTTAAACGTATTATGCAATGACATGACATTTAAGAAATGTAGAACTGTGTTATTTTCGACACAATAATTGTTATTACCGTGGCGGAGGAGTAAAATGGAGTCACGACCGCAGTCGCTGGAGAAATGTCACCAGGTGAATCAACACCCACTCAAAAGAAGAAAAAAAAACCTCTAAATGAATCTTTTATGTCTGCTTGTGCAAAAATCTTTTTAACACCCAGCAAAGCGAACAGTTTGCAGAGAAAAAACAGAAAGTATCTTCTTTTCTCATACATAAAAAGACAACCATCAGCGACGCTTGTAAAGAAACAGAACACAGTTTTCTGTCAAGGACAAAGAGGAGACATGAAATCTGTTTATCTGAACAGAGAGCTTGGAAGCTTTTGACCTGAAAGTTCATATTCAGGGTCTCTGCAGGTTCCAACAAGTCAAGTTTAAGACTTTAAGACTTAAAGACCATACATAATGAAAACTATTTAAGACCCATTTTCACATCCATACTGGAAAAAAGTACAGAGGACATGAAGGAAAATCTGAGTGGTACAGAATAACTTGGAAAGTATTAAATTTAATGACGGCTCTGCTGTAACCACAGACTGCAGGCTGGAACACACTGCAGCACACACTCAGGTACTGCAGTTCTGTTTTGCAGTTCTGTTATAGCTTCCTCAAAAACAGAAACATTTAAAAGTGAGACTGAAGTTTATGCATTTGTTTTTAACAAAAGTAAAATTAACACATTTTTAAGGCCTTTTAAAATGTATTTAAGACATTTAATGAGAGTTTTATACATTTTAAGGACTGAAATTCAAATTATTGGATTTTAGACATTTTAGGACTTTTGAAGACCTGCAGATACCCTGATATTCAGCATCACTGTTTTTCTAGAATTCCTAATTATTGTGTCCAAAACACATGCTTTATTTATTTTATTTATTTATTTATTTTATTTATTTATTTTTATTTTTTTATTTTTTATTTTTTTTATTGTTTTAGTGTCTAAGCTCAAGATGATCAGGCAACTTGTTTATTTGTTCAATATCAGGACATTAAAGTGTTTGCTCTTTTTTCTCAACCAAGAGCCAAGAATTGAAACCTAAAGGTTGTTCCTCAGAGACAAATATAAAAAAGCAGTACTTGTTGTTAGGTTGTAACTCAATGTGGATATTTGCACTGCAAGAACTGAAATCTAAGCAAGTGTTTATGTCTTATTTTAATATAAAAAAATGTCTTATTAGACTTTATATGAGCCATGTCCACCTGAAATCTCAAAAAAAAGTCTTTTTTCAAGATATTTAAAGAAAAATCAAGCCTGAATTGCTTGAAAGTGAAAAAAATGCCAATCCGGTAGATTTTTTTCAGGTTTCTTGAAATGAGAAAAAAAATCTTGAAAAGTTATTAACAAGAAGTTATTTTTTGTTACCCAATGGGCAGATTTTATTTTATTCTTTACTGTCAATTCAGGCAACATTACTTCCTTTTAATGTCTTGAAAAAGTCATTTTTATGAACTTGTCAGGTGAACACAGCCCATACTGAGTCTAATATGACAATTTCTAGTAAAAAAAAAAAAAAAAAGGCATAAAAACTTGCTTAGGTTTCAGTTTTTGCAGTGTGTTCCAGAGGTTTTGAACTGTGTCATCTATACTCACCGACGCTCTGTCACGAGACTGTCGAGCAACACTGAGAGGTCGATGACTGTCTGGTAGCACCTCTGAAAAAAAGGACAGAAAATATTAGAAATGTGAAAAACAAAGAGAGATTTGCACAAACAGCACTCTGTCAAATGTTCCATGGGAGTGGGTTACTGCCCCCTGAGAGCTTGCTCTGTTCAGATTTGGCAAGATATCACACAGAATGAGGGATTACGTGTTATGTAAGTCAACCCTGGAAATAATCTAATTGGGGCAATGCAGCAGCATACTGAGCTTTCATCATCGGTGACACAGAATCCAGTTTGTCAGGGGAAAATGGAGTGCAAAGTGCCCCTGAGACCAGGCAGCCTTACAGACTCTTTATAGTGTCAGGTCCTGGAGCAAAACCCCAAGTTGGCAGCTGACTGGAAAGAAAATGGAAGAAAGCTTGGATGGATGTGTGTAAAATAACAGAAAGGAGGTTAAGTTTCTCTTCAAAAGAATAAATAAAGGAAATTAAATAAATAAATAAATGTAAACAAAAACAAATGCATTGAAAAAATGTTTGACAGACAGTCTTTATTGTGATCAAAAGTAAACGGACACACACATACGTCAAAACAAAATGAATGACAGAACAAAACGTGAAGCTGAGAGCTGAGGTAAGATGGGTTATAACTGGTGCTTTGAGGTTCACAGTGTGTCACCTGTGGTTCTCCTTCTGGGACAGGAGTGATGCTGGATGGGGCGGGTGTGGCGGACGGCTGGTTTCATCGTGCTCCTCTTGGATGGGGATTGAGTCTGAGTCTCTGTTTTCTTGGTGAGCTCAGTCTTCCTTATCACAGCTACATTATCCAGAAAACAAGAATAAGGAGAACATATAAGAATAGAAAAGAAAAGAATGTACTTTATTCATCCACAAAGGGAAATTCAGGTGTCTGGCAGATGAAATTAACCCTTTACTGTCAAACAGATATTTAACAAATGAGTTTTGAAGATCTCTTCCTCATCAGCATGATGAATATTTTCATTAAAAACCTGTTTTAAAAAAAAAAAAAAAATGAATTCCACCCCTCTGAGGATTATCATTCCACTACAGGCAGCTGAAGTTGTATTTCGGCCTTTTTCAAAATGAAGTCTCTGTCATTAAATCATCCACGTACTCATCAACATCACTAATTTTTAAGAATTTGCAGTAAGACTAACATTTTAAGTGTTACTCATTTTTAAAAACAAGTATTTTCTGCATTTAAAGAAGGCATACTTACCAAAAACTTTCCTAACAAAAGTTGTCAAAACTGCCCAATTTATCAAATGTGATACAAAAAAATTTCATAAACGATATGATATAGCATTTTTTGTGGTTTTGGTGAAATGGTTCATAAACATCTCAGTTCCAAAAAAAAATCAGAATTTTCTGGCTATTTTTTGATGGGTCAGGTTTTTCTTTTTTAAGTTCTTTTTGGGGCTTTTTATGCCTTTAATGACAGAGGACAGGACAGAGGATAGAGTAAGAAACAGGTGAGAGTGGGGAGAGACATACGGGAAAGTCAGAGGTCAGGCTTGAACCCGGGATGTCTTCTCAAGAGATTTTTGCCATATGGAGCACGACCTTAACAACTAAGCCATCTGCGCTCCTATGGGTCAGGTTTTTCAAGGTAAAGAGGGGGTATTATGCTTTCTTAGTAGTTTAGAGATTTCCAGACTACTACATATTTATAGTTCCAAATCCTTGAATCTGTTTGTAAACTGTTCTGATTGGTCCATTCCAGAAGTAGCGTGAGATCTTCATGAGATCTTCATGAGATCTTCACGAGATCTTCACGAGACTTGCTGAAATGATGATGTCATCACTTAAGGATCTCTGGTTCATGACATCTTGGAGGGGTAGTCCTCATACACCAAGGTCTGCCTGTATCTCTGGCCAATCAGAGGAAAGGGGGTTTGTGGAATGGGGAGTCTTAGAGAGACAGTAGCTAAAATAAAGTGTTTTGGAAAGATGTTGAAATAAGGGTTATCTTTTTCTCTTTTTTTTAATAGCTGTAAACTAAGTAAAGCTACAAGGGGAACACTTGAGGGACAGTCTCAAGCCTGAAAAAAACCCCACACAATACCCTCTCTTGGAGGAAAGAGTTCAGATGTACATAATGATAAACTATGGCTTCCGTATTCAGTAGGCCTGTTTAAGCATAAAGTGAGAAGAAAAGAAATGACAGGAACCTTTTTTCTTTCTGACTTCCTCTCTTGGGACATACACAGGTTCTTTACGGACAGGTTTGCGCTCTGGTGTGGAGATTCTTCCTTTTGGCCGCCCTCCCTTGGCTTTTGGTTTGACTGGCTTTTCCATTTTTTCCATCTTTTTCTGTTGTGTCTGCTTGACCTGGGCCTCAGCTGGCTTTTTTACCGGGCTGCACACCTTGGGCAAAGGCTCAATGTGCTCTGTTGCCATACTCTTATCATCATCTGCAGAGTGCGAAAAGCAGGACAAGAAAAATATGGGGAAGTATTAAAGTTTAAAGCCCAATAGAGATGAAAAGAAACATAGAATATAAAAAAAGTTTGCATCAAAGAGTTCTCACCCTGTGTGTCAACCCAGGAGCTGTCCAGGATGGAGTCGTCAATTGTGGTTTCATCTCTGTCGTAGCTCTCTGTTGGTTCTTCTGTTGGTTGAACCTCCTTCTCAGGGGATATGGGGGTCTCAAGGACATCACCCACCTCTTCTAGACTGGCAGCTTCTATGACTGCTTCTTGGGCCAACTCGACAGACTCCTCCTCCTCCTCCTCCTCCTCCTCTTCTTCCTCCTCTTTCTGGCTGGAGACCAGAGCCTGTGTCTCAGGTGGAGCAGAGAAGCGAACACTGTGTCCTGGTTCTTCTGCTGCATCGATGGTTTGAACCACAGTGATAAAGTCATCTTCAACTGTCACCACAGATTCAATGGCGGCGTGAGTCTCTGGCGTCTCTTTTTCTGCAGCTTTCTCCATTTCCTCTTTCTCTTTTTGCTTTTTCTCCAGCTTTTCTTTCTCCTCTTTTTCTTTTTGTTCCCTCTCTAGCTTTTCCTTCTCCTCTTTTTCTTTCTGTTCCCTCTCTAGCTTTTCCTTCTCCTCTTTTTCTTTCTGTTCCCTCTCTAGCTTTTCTTTCTCCTCTTTTTCTTTTTGTTCCCTCTCTAGCTTTTCTTTCTCCTCTTTTTCTTTTTGTTCTCTCTCTAGCTTTTCTTTCTCCTCTTTCTCTTTTAGCTCTCTTTCAATCTTCTCTTTCTCTTCCTTCTCTCTCAACTCTCTCTCAATTCGTTCCTTCTCCTCTCTTTCCTTCCTTTCTCTCTCTTCCCGCTCCAATTTTTCCCTCTCCTCTCTTTCTTCTTGCTCTTTCCTCTCCCTCTCCTCTCGCTCCTTTTCTTCTCTCTCCATTTTTGCCTTCACCTCCTGCTCTTTCTGTTCTTTCTCCTTCTTCTCTCTTTCTTCATTCAGTATCCTCTCTGTTTCCTCTTTCTCTAGTCTTGCCCTTTCTTCTTTTTCTCTCTTCTCTGCCTCTTCCTTCTCTTCTTTCAGTTTCCTCTCTGCTGCTTCCTTCTCTTCTATAACCTTTCTTTCTGTCACCTCTTTCTCCTCCTTGTTTATCCCCAGAACAGGAGAAGGCGTTCTTTTTGGAGAACCATAAACTTCTCTTTGTTTGAGCTTGGAAGGTGAGAGCACCGGAGAGAGCAGCTTGTCGTCATCAATATTGCTCTCCACAGATGATGTAGGGGATGTTTTGACCGGCCTGGCAATGCGGTCCTTGGCCACGCCAGTCAGCTGATACACATCTTCAGCATCCACTTCCTCATACGCCTCCTGGTGGACCAACTTCACCTTCTCTCGAAGCTCCTGGAGCTCTCTTTCCTCCTCTATACTTAGGGGCCTATCCTCCATCTCCAACTTACGGATCTGCCTCTCGTAATCGGCAATCTCCGACTCTGATGCTGAGCCTTCTCCGCTGGCTTGTCTTTCAGTCTCACTGGATGTCCTCCCGCCTTCTTCCAGAGTCACAGTAACTGTTGGTGTTATAAAGGTCTCGATCAAAGGAACAGCTGGAGGCTCACTTTCAGGTTTGCTCGTCTCATCATCTGCAACTTTTGTGGTCTCTTCATCAACAGAGTCATTTCTCTCCACCTGCATCTGGTCTGTCTCTTCGGCGGTGGTAGCATCGACAGATGCCTGACTCTTGTCCTCCATAGACGTGTCTCTGACTGCCAGTTTTCTAGCCTGCTCTGCCACTTTCTCCTCCAGCACAGAGTGAGTGAAGCCTTGTGCAGAAGCATCTGTAGGGCTGAAGACGTCTGCAGGGGATGGCATTGGCCCTGAATATTCACTGAAGACACAGTAGCCCATCTCTTCCAGCTGGCTGTCACTTTTTCTGGCCCCAGGACTGTGTTCCCCTGAAACTAGGCCAGCCATGGGGTCATCAGTGAAGGCAATAATATCAGCCTGAAAAGACTTTCTCCGTGTGATTTCTGGTTCAGTATTCTCTGATGCCAACCTGGAACGTGTCCCGGCAAGGTCCAGCATTTCAGGCAAGTCTTGGGCCATGACCGTGCCATTTTTATAGGCACTCTTAGGCGGCTGTGGTGACTCTGGAGACTCTGGTTCTGGGCTGGATTTTGAAACTTGTTCTGTGGTTCTTGGAGGAGATGATGAATCTGAAGTGATGGAGGCAGCAGTCTCTAGGATCAAGGGAGGGAAAGCTGGAGGCTTATCCACAGATGGTGTCGTGACTGGAAGGTAGTCTGCAGATTCGTCTAGACTGCCACTTGTGTATGACATGATATCTGTGGCTAGAGGGGAAAAGTTTCTTGGCCTGCCTTGCCCACTTTGATCCGTTGCTCCAATAGTAATATTCAATGAGTAACTCCTCTGTTCTAAGGCCAGTTTACCAGGAGAAAGCCTACAGTCACTGCTCCTATCGAGAACTGGAAACGCACTACTGTCTTCCGTACTCCTTTTAGACTCAGCTTTCTCTTCAGTTACTGTGTGGTAGCCGATGTCCTGAGGCCTGGCATCCCCTTCCTCTTCACCAGCTCTGCTTAGTTCATAATATCCCTCACCCTTGCACTGTGAAGCCTCATCGACCTCCATTGCCGATGTCTCGAAATATGCCGACATGCCAGATCGGTCTCTCGCGTCTTTCGAATCTGCCGCTTGAACTTTGCCTCCCATTGAAGTGAAATCCGGGGAACTAATGCTGCTGATTTCTACCACCTCCACTGATGGCTGTTTTTCTGATACTGTGATCGGCTCACCATATATCGGCTGAAGCGTGAGAGATTTGGCAGATTCTTTGGCTTGGTTTTGAACATTAGGAGGTACAAAGGATGGCATATCCATGGTTGGGCTCTCTGGAACCACTCGTTCACCAGCAAAGAACCCTTGGGCTTGGGGCTCAAAAAACTCCTCTGGGCGTTTCTCTGATCCAATGCTATCTGGACTCATGGAACCACTTTTCTCGCTGCTCTGCTTCTCCGAGTCCGTCTTCGAGGCTGAAACGACATCTGTAAGTTGTCTGTTCTGACCACCACAAGTAAAGACATGTTTTGCCATGCTGCAAGTGGAATAGTTATTAAGCCAGGAACTGGAAAGCCGATGTCGGAACAGAAACGGGCAAAGCTCTGTTCAAAAACTTACAGCACAATGACATGGCCACCACTGAAGAAGAACGGCGAGGTTATGGGGTCCACCAAGTCACAGATGGATGAAAATATGGCAAGGTAGGTGACGGATCGGCATGATGCTGTGATGCTGATGTATAGGGGAAAAAATAGTTGATGGGATGGATATTCATGCAACTCTTCAAAACATCTGATTCAAACGAAATAGCATTCCTGTCAATCTTCCTAAATGAAATCATTTTAATTCAAATTTATGTTTTATGTAGTTTCAGTTACATCATGTGATTTGGGAGTTTTCACAAACTAGTTTCATACTTTCAGAGGAATTCAAGCAGAAATCTTGAGAAAGAAACTTGTTGGAGAATGACAGAGGAATGCATGAAAAAAAAATGATGAATTGAGATTTTGCTTGTAGAATAATGCATTTGATGAGATAATTACACCAACACGTCACATGAGACAGCCAACACAAAGTCCCTTGCGTGTTCGATACGCCGATTTTGATAATACAAGTTTTGAATTGAGAATGGCTGAGCAACTTTGAGTCATGGTTACACACACACACACACACACACAAAAATCAACACTGCATACTTCATAGCAGCAAACAGCCATGTGTGAACACAATGAGAAACCTGTAAGCTTAAAGCCAGAGAACAAAGAGCTGTTACTGTTACATCCAGCACTACAGCACTACATCATAGAATGCAAAAAGGCCGGCCCCGAACGAACAGTTAGAAAATAAATAAATTAATATGTAAGCGCAAAAATAGGAAATAATAAAAAACAAGTTAAGAAAAATAACGTGACTTTTTCACCAACAAGCCTGTGTTGCCTTGCAGCCACAGCAGAGCGCAGGAGGGATTATTTGCCATTCCACCTGAATTAAAATGCTCATATCATATGCTTATAGGTTCCTTTTTTGACACATCTGCCATTCTCAGAGAGAAAACATGAAGTTACATGCAGGCAGGGAGAGCAGAGGGCAGGACACACCTGTGTCAGGGCTCTCCTCACCCTCTGCTTCCTCCTCCACAGAGATTTCTGCAGCAGCACTAGCTGCTTCAGCCAGCTCCAGGTCTACATCCTGGGCCTCGTCTACGGTCTCTGCCTGCTCTAAGGACTCAGCTTGGGGGCTGTCCAGCTCGGGCTCTTCCCCGCTCCATTGCTGGTCATCAAGAGCCGTGTCGGACTCTGCTGCTTCTGCACTCTCCTCCTCATCCTCCTCCTCCTCCATCTCCTCCTCTTCCACTTCCTCCTCGTATTCGGCTGTAAGAGCCTCCATGGTCTCTTCTTCTCAGAACAGGGTGAGAGGGGGACACATCAAGACTACAGGCAACACAGACTTGGGTTATGTGAACACAGGATATGATGTGACACTTTCAGCTCTTAGAGAAGATGACTTAAAGTGTGAATTTTCACACTAAGAAGTATGTTACACTTACAGTACGGTACAGACTGTCTGTGCTTGTGTGCGCGTATGTTTCATTTTGTTGTCTGTTCTACTTTTGCTGCTTTATGGACAAACTGTGTTGAAAAAACAATTAAGAAATGCTGACTTTTTTCTTTTATTCCTCAGTAATAAATGTTTTCGGTCACTTCTTTTCATCAAAATAAAAAAAGGACAGAATCTTCTTTTCCCTTTGTCTCTATCTCCCACAGACTTGTCCCATTATCAGTGATGACCGAGGTTGTTCGTGGGGAAAAAGGACAGAAAAGGAGGTAGAGTAACACTTCAGGGTCTAAAATTGTGCTGATATTATTGAAGCACATCTATTTGCCACATATCTGAATTCCACTCTCCTGAGATGCAGCTAGGATGAGGTGCAGCGCTGTGAAATGTCAGAGTCCTGACATTGCACAGGCTGGATTTTCAACAGTTTAATGGTCAGTGTGGGGGTGTGCGGTTTGGCTCATCTGCAGCCGTTACTATGCAACCTTTAGCGTAGGTTAGCAAAATTCTATTCCTAAAAGTAGCTGCAGGTGACACAGCAGTTGGAAACCCACTCCTTCTTTCTGATGGGTACATAAAGTTATTGAGAGTTCTGCTTGTACATTCAGTCTCAACCACAGCAAAGGAGACAGAGGTAAACATTACTCTAACAGACACTGAAGCTTCACAGCCAAAGGATTTAATAGAAGACAAGGTTTTATATTTGTGCTGTGTATGTGTGTCGTGAAAAGTCCTCAGGTGGCTGGTTACCTGTGTGACCATTTTTGAAGACAGGGCTGTGTCGTGTTTTATAAAAACAAACAACAATAGAGTGTTTGAACGTGTTTGTGAGTGTGTGGAGCTGAAAGTCTTTCTTGAGTGTGAAAGTGGTTCAGGCTTGTTGAAGGCACCCTGAGCATACCTGCCAACACTCCCGATTCCTGCAGGAGTCCCCCGCTTTTTAACCCCTTCTCCTGCTAAACTCCCAATTTGTAAATTCTCCTGATTTTTCACATTGATACCAATTAAACGCTCTGGATGCCATACCTGCAGGCAGGATTAAATGACTGGCATTTTCAAACTGTTCGTCCAATCAAAAACAGAAAAAAAAACTGGCGTAGTCATCAGATTCTCAAATTTCCGGGGGGAACCTGAATGTATCACAAGTGATGTCAGCAACATGTAAACAGACCGGAGAAGACGGGAGAATTAAATCAGCATGTCTTCTTTGAATATTTGTGGAAAACAAACCGTTTTCCCTCACTTTTGTAAGAGAAAAAAAAGATAATAATTCTATGCTTCTTACTGCTTTCAGAAAGCCCTGAATGGTGGGCATGTGCCCTGTATTCATGCTTCAAAAACTGCCCAAAAAAAATTGAATTTTGCCTGAAACGGAAGAGGTGTAAGGACTTCATATTGCTGTGAAAAATTGGACTGCAGTGAATAAAAAAATTCCACACTTTGTAGATTATTTGAATGTGGTGCCCCTACCAATATTTTTATTGTTCTTTAGGCTTGAGGGAACCTGAAAACGTGTTGAATACACACTAGTTCCTTATTTTTAAAATTTTTTTAAATGATAAAATCAGAGAAAATCATTTTAAAATCTCCTGCTTTGTCAAAGTGAAGCGTTGGCAGGTATGATCCTGAGGAATGAAGCCACACACAGCTTAAGGAGATGATTGTTAAAGAGTTTGATGTGCATGGTGTTCATCGATCACCCACCTGAAGCTATACTGACTGTAATTTTAGTTCCAGTGGTGTTGCTGATGCTAACTGTAGTGTATTATGCCCACTGAGTGAATCACAATGAATGACTCGTAAGGAAAAGTATAGTCTGAAGTGAAAGACAGCACCGCTATGTCAGGCTAAACAGCATGGCAACCACAGGTAGCAATGGCTATGGGTGAAAATTCAAAATAAATAAATATGGCTGTTAAACAAACATGAAATTGCTCGGATTTAGAGCAAAACAAACCTCACAAGGACACAAAATCACACACAAGACGGACGAAGAGACGAACGGACGGACGAAGAGACGGAAGGGATGAAAAGAGGAGGTCAAATCACAGAAGGAAGAGGTGAAATTGTTACAAGGAGAAAGGAAAGACGTAGAGTGAGAGAGAGGAGTGGAGGAGGGAAATGACAAAGAGGAACCATGCGTGGTTCACCTTCAATCTGTCTAAAGGCCACGGCCTGCCCTGTGGGGCGAGCGCCCGAGTGCGTCCACTCTGGGCTGAACAATGGGTGCTCATAGTACTCCTCGTCGGAGTGGTAGGGGTCGTCCTCGGGCACGGAAACTGAGATGGAGGGGGCGAGGAACTTGCACCTCTCCCGTGAATTTTGGAAGCGGCGGAGAGGCCCTGCCTCCTCCTCATCCCCTACATCTACAAACAAGACAGACACAAGGAGAAGAACTGCAGGGAAATCTGGACACAGGGACTAAAAGAGAGAGTAAGGAGGGAAAAAAAGAGAGAAAGTGAGAGAAAGAATAAAACAATAAAAGAAAAGAGAACACAGCAAAGAATGTCCATGAAAAAGATCTCGATATATAACACAAACAGACAGGCGTGCTCTCTCTCTCTCTGTCTTATTGTAACAGTCTCCATGTTGTGTCAGTAGAAGTTGCACTTGCAGCCGTCGATGCACTACAGATACAAACATGATGTGGATACAAAACACATTATTTAAAGCACTAATTTACTCCCTCTGTGTGTTAGGCACACAGGAGCATGCAGAAGAGCTCCTAATTTACTTCTGAGCTTAACAACTTTTCAGGAAACAGAATTGACCTATGGCTAAGTCCCACCCTTAAACGTGATGAGCCAATCAGAGTGAGTATAGCCATTCCCAAACACTCAGACATTCTCTGCCTGGACGTCAGCTGAATTCTGTTACAGAAAGTCAGTTTTTGTTAGATTTGAAGAGGTTTTTCTGAGATTTTGAGTTAAAACATGGTCATGCAACTCCAACACAAGGTATCCTGAGAGGTTGGGGACAGAGTGCATTTTTAACCCTTTCCTTAAGACACATCTCAACCAAGAAAAGTGTCTTCTTTGGATAAAGTTGTGCAGTAAACCACGACATCAACTCAACGTGAATAAAATGAACGAGGATGATTATGTCTGTTCTACGGTAAGTCAACATCATATGTGAGGAAACATGTTGTCACTTTGCTGTAAAGAAATATAAAGTTATCTTTAACATCTCTTATGTTATCTAATGTTAGCCTAGCGTTAGCTCCTAGCTGTGTTGTTCATCATGTCTCTTTGTTTGTTGGAGTTCATTGGCCTGTTTTGTTCTAGTTTTTATTCTTTGGTGATCGTCCATCATTGTTAGCTGTTGTCCAAAGGGCTCTAGTTAAACTAACGTTAGCTTCTGGAGCTTAGCTTCATTAGCTCATCTGTAATAACCCAGATAAAGGTTGACAAACGTTCTGCTGAATGATTCAATGTAAATACTGTAGCTCCAAACTAACAGAGACACTCTTGGTAAAGATGGTAAAAAGGAGGTTAGATTTTTCTGAGCCAAAAAACAGAACTTCAGTGCTGATGCTGATGGAAACGTGATGAGGTTTATCATGTTTGCACTTGGACCTGTACATTTTGGTTTGTAACTGAAACTTTTTATTGACCTCTTAACAATTTAATGATTAACCCTTTATTGCCAAACATATCCTATTTGATACATGAGTTTCAAACAGCTCTATCTCCTCGACATGATAAATATGTCTTCAAAAATTCATCAATGATGTCCTGTGAAATGAATCCAACTGTGACACCTCCCATAGAGCCCGTCAATGAATGTTTATTGTTTGTCTGAGTGAGTAGAGGGGGCGGGGCTTAACCATAGATGAGTTGTTAATGGTGCTAAAAATGGGACACAGTAAACTTTTGTTCCTCTGTCATCTGACACCACAAGGCTAGAATTGATCTTGGGTTGCCAGATGAAAAAAATGAGATTAAATGGATTCATCCTGATTGACACTCCACTGTTACTACAATGATACAATTTAAAGACAGTCCCTGCACATGTCCAACATGTTTTTCAACTTAACCTTTGACTTTAAGGCCCTGAAATATCAGTGTCTACTTCCTAAAGTAACTTTTAATCATGGACATTTTTTGAAGTGAAAAAAGAGAGATAAATGTTGGGGAAAAAAATAATAAAGAAAATATTTTTAAGCAGACAACAAGGCAGAGAGAATCACCAGAGAGGGGAATGAAAGGAAAGGTCAAGGCTTGGTTGTGAGCAGGAGAAATTTAACACACAAGACATCGACAAAGAGACACTGACAAGCAACTTAAAAGTGACAAAGCTCTGGGGGCCAGCCAAACTCTCCCTTAAAAAATAATACAGCATTCTGTACTGATTATCTCAGTACAAACTGGTTCACTGGGAAATGATTCAACTGAACACTTATAACAACAATTAAAGTATGGTTACAGCAGTAGCTGTAGTAAGGTGTGTGTTTTTCCCATTATATGAACAAACCACTTAACCTCAACCAAACCTTGAATCCAGCCAAAATCACTACTAGTTAAAAAAATCAACTTCACCATCTCTGAGGTTTTATTTAGCTTCACCTGTTGTTGTTTTTTTTTTAGTATGTATGTTTTTTTTTATGTTTTGTTGTTTTTCTCGTTACCACTTAATGTTAATTTGACATCTGGCTAAAGCTCAACACACATCATGTTTTTACAACTCTGAGATTGGGCTCAAGTCTTGAAGTGCTAAGTCTACATCAGGTCTCCTGGTTTTGGGAAAGAAAGATTACATAAAAATTCACAGGAAGCAAGTCAAGACTTTCCTTCCATAAAGCACATCACTCCTGTTCTCCAACAACTCCATGGCTGCCAATCAAGTACCATATTGATGATAAGATTCTCCTCCTCACCTTCTGATCTCATTCACACCTACACACCTTCCAGGACTCTCCAATCTTCCTCCTCCATGCTCCTCTCTACACCCCCTGTCCGTTTATCTTCAATAGGATCCTGAGCTTTCCGCCATGCTGCCCCCCGTCTCTGGAACTCTCTTCCACAAACCATTCATGACATTCCCTCCCTCTCCACCTTCAAATCACACCTCAGAACTAATTTGTTTCGACAAGCTTTCTCTGTTTGACCACATCATCCTCACTCCTGCTGTTTGTTGTTTTATGTATCTGATGTCTTTACTGTTTCATACTCTGCTGTGTGAGGTGACCTTGAGTGACATAAAAAGCGCCCACAAATAAAATGCATCATTATTATTATTAAGACACTCAGATTAACACGTGTTCTCCAGAGTCAATGCAGGGCAGCTTATACAAACATTCAAAACTGAGACACTCAAAAGACACCAGATCTGTCAGATAGACACTTTGAAGGGATGACGAAGAGAAGGAAGAGAGGGAGGGAGGTTACAGACTCAAAGAGCTGAATTAAAGAGTCATCAATCAGATGGAAGGAGGCAGACATGACAAACACAAAACAGGACACAGTTTGGGCTTTTGCAGTGTTACATGACAGACTGAGTGAAAAGATATTATTGTGAGACTCTAAAGTTAAATGTCAGAAGACCTCAATCTGGAGCTGCTGTTATTTTATGCATTATTTATCAACGTCTTCAAAAAAGCACTGTTTTGACTTTCAGTGTTAATTCACAGAGACTGACTTCCCAAGTGTTTGCTCAGGTTGTGTTAGAAAAAGCATCTTTTCATTTTCTTTTACCTAAATAATAAAGGTTCCTCTCCAGATCTGTGTCTGTTCCATCTTCACTTCACTGAGTTTTAATAGCCCTCTCTCTAATCTGTCAACTCACACAGACCAACAGCTGGAGCTGTTAGTCCAAGTACCTCTATTGCACTTCCCACATTAAAGATGAGCCTCTCCCCGATGTCTTGCATATCTGGAGGGCTCCAACCTGCCAGAGCTGAGACACAGCAACGGACTGAAGCCAGTGTGAGATGACAAAAGAGCCCAACCGATTAATCGGTGGGGCTGATTATAGCATATCATCGATTAATTGACATCGGTCAATATGTAACCGATGTATTAACTTTGTTGCTGCACAGAGATTCTGTCACTCTGCTGCCAGTCGTTTAAAGATGAATGGGTTTTTATTTATCCCTGGTGGGTTTGGGATCCAGAAGTGTAAATAATCTTTGTGAGATAAACAAAGATTTATGCAGCTGTTAATTTCCATGTCCAACATTATCTTATATCAGACTATTATACAGCATTTTAAAGTGGTGTAAGTTTCATCTTTGTGAAAAAAAAGTGTTTACAGCCCATATGTTGATGGTGTCACTAATTAAAGTTCATTATTTTCATTTAGTAGTGTTCTATTTATTGGCTGGTATATGAGGTGACTGTGGATCAGTGGTAGAGTTGTCGCCTCTCAATTGGAAGGTCGAGGGTTCGATTCCCAGCTCCTGCAGTCTCATGTTGAAGTGTCCTTAAGCAAGACACTGAACCCCAAATTGTTGTTGTTCAGTGGTGTGTGAATGAGTATGACTGGTTTAGATAAAACTGATGGCCTTCAATAGATAGATCGTTCTCCCATCAGTGTGTGAATGTGGTGTGGATGGGTGAATGACACCAGCAGTGTAAAGAGCTTTGAGTGGTCAGGACGACTAGAAAAGCAATATATAAATATACAGTGGGGGAAATAAGTATTTGATCCCCTGCTGAATTTGTAAGTTTGCCCACTGCCCTGGGAAATTAACACACTCTAATTTTTATGTTTGTTTACTGGTTATAAATATAGACCGAAAACCAGTTGAAAATCCATAAAAACACAGTATAAAAGTTATAAATTGTTGTGCATTTTATCAAGTGAAAAAGTATATTAGTATCAGCAGGGGATCAAATACTTATTTCCCCCACTGTAAGTACTGGTCTATTTGCCGATAGCCGATATATCAGGTATCTTTTTTTAGCCCCCATTATTGGTATCAGCATCAGCCAACATGGGTCAGGCCCTAGTTGACTTATTGACTTCAAAACTGAAACTCTTCAGATCTGGTACCATGATCAGTAAATTGAGACATAACCAATTATACTGTGGCAGGTGCAGGTGATTTGCTTATCATGTTATCATCCATGAGATTAACAGTTAATATTCAGCTTTTAATGTTTACGTGACTCAAACACCAAATAAAAAGACCCAAGTCTCGGATGTCTGAGTCTGATTTGAGTCTCTTAAAGGGCTTGTTTAAGTCAAGTCACAGGTGACACTTTTGTGCAACTTTAGCTTGAGGTCTAAAAGTCTAAAGGTTCATGTAGAGTCCACCTCTCTCTCTCTCTCTCTCTCTCTCTCTCTCTCCAGTCCTATCTTCTTACACTACAGACAGGTTTCATGACAAAACTCTGGATCTGTTTGGTCTAGGATAGTCCACTTACATTCACTCCTGTGAAGACAAGGACCAGGACAGGACAGTCATTTCTTGCAACCATCTGCATAGTTAAGCCTAAGCCCAAGCCTAACCCACTTTTTGATGTTAACCTGAGGGCAGCCAGTGCTTGAAGGGTGAATCCTCTGATCAGTAGCCACAGCAAAAGACGAATAAAACAGGACTGACGGTGGACGATGAAAGGAAAACCCAACATGGTAAGACATGCAAAACCAAATACATAATTCAACCGAAAGGGCAAACGAGAAGTTCAAGGGTTACCTAAATTGGCTGTCATATTAGTGTGTGAGGAGACTAATGTGTGAAGGTTAGAGAGGGAAATGAAAGAGGATGATAGATAAAAAAGAGTAAACTTGGAACGAGGTCGTCGTGCATTTGAGCTTCACTTTCATAAAATGGAGGTGACAGAGAAGATACGAGCTGTATCTGTTCCAGGTGTTAGATGAGGAGGAGTGTGAAGGATCTCAGAGGAAATGGACGTCTGAAAATGGAGAACATGTTCCTGCTTTTTCAACTCTTGTATGTACACGTCTCAAATCTGTGGTTTGTCCCATAAAGGTATCGCCTGTCCTTGGAGAGGGAAGATGAGTATCCTCCATGAGCCACATCAGCACCCCGATGCAGTAACGACTGACTGAGACACTTTAGAAGTGTCATGGAAAAGGAGGAAAACACGCTCTCCTCCATTAGAGATGTACTCCCATTAACGCACTTCATGGTCTTTATAATCGTAGCCTACCTTGTTCCAGAGGACCAAAGTGTTCAGCAGCAGGTGAGGGGGGAGGAGAGGGAGGCAAATTTGTGGTGTCTTCAACTACAAAGGAAGAGAGAGTAAGGTAAAGAGTACACATAAAACACACAGGAGGAAAACAGCTAAACTAACACTGAGGGAAAGAGTCACGACACAAGGTAAGAACAAAAACAGCTTCTGCACCCGTCATACCATCAATCAGCGACCAGTTCCAGTAAATTACTGATACACGTAACAAAAGAACTGTTGGCACATAATGAGACTCTCAGACTTCTGGTTTTCCAAAATGAATGAATCATATCACTGTAGAAGAAGCAGACATTGTCTTTTGGGTTTCACCCATCTGTTGTCCTTGTTGAAATCTCATACTTACATTATCCTTTGAGTTCCAGGAACCTTTAATTACTAACTGCCTGTGAAACATTCGCGCAAAGCAGACATGAAGATCTGCCATCCGAGATCCAGTCCTCTCTTTTCTTTCTGAGTCTACATCCCCTTTTCCTTCTACTTTTTTAAGGTTGTGGTCAGAGTGACATCTCGTGAAATGACAGATTTCATGAGCTCTGCACCACATTGTCATGTTCCATGATGAACCATCTCCAGTTTAAGGATGAAACACACTCCAGTTCAGTTCAGCGAAAAGATGGGAGAAAGTACGATGTGAACGAGAGCTTGTTCCTGTGTGTGCATGTACATCTGTGAGTACGTGAGTGAGCAGATTACCTGATGGCAGCCTCTGAGTCTCCTGCTCTCCCTTTAATACTGCCACCGCCTCTGCCGTCACTTCCTGCACGATCCGTGCTGATACTTGTTCTAAACACACACATGAAAACACACACACACACACACACACGGAGACAAAAAGAAAAAATCAGCTTTAGAAATTTCATGAAGTAACCGTTTTGAGTTGTGCAACTCCCAGATTTCAATCTGTGAATTACCTGTGATGGAGAAGTAGTGTCATTCCAAAGGAGAGCATGATGCTCGATCTTTCATTTGATACATAAAACACATTTTTCTATATTTGAAATAAAAAACAAACCACCAATCCATTCAAATTACTGAACTATATATTTGAACAGTGTGAGACCGCTGAAATTGTTTCCATAACTGCAGGGATGCTCGGGCTGCTGGAGGCTGTGAGTGTCACCATGGAAACCCAGCATCATTTAACAAGTGCAGACTGAAAATGAAGCTGGAATAGAAAACACTGAACAATTTTAAGATACCAGAGATGAGACTTTGGATATGTTGTTGTGCTGATTGCACTATTCTTTATCATACATAAGTAAGTGGAATATTTCATGCTTCTGAGGATGCTGCAGTTATTGGCTGTTGGGATTCAGCTGACATCCAAGAGGTAGGTACTTCTCCAAAAACCAATTTATTTTACCAGCTCAATGTATATACCTAAACATTTGGGTTGAATCATCAGCGAGTTGTTATATAATTGGCTTTTACAGAAATATATTATCGCCGTGGCACTAAATGGATAAATAAAATCTGCATCATATTATAACTTGGAATGCTTTTTGCAATGACAGTTTGTTTTTCATGATATAAAAATAACAGCTTATTGGTGAGTCACAGTCTTATCCAGCATCCCTGAACACTAGACAGGTACAGCAGATAGCTACCTCAGTTTAAACAATGACTCCCATCATCCTTTGCACAGTGAGTTTCAGCTTCTAGCCTCCAAACAGAGGTTCACGGTCCCAAGGTGCAGGACAAAGAGATACAAACACAGCTTTGCTCCTGTTTTTATGACTGAAATGGATAAAATGTTGTGATATTTGTACACACCTATAAGCATTATTTTTCTGGTCTTTTCATGGCTTTCATCTTGGTTTTATTTTTATTATTTCTTTTACCTTGCTTTTTATTTTTTCTTTGGTACCTTTTATTTATTTTTATGATTCTATATTTTAAATGATATTCTCTCATTTTTATTATGGTTGATGGAATTGAAGTACTTTTTTAACCATGTTTTCATGGCCTAACAGTGTCAGTTCTGACTGTTTTCATGAGGTTTTGTGTTTATGTTTGTTTTGTGACTAAATGTCAAAGTGGATGCCATCATCTTGATCAGAACAAATCTACCAACAGGTACAAATAAAGTCACCTACTAACCAACCAACCTATATATTTATGTTATACAACATTATGACATGATACCCCTCATTTTATTACAATGCTCAATTTTTAATTTTTGTTTTAGCAATAACTTGACAACTTTAATGGACTGTGAGGACTTTCCAAGTGATCTTGAAAAAGTCTCTCTTCTAATTATATGCCTGATCCTAATCCAGAACTTAAAATGAGATCATCAGCACCAGTACAGGTTATTTCTAAATGCTATTTATTAGCTTCCTGATCGGGTCAGACAGAATTGGGTTGATTTACAGCACGTTGAAGTCTCTATGACAACACCACGCTGACTGCTGAAGTTTAGTAGTGAGAAGAGAGATCTGTGATATCTGGTTGAGAAAAATGAAGCCCATGTGGAAGCGCTAAAAGTTGCCATTCCTCAGATAAACTGGAAACCACACACGCACCAAGCCAGAGGACAGCCTTTACAGCCTGGTTTAAAAAAGAACATCTTGGATCTGAATATCTAATTTTACTAACGGCACACACTGTATGGAGATGATTTTGTGTTTTAATATGTTAAGATCACAAGTTCGTCCAATCAGAGGCACAGCATAACAGACAGGTGACGTGGCGGAGACAACAGCCATATTTTATACAGTCTATGGCCTTAAGCCATGCATTAGCCATTCTTTCCATTTCCCCATTTAAACACAAGTTTCACAACATAACAAATCTTGTTTAAAAGTTAAATGAAATAATACATTCCAACAATATAAGTTATAACATATCTTGTTTTAGCAAAGAATAATAGGCTTTCCACATTATGACCTGATTCAGTTTTTTTCTTACTCTTGCATACTTTTCAGATGTATGGTTTGAAGACCTGCATGAAAAAGAATCAGTGATATTACTCAACTAAGATTCAGCCAAACAAACTGTGTACACTAATATTTATACCTAACCTCTCTGATCTGAGTTTGATTCTACTAAATGTTTCAAATGATTTAAAAATAAAAAGTCTGTTTGAAGTCTGTGAATACTCTCAGGTCGTGGATGCTCATTACAACTCCCCTTCTAACTGCTTATTTAGGGTTTATGGCTCAAGTCAGATGGTTAAAATTCATTAGAATCAATATTTATACCCAAACACTGGAATAATAAAAAGTTTCATGGTACTAATACTCTTGAATAAGTTATGATAATAATAATAATAATAAAAATATTATTAATAATAATAATAATAATAATAATAATAATAATAATAATAATAATAATAATAATAATAATAGTCAGGATGTGCTACGCTGGTGGGCAGTCAGGGCTAAATGAGGACACTCGGTGAACTGCGAAGGCTGAAGCTTATGCAAACCAACAGGAAACTGAAGAATAAATCACTGAGAGAGGTTAGTCTGTGACACTGATGCTGACGTACTCATTTGCAGAATTGTTTCATCAGTTTGGTCTCACGTAAAGAGATCATCATTTGTCTTCCTGTTTATACATTTGGATCAATTCAGATATTACCTGGCACACCACAGGCGACCTGCAGGGTTCTAATCCAGTCAGGGAACAAAGCTTTGATTTACATTGTAACAGTGGTTATCAGGGATTAGGTGGCAGTGTGAGGCTTTTACAGCTGCTGTTTCAGGACCTTTTCTCCATCCAGCTTCGCCCACACGTCAACACAAACAAGCTGGCTGGCACCGGCACATGCAATTACACACATACACACACAGCTTCCAGGAACACTTAACACAACCCACTTACCGACTCCAGGCAGCCATTTTCTGTTATCAAAGGCCTTTTCATGACCTCCATGCAAAATCCTGTCCTCCAATAACTGAAGTAGAGCTGAAAAGTGTCAACATGGGTTTGTACTCAACAGATATGAATTCAAATAAAAATATAAGCAGCACAAAAAGCTTCGAAGTGAGGTCAGATTACTGCAGAAAAAAGTGATTGTTTGATTGGGAGCATCTTCAAAAACAGCATCTGCTCTTTGGAAGCGTCATCAATGGTTCAAATAGAGTTCAAACCCTATAAATGACCTATTTTGGTTAAAACTGCAGGATAAAAATATGCTCCTTTTAGTCCATCCAAATATATATATATATATATATATATATATTTATATATATATATATATATATATCATGCAAAACATAAAAGTAGTGCTTGTTTTAGTGAAAAGTAGTCAAGGAAAGAGTCTGCAGACTGAACGTGGACTCCACAATACCTGACTGTAGTTCATTCAGTTCTCATAGGTTTGCCTTCACTGCAAAAAACTTCAATCTATGCATTTATTTTAATAAAAAAAAAAAGTCAAATTAGACTTGATACAAGCCACATTCATCTGACAAGTCAAGAGAAATAACGAGTAAAAAAAATCTACCAATGGAGTAAGAAAATTTAATCAAATGTTTTCTTGTATTAACACAAGCAAATGTTTCTTACCCTGCTGGCAGATTTTTACAAACAATCCAGTCAACATATTTGTTTTTTAATATATTGAGCCTAAATTTCAGTATTCTAAATCCTGATAAATAAACATTCACAAACTGAAAGCATTGTGAAATGTGACCTTGTCACACACACAGAGCTTTCCAGCAGTAATGATGACAGCTAGACCAGTCTGGTTGCCTCAGTGTTTGTCTGACAGACTGATGTCCAATGACATGGCAGTCTGCCTTTTACTGACTGTGACAGGAGAATAAATGACATGCACAAACACAGGCTTTAATACCTAGAAAGATTTCTGTCTGCATATCAACACACTGTCAAACATACAAGCCACACACACAAACACACACACACACACACTCCATGTAGTAAAAACATTCATTACCTGAAGCAGACTGAAGCTGAGAACGCTCCCTCTCTGAGCAGAGACTATGACTGGAAACCCCGAGTCATCGCAATATACAGCAACACACACACACACACACACACACACACACACACACACACACACACACACACACACACACACACACACACACACACACACACACACACACACACACACACAGCAGTACTGAGAGGGCACAGAGCAAGCAGAGGTGCTGTTTGAAACGACACCAGGCAGCACCAAGAAAAAGGGGTAAAGCAGGGGGTTTCCATAGCAACAGACTGGCGAAGCATTAATTTTGTCCCAATGAAATTCAGAAGCTGGCCACATGCTGTAGCTGTCTGAGCCTCTCTGCTTTCAGCCTTTGACTTTCAGGGAAACGACGGCTGTGTCACAGCTGCTGACCTGAACACGTTTACACGAATTATTACGAGTCCTAAAAAAGCTCAGACTTGGAACAGCTCTAAAAACACAACACTCACTCAATTATCTTATTTATAGTAAATCAATATCATCAAAGAGAGTGTGTTAAGCTTTCCCATGTTCTTATTTTGCTGATTTTAAAATCATTACATATTCACGTGATGTTCTAATCCCTGAATCTTAAAGAGGGTTTGAAGTGGATCACAGCGACACCTTTTGGCTCGAATCATGCACACTGTGGTGATGTCATGACTCTTAACAAGGTGTGTGTTTGTTTTGGAAATGAATGGAGATCAGATCTTCTTTTTAACACTACTTTTCTTTTTTCAAGACAACTTTTTACTGGATACAATGTAATGAGGTAAGGTATTTATCAACAGTTACACAGCGCTGCTATTTGAAACATGACAACAAGTAAACTTTGTCAGTTTGAACTTTAGTTTAGTAGACGGCTATTTTAGTGCTACTTGTAGAGACGTATCTGTAGGCTAATGTGTAACGTTAATGAATCCTTATGTCCTGCTCATCTACCAATCAGAGCTAACGTAACCTCACTCTTCATTTTATTGACAGACTCTCAAGTTTGATCAGATCACTGCAGAATAACTGCTGCATGTGTGCTGGAATGAACATTATCACAAACAGATCAACCATGTTTTAGCCTTCAGCTGGTGATTTAGCCTTTAGCTTGTGTTTTAGCCTTTAGCCTGTGCTCTATCACTCCCCCATTTATCTTTCTTCTTCTCTTCTGTCCTTTTTCTGTCTGTCACTTCAGCTCCAGTCTCCACCATCGTTTTCAGCAGAGAAAAACACAGATCTCTCTTCTCACTACTAAACTTCATCAGCGGGCGTGGTGTTATCATAGAGACTTCAACGTGCTGTACATTAATCCAGTCCTGTTCGACTTGATCAGGAAGCTAAGAAATAGCTTTCAGAAATAACATATATTGGTGCTGATAATAATAATAATAATAATAATAATAATAATAATAATAATAATAATAATAATAATAATAATAATAATAATAATAATAATATTGCAATCACATTTCCATTGTCAAACAGAGGAAAAAAAAGGTCATGTCACTGTGGGATGCCAATGACAACAAAACACCAGTAAATACAATAAAACTCTGATATGGTTGTAAACAGTTAAAGTCATTAAAGTTAAAAGACGAGTGAGTCAACCCTCACATTAGAGCGTTCTGTTAGTGCAGACTGTTTGTTGAACAGAGTGATGGAAGCAGGGAGGAAGGAAAGCTTGAATCAACCACTTTCATATCTACGAGCTCTGAACCGTCTTCCAGAGGGAAATAATTCATATTCAGAATAAAGACCATGAGAAGAATCCCTCAAGATTTATTATTTCTGATTTACAACAACATTTCCAAAAACAGTTTGAAGGGACAGCTCATTTTTCATACCGATCACTTTCATGGCACCTTGAATCATTTTATCAGTCTTTTCAAACATTTTAAACACCAAACATTTTATCGATTTAAAAGGGTTAAAACTTCTCAGTTCCGAAAAGCAACAGAAATCTCTAGTTATCTTTAATGGGTCAGGCTTTTAAGGGTTAATCAACAAGCACAATGATAATAGGTCATTTTATATTAAAGATGACTGAGATATTCACTGAATTTTCCTCTGTTCCTACTTTCCTATATTCACATTAATGAACTCTGAGACAGTATGAAGCTTCCACAGTTTTAGTCTGGAAGCCATTATTCACTGAATCAAGTGGCTTTAAATGTAGAACATTTATTTAACTAAAGGTCAGCAACCAAATTTAGTGCATTACTCGAAGCTCCTGTGAGGACGTTTAGTTAGTGTTGATTTCGGTCATACGGTGCATAAAAAGGTTTAATAAGTGTGCACTTCTTTTAACTGTAAGGAACATGTTAAAATCAAAGGGTTACCATCACTGATCCCATTTTCACAGCTTCTCAGAGGCTTTGAGTTCTACTTCACATGTAAAACATTGAGAATTTTAGAGGATTAAGACAGTATTTGATTGAGATTAAACATCTGGGGATACTTGCCTTTGAGAGTCATTCTTTTATTTTATTTTATTTTATTTTATTTTATTACTTTTATTTTTAATTATATCTTTACTTTTTTGCAAACTTCTGCTTTGGAAGTGTAAGAACAGAGATTCAAGCAACAAGGAGGACTTTCCCAGTCATTGAAACAGCCTCCAGCTGATGCATACAACAAAAGAGCATCCTCAACTTATGCAAAATACGCTCAGAGACCCTCTCTCTTTTTCTATTAACTCACTCTGTTTCTTTCCCTCTCTCCATCCCTAGACTTGACCACTTCCAGCATGGCTGACTGGCTTTTTCAACTTCGTCTCAAAGGAAAGTCAAGAGGGCAATTTCGTGCTTCAATAGTTCTCGTTGTGTCTGAAGAGCTTTTCACAGGGAGCGAGGGCTCACCGAGTGCCAGCATCAGCCCTTCTGTCACCCATCCCGCCCCACTCACCCCCACCCTGCCCTGATCTGGAGTAATGCTAATGTATGCTGACAAGATGCTCTACTGACAACAAAACACTCTGATTAATACACAGAGAGGCGCAGAGGATGTTGTTTTAATGCAGAGGAGGAGAAAATGTGTGTCAACATGCCAACGCTTTCACCATTAGTGATCCGTAAAGTTTGAGGAGAATTTTCCTTTTCAATAATCTTTCATGTTGGTGAAGGTGTTTCCATTTAAAGACATGCTGTCTCTTAAACTCATGATCTCCTTTGGAAGACACATTTGATGCTGACCGCTAATCTATTTCAGAGCCTCTCAGCACAACCCCCTCGTGAGGAAGGATGCATTAAGAGAATTTACACCACATATGAGCCAGTTCCTTTTATATTGAAATGCTGAGATAAAGCTAAAATCCCTGACTTAACCCTCTTTGTTGGAAAAAAAGAAGTGTTTTCTGTCAGTCTTTACTTTGAAGATGAAAGGAGGCTATATACAGCTCTTCTGTCTTTGATACGGGCTAATAAAGACCCAGAGGAACAGATTATGCCTTGACTGTTGTTCGTTATGTTAGCCTGTTGAGTACAAGCTAGAAATATAAGGAAGGAATATGACAAGACTACTGGACTGACAAGAAGACAGCTTTACAAAAAGGTGGTTAAAGTGCAGAGCAGGATCCTTTACGCATGTTGTGCCGACAACAACTTTCAAAACATCGGCAACAAGAAGTTACTGTGAAATACACACTCTCCCTCTTTTATTATTGGTAGCAGTTAAGGCATAATAACAGGAAGATGACAGGTTCATTTCCTTCCTATCAACACACATTGAAGTGTTGAAGTGTCTTGTTTGTGGTAAGATCTGAGAGGAAAAGAACAAAAACCCTGGCAGAGAAGACTGAGGAGGAGCCATTTTGGTACCAGTGGTACATTTTTGCTCCCGTCTCCAGGGGGCCTTCAGAGGCCGATTTTAAGGTGGTAATTATGGCTTCGTTAATAACAGCATGCAGTTCTTCTGATCAGTCAAGAGTGCAGAAAAACCCACGCAAAATAACAGACAGGGCCCCGCGAAATCACACACCAACACACCAACAATGTAAAAAGACCCTGACAAGGCTGCAAACAGGCACTTAGAGTCACACACAGATGCACGGATGGAAAAACAACAGGCATTTTGCAAACATGGGTCCTTGTTTGCATGAATCTCTCTTACCTAATGTTAAATTACCATTTTTCATGATTCAACTAGAGCCCAACCAACACATTTTTGGGGCCAATATCAATATTGGGGGGTAAAAAAAAAAAGTGATATCTGATATATTGGCCAATATATGAAATCAGAACATTCAGGGATATCAACGAAACACTTACTTCATATTGACCAATGTGAATTAAATGGTGATTCGCTTTAATCGGCTGGATTAATCAGAATACTAAATACTGGTGTAAAGAAATCCAGTGGGCCACATTTGCACTTAAATTGATCACAGCTGAAAGCAGATCTGATCATTTCACTAACATTCACATTCACTGCATGTTTCCAAGGTTTATTCTCAGTTAAAACAAGAGTTAACTATTGATTGATGTTAGAATAATGTTAATGCAGAGCTAATTCATATAGGTTACATTCAGCCTCTTCATGACACATGTACCGCAGAAACTACTGCCTCAGCAAGTGTTTATGTCTCATGTCTAATAAAATCATCTTATCAGACTTTATATGAGCTACATTCATCTGAAAAGTCCAGGAAAATGTTCTCATTCAAGATATTAAAAGACAAAAAAGGAGGCCTGACTTTTGTGAAGTAAGTAAAACACAATCTGCCAGTTTGGGTAGGAAAAATCTAGTTTACTCTCTTTTTTTTTTTACACATTATTTATATCAAAAATCTTTTTGTTTTTGATGAAGATTTTCAGGACTTTGCATGTGAAAGTGGCTCATATTAAGTCTGATAAGAAGTTTCTACTATAAAAAAAGACAAACACTTCCTTTTTTTTTTAGTGTGAGGTCAAAATATTGCTACTTGTATCCCAACAACCACAACCTTAAGACTCAAAAGTCATTGCCAAATGCTTTTTCTTCTTCTTTTGGTTTTATTGGTGGTTGGCAACCAACTTAAAGGTGCATTACCACCACCTACTGAACTGAACTGTAAAGCAAAATAGGCAGACAGAAAAAAATTAAAATAAAATAAATAAATAAGTAAGTAAATAATAATAATAATAATAATAATAATAATAATAATAATAATAATAAATAAATAAATAAATAATATTTCCTTCATTATATCACTCATGTTTCCTTTAAAAATAAAACTAAATCATTATACCTTGAATGGTAAAGTCAACCTGTGTTGTTTATTTTTTTCCTCATCTTCCTCCTTTCGCTTTCATCCATCCTACCCTCCATTAGTACATCTATCAGTGATTCTGGATGACTACAGTACTGACTTAACCCTGATGCGTGTTTCCTAATCGTATGAAGTGTATTGTTGAGTTTAGTGTGTCCTCTTCTTTTGGGCTCCTGTCCACCTTCCTCTTTGTTCCAACTTGTTATGAAAAAATGCCAATTCTGCTGAATATCATCAAAGTAAAACTTCTGAAACAAGCAGTTACATTTTTAACTTTTTGTCCAAAAACAGCCCTTTAAGTTTCACCTTTCACCTTCTATGAAAATGGATTCAGTAAGATCTCTATTCAATTTTCAAGCAAACTAGTTTTCCCCAGTTTTCCTCCTTTATTATTAAAAAAAGGCTAAATTTGGATGTGGATTGAAAAAAAAAAAAATCTTACCTGCAGTTACAGCATGAGCACCAGTCAGCTCTCCGTTGAAGCCGTTCTCCCTGGTAGAGTAAGGTGTGTGGGTTTCTCCAGGCTGCTGACAAGTCCTAAAGTTAGAGGAGGAGAAGCCATTGGCTCCACTAGGCTCCTGCCCACCTGATGGGTCCCACTGGGGGGCACTATCTTCTTGCTGCCGGCTGTCTGCCATGCTGGTGCTTGCAAGCAGCAGGAGGAGGGTGGTGTCTGGGGTGGGGTCTCTCTGTCTGCCTGGAGAGAGGAGAAGAGGCAAGGTATGGTCAAAGGTTAGCATGTCCCTGTTATTAACTGCAATGGCAGCAATGTTTGGGAGAAAAGAATGAACCAGAAGCTGTGGGACGTGCTGTATCAGTCACATTCATAAATCTGTATTTGTCAGTAGTAATCCCTGCGGCTTTCTGTGCTTCACTGTCAACAATCCTCAGTGTGTCTGTGCTCGTGTGAGTCAGTGTGTAGAGGGTTAAATTTCTGTGCACAGACGTTACTGGGCAGGTGACAGCCACCAGATTAAACCCTATTGATTTTGATTTCCTGTGTGTGTGTGTGTGTGTGTGTGTGTGTGTGTGTGTGTGTGTGTGTGTGTGTGTGTGTGTGTGTGTGTATGTGTGTGTGTGTGTGTGTGTGTGTGTGTGTGTGTGTGTGTGTGGAGTCATATGTGCTCCAGATGGAAATCACAAACAGCTGAAAATGGACACAGCAGGTCTTGGTCTTGTGCGTCTCATGCTGGGTTGTGTGATGTACGGTGAGCTCTGTAAATTTGACCATTTCAACATTAAACAGATTTGACATTTGCTTTAACAGTGTGATGAAAATCTCTACCACCCCAAACGGAGAGAAGAGATTTGGATTGGTAAAACAGCTGCTTTCTCTGTTTTCGACCAAAAGCACGTGCCCACTACAGGGTTTACTTGTGCTGTATATAAAATCTCATGCTGAGCGTAAAACATTGATCAAAACAGCAAAGAGAGGACATCAGGCAGGAGCAAAAAGAGGGAAATATTGATCAGTGGGCAGTAAAATCCATGAGCTCCTTTGCAATCTTGAGAAAAAAAAGGTGAGGGAAAGAAAAAAATGAGATGGACTGTGCTGAAAATCAATGTTACACGTCATTATTCATAAGTTTTTAAATAGATGGTTTGGTTCTTTATCATAGTATCCATACTGACCCCTGGTACCCCCAGAGTGACTTTACATGATTTGAAAAAAAACAAACAAAAAACATGCTTTAGCTGCCGTGTCTTTAAGATTGAGAACTCTACAAACCCCCTTCCCTCTGATTGGCCAGCCTTCTGGAGACCTGTGGAGGCAGCTCTAAGGGCAGACCTTGGTGTTTGAGGTCCAACTTTCCAACAAGTTAAGAGCCTGACTCATCAAAAAACAGCCAGGAAATTCTAAAATTTTGGAACTGAGACAGTTTTAACATATCTACAAAAAATAATTGCTATATCTCTTCGTTTATGATGTATTTTTTGCATCATATTTGATAAATTTGGCAGTTTTGGCAACTTTTTCAGTAAAGTTTTTAATACATATGCATTCAATTAATGCAGAAAATACTTATTTTAAACAGTGAGTTACAATTCAGATGTTATTCTTACCACAACTTCTTGAAAATGATGAATGATTTTCCTGAAAAAAAAGTGGGTGGATAATTTCCTGAGAGCCGCCATTTAGAAAAAGCCACAAAACAACTTCAGCTGACTGTAGTGGGATGATAATCCTCAATGGAGGGTGAAAACACTTTTATTTTTCACACACGTAGTCTGGCCGTCCAGACCCCCTCTTTAACTCAGGCTTCTCGCCACTTTTGTGGTTACTGATTATAGTTCAGTACATCATCTGACAATTTGTATTGAGATTTCTTTTTTATTGTGAATCGTTATTCTTGCTTATAACATCTGTACATAGCTCTTATTTAAGGCAGTTCAAGTCTCACAGTGACAGCAGCCTTCGAACTCATGCTGCTTCTGTTAGAGAGGAAACTACTGTGAGCCCACAAGCAAACCATCCAAAGGAATTTATGTTTTGTTTTTTATTTCTTTCTTGAAAGTGAGATTGAAGCCAGCTGTACTGTACTTCAAGCATTTGCTGAGCAGCCTGTGTAGTTGTGCATAGCGTGAAGTGTGAAGAAGCAATTTGTCATTTAGCTCTGCAGTCCACAGGGACCCAGAGGAAGTCTGCTGGAGAAAACAGGAGTCTATAACTGCAGCCGGGAACCACCAAACTGCTACAGTGAGCACTAGTCACTGCATTCACTACATTAAACCCACTACTCACTGTCACAGCACAGCTGGCAACACACAGCAGAGTGAAACAGACTACAATGTAGGGCTGGGCGATATGGCCTAACAATAAAATCAACGATTTTCTCCTACAACACTTAATTTACAATTTGAATTGATTTTTTTTCCTCCAAAAAAAAACAAACAAACAAAAAAAAAACGTCTCAGTGTTACAAAAATTACATAACTCCAGTTTTGACTCTTTTTTTGTCAAATCATTTTTCCAAACCTAACTGAATTTCCCTCTTAGAGTTAAAGTGTGTCATAAAATGTTGATTATATTGTTCAAACGTAGGCAGGTTTGACATCAACACTCAAGGTTGAGTATTTTCACAGTATGTGAACATCAAAATCTCTGATCAACATTTAATCTCATTAAAAAAAACAAACAAATACAAGCTTTAAAAGTCCTTGTGCAAAACCTGACGGGGCCTTCCATCACGAAAACTGCACATTTTTTTTCAAACATTGCAACAACTTACAATTGGACAAAGGCAAGAAAAAAAATTCTCTTGTTTCAAGATTGATTTAATCGACAAAATGAAAGACAAAAAATAAACGATGAATGGTGTTTCCAAACAGGAGTGGAATCATTTGTGTTCACCCAGTGGTTATGTCACACCCCCAGTGTCCTTGGGATGGGCAGCCAGAGTTCAAGTCTGATTTGTGGCTCTTTGCCATGTGTCACCGCCCCCTCCCCCTCCTCCACAGTTTCGTGCTCTATCCACTGTCCAGCCTCTCTAAAAGTATTAGAAACAATGAAAAAAAAACTACAAATAGGACATCAAGCCCCCCATGATCCTAAATTTGTTGCCTTAACACCTTGCTGTGATGAAGTTTTGTTCAGCAAAGAATCAGAGGAATTGAAACTAGAGAGCTGCGATGGAGAAAGTTTCCTGGTGAGTCGCTTCAGGGGTTGGAAGAAGAAAAAATAATGCAGGCATGAAAAATTAAAAACATATTAGCAAGATAGTACACTAAAAAAAGTAAAATGCAAAAATAGGAGGTAAGTTGTGCTCATTATTTAAAAAACGAAAGCCTGGTTTATACATCTGCATTGTATCAACAGTGTACACATAACTGTAGGTCTGTGAAGCCCTTTTTTCAACCCAGATGCCTAAACACATATCCCAGTGTGCACCTCTTCCAAAATGTGGCTATGTTTTGAAACTCCCCAGAGGGGAGCTCTGTGATTGGTCTGCTGAGTGGATTGCTGCTTTCAGGACTCGCCACACATTGGCCAGATATATATTTTTTTAGTGTCTCCTTTCTGCATGATACACGGCGACCTAAAAACAGGTGATCGGAACTAATGGGGAGAGGCAATGTTGTTACAATGCATAAGCTATTATTTTCCAAAAGGTAAACTATCATGGTTTAAGTGTTTTACAAACGTCCTGCTCTACATTGTTTGATTGATTACTGCAGATGAAACAAAGTTAAGCTAGCAACTGAGTGAAAAAAGGTGTTAAACAGTCTTGAAGTGCAGCACAGAACTGAGAATAACAAGACGTCCGTTAGTCCTTGAGGGCTAAAGGGATCAGAGTCAGGAGTCAATGGAGCTTAGCATGACTCATCTCTGAGGGGAGCATCATTGTGAATGAAGCCTCTACAGAGACTCCAAATAAATAGTCCCCTTACAAAACGTTACCCCGGTCTCTGTCCGAAAGTCAGAGCAGTATATTCAGCATCACTCTGAGCCTGTTCGACCACTGCAGCCCTGCTGTGGCCTCCACTGAAGAGCACTCTCAGTATTAAAAATCATAAAACACAGAGATGACACTGTCCTGATGCTGTCTGTCTCAGTGTGAGAGTGAAGGTCACATTGGGCTCAATGGCTGAGTTCCAGACCCTGAATCAGGGTGTCAGAGATAATTCATGAAGAGGGAAGGCAGTGTGGCCAGGCTTCCTGAAAAGCCTGTTTGACTGCTGGGGTTCTGCAGGTTCGGGGGGGGGGGGGGGGGGGGTGTACTGCATATGTGGGTTAAACAGCCCCACCTGCTGGGTGAAAGCCTAAAAGAGAAGACGCTCTGTCTCTTAAAAATCATTAGGAAAACTTAGCATGCTCCATTTAATGATTAGAGAGTCACTCCTTTCTCCTCAGCCTGAAGTGGAACTAGGGCTGCGATCCAATACAATTTCTCATCCATGCTAATAAACATGCCACATGGCATCTACCTGTAAAACCGCACCAATCCAATGTAAAATTACAGTAACAAGAGGGCAAACTTTATGGGATGAGAACAGATCAGATCAGTTTAGGGAGCAAATGATGGAGAATGTCAAAGGCTGAAAACTGTAGCTCAAAAGGAAAAAGACAATCTATAAGGTCCAGGTATTATAATGTCCTCAAGGCTTTGAATCCATATAGAACTAAGACTGTATTAGATTTTGATATGATGGAGTTCGACGTCAGACGTCCCAGTGGACGGCAGGTCTGTTGCATTTGGCGAAAAGCCTGTGGCCCTGTGCCAGGAGGACAGTTAATGCTGTAAGTTTTTGCTCTGTGCCAGAGAAGCATGGAGCTGAATGGTGAGCAGATGAGCTGGACACTGCTGATGGTAGAGAGCTCAGCGAGCTAGTGAGAGTTCCCTCCAGACAAACCATTTCACACTTTTTCTCATGTTTTCTTTTTCTTTTCTTTTTTTCTTTTTCCCTCTATGTCTCACTCTTCTCTGGCTCTTACATATGAATCACACCAACAACCTAATTATCATTAATTTAACCTGTAAATCACACTGTTTATTCTCATACTGTGTGTGTTTTTAGTAACCTTGCACATTTTTTTCTCTGTGCACTAACCTATTTGTTCATTAGTTAGAAGAGAGCATGTTTACTTGACTTTTTTTTTTTTTTTTACATTTAATGTAATTCTATTATTAACTATATTTATCGTTTTCCCTGTCCCTTGCTGTAAAAAAAAAATTCCCCCAAAGGGTAATCAATAAAATATATCTTATCCTACCTGAAATACTTCTACATGATTTACAGCTTGAAAAAAAAAAAAAACAATTTTCCTGACACTGGTGGTTTTGTGAACCCTTATTTCAGCCTCAGTCTGAAAGGCTTCACTTTTGCTGCTGTCCTCAGGTTCTCCATTCAACAAACCCTCTTCCCTCTGATTGGCCAGCTCTCTGGAGACCCGTTGAGGGCAGAGCTATGGGCAGACCTTTGCTGTTCAAGGCCTGGCCCTCAAATGTGCCATGAGCTGGTTTGGAGATCCGTGTGGGATGACTTCATCATTTCAGTAAGATCTCATGTCGACCTTATGCCACGCACCATTTTCATCAGTTTATGGACAGATTTGGGGATTTCTTCAACATATGAATATGTAATGGTTTGAAAATCTGCACACGTTTAGTCTGAACATCCAGCACTGTGTAAAATATGATGTAAAAAAAAGTCAGACTTTATTATCTTGATTGTCACACCTTTTCATGGCAGACACAAAAGTATTTGAAAATAAAAAAATCTGTCACAGAATGCATTTTCCTGTCAAAAAATCTCTAAGCCAACATTTCCTTAACGGGCTTAAATAGAAAACTGTTCAAACCTTTTATACAGGCACAACAGGGAGCAGCTTTCCCCCAACAGTGCTCTCATACTGGACTCATAAGGATACTACTCCTTTAAAGCAGAGGTCATCAACTGTCCAAGGGCCACTTTTTTTTTCAGCAGACACCATGAGGGCCAGATGCTTGCGTGAAATAAATAAAATTAATATTGTAGCCTCAGTAACACATTCTTTTTTGATATAATCATTTTCACTCTAAATTATAGTTCCTGTTCAGCATTTGTCAGTGTTAATATATTACCTGTACTGCAGTCAGCCACCAGGGGGCGATTGTATTATTTCAGGTTTCATATTTGTGAGGCTGTCAAGCTGTCCATCCCATAGACTGTATATAGAATGGACAGTGTGGCTCCACAATGGCACAATGGCGGCACTCCACAGGTGCCGCCATTGTGCAACCAGAGTCTGTGCAGTAGAGACTATGAGGAACTCTGGGAAAATCTGAGTGGAAGTGGGTGACAAAAATAATTTACTTTTTTTCTGTCAACTGTCTAAGCTCTCTTTAACTCTCCTTCCTCGTGTATTTTACTATTCCTGAAAAAACTACACAAGAACAGCAGCTGTCAATCATCGTTAAACGAGACAAAACCCAGTTTTTAGCGTCTAATAACTAATGAAAAAGAAACTCTTCAGAAAAAAGGGGACCTGAACACAATGCAGCCCAATAATATCTAAATATCACCACAGCATACGGATGTGAGAAACATTTCTACGAGGTGTAATAATTTTTTTTTAATTTTGACCGCAGCCCATCTGGAATGAATAGAGAGACAGAGTTTTTGAGTTGTACTGCAGCCAGCCACCAGGGGGAGCAGTTTTTGTGGTGACCTCAGTTTTAGCCTAGCAAGATGACATCCATTTTTTTTTTTTTTTTCAGTTTATGGTCCATCCCCATCAAATGCAGCATGGTAGGTTTTCTCCTACTAAAACAACTTTTTCTCATCTTTAGCTATTATATCTTGTACAAAAACACAATTTGACAAAGTTATTTACACGCCTCTTTCACAGAGTGCTGCTTTGGCTCCACACTGTCTGCATTATTACACAGTCAGTAACCTAGCGACACCGGTCCGCTCAGTCACAGCATCGATCAGACCATAGACTGACATTCACTGCTTTACAGCTACGTCCAGCTTAAACCTCTGGTTCATGAGGTAATTTAAAAAAAAAAAAAAGGAAGTCAGACTTTGATCCTTCAAACAACAGAACATAAAACTTTATCTCAATCTTTTTTACACAATCAAGTAATAAAACAATTTTAATCCCCTCATATTCCAAAGTTTCTCATATGCATCAGGACTTTCTAACCATTTGCAGCCACTCTGCTTTCAACTTTTTATCCTTTTTCTGCCCCTGCCCGTCTGAATCTGCAGCGGCTATGAACGGCCAAAACAAAACACACACGCAAGGACTTGCATCACATTAGCCTTCCTATGGCCTCAAAGTAGTGGGTGGACTGTCTGGCTGAAACAAAAAAACACAGTCCATTAGAGGGAAAATTTAAATTTTGATTTGGTACTTTAATGCATTCACCACTTGTGACATAGCACGAGGAGACTTAAGTAGAAATGCATGTTTTTCCAGAGACTAAAAGTTTCTATTCCTGACCACATGGCCTGTACAAGCCAAGGTAAGCCAAAGGTAAGTTTAAGGTGAGGTGGGATGAAGAAAAAAGTCAAAACTGACCAAAAAAGTTTGATTTCAAAGTTGCACTGAAAGTTTCTTCAAGTTCAGATGTGTTTGGTCGGCTGATGTTGCGATTACAGCCAACCAAATAAACACAGTGCTGACTGTTTGTTCTGTTGCAGCATTAATCTGAGTTCTGTTTAGCATTGTTCAGGGGTTTTATGAGCAAATATAAATTATCTAAGCTCAACAGATCATCAAGTAAAGGCTTTTGCATACATCAGCGAATTGAGGGCTAATTACAGGCTGCGCCACAGCGTCTCCCTTCACAACACAAACTGTAATTAGTATGCAAAATCTTATGTGACACCATACAGCTATCAGTCATCAGCTGCAGATGGAATATTCTGGTTCCTCTCAAATAATTTTTCCCTCGTCAAGTCAGGCTGCCATCACAATGTGTGTCCAGCTTCAAGAGATGAAACAGGGCTGATAAATCATCTTTGAATACATCTTGTAAAAATTCTGCCAAGACAAGGTAATCACAGAGCTAATTAAGTAGTTCTCTGGTCCCCCGCTCTTATCTGCTTCCTCTCCTCTTTTGTCTGACTTCTTCACATCCTTTTACCTATAAATCTCCCTCCCACTCATTATTTCCTCCTACCTCTCTACCTTCCTCCACCTCCTCCCATTCTCCTCCTACTCACTCCCCCTCCTCCTGTCCCTGTTCCTCCTCCTACTCACCCCCTCCTCCTCCAACTCTCATCAGGCTTGTTTTTTTTTTTCTTTTTCTTTTTCCCTTCACTCCATTCTTGCTCTCTCCCTCCTACGATCTGGGCACTTTCACACGCCACTGTCTCACTGTGTGTGTGTGTGTGTGTTTGTGCGTGTGCACGTGTGAGTCACACAGATGCTGCATTGCAGGGCTCTCCTCTCAGGGCCGTCTCACTGCAGGAGGCAGAGAGTAGGAGCTCTGGAATACAAGAAATAATTCTATGTAATGGCATATAATTAGTGTAAGTGTCTTTATGGGCCTGTGCATATATGACTTACATGTGTGAGAAAGCGGCTTGCAAATATGCAGGGTTTCATGTTTGCTTATGCATGAGAAAAACATACATATTTGATAAAAATCTACCATATACATGTTTATTTGAATGGTTTGACCAATTCTGTCTACTCCAATCATTTCACAATTTCAGGCATGTCTTTAGACTTCTGAGAAACCAGCAGGTAACCCATGCATGGGTTTGAACTAGCACTCTTCAAAAGCAACACTTCTAACCACTGCACCACCATGCAGCTCTGAAAAAAACACCCAGTCAAACAGAAAACTGTCACCAACACTTAAACATCTTTGCATGTGTTAACACCTGGTTAAAACTTTTATATACACACACAGTACTCATACAGAGTCAGGCAAACAACTTTCCACTTTAAGTCTTTATGCTTTGCCAGCATCAGCTGCTAACTCAAGATCAAATTTACTAAGCTTTTATCTAACTCCCAGCAAAAAGCAATATATATTCCAAAAGGCTGAGTTCTATCTTAGACTGAACAGAAAAACTGCAGTCTGCGTGTCAAACACGACGACTGATCTATGGCTAAGTCCCACCCTAAAACACAATGAACGAATCACAGTGCATGTATCCACTCCCATACACTCAGACATTCTCTGCCTGCACATCCATTGAAATTCATTGCAGTCAGTTTTCATTGGTTTTATGATGTTTTTCTGAGGTTTAAAATGGTCACATGGTGTTCATGGGGTACATGCAACTCTGACACAAAATATCCTGAGAGGCTGGTTGATGGAGTGTATTTTTAACCCTTTCCATAAGAAACATCTGAACTGAGAAAAGTGTCTTCTTTGGATAAAGTTGTGCAGTAAACCACAACATCAACTCAACATGAATAAAATGAACAGGATGTTTACGTCTGTTCTAAGGTAAGTCAACATCCTATGTGAGGCAACATTTTGTCACTTTGCTAGAAAGAAATATAAAATTATCTTCAACACTAGAACCACCACAGCAGTCTGAAGGACAGTTTGGGATTTTCTCTAATGTTAGCTAAAGTTAGCCTAGCGTTAGCTCCTAGCTGCATTGTTCATCATGTCTCTTTGCCTGTTGGAGATCATTGGTCTGTTTTGTTCTAGTTTTTGTTCTTTGGTGATCGTCCATCATTGTTAGCTGTTGTTCAAAGGGCTCTAGTTGAACTAACGTTAGCTTCTGGAGCTTAGCTTCATTAGCTTATCTGTAACAGCCCTGATGACAAAGGTTGTCAAATGTTCTGCTGAATGATTCAGTGTAAATACTGTAGCTCCAAACTAACAGAGACACGCTTGGTAAAGATGGTAAAAAGGAGGTTAGATTTTTCTCATATACTGAGCCAAATAAAAAATTAAAAAATAATGTATTCTAACCCCTTGATGATTATTATTCTACAACAAGCAGCTCGAATTGTATTTTGGCCCTTTTCAAAATGTTGTTGCTTTAAGTGAACATCTAAAATGTTTCATTTGTCAGTTACTTCAGTGTTTCTGAATCCCTCTTCTGCAAATGTGAAGCACTATTTATAGATGTCACAACACCAAAGTCTCACAAGGAACACTCAACAAGGGGTTATAAATGTCCTGAAGCCACATGCCCATATCTATACTCACTTGTGCAGGACCCTGACTGGATAATATGAATGTGAATCCAAATGATTGGATGGCTGACTAATTTACTTGTTTTTTTATCTTAAATTAATCCTACTTAAATGTTGTCAGTAGAGTACTTTAAAAAGACCCTAATACAGACCAAAAGCTGACCTGTGCTGGTCTAGAATAAAGTTGCTCTCTTCATGGAAAACTCTGCTGGAGGTTTGACTTTTTTAGTCCTCTTATTCCTCTCTGTGTAACTGTAGATTGATGAAGATGAATCCTCTGCTTATAAAACAAATTTTATTGCTTTCATAGCTTTTTTTTCTTTCCAGTAGAGCTGGATAAAAGAGTTCACAAATTGCATGGCATACCTCGGGATGTTTTCACACCTGGGCTGTTTTGGAGTGTTGCTTTGCATTGCTGCAGAGCTTAGAAAGGCTAAACTACTAAATATTAATTTACAGCAAGAAGAGGACAAAAAATGCAAACACAAAGTGAAAACAAAGAAATATTTTGTGTGTATCAAGATATATATATATATATATATATATATATATATATATATATATATATATATATATATATATATATATATATATATATATATATATATAAACTGGGACAGGGTCAGCAAAAGACTGGGAAAGTTGAGGAATGATCAAAAACACCTGTTTGGAACATTCCACAGGTGAACAGGTTCAATGGAAACAGGTGAGTGTCATGATTGGGTATAAAAGGAGCCTCCTTGAAAAGCTCAGTCGTTCACAAGCAAAGATGGAGTGAGGTTCACCACTTTGTGAACAACTGCGTGAGCAAATAGTCCAACAGTTTAAGAATATTGTTTCTCAACATACACTTTCAAAGAATTGATGAATTTGATCATCTACAGTTCATAATATCATCAAAAGATTCAGAGAATCTGGAGAAATCTCTGCGCATAAGCAGCAAGGCTGAAAACCAACATTGCATGCTGTGACCTTTGACCCCTCAGGAAGCGCTGCATTAAAAACCAACATCACTGTGTAAAGGATATTACCACGTGGGCTCAGGAAGACTTCAGAAAACCATTGTCAGGTCAAAGTCTCAAAGCCAGCATCTGTGATGGTATGGGGATGTGTTAGTGCCCATGGCATGGCTAACTTGACCATCTGTGAAGGCTCCATTAATGCTGAAAGGTACATACAGGTTTTGGAGCAACATATGCTGCCATCCAAGCCACGTCTTTTTCAGGGACGTCCCTGCTTATTTCAGCAAGACAATGACAAGACACATTCTGCACGAGTTACAACAGCGTGGCTTCGTAGTAAAAGAGTGCAGGTACTAGACTGGCCTGCCTGTAGTCCAGACTAGGGTTTAATCCCGGGACACGGGATACCCGGGAAATCTGATAAAAACAGTTTCTCGATTCCCGGGAAACGGGGAAAAAAAAAAAAAAAAAGAAATCGCGCCTCTGTTACGGCGCCTCTGTTACGGCGCCTCTGTTACAGCGCCTCTGTTACGGTAATGTTAATGTAGGCTGCGGTGCTTCACTGTAGTTACGGTAACACAGAGACTAGCTTACACAGCAGTAGCCACTGGCAGCTGCAGCCCTGTCTGTTGCAGTGCCGTGTTTTGTTTTTTTTTCATTTAGTTTAAGTTGTAAGCTCTGTGTCTGTAAAACAGAAACATATTCCTGCTCTTATAAAGAAAAATTTTGTTAAATACAAATTCCAATCGTTAATTATTTCTGTTCGCAGCCGAAACCTCAACAGCCACAGAATAGACTTTGGTTTGAAGTAATGGTTGAGGGAATCCTTGAACGGGTTACTGTAGCAGATTTCGTTAGTTTATATAATAGAGCTGTAATCTGAATCATTAAATGGTCCACTTTAACAATTTTTATGAAGCTAAAATTGCCGCCAGGGTGTATTTTTCTGTTGCAGTGCGATGCGCAGTTATGTGCCGTTTTATTTTCGTTCAGTGTAACCTCTATGTTAGGTGTTAAAGAAATACGCCTGCCCTGCTCTAAAAATGGAATATTTCATTAACTACTAATTATAATAGCTTATTGTTCCTGTTTACAGCCTAAATCTCCACAGCCACAGAGGAATGCATTTTACATAATGGTTTAGGTAATCATTAAATGGTTTACTTCATCGTATTTCGTTAGGGAGTTCTGTCAACTGTTAGTTTCATTAGGGTTGCTTTTTGCTGCGTAAAGCTTTTCAGAAGATCAGTTACAGACAGTGTGTTTGGCTTTTCACAGTTAGCGTTGTCAGATGTGACTCCTGAGTCCCGACACGCACGGAGCTCTCTTTCATCATTCATAGCCGGTGCTGATGGACAAAAACTGTGTTCCTGCGCCCTAATAATGATAAATATAACGTGCAAAAAATGTCATCTTTGGATTGAGGAACAAATTGGCAAATTGGCTTAGCTGCAAAAAAAACAAAACAAAACAAAACAAAAAAAAACCAACAACACGCAATTTTTCGGGATTCCCGGGATTCCCGGGAAATTAATTGTATTTCCCGGGATCTGATCCCTCTCACTTTCGGGAAAAATATTAAACCCTGGTCCAGACCTGTCTCCCACTGAAATGTGTGGAGTATTATGAAGCTCAAAATACAACAGCAGAGACCCCGGACTGTTGATCAACTGAAGTTGTTCATCAATCAAGAATGGTAAAGAATTCCACCTCCAAAGCTTCAACAATTAGTGTCCTCAGTTCACAAACACTTATTGAGTGTTGTTAAAAGGAAAGGTGATGGAACACAGTGGAAACATGAGCCTGAACCAGCTTTTTAGGAAGGTGCAAGTTAAATCAGTGTGACCAGTTCACTGACAGTTATTTAAAATGAAAATTAAAGCTAATATTTCTCATGTTTTTAAAATGTACAATTGATCAAAGTATGCCACCAGAGATGGTCGGGGACTTTTTTGTACTGTTATCCTGATTACCATGACTACAACATAACTGCATCTGTGTTAATTGAATATGGTGTTTGAGTTCCTGCTGGAAAGCTGTATCATACTCATGCTGACCCCCACACATATAAGCATATAATACCCAGAAAACTGCAGGCTAATTTGAAAAAATCCTTCCCACCATCCATCAGAAACCTCACTTCATGTAACTCAGTCTTTGTGCAGAAACAAAGAGAAGCCATGAAAGCGTGACTGCCTTTCAGCAGGCCTTGGTGCTGATCATCTCACTAAAGCAGCTCTTCTCCTCCCACTCAGTACCCACTTCCCACTCACAGCTTCTAGCAGCCTGCACTCACATGTACATCCACCCACACAGCCATTTCATCTGCGGAGGAAGCAGGCATTCTTTCTGTGTGTCTCCTGCTCTCTGTTTCTGATAGTTCTTTATCTTTATCTGACAGGTATTCAGCACACTTCACATGTTTAGGATAAATGAACGCAGGTCTGAACGGACTTTTGATAACTCATTCATGTTGTGTATGTTAACTAAAACCTGAATAAACTGTGTTTGTGTAGCTCTTTTGTTAGAGCCTGATATGTAACAACAACCTCAAATGCAATTAAAACCGATATGTAAGAAGATGCTGAGCCCAAAATGTAATAGCTGTTTTTATTACATTTTGGGTCATTGATACATTTCAGGCTGTTGCTACAAGTTGGCTGTCTGACAGTCTTTTTTTGACCACACGCTGATGGCACAGCTCTGGGGGCATGTTTTGAGTCTGATGGATTTAACTCCTAAACAAAGTGTCAGTGAAAACACCTTTATTTAATTTTTCTGTTGTCTGCTCATGGTATTTATTAAGTTAGCCTTACTGTTCTTGCAAAACAACTTGACATCAAAGTCTGTGAGAAATTGCTTTTTTATATACACCAGTTTAATCTCATCAGAGTTTAAAAAAAAAAAAAAAAGGATCATATGCCGGTATATTGTTTTGTTTGAAAAATGCTGGGAACATAACTTTATCAAAGACTGTTTCACACAGCCACCACAAGTATGCCCTCACCTGGTTCGCTGGTTTGATTGATGAGTCAAGCTGAAGAGAAAAACTCTGTTCTTTCTCCAAATCTCACAGGGTGGAAGTCACGACCGTCTAGAGATCACTCAAAGCCAAACTGGATAAACTCCACGTCAGACCTGAAAATTATGAAGACACCAAATAATCATCATTTAGATCCGTGGATTGTAACAACAGCTGATGCTCGTGTCGATTTTATTCACTATTCAGCCAGCTGGTCAAAAAAAAAAGAAAGAAAGAAAGAAAGAAAGAAGGAAAGAAGGAAAGAAAACAACTCATTGAGCAGTGATGTTTGAGATAATTTTAACAAAGGTGAAAAAACGCTTCAACAGACGAGGAAGAAAAGACAGAGAGAGAGGAAGGAGGAGAAAAGAAAGGACAAAAGAAATAATAAGGAAGAAATGAGGAAAGAAGGGAAAAAATGAGGAGGACAGAATAAATGAAAAGCCGAAAGGAATGAAGGAGAAAAGAAGAATAAGGGATGAGAGAAAGGAATTAGGAAAAAGATACATTTTTATATTTACTCATGTAAAAAAGTTTCTTCAGGTCAGAGCTCCAAAAATTCAGACATTCAGACATGAATTTCCCCTGAAGCAGCACTGCTGCAGTGGATCCAACAGTTTCTTCCTTTGAAATAATTTGAGTGCATAATGCATGAAAGTGTCGCCTCACTTGCTGATATTGGACAATAAAAACCAAACACATCAAATACCGAGAAGGAGCTTTTAAGGAAATTAGTTTCAGACATTTTAACAGTAAGTGTGTGAAACTGGTGCAGAAAAAAACTCAGATGAATGTCAGTGGTCTACTGTTTAGATCTCCAGTTTGTTTTTATTTACCAAATGTTGCATCAGTTTAGTTCAGCAATTTAAAAAGGATCAAAAAGTTGTTGTTTTTTAGTGAAAGGATTGAACCAATTGTCTGCCTCATCTGTTATATTGACAGATTCTGCATATAAATACAGATTTAACTGAGGAAGGATGAGACGGGTGAAGTCTTCAAAATGTTATTTCTGTAAAAAACTCTTTTTTTGTCTTTTGACTCAAAAATAGTTAGGGTTAGGGTTAGGTTAGGTTCACTAGAAAAGTAATGTTGTCATTACAGATGCATGATATTGGATTTTGTAGCGATAGGGTTAGGGATACCAATTCTGATATTTTTTTACCACACACCTAATTGCAGAGAACTTCAACTCTCTTCTTTATTGGAAGTAGTATACTTTATTATGATGCATACTCTTATCACATTTGTCATGTAATATTCATTTCTTGTGCATTCATTTCTACCTAAAACTTGGATGACGTTCTCTCTTAGACAATCATAACAAAACTCACAACCAGAGCAAATTTAGTCAATTTCACAATTGACAGTCAGTAAACATAACCTCTGTTCATAGAAAACGTGAGAAGTGCAACTGTACAGCAGTTAATGTGCCTAATTTAGTTCTGTGGGCGAGAAAATGCCTTGTTGATGCCAGAGGTCAGAGGAGAATGGCCAGACAGGTTTGAGCTGATAGAAAGGCAACAGTAACTCAAATAACCACTTGTTACAACCGAGGTATGCAGAAGAGCATCTCTGAACACACAACACGTTGAGCCTTGAGGCAGATGGGCTACAGCAGCAGAAGACCACACAGAAGGGGCTGCCACTCCTGTCAGCTAAGAACAGGAAACTGAGGCTACAATTCACACAGGCTCACCAGAATTGGACAATAGAAGATTGGAAAAACGTTGCCTGGTCTGATGAGTCTTGATTTCTGCTGCAACATTCAGATGGTAGGGTCAGAATTTGGCATCAACAACATGAAAGCATGGATCCATCCTGCTTTGTATCAACAGTTCATGCTGGTGGTGGTGGTGTAATGGTGTGGGGGATATTTTCCTGGCAAACTTTGGGCCCCTTAGAACCAACTGAGCATCGTTTCAACACCACAGCCTACCTGAGTCTTGTTGCTGACCATGTCCATCCCTTCATGACCACAGTGTACCCATCTTCTGATGGCTACTTCCAGCAGGATAACGCTCCATGTCATAAAGCTGGAATCATCTCAGACTGGTTTCTTGAACATGACAATGAGTTCACTGTACTCAAATGGCCTCCACAGTCACCAGATCTCAATCCAATAGAGCACCTTTGGGATGTGGTGGAACGGGAGATTAGCATCATGGATGTTGACAAATCTGCAGCAACTGTGTGATGCTATCATGTTAATATGGACCAAACTCTCTGAGGAATGTTTCCAGTACCTTGTTGAATCTATGCCATGAAGGATTAAGGCAGTTCTGAAGGCAAAAGGGGGTCCAACCCGGTACTAGCAAGGTGTACCTAATAAAGTGGCCGGTGAGTATAAATAAATAGGTAGGCTCCATCTATGTTGCACAATGAGCTACAAACAATGTGTAACAGAGAGTGATGTGTGAACAATCAAAAACACAAACATATGAGCAGCAGCTTCAGTTCATGGGGCCGAGTTCAGGCATTTAATCAAGTATACAGCAGCCAATTATTTTATCAGTTTATTACATCAGCGGATATCAGTGTGTGGGCCAATGAGCAGTATTTCATTTGTATGCCAATATCAGCTGATACAGGTAACACGCTGATAATATCATGCAACCATTGTTGTCATTTAAAAGCGCAGTGATGTTTTTTCACCCACAAACTGTATAAAATATGGACGTAGTCTCCATGACGTCATTTATCTGTTCCTGATACAGTCAAACGAAGCCGATCATTGGACAGGGCCATCTTGGATATGACACAGACTTTAAGCTTCCTTTCTAACAGCTACAGGGCGCCCATCAGTCACATGAGCTGAGCTGAGTCTCTAATTGAAAAATCTAATCTTAATATCTAATGAACCGCTAAGTTAGAAAAAATTCACCCCTTGACAGTGTGTGCCGAAAATTTATCATTCCAGACCCAAGCTGTTTTTTTGAACCAGGCTGTGAATATGTTTTTTTTAATGCCGTAAAAGTCTTTTTTTTTTTTTTTCGGCTTGATGTGTTTGTGACTTCCAGTCTTTTTGCAGTCAGCCTCTAGTGGATTATTGATGAACAGCAACTTTTAGCACTTTGGGACAGGCTTCATTTTTCTCTACTGGATGTTGGCCCTTGGCTGCACCATAGCATTTCACATGGACAAAATAGGAAAAAAAAAAGATTATTTATGACCAAAGTAACAATGTTAAAAACATGTCATTACTGACAGACCTACTTCCAATGCAGAAAAATCAAACTGTTAAATTAAGCAAAATCAAGTGTCAATCTCACACTAAATCGAAGATCGTTTATTAACAGACTATCGTTAAGACAGCTAAAGCCTAAGAGCTTAGAAACCAATGCTTCTTTTTTTTAACCCTTTAAGTTCTGGCCTCTTTTTTTGGGTCTCCGTTTGAAAAATTAACATACCCAAAATGAAAAGAGTAAATCTCTGCATCTACAAGGTCTATTTGAATCATTCTGTTGTCATAATAAAGGGAACACACATGGAATTTACTTAGTATTGGTATGTCACTGGCTCAGAGTGATAACTCAAGTATTACTCAAACAAACAGGAAGTATAAGTATTGTTGAAGTATGTTTGTAGCTGAGTTTCTCCTCTTTAATCTGATGTGCAATATGACTTATACATGAGAAGAGCTTCATTTTTATGCCTTTTGTTGCTGAATGACCTCAAAGTTCCACAATTGGGGGGGCTTGGGGATTACAAGGTTTAATATATGAAAAAGAAAGACTTAAATAAAGACAGAAAGAAAATAAATATTTTTGTTCTTTGGTAAAAGAACAGCTGAGGGTCATAAGTGAGTCATACATCAGAAAGGGACCTCTAACAGGCTATGTTTTCTCTGTCGATATACTGTATGCAGTTTGGTTCCCACACAACACAAGAAACCCAAAAACAAAACACCCAAGGCAGCACCTTAAGAGAAAAACCAACACAATAAACATGTTGCATTGAACGGCTCTAAAAATGGACCATCTATTATAACCACAGAGTCAAATACTGCCAACGAAACTGCATGAAGAGTTGTAGTTATAACTCTCTGTGAGATGAACCTTACTGACCCACATGATCAACTCATCTGACTTCAATTATGTATGGTCAAGAGTTTCCAATAAAAATGCAAATGAAATGGCTTGAAGGGGAATGACTCAGGGTTAAAAAAAAAGGGGGAAATAAAAAGAGAAGAATCTTTGGTGGATGGAATTCGAAGAAGGATGATGCTAAAGCAGACAGAAACCAGCTGTAGCCTGTCCATCTCGTGTTCATATTATACTCTGTGTTTACCACTGTGCAAACCAAGAAGCACTGGTGTTCAGTTATATGAAGTCTTGATCATGATAAGTGATGAAGGTTAAAGCCATCAGTAGCTTTGATGCAGAAGCAGTCAGACCTCGAACAGAAAACTACCAACAAAAGGTTAAATTTCTGTTTGCAGACTTGTTCCTTTCTAAATGCTGGGATTGGTATGTTTCCATTTGCTGTGACCCTCACTGAAGTCCTGTTTACTTCGCTCTCCAACAACAGGTGAAAATGTTTTAGTAATTACCTAACCTTCGCCGGAGTGACTCACCCCGTCATTTCTTTCTGTTGCTGTGGAAAGAAAGAATTCAATTTCTTACCCAACAGCAACAGGTAGAAACTCATGCTGTTATATAAAAACCTGTGCGCTCAACTTCAGCCTTTGAAGAAGACATTTCATAGAAGATGTTCTCTGTTCTGCAAAGCTGACTCTTATCTGGGATCAAATATATTTTTCTTCTTTCCTTACAGCAAACAAACAATCCTCTTTCTAAGAAGTGTCTGATGTCTTATTCATACTGAGTCATGTCCTGTGCCACATGAAATGTTTTGCTTCAGTGTAATGACTTCATAAAAACAATATTAAACACATTATCCTCCCTGGGCACTGGAACAAAAAGTGTTTTCATGAAACAGTGTATTCTCTGTATCTCTCCAGGGAAACATGAAAGACTCAACATCTCACCTGCAATACATTCAAGGTGTTTGTTGTAAGGTACATGGGGTGTAGTGTGTACCACTGTCACTTCAGGGGTGCAGATATGGTCGAGAGAATAGGTCACATACCCTAATCCCTCAAACAGTCGGCTCAAGGGCTTGAACCCAATCTGCAGCCTACCTATGGCTCCCGTCTCAGCTAACGCTCTGTTTCCTCCCTCTCTTATTGATGGTGCATTTCAGCTTTGGACTATGAGGGGTGTTAGTTCAGTGACAGACCTTTTCAGGGAGGGCAGCTTCATGTCCTTTGAACAGTTAGTTATCAAAATATACGTCTCTCCGTTTCTTCAGACACTGCAGACATGTTGGTTAGATGACTGTTTAATGATGGACCCTTTACAAAGAGGAACCCTGTCCTTGCTGTATGAGATGATCCATGACGCTGCAGCCCCCTCACTAGACCGCATTGAACGGCAGTAGGAAGCTGAACTTGGTGTGGACATATCTGGAGTAATATGGCAGAGAGCAGCGGGACTCGTGTATGCAGCGTCCATATGTATCAGACATGGGTTACTACAGTTTAAAGTAATGCATAGGCTCCATTAGTCCAACAGCAGACTTGCTAAACTCTATGTGGGAATAAAAAGTGTCCAAGGTGTAGGTGCGATCCAGGCATATGTTTGGGACCTGTCCAAGTCTAGACTTATTCTGTAACGAGGTGTTTAATAGCCTGTCAGACGTGTGTGACACACAGATTGTGCCGAATCCAGTGACAGCCATATTTGGGGTCATTCCACATGAATTCAGGATCTCAGCAAACCAGACTAATGGGAGGGTGAAGACATATTGAGCCACCTCAGGGTGGGTCAACTAAGATAAACAACCCATGGCTCACTTCAAAAGTTTATGGCAGCCATTTCTGCAGTATGTAGGAGGATTACCTGTCAAGTGATTTCCGCTTATTTGTTTTAAATTTGTGTATGACATCAGTTGAACCTAAATATTACACTCTCAATGTTATTTTAGTTCTTTCTCTTCCTCCTCCTCAGTGATGTATTTAAGCTTCTCAGGTGTATGCAAGAGTACAAGGCCATGTTTGTTATTGTGTCTAATGTCAAAAATTTAATAAAAATATTTAAATATATATATTTATATATATGAACCCAATCTGCAGCACCTTTCCCACATCCCACATTATTATACTGTTTATTGTAGTATTATACTGTTTATTGCAGTATTTAAGGTAGTCTTTATTTAGTTTTGTTTAGTTTAGTTATAGTAATTTTATTACCCTGTTGCACCGTGGGTCCGAGAGGACTGAAATTTCATTTATGCTGTATGTCGAGCATGTGTAGCATATTTGACAATAAAGTTGACTTTGACTTTTTTTTTACTTTGACAAACTCGCCCTATTTCCTGCTCCATCCGCTGTCCAGTCCTCTCTTTAACAAAGGTATGAAGGATGGATGGACAAACTGAACACTTCAGAATGAAACAGGTCTGATGAGTCTGAGTTACCTGCCAATTCCCTCCACCATTTTCTATGGTGTCATATATGAACCATGAAACAATCGACACCGCTGTATCGGTCTCATTGGTGTTTGTGTACGGTGGCCCTGAGAGCTCACAGTGCTACAACTTAAGAGAACACATGCAAAAAGACAAAACACAAGCAAATTAAGAAAACAGCTTCATCAATTTGAGAACACATGCCCAGCATGTGTGCAAACAGAGCGTACCACAACACATGTGAAAAACAACAAGCATGTCCAGAATGTTGCATCACTTTTAAGTGTCCTCTGGAAATACTGTTGTGTTGCGGTCTATTTGCAGCGAGTTCCTCTAATGTGTTGTGTTGTGGTCTTTGCAGTGCGTTTTTATAAATGCTGTGTATGTGTTGTCATATTGATGAAAACGTTTTCATAATGTGCTTGTGTTTTGTCTTTTTGCATGTGTTCTCTTAAGTTGTAGCGCTGTGAGCTCTCAGGGCCACCGTAGCTTTTAGAGCAAACAACACACGACGTATGGTGAAGCTCTATCTTAGCTATCCTCCCCTCCCTCCAGTGTGACGGTCCTTTTTGCTCATATCTTATGCATTATGCAACCCTGTAACTCCACACACACACACACACACGCATGCACGCACACACACACACACACACACACACACACACACATACACACACACACACATCACCCCCTGCTGACAGCAATAAATATGGGCTGACAGGTGGCTGCTGGATGTACACTCCCAAGAGGCAGAACAAAGCGCTCTAACTGTGTGTGTGTGTGTGTGTGTCTCTCTCTCTCTCTGTGTGTGTGTGTGTGTGTGTGTGTGTGTGTGTGTGTGTGTGTGTGTGTGTGTGTGTGTGTGTGTGTGTTAGAGAGAGAGTGTTTGAAGTGAGCAGTCATTTCCCTGCATTATAAAGGCTATTTGCAGTTCCTGATTTCTCTTGAGGCCTTTGAATAATAATAAAGTTTGACATTTAAGATTTTTCAGCAGTATTGTAAGGTGAGTTACTAGAAAGTGTGATTCATGATCAGATGGTTATATAAAGCTTTAATTTTTAATAGGGGGAGTGCACTGAGAGCAAAGGAATACACCTCTAGCTGTGTCGAGGCTGCAATAAAAAATCTGAGCCTGCTACCCTTCAAAGAGAAACGCAGTATCATCTTCATAGCAGACACTTTTGGAGGGAAAGAAAGCGCTTGACAAAAAAAAAGCTCAGTCACTTTCTCCTGGTCGAGAAATAATGATCAGAAAGAAAAACACACACACACACACCTTAGAGCTATTAAATCAGATCATACAAAGATAACTATTGTCCTTGAGAGTTTAAAAAGGAACTTTTAAATAAAATGTATTATTATTATTATTATTATTATTATTATTATTATTATTATTATTATTATTATTATTATTATTATTATTATTATTAACCACTGCAGTGAGTGTGTAACTTACACCCACTTTAAGCATCTTCCAAACTCTTCTGTGAAAGACCAGCAATTCACAAACCAAGAAATGTGCTGATGTTATCTCAGAGTTATACATTTTTAAATGTACTCAAGCTCACCAAAAAGTAATAAAAAAAAAAGGATTTCATTAAGATTTCTTTTATCTACTGCCAAGTTTTAACTTCTCACAGTCTTCATGGCTAAAGAGTATCTTAAGAATTCAACATCAAACCCTTGGTGGTACTGCATCAATCTGCTTACCAGGATATCAGAGGTACAGCTGAGGAAATTAATTTTGCATAGACTTGTATAAATAATGGAGGAAGTCACTGTGACTGTACTGTATATATAAGACCTAAAGATTTGCATTCAGCCGTGTTTGTTCTCTAAAACTCAAGGTTATTGTGGATGGATGATACTCAGAGTGAAAACACTGTGTACAATTTAATGACTGGTAAATAAACTAATCCACCCTTGTGTTTTCTGAAGAGTATTTTTCTACTTGAGCGAGTTGCTGACCAAAGCTTGATCAGACTAAAAAAACCATGAGCTCTTTGACTCACTGCTCAATGAACAACTAACTCCCTGTGATGTATGGGTGGCTGACCAATGACAGACAACCTAACATAACCACTGTTCACTGGGACCTTTCTAGAAGAAAGCCAAAACCCACCCTGACATCCATCTTTTAGCCTGGAAAAAAATAAATAAATGAATGTATGAAAAAAAATCAATAAACTGCAACCAGTAGCCATGAGGAATGAAGCCAAAGTGGAAGTGTTAAAAACTGCAGTCCATTAAGCATCCACTCAGGCTGGCTCTGGAAGTACTGCAAAACACTCACATCAATTTAAAAAAACTGATTCTCCAGCAAAAATAAACACATTTAGTAGAATTTCATTTCTCTATTGGCACAAACAGGGCAGAAATTAAGATTACAAGTTTGGCTTATCAGAGGCAGATATGACCTGACTGATGGATGGGCAACCTGTAGCTAATGAGGAGGCTTAAAGCCCACCTCTTTACCTGACACAGGTAGCAGAGGAAGAGAAGATCATGTTTTCTTAGCTTTCCTGAAAAGTTGATTTGAAGACGAGTTGATTTTTAGAAGAGCTGAGTGAGTCATACAAATGTTTGGAGGAAGCAGCAACCTCTGGTCTAAAAATATAAGGCAATGTGGAAGTGCTAAAATCTGCAGTTAGTCCAGTGACCACTTGAGACTGGCTTATGAAGTACTGGAAACCACAAATACACCAAGTCGGAAAAAAAGGCATTTTCACAGCAGAAATAAACATTTTTACAGTCTGGTACAAAAAAAAATAAAATAAAACAAAATTGCTAATTCCTCTAATCAGGGGAGGGTGAATTTTTTTCTAACTCAGCAGTTTAGAAGATACTAAGATCAGTAGTTCGCCCAATCAGAGGCACAGCTCAGCTGACTGACAGGCAGTGTGGAGACTCAAAGCTCGTCCCATTTCCAATATGGCTCCTGCTGACAATTTGCTTATAGATAGCAAAAGCTCTGTCCCCCAAAATGTGATGATGATGAGTGAACGTGGTGAGATGGGGAGCGGTGTCTGAGAAGGTCGTGAATGGTGGGGCGAGGTTGTTGAGAGCTTTGTAGTTTATAAGAAGAACTGATTTAATGTTTACATGTCTTCCTGAGACAAAATGCTTTAAAACTCTGCGTTAGAAACAGATGGATGATGTCACTCAGACTGCTTCCATGTATCACACAGTCTACTTTAGTCTTTCCACTTTGTGCAAAAATAACATACTGGACTAGGCTTTCAGGTCATCCAGTTAGAGCCAGAAATCTCTTTGAAAGATGTGATCATCTTATCAAATCAAATCAAATCAAACTTTATTTATAAAGCACTTTTCATACATTCATCTTATAGTTTTCAGAAGGAAAAAACCTACAATAACATAAACAAGAGGTTGAGTGAAAATGACTGTGATAATGTTTGAAGAAACAGCTAGTAGCATCCACTCAGAGCAGTCATACCAAACAAATGAATGAGTCATACGTAAAACATGATAATTAACCACTCATATAGTTGTTAAAGTGATTTCTGTCCCAGGCTACCAGCTTATACGCTAAAAACTTTAACAAACCCATCCTCACAGCAGAAGTATAAACGCAGCCTTGAGAGGACACTACACAGTCTCAGATTGTTGAATGATACTTACTGCAAAGTTTAATCTACTGGTGATAATTGTTTGAAGATTTGGAGGTTTTCAGCTAACTGCAGAAAAAAAATCCTGATACAATAAACTTCTTCAGACTCAATCCATCATCAAAAAGATGGAAACAGATTTTCTCTCCATGCCATCATAAAGAGCTGCAATCAAGTGTCTTAAATGAAAACATGTAGCAGCCACCACTATTTTGTTTTATTGTTTCCAACACAGTCGTGCCTGTAAAGCTCTGACGAGTGAGAGCACCTTGTTGACAAAACCAACAGCAGACACAAAAGACAGTAAGACAACTGATCTGAGAATAGAAACAGGAGACAAAGAGACAAAGAGAGGTGCAGAGGAGGGCTGGGTAAGAACAGAGGAAGAGAGGGAAGGAAGGGGAATGAAAGTCTGGCCTGAGGAGTGTGTGTGTGTTGGGGGGGGGGTGTCTGCCATTACATCATTGCTGCAGAGGCTGACAACATGAACACTACTATCAGTTTCTCTCTCTATCCCTCTTCCTTTCTCTCTCTCTTTGCGTGTGTGTCTCTCTCTCACGTCTCTTTTAAATGCCATAATGACTGCATCAAAATCTGTGCTGTGACCAACATTTGTATTTTGAAAATTATACACTGAAACAACACAGATGTTCCTGACTTTATATCATGTAATACACAGAAAATATATAACAGGTAACATATACTCAACACCACCTTGGTGTAACATAAGATAAACATATTTAAGCTTAGATTTATTATAATATTCCTTGCACTGCTTACATTTATGATGACTGGGAAATGAAAAACTGAACACAGATGGTTTCATCTTCACAAAAATGAAAAGAATAAACAGAAATAAATTGTGTTTCTTTTGTATCCTGAGAGAAATTACATAACTTCATTACAACACTTATATAAGACAGAGGTTCCTTATTAATAAGAACAAAAGTATTGATTTGAATACTTTTTGCTTTCGGGGTCACAGGGCTGGAGCCTATCCCAGCTACCACTGGGCACAAGGTGCTGTTCACTCTGAACAAGCTGCCAGCCAATCACAGACCGCTGGTTATATTGAAGAGCACAGATATACATTAGAATAGAATAGAATAGAATAGAATAGAATAGAATAGAATAGAATGGTAGGGTAATTGATTAATTAAAAAATAATAATAAAAAAATTAGATTTAATTTTTTGACTGTCGCCCAGCCCTAGGTACAGGTATCAGAACTTTTTGATTGATACCCGGCCATAGCTAAACAAGGTTAAGACACTCCAGCTGCAGGGAAGCTAGCATCGTTTGCACTAAATAGCTACGCTAAAAATAAATAATAACAAAAAAAGAAAAATCTAGCTTCAAACAGGGAAAGTATAACATGCAGAGACAGACAACATTCAAGTACCCAGAGAGAACTCACGCTCCTGCACAGGAGAACAAACCAGGAACCAGGTACAGTGATGCACCAGCAAATGCAACACTAAGCAGCCTTCAATTCAAAATAATAATGGGCCAAACGCTGCCGGCTAAATAGCTATGATTGAAACCTCTTTCAGTGATTGGCCCTGCAGGTAAAAGCACCTTAAAGACAGCTTTACATACATCAATGTCATGTCAAAGCACATACTCACAGCAACATGAAGCCTGCTCTGAACAACTGTTCACTGTTTTCCTTTTTTTTATTTCAAAAACAAATTTTTCTTTCATAATTAACTTCTTTTGTTCTGTTCAAGAATTTCAGACATAATTTCTGTCTCAATATCTTGAATTAAGACATTTTTCTGTCATTTTTGTCAGATGAACGTGGCTCGAGTGGCTTGTTGCAGCAGCTCTCTCTCTCTCTGTTCCTCTTGTTTCCTCCCTTTTTGTCTTTTCTTTGCAGTTCTCTGTGTATTTTCAGCCTGTCATTACTTTTTGTCTCATTTGTTGGCCATTGATACCAAACTGGTTGCATATGCAGTGGTGTTTTATTTATTTATTTTTTGTTCCTGCGTGTGTCCAGGGATCCTACGTGTAATGATGGTCACATTGTTTACACACAATATTTCAGCTGTTAGCAGCCTGTAGCATGTTGATGCTAACTGGTGTCAGGTCCAATGTTCCCTGTCGGCTGAGGAGAAGGAAGCAAGGATGATGTGCTGGGGCTGCAGTGTGAGCAAAGAAGAGATGATATCGACCTGTCCTTCCATCCATCGTTATGGGGAATATAAGATCTATCTACAATGAGATGGACGAGCTAGCTGTGCTAACACAGCACCAGACGGAATACCGGCAAAGTAGCACCATGCTTTTCACTGAGACTCGTTATTTTATTCATATTCTTGGAATTTTTGCACAATATACTTTCTTGTATTGATGCTATGACTCTGAATTTCCCTTCAGGGATTAACAAAATCCATTCAATTCTATTCAATTCTATTCAATTCTATTCTATTCTATTCTATTCTACTCTATTCTATTCTATTCTATTCTATTCTATAAGACAATTTCTACTAAATATACATATGACACAAACACTTGATGTGAGAGAGCTCACTTTTGTGGTAAAGATACTTCAGATGTCAGGGTTAAATACTTTGTGGACCAAACCATCCATCCTAACTACATGACCTGGTCATCTGTCATAGGAATCATCAACAAAGGTTGATATAAACCAAGCAAATAGTACTTTGGTCAGGATCACCTGTTTCTTTGGTTCACCCACTGGTGAGATACATGGATGAGTGGAAAAGGAGGGAAAAAAAGGCGAAAAGGTCAAACAGACCTGCTGGGAAATGCCAACATCGTTTTACTTCATGAGAACAGCAGGGCAGAAGGACAAAAGGATGGCTGACATGTTTTTATATCAGACACGTATCTCATCGTATCTGAACGTACATGTTGGTGTTGAAAACTGACAAATGGTGACATGCAAAGCTACACCTGATGTGTTTGTGAGTGTGTTTGAAGAGAGAGAGGGTGCAGAGGGAAGTCAGGCCTACCAAAAAGCTGAACAATCAATACTGGATGTACGCTTTTAAACATCTGGAGCAAGACTGTAGAAATAACTGCCACTGAAGACTGCAGTCAATGAGTTCCATCTACAGGAGTGAACTCAACTTGAGTAATGTTTTATTGACAAGCTGTCATAGTTGAGTTTTTTTTTTTTTTCTGTCATTGTCAACTCATGTTTGCTTTTTAGTTCAGCTGTTTTGGAGCAGTGAGTGCCTGGGGAGGTTTGTGGAGTCTCTGAGCAGGATGTAGGATCCTACTTTAATCTTTGGTGATGAAACAGTCATGTAATGAGCTCTTGTTCCGATCAGCTGTTTAGATTTCTCCTTGAACAACTCTCCGTCATACTGTCTTGGAAAAAATTTATAACAATGAACTGGTCAATCCATTTAGACCAGGTGCAACATTTACTTACACTGGATCCGCTCCGTTGCGGTTTGGCTGCATATCGCAGCTAAAGATCGAGTGGGACAGGAAGTAGTGAATGGAAACTCCTTAAAATGAGCCTGAGACTTTCAAAATAAAGCAAACTGTGTCAAAACCAGATCAGATTTAGCTTGACTACAACAACAGATTTACATTAGGAGCACAGCCAGACCAGGGGCCTGTACTATGAAGCCAAATTAACTCATCTGTAATCTCTTAATTTAACAACACATTCTCAGTCCTGTTAAGCTGTACTATGAAGCTGGATATCAACTCGTTCAGTGAATCCAGGGTTTTCCAGCCTTGATCAGAGCGCGCTCACATTAAAGGGGTGGAGTCTGCAGCGTCTGACCAATCACAAACATGGAGAAAAAGGAGAGACCCTGCAGAGCTTTACCATAGAGGAGCAGACAGTTATTCTACAAACATACCAAGAATTCAAACACATCATCAGGACAAAAGAAACACTGTTACTGCAGCTAAAGTCAGAAAGGAATACTGTCAGCAAACTGTGTCTCTGTTAATGTGTAAATTCATGAGATTATACAATATTAATTCATAGGACAATATGAACTTTAATACAGACGTTTGGAGCAGAGTTCTTCCTCAGTGTTTAGATTTCACATTGTGTTCTTTCTAAGCTCCGCCCCCCTGTGTGAGCATGTTTTGTGTTGGAATATTAATTCCTGACGACCCAAGTAGCTGTGAGTTCCATGCATTTATGTTTCTGCAGTTATACCATGTGTGACCTTTATCATTAACCTCGATATCTCAGATGTGGCTGATTGTGAAGTGTTACATTTGTAACATGTGACTCCATCAGTTGACAAATGTAGTTCAGTTCATCTGATGAAAATCTGTGTCTCTGGTACAGGATGTCATCATGGACATCAAAAGGATTGAATCTGTCCTAACCCTAAAAACTCTCTCTCTCCTCAGTGCTCCTCTCATGATCTGTGCACCAAAGTGGATCTTCTAAGGATGGGCAGACCATTTTCTAAGAGAGCTGATTGGTCAGGATGTGGTGCTTTCTGCTTGTTGATCTCTTATCCAGATCTTAACCTGCTCCAGAGCAGGTTAGCTGTTCAGCATCAGTTACCATGGTGACTTATTCCTCTAAGAAATGAACCAGCATCGTAGGATGGAAAATCCAGAGTCAAGCCAGAAGTTACCTCACTAAGAGAAAATCCATCTTTGTAGTACAGACCTCAGGAGTCAACAGGTTTGAGGATTTACAGCCCAAACAAGAATGAGGAGAGACTCATTAAAGGAGCAGGAAGCACAGGAACTCCTTCGTCTCATGACTCCAGCTGTCTGTCAGTCTTGCAGCTTGCCGGACTGAATGCACAGCAGGCGTGGAGCTGAGCCAGACAGCAGATACATCTGGTGTATTTTAGCAAGTCACAGCATGTCATCACTCAGTGACACGTCTTGAAAATGCAAAAATATCTACCACCATTGTTTCAGTTATTCTTTTCTCTGCCAGTTTTTTCCTGACTTTACCATCCAACCATTCTCTGACGTTCATGAGAACCCAGTGCCAATGCTCTCACCCTGCTCTTTGAGTGGAAGCTTCAGAAGTATTCGTTTGCCAAAACTGGACCGAATTTGTTCTCTTCTCCTTGAATTTGTCTCCTTGACGCTCAAAAGACAGGACTTGATTTGTACAGACAGACCAAATGTACAGCATCTCATTGAGAGATAAATGTGCTGGACCACTCTGCACCTGAGCCATTGTCAGTGAAACCACCAAACGGCTGTCGTGGAGTGTCTAGACATCAGTAAGCACACAGACACACACCGCACATGTATTTGCCTGTCTTTACACTCAAACTCCTCAGCATTACAAGTCAACAGCAACAGACAGACAGCGGAGACGCCAGACAAAAGCATCTGTTCTTTCTCTGCTACAGTGAAATTACTACTGTATCTACACAACACTGACAGTGACGCAGCATTTTTCCAGCAGCACCCAACGGCATAAGGAAGAGAGAGAGGGAGAGAGACAGAGAGAGAGTAGGAGACATAGGGAGCTTGACAAACAAAAAGAGAGGGGGAGGTACCCACACACTTACCTGGCTAGATGGGATGTTGTCCCCACAGCTCAGAAGAAAGGGTAACATCCAAGACCTGAAAGGGTGAGGGAGGATAAGGAGAAGGAAGTAGTGAGGGGATGAGAAGGAGAGAGAGAGGGGAAAAGAGAGAGATTAGATTTGGCTGCTGGTACTTTGGGAATGCAGTGGCAGGTGGCTCTGTGTTTATCTCTCTCTCTCTCTCTCTCTCTCTCTCTCTCTCTCTCACACACACACACACACACACACACACACACACTGTCAGTGTAGCTTATGGACAGATGGAAGGGAAGGAGTAGTGAGACCACAGAGAGAGAGTATGGTTGATAGTGCTTTCCAATCAGTCGTGGATCTGAAGAAAGGCCTGTGTTATCACCCAGCTCGGGACGGCAGAGTACACACCAGAGGAAAGAAGAAGGTGGCACCAACAAAGAGAGTGCTTATCAGTGTGTGTGTGTGTGTGTGTGTGTGTGTGTGTGTGTGTGTGTGTGTGTGACTGTGGGCTTGTTCCTGCTACATATGAAGATGTAGTCCTCCGTCAGCAGCCACAAAGACTCAGACGTGCCCCCTGGTCTCTGTTCTACTCACTCTCTTTCACCCATGAACACACACTAACACATTCTGAGGGAGAGTAAACAACACCATGCAGCTCCATTTAACAGATACACACTTGCAGAGCAAACACACACACTGATTGGCTTCAACCCAGCAGCCGCAGCGTGAACATACTGAAACAAGGAGACACAGCAAGCCTCTGTGAGAGGGCACAGAGTTCATTGAGGACTGAGTGGCACTGAAGTTGTTAGAGGCCACATCAATCATCTGTGTCAACATTTCTGATGGAAAAGTTTTTCAGACGGTTGATTTTTTTTCTTTCTGCAAAGGTGAGAAAAAAGAACATGTCTCTTTTATATCCTGCTGTCACAGGATTCATTTCCTGTAATGTTTAATAAGAATAAAATAAGGAATACAATAAGGACAAATACTGTAAAGCACAACCTATATAAGGTCATACAGTGGTGGAAATAAGTATTTGATCCCCTGCTGAATTTGTAAGTTTGCTCACTGCCCTGGGAAATTAACACACTCTAATTTTTATGGTTGTTTACTGGTTATAAGTATAGACAGAATATCAGTTGAAAATGCATAAAAACACAGTATAAAAGTTATAAATTGTTGTGCATTTTATCAAGTGAAAAAGTATATTAGTATCAGCAGGGGATCAAATACTTATTTCCCCCACTGTATGTGACAGCTGACACTATAGCAGGAAAAAGGAAGAGCCCCCAGATCCCTTTAGACATAAAAAAAAAGAAAAATCAGTATGACTTAAAATCTCAAGTTTATCAGAAGCTCCACCTGGAACCTTAATACCTAAGCTTTCAGAAAAGAACAAACCTGTGAATATATTCCATACTTACTCATAAACCTATTCTAATGCACCTCTATTCATTCCTGTCTGGATGGCGCACATTGCTGATACACATTGTGCTGCAAATTACAAAAGAGTGAAGGGGCTTATTTAAGGGACTTATTTCTCGAAACCGAGACTCAAAAATTTCAAGTGACAGCCACTGATAGGATTGGTCAATACAACGGAGTCTGCATTTAAATCCTTAAAGAAAGGTATTATTATTAATTCTCATATTTTAAACATGGGTATAAAATAACAATGCTGGTTGTTCATACTTAACATTTAGAGAAGTTTAAACTTCTGCTACATATTCATGTGTTAGAGAAATCCCTGAATCTGTCTGTAAAATATTCTGAATGCTCCAGTCTTTAAAAATATAATAATAAAAAAATAAATAAATGAAATAGTGGAAGATCTTACCCTTTAAAGCCTGACCCATCAGAAAATAGTCAGAAAAATCTTTTTTAAAAAATGTTTATTATTCCTTTTAACAAAATACACCAAAAATATTGCTATATAATTCTGTTTATATGTTTATGATATTTTTTGTATCATGTTTTATAAATTGCGCAGTTCTGGCAAGTTTTTGGATTTTCTCATATATATACAGATAGAGTATATGACCAGGTGAAAGCCTCATTCTTATTCTACTCTTTCTGCAACTTTTTGAAAACCAGAAATTATTTTTTGGGAAAAATAAAAGTGGGTGGATGATTTCATGAATGTAGCCATTTTGAAGAAGGGCCAAAATACATCTTCAGCTTCCTGTAGTGGAACGATAATCCTCAAGAGGGTAGGAAACTTTTTTTTATATTTTTTTAACAGGGTTTTAATGAAAATATTTATCATGTTGATGAGATAAATGCATTTGAAACTCATGTATCAAATAAGATAAAGTAAAGTAAAGGGTTAACATGACTTGCTGAAATGATGAGATCATCACATGAGGACCTGCCAAATGGTTAGTTACACAACACCAAAGTCTGCCCATATAACTGCACCTGACAGGCCTCCAGAAGGCTGGCCTATCACAGCGAAGGGGGTTTGTGAAATGGGGAGCCTTAAAGAGACAGCAGCTAAAGCTAAAACTTTCCAGACAGAGGTGGAAACAAGAGTTTTCTAAAACACAGTTTGAGAAAGTTTTTTTTTTTTTTTTTGCCTTGAATCGTGTACAGTTACTATGGGGGTTCTTAAAAGGCCAAGATAAACCCTTTAAAAAGCTAAATATCCTCTCTTTAATGTCAAACACAGAGTATCTGAAAAAAACCCTCTGGGTTCCCCTTTTCCAGATCATGATAGCACTGTTATATCTCTGACAAAAGGCAAAGACATTGATAAGACAAGGTGCAATGTGTGCGTTTGTGAAGTTAATCAGTGGAAAGTCCAACCTGCAAACCAAACCTGATCAAATACTTGAGGAAGCACGAGGTGGATCTAAAAGGGTTTGATCACTGCCCAATCCAAGGTTATCATCAGTATGCAGTAGCTGCACCTCACTTCCACTTCCAGTAAATCCAGAGACAGCTGGCGGTCGCACATTATTCTTGACCAAAGACAACACTGAGAAGTGTTACAGAGCAGCCATAGAAGGCTTGCTAACTGGTTGCATGACTTTTGTTACTTACTTAAAAACCATATTGAATATAAAAGCTCATATTGGCAGGTTCCCAAATGAAGATACATAAAATGTTTGTACCTACAAAAAGGTTAAAAAAGTTGTTCAAGTACTTGAGGATCAACAACATCCAAGAGGTCCAGGTAGTAATTAAGGACGACAGGAGACAGAAGCGGAGTGTTGTAAGTTTGCAAACTTTATGCTTAAGATCAGACAGCAGAGCATTACAGATCAGGAGTACTGTGTGTTTGAATTTAAAAGAATGACTGTGTTTTATGGTAGCAGTGGTTATCAGTTTTGAATGTTTTGGTTGAAATATTAAAAAAAACACTCCCTGCAAACTCATTGTGTTTTTCTGTCCAGTAAATTAACAAAATTAACTCTGAAAATGTCTTTAAAGGGTCTGTGAGGACTGTCTGTTTGAAGTGGATTACAGTGACACCTTTAAGCTGGAATCATGATAACATGACTTTTAACAAGGTGTGTGTCTGTTTCGGTAATGAATGGAGATCAGAGCTTCTTTTTAACACTACTTTTCTTTAATCAAGACAACTTTTTACCAGATACAACGTGACAAGGTAAGGTATTTATCAACAGTTACACAGCGCTGTTTGAAATGTGACAACAAGCAAACTTGTATTTGTACCTTATTTTAGAATCAGGCTATATTTAGTACTAATCATAGCCCTGTGCTCTGAGATGTACCCCTAGGCTTATGTGTAACATTAGCAGAGCTAAACAGCGCTAACATAACCTCACACTTTGCTCATGTTTTAGCCTTTAGCTCATGCTCTATCACTCTTCTGTTTATCTTTCTTCTTCTCTTCTGTCCTTTTTCTATCTGTTCAGCTCCAGTCTCCACAATTGCTGCTAAATTAATCACAGGAATAGTTTTCAGCAGAGAAAAACACAGACCTCTCTTCTCACTACTAAATTTTGTCAGTCGGCGTGGTGTTGTCATAGAAACTTCAACGTGCCGTAACGCAATCCTGTCCTGTTGACCTGATCGGGAAGCTGAGAAATAGCATTTAAAAACCTATACTGGTGCTGATAATCTCATTTACGTTGTGGATTAGGATCAGGCAGATATCTAGAAGAGAGACTTTTTCATGATCATTTCGTCCTCACAGTCCCTTTAAGAAACCAATATTGATGTGTTATTTCACCCATTATGACAGAAGGGTTCTTCTTCTGTTTGGTTAGACCTTGAGTCCTCAGAGATCCCTTGCTAAGTTTTGGGTCTTTTGTCCTGTAGAAATCTGAGATCACCTAGAAATTTATGTAACAATAACCCCATAGTTTCCAATACCTTTAAAGGCATGATTTGTTTCACAGAAGCTTCAAGGAAGATCCAACTTAACGTCCCCCCCTCCTCCTTTTAACTCCAGTTCAGGGCAACCCAGGCTTTAAGCTAAGCATGTCCGATACTGGATATAACACTTGGACATCTCTGGGAATAATGAAAGTGTATCATCTGTTTGAAAGAACATACTTGTTATCATCTGAACAAATTCAGAAGAAATGTAATCTCCCTAGATGCCACTATTTTAAGATACCTTCAAATTAGAGATTTCATAAATACAAAAACCTCCCTTAAAGCTAATGACACTATGTCACCCATTGAACAGCTACTGCTTCAGTGTTCAACATAAAAATCCATGACTCATTTTTATAATGTGTTGAATACTGCTGCTGCTGTGAAGACATGGTGAAACGAACTGGGTGTGAATATTGATGAGGGTAAATGGGAGGTGAAATGGAATAATACTAGAAAAATCTCAGCATGTAATCATGCAAGATTGCCACAGTTGGAAATCCTGCACCGCTTGCAGATCTCTCCAGTCAAAGGCATAAAATGAAGAACCAAATTTCACCTCTGTGTCTAAAATGTAAAGTCTCAGTGGGGACCTAAAACACCTAAAATTCATGCATACTGTGTTGATATTCTACACAATATGAAAAATCTGTCAATAAAATGAAGAGTGAGGTTACGTTAGCTCTGATTGGTTGATGAGCAGGACATAAGGATTTACTAATGTTACCCGTTAGCTTACAGATACGTCTTAGACCACCGGGCTGTGAGTAGAGTGAAATATAGCTGTCTACTAAACTACAGAACAAACAGACAAAGTTTACTGGTTGTCATGTTTCAAACAACAGCGCTGTGTAACTGTTGATCTGTTGTATCTGGTAAAAAGTTGTCTTGAACAAAGAAAAGTAGTGTTAAAAAGAAGATCTGATCTCCATTCATTTCCAAAACAAACACACACCTTGTTAAGAGTCATGACATCATGACAGTGTGTGCAGGATTCCAGCCAAAAGGTGTCGCTGTGATCCACTTCAAACAGAGAGTCCACACAGCTTCTTTAAAGTTTTATGTTAAGGATTAAATATTGATTTATGTGGAAAAAATATTTTAAAATTTTCTTATTTTATCTTTACAAATAAGACAATAAGTGCTTAATCAAAAACAGTGTTTGATTGTTTAACATTGTATTATATTACAAAAAAACACTGCATCAAGCATCAAGCAGCTCTAATGAGTCTCTAACAGGAGCTGGTTGTGTTTAACTGTGACAACCAAGCCAACTATTACAAAAGAGTAAGTCCTTACTACTCGATCTCTATATCGACTAATCTTAGGTTTCAAACAGGGAATCGATGACATCAACCAGAGTTGACAGAACTTTAGCCGTCTTCCCACAACACTTCTTCACAACCATCCACACCTTTATTGATATACAGAAAACCAACATGCTCATTACCCAACACAATCATCACAGAATCATCAAATATTTCCAGCTTCAATGGACTGCAAAACTCCCTGCACTCACTGGGAGTAGATGCTCTGATTTTGTGCTTTTCAAGCAACAGAGAGAGTTCCTTCTTTGAGATGATCCATCCCCAGTGGCTGTATGGCAACCATAAAGCCTAACATAGTATAGCATGAAGAATTGAACAAAATCCTGTCAGTAGACGAAATGTTGTCTTGGTGTCTCATAAAGAATTCAAACTGGACTTTCTGCTGTCTTTTTTTTTTTTTTTTCCAGGTGTTGTACCTGTGGCAGGATGCCTACACTGTCAGACTGATAACACATGTTGACACGCACATCAGCAGACATGACACATAAGATCAGTTGGAGATGTGTGAAAAGCATTACCCAGAAAGCACATGAAAACAGTTAAATGGAGCATGAATTAGGTTAAGTCATGACACATCAGGTGTAATCTGCTGCGTCACTCTTTACACACACATATTTTACATCAGAGAACATCAGATGGTAAGACACATGGGTGAGAAAAAAAATATCAGAATATGAAGTAAAAATAAACAGAAAGATTTTATGAATTCTGCTTTTTCTATCATAACACAGCAGGGATGTGAGTCCTGGCATCGAGCTGTAACCTCTCTATGTAAAGCAGACTTTGTCAACACTCAGCTGATAAGTAAGCCTGCCACTCACCCAATCAGTCATTTATTCAATGTCTAAGTCTTTTTCACAGCTTCATCAGACGCATGCCACCCCGTATCTGATCAAAGCGATGACAGCTCTTCAGGAACACAACAGTTTCTTAGGATTTGCATCATTATCACAGTGTCTGTCCCAATTTACATCATAATCTACAAATGTCTTGAAGTCAGTAATTTGTCATCCCCTCCTCCAATATGCTTCTGCATGAAAGGGATTCATGGCAGAAATGATCTTTCTATTCTCAGACTAAGCCTGCAAAAGACAAAAAGTTTTTGTATGAAAGGCCTGTGATACTACACTACCAGTCCAACAGCACAGGACTGCTGATCATGAGGATCAATAAGAACAGTCAGTACACCTGTTTTGCCCTTTGCATCTATAAACTGACTGAAAGGAAGTCACAGAGGCTGATGTAACACCGCAGCACAACTGTTATTCATTTCACTGCAGAGATGAGGCCAGTTTCTGTCAGTACAGTCGTTCTCTGATTAAATGAAGATTGCAGTTCTTCATTAATTTAATCTCTAGAGATGGGAGCCGTTCCAGAAGAGAACTTCTTCCAACCAGTTCAAGCTACTGACTTTATTTTCCTCGATCTTTAACTATGACATCACACATCTCCAGGAAGTAATCATGGCAGACAGAAGTCAGAGTCGGGCCAAAGTGTAGACTAAATTTGCAGCACATGAGGTTACCCTGTTATCTGGTGAAGCATCACTGGAACTGTCACAACAGCTATTCGTTGAAACATAAAGAGCATCATCAGGAACTGAGCCTAATCTTAAAAGCAACAAAAGAAAAACATTTTCTTAAAAAAATCATAGTTTCCAACAGCTGCTCTAGTCACAGCAACTTACCTACAGTATTTGGTTAAAGTTGGCAGTTAACAGGGTCACAGTTGTAACTAAAACACTGGTCAAAAATGGCTTCTTCCTTCCCAGCAGGAAGTGAAGGTACGCCCTGTTCAATATTTACATTAGCATAAAGCAGGAAGGCTGTGGGACATCCAAAGGTACAGATAAGAGAATCAATAACAAGAACTGCAACCATAAGGACAATTAATACAGGAAATTGTATAACAAAAAGACTTCTTAATTCCCATCCACTAGGGTTGGGCATGTCTCTGACTTGATATCTGTGAGATACAACCCCAATTCCAGTGTTGTGTAAAACATAAATAAAAACAGAATACAATGATTTGCAAATCCTGATTAAGCTACATCCAATTGAAAATACCACAAAAACAAGATATTTATTGTTCAAACTGATAAACTTTATAGTTTTGTTTGCTAAAATTCCCTCATTTTGAATTTGATGGCTGCAACATGTTCCTAAAAAGCTGGTACAGGCTCATGTTTCCACTGTGTTCATCACCTTTCCTTTTAACAACACTCAATAAGTGTTTGTGAACTGAGGACACTAATTGTTGAAGCTTTGGAGGTGGAATTCTTTACCATTCTTGACTGATGAACAACTTCAGTTGATCAACAGTCCGGGGTCTCTGTTGTTGTATTTTGTGCTTCATAATGCTCGGTACATTTTCAATGGGAGACAAGTCTGGACTGCAGGCAGGTCAGTCTAGTACTCGCACTCTTTTACTACGAAGCCACGCTGTTGTAACAGGTGCAGAATGTGTCTTGTCATTGTCTTGCTGAAATAAGCAGGGACGTCCCTGAAAAAGACGTGGCTTGGATGGCAGCATATGTTGCTCCAAAACCTGTATGTACCTTTCAGCATTAATGGAGCCTTCACAGATGGTCAAGTTAGCCATGCCATGGGCACTAACACACCCCCATACCATCACAGATGCTGGCTTTGAGACTTTGACCTGAGAACAATCCAGATTGTCCTTTTCCTCTTTGGCCTGGAGGACACCACGTTCATGATTTCCAAAAACAATTTGAAATGTGGACTCGTCAGACCACAGCAGACTTTTCCACTTTGTGTCAGTCCATCTCAGATGAGCTTGGGTCCAGAGAAGCCGGCGGTGTTTCTGGGTGTTGTTGATATATGTCTTTGTCTTTGCATGGTAGAGTTTGAACTTGCACTTGTAGATGTAGTGATGAACTGTGTTAAATTACAATGGTTTTCTGAAGTCTTCCTGAGCCCACGTGGTAATATCCTTTACACAATGATGTTGGTTTTTAATGCAGTGCTGCCTGAGGGGTCAAAGGTCACGGGCATTCAATGTTGGTTTTCAGCCTTGCTGTTTACGTGCAGAGATTTCTCCAGATTCTCTGAATCTTTTGATGATATTATGGACTGTAGATGATGGAATCCATCAATTCTTTGCAACTGAATGTTGAGAAACATTGTTCTTAAACTGTTGGACTATTTGCTCACGCAGTTGTTCACAAAGTGGTGAACCTCACCCCATCCTTGCTTGTGAGCGACTGAGCCTTTCAGTGATGCTCCTTTTATACCCGATCATGACACTCACCTGTTTCCAATGAACCTGTTCACCTGTGGAATGTTCCAAACAGGTGTTTTTGATCATTCCTCAACTTTCACAGTCTGTTGTTGACCCTGTCCCAGCTTTTTAGGAACGTGTTTCAGGTATCAGATTCAAAATGAGTGAATATTTTCAAAAAAGAAAAAAAAAAGAATGTTTCCAGTTCGAACAATATATATCTTGTCTGTGTATTGTATTCAGGTGAATATAGGTTAAACAGGATTTGAACATCATTGTATTTTGTTTCAACCTACTTTTTACACAACATCCCAACTTCATTGGAATTTGTGTTTTTATTTTTGACCCGAAGGAAACAGCAGGCTATTGAGAACAGGTTGATACATTGGCGTCAAACCTTTAGAATTAAACTCTGATATGATTAGATCCACTTTATGCTCATGTGTCTGCAAACCTCTGACACGAGATGTGAAAATCAAGTTAGCTCCTCTTGTGAGAGGATATCAACGTAAATGTAAAATGAATCTATGCCCAAGGACACAAACACTGGATAATGTCTTTTGTCTTCAAAAGAGACAAAAAGGCAGAGAAATGTGTGGATATTATTGTCACAATAATGTCTTTATGATTACTAAGGACTGTTGTTTCAACTGAATCCAACTTTGACTTTGTTATTTAAATTCAAGCCCTCTGTTCTCTCAGTCATCCTAGTTGTGCTTCGATACTACAGCTCTCACTAAATGGAGCAAAGAACAGTTGTGGTTCAGCCTGTGTTTTAAGAAACAGAAATGATTCGGCCTTCCTAGAAATTCTACAAAAGCTCATTATGCCAACAAGACAAAGCAAGCAGACAAGTAATCAACGTTTGCAAAGACAAGGAGAAAAAGATCATCTGTCATAGTCATCTCAGGAACGTGCCTTTACTGCACTCAAGTAATCAACATCTGTTTGTCAAAATGAAGTGTGTATGGAAAATAATCTCTAAATGAACGTCTTGATCCTGATTCTGTCCATTTATCTGTTTTTGGATACATGAAAAGTTTCAAAGCCAGACGGAGGATGAGTCATATGTCTTTGTTTTCATTTTTTTTTTTTTTTTTTTATTAAAGATGAGAATAAAAGCTAATCAGAGTCACATGGAAACATTGTATCATTTTCCCCCCTCCTCCCTTGTGTTAGCATGTAGCCTTCCAAACTATAAGATACTGAAAATAAATTCAGAAAGATGAGACAGGCAACGTTCAAAAGATGGTACGCTTCTTTTCATTCTTTGCAAACTTTGTATCACAGTCCATCAGTTTTGTTATATGAGATTTTTCACAGTTTTTTCATGTGGTGTGGTCTTGACGGATCTGTACAGAGCTAGAAGTTATACAGTTATATAATTTCTACTTTACTTAACTTTACTTTGTTTTTCATACAACTCTCCTCCTGCCAAGTGAATATTTTTTTGCTCCTCTTCATACAGTGCTCTTTTTCCAGAGGACACTTAAAAGTGATGCACACGTCCAGACACGTTTGTTGTTGATGCAGAGTTTAAGTCACAGCCCTGTTCAGGTTCACTTTCTGTCAGTGGTGTTGGAAAATAAGATAAAAGTAAGTCTTTTTGATTAATTTAAACATTGTGATCACATGATTCAGATGTTAGCTTATTGCAGTGATCTGCTGTTAAACTATTGTGACAGATAGAGAACCTTTACAGGGCTGTGACTCAAAATCAGTGTCAACAACAAGCCTGTCAGGACGTCACTTTCAGGTGTCATTGAGAAACTCTTCCACCGTGTTGTGGTCTTTGTGGCATGTTTTTCTAAATGCTGCGCACGTGTTGTCACATTGATGATGATGTTTTCTTAATTTGCTTGTGTTTTGTCTTTTTGCATGTGTTCTCGTAAGTTGCATTGCTGTGAGCTCTCGGGGCCACCGTATCTTTGGTTGCAAGAAGCAGTTTAAAAGGTCTGAAAAAGCCTGAATGTATGTGTGTACGCTACATTTAAAGATGGGGTATTGTGGAAGTATGTTATAGATTTTATATCTATCTCATAATTGTATTCGCTTTATATTAATAACAGTGCCTTTTTCTGTCTGCTTCATTTTAGCTGCTGTCTCCTTTAGGCCCCAAGCTCCACAACCCCCCTTCCTTCTGATTGGCCAGCCCTCCAGAGGCCTGTTAAGGGCAGAGCTACAGGCAGACCTTGGTGTTTGAGACCCACCCCTCCAATATACAATGATGCAGTTAGGAGATCCTAATGTGAAAACCTCATCATTGCAGGAAATCTCATGAAGATCAAATCTTCTGCAATTTTTTTAAAGGACATTTTGGGCAGTTTACAGATTCAGGGATCAGACACGGACATCCAGCTTTGAAACTTTATATTCATGTTTAAAATATGGGAAAGCAACATACCCCCTCTTTAAGCTGACTCAAATGTACTGGTCTACATTATGTGTTTCTCTGCAACTGCTGGGATGAAAAACTGAAAAAGTAAGGGATGGCAGTCTTTGAGTCTGATCTGTCCAGGCCTCTGTGGTGTCCTCTGTACCCACATTAGTCACTCCATCATTGGGTGAGGTTTAAAGACTTTAAGACTTTGCTGTAGAGTATTTATTCAGAGCACAAACAGGTCCAGTAATAACAGTTTTTCCTTCTTTGATTTGGTGAATTTTTTCCACTTCATTTTGTGTTAGAGTCTGTTGTAAAGAACATCCCAAAAATATCCCGGCACATGAAGACACCCACGTATGAAAAAATGTCTTTATAGTGAGAGGGTTACTATTGTAATGTCAACTGAGTGGAGAGAAATGAAGCAGTTTATTTTTAAATTTAAAGTCTGGTTGAAGCTAAATTCAGAGTAATGGAAAACATTACAAAAAAACTAGTAGATCTACAGCTGCCTTTCCCCCATTAAAAACTCCTCCTTAAGTCTCACTGTCTAAGTGATTTCTTAGTCATCCCAATGAGTCAGTTTTGTCACCCTCTAATGAAATTCAGCACCCATTACCCCTTTAACTAATAAAGTAACATTTTATTTCATTTCTAATTGTTTTGTTCGGAAGAATTAGTGTAGCTTTCTCCTTGAGGTCACAACTGCAACACAAAAAAGTGTGAAGTGTGGTGTAAAAAATGGTGTGACAGAAACACGACACACACTTTTAGCAGTTCAGAGTAGGTTTGTGAAAGACAAATATGAACAACCATTCAGAAGTCATGCTTTTACTGGCTTTGCTCTATGTAACTGCAAAAAACTTCATTGCAGCATCCATGCTATCACTGAAAGTACTTTCCCAGTAATGCAGTAAGGTATGAATGAACTGTGTGAATTAGAGGGATGAATTATCTTGAATAAGCTTTGACAAGTGTTTCCTTAACAGTCAACTAAAACATTCTTAATGCTCTTCCAAATGGGAAAATGTTGGAAAAAAAAAAACCTAGGGAAAAGGGAGAAGAAAGCAGAATCTCTAAAGCGAACATTTTTAAACAAAATAAATGAATTTCATGTTGTTTTCTTCTGTAAATTTGATCCTATTATGATGTTTGAAAGAGGGGATGGAAAAAAGGAATTAATAAGGTTTAAGATGCACTGAAATAAATGAACTCAGATGTTGTTCTCATCTTCCTCCTTCAGCCCTTGTTTCCCTAACTTTGTCCCTTCTATGGTCTCCTGAGCTGTTGCCGCTCCAGCACCGTCTCAAAGAGAAAATGAAGACTACATGTGAGACAGTGTTGTGTGTGAACCAGTTAAAATGAGCCCATTCATTGAACGCACTCAGTTCTTCTCTCATGAACAGGAACATGAGCAGAGTTCATTCCTGGGGCAGTGAAAGGCCGCTCCCAATCCAAGAGGTGCTGAAAGGTGCTGAGAGATGCCGAGCACTGTTTCTAACTTAAGACTTTGTCGCTGCATTTAGCAACTTTCCAGACCCTCTAGTAACTCTTTTTTTAAAAAAAGCAACTAGCAGCAAACTAGCAGCTGTATTGATCTGCAGCACCCTCAGCTTCTCCACGAGCATCCGGTGCTGAGCCCCTCCCCTCTCCAAAACACTTACAGACTCCTCACTCGAGCAGTCCCTTCAAGCTGAAGCCAGAGCAGACGACTGTATATGAGTTGGCTTATGTTTCCCTCTTTTTTGGGTCACTTTTGCTGCCGGATAAAAGAGGAGGGTTGATATTTTAACATGAAGAAAAAAAGAAGAAATTATATTTATATTTAGAAACATATTTACAGTATTTTTTACACGCTTTCTGTCTTTCCTACAATGTTATTTCCCTCTCCTTCAGCTTCCACAACACCTCACATGCAACTGACTTATTATGCAAATTGGACGATGACATCATTTAGCAACTTTTAGTGACTTCTGGGACAGCCAATAGCGACCTTTCTTACAGAGAAGCTGAAAACACTGCTACCACAGCACTCTCTGTGCATTTAGCATGGTTAGTCCTGTTCACACAATAGTTTAGCAATAGTGCAGAGAGACCAAGAGTGGTTTTAAATATTTACTTTGTTGTATGAACAGATGATAAACACAGAGGTTAATGGGAGATAACAGCACACTGGTTTGAGGGATGGAGAGCAAAGCATAGATGGCTCTACTGAAAAAAGAAAACTTGTAGAGAGAAAAAAAAATGAATATGAACTACTTTATCATAATCTAAGGATCATAAACTAAGTTCAAATTTTTCAATAATGAACTATGAATGTGAACTCGTGCACTTTAATAGGAGTGAACTGAACTTTGAGCTGGTACCACACTGATGTAAGATCAAATGAAACGCTCGCTCTGTCTGCATCTGACATCGTAAAGCTTCAGATGGCAGGGCTTTCTACCACAGAAAGTGTTTTCACAGCTTCTTTATGAGCTTGCGTGGGCTGAAACATAAACAGCAACACTCAGTTTTGTTTGCAGCAAGCAAAGGGACACTCACAATGCGATCTTACACAAACGACACCAAAGTGTACAGATATCGACAGTCCGTGCACATGAGTGCCCACTCACAAAGCAGACACACGGAGAGCGTATGGTGGGGCTCTGTCGCTGTTGTTCTGCAAAATCCATGGTAAGAATAACCTGTAAAAATTTTACTGTCTATTTTCAAAAGCAGAATAATTCCTACTCGAGATTTTACAGCGTCAGTGTTTACATTAATTAGAGAATGGGTTTCAATCCTCTGCCTGCACACATGACAGTTTATGATCATCTTTGGATAAATATATCATTGAGAAAGCTGTACACGACTGAATGTAATCCACTGTCGGGTCTTGTGTAGCCTGTACCATATGGGACTCATCGTAAAACCTGTTCTGGACTTCTTGGGCTGTGTGTGTATGTGTGTGTGTGTGTGTGTGTGCTCATGTGCTTTTATGTTTTTTCCATCCCAGACCTGACTACCAGGGGAGCTGTGAAATTATGATCTACACCTCATAACACAAGTTGTGCTGAATTAATGAGCAGCTGCAGGGGGATTGGCTCACGTGTCTGTCTTTACAACAACATTACATGTTGACCCAGGAAAGAGAAAACAAGTGAATTTCACATCTTGAACTGCCAAGTCCTACATTTGATCACATGGGCATATAAAAGACATTGATTTCATTATTAATTTCTTCTCCAACCTTTATTTGAAGTTACAACCATCAGATTGTATAATAAAACATGATGAAGTACTGCTGACACAAAGCAGTAAACCTTGATATACGACTCAGCACTTTCTTGTAATTAACCTCAATCACTGACAGTGCCCTCACCACAGCTGAGCAGCATACCTCCCTCTAAGCTGTGCGCCTGGATGATAATAAACAGTCCAAACGTGTTGAACAAGATCGGTCCAGATACTCACACTGCAAAAACTGACATCTAAACAAGTGTGTTTTTGTCTGATTTAAAGTAAGAATTGCCTTATTATACTTGATATGAGCCACATTCAACAGACAAGTCCAGGAACGTGTCTTATTTCAAGATATTAAAAGACAAAAATAAGGTCTGAATTACCTGCAACAAGTAAAAAAGATCTGCCAGTGGGGTCAGAAAAATTTACTTATCAAGTTTAGAAAAATGTCTAAATACAAGAAACTTTCACTTACTCCACTTGCAGATTTTTTTACTTGTGACAAAAAAAAAAATTCAGAGCTGATTTTAGTCTTTAAATATCTTTAAATGAGACATGTTTCTGGACTGGTCTGCTGAATGAGGCTCATATTAAGTCTAAAAAGACATTTTTACTAAAAATAAAATAAAAGCACTTCCCCAGGTTTTATTGTTTTGTAGTGTAGTGTTTGGCTACCTTGAACATGTTGAGGTAAACATGGGGTTGAATAATGTTCTCTAAATTTAAGCCATTCATACCACAGGCATTGTGCCATTTGTGTCATCAAGTTGAAAACAAGAAAAAAAAAAAAAAAAAAATTAAATTCCCATGGAAATGTTTAGGAAACTTTCCTGAAATTTACTAGAAATTTTCCTAAGGAAAATCACTCATGAAAATAACAATATCCCTAACTTATTGAGAGTGGTGTAACACAAACTTGCTTAGATTTCTCTGTTTGTAGTCCATGTGACATGATGTAACAGGTCCTGGGGAGATAAGAGTTGCAGAATTCTCACAGAGCCTTATTTCTGAAATCTTGATGTCTCTGTTAAGAACTCAAACACACGTCACCAGCTCCAAAATGAAACTGGCTCTCAGTACCCAAGCCTAGTTGTCTTCAGATTCAGCGATGAATGTTTGCATCTGTATCTGCTTTTGTTCTTTCATCACTTGAAGTGAAAGAGTACTGAATAGTTCTGTCTATGTTCATCTTCGACCTCGCTATAAACAGAACAGCAAAAGACCTCAAGTATAAACGTGAACAGAGGACCATGTGTGTCTTAAAGGTTGAATAAAAGAACAAATATCTTTAGCAATAAATATCTAGATGTACATATTTGCCTGAGAATGAATATAAGTCTGTGTGTTCATGCGGGTTAGCATGTGTTCATGTGTGTGTTAGCATGTGTTTGAATGTGTTGGTGTGTTTCTAGTTGGTGGAGGCGAATGGGGAGGGCTACTGTGGGTGGCAATGAGCCGCTTCTCAGTTTCCACGGCAACAACCCCAACTCAGTCAGTCTCCATGGCAACAGATAGCAGCGTTAGCTGATTCAGCCTAAGTGATGGTTCATATTTTCAAAATGCATGTTGGGAGCAGGGACTCCTGGGATACATTAGCAAATCAAGCAGCTGCTTTAAAGCCACAGGACTTAGATTATCGGGGGAAAGAGAACAATGGATCACAGATGTGAATATAGTGATTACTGTTAGTCGAGAGGTGGTTAAATACAAACTCCTGAATGTAAACATTGTTAAAAGGCCGTCAGTAAAACCTTTTCAGAACTCTTTGGTTAAATAAAAACCTTGACCGGTCAGATGTGCTGCCTTAAGGGAAGCGATCTTTTTTTTTTGGCTTTGATTGTCAAATGAAAATCCCATTTCATAGTCTCATTTCCCCTCTAATGAACGTTTCCTTTGAACATATTGTTGGTGGTTATTTTCTCTGACACTATTCTGTCTTGATCTTGATATTGTGAAACTCTTAGTAGAACATTGAAAATGGATCAACAAATGGATTTGAAAACTCCTGGCAATCCTAAATTTCATACAGAACACCAGCACCTCAATATTTAACACAAGCGAGAACCTTTCTGAAGCGTGACTTCTACAAACAGCAGGGCACCTTCTCCTGCATCATGAAATACAACCCAATTAGCACAAACACAACCCACATCACACGGATACAATAAGTTGACCTTGGTTTTAATTTTCCTTTACACCCACCACATCTATCACAGAGAAGAAAACAAGGTGAATTCGCTGGGTGGAATAGGAGCTGGGTTACAGGAGAAAGGAGTATGTCGAGGAGAGTCACAAAGATACTTCTCAAAAAGTGATCAATTAAAGAGGCAAGAAGTTTATCACACCAATTAATTATTAATCAGTCCATGACATGAGGGGTAATGTATAGTGAGTGGGTGGTTATGAAAACCATAATCAGATTAAGTCTTGTGAAGAATCACTTCACCTGTGTCCGTGTAAAATTACAACACCTGTGACGTAGTGTTTTAACAAAGCTATCAGAGAAGGACCGTGGTGGACGCAACAATGAGCTGCTATTTGGCTTAGTTTAGAAAAACATCAACATATGTAGCTGGCAGGATCAACCAAGTATCATTTGAATTTAAATATAAGTCATGTTGTTTTTGTCAACGATGACAAAATTATTTTGACGCACTTTTTTTTTCATGACGATAAAGAGGTGGTGACGCGCTGAACATGGCTCTTTGAGGACTAAAACATGACGAGACGTTTGTGAGTTTTTGTTGACGAGACAAGACTGGACGATAATGTTAGTGGGCAGTCTGTAAGACATTCAAAATCAAAAATATTTCTGCCTGTTGTGCATGTAATCTGTCTGTCAAAAAAAGTATCAGCTGCTGCACATTCTGCACCACTGGTGATTTCTACAGCATATGAGTATGTAGCTGTTATAAAATCACGTTTGGTAAAAACATGAAGCATTTTAAAGTGTTTTAATTTTTTTTAATGTTGGTTTCAAAAGGTACTGCTGTATGCTTCATATTTTATGGCAACTCTCCAAGTCGTAAATATAGTAGGTACATTGTAACCCTCCCACCCATACAATAAAAAGAGCCCTGTGGGTTTGTCTTGCAGAGCACATATTACGACTACTCTTTGCTTCATTTGGCTCCATGTGTTCATCTTAGCTTTTTTTTTTTTTTTGGACAGGTCGATCTACTCTCTTTGTGTGTGCAAACCAGAACAAACAGGAAAGTGATCAATGTTATATCATGCATGTAATACATCCAATGTAATCCCAGTGGCACAATTGGATTGGTTGCCATGGGAGCAAACTGGTTCCTTCATGCAGTGGCTTTGCAAACACACACACTTGGCATATGTGAAATATAAACAGTATGGAGAACAAAGAGAGGACAGAGGGAGGATGATCTCAGTAATCTTGATGTGCATCCTACAACCTGCATCCTGCAAGGCGTGACTACATCTAACATGAAGAAGGCAGGGTCACACGACTTCCTTCAGGATTCCTTAATCCCTCAAGAACCTGCTGCAGAAAACAAGAGGAAGGCACACAAAGCCACGTACCGCAACACAGAGTACTGCAATGAGCAAATCAAAGAGAAGGCGTGCCTGCTGACAGGAGGCACACGGGTTGGAGACAGTAAAAGGGCAGACAGCTTTCCTGTGTGTGTGAGAACAGGCAGTTTGATGTGATGGCTTCAACTCAGTGAATGCAAAAAGACATCATCTGATTTTAGCTTTATGTGTGTTTTTGGTGGGACAGGAGGGTTTGTTCGGATTGAGCTAGCTCATCTGAGTAAAAGACTGTAGAACATACAGAGTTATGATGTTTGAGGTTGACGTGGGCCATGTTTGAAATGCTGAACTCAACCTCGCTGTGTTAGTCTTTAGATGAGGTAAAGGGACAGGCTCTGGGCCTCTTTCTGGAGAGCTAGTGTGTGCTCTTCTGTCAGGGGCTGTTCACCCAACGGTTTTAGGATGAAACCTAAAGGTATTGTTGTGTTTCAGCTCGTTCACACAGTTATCTGAATATGTTTTTTATATGTTTGAGCCTGTCATCCACATGAAACCACAGTTTTACATCAATAAAAACACTCCACACAAAGGGCTCTAAGTTAAAAAGTTATTAAGTTTCTGAAGCTACCAGCCAGTCAGAGCTTCCACCAGCCAATTTCTTTCACATGCAAAAAAAGACTGATTATGTTGCACTGTTAATATATGCAATGTGTATAATTATTATTATTTTTAATTTATCTTTATTTTACTTTTTTTTATTGTGATCTTTGTCTGGGATTTGAAAAAAAAATATTTGGAGGCCATAGTGGACGAAGCCTTCACGCCACGTATGGTTTGTATCACTGTGGAGGACCAGCCTAGTCTCTTAAGATCTTCCCGTTCAGAGGCCAAGCCCACAGACGCAGGCCCGACACGGAGAATTGCAGAATCTCCCCGTCCAGCTGGGAGAGCGCAAGAAAACACATCTCCTCCCAGCAGCAGAGCTTCCTGTGTGTTTATGGAAAGCACACTGAGCGTGTTCCTAAGAAGCGAAAAAAAAACTTCAGGCAGTTTATGTGAAGAGAGGGAGGAGAGGGCCACTATCCTCTGATCCCATCACACCTGGAGAAAGAGGTGTGTGTGTACACTGAGGTGTGTGACGATGTGTTCCCATAGAAACTGTACTCACATGTCCTGCGAAATAGATGGTAAAGTTCTTCATTTATCACCGGCCAAGCTGGCTAGTGAGTCTTTTTTAAGAACCACCAAACCACCAACACCAACATTTGGCGGGTGTTAATTTAGAGCCCTGATACGTATATATATGTTTTGAATGGATCCAACCCAGTCTGTGTTGATTAATAATAATAATAATAATAATAATAATAATAATAATAATAATAATAATAATAATAATAATAATAATAATAATAATAATATATGTTTTAACACCTAAAGCACGTAGCTAACTGGTTGTTTTAGCCTCAATTTCTTCTGCACCCTTTTTCATTAAAGATACAGGCCAGTGTGTGTGTGCGTGCGTGTAAAAGTGTGTATTCTGTCAGTTCCAACATCCTCAGCCAGGTAATCCTGTAGTTTCCTCCAGTAAGGAGGTTCCCACTCACACTTGATCTCATATAAACCAGCTCTTAATCCTGGTAATCTTATAAACCATTATACCTCCTGTGTGTGCAGGTTCTTTTGACTGCCTTCTCTGTTTTTAGTGTTTCATTCTATTAAAAGAGGCGATTAAGGGCTGGAGGGTTAACAAAGACATCTGACACACAGTGGAAGGCTCAGTTTCATATTTTAGCTTTAGGATTATTAATTGTTAAGATCTTTTCTCAGTTTTTCTGTCCAAATCTATTTCAATCATTATCTCCTGTGGAGATCAGATTATGGAGAGATGAGGTGATATCCAATAAGAGCTGACACTCTGTTTAATGTTTCCATTTAATTTTACAGAGCTGGATGTAAAATCCAAAATAAATTCACATCCGACTCAGAGACACTGAGCTCTTTGTTTAGTGTTTTAATTTTAACTGTGATACTCCTATTGAAAATGAAATTCAAACACTTCCTGCATACTTTTAGGTTTCATTACTGAAACTATTGAATAATTAAGGGGGGAACAGTTTAATGCCTCTAGGGAATGAGCTCTAGTTGCTTTTAATTTGGTGAACGTGTAATGAAGAAGGGTTCAGGAAACAGCTTTTTCTGCTGTTTTCTGTTAATGCACTTTGTGAGATTCACAAACCAATGTGGTCATGTCTGCTTACAACTCAAATTAATATTATTAATCTTTTATCATTATTCATGTCTGCACCTTCATTATGAGTCAATGAAAATGAACTTTCTTGACTTTTCTGTGGGCTTACTTACAACTCTACAGTTTGATTTATCCAGAAGGAAAGACCATAGTGAGTGCGATGAAGGGCTTCGAGTTTGTTAGGCCGGAGGTGCAGCCCCCCCCCCCCCCCCCCCCCCCCCCCCAATCTAAAATAATGTACCCACAACTAAAAATTCTATATCAGTAATATTGTTCAACATCATTCAATACTCAGTGCTTTCATTCACTCAGAGCTCAGTCTGAGACCTTCTGATTCATTCGACCCCTGAGGACAAAGAGGAGAAGGGTCATTTAAGTGCACAAGTGTTCCCTGAACAGATGAGTCTTCAGACCTCTCTTAAAAGTAGAAAAGGACTCTACGGATTGTATGGAGTTGGGTGATTCATTCCACCATTTCGGTACAACAGAGGAGAAGAGTCTGGTAGAGATTTCGAGCCATGCTGGGCTGGGAGCACCAGGGGTCTCTCACAGGCAGAGCGTAGCTGGTGGGAAGGAGTGTAGACCTGGATGAGGGACTTGAGCTGTTCTTGTCACTGTTTTGTAAGGTAGACTGGATCTGCCACTGGAGGCCAGTTATATATTTTTTTTTGGTCTGCAAAATTGTGAACATAAAGATTTAATCTTCCTGATGTGTCGACTTTTGAAACTCCCTCTGAAGAGCCAAACCCATTTTTACAAATGCCAAATATAAAAGTCCATGTGTTCTGGTTGGTTTCTGTAACCTTCTGTATTAGATGCACTCTGCTAGATGGAGTCCATCAGGTGCAGCTCATTGTGTGAGATGGAGTGTGATCAAAATAGGGTTTGACAAAAGCAGATGGTCAAGATTAAGGCCTCAAAGTAGAGAGAGCACTTCCCCTCCCCCCCGGAGAGAGTCTACCCACAGGTTGCACACAAACACGCACACACACACACACGCGCGCACACACACACACACACACACAAGGATCTTAAAGACAATCCTGGATATTCCACAGGGTTCATCATTGAACTAAAAAAAGGACGACTGTCTTCCCCAAAGATGAAGACAGAGGAGATAAAACGCAACACTTCAAACCGGTAAGGGAATAATTCCTGCTCTTATCAGGCGTCTAACTTGTAAGCTTTTGCACTTTGGATTCCCAAGGATTTCCACCAACTTCAGAGACAGATCACACGTAACAGAGCATCTGGAGACGCTGCTGGAAATGGGGAGAACAGTGAAACAGAAATGCCTGTTTGATGATGGCTCTGTATTAATCCATTTAATAAACTTTGAGGACTAACTGACTGAATTATGTGGCGTTAAAATAAATCTTCAAAATTCTCTTCCATCAACGTGCATACATTGCCTTCTTGAGAGCCATTTTTCAAGAATCAAAAACAAAAACTTGCTTCTTGGCTGCAAAAAAAAAAAAGTCTGACATTTTGTGTTACAATGGAACACAGTGACATTTCATTAACCCCCTGTTGCTGTTAATGTGTCTAAATGCATCTCTGACTAAGCCTGGCGTGAATAAATGAACTTCAACATACCCGAGGTTCGTTTTTTTACCTGAAACTCAGCGCAGTGTACGTCGATGCGGCTGCAAAAAGGTCACAAAATGTCTTTTTTTTTGAGTGCTCTCTGTCTGTTCTCTCATTAACTCCTGAAAGAAAAACACAGATTGTTTCCCCCTGTAGCACTGTCATTTAGCAGCCACTGTGTCAGGTTTTAGTGGCAGACCTTAGGGGGCGTCACCATCAACCTCTGCACTTCATCAAAACAAGCCATTAAGAGGAGTGGGACGGAAGAAAGAGCGGTAATGCTGAGACTTTTCAACAAAGGGATGTTTAGATGCAATTATCCTGACGGAGGCTATAAAAACAGCCATTTATGTAAGCTTACTTAGCATTCATGGTTCTGCATGTACAGTATGTGCAGCTGTGTTAAAGTTTTCTTGGAGTGCAAATTCTGCCATCAAATCTTCATGCATTGGCCTCTTTATTAAGTATACCCCCCTTACCGTCGGAGTTAGCTAAATTCTTCGTGGCATCGATTCACAACACTGTGCTCATAAAGGTCAGCAACAGTACTCAGGTAGGCTGTGGACTTCAAACCAGGCTCAGTTTGTACCAAGTGGCCCAACATGTGGAAAGAAAATACCCCCACACACCACTACAGCAGCAGCACTCACAGCCTGAACTGTTGATACATGCTGGGGGATCCATGCTTATATGTTATTTACGCCAAATTCTGACCCTAATGTCTGAATGTCGTAGCAGCAATCCAGACTCCTCAGACCAGGCCACATTTTCCATTTTTCAAATCTCCTTTTGTTTAATTTCTGTGAGCCTGTGTGAAGTGTAGCCTCAGTTTCCAGTTCATAGCTGTCAGGAGAAGCACTCAGTAAGGTCCTCTGCTGCTGAGGCCATCAGCTTCAAGGTTAGAAACGCTCCTCTGCAGACCTGGATTGTAAGACTGGGTGATGCAAGTTACTGTTGCCTTTCTATCTTCTCAAACCTCTATCCTCCTCTGGCTTCTGACATTAGCAAAGCATTTGGGCCAAAAGAACCAACATTCATGCCACTTTTAAAGTCACTCAAATCAACTTTCTTCCCCTTTCTGAGGCTCAGTTTGAACTCCAGCAGGTCATCTTGGCTGAGGCTCTTTTACAAACTGCCCACTTTCCACCTGTTTATTCAGAAGCCTATGTGTTTATTCAGAAGCCTATGGGTGTTGAGTTTTGCTGGTGGTTATTAACTTCTGGTTGTCTTGCAATGATATGGCTGACCACCATCAGCAAGCTAGCTCAAAACAACTTGCGTGAAATCAGTAATGCCAAACATATATATATATATATATATATATATATATATATATATATATATATATATATATATATATCATAAAAAAAAAATCAATTACTTAAAAGAACTCCTCACTGAAGTATAATAAGCAGTCTCTCCCCCTTGCTTAATTCTTTATTTACTTTTAAATATGTTTATTCTTTACCTTTAATTGAACTTACTGGTTATTGTATTGTTTCTGCATCTTCACCACTGATTGATTTATTTCAGATGGATCTGGTAATATTTTTGCATACGAATGACTGAAATGTCACGATGCATCTGTGGTGTGTTTTGTATATTTATGATAAAGTTAAACATTAAAAAAGAAAAAAAAAAGAAGTAGCTGCACTTCAATTTTCCAAAACCGAAAACTGGAGCAGCAAACTACAAAACAGACCCAACAGAACGGTCATACTACATACTACATTCAGGAGTAGCCTCAATGCATTAAGCTGCTGCCATGTGATTGGCTGATAGGATATTTGCATTAACGAGCAGTTGAACAGGTGTTTCTAATGAAGTGGCAGGTGAGAGGTAGATGTCTGATGTAAGAACTCTGTTGGAGACATGAAAGAGTGAAAGAAAAGAAGGTTTGGGGTTACACGTGATGCACAAATATCTTTTTCTTTTTTCTTAAACCCTTGTGGACACGGAGGAGATGGTTGGTGGGAGTTTGGAGGCACTGGGTGTGAAGACAGCTTTTATTACACCCGCTCTGGATCGTATCAGGGGGTTTGTTTTGCTGTAATGAGCCAGTAAAACATTCAAAATCCAACTAGACACAAATCAGGTTACAATATCTGGATATTTCAGGCAAAGGGATTTAAATACGGCAAAACAATTGTAAACCTGAGGTCTACCTTGTTGACAGGTTATGCGGTTGTTGCCCACACACACCTCAACACACAGGGAAACACAGAAGTGAATGAACCAGTTGGAGAGAAACTCAATCATTCAGCATTATATCACAGAATACTGCGTGGCAGATATCAAAGGAAAGACACACGGGAGATTTTTTCTATTTTTTTTCCCCTGTAAATGATACCCACACACACACACACACACCTACACACACCTACACAAGGATACCACACTGTAGCAACACTAATCCACAAACACCATCACACTGAACAATCACACATCAGTCACATAAAAAATATCCATTCCTAGAGGAGAGGAAAGGAGGAAAGGAGAGGAGGAGAGACGAGGAGGAGAGATGAGGAGGAGAGACGAGGAGGAGAGATGAGGAGGAGAGACGAGGAGGAGAGATGAGGAGGAGAGACGAGGCAACACTGAACAGTTAGGTGAGCAGTGACTCACCCTGATGTTGTCCTGGTTCAGCCCACACATGTTTTTCTATGAGCTCTCTTCCTGCTCGGTTATGTACTGTTCGGAAAGGAAAATATCCCGCTCTGCTCCAACACTTCCATCCTATAGACTTCAGACTGATGCTAAAAACAAATTCCTGATGCAGATTTTTATTTATGTACATTTCTGTGCCCCACATACAGCAGACGAACTTTCTGACAGAGCTCTCTCATACAGGTGGTGTTCTGTGAGAGGTCTCTGTCACTTTGTCCACCAATGTTTGTAAATTTCACATTCACCCCTCAAGTAAAGAAACATGTCAACTATTAATTGTGAAAATTTGCAGTACAATAAAAATAAATAATTGAGCAGTGATCAAGCAATTGATTCTGAGCAGCAGATGTCAGTATATATTTGAGTTAGGTGAACACACACATTCACACACACGCAGGAACACAGACACACCCACACATACACCGTCTCAACAGCTCAGTTAAATGATGATGACGTCTCTGAATATTCAAACAACCCTGGAAACGACCCGGACTGATCCAGAAAACACAGAAAATTGAAACCTGTTCCGAAAAAAACTATATGACAGACAAAAGCTTCAGGGTCAGTGTGCAAACATGATTGAGAAACGATGGGATCAAACTCAACATGCGTCAATTTCAGGCTAGGGCTGAATGATTTTAGGAAATAATCTAATTGCCATTTTTTTGATCAGTATTGTGATTTAACATGCAAGTTTTTTGGGGTGACGTTTATCTTCTCCATTACTCACTAAACACAAGCAATAAATCATTCTATAGGATGACCAACCTGACGAAGAATCCTGTCAACATATAAACAGTTCTTTCCTTGGTGGTTGGGGTTTTAACCATGCAGCTGTCATACGTGGCCTTGTAGTGTTTTTTTAGATGCATGTCACCTAAGGTTGTGTCTGTGTACACGAAACTTTTTTCTTTTTTTAATTGTAGCCTTTGTGATTCGAAAATAGCATTCTATTACACTGCAATGTCGGTTTTATTTGATTAAATGTTCAGCCCTGTTTCAGGCGAAAAAAAAAAAAAAAAAAGACTCAGTGTGCAAAGGCCTTTAGGCCTAAATTTCCTGAACAAATTTGCCAATGTGGTAAGAGAAGAGTTTGCTTGTCAGGTTTCCTGTCATAAGAAGAATGTAAGGTTATTTTTATTCTTTACACGTAGTTCAGGTCTCATTTTTACTTTTTATCTTGAAGTTAAACCTTTTTCTAGGCTTGTAAGGTGACTGTGGCTTTCATTGAGTCTGGCTGAGATGAAGCTTAACAGAGGTATGGTTTATTACATACTGCAGAGGATTCACAAACAGAGCCCTGAGAAGTTACTTCACTGACTTCCCTGATCTCTTGACAATGTACAGCAGTGTTTTGGTACCTCTAATTTTGATCCATGATAGCAGTTCAGGGTCAAGTATGACTCTTTTTTTTATTTTCGTAACCTAATCGAAATGGCACAAAGGATCAACAAGCTACAAACAGCTGTGGTCCATCCTGGACTCAGAGCTGTCAGGAAGACAGATGGAGTCTTGCGTTAGGTGGACTCTTATGGATTCTATTTGACTGATACGGCCTCCCACAAACCAAAGGTAAGCTAGCTCAACCCAAGCATGCCTCAGGGCACAAAGGAAAACACAGCTGAGAAGCAGAAGAACAACAAGATGTGGAAAAAGTGGCCATCTGACTCTTCTGGGAGCAGGTAGAGAAATCTGTCAGCTGACAGAGTGGCTTGTCTCAGCTGTGGGTCAGATTGGGTCAGCCAACAACATCTGAACCACGGCCAAAATGGAAATGACTTTGCTTGGACTCGCCTGTGACGGCCCAATCCCTAACAGAGCAGTCAGGTGTATAACAACTAAGTCAGCATTTTGCAGTCAGTCAGCTCCTAAAGGCTGATATCCTTCATGATGAATTACATTTATTTATTGCCTTTAATGACAGAAAAGAAGATGAGCTCTACAATTTCATGGACATGATTATGTCACCGGTAAATAAATATGAGAAGCTTGAAAACTTGTGATGAACAAACCAAGTTTTGGAAGATGAAACCTCAGAATCACAACAACAGAACAAGCCCGTCCAACTCGTTCAGCCTGATTCATGAAACGTCACTTCAACAATGTTCAGTCTATTTTTACTGACCATGAAGCCTGACTGATGTTAAGAAACTGGAGTACTGCCATCCAGGCATCCTTGGCCCTGTGCTCTACCTGTAAGGCTGCACATATAAGCAGCTACCTTATGTTCAATGCCAAGCACTTCATCAATGACATGCTTGTGTTTATAGTCTCTGTATTCACTCTCACCATCCTTGGAAAGGGACAAGGTCATCATCAAGTGAAGAGGAAGGAGATGATACCAAGACACCAGTACTCAGGTCAAAGCAGGATGCAATCATCAGCAACACAGAAAGACACAGGACTTATTTTTTGGTTCAAGATTGTCTTAGTAGATTTATGGCTAACCTAAGCCCTTGTTTTAACTGTTAGCGCTTGTTTTACCTGTTAGCCCTTGTTTTACCTGTTAGCCCTCGTTTTACCTGTTAGCCCTCGATTTACCTGTTAGCCCTCGATTTACCTGTTAGCCCTCGATTTACCTGTTAGCCCTCGATTTACCTGTTAGCCCTCGTTTTACCCATTAGCCCTCGTTTTACCTGTTAGCCCTCGTTTTACCCGTTAGCCCTCGTTTTACCTGTTAGCCCTCTATTTACCTGTTAGCCCTTGTTTTACCCGTTAGCCCTTGTTTTACCTGTTAGCCCTTGGTTTACCTGTTAGCTGTTGGTTTCATGATATCAAAGCTGCTGGAAATAATTCCACTCATATATATATATTTTTTACCAGATATCCAATCCTCTGCTAACCCACATAAATATTAGCCATGTTTTGAATTGTTGGTTGTATTTTAAAACCACTCGTAACAGTGATCTCGTTAACGTTGTCATAGTGACAGCTGAAGCTGATAATAGCTGCACCGATGTCAGACCAGGGTTACAAATTCACGGCCTTCACCACAATGTTCTGCATTTTAACAATGACTTGATGATCACGTATATCATAAACATACAGTGTGAGACTGCACGGTGCAGTGTAATGCATTACTGATGTTCCTGCACTGTTCATACAGGAAGTACAGCTGAGAAGAAAGAAGACTGCATTCAAGTTTTATAAAATTAGAGCATATATTATATAGAGCATATTTCATACAGAAACACATATTTGATGTACAGATGATAATATAATAAAGAACAGTGTGACAATAACGCTGTGCAAAGCAAAAACTGGAATCTAAGCAAGTATTTTTTTTTTTCCTAAATACAGACAAAACACTGCTTAGATTCCAGGTTTTGTGATGTGAGAGAGCTTTCCCTCTTTATTAGTTTGATAAATCAGTAACCTTATGAGATGATTATCAAACACTAATATAAACTTTGATCATCAACAATAAGAAAATGTGATGCAAAGCTTTGGGGAAAGGAATGTCAAATCAGGGGAAAATTAAAAAAAAATAAAAATAAAAACTGGACATGAAGTCATCAACTTGAGCTCTAAGACATTGTAATTGGAAGTTTTACTTTAAAGACATTCTAGAGAGAAAATTGATCAAGCAATTCAAATTACTGTACAGAGAAACAACATTTGCAGCTTGTCTAACACCCAAATCTTTGTATAAAGCCCAGGAGCACCCGCTAACTACTCTGTTAGCACGGTGACCGGTGAGCTGATCTTTTAAAAAACTTTAAGGACCTCACCCATGCAGAGAGAGAGAGAGAGAGAGAGAGAGAGAGAGAGAGAGAGAGAGATTGGCAGTTAGCTGGCAGTTAGCTGGCAGACACGCTGGTCGAGTGTGTTAGTGCAGCTGCCAAAGCTACCGCAGAGTGAGTCTTTTTTTCTTTTCGTACAAAGAGCCTTTCCCACATTCTCTGTCTCTTTCTCGCTCTCTCTCTCTCTCTCTCTCACACACACACACACACACACAGCATTACATCAACATGGTAACAGCTGAGGACGGTGGTTTTCTGAACAAGTATCCTCGTAAGAATCAGGATTAAATTGTCTCACTGACACACTAAGCTTGACCTGTAGGTCAGCTTTACATTCAGCCTTACCTCCAAACAAGTGTGAAGAGGCCTGCTGTGTTGACACCTTAGCTAACACCTTGACTGCTCACTGACAGCTGACTGTACACTGGGGCAAGCAGCACACGCGATGGCACAACAAATCCCTCATTTAACCTAATTATGTAAGTCTAAATGAGCTCCACAGGAGGGGAAACCAGGTGGATGTTATTTATATCATGCACCCAAACTCTCCCTGATTTACCCAGGAGATCATTAGCACAGAGAAGGATTATACCTGACAAAACTCTGCTTCTGAGGAAGTCAGCAGTCTGCCCTGCAGGCGGTCCAAAATGCTGCCACCAGGCGTCTGACTGGCACGAAGAAAAGACGACATGAATTACTCTGCACAAGCCTCTCTTCACTTTTTACCTGCTACAAAGCACAGATTATCTCTTCTGTATCTCCCTCTTTATTTCACTCTGAGGTTCACTCCTGCCAATTACAACCCAAAGGGGATTCTGAGCAGTGAGCCTGCAGAACATTCTCCACTTCCATCACTTCCATTGGTGTTTTTTTTTTATGTGGTGGCTCTGCGATCAAACCTGTCCAAATCAGAATCCCAGGGTATTTCTGGGCTGAATTCATTTACTAAAAATGAGCATCTGAGGCACTCTGAGCTGAAAAACACCGCGTTAAAGAGCCCAGAGAAAACCAATCAGTCTGGTTTATCTCCTGATTCCTCGCTGGAATATCTGATGGACGGTCTTTCAATCCAAGCGCTACTGTATCGACCTCACTCACCACAGGCAGTGATTCATTAGCTCAGATATAAACCAGCCAATGCATCACCTTGACATCGGCACCTTTAGCTGGTGTCTGTGAACTTAATGAATATTTAATGAATATTCACTCAGGATCAGATTATTCCTGTAAATCAATGTGTATCAGATTTGGGTTGAGTTTTGAATAAAGAAATATTCTTCAATGGGGAAAAAATGACGCAAAGTTATAAACATGGAGCAGTCATCACCTGAACATACAGTCAAAATCTTAAAGGACAAGACATACAATGGAAATGTTAATCCATTTAAACAAGAGGTGCAAAAATGCTAAAACGATAAGTATACGTCACACAATAAACTATATACCAATATCCTTCCCTCTTTCATTTCTCTCCTGCAAACACAAGATGACCAAATAAGATTACACAACTCCTGTACTCAGCCTATACAGTGGAGGGGGAAAAAAGCTTTGTCTTGCAGGAAAACAACCCCATTCCTTCAGTTAGGAGGAGCCCTGAGCTGCTGCCTCAGTTTGAATGCATCAGGCATTTAAATGTAACTGTGCACAAGGGGAAAGTGGACATGACAGAGGGGAATCAATAGGCAGTCAGTATGCAAATGAGACTGCATGATGCCAAAAAAATAAATAAAAAATAAAAGATAGTTATCATATTCAAGCTCACGATTCATGATGTGTGTGAGGTAAATGATATCCAAGGTGTCACAGCACAGCCCTGCTTCAGCTGCATCCATGATGAAGCAGGATGTTCAATAAAGGGATCAGATCCTGATGTAGCCAGCTTTCATACATGACTGCATATTGAATTCATTAAGCAAGGCAGCAGGAAGCAGAGGCTGCAAATAAAAGAAAAATCAACATACCAGCGATAATAATGAAAGAGGTGCATCTATCAGCCGATCATTTTGGTGATTAATCTGAGAAGCCAATATGACTCAGCACCTGTACTTCATCTCCTCTCTCTGCCTCTCTTAATACCTTACATAATCCAGGTTTTCAACCACTACTCTGACTGTACAGTTGTCATTTTACAATGATTTCCACACTGTCCTCTGAATATATCTGAATATATCTATCTGTGATGGGTTAAAAGCCTTCTGAAGCCTGGAAGCCAGGCACTGCCACCGCAACAAGCCAAGTCCCCGCAGTGACCGCAATAGGTTGAGCCTCTCTGTAGCACAACACACATTTCCATCTCATCCGGTCCACAAGGCAGGCATTTAAGTGAATAATTGGACCACTGCTAAAGAAGGCAATCAATAAGGCTTACCTATCACAGGGATACGGTTCCTATCTGCGGCTCAGCTGTGATGTCATGTCAGACTAATTCCGCAACACTGCTCGTGTAAACCTGTCTGAAAACAGAGATGAAACAGCACAGATTCATAAGAACCCAGACCCAGTTCTCCTGTAGACGAACAATGCGTCCTTTCTCCATCCACACAGAGAGGGGCACCTCATCATTTCTGCCTCAGTGCCTGCTGAACTGCTCATTCAATGACGAGTGACACACTCCATCTGGTCGCCAAAAAACCACAAGCTGCTGTGAAGGAGCTGTCATTCAAACACATTCGCTTGAGAAATAATGCCATTAAGTCATAAAATGAATTATTTTTCCCATTACCTGTTCGGCGCAGTGTCTGTCAGAGCAACTCCGGGTCCGTCGGACAGGCTCCGCAGCCTTCATTTACCGTAATGACTGTAGTAGTCACGCAGAAACGTTGTGATGCGCGGCGCTCTCGTGATTACGGTGTGTAGACTTCCTGGAAAATAAGCACTGAGGCGAAATGAACAAAAGCGTCATTATGTCTATTTAGTGCAATTAATTAGGTTTGGACTTCGTATAAAGGAACAGAAAAAATGAAACAAGTTACACAATTAATTAAAAAATAATCGAATAAAATAAGAGTATATCAGTATTCAGTTTATAACACATTGGGAAAGTTTCTTTAAAATATAAACTGTTTGTGCTGTTTTTGGGAAGAAAAAAAAAAACCACATATGTAATGGACAGGAATTAATAACGTTTGCTAGTTACGTCATGGTTGGCGGTTTGTCGTTTTATGTTTTTAACCCTTTGTGATAACACCAACTGTTATTCCTGCCGAGAAGATTTTGTCCAACTCACCACATTTTGAACCGTATGTTGGACACAAACTGGTTCCAACAACGTCCTTTTAAAAGCTGCATTAAACACAGGAAAAGCATACATCTACAGTTTTGAGAATGAAAAATATTACATTTTCACAAAGTCTGCTGCTTCAGGGTTTTTTGTCAGATGTTTCTATGGTGTAATGAATTACAATTAGAAGCATTTCATAATTATCAAATGCTTTTATTGAGAATTACACAGAATTCATGCAATAAGTCAATATTTGCAATGTTGACCCTTCTTTTTCAAGACCTCTGCAGTTCTTCCTGGCATGCTGTCGATCAACTGCTGGACCAAATCCTGACTGATGGCAGTCCATTCTTGCATAATCAATGCTTAGAGTTTGTGGGTTTTTAAATGTCCACCTGCCTCTTGAGGATTGACCACAAGTTCTCAATGGGATTAAGATCTGGGGAGTTTCCTGACCAAGGGCCCAAAATCTTAACGTTTTGTTCCTCGATCCATTTTGTTATGACTTTTGCTTTATGTCAAGGTGCTCCATCATGCTGGAAAAGTCATTCTTCATCACCAAACTGCCCTTGGATGGTTGGGGGAAGTTGCTCTCGGAGGACATTCTGGTACCATTCTTTATTCATGGCTGTGTTTTTAGCCAAGATTGTGAGAGAGCCCACTCCCTTGACCAAAAAGCAACCCCACACATGAATGGTCTCAGGATGCTTCACTGTTGGCATGAGACAGAACTGATGGTAACGCTCACCTCGTCTTCTCCCAACAAGCCTTCTTCTAGATGCCCCAAACAATCAGAAAGGGGATTCATCAGAGAAAATGACTTTACCCCAGTCCTCAGCAGTCCAGTCCCTGTACCTGCTGCAGAATAAGTCTGTCCCTGATGTTTTTACTGGAGAGAAGTGGCTTCTTTGCTGCCCTCCTTGACACCAGGCCTTCCTCTAAAAGTCTTCGCCTCACTGTGTGTGCAGATGCACTCACACCTGCCTGCTGCCATTCCTGAGCAAGCTCTGCTCTGGTGGTGGCCTGATCCCGCAGCTGAAACACCTTCAGGAGACGGTCCTGGCGCTTGCTGGACTTTCTTGGGTGCCCTGAAGCCTGTTTGGCAACAATTGAACCTCTCTCCTTGAAGTTCTTGATAATTCAACAGACGGTTGACTGAGGTGCAATCTTACTCGCTGCTTTAAACTTCCCTGTTAGGCCCTTTTTGTGCAATGCAATGATGGCTGCATGTGTTTCCTTGCAGGTATCCATGGCTAACAGATGAGGAGCAATGGTGTCATGCACCATCTTCCTTTTAAAGTGTCCAGTCACTCATTCATGACAGACTGATCTCCAGCCTTGTCCTCATCAACACCCACACCTGTGTTAATGTGTGTAACACCTGTGTGTCAGTGAAATGATGTTAGCTGGTCCTTTTGTGGCATGGCTGAAATGCAGTGGGAATGTGTTTTTGGTCATAAAGTTCATTTTCAAGGGAAAAGAGGGACTTTGGAATTAATTGCAGTTGAGCTGATCACTCCTCATAACATTCTGGAGTACATGCAGATTGCCATTATAAAAACTGAAACAGCAGACTTTGTCATTCTCAAAACTTTTGGCCATGACTGTAAATATATTAACATAAATATCTCATATCAAAATTAATAGACAGCAGACATGCATTAAAGCATTTTTATACAAACTTTTCAATGCACTGTATTGACGGTGTTCAGTTGGTTCTGGCCTTTGACATCTAAGAGCACCATCCAGAGTGCATCTCCTGTCATTACAAGAATCTCTCTCTCTCTCTCTCTCTCTCTCTCTCTCTCTCTCTCTCTCTCTATATATATATATATATATATATATATATATATATATATATATATATATATATATATATATATACATAAAGTTATACCAATGCACAACTTCAGTTGTATCCATAACACTGATTGTCTTCATTTCCTTTAGTTAAGGCGGCAGCACTAGCCCCCTCTGTCTGCATATAGAAAGACAAAAGTCTCTTTGCAGCACCAGACGCAGTGAGAGAGAAGAACCATGTTCAAATATATCAGCTTGTCTGCTGTTGCGCAGACTTTTTAAATGTCGTCCACCACTATTTCAGAAAGCACATTTCATAACCTCAGAGCATTTATTCAAAGAAAAATAAGTTCAAGGTTGGCATCAGCGAATGAGCAGAGGAATTGGAATCTCAATCAGCAGCAGAATCCTTATCACCTTATGTTTTTGATTAATTTCATGTGACTGAGTTTCTAATTTCTGGCACCCAGTCTCTCAACCCTTGCATGGAGCAGCAGCCACACATGCATTTAGATGAGAGGGATGACCTTGAGCACCATCTGCCCATTAGGCCTCCTGGTAGCTGTGAAGGACATTATCAGAGGAGGTTGTGCACATGGGAGCAAAGTTTCACTGCTAGAGTGGCCTTTAAAAAGCCCTAACCTCCATAAATGTTCATCACTCAAATCACTGGAATGACCTCAGCTGTCCTGTTGGTATCATATCAGTGTCAGAGTCTTAGAGCTATAAGCTCCTGCTCTTGATGTGTCCTGACTTAGGCTATCAAAATACCTGTCAGTTATTGTGCTTTAATATTTCCCATCTTGAACAATCTGCGTGAAAGCCAAACAATAAAGGATAACATTTGTCACATTGTTTACCACAATAAATCTTTTAATAATCACTGTTCTTTGTTAAAAATATAAATACATACAAATACATGCAAATACAACAGCATCAAAAAAACACATTAAGGACATTTTAAAAAATTGATGTGACTAAAGAAAATATGACATAAATATGTGTATGCATGTAATTTTTCCCTACAGACTGTAAAGAACCAGGATGTAAATAAATAGTGCATGCTGTTAAATTTTAACAGTACACAAACCTGAGACTACAGTGCTGGTGTTTTATTCTGGACCTGCAGCACCTCGAGTTCTTTAAATATAAAAGTATAGCATGTGCTGCAACACCAGTTTAACATTAAGGTGACATAAGTTACAATACTCATGGAATAATGGAATAAACATTTCTGCCCCAAAGTTTGACAAAAACAACAACAAATAAACGTACTCGTGGAGTGTTTTTACATTTGGGTTCAAAAGAACTTTCCGTCATCTTGTGGTCCCAGATGTGAGATCTAGAGTGGAAAAAAAAAGATTATTAATGAAGTCAAATGAGAACATACCATCATTGCATTTCTGCCTAAAACATTCTTCAATGGTGATCCATCAAACTAAGTCTGATTAGTGACTGAAGGAGCATCTGTTCAGGTGTTTAATGCTCGTTTTAGAGAGATGAAAACAAACATCTCTTCACAAGTAATCACAAGTTTGTGTCATGAATTAATCATATGCTCAGATAACTACATTTTTTAAACCATATGATCGTTAACTTTTTGATTCTTTTTTTTATATATATATATATAATTGTCTTGTGACCATTTTTTCAAATAATGAGTGAGAGAGAACTCCAAACAGCCAAATGAATTAATGGAGGGAAATAAAGAATCAAAAACAACCTTGTGAATGAAGCAGTGCTCCGTCTCAGCAGACATTGTCTGTGCTGCCCTCACTTCGTCCACTAGATGGCAGTGTAGCACCAGAACTGAAAGCTGGGGGGAGCTGGGACATGGGGTTCTTGGATGTGCAGGACACAAAGCAGCTTTCTGTCCAGCTTGATGGGATGTTTTCCGGATTGATAGAGTGCAGATCTTTTTCCTCATCATGACCCAAAGGAAAGGCTCGAGGCTCCCAAGGCATCTGAGGCTGTAAGCAGACAGACATTGCATCTGGATGTTGCATGTTTGACAAGGTGAGGTATTTTAAAGTTCCATGTGGACCACTTTTTATGAACACAGTAGTGAAGTAAATCCACAAAAATGTGCTACCAACTAAGTTTTAAGCAGGGTACAAACATGAGGATCTTCTAAATGTGAAGAGATGTTTTATCTGTCAGAGAGCCCACACATGAAGATCAAAAATCAGACACTGAACAGTTTTGATGGTACTGTGTGTGGTGTGCTCTGATAATCTCAACACAGCTCACCACACACAGAACCATTCTGCCCCACCACTGATCTAGAATCTCATCCTCCAAGACAGAAATCTCACCTGACCAAACGTGATCTAACAAAAAGGTAGAAGAAGAAACACAGCAACAGATAGCAAGAACCGGCTAACACCAAACACAACATGGAAGAGGACATAGAAGAGGGAATGATGGTGGTCTTGGGAATATTTTTAACAAAAAATTCCTGAACCAAAAAAATAAGAAAAGACTGTGGAAGAAACCCTGGAGACGACAGGAACACAGACTTAACTCACAAACTTTCTGTGTCAGGTCAGCCATGCTTGATTTGTTTATGTCTGATTCCTTGTTGCTCAGTCAGCTCACCTTCTGATTGGCTACATTCAATTCTATGTCACAACTCACAGAGTCACTACTCAGGGGTCGTCAGCTTTCCCCACTCATGAAGATTTTTGGTCAGAATAGACAATCAGCGTTTGCTGTTCTTGGTCGGAAAGGAGGAAAATTGGGACAAAAGCAGCCTGATGATCTGTATGTGTGTACCCCACTTAAGGCTTAGAGCTCAAAAGACAGACACTGTAAAATAATGTCCAAAATCACAAGAGCAACTCTTGTAACTGAGTTTAGCCTGGGCTCCCTGAGCCCTGTGTGTTCATAGCACAGAGGCCTGTTTAAAAAAAAAAAAAAAAAAAGCTGGGTTTGTATGAAGTACTGGCGTGCATGACAAATGGAAACAGTAAAGTGGAGGATATCTGTGATGTTGACAAGGTTGATTAGGACAGTCTGGTTGAGTGGCGATTCATCCCTTCTCCAATCAAAGCCAAGTGGTACAAAGCACTGCAATCAGAGCATCATCAGGTGAGGCGCAGTGGAGAGACAAGTATCTGTGTGGGCTCTCATGGATCTGTTCAGGCTGCATATCTCACACAGCGTGGCAGGGGGAGAGTATTGATTAGTCTGCAGCTCAGTTTTGCTTCTCTGAACACCCCCTCTCCTTCTTCTGAAGCAACAATAACAAATTTATGTTCGGTGGAATCTTACAGAAAATATCCCTTCAGCAACAGTTTGAAGCGAGAAATGTTCTGCCTTCAGGTAACGCACCTTTCAGTCTCGTCATTATACTCAGCAAAAACTGAAAAAAGGGCAAAAAAAGAGGCCTGAACTGCTTTTAACATTTAAAAAAAAATAGAAAGACATCCTACAGTAGTTTATACTCTCACCAGTTGCAGCTTCAAACTTGTCTGTTTCGTGTGTGCATGTTCAACATGTGGCCACAGAGCTGAAACACAGGGAGCCCCTGCTTTTTGATTGCAACATTACATAACAGCTAAAAGAAAACTGCTCTGTGTGGCCCTGAGAGAGTTCCCTCCTCCTGCAGCTGGGGCATCATACTCTCATTTTCAGTTTGTTTGAAGGGTTTGTGATTTCAGCAGCGGTGCTTTTTGATCTCACCAGCCACTCCTCTGGGCTCTGCTGATCGTCTGTATCCAGCTGAGCACAGCTCATCTCCACAGAGCTCTCCTCTCCTGATGTGCACAGCCCGCCCCCACCGCCTGACAGCCTGCTGCCAGATCTGGAATAAGAAAACAAGCGAGTTACTCAATCTTCTGCTTTCAAACAGGCTGTATTGACATGTACAGAGATTTTCTTTTGAATAGCTGTTCCTGCAGTGCCTTAATGTCAAATCCTACTTTTTTTATCTTCTTTGTAGAGTTTTAAATATGCCAAATACTTTCAAAGAATCTGACAGAAACCTGTATAAACCTTGTTTTTTGGTGCCACCTGTTGTAACGCTATCAAAACACAACAGTATGGAATGTTTTGAACATGTCTGTATTTCCACCTGTTAGATCGTCTGAAGCATTTCCTCCTCCCCCAGGATGACCGTCCTCTTCTCTCTTTCTGCTCCAAAGCCAAATGTCTCTGAACAAAGACCTCATCGCTGAGATCTTCCGCCTAAATAAACACCAACAGAGTTAAATAAGATCACGTTTTCTTTTTTCAGGCTAACATCCAAAGTAATGAGATACTGTGAGTCTTCACCTCCTCTATTTCTGTGTCTTTTTCTTCCTCTGTGTTTATCAGAGACGAGGAGTCAACCATGCGCCAGCTGTAGGAAAAGAAAGAGACTTTTTGAGCACCTGAAACAACATCCATGACCGCTTGGAATAGAGACGTGATCATCACATCAGGAGGTATTTTTCAAGGCTTAAGAAAGCTGACAGAAAATTTGGCCACTCAGTTCTCTTAAGTGGGTACACACATCAAGATTATCAGGCTGTTTTTGTCCCAATTTTCCTCCTTTCCGACCAAGAACAGCAAACACTGATTATCTTCTGTTTTATCAGATTATCCTTTCAGATCATCCTGTGCTCTGAGGTGTGTTCAGAGTGAATTTGTTCTGATAATTGGCTTTGAAACTGGTCGGGGCGACAATCGTAAATATTAAACTTGTTCAATATTTCTGACCAAAAATCTTCATGTGTGGGGAAAGCTGACGACTCCTGAGTCGTGACTCCGTGAGTTGTGATGTAGAATTGAATGTAGCCAATCAGGAGGTGAGCTGACTGAGGAACGAGGAAGCAGACATAAACAAATCAAACAAGGCTGACCTGACACAGAGAGTTTGTGAGTAAAGTCTGTGTTCCTGCCGTCTCCAGAATTTTTTCCATAGTCTTTTCTTCTTTTTTTGGTTCCATTAAAAATAGCCAAAGACCTCCATCATTCCCTCTTCTATGTCCTCTTCTATGTTGTGTTTGGTGTTAGCCGGTTGTTTCTATCTGTTGCTGTGTTTCTTCTTCTACGTTTTTGTTCGATCACGTTTGGTCAGGTCAGATTTCTGTCTTGGAGGTCTACATTCTAGATCTGTGGTGGGACAGAATGTTTCTGTGTGTGGTGAGCTGTGTTGAGATTATCAGAGCACACCACACAAAGTACCATCCAAACTGTTCAGTGTCTGATTTTTGATCTTCATGTGTGGGCTCTCTGACAGATAAAACATCTCTTCACATTTAGAGAATCCTCATGTGTGTTCTTCACTTTAGGGACTGTTTTGTTCCCTACCTTGGTGTAAGGATGTCTTTATACTGCAGCTTTTCCACTTTAGTCAACGACATGGGGATGACAATGTTATTGATGTTGTACACACTCTCTCCCTGGCGTTTGCGAACACAGCCCTAAAAGGAAACACAGCCTGGTTGAAGTTAAAACAGTGATGCGTGACATGTTAATGTTTTGCTTCGTTATCACATTGCTGAGGAAAAATGGTGCTCTAAAAAGTCACAATTTGATAAATTACGTGATATAAAAATGTGTGCAAAAATGTGTGCGTGTGTGTGTTTGTGTCACCTGTGAGACCTGCTTATGTGAAACCTCTGAGAAATTCTCCTGAATGCCATCTGAGCTGTTCTCTGGGTCATAGAGCTGGCACAGGACATCCTCTTCATCTAAGTAAACACAAACAAAGCAAACTACTGCTGAGCTGTAACAAATACTTCATAATATAAAGACTTTAAATATTTAAAAAAGCTTTTTGAGAAGAAAAAGAATTTATTTTGATAGCACATTGTGCTCTTATTTGACAGCATTGTGACAAGCAGCAGATGTTTTCTTATGCATGTTAGATGATACATATCAAACCTTCAATCAGCCTCTGGTTGTGTCTTCTCTTTCGTTTCCTCTGATTGGCTCTTCTGTGTTGTCTAACCACAGACCCTTCCATCCTGATTGGTGACAGGTCCATAACTCTGGGCTTATGATGGCTCCCATGCTGCTTGTTTTTGTGACCTCCAATGACACACAAAACAACCACACACACACACACACACACCTGAATTAATACCACACAGGATTTTTCTTTCATTTCTTTGCACCTTTCATGTCCTCGGGGATTTTTATGCTTTGCCTCAAGTGAACAAAAGCTAATCCTGAACCATTAGTGCTTTTATTTTGGCAGGTGTGCGGCTCTTTACTGTCTGTCCTTGCTTAGATGACACCAAATGCTTGGATTACTTGAATAACAGTAAAAAATTACTCTTCAGACCCAGGAACTGCTTATCTCAAGGTACTCTGATGTTTTTTAAAGGATGCCTCACGCACAGTTTTTTCTCCCTGTATATTTTTACCTAACATTACTGGCTAATGCTGAAACAGTTAGCATTAGCGCTGCTGTTCATGTGTCTCTTTGGCTGTACTGCCTGTATTTCTGTTCTCACAACAATCACATCTTTGGTTGTTGAACAATCTCATTTATTTCAGCTACGATCAGTTATAGTAAAGGGTTGGCCGTCATGTGCCAGGCTATGATTCAGGGTGATGTTTACTTGACGGGCTGTCCTCTTCCTCTACAAAGAGAAAATGAGATCATTCAAGCTGACAGTTGAGCAGACAGAGAGTTGGGTGACTGGCACATCATCAATTGCCAGTCTGCCCTCTTTATGACTCTGCTCCTTTCTAGCCCGCTCGACCTTGTGGTTATTCAACCTTCCTTTGGCTTTCAGGGGAATTCTACACTCAAGCAATCAGAGGTATGAAAAGATCATTAATCAAGGTTTGTGCAGAGGTATATGTTCAGTCATTAGCATCAGACTAATATGCAAAAACAGATACTGACTGGAGTGAATGCAAAATGATTAAATTTCATTCTATACTTCACTCCAACTCAGATCCAACTGCAACAAATAATGGCAAATATACAACGGGACCATTTATTTATTCCTAAAGGGTTTGATACCACTGACAGTAGAATAATACTAAAGATGCTCTAAGTGTATGTAATGTATCAGATATCAATACACTCAAACCTATACTGTAAAATCTAAATGAAAAATCACACTTTTTATTAATAACTGCTGCAGTGTGTCTAAGATGCTCATTTGTGTTTTATTTAATGATGACAAAAGAAACTGATAGTCAAAAGCTGTTAAATGAAACAAAAATGATCCTTTTTGACAAATCAAAACTCAAGTTAAATGTAAGATCAATGCTGAAACACAAAGGCTTCATGAAAACACATCTCTGTGAGTGATCACTGATCAAAAACAAGACTGGAAGTTACATATCAAGACTTTCAAAAGTAAAATGTCAAAAAGCTCTGCAATGCTTCACCAAACTAAGGACTTCTTGAATCAAAACGCATTGTACTCTCTTTACTGCTCATGATTGAGTGTTTAAAGGCCCTTACATTTTATGATTTAGTAAAATGTAAAAGTCTACAGCTAATTTGCAAAGCACGAAATGATTTACTCATACCCTAGTGCAGGGGTTTCCATACTTTACCATGCCATGGCCCCCCAAACAGCATTAGCTTCTGGCAGGGGACCCCCTTTGCAAACCAAGGTTTATTTATTTATTTATTTATTTTGGTTCATGGTATGAGGCTAAAAATGATGCTTTCAAGGCCGCGTGGGCAAGGTAGCTTGCTGTATGAATGCAGCAGATTATCTGACCAAATGCTTGTCTTTACATCTAAAGAAGTCGACCGTTTTTTCAGCCTGTTTTTATCAAATGATGCTGGAGATTTTAAACACTTGTTTGAGAGGGTTTCCAGACATAGGGACCCATTTCGGGCAATCGTGGCCATTTTTCTATATGGCTATTAAGCTATACTTAATGTATGCTGCCTCATGTTTTCAAATTTTAGTTGGCCATGGGTTCTTAGATTTTTTTGCAGCACAATCCTTCCTGTTGGACTGCTACTTCAATCTTTTTCCAGTCAAAATTTTTTATTTATTTGCTAGTTAGCAGCTTGATAACAGGTACAATCCAAGCGGCAACCTCCGGTCTGAAAATATGAGGCAATGCTGAAGTGCTAAAGTCTGCTGTTCCTCGAGTGTCCGCTTGAGGCTGGCTCTGGAAGTACCAGAAGTCACAAACACACCAAGACAAAACAAGCCTTTTTCACAGCCAAAATAAGCACATTTACAGCCTGGTACAAAGAATGTCTCCCGTCTGAATCGCTAATTTCACTAACGGCACGCACTGTAGGGGGGTGAATTTTTTTCTAATTCAGCAGTTTCCACAATATCAAGCTCAAGCCAGTTCGTCCAATCAGAGGCACAGCTCAGATCACGTGACTGTGGAGCGTCCTATGGTTGGTACTGTGGAGACCCACAGCACGCCTCATTTCCAATATGGCCGTGCCGACCGTTTGGCTTCAAAAGTCCGTTTCAGGTACAGATGGGTGACCTCGCGGAGACTACGTCCATTAATTATACAGTCTATGGTACAAACTGCCGGTTGACACAGATGATGACTTTGTTGGAAGTTGGAAGTGTCACATGACGTGCGGTTGAGTATAGTCGGAGACTTGAGAATCTAATGATTATGCAGTTTACATGTTGTACGTTCAGGACAAATGGTTATATAAAAAGGAGAATAAAAAATATTTTTTTTGATTCTATTTTTTACTCCAATTTTACCTCCAATTTTCTGAGGCCCCCCCTAGCACCCCCTGGCAGCCCCCACTTTGAAAACCACTGCCCTAGTGTATTCGGAGACTATTTGAATTCAGAGAAAGAAGACATGAATTAAAAGTAACAAAAACAAAAAAGATGAGGATAAATGAGTTGATCGATAACTAAAAGGATGAGGTATAAACAGAGGCTGAAAATTTCTTGTTTGATTTGCTTTAGAATAAATTTTTGTTTTTGTTGTTGTTTTTTTCTTGTCGGTTTGATTCTGAACAAAATATTTAAAGACTGTTACATTAAAATGTAACTTGTACGGCACGTATTATCAAAAAGTTGTGCAGGAGAAGCATCGGCTTCAGCCTGCACCTTATTCACTCACTTGTGACCAGCTAACTTATTATGTGTTGTTGTTTGTGTATGTGCACGTCTTCCCTTCCCTGTGCTGCAGAGGGAACTGCTGATGTAGACTAAAATAAACTCAAATCTCAGAAACCCAGTATTACATCAGTCATGCTGGGAACAACTGCAAAACAATGAAGATCAATTGTTTTTCTTTATAAACAGCTTCTTTAAAAAAAAAAAAAAACAACCCCCACCAAAAAAATTCAAGCACCATTAAACCCATTAGAGTTTAATGATTTCCTAATAAATAATCATTTAAATGGATAAATAAATAAATAAAAAGTTCTTCTCCGATCATCTGAACAGTAACTTTGTAGTTAGGGGGTTAAATATCATCGCTGATGAACAGAACTGGAGTTAATGTTAAGAAAATGATGTACTAAAGCTTTTTCAAAATGTCTTCACTCTGCGTTAACATTACAGATGTCTCAGAATATGAGACTTTATTCCAGCTTTATTAAAACACAGCAGCATGGATTAAAAGCCAGACGGGGCCCCTTCAGTTCCATCAACAACCGCAACATCAAGAAAGCAGGTGCAGCCATTTAAATGCCACCTCTGCCTTCCTGCCATCGTACGCATCAGTTGACTGTGATGTCAGCTCAACAGGTAACACGGTCGCTTTGGTGCTGCTTGCAAACAGCAAACAGCGCCCACACATGTTGGTTCAGTCAGGCTCACAGCGAATCAAAGGAGAGAAAGAAAAGACTCAGAGAAGAACAGATCTCACCACTGTGCAGGGGTGTGGAGCTGCGTCTTTTGCAGAGTGTTGGACTGAAGGCTCGGGGAACGACCACCAAAGGCTTTAGGAACCATTCTTCTCTGCCCTGAGCTTCTTTCAGGGGGATGGACAGAGGCGTGTCTAGAAGAGAATGGGTCAGTTTCAACCATGTTTCCAAAATTCTGATTCAAGCAGTTTAAACCATGGATCATTTATGGTTTTCCACTGTATGTGTTTTGTATCAGTTCCTTATGCTTCTTCTGCTAATATCAGTCACAATGACTGACAATCAACAGAAACCAAGCTTAGTGACATCAATAATTTCCAATCTACTCTCTGTCACAAGCGTTTCCAACAAAAGTCGGCCAGTCATTGATTGTGGGATCATATTCACATCACTCTTGCTATGACATTCAGTATCATCAGACGGCACACAGAGGCATCTATTGATGCTGGTGAAAAGGTGATGATTTGATTTCCTGCAGCTGCTCTGTTGGGAGCTTCACATAGACTCTGTGGGATACTTTGTTTGCTTGGGGCTACTCAAAGCATCTGTAAAGCACCAAAATTTCAACTTCAATCTTCTCTCTTGAATGTTTCTCTTACCAAATGATGAAGAAAACACAGTGTGAGGTGTGGAGCTGGGGGTCCTGGTTTGCTGCAACCTACTGCAGTCAGGATCTAAGCACATAACTACAGGATCACAGGAGGAACAACACGAACAGGAAGATGACGAGAAAGAGGAGGAGAGGGTAGACGTTGAGATCCCTGAGTCCTAAAAGGGAGAAAACAGAAACCTTATCAGTGAATGAGACTTTCCTTAACTCCAGCGCTAACTCACGTCTTTGAGTTAGAAGAATGAATCATGAGGCTCTCAATGCTTGGGGCTTGATGCTGCTTCTGACTGTAATAACTACAACTGTTCAGGGCTTTGTGGCAGAGGGGCAGTTTTCTGCTACATGTATTTTTATGATGATTATACTCTGTTTTATGGCCACTTGTAAAGCTTTTGTCTGGTTCAGATTTTGTATATACAGTTGAAACCAGAAGATTACATACACTATATAAAAAGTGTTATTTCTCACGGTATAACATTAAATGAGATCAAACTTTTCCTGTTTATGGTCAATTAGGATTACCAAAATTATTTTTATTTGCTTGAATAATGCCAGAATAATGAGAAAATGATTGTTTAAACAATTTTTATAACTTTCTTTAAAGACAGAAGTTTAATTACACTAAGATCACCAAGCCTTTAAACTATTAGGGATAGCCCAGATGATGATGTCATGTCTTTGGAAGCATCTGATAGGTTTAATGACAACATCTGAGTTAATCAGGGGCATACCTTTGGATTTATTTTAAGGGACACCTGAAACACACTGCTTCTTTGTGTAACATCATGGGAAAAACAAAAGAAATCAGCCAAGCAAAGATTCTGGCTGAAGGTGGTATGAGTGTGTCATTATCAACAGTCAAACGAGGCCACTCTCCCAGGAAAAGCCATTAATCAAGAGAAATAAACATAAAAAGCTGGACTACAGTTTGCAAATGCACACAGGGACAAAGACCTTAAATTTTGCAGACATGTTCTGTAGTTTGACGAAACTAAAATTGAATGTTTTGGCCATAATGACCGTTGTTACATTTGGAGAAAAAAGGGGGGAGCTTGCAAACTGAAACATGGGGGTGGCAGCATCATGCTGTGGGGTTGTTTTGCTGCAGGGGGGACTGGTGCACTTCACAAAATAGATGGCATCATGAGGAAAGAAAAATATGTGGAAATACTGAAGCAACATCTCAAGACATCAGCCAGGAAGTTAAAGCTTGGGCACAAATGTGTTTTCCAAATGGACAATGACCCTAAGCATACTGCCAAACTGGGTACAAAGAGGCTCAAGGATAATAAAGTCAGTGTACTGGAGAAGCCCTGATCTCAATCCCATTGAAAATCCATGGGCAGAGCTGAAAAGGCATGTGCAAGCACGGCGGCCTACAAACTTGGCTCAGTTAGAGCAGCTCTGTCAGGAGGAACGGGCCAAAATTCCTGCAAACTATTGTTTGTGGAAACATATCCAAAATGTTTGATCCAAGTCATACAGTTTAAAGGCAATGCCATCAAATACTGATTTAATGTTAGACATTGAGAAAAAAGTTCATGTGCCTTTTTCTATAGTACATGTAAAGTTCTGGTTTCAGCTGTAAGCTAAATAGAGTTCATAGATTGGGAAATGAGGCCCCTTCTGTATGACCCAGTCTTGAAGGGGGTGTATTCTGCTTTCCCATATTCTGAACCACCTGAACCAGGCGCTGTGAAACAAAGCATATAGATGACCTCAGGCTGTGACACTGCATACGCCCTTACAGATCAACTCCAGGGGATGAGTTGTAGTGATGGTAACTAGCGGTGCAGTTTGCTCTGGCGAGGTTTTTCTCCTTGCACACCGGTCACAGGTCCTTATTTTGGTCTCAACATCATTTGCCATCCAGGGCCAAAAAAAATCTTGAACAGACAGGGTCAAAATTTTTGGTCAATCCCCATATGATCCATGTTGTTATGAAGGCTTGTCAGGACCACTTAATTAAGAGATCTCTTCCTTAACTGTTTCTTCTTCCTATGAAAAATATGTTTTCAATTGTTTTTCAAATGTTTGATATTTCTCAGAAAGTCACGGCTTATTGGATCTGCTCTGTTGTGGACCAGCTGCATCCCTGCTCGGGCAGGTCACAGCAGATACGCAAACCTCCTACTTTTACCAGATGCCAGAGTTGTGAGGTGTCAGATTACAAGAAAAACAACAGATCGAGCAGGAAAGGAAGTCATGCTGGCAAACCACCTGAAAACACCAGAGACTTTCAAAATAAAACAGACCATCAAAACCAGATTTGACTACAACAATGAGCGGAGCCAGGCCAGGAGTCAACAGGACTGAGGTTTCACAGCCCAACATGAACTAAGAGAGGCTCATCATTATGGTGGGAACCGAGGGAACTCCTCCATCTCCCAACTCCAGCTGTCTGGCAGTCCTGCAACGTAGCAGACTGAACATGAAGCCAGTGTGAGTCGATGGATGAGAGAGCACGCAGTTAACACACAATGCAGCAAAGCAAAACTGGAGACCTATCTGGTGCTACAGACATGTCCACTCCAGTGGACTACATGCTCCTGAGTAGGGCTGCCAAGATTAGTCGACTAGTCACGATGACGTCGACGATCAAATTCGTCGGCGACTTATTTAATAATCGTCGTCGTTGTTATAAAATTTTTTTAAACTTTATTTTTCCCTCAAAACTTCCGCTGTACTTTCACCTGTCTCGTCTGCCGTTCTGTCCTTGACGCATACGCACAGAAGTGGTAACCGGGGTAACCCGTGATGTCACCGGAAAAGTTATGCCCAACAGTATCATGGCTAGCCGGCAACAGAGCTTGAAAGTTTGGGAGCATTTTTCCAAAATAAAGGAGAAAAGTGTGCAATGCAAAATCTGCAAAGCAGAAATGTCCTTCCATGACAGTACGACGACGACGCACGAGCATCTGAAAAGACAGCACGCCGTGGCTGATTTATTTTCTGATGAAGAATGACAATCTCGGTAAGCTAACTGGCTAGTTGGCTGCTAGCATTAACGTCAACAGGGAGCTACCTACTTAATAGCGATGTCATGTTTGAATAGAAAATTGGTACATTAAAAAAAAATGTCAGAAATGCTGCTACAAGCTGCAAAGTTCATTAAAAGTTGAATGAACTATGATATTAACTGTCTTCATTTTTAGTTAGTACATACCTTAAACACTTGAAGCTGGAAGCTAATGATGTTAGCTGTATGCTGGTGCAATAAGATGCAATTTATGTATGATCCGAATAGTCGACTAATCACAAAAAATAATCGGTGACTAGTCGATTATCAAAATAATTGTATGTGGCAGCCCTACTCCTGAGCATGTAACATAAAACAGTATGAACTAAAAAAAATGAATAGTATCATGTTTTTTTTTGCTAATTCCATTTGTAATTATTTCTTCCTATGATTTGTAAAAGATTTTAACATATTTTCACACATTTAAACTTTGTATATTTTATACTTAAAACCTTTGTAACCCTCTGATGTGTGTCGGTAACTTTTGGAAAAAATCAAATAGTTGAAACGTGAAAAAAAAAAAGATTTTAATGCTCTAAGAAGAAAAAAAAACGTGCTCACTTTCAGTTTGTATTTGGAGGAAAATAACTTTAAATAGCTGTGACAAAGAGTTAGCATGGATATAACATAACAACGCTGGATGTCCAAAAAATTGGGTCGGAAAAATTTAGAAATCCCTGAAACTGTTTGTAAAATGCTCAACAAGGTCTGTTCAAGCACAGATCTTCATGGGACTTGCTGAAATGATGAGGTCATAGCGTAAGTCATCTCCTATTTGATGACACACTGGAGGGGCAGGCCTCAAATACCAAGGTCTGCCCAAAGCTCTGTCCCTGACAGAGGGCTGGCCACTCAGAGGGAAGGGGGTTTGTGGAGTGGAAAGCCTTAAAGAGACAGTGGCGAACACAAAGTGAGGCTGAAGTAAGGACTTTCTGAAAAACCAGTCAGAGAAAAAGAAGGATTTTTGGGGGGCTGTAAATTATATACAGCAGCCTCTTTTTAAAGAGAAAGTAGCTGAAATTAAACCTAGCAGACACAGACAAAAAACTGTCAGTCTGTCTCTTGGCGCAGGTTAAGAAGTTTACCGCTGAGATGTCTTTGCTGCAAAATGAAACCTGTTGCATCTGGAACAGTGCAAGGCTTTCCAGGGCGATAACAACAACTTGAAAGGCACCACTTTCCCGACTCCCTGATTGTGCTCGATGATAGAGCAATCTTTGCAGTGCCCCCCCTGGCTACATAAAGGCTTGAGCTTTGAAAAGATCACATGTTCAAGTCTTGTTTGTTTAGAGCATTTCCAAGAGATACTGTAGTTTGATGAATGGCAGGTGTTTGGCTTTAAAAGTTAATCCCTGTTTAATCTGAAAAACTATTTCAGTGACACAGCATTCCACCTCTGAAGCCTGGCCAAGAGCAACTGCTTTGAAGCTGCCTTTGACATTAGTGTGAAACAAGTGAATCAAAAACATATTTAAGGATATTTTTCCCAAAATCTGCACATACACTCTTTATTGTGAAAATTAAAATGCAGGCTGCAACTGTAATGAAGCCACAGGGTAATTAGGCAGTGCTATCTAACAGCACGTCTTCTGAATATAAAAGAGGGAAATGATAATTGTGGGGCTGCATTTCATGATGAATTCATGAACATAAAAGACAGTGCAGGCATAAGCAGCAGTTATAAATATAATGATCCTTAAGTCTCAGGGGCGTGGAGAGGTTATCAGTTTGAAGGGACAGAGCTGGATTCAGGAGACGTTTACACAAGAACGGTTTTAGAATAAAACGCAAAAGTATTGTTGCAATTCAGCCTCTCGTTTACCCAGGAACGGCGTTTTAGCCGAAATAAAACGCAATTTTTTCAAAACACCCTTCAGAGTTGGATTTTTCTAATACGCTGCAGCCTCCGTTGCCGTGTAAACGGTAAGCCGAAGATTTCAGCGGAAACGCTGACGTCACGCTTCGCTTTGCGCATTACACTTTTGTTGTGGGAACTTTTAATTGTCATGCACCAACCAGACAACAACAACAAATTTTCATGGCAGACTACCATGTTGTGCTTGTGCTGCTGAATCTGCTGACTGCCTTTCAACAAAATGTTCATCTGTTGCTCCACTTCTGCACTCAGATAAGACTCATTCTACAGTTATATCACCACCTACAGGCCTGGTATGCATACTACAGCGCTTTCAGTCCCTCAGCGTTTCTGTGTAACCGCAGATTTTTTTTCTCTGCATTTCTTTCATTTTCGAGTGGAACACTGTGAAATGTCATATAAACAGGGCCAACGTTGAGAAGAACATCACACTGAGGCGTAGATAACACTAAACAACATCTTGAGTAGGGATGAGCGAGTACACCATTATCTGTATCTGTATCTGTATCTGTTTACCCATCCATATTATCTGTATCCGTATCTGTACTCGTAGGGTGCGGGGCCTAAACCAGAAGTGAGCGTGTTTTGTCTGAAAATGGGCGGGACTTAAATCTGAACATTATTTTAAGTCTGAAACTGGCAAGAATTGATTTGAAATGTCTAGATTTATTTTTTATTTGAATGAAAAAAACAGGCTCAAAAGAGATTCAAACTATTGTTGTTTATCACAATAGTAATTATGATCTGTGTAAATTTAATAGGTGATTTGTGCAAACATTCAGTGGCAAAAAAATAAAAAATATGCCTTGTTGTTCACTGTATTTTCAAAAACACTGTGCTCAGAATGGGCAAAGCTTTCCAACTAACTTTCTCACCAGCCAAACTGAAATTACGCAGCTAGTAAAAAAAACAACAAAAAGAAACAAAAAACTAAAAAAAGAACTAAAGAGATGCGAGACAACGAAAACCTTAAAAAAACGGTCCCGAATTGAAGCAAGAGTCACTGACTAGCGCGACACGAGCCGTTTTCAGCCCCGTCCTGTCACATGCATCGCGTATCACAGGAAATAAGTTCAAGAAGTAACTTTAAATACCAAACAAACCTCAATAGAGACGAGCAGAAGAAAACTGAGTGAGTAGTACAGAGATTAGAGCAACATAAACTACAGTCAACTCAAGCAAGCAGGAGAAGTAGTCGCTGTCACTCGCTGCCTGTCTGTGTGTGACTGGCCAATCACAGAGCATGAAGAGTGAAGACAGTAGTTGTTGCTACCCAATGAGGATTCTTTTAGCACGGATACAAATAATCCTAAAAAAAACTTGTGTTGTGCTCGGACTCGGCAAAAATGCATTATCCGTAACGAGTACTCGTTTGAAATGAATATCCGGCTCATCCCTAATCTCTAGGGATGAAAAAATTATAAGAAATATTCTTTGGTTAAAGTTTTGTTTGCTAGAGGCCTACCTGTGGACTTCTTGGGCAGTGGGTGTTGAAAGAGAACAGTCTTGGCTTGTTGTAGGTGACCAGGGGTCGGGTTCGAGCACACACACATGACAAATCAGCTTTGAAGAGTCTCCTGATCCCAACCCTCCTCCTCTTAAAGCTTCCAGGCATCAAAACACCTCCTTTCTGATCACTGCAAGGATATGATTCATGTCAGGATCAAACATGCAATAAAAACAAAGTTTTCAGGGTGCCGCTGGACTTTGATCTCGTCCAGGAATAGCAAACAGGCACAAACAATACCTATGTATGAAGCATTGTTGCGTGCAAAAGCAAGGCGAGAGTGATTTTTCCAGTCACGTGGCTTTGATCTCCACAGCCAGGGAGAGAGTTTGAAAGGCAGCAAGGAAGGAAAGACATGAAGGGATGATTCAAGTCTAGCCAGATGGTGGGGGCCGAGCAGGTAACGGTGACAGTGACTGACCTTAAAACAGTGATTTGGTATTTGTGTGTGTGTGTGTTCTCTACCTTGTGCAGCTCCCGTTGCCTCTCCAGCTGTGTGTCTGCTTTGATAGCGGTGAAAAGCTGAGAGGATGCATCAGACTGTTGACAATCTGGCTGAGCTGAGCACTCTGAAACAAACACATCATAAATACTTTAAACATTCAACAAGATTGTACGATTCCATGGAGTCCATTCAATAAAGATGCAGCATGTGAGTGAGAGCTCCATGTGAAGAAAGCTCTTCCTCTTTAATTCTCAAGTGCCTGCTCAGATTTTAAACAGCACGTAGTGAAATCCATTTCTGACTCCGTGTAAACCCAGAGCTGAGACCTGGATATATATAGAAACACAGCCTGGGGTGGCTTTACATCCTCACAGCAGTTTACATTCCCCTGCCTCTGCACAAGATGCATAAAATGTTCAGTTAACAGTGAAACAGTTAAGATTGTGTTAAAGGGCATTAGCTGGTAAAGGTCTTTGCTGTGTTAGATCAACAGATGAATCTCTGCATCACCTCCCCATCATCTGGAAAAATAAACACGGCTCCTTTCAGTAGATCTAATGCCTGTGAGCTACCTGGAGCAGAACAAATCCATGCATTTCCACCTGCAGCTTCTGCTGCAGCACACTTAAAGAGGAAATGAAACATGCAATTTTTTGCTCTGGTCTTGCTCATATATACACGAAAAAACAATCTGCCGAAAATCTGTGGCAAAAAATACCTAAATCCACAGATATGACCGATTTTATTTCGTAATTTGACCTAACTAGAGAGTCAGCGAGCCAGCATTTTGGAGTGATGTCATCGTCTACATTAGGGATAGGCCGATAATCGGCCCGGCCGATAATATATATTTGTCATTTTGACCCATATCGGCATCGGCCTTTTTTTTTAATACGACGGCCGATAATAGGTCACTTCAAAACTTGGCAAAGGAAAGCTATTCTTAACTACTTTGCTTCAGTTAGCGAAAGTCTGCTAGCTTAATGCTAACATGAATGGAAAATCCCATTGACCGGCTAACGCAATTAGCATCGTGACTATCTCACAGTCTATGAACTTATTCTAACTTTCACAGCTAGCTTGGCTCTTGAAAATGATATTGTTATTGTTATTGTTTGAAGTAAAAAAAAAGAGATAAACATTTTAGTTGCATTGAAATTTTGAAACAGTTTATATACTGTAAAAAACTTAAGGGAGCTATTTATTTGTTTAAATTTTTATTGACCTTTAGAAGACATGCTGCTGAGCCTGGAGAATGTTAAATAAACATGTGCTGAAAGGCATTTAAACAAAGTTAAGTATCAGAGTTTGTATTATTAAAAATTTTGATGTCAATATATTCACTTTTACTGCAAATGAATATCGGCTGCAAATATCTGTTATCGGCCTCCTTCACGGCTAATAATCGGTATCGGTATCGGCCCGGGAAAAAGCATATCGGTTTATCACTAGTCTACGTAGGAGGGTTGGTCGGGTCTTCGGCCGCGAGTAGAATCCAGAGCGAAGAAGAGTTGCGAACCGCCAATAAAACAAAAAAAAAGAAGAAAACTAGCCGAGAAAAGAATCAAAATGGAAAATGTGGGGTCACGGTAAGAAATAGTCTATTTTATTTTTTTAGGAGGTTTGCATCAGCTGTGATGACCTCTGTCGATGGGATCTAATGATGAATGATGTGGAATCATTTGTTTTCGGACGGATGTGTTTTTTTAGTTGTGGTTAGGTTTTAATTTTTGACAGTCATTTCAGACCAATCCTCTGCTGCAGAGATGTTCTGTTCATCCTTAGGCTGTGTTTCAGAGTGAGGAGGGTGTGTTTGAGTGCAGCTGTTTGAGGTGAAAGGTGTGTTTCATTACAGACTCAAAGAGGGACAGAGTCAGAGAGCTGGCTTCCAGTGATGGATGTTTGTGTGTAGTCTTATAGTGTATGATTTGGAGTATGGGCCTTGGTGACTTGGATCCTGCTGACTTAACTTTACCTGTCTCTTCTCCGCTTGCCTGTGGCGTTTTGGCGCCCTGTCATGACGGTGGACAGATGCTGCTGACCCACTGTTAGAGTGTGTTGGCCGGTCAGTAGAGCCCTGGCTATAGGCACTGGAACTGAAAACACTCGGGGCAGCTTCGGGCTTTAGTCTGTTGGTCTGGCGGACCACTAGCCTGCCGAGCTCAAAAGTCATCTGCTCTATAATCTTCCTCCAGAAAATGCTCACTACACACCCTCGAGTCCTCGGCCTTAGCTGTATAAAATTCATTTTTACACCCAGGAGCAATACAGTAAGGCCCCCCAGTTTGTTTTTTCTTCTGCTTTGGCTCCTCAGTCTCCATCTTTCACTCTCGTCTCTTGCTCTTCTTCCACTCCCAACCCCATGACGTCATAGCTCAAAGAACTGCAAGATGGCGGCACGCTTGTCACGAAAGACAAAACGTTTCTCCGTTTTTCTTTTAAATGTTTATATTTGTCACGTTTTTTAATAATTATTGATAAGAATAGGTCTCAATCTAGTAAAAAATGTTTATTTGGTTGACTGTTTCATTTCCACTTGAAGTCAGACTGCATGTGTTACCAAACTGACAAGATGAATTTTTACAACCAAAGTGGCAGATTATAAGACCACAGACCTGTTCCCTCCTGTGCTTTTTATCACATCAGACTGATGAGACCACAGCTTTAATGGGATTTACCTGAAACAGTTTTGTGTAGATTAGAAATCCCCTTGATGCTACACTTTTCAGTGACCCTGTGTGTGTGTGTGTGTGTGTTTGTATGTGTGTTATTCATCCCCCCTACCTGTCTCTCTATGTTATGCAGAAGGCGTGTAGGGCTGCAGGGTTCAGTGTCAGCATCCGAGGCAGTGCTGGATAACCCGGACATTTCTCTCAGCAGGGTGCTCCGAATCTGTCTGTCAGTCATCGGCTGGGACTCTGCGAGCACCACACCGCCCTGAGAAACAAACAAACAAAAGCCCTCGAATCAGGAAAGTTACTCCTTAAATCACTAATTTAGTCTGTTTTTTAATCAATCCACATCGCAGGGATTCAAAACCAAACTTTATCGCCGACTTGTTGTTCTGGGCGGCCCTCTGGGCACACTGCCTCAAGGTGTGTGTGTGTGAATGGTCATAGATGACTGTCAATCAGTGGTCAGTTAGTGTGTTTCACTTTCATCAAAGCACAAAAAAAAAAGATAAATAGCAAAAATTCTAAAAAATTCTATCATTTCCACATCAGGCAGAAGGATGATCTGCGTTTTGTCTGCTAAAATTTGAAGTCCCTTTTTCTTACACCCTAGAAAATGTGAGAGTTAAAGGGTCAGTTCGTAGCTTAACAACATGGTATGACTGACGTAAAGGCGTCTTGTAATCACAGCCACTGACCTGCTAAAAACGGGTCTTTGCAATAGCAAACATCATCCATTATTTTAAAAATGTAAACATAAAAAAGGAGGTTCAATTTCATATCAAACCCTGTAAACAAAAATGTTTGACCTGTTTTCTTTATGGCTCTGTTGCCACAAGACCGCCGAGCTGACTGAGTCAATACAATCAGTGGCAGCAGATTGATTTTGAAAACACAGCAACATGATCACATAGGTAGTCTCATTTTCTACAGCTCCGCTAAATCAAAGTATCTATTGTTTATCTGTTTGTTGATTGGCATATTTGTGAATCACTCGGCAGTTTGAAGTGGATTACTGCGACACCTTTTGGCTGGAATCGTGTGCACACTGCAGTGATGTCATGACTCTTAACAAGGCTTTATAACACTACTTTTCTTTGTTCAAGACAACTTTTCACTGAATACAACATGACGAGATAAGATATTTATCAACAGTTACACAGAACTACTGTTTGAAATGTGACAACAAGTAAATTCTGTCAGTTTGTTCTGTAGTTTAGTAGTCGGCTATATTTGTGCAACTCACAGCCTGCTGTCTGACCTGTCTGTAGGCTAGCGTGTAACGTTAGTGAATCCTTATGTCCTGCTCATCCACAAGGCGAGTGTAAAGTGTGACCCTGTTAACTGGAGACTCTCAGCCGACCATCACTGACACATTCAGCTGAGAGTCTCCATTCACCACGGTCACTCTTTACTCCAAAACATCGATTGCTCTGTGATGCACTAAACTCCACAGAAGTTGACTCCATGGTGTAGTATCGTTTCTGGCAACTGACCACAGAACAAACAAACAAACAAACAAACAAATAAATAAAAAAAATAATAAATGAAGCTAATAAAAAATAAATGAAGCTTAACGCTGCTTCCGTTGCCAAAATGCGTGCGTCTCTTTATGATGACATCGACTCGCAAGGGGTCTGTATGGTAATATATTACATTTCAAGTGGCGTAAAGAAAATTTATAGAATACAAACAAAAGTCACATTTTTTGATGCAAATTAAAAAGTGGGAACATTTGATAAATCTATTAAAGCCGATGGAACTTTTGATGTCAGTTCACTGTTTTTTGTTTTTTTTAAACTAGCCACAGAAATCTTAAACACTAGAAAGCTGAAAAACCTGTTACTAATATTGAAAATCAAGACAGTGATTTTATATCTTACTTTTTGTAAAATAAAAAAAAGTCACTTATTATATAAGATAATATATTATAAAAGATAATAAAAATACAAAAAAAAAGACAAAAACAATGCCTGAATTGCTTGTAGAGAGTAAAAGAAAAATCTGCCAGTGGGGTAGGAAAAATTCACTTGTTTAGTAAATATCGTCAACAAACCTGACTTGGAATTTCAGAAACAATTTTTTTTCCAGACTAGAAATATAACGAAACATCTCCTTTGATTTCAGTTTTTGCATGAATAAATGAACATCCTCTCCACACAAGTCAGGCGTGTAACATGGTATGGCATACAGTCCCCTATAGATCCTGGAGGCTGCTGTTGGTACATTATGCAAACCATACCTTACTGACTTGGTTATAGAGGACTAACCTTGGTTGAGCGGATGTGCTTGTGAAGACTGTCCAGTTGTTGGATCCTCCCATCCAGCTCTATCAGGCGCAACTGCAACCAGCTCCACGTGCTGCCCAGCTCTGCTCTCTCCTCCAGCCACTGCCTTTCACTGCTGCTGCTGCTGCTGCTGCTGCTGCTGCTGCTGAAGGCCCTGCTGAAGACAGAGAGCACAGAGTGATGGATGACACACAAATGCTGCAGTGTTGTAGCATTTTTTCACAGTGTTGTTTGTTGTTGTTATTCCTGATAATACCTCTAAAGAAAGGCATCTAAAAATGTTTAAGCTTAATAAAATTCATCCTTACTGAAGCTGATCATAAAATGCAGCATGGCCAAAATTAATGAGTAAAGAGTTTGGTGAGGAAAGCTTTAACGTAAACATTTTGTTCTGACACACTGTGAACATATGACCTATTTTACACAGCCTGCGTTGCCATGTAGGGTGTAAATTGTTTAGCATCCTGAATGAATTGGGGGAAGGGGGTTGCCAAAGCACAAAGCTTATCTGGGCCACAGAATGAAACGGTTGATTTGTGTGGTGTGTATCTGTAGCATGTTACCATAGTGCTCGCCTGTTCAGTGGGCATTTATCTTGAGTGTGTGTGTCTGTGTGTGGCTGGCTGGCCTCAGTAGGGTAATAGTTGCTAAGACAGAGCTCTTGGACCTTGGCTTGGGCAAAGAGGGACTCCCCCACTTCAAACACGAAGGCCAGTCAGAGGAGTATCTGACAACACCCTTTGGCTTTACTGTATAATGTGGTTATATGAGGATTCTGCCAAAACACTCCCCTAATAAAAAAAGAAAACAGACACTCTGAGGTGTAAAGAACGAGTTGTTGAAGAGTAGGCTCTCTCTTTCCTTCAGAGACAATGACTAGACCTGGGTGCCCTGCAGCTCCTCCAGCTGTGTAATGAGAAAATTCCTGGAATATTTGTCAAGCGGTGGGTTATTCATGAGCAACACATGAGGGAAAATTGTTGCTTTGTATCTGTTAGAGTGCAAGTTCACAGAATATGATCTTACATACATATTTCTCAATAAAGACAGTGAAACAACTGCACCCATAGCAACCCAGTGGCTTGATTTTACATTGACAAACAGAGTTTCCACAGCTGAAGTCTGGCTGAATGAAAGGCCAGCCCCAGCAAGTAATTCAGGGTTTGAGAATTCCTCCATGGGAGTAGTGTTTCCTGGCTCACTAGAGCTTTTGGGTGTGTCTTGATCTTTCCAACATGTACTCTCCCTCAAAAACATTCAGTTAATTTAACATTACAAACATACTCAAACCAAAAAATGAGTAACAGCTGGTGATGTAAAGGACTGCTGCCAGAGCAGAAAATGAGCACAGCACATGGTTTCAAACTGAAGTTAAACTATGACACTGTTTAAAGTTTAAAGGCCAACTGTTTCCACATTCTCTAAAGGAGGGCAACGACTTGTTCCTCCTCCAGCAAGGAGAGACATCCTCTTCAAGGAGGAACCTGCCATAAAAACCCTGCAGGAGACGTTTGCTGACAAAGTGCAGAGCTTTGTTCAGGACACTTGTACAAAAGGCAAGCTGACACTTCCAGGATCACTGAAGCTGGCCAAGTACAAAGACACACACACACACACTCTAACACCTCCAAAACACCCTTTCTCATACTTGTAAACATGTTGTAAATGGTTCCTGTTTATTGTGCTATGCTAATGAACCAAAGGGAGCAAACAGGAGGATTTAAGATCCATACCAAATGAGGTTAGAGATGGTGCTGCACTTGAAGCAGACTAATCTAAGTCCAAAACTGTGACGCCAGCACATTGCTGAGACGTAAGATCATTAACCTGGTAACATGAGGTTGAGGTAATGTCGCACTAACATGCCCTCGTATTGAAAAGAGAAGCCCACTGTTGCTTCGGGCAAATATTTCAAACAGGAGTATCACTCGGTTTTTATTTCACCAAGCTGTTTTGTTGCAGTTTTTGTTCCATTTTCTGTGCACAAGATGAGCAGAGCAGGTTCTCTTTTTCAGGAATTTCTGAGGCAGATGTAAAAATCATCCTCCTGAAATGAGAGGAGCAATGTCAGAACCAATCTCTGAAAATGTATGCTCTAAATCCTCGCATCCTTGATTCCCTTCCAGGAAGATCTGCTGGGTGAATTTCCTGAGGCGGAAATCAAGGTCTGCAGATCTGTTCTGGCTCAGTGCATTTTCTGGGTATCCTCTTTCTCTTGGTCTCCCTTTCATGATATTTACAACCGTCGGACCAAAAATCAGGTTAGAAAGATTCGTCTGAAAGCCTTTGTTGCTTATGATCTTAAGATCAGATGTGGTTGGCTTGTCTTTGCATCAGCCCAACATGCTGGGTTTGTTTTCTGCCTAAAGTTGTAGCTGTTTCAGCTGCTCCTCAGGTGTTACATTGTTTGGCACCCTACCTGCATCCAGCACTAAGGGTTCTGATTTCAGGTTACAAAGATGAAAGTCAGGAGAGAATCTCATGATGTAATACAGATAAATTGCCCACAGTAACAAACAGAGTGAGGTGAAAACCTTTAAACAACACGACACAAAAAAATAATCCATCCAAATATCATCTCAATGATGGTAATAATATGCACCAACAACATGCAATAATCATCAGTATAATCAGTCAGAATCGGTATAATCATCAGAATGCTGTGCTGTTTAAAGAGGGGGTATAGGGCTTTTCTTTTAGGCTTTAGACTGCCCCTCTGGTATCCCCGTGGTAGTTTTACATGACTTACAGTTAAAGAAGAATCACAGTTTTTCTCACAGTGGTGTTTTAGAAAACACTTATTATAGGCTCCATCTGAAACTCTATAATTTAATTACTGTCTCTTTAACGCTTCTCTTCTAAAAACCACCTACCCTCTGATTGGCTAGCCCTCTAGAGGTCAGTCGGGGCCAGAGCTTTGTGCAGACCTTGGTGTTTGAGGCCTGCCCCTCAAACATGTCATTAACCAGTGATGACACGCTCAAAAAAAATGAAACATTGACTTTAATCACATTTATTATGTCACCAGTTCCATGTAAATGTATTAGGTTAGTGCAAAACAATCATTTTATGGTCAACGAAACTGAACTTGAAATTATTGCTTTTAACTAACCTAATACATCTACATGGAACCAAATGACACAATACGTTTAATTAATGTCAATGTTAGACGTTGCACTGGATGTTTAACATGTCCATCATTTTGACAGACAGGAGAGAAAATTCTAATATTGATACCGACCCTGCTGTCAGTAGCTCTGTAAAGAAAAAAAATCGCTCTCACAGCAAGCGGAACACGCTTTTTTAAATTGAAGTGAAAAAAAAAAGTTAGAATTGATTTTTTTTTTGTTGTTGTTGTTGGATCATCATCGAGACAGCAGCAGAGAAGATCAGCATCAGGTTTTGCATGTTTGCCTCAGAATCCTGCAAGAATCCGCTTCACCTCCAGCCTGTAGTCCTGATGTACAAAAGAGGCAGCCTCATTTTGGTGTGAGTCGTAGCAGCGCCAACCGATGCCAACGTTTAAAAGGACAACACAAGCCAGCTTGTCAGAAAACGTGAGATCATAAGCAGAACAACACAATACCACATTAATTATACACGCTATCCACCAACTGTACAGGGGGTCTGCTGAAGGTGAGATATGTGATCAATCACTGGCTGTGTGACAGTTAAAGTGGACTGGATCACTGTCTGGTTTTCTAATCCCTCAAAATGACGGGGAACCTTCAGATTTTTCTGTCATTGCTCAAAAAAATTCTGTTAAAGACGGAGAATAATCAGTTAAGTGACCTCTGATCAACGTTTAAGTTTTTTTTTAGCACTACTTGAAGATCTCATGAATATCTTGTTATTTTTAGAACAGACCATTTACAGATGTATTAAGAGATATCAGAAACATAAATATGTAGCAGTTTGAAACTTTAAAAATGGTACACTAAAATATGGTAAAGCAGAGTATCCTCTCTTTAATATCAGAAGGGACCTTGTTTTCCAACCTTTTAACCTTTCTTTTAATAATATACAATTTAAACCAGACAAAAACTTCACTTATAATAAATTATACATAGTGTGAAGTAGGATTCTGTTGTTGTTTTTTTTTAACATCCCTCATTGGTATTTAATATACATGTTTAAAATATGGGAAAACATTATACCCCTCTTTAATAAAAATGCTGCCCGTGATAAAACCAATGCAGCGCAAGTTGCTGAATTGATATTTTTTCACTCAACAAAAATCATGACACGCCTGCTAGAAAACAATGATGTGGATTGTTTAAGTTTTAACGTATTTTAAGTGTAACATGTTTGTTGTGGTTGATACTGTATGGTGGCTTGTTAGCTTGCCAAAAAAAAAACACAGAGGTTTGTTTACACCTTTTCCTCACCCTTGGGAAATATGACTCCCTGTGGACCATGACACACAAGTATAGCAGTACAGCCTTTCTACACAACACACACACACACATATACACACAGGCGGACACACACAGGCACAAATTATTTTCACTAGAAAGAGGAGGAGCTCGATGGCACAGAATGGCTGGCATGTCTGTGTTTATTTCCTAGCCTGAGGGTGAAGGGAGCTGGCGAGTCTGCTCAATGTGTTATGACTGCAGTACAGAAAGAGAGCGTGTGTGTGTGTGACCGAGTGTGTGTGTGTTTGTGTGCGCACGCATGGGAAAAAAATGTCATCACACTCTCCACAGCTGGGAGGACAACACTTGCAGTTATGAGAACCACACAGTAAACATTACTGAGGGCCAAATAAAATAAGTGTTAAACTCTGGAGCTGCACAGTGGGCTCATACACTGAGAGGGCTGACTCCTCTAAACTGGGGAGGAGTCACGGATTTTCAGTGTCATCTCTAACATCTTGTGCGAATATTCTCAATTTCCTGATGTGTCATATTATTTTACATGTCAGGTTTTCCTAATGAAGCTGTTTTCCTGTTCAATTAGCTCCCTCTAACTGTGCGTTTTCCACACTGCCCAAAGAGTGAAGTCAACCTCTGTTTACTCCTCACTTCTTTTGAATCACAGCCAGTGGCTCCAGAACGAATCACATCTGGGCTCTGATGAGCCCATCCAAGAACGGCTCAACAAACATTTTGGCAGTGAGACTTCAGTGAAATGAGAAAATGCTTTTGTTATGTGTTCTTCAGCACTGAGAGGTTATGAGATACAGACATTAGGAAAAGATCAGGCATGGGAATCAATTAGATTCTAGTGATACCAATGTCCTGATTGATTCCTCCTGTGAATCACTGTGTACAAAACGTACAGGTTGTCTGAGTCAAAAACATTTTATTGAGTTTATAAGTAAAAAAATCTGAAAATGGTCGGTGGATCTGGATATGATGTAAATAAATAAAAATAAGTTAAAATCGCACATCATGTGACGTCAATGTATTGTTTTATCATGTTATTGACTGAAGTAGGCCATCTGGTGTCTCTGTCTGGAACCTTGAGCTTGCCATAGCTATGCTGAAGTCAGCCATGAGCCTGTATGTAACCACAGACTGTAGAATATATGGACGTAGTCTCTGCTACGTCATCTGTGCGTCCTGATCATAGTCTGTATAATTAATGGACGTAGACTCTGTGACGTCACCCGTCTGTTCCTGAAACGGACTTTCGAAGCCAAACGGACTGCGCGGCCATATTGGAAATGAGGCGTGCAGTGAGTCTCCACAGTAACGACCATAGGACGCTCCACAGTCACGTGATCTGAGCTGTGCCTCTGATTGGACGAACTGGCGAGCTTAATATTGTGGAAACTGACGAATTAGAAAAAAAATTCACCCCCCTACAGTGCGTGCTGTTAGTGAAATCAGCGATTCAGACGGGAGACATTCTTTGTACCAGGCTGTAAATGTGCTTATTTTGGCTTCCAGTACTTCTGGAGCCAGCCTCAAGCGGACACTCGAGGAACAGCAGACTTTAGTTCTTCCACATTGCCTCATATTTTCAGACTGGAGGTTGCCGCTTGGTCCTGATGTAGAGTAATGAAGCCGGTTGTCGGCCACGACCATATTGGAAATGAAACAGGCTCTGAGCCTCCTCTCTAACAGCTATAGGGCACCCGTCAGTCATGTGAACTGAGCTGCGCCTCTGATTGGACAAAAACAAGCTCTTAACCCTTAAAAACCTGAACCATCAAAAAATAGTCTAAAAATTAGTTTTTTTGGAACTGAGTTGCTTATTGACCCCTTTAACAAAATACACAAAAATACTGCTAAATCATTCTGTTTACAAATTTGGCAGTTTTTAAAATAAATACGCATTCATTCAGTGCAGAAGGTACTTCCTTTTAAAACTTGTAACAATTTAGATGTTATTCTTACCGGTACTTCATGAAAATTAGTGATGATTTTCCTGAAAACTAATGTGTGGATAATGTCCTAAGAGTAGCCATTTTTTTAAAAAAGCCAAAATACAATTTGAGCTGCCTGTAGTGGAATTATAATCCTCAAGAGGACAGAATACATTTTTTTTTTTTTAATTTTAACAGGTTTTTAATGAAAATATTTACCATGGTGACAGGCTAGAGGTCTTTAAAACACATGTATCAAATATGATACATTCAGAAATAAAGAGTTACTATCTCCTAAACCTCTGAGTTAGTAAAAATTCACACCCTGTACAGTGTTTGCTGATTGTGAAAGTAGCGATTAAGACCCATACCACTTTTTTTTAACCAGGCTGTAAATATGTTTATTAATGCCATAAAAGTCTGTTTTTTGCTTGGTGCGTATGTGGTTTCTGGTCTTTCTGCAGTCAGACCCAAGCGGACACTCGATGAACTGTGGCTTTATGCACTTCCACATAGGCTGCATTTTTCTAAACCAGAAGTTGGCCCTTGGTCTGCACGTAACTTTTCTTTTCTCTTCCTGTTTGGAAAACATTTGCCTGTTAGTAACTTGACATTTAGAGTTTAAGTTTATAGTTTTCAGTATTGTTTACAAAGACTAACTGTGATATGTTTCTGTGATAAAAGTTGAAATTCTGCTTTAAAACTGAAGTAATATCTACATATGCTAAACCTCTACCACATCAATGCAATTTCCCATACATATTAGCATCGAGCTTGCTCTTTGTTTTCTATATTGTTTTTGGTCCATTAGGAGGTGACAACATGTTGAATGTATTGAATATGAATCTCTTGTGACAGAGTAATGTACATTTCTTTGTGTGTTCAGTTTTACAGTTCTTCTTGAGTAAAACTTCAAGCGGAAAATCCTGAATCAGACTTTTCTTGGGAAACTGTTATCCGTCTGCTAAGCTAAGATAGCTGGGGAAGAATAGTTGTGTAAGGTCCGGCTGCTCCGGAATTGACAGGGGAATCATTAAGCATAAAATGTGTCATTCTGCCTTCTGCATACTCACAAAGGTGAAGTCCTGCTTTTGCCGTATCCTTTATCCTCCTCTTCTTCATCCGAGCTGCTGCTAGCCGTAGCCTCTGAGTCCAAAGCCTCCTGAAGGCTCCTCAGCACTGCCTCGCTGCAGAGGCTGAACTCCCTGAGTTCTTCAAAGGATAACAAAGATGTGGGTGATTCTTGCCAAGAGATATTGGGGGTAAAATCCACTTGTGGAGGTAGAATGCCAGAATGTATGGAATTCGCGCTTTCAAAAGACTCATGTTCAAGCTGGCAGTGCTTTTTTAGTCCCTCCAGCTGCTGGTCACAGTGCTGCAGAGCGTGCTCTCCAAGCAGGGCTTGCAGCCTCGTCTGCAGAATCTTAGCTCGGCTGCACAGTCCTGCCTGCCTGCAGAGCTGCTCCTTCACAGCTTCATCCAGCACAGCTCTGGGTGCTGGCTGGTCAAAGCTTCCCCTGACCCTGCAAGGCTGCTGTGATGGAAGAGGACAGACAATCTCAGCCTCTCTTTCCTGTGTCAACAAAGGCTGGGCTGTCAGGGCAGGAGTGTAATCCTGGTGCCTTTTCTCCATATGGGAATATGAAATAGGAAAAGTAAGAGGAAAGCAATGCACATCACCACCATCTGGCACTGCACTGCATCCTCGCAGCAGAGAAGCCTCTTGTCTATTGTGCTCAGGGATAGGGACTAAAAACATGTCTGATACACCTGGGAACACAGAGGCCACCTGCTGAGACTCTCTCAGGCGTTTGTTGGGGGAGAGGAGGCTAAGAAGGTGAGCTGAGTTGTGGAAGAGCAGACCCTCCCCCTGGCTGGGAGAAGTCTGCAGACATGGGATGAGCATGGGGTTTGCTGGGGTGTCTAGAGGGTTCATGGGTAGGCAGGAGTCCAGAGAGGGGATCATAGAAAGATTCAGCCACAGCTTCTGGAGGTCACCATCATCTGTGGAATTCAGCTGAACATCCAGGTCTGTGCTGTGCTTGGCTAACCCATCTGAGTCCATTTTGACTGAGGAGGGGGGCGAGGACAGGTGGATCCCATGGCCATCCTTAAGGATTTTAGTCAGGGCTGGGGCCATTCCACTTTCTGACTCAAAGATGGTCTATGTTGATGGGGCAGGAGTCTTCAAACGTGGCACTTTAATCCAGCTGTTGGGAAGAAAAGAGCATGTTACCTGCCAATGCCTCTGAAAGACGAAAACAACCACCCTACATTTCTAAACAGAAATCAAAAACTAGGATTAAAAAGACACTGGAACCTTCTGGGTTATTGTTCACCATACTTTCTCTCATTGTTCCTTCTTTCCTCTGCTACTCCAGTAAGGTTTGCTGCAGAAGCTTGTGTTTGTTCAGTCAGTCAATCATCTATTTAACTTCAGGTGATTAATTCAGTCTAAACCTCAGTAAAAGATGAATGCTTATAAAGTGGCTTGATAAGAACTAACCATAAAAGTAGAACAGAGAAAAAAAATATTAGGACCCTTATTTTAATTCACCAAACTGCTGCCAGTTACCAGGGGAGCTCTAAATGCTTCGGCTTCATTTGGAATAGCTTTTTTTATGTCCATGCATTAAAGAGTTTGCTACCACCTCTGAGACTCTGAGTTATTTTTTTCCTCACAGACCAGACTTGTGTTAAAATCAACTATTTGTAGTAGGACAGGCTGTGAGTTTTCCTTCTTCTTCTTGTTTCCTTTTGTTGCATTCAACACCACTATATCTTTCACATGTACTATGGACTGATTTACTGTCAGAGTACTCAGATGATGCAGTCATCAGCATGGAGTGACTGTGTTTAAACTCCTCCACGATGGATTTCTCCACTAAAACATCTGTCCACTGAATGTCTGTTCACTCGCTGATGTCTTCCATCTACTCACTGACTTCTCACGAACCTGGGAGACGTTTACCATCCGTCAAATTGGTGTTATTTAGGTAAAAAATGTGTTACAACTCTCACGTCCCTTGACCAGCTGTACTCCACAGCACCTCTGTTACAAAAATGCATGCACAGCCATAGAATCGTCATCACTGTTTACAAACAGGAAAGGGGTCTATACAGCAAGGGGGCATGAATAATGTGAGCCTACACTCCAATAAACAAATTTTATTTTTGCAGATATGTACTAAAAATAGAGGATTACAGGCTACAGCTTTAATAAATAATAATAGTGATAATTTTGTTTGGCCAATTTTCTTAAATTGTGCAGCATGCTTCCTATCATCATTGTTATGTAAATAAGTGTTAATAACTGTGGGGAATAATTAACACTGACATAAGTGGAGTCTCTTCATATTGTATTACTACTACTATTGTATCACTGTTACTGTTACTATTATTATTATCATTATTATTATTATTGTCACCATCATTATTTTTGTTATTATCACCATGCAGTTTTGTTATTCATAAAGTTTGCATCAAACAAGTAGCCCTTTGTGAGGCTCTGAACTATACTGCTGTTTTTCCTTACAAAGTTTAAAATAAGAATAGATAAAGTTTAATGTAAAACATATGAATCAAACATCTCCTGGATCCAATGATATAAAATTAGTGGTAGAAAAGTAAGTTATTGGTAATAATCAGCGTCTCTGTTTGAACAAACTTCATGCCACCCCTGCAGCAGTTGGTGCCCCAGTCAAGAAAGTGTGTATACGCCCCTGCTAACGGCGATATGTGAATGCATACCTTACCAGTTCAAGACAGATAAGAAAATAGACAAAACATAACTTAAGCAGATTAATAACCAACTTATGTTCACGCATTTTTGTGGGAACAGAGTCTGTTACGTGACCAGAAGTAAATCAAAGCTAACCCTGTTCACTCTTATTGGAGAAATAACCAATGATGTCTGATATAAACGTTTCTTAACTCACAAGTAATACTCAAAATATGTATTCCCTCGTGTTTCCACTAACTTAGCATCTACTGAACGTTGGAACAAACGTTAACGCTAACTATTGACTACTAACGTCAGCGGCGCTGCTTTAACGCACATTCCTATCAAGTTAGACAGTGATGAAACGATACGGTACCAAAACAAACAAAAAACACCCGATCTGAAGGAAAAAAACGGGATACTTCTCCTGCTGTTTTCTACATGTACCATCAAGTTGACAGCAACAATATGACAGATTAACCATGTCCAATAACGGACACTGTTGTTAACTCTTCCTGAAGTCCTCTGTTCGTCTTCTTTTGCTTTAACGTTAGCACTACTCACCTGACCAAGAGGTAAACTGTTGACTGGAATCACCATCTCTCCCTCTGAGATTTACAGCTGACAAAACAAGACATTTTTCCCTTTTCCTTCAGTCCATACGTTCATTACATGTCATCCGACATGCACGTTTTGTTATATAATGGCGACTTTTATTTCTGCAGGACATCAGTAATAATTCCTCCGTTTTCTAACTGTCAGTCTGGGTCCACTCTCTGCGCTCTTCAACTGCTGAGAGGAGAACACAGTTAAACGAGGAGTGGGCTGTACCAACAGTCTGTGGGCTGTACCAAACTCAAGATGCCTTCAAGTACACGTCAGAAGCTAGGATTTACGAACATCATCAGTAGGGCTGATACATTTCTTTGGGATTTTTATACCTTGAGGCTAATTTTTATACCTTGAGGTTAAGTTTCATATCTGTATCACAAAACTACATTTGGACCGCGCATAGGCTACTTGTATTAAAGCTAAAGCTCAATCTGCAGAAACAAACGAACTGTTACAGCTAACATGTTTAAATGAATTTATCTATCATTTGTAAATGTGCTTGATGAACAAAGAGGCTTCAAAAACACATTAGAGGACATAAGGCTAGATTAAGGTTGTGAAATGTTCCAGAAATGGAAAACTTTTTGCATATAACTTGTTCAGGGTGTGTGATAATGAATATTTTGCTCTAAGAATTTTGTTTGCAGGTCAAAATTTCTTTTTAACATTGTGGAAAAATCATTATGACAAAATCCGGACCCTGATCCTGACATAAAGATCCCTGGCAATTGGAGGAAGCTAGGTCTGCACATTTTTAAAGTGTAAATTAAAGTTTTCTATCCTATCACAAAGGGGATATGGAGCCAAACATCTCATATTACTTGTTTTCTCAGAATAATAGTTTACATCAGGCCTTCCAAATAATTTGTATTGACAAAGTAGTTTTTTCTCATGTGATGTGATCATTTTTGGTTTTGTTACATCCAACCTAAAAAAACACAGGCTAGTTATGTAAGATTTTTTATACTTAAAGTGAGCAACAGAGCCACACAACAGCTCCACCATCATCATGGACATGGACTTTCACACTGGACCCTCGACAGCTTTTATTAATTAACACACACACACACACACACACACACACACACACACACACACACACACACACACACACACTCACACACACACACACACACACACACACACACACACACTTACAATCACAGGAAAATGCGTATTGTTTTATGTTTGTTTGTTTTGTTTTGTTTTGTTTTTAAGGGTTTGAAAAGTATAGCTCTAAACACAAAAACTAAGAAGAAATGTAAATTTTTATCACAATTTAACAATATGACTTGTTGACAATATGGTGAAACAAAGCATCACAAGAATCAGAAAGAATCATTTAATGTTTGTCACACTTCAGCAAAGTCTGTATTTGGTTTAATGTAGTTAAACAAAAGGGAAAAAATGTGCCTAAAAAAAGAAGAAAAAAAAACATGGCTGGCAGAAAAAGAACATTTAAGTAACCAGTTCAAAGCACACTAAAACTCATCCTGAAGGATGCTGCCAGCAAGAAAAAGAGAGATATTTTGAAGAATTACGCCTAATAAGCAGAAGAGACCCATACAAGGAGTTACCATCATCATCATCATCATCATCATCATCATCATCAACATCATCATCAACATCATCATCATCATCATCCTCATCATCATCATCAACATCAACAACATCATCATCATCATCATCATCATCATCATCATCATCATCATCATCATCATCAACATCATCATCATCATCATCATCATCATCATCATCATCATCATCATCATCAACATCAACATCAACAACATCATCATTAACATCATCATCATCATCATCATCATCATCATCATCATCATCATCATCATCATCATCATCATATGTCCAAAGGTTTGAAACCATAGTTGTTTCTATTAGTCCCAAAATAATAATAATAATAATAATAATAATAATAATAATAATAATAATAATAATAATAATAATAATAATAATAATAACAATAATAATAATTCAAGAATATATAAATAGAATAATACAATAAGTGCCAACAAGGAAAAACCACATGTCAATCAGAGACAACAGCCATGCCTCTCCAGTTAGCCACCACCTCCCCAAGGTCCAGGACTGCCTCAGACCAGGCCACTTTAGATCATGACCTATTCTATTAAAATGATGTAATAACAACCTCACATGTTAGGTCTGTTCTCTAAGTTAGAGAACAGACAGGGACAGATCTACAGAGGGCAGCTGCCCCCCTACTGAAGAGGCTTGCCCCCCTCTTGCCCACCTAATTTTAATGTTCTTACAAACGTACGAAAAGCAAATCACTGCTAAACTTCTACTAAAGCCCCCAAAGCATTGAAATAAGGGACGTATTAGATTATTTTCAACTACAAAGATAATCTTTTGCTCCTTCAATACTTAGCTGCTCCTCTACATGAGCAGCAAGTCTGTGTGATGAACCCCCTGCTCAGTGCTGCTTTGAGGATTTGAATGAGATGACGCCGACAGCAGAGAGGAGAAACTGAACTGGTTAACATCTTTCAGTGACAGGAGTTTCCACAGGTGATATTTTCACCTATTTTCATGTCAAGTTAAATTAATAATCAACCTGGAACCAAACACCAAAGGCGATTCAGCACGTCTGTTAATCCCTTGCCAATACTCTCTCTTGTATGTCTGAATTGTTGGAGCGTCATCCCTTTTTGGTAAGCTGATTAGTAAACACTGAGCATCACTTGAAGCTTTCATATTTCAAAATATATCTATTAATTTAAATGTGTTCACCATTTTTTATCTAAAATTGGAATGTATGAATCCTGAAGGTGGTGGTTTAAGGAGCTTGCAGTGATGTCATGGAAATGATGGGGAGGTAAACGTCAGGTGAGTACAGTGAGCAGATCATCGCCTGCCATCCTGGAGATCAGAGTCAGTAATCAGACATTTGAAGGCCTTTCTAATTAAAATATCTCCACTGAACTGTGCGGTCAGTCAATTCAAATCTGACCTGATGAACCTGCACGGCTAATTTAGGAAGCATCAAGTACTGTCGGACTGGGTAAATAATACAGTGAGAAGAAGGAAGTATATACATGAGTGTTTGGGGACGTGATTGATCTTTTCTAGTTTCATATGTTAGGCTACTTGCGGTCCTACTGTGAAATATTTGTACAAGGAGTTTAACACTAAGATTTTCACATTAAAAAAATGAAAATAGAAAGATTTCAAGTTATTTTAGTAAAAAAAAAAAAAAAAAAAAAAAAAAAGAGGCAGGAGTGAGCAGGAGAGGAAGCAAGCAGAAGAGAGGGAAATGAAGAGAGAATGGAGGAGAAATCAGGAGGTTGAACACATGGAGTGTTTTTCATGTCTATTTGAAATTCCAGTGTAGTAACACAAGATGATGCCAATAAAATAAGGTGGTTTAAGAAAAATCCTCTTTTTTAAGGTTAGATGTGTGAAGCTTTAGAATTGATCTTATTTTATCACTAATTATATATAACCACATCCTGTGGTAGAGAAACAGTTTGAAGCTGCATTTGGTGATTATATGTAAACATTATTTTTGTGGATCTTTTGTTGACTCCTTTTACATACACAATGGAATTTTCTCAGACTCCGCTGACATCGTTCTATGCCAAGTCCTTCTGCACCCCCCATGTAAAGTGTTCGAGATCCGTCACTGCTGCCACCTACTGGCTGAATATATTTATGCAGGCACACACGTATGTACCTCAACTGTGACATCAACTTATTGAGAAATTGTCACTTTCTGTGGTAGCTCTGCCTGACAGGAAGTATTTTAAGATTGGTCTGACTTCAAGTCAGTGATACTAGAATTCTTATAAATTAATCTAATTGTCACTCCTCCTCTCCATCACTATCCATACCAAGACCTCTCAGGGCTTAATTTATTAGAATATAATCATGATTAAATAAATCATGCTCTTGTTACACATATGAAGATGTTTAGAGCCCTCCTCTCCTGCTGTCAGTGTGCCACTCTGCTGAGGGAGGGGTCTGTCTGTCTCACTCACTCACTCACTCAGTAAATAGGAGTCTGATAGATCTGAACCGTATAGTTGTGTTATTTGATCTGTCTGTGAGTGACAGTCAGCTGTTTGAAAACCACAACATTACAGGAATATGACAGGAGTATGAAAGGGTTCAAGAATATGATTAAATTTGAAAATTAGTAATTATGCATTTCAAACATGTAACATTAACATAGAATTTAATTACAAAGACATTACACCGTTTTCGTTTTTTTAGAATCTTTAGGCTCATGAAAGTTTTTTCACCTCCACATGGGATGTGCGTTGTTGTTGTTGTTTTTTAAGCTGAGGTTAATAAAAGCATCCTTCTTCAGTAAGATTCTCCATCTTAAGGGTGTTGTATATGACAATGGCCTGACTTTTTTGGAACAGGAGCTGATGTGCCAGACTTAGACCTGCAAAACTCAAGTAATGAATCTGAAGAGCTATGACGACATCTAGTGGTCGAAATGGAAAATGCACAGAGTGAAAACATGTTGGGAAGAAATGTTTCCTTGAAGGAGGCGCGTCGCTTAGCGGGCTGCTACGGCGCACTGTTGCATGCAGTCTTTTCCGTGGTTATAGAGGGCAAAGGGTGTCTTAAGTGTCCTTCTTCTGACGTAAGTAACAGCAGGTGAAAAAGCAAATCAAAATAAGACCACAACCCTAAAACTAGCCTGCCAAACCAACAAAGTATTGATGTTTTATTGAGGAATGCTGACTGTAGATTCATAGTTAGGGCACTTAGGGAGAGTTGTGAGGAAGAGCACCAAATTCAATCTGGGAACACCTGTACCGGTAGCTACCAGGAGGGGGCGCCTGGGACCTCGGGGGCTTAATTTACAGTAAGTTCATGGTGAGCGCATGTAGAATGAGTGTGATTTGTTTCAGACTGGAGCGACCTTCCAAAGTATGAAAGGTCACCACATAGGGGCCAGAGTTAATTAAATCCTGTTTAATTTCTTAAAATAAAACGCTTTGACCCAGAGGGCTGGAATTGGAGTATGTTCATCTCGACTCGGTGTGTGACAATAGGCTCAGACCCCAACGACCTTGCCAAGTATGACTGAGATCCTCACCTGTGGTTTGGGGCACTTTCTCATCAAAACCCAAAATGAAATAATAATGTCATATTTCCCCTGCTCTTCAATACGCATCATTCACCTCCACTTTGATGTCCCGTAAGAACCATCGAGTACAGCGCGTCGGGCAGAGGGCTGTGGAGAGGGTTTGCGTTGCCTGCTCGACATCCTCAGGTAGGTACATATCCTCTGGAAACATGAGTTGGGATTTAATAATACGTCTAAAGGTGTGCTTAGGGCTGGAACTGAAGCGTTGTGTCCAGGCAGTGGTGCTCTCGATGCTGAGGAGTTCAGACGTGTCTTCAATTGCTCCTACTGCTTACTGCTTTACTGCTGCTTTATTCACTCTTGATCATTTTACTTTTTCTTACAAGTCCTGTATATGATTTTATTCTTTTTTACTTTTATACTTTTATGTTTTTAACTGAGACATGACTTGAGAAAAACACAGCTAATGCAGTTCTGATTGAGTCTAGTCCATCTCAATTCAGTTTTGTGTTTGAAATAAGACAAAACCAGAGGGGTGGAGGTGTCTGTGCCATATTCAGGGACACTATACTCACCCGCAAAGTGTCATTTGGGTTTTTTTCTTTATTTGAGTATGTGTCATTCAAGATGGAGATAAAGCAATCCTCCATACTTTATATCACCATTTACTAACCACCACAGAATTGTTTTATTGATGATTTTACTTAATTTCTTCCAGTTGTGTGCACTGAATCTGACTGTTTGGTCATAACAGGGGACTTGAATGTGCACCTGGATGTAGCTCATGACAAACAAGCTAAAGAACTCAGTGCTGTACTTGAAATGTTTGGTCTAACTCAACATGTGACTGAGCCCACCCACAGCAGAGGGCACACTTTCGATGTGGTCATTACTAAGAATGTTATTATCTCAAATGTGGATGTCATTGATGTTGCTTTATCTGATCATTTCTGTGTTTTCTTCGACCTGTCTGTTACACCCAAACCGGCAGTTGGATCTGCAGTTGTTCGAGGAAGACTCATAAATGACAACACAAGGGCACAGTTCAAGGAAATGATCAGGTTTGAAAATACTCCATGTTTTAATATTGATGATATGTTGATGATCAAGTGTTTTGATTGTTTTGGATACCATTGCTCCTGTCAAGGCTAGAATGGTTAAAAATAGGCAAAAGGCGCCATGGAGAAATGAAGACTCGGTCAGGGCACAGAAAAGGGAGTGCCGGAGAGCCGAACTGAAATGGCGCAAGTCAAAGCTCCAGGTTCACTATCAGATTTATAAAGAAAAGTTATGTGTGTTCAACCAGACGTTGCATGGAACAAGGGAGAGCTATTTTTCTGAAATGATCAAAAACTACAGTAACAACTCTCGTGTCCTGTTTGCTACAGTACACAGATTAACAAACCCTCCAGTTTCACTGCCCTTAGAACTGGTGTCTACATCTAAGTGCAATGAGTTTGCAAAATTTTTTAACGACAAAGTTCAAGGCATAAAAAATGCAATAACTCCAACATCACAAATAACCACTCTGCAGCCAGCTAGACATCTAGAGCTGACACATTTCACACCAGTTACTGACATAACAGTGGAAGATATCATCTGCAGTCTGAGTCCATCATCGTGCTGCTTTGATGAGTTACCCACTAGATTTCTAAAGTCTGTGGTGAGCAGTTTGTTACCACAACTCACTGATTTAGTCATCATCTCACTTCAGACTGGGACATTTCCAAAGGCCTTAAAAACTGCTGTCATTAAGCCTCTCCTGAAGAAGAGCAGTCTTGATGCCACAGTTCTGAACAACTACCGGCCTATATCGAACCTACCATTCTTAGGTAAAGTCCTGGAAAAAGTGGTATACCAACAGCTTACTGACTTTCTTCTGTCTAACAATACCTTTGATACATTCCAGTCAGGCTTTAGGCCCCACCACAGCACTGAGACAGCTCTGATCAAGTTGACAAATGATATCCGCCTGAACACAGATGCAGGCAAAGTTTCAGTCTTAGTTCTGCTGGACCTGAGCGCTGCCTTTGACACAGCTGACCATGTGATCTTATTACAGAGGTTAGAAAACTGGGCAGGAATCTCTGGTACTGCTTTGAACTAGTTAAAGTCCTATCTTGAGGACAGGATGTTCTTTGTTGAAATTGATAATTGGAAATTGATTTTATGGTAAAGTCTGAAATTTGGAAGTGGGGACAGGCAACAAATGCTATTTTTTCTGTTGTACATTTTATTACCTGGGGTGGAGGTGGGGGGCGCATATGGCACTGATTCAGTGGAGCCCTCATGACAGTTTGATGAAGAGGATGGTGGACTGTATTTATCATGAAGCTTGTCTCTCTGTGATGTCACCCATCTGTTTTTTATGAGGAGTTCTGAAGCCTGTTGTTGGCAGATTGTAAATACTGAACTCAGTCTAACTTCATCTGATCTAGTGTAAGGTGAAGAGGTGGAGGTGAGGTGTGTCCTCATCCTGTAGTGTATTCATGTCTCTCAGCACGTTTGGTTCAGACCTACCTTTCTGCCACCTAGTGGTTATTTGTTGGAACTACGTTGAGATGGACTATCGATGCTGAACGCTAAAAAGTCAATTTTGTCCTTATGAACTTGACAGTAGAAATGAGATATCAGTGACTTATAAAGATTTTATAACTGTCCTTTTTTAGTCTGTAAAAATATGAATGAAGTGTCAGTTTTCATTAATTTATTACTTTTGATCAACAAATGATGAAACTAAATTTAAAAACTGGTAAAATGAACTTTTTATCTAAATGTACTAAAGTTTTTATACATTTTCAGACACGTTTATTGCACATACAAATCAAAACGCTTTGAATGCAGAGAGTTTTCATCTGTTAAGGTGTTTCATTGTCATTTTTTAATGATATTCTCAGCTGAGTTTCCAGCAGTCATGTGTGCTCGTATGCAGAGAATGGTGAAGGCCGGTGGTCTGGTACAGATCTTTAACAGCAGTGTGCAGGTTTTCTTCTGGCTCAATCCTCCTCCTCCATCACTGTTGTCTGCTTCACCAGGCTCTCTGTCAGCTGTGAAACGCACAGCCTTTACCCTGGAAAGTGACAGTAAATACAGTAACTGATAGAGGATGATGAAGAAGAAGCTGCTGCAGCAAATAGAGGAGGAAGGGCTAGAGCTGCTGTGATATCAACAAGCTTTCTCCTCTTTATAGGGAGTCAATAATTTAATGACATGGATTTGTTCACTTTGGGGTTGAAATGTGTGAATTTCTGAGGTTTACTCTTTGAAACAGCTGACGGGAACTTTTTTTTCTTCATATTTTAATCTAATGAGTTCACACCTCTAGCCACTGATTGTTTTTCAAAATAAGAAAAAATCTCTACAGATGAAACAGTTTTTAAACCCTCAGCTTTTTACCACATTAGATGGACGAGTGTTAATCTTCTGTCAAACAGTAAATCACTCAGAATCCAGATCACGTCTTACGTGCTGCGAGGACATTAGCGGCAAACTTTCCGTTTATGTTTCCAGTAGGTCTGTACTGGCACACTACAAACACCTTGTGTCCATCTGTGGCCACGCCCACACCCAGCTCAGCGCTCGCCTTCCACACCACCTGAGTGAACTGACCTGCAGGAGGAAACAAGACTGTAAACCCTTCATCCATCTGGGACTTAAAACTTATAAAACACTGTTGGATCCAAACACAGAGCAGAACCACACACTGATTTTTAATGGATGTAAACAAGTGTTTCTCCAAAAGACTTAGAGCTCCCCCTGCTGGCTGGCAGCAGTGAAGGTCATGAACCAACTTTAAAGTCAAAACACAAGTCAAACGTTTGTTTTCTATTATTTTAATTAACTCCTGGTTTTTGTCTACGTGTTCATTTTTTTTTTTTTTTAGATAATTTTATTATTTTATGTGGTGTTTGATTTTATCATAAAGCTAAATGACATGTTGTAAACATATTCAAATAAAATATATAAATGCAAATTAAAAAAAAAACATCTAATGAGATGTACAAAATTGGACAGCAGGATTTTAACTAACTTCTTTATAGAAACTTAATAACATAACTGACTCCACTTTGTATCAGGAGTCATAAGAGCTCCATGACGCCCCCCTGTGGACAAAGTGGTCCCTGTGATCTCTTAACGGTTTTGTCCTGTTCTCTGAAATCATCCTGCTGTACTCCTGACAGTCAGATATAAAACCCAGTGAGAATCTTCTCCATGAAAATGGTGAGATGCATTCATCCTCCATCAGCTGTTTCAGGCAACAAAAATAACAGCACAGGAATTATTCACCTTGATTAATAAATGCAATTAAAATGGTTCTCTGAAACATTTTCATTGAATTTATTATTTGTTTATATTTATTTATTTATTAACTGTAAAATGTGGAATTACAGACTCATTTATTCATGGGTTTTGAGAACGTAATGAAGTTCAGGAAGTCTGGTTCTTTATAAGACTCTGAAAATCCACATATCTTCTCTCACTTAAACACAAGAGCAATGAACAGTTTTATTATTGAAACATTAATAAAAAACAAAAAAGGAGCACCTCATTTTAAAAACAAACTGAGTAAGTAAACTTGTTTATTTATTTTTTAAAAAGTGTAAACCATCCTGAATCCTTTTGAATCTCTTTTTTTTTTTTTTTTTACCCCTTTTTAAAAGTCCATTGATTAATCAGCTTTTCTTTTTTTTTCTTGGTCCCAAAAAGACAGAAATGAGATGGATGAACTTAAACAATGAGGAAATGATAAAGAATTTATTTAAGAATTTAAAGTAAAATGTGCTCAGGGAAATGAAGCAAAGTTTGAGTGTCTTTTTACTTTTATTTAAAATGATGGCAAAGACATAACTGACAAAAAAAAGAATAAAATGCATAAAACAGTAGTAAGATAACATTGTTAAAAGAGACAGAAAACAAAAACAAAACCTGCATTTTTTAATTAATGATTTTAATTATTTATCTTTTTTCTCATTTTGCATCATGTAGCGCTACTTTGTCCAGATTTTTCAGCAAAGATTTTTTCCATAAGATATTGATATTGAGGATACTAAGACCCTTAGACTCTATAAATGTATTGAACTGAAAATAAAAACACACTATATGTTATATAGTATTATCAAACAGGCTTCATCAAAGGGTGCTTTATTGGTGTTGATATACATCATTTTCTTGACACTAAAGAATATTATGAAAACAAACTAAAATCTGGACTTTTATTCGTTGCTCTATTTAAAAAAATACAGCTGGAGTTCATTCAGAAAGCTCTGCTTCATTTTAGTGTTAAATGAGGTGCCTGCATGTCACGATGTGTGTGTGCACTTTGTAAAATAGAAGAAATAAAACTGAAAGCGGTGATAAACGGGCCCTCGCTGTCACCGCACGTGCAGCAAGATCTGCCTTTGCAAATAGTGATGTATAAAGATAAGGCTCAGCCCAAGCATACATGGGTAATTTTAAATTCAGAGCACATTGCAGCACTGCTCTGGACCACAAAGTATGGACACGATTTTGATCTACTTACTGCGCCCCCTACTGCAAACTTCCTGTTGGCAGTAGGGGGCGCTGTCAATGTTGGACAAAAAAAGCATTTAGATTGTAATTGGATAAGTGCTGGCTGTCTTGTCGTTTTTTTTTTGTTTGTTTTTTTTTATGTCTATTGTCTGTTAGTTCTGTACATTTTTCTTTTAGTTTAATGTTTCGTTTTTATTTGTATAATCTTATAAAAAACTTTGCATAAATAAAATTTACAAAAAAAAAAAAAAAAAAAAAAAAGCATTTAGATGCACTCAGGCTGCGACACTGAACGAGTGTGTTTTGGTTCAGATCTAACACTGCACATGACAGTTATTAATTAATTAATTAATTAATTAATTAATTACACAAATTTCCTGATATAGTTCTTTTTAACTGTTTGCACCAACAGACCAAGACAAATCCCTCCTAATGTAAAAACGACTTGGCAAAACATCTGATTCACAAATTTTTCCCTGTGACTGAATTTTGAGCAAACTTTTGTGACTTTTTGAACACGTTATCTGGAGTTAAAGAGAGCACGAAGAATGAACATTAGGGTTACAAGAGGGCCTTCACCGACCCTTGTGGTTGAGCTCGGGCCCTAATTATATAAAAACAGGTCATAAAAAGGCTTTGACATCAATATCAGTTCATTTCTTCACCAAATCAAATCACCACACTGGAGCTCCAAGTGATGCTTCAGATTAGAAAATAGACTTATTGAAAAAGGAAAAATCTGTTTAATCTGCTTTACATACATGAAGTGGGCTGAATTTTACCTGTATACAGGGATGATCCAGGTTTGGAAAAGTTGTAATCCTTGATCTTACTATACCAGGAGTCTACAACCTCTTTACCTGCAATGAAAGAGTGAAGAAATGAAAGGAGGATGATAGAAAGACTTTCTGAAAAAAGGATGATCTATTTTCATCCTTCAGCCTCAGAGGGAAACAGTTTAACTGCACTGCTACAAAAAAAGATCTGTTTGAGAGCAGAGCAGTCACACTCAGATGGGTGGCACCTTGAACATAATCCAGAATAATTAGAGAGGTCTCAGGGAGTCAAAGGGATTTTAATGTTTTCTAATCTGAGCAAAGATGAGTCACAACCAGGAAACGGTTGAACCAAAAAAAGAAAAACAAAGAGTGTTGAATCTATTTTTTATCTTCTGATATTATATAATTTGAGTTTTAAGTTCAAAGTTCTTGTTTTAGAGTTAGAAGGTGAAAATAATACATCAGCTTTCTGAAAAAGAAAGAGGAGCTGGGTTAGGAGTCTACCTGTCAGTTTGACGGCTGCAGAGCTGGACTTGAAGTACAGGTTCTCTCCATCACGGGTTTTACTGTACGAAAAGACATTTTTAGCCAGCAGGTGATCGGCCCATTCCTGTGCTGCGGTGTTCATCTCAGCGTTGTATCTCAGTGGTGGTGCGTGGTGCTTGTTCCTGTAGATATTGTGGGTTTTCAGGAACTCCTGCAGGAAGCTTTTATCTGCAGGTCAGGAGACATTATCAGTTAATGAGCTTGTCCAGCAGACAGGAAGCCTGACATGGATGGGTTAGGGTTAGGAGAAACGATGATGATGATGATTCACCCACCTGCCTTCGTACCTTTGGTCAGAGAGGCTGAAATTCAGAGAAATGCAAAGAGGAAAATTACAAACTGGGTGTTACATTTCAGTCAAACTTTCTGCAGCAGGAGTCATATCGAATAGAAGTAAACACATGTTCAGGGGGTTTCCTGTACAGGTGACTCTCAGCAGCCTTGAAGCTGGTATTTATGTCAGGGAGCCTTCGCTCACCCTCCTCATCCGTACGAAGGAGGAGACTGACACCCGTCAGTGGCCTGTAATCATTCCTCTGTGCCGGTTTGTGAAAATGACTCACACTGTTGTTGTTTGCAGGATTGTTTACATCAGGGCTCCCCAAACTTTTTCCTGTGAGCGCCACATAACTTTTCCCTTCTCTGATGGGGGGCCGGGGTCAGTTTGTAACAGAAAAAGTGTGACGATAGCAGCAGTGCCTAAACATAAACTGTTATTGTTTTCCAGAAAGCCACACAAAACCAAATATTACTAACCCTTTCTGGGATCTTCACAGAAAAAAGTCAGGAAATAAATAACAACACTACTAATGAAATAAAATTAGACTGATAGAGGCACAGACTGCAGAAGGCTGGAGTAGAATGTCACGTTCTATGGAGGGCCGAGTATCAATCAAAATGTTCGATTCCTGTAGCGATACCTTCACTTCAATACTGTTTCCTGAACGATACTTTTTTTAATATCAATTTTTATATCAGTTCAAACAAAAAGAATATTTCATTACATGTTATGGTACAAATCTTAAGTTTTATTTTTCATCTACAGCTAATTTTTTACATACTAAAAAAACAAAAAACAAAACAAAAAAAACATTTGCCGGTGCAAAAGAACAGGAGCAAACAAGTGACAGGTCAGTTTATACTGAGTACACAGTAAATGTGTTTATAACTATAAATGAACTTTCTTCTGTCCATTCTTTTTTTTTATGTGAAAATAAAAACCCTCCTCCTTTATTCGGCTTTTGACCTGCAAAAGTGACCTAAAAGAGACAAGCAGCGTGATTCATTTGCAGCAGTCGTCTGCTCTGGCTGCAGCTTGGAGGGTCTGCTGTGAGGGAGGAGTCTGTGTTTGGAGAGGGGAGGGGCTCAGCGCCCGCTGCTCATTGAGAAGCAGCGGTTGAAGATCAAAACATGCTGTCACGCCGTCCTAAACTACAGAAAAGTCCCTGGATTTGTCGCTTTTTAATGAAAAGTTTCTAGAGGGGTTTAAAAGTCACTAAATATAGTGACAGAGACCTTGAGTTGGCAACACTGTCCTGCATACCACAACCATGTGTAACGTTACGGCCAATCACCGGAGGCTTTATCAGATCATGATCACATGATTTACCTTTTGCTTACCGAAACTTGGCACCAAAAAAATCGTAATGTGTCTCTGGTATTGTTCAGGGGGCCGGGCAAAATGTGGAGGTGGGCTGTATCTGGCCCGCGGGCCGTAGTTTGGGGACCTCTGCCCTATATAGTTGTCTTACTACCCTCTACTGGTCTGGTGGTGTAGTGCAATCACTTTGTTTCTTCATATGTCACTGGCTAGCTTTGCATGTTCTTCACAGAACTTCTTGCTGTGGTGGAAATGCAAAGAACAATGCACCACAGGAACCATTGACTTCCTGGAAGAGTACTTCCTGGAACTATTGGTTGAAAAGTAACTTTTGTTGGATTCACAATATGTGAAAAAATATCAAGTGAAGGATCATTTATGCTTTATGTACATGTAAAAAAAATGCTCCACTAGAAAAATCTGGGACACATGATTGTATTTGTGAGCAGCTTCATTGCATTCTGTGACTCTACCTGTTGTTTTTTTTCTTTGGGGGGGGGGGGGGGGGGGTGCTTAAAAAGGAGCTCACTCAGATGAAAGTGGGTGAGGAAGTCAGACTATATGCTTAATTGTGAAAAACTTGCCTGTAACTTGAGCTATTGTTGGTAAGAGCATGTTAACACAGTCCCAATGAGCTTAACTGGCTTCACCTCACAATGTGCTGAAGCTCAAGCTTGTTGGATGACAACAGATCAGATGCAACTCATCCAAGCCACTCTGTATTAACAACACATAAAGATGAAACCATCTCCAAATCATACTGAGCAGAAAGTCGGTGTGTCATGGCTAAATCCATAAAGATTCTTAACATTAACATGTTACTCATTTTCCACCATGTAGATGACCAGAATAACATTAAATCAGCAAGCCGGGCACCAAATCCTCGTTTCAGCTTCTGACTAGTGGTTCTGACTAGAGCAGGTGTCTCTGTGCATTTCTACATTCTTTTGTGAGTGTCTGACTCTTCCTCTGTCTTCTCAATAAAGGCACAACCACTCAAAAGTAAACTAAAAGGTGAAGTTAAGTAATAATTTAAAAAAAACAGAGGTGAAACTCAGAAAAAAGACTTTGAAGTGGATGGTAAAAAAAAAAAAAAAAAAAAGTTTTCCTGGACTTACTTGCAGCCGGGGCAGCCAGAAGCAGCAGCAGGGCTGCAGTGAGCCAGACTGGAGTCATCATCATTTCTACCTGATAGCACACAACAGACTCTGAAAAACAACATTATCATCAGCTGTTAACCTTCAGGGTCAACGTGGATAAAAGAACTTAAAAAAAAAAAAAAAAAAAATCCAACAACTGTCAAATGTTCCAAAGAGAAGAAGGACTGCAGGAAACACGATACTACTTCAAAAACAAATAGTCCCTGTAAAGACAGGTTAGTCAAGTAAAGTAAAAAATAAAATAAAGGAAACTATTCTCTACCTCTTTATCCCCCCTCACTGTGATCTCTCTGACACACCTGAGAGTGACAGTTGGTGAGATCTGATCCTTCCTCTAGCTGGTTCTGATCCTAATGTGTCAAACTCATCTTCAGCTCTTATAACTCTCCTCCAAACATGACTTAACACTGGAGCAACATGTGATCACACAACAGGCTGATACTTTGGTGAGCCACATTATTTGTACAATCACAGGGCAGTAAGTAGAAGCACAAACAGTGAACCACAGATCACAGAGCACAAACCAAGCCGTCAAAGGAACTGTCTGTAGACCTCAGAGACAGGACTGTCTCCAGACACAAATCAGGATTCAGGGTCCAGAAACATTTCTGCTTCTTTGAAGGTCCCAATGAGCTCAGTGGACTCCATCATCTGTGAATGGAAGAAGTCCAAAACCACCAGGACTCTTCTAGAGCTGGACACCCATCAAAACTGAGCCATCGGGGGACAAGGGCCTTAGTCATGGAGGGGACCAGGAACTGGATGGTCACTCTGTCGGAGCTCCAATGGTCCTGTGTGGAGAGAGGAGAACTTTCCAGAAGGACAACCATCTCTGCAACAATCCACCAACCAGGCCTGTATGGCAGAGGGTCCAGACTGAAGTCAGTTCTCAGTAAAAGGCTCATGGCAGCAGGCCTGTGGCAATAATACATTTTGCTGGATGATATATTGTCTCACAAATTATTGCAGATAAACGATATTACTATCAACATTATTTTGAGACCACATGAACCACTGATATAATGATAATGTGTCATAATAATCATGTAAGTGCACCCTTTTAAATGCAATAAACTTGAAATTCTAATGAAAATTTTTACCATTGTAATTGGAAAGTCAATAACTTTTAAATATCCTTAATAAATAAAAATGGTTAAATAATGGACTGGGTCTCTGTTAACAAAAAGTGCACTAGCATAAAAATCAAAACCAAAAACAATAAAAAGACCCTGTTTGTAAAATTAAATATTAATTCACACACAAGCAAAATAATAAATAAATGGCTTTTCATGTCTCAACAAAAAAAAAAGAAGTTAAAAAAAAGTCAGTAAATATTGATTATTTAGGCACAGAGGTATACAGCTGTACTTTCCTTTAACAGGTAAAACTATGAATCCAGTCGACCTTTGTAAACAAAGAGTGCAGAGTAAAAACACAAACACACTTCACTAAGCAAATGTCCTAACAGGCCCCATTCAAATCTGCAGCTACTTTAGTCTGGTAGAGTCCAAGCAAAGAACACCAACATGTTGACCTTGTGTGTCTTAAGGCAGGATCTCTCTGGAGTACCAATGTTGCCAGCTCTTCTAAATATTCTCTCTGAGCTGGTGCGTGTTGCACACATGCACACGTACTTTTGTGCCAACTTGGCCATCAATGAGTATCTTCTCTGATTGTCACATCACCACATGAAGGGCTCAGAAGACGCATCATCAGTGTACCGTCCTGGAGGAACTTTGTCAGCTCTTCATCAGCCTGCGCTGTTTTTGGAACTGCCGCCTGGGACTGACCTGCGAGGTGAGCTCTTCTGTTTTAAAGAAACTCACTAAAGGAGGGTTACACATAACGTTTATCAGGCTGTTTTGTCCTGATTTTCCTCTTTCATGACCAAGGATGGGCAATGCCCAATTATTCTGTGTTTTATCAGATTATCCTGTCAGAATATCCTGTGGTCTGAGCTGTGTTCAGAGTAAATTTGTCCCAATGATTGGCTTCAAAAGGTGTCTGGGCTGATAATCTAGACATATTAAAGTTGTTCAATATTTACGACCAAAAATCTTTGTGTGTGTGGGGTAAGCCGACTTTCCCCAAGTCATGACTCTGTGAGTTGTGACGTAGAATGGAATGAAGCCAGTCAGGAGGCCAGCTGACTGAGGAATGAGGAAGCAGACATAAACAAATCAAGCATGACTGACCTGACACGGAAACTTCGGTGGACCTCAGAAATGGAAGACCAACTCATTGAGCTGTGGGAAGCCGAAAATGTCTTTTCAATGTTTCTGCCAAGTCATACCACAACCGAACATCAAGGACAAGAGTTGGCAACAAATTGCCAGTGACATGGAGATATCAGGTAAGCTAACAGGTAGCTCACTACTTATCATGCTCCAGCTGGTGTTAAACCAGTAACAGTGTTAACTAGTTATAATGGTTACCTTTAACTTGCACCACAAAGAGGTATTTCAACCGTCCGCCACTATTTGTATTAACTTGAAAAATAGTACACATTGCATTTTCCTTGGATTTATAGTCTTGTTGGGGTTCAGGAGTGTGTGTGTGTGTGTGTGTGAGTGTGTGTGTGTGTGTGTGTGTGTGTGTGTGTGTGTGTGTGTGTGTGTGTATGTGTGTGTGTGTGTGTGTGTGTGTGTGTGTGTGTGTGATCGGTGGTGGGACAGAATCATTATGTTTGTGGTGAGCTGTGTTTAGATTATCTGAGCACACCACACACAATAGGATCAAAACAGTTTATTGCTCGATTTTTTATTTTCATGTGTGTGGTCTCTGTCAAAAAAACCTCTCTTGGAAAATCCTTATGTGTGTACATCCTCATTTCTTGGAGCAGAAGCTGTGCTTCAGCTTGCACCACAGGAACCTTCTGCTCTTTCTTCTGGCTTTTCTAAGTCCAGCAGCTTTTGCACACCTGATGTTTGACATCATCCAGTACCTCTGCCTCTTCTATGGTGCAAAAATATCTTGGATCCAAGATGGCGGCCTTTCTCAGGAGGACTTGGATTGCAGGTGAGCTTTATTTTTTAGTTAGTAGTCTGCACATGTTTTGTTTACCACTGGCTGTCAGTGCAGTGTCACCAGGTCCTGGAGAGAGCAGGTCACTTTTAATCAGTTCCAGTACAGGCTTAACTGAGGACACTGTGACCTATTTTTCCCCTGAGAGGACGTCTGTGAAGTCAGCCAGCGGCTTCAGTGCTGTTGATGGACTCCAACACAAAAACAACTGCCAGGTTGGGTTGAGGCGACCATGTTACCTGTCCTCAACCAGCACACGTCTTATGGCTGGGAGCTGCTCCAGCACCCTCTCTACCATCTTCTGTTTAGTGCCCCACCATGTGGCAACATCCTAATAATCATAATGAAAGGTAATATATTTGTTATTTATAATTAGTTGGTCTGCATCAACAGTCTTAAACAAATATTATTTTAAACTTCCATTATTTATCTTTAACAATTTACACACACACACACACACACACACACACACACACACACACACACACACACATACATTACTGATGTGATATAAACTGGCATCGTACATGTACTGGCTACTAGTATTGGCACTTACGTTGGTTTCCACGATGCTCACTGAGCCTGAATCGTCTTGCTGCTGCTCCTCCTTCTCCTGACCAGTGTCAGAGGTTTTCTCTTCCTCCTTTGATTTTCTTTTTACCGTCCCCATCTTGAGCCACCGATACGTGAGGGATTTTGCCTGTAGACTCGAAGTTAATGGAGTAACGTGTAACCCGTGGAATTAGATGCTACACAGCACACAATAACTTTTGGGTCACACGCACACTTAGGCCCTAATAGAGCATCTACGGGAAGGTGTGGCTGTACCGCAAAAAGCAAATAATAAGGAGCACATCCTGTAGAAGAATGAGGAGTGACACCACCGCTTTTTTTCCCTGTTGGGAGTGACATTAGGCATAAACTAGTTCGGGAAGGTGTTCTGGCCAATGCTTTTTTTCCCTGTTGGGAGTGTCCTAAGCAAATCATGAAGTGCGTGATTGTATCGTTCACACTGAGCATTCCCCTGGGGCGTGTGAGGAGTTGTTAGTGTCTTTTTAACACCGTAGAGTTTACACAGCTCTGCAATGACTTTGCTTTCAAAATTTCTCCCTTGATCTGAGAGAAGTCTCTCATGAACCCCATATTTCATGAACCACTCTCTCAATGAAATCTTAGCTGTTGTGTCAGCTTTCTGATCCTTGGTAGGATATGCTTGCACCAACTTTGTGAATACGTCAGTGATAACCGGGACATTTTCACGCCCATCAGAGGATGGTTCCAACACTGTACAGTCAACAGCTATTACCTCTAATGGTCGAGAAGCCAGGAATGCTTTAAGTGGAGCATGGATTTTTGGCTGTGGCCAGGGCCGCCTTAACCTAATGGTAGGCCCAGGGGCTGGGAGGTTTTGTAGGCCCCCCTACACCATTGTGCCAATCTACATCACAAAATGCATCACTTCCCTTCATGAAATACAACTGTGAGCGTTCCTTCTTTAGCCAGAAAACACCAGCACATGTGTGATGTCAGGTGTGGAGTCCACACTGATAGCAAAATACTTTGCTAGTTTCACTCTGCTGATAATTTCATCCAGCACCTTTTGTCCCATCAGCTGTATGAATTCCTCACACACATTCAGAGAGAGGTAGGACGGAATTCCTTTGCCAGCATTTCCAAATTTTTTAATGTGAGCTTTTAAAAGGGGATCAAACTGGCTGATCAGCTCCATGCTGCCCAAATAATTTCCATTGTTGGTGTCTCCAAACTTGTGGCTGTCACCCCGGAAAGCTAGTCCCCTTTCAGCCAAATACTTCATAACAGTAACAACCCTCTTTAAAACCTGTGTCCAATATTCACACTCCTCATTAAACTGTTTCTTAAGTTCTGAGTCCACAGTCAGCTGCTTGATTGATGTAAGCAATCATGGCTTTTCTGTGGATGTCAGAGGTTTCATGTCCTGCTATACGATCACCTGCATGTTTCCAGAGTAACCCCCACTAACAAATGCAGAATTTTCCTTGCTCTCACCAAACATCTTGCAAGCAAAACAAAACACACTACCTACTGATGGTGAATAGCAAAGCCATTCTCTATTTACATACTCCCCGTTACTCAGTTTGCGGTTGAAATATGTTTTTGAGAAAAATCTTCGCTGGTGTTTGTATATGCGCTCCGATGCACGGAGGTCGGCACTTTTATTTTGACACATTTCAGGTCCCAGTTCCGCCCAGTAAGCACGCACCTGCTGGTCAATTTCATTTCCCAAGCGCCCCGGGTCACTGCTGTAAGGTCCATCACCAGACTCGTCTCCTCCTCCCTGACGATTGAGTGTTACCTCCTCCCCCTTCTCCTCCATCTTCTCCTCCTCTACTACCTCTTCCTCATCCTCCGCTCGTTTTCTCTTTTCCTCTCCCGTTACCTCTACCTGCGTGAGCCCCGCCTTGTCTGCCGCCTCCAGTGAATGTGATGCTGAACATTCTGTGGGTCCGCCACCATCCGTTTCAGGTGGTTTGAAGAACCCTGTGAGCTTTGGGATGCTCTTAAGTAATTCCTTTTCCCGAGATTCTTTCTCACGAACCACCTTTCTTTTGTGAGCACCGCTCTCAAATTTGTTTTTCCCCGTCATTTTCCAGCTGTCACTCAACGGTCACTCAAAGGGGGGGAAAGCAGGTAGACGTAGCACCAGTAACCAAGGAGAGCGGGGCGGGTCTTAGCGAAGGGTTAATTTGGATCAATCAGCAGCTACGTATGTGAAGTATAAAATGATTGACAGAAAACTTGACAAGTAAAAAAACAATGCGACTTTTCCAGCTCATCAATAGACCCCTTAACTTGGTAGGCCCCTGGGCTTCAGCCCAGGTAAGCCCGTGCATTAAAGCGGCTTTGGCTGTGGCATCTTGGTTAGCAAACATCTCAGAACCCTCTATGTCCTGATGTCCCATGTCAAGGCGTACACTCTCTAGAACTTGGTCCCTCAAACAACCGGGCACAAGTAACTGCCACACCTCACCATGACGGTGGGCCTGAATAACCCCGTACAGCAAACCTTCTCGCTGTTGTACGCAGCTCTACTGTTTCATCAGTCTTTTTACCTGACTTGACAGAGCTACTCTCTCTTTTGGGCTTGGCCTCCTCCCCCGATCCCAAAATGCCAAGCCTATCAGCTCCTCTCTAGTATAACCTGTAAGTGTGGTCGTGTTACCTTGCTCAGCAGTTATCTCTCCAAATTCTGTCTCGACAGCACGCATCTGTCTCACCTTAAAACACTTGAAACCTTCAGTGACGATAGGTCTCTCTCCCTAAGGTTACAAACAGCAACACAGCTGTCGAATTCTGCCACAGGATCAGGTTCAGGCTCTTCTGCAAACTTCTGCCTAGAGGGAGCATCTGTGGCAGCATTATTTGTCCCAGGGCAAATACTTAACTTCAAAGTCAAAAACAGACAGTTGGGCTACCCACCTTTGCTCTATGGCACCTAACTTAGCTGTTTTGAGATGGCAGAGGGGATTGTTGTCAGTTAGGAAACACACTTTAAGCCAAGAAAATAACCTCAGAATTTTTCAGCAATTTTTCAGCTGTTCAAAAGATGACTCACACTCTAATGTCCTCATATCACCAAACCAGTGACCTGACTTTACAGTCCTGAGCATTTGTTAACAAGGTCATGAAGTGGGCCTGCAATCTGTGAGTAGCCTCGAATTACTCTTCTATATTAACTACAGAACCCCCAAAATGACTGCAGCTCTTTTGCTGTGTTTGGGACCTTCCAGTTCTTAACAGCAGAGACCTTGTCAGGGTCAGTTCCTACACCTTCGGCTGACACCTGATGACCCAAAAAACTTCACTGACTGCTGTAAAAAAGCACACTTCTGCAGTTTCACTTCAAGCCCTGTGTCAGCAAGTCAATACAGTCTCAAGCCTCTCCAGGTGTTGCTCAAAAGTTTCTGAAAAAAACAAGATGTCATCTAGGTAAACCAGGAGTATCTGAAAATGGTAACTTGCTTGAGTCTCTGGAAAGTAGCTGGTCCGTTACGAACACCAAAAGGTGTTCTAACATACTCATACAAGCCAAACGGCGTGGTGAATGCCGCCTTAGCTCTCTCTTTCTCATGCATAGCCACCTGGTGATATCAACTTGCCAGATCGATGGTTTGCTGACCTAGTTTTCTTTAAACATCATCCAGCACAGAAGATTGGTCATTTTTTGTTTTCACACCAGACGTCTGGAAGCTCTGACTTTATTTGGTTGTTTTTAACAAACCTGGATCGTTGAGACCTGCTGTTCTCCATCTCCCACAGGAGAGCTTTGTCCCACACATCTAAAAGGCTAGAGTCTGGTTTTTCTCTAACCATCTTCCTGAGTTCACGTCGAAGGGCTGCATCCCTTAAACCCTTGATGAACTGATTCCTCTGGACACTTTTGTCATTGGGTACTGCATCTGAAGACTGCTTTATGACAGAGCTCAGGATCTGGGACAGTACATGGGAGTAGTCATGGAGATCTTCACCGTCAGCTTGTTTACGGTTATAAAAAAGTTTGCAACAGCTGTGCGGTGCTGCGTTTTTCCCCAAATGTACAAGTAAGAGTACAATTCACTGGGCCCCTCATGCAAAGTCTCACTTCTTCTAATGCAGGACCACGTAACAGAGTGAGTATGTAGTCACACTGTTCTTCTGTTTGCTCTGGAAACCTTGACATTCTGTCAACCTCCTCAATAAAATCTTCCACGTCTCCCATCTGCACCACTCTCTCCATTAAATGGTTGGATCTGACGTTCTCTTGGGACATAAATGAACGGACGGTTGTTACTATTTTCTCTCTGAGCCCTTGTTTCATTGTTTAATTGAATGAGCTCATCTCGTAACCTTGTAAGCTCTTGCATATGACTCTGTATTTGCTCTGTAGCATTTGAACCTGAACCCGTTGTCCCATCTGGGACCTGGCTTAACTGACTGTTATTGTTACTTACAGAGCCTCCATCACCCGATTCATCAGGCATGACATAACGTTCTTTTCTTGAAGTACCTTCATCACCAGAATCACGAGACATAATGAAAACCTGAAGACTTTACTAAGTGTTACTAAGTCCAGTGGTTTTTTTTGAGAAATCAGTCTAAAATGGTTCAAGAATACTTGGAAGACAATCTTGACTTGGAACACTGCTGAATCTTGCTCTTGTCAGTGGTCTGTGCTGAATCCCCCTGAGCTGGTATGGCCGAAGACTGAGTAGTAGTAGAAACAGCACCTTCTGGTGAACCTCAGCTCGCCTCCTGCTGCTCACCGCTTTCTCCACTATGTGACTCAGACAGCAACAGGTCTCCTCTACAATCTTCATCACTGCTGTATTATTTAATAAAATAGAATAATGAAAATATGCCACTCAGTTGTTCACTAAGCTAGGTTGTAGCTACACCCCACTCCTGGTACCAAAATTATGTAACCCGTGGAATTAGATGCCGCACAGGACACAATTCATTTGGGGTTCTCGTGGCAAATATTTTATTTACAAACCACCATTTAGTAGAATTAACAACCAGCCCGATATGACTTAGAACACTTCTGTGCCCCACAAAGGAACCTTACTGGTTAGGATGCAGACACTGTGCTACTCAGATAAACACTTTACGTAAGATCAGAATTCCCGTTTTTTTAAACCCCAATCCCCACAACACCATTCAGTTCTTAGAAGAAAAAATGTTTTGGCTTAGAGTCCTCCTTATTGACTTCTGCATTTTGATTTTTCTGGGTGTGACTGAGTCTTTCTTCATCAGATGACTTTAATTGCTCAATAAATATTCCACTGTTGACACTGATGACATCCAACTGAAATTTAAGTACTTAATGACATCTTCAGCCCAGAAAACAAACTTAAGCGAGTCCACATCCTGGTTTATCTTATTCCAGTTTCTCTGGCTGCAGTGGTGGAAAGAGTTCCGAACCTAAAAATCTGTATGAGTATAACTAAATCACTAAAATATTATTCCATAGTAATCAGAATTACCAGTATTTAAACATAACGTAACTACTTTGTTTAAATGAAATTACTTATAATCACCCTGTCTAAACGCATCGTTTTGTCTCACTACATATGCCATCACTCAGAGCTCTTCTTAGAGAATTAAATATCGAAACTTATTCTCATGGGTTGGGTTACATGTGTTTGTTCCTGTTATATTCAGACACAGAAAGTTTCATAAAAAGAAACTGTTGGTTGGTACATGGTAGGGACTGAGTTTTCCCTGATGTCAGTGAATGTGTTGGACTGTGTTCCCTCCTCACTCAAGGTTACAAAACGCTCTCACAACAAACATTTCCTTGGCTAAAACTATTTCTTCAAATGTAACAGAGAAGTTTTTTAAGTTTGGTAACAGAGAATGTTTAATTGAAAAGTATGAAAATTTTTGGTGAACAGTGCACACAGTGCAACAGCACTAAAACCACAGCAAGTTGTGAAACCAATCCTGGTCGTTATGAATTACCCCAGAGAAGTGCTGAATGATGGCCCTCAACACTTTGACAATGAAGTCAATTTTTTAACACCCACAAAACGTAACCTACAACACAACATGAACTCTTCCTGTTTGAATAAACTCCAGAAATTTAACTTTTAACCTTTTGTGCTCATCTCTGGATTTTTTCAATCCCAAGATTTGCTGTGATTGAGGTGTAAAAACACTCCCCTCTGTAGGTAGGGCTAGGCTTTCAGACTGGTGACCCCACCCTAAAAGTGTTTAGGGCATTTTGGGATCGGGGGAGGAGGCCAAGCCCAAAAGAGAGAGTAGCCCTGTCAAGTCAGGTAAAAAGACTGAAGAAACAGTAGAGCTGCATACAACAGCGAGAAGGTTTGCTGTACAGGGTTATTCAGGACCACTGTCATGGTGAGGTGTGGCAGTTACTTGTGCCTGGTTGTTTGAGGGACCAAGTTCTAGAGAGTGTACGCCTTGACATGGGACATCAGGACATAGAGGGTTCTGAGATGTTTGTTAACCAAGATGCCACAGCCAAAAATCCATGCTCCAATTAAAGCATTCCTGGCTTCTCGACCATTAGAGGTAGTAGCTAATGACTGCACAGTGTTGGAACCATCCTCTGATGGGCGTGAAAATGTCCTGGTTATCACTGACGTATTCACAAAGTGGGTGCAAGCATATCCTACCAAGGATCAGAAAGCTGACACAACAGCTAAGATTTCATTGAGAGAGTGGTTCATGAAATATGGGGTTCATGAGAGACTTCTCTCAGATCAAGGGAGAAATTTTGAAAGCAAAGTTATTGCAGAGCTGTGTAAACTCTATGGTGTTAAAAAGACACTAACATCTCCTTACACACCGCAGGGGAATGCTCGGTGTGAACGATACAATTGCACACTTCACGATTTGCTTAGGACACTCCCCACAGGGAAAAAAAAGCGGTGGTGTCACTCGTCATTCTTCTACAGGATATGCTCCTTATTATTTGCTTTTTGCGGTACAGCCACACCTTCCCGTAGATGCACTATTAGGGCGTGAGGGTGTGTAGCATCTAATTCCACGGGTTACACGTTACACGTTATCAAAGAGGAAGAGAAAACCTCTGACTCTGGTCAGGAGAAGGAGGAGCAGCAGCAAGACGATTCAGGCTCAGTGAGCATCGTGGAAGCCAACGTAAGTGCCAATACTAGTAGCCAGTACATGTACGATGCCAGTTTGTATCACATCAGTAATGTGTGTGTGTGTGTGTGTGTGTGTGTGTGTGTGTAAAGATAAATAATGGAAGTTTAAAACAATATTTGTTTAAGACTGTTGATGCAGACCAACTAATTATAAATAACAAATATATTACCTTTCATTATGATTATTAGGATGTTGCCACATGGTGGGGCACTAAACAGAAGATGGTAGAGAGGGTGCTGGAGCGGCTCCCAGCCATAAGACGTGTGCTGGTTGAGGACAGGTAACATGGCCGCCTCAGCTTTCAGCTGCTTCAAACAACGAACCACTCTAAAGTTTTGTGGGACCCGCGTTCAAAGCCTAAAGGACTGCTTGGAGGACATTTAAACATCAGAAGTGTCGCATCAAAAACTGAACAACTTGAAAAATTACTTATCGACTCAAATCTTGATTTTCTTTGCTTATCTGAAATGTGGCTGACAGACTCATCTCCCATCTCTGTGTACATGATAAAGAGATATAAGGTCTTCAGGAAAAACCGAAAGGCGGCAGGGGTGGAGGTCTGATAATGTATGTGAAAGACTGTTTTAACTGTAAGGAAATTGAAATTGGTTGTGCTATGGAAATGGAATGCATTGCTGTAAAATTTATTTTGTCTTCATCAATGTCTTTCACTGTCGTTGGAGTTTACAGGCCACCTGCATCAAATAACATGTTCTATGAAAATTTTAAAAATATTTTAAAAGAGATTGACAATAATAAGGAATAATCCTACTTGGGGATTTCAATATAAATTGTGCAGACAAGTCAAATAGGAAAAAACTTAAAGATTTAAGAAATAAGTTCGACCTCCAACAACTTATCCAAGGTCCTACTAGGATTACGCAGTCATCCAGAACTCAGATAGATTTAATATTCAGCAACAAACCAGAAAGAATAACAAAATCATTTAATTTGGTGACTGGGACGTCTGATCATAATTTGACACTGGTAGCAAGAAAACTAACAAAGCGCAGGTTCATGTATCAGCAAGGAAGTGAAAATATGATCAAAATTATTCCCAAGAGTATTGTCAGTGAATTTGAAAGGAAGTTTCAATAACTAACTTGGACTGATATCGTGTCCTCAAATGATCTAGAGTCTGCTTCAATAAGTTTTATCTCCACAATCAAAAAAGTTAAAGATGAATTTACTAAAACCATAAAATGTTCTCCAAAAAAACAGAATTTGCCTTGGATAACTGAACATCTGTGGAACTTAATGAAACAAAGGGATCACTCCTTAAAAACTGCTCTAAAATCAGGATTAGCCCATGACAGAAGGACCTTTCAGCATCTTCGTAATAGAGTTGTTAATGAACTGAGGATGGAAAAAGCAAACTATTTTATAGATATGATAAATGAAGCAAAAGGAAATAGGCAAATCTGGGAAAACATTAAAAAAGTTTTAAAGAAAGACAACTGAAAAGGAGCAAAAGGACTTGAGTTAGAAGTTCAAGGAGTTTTAACACAAGACAAAAATCAAATATGCTCTGCATTGAATAATTATTTCATAGATTCAGTCCAAGATCTGACACAAAAATTTGGTTTAAGAAATAAAATTATTACTTCACTTAACTGTAATTTTCCTGTATTTGATATTTCTGAGGTGCCAGAGTCCACTATAATTAAATTTTTGAACCAATTAAAAACCTCCAAGGCCAAAGATGTTTTTTGATTGTGATCCTGCATTTGTGAAGAAGTACAAAACTAACCTCTTTGCTCCTACTAGTCATCTTGTAAATTTGTCGATAAAACAGTGTAAATTTCCCAGTGCTTGGAAATCAGCAGCCATAACCCCCATCTTTAAGACGGGCGATAAAACCAATGTAGCAAACTACAGGCCAATAAGTATTCTCTCTGTAATCTCCAAAGTCACAGAGCGGGTCATCTGTGACCAGCTGATAGCTTATTTAAATATCAGTCATTTTTCATTGCATCCTATGCAGTTTGGTTTCAGGAAAAACCACTCCACCGAGACAGCAATTTGCTATATTATAGAACAAATCAGATCTAGTCTTGACAATGGAGGTGTTGTTGCTGCTGTTTTCCGTGATTTCAAAAAAGCTTTCGATACTGTAAACCATAATGTTTTGTTGTCTAAGTTGTCAAAGTTTAACTTTTCTGGTAAAGCACTGACATGGATGGAGTCATACTTATGCTCAAGGAAACAGTGTACAAGAATTAATGATATATGCTCATCTTTTATTGGTTGTAATGTTGGAGTGCCGCAAGGGTCAGTCCTAGGGCCGATTCTATTCAGTTTGTACATTAATGATCTGCCCCTAATCTGTCCAGAAGTGCTGACCCAAATGTATGCAGATGACACAGTTATCTATACTCATGCTAAAACAATAGAACAAGCAGCATCTAAACTTTCTGCAGCATTAAACAAACTCTCAGATTGGCTTACTCACAGTTGTTTAACACTTAATGTGAGCAAAACTGTAGGAATGTATTTTTCTATCAGGGGAAACAATAAACCACAACCTGATGTAACTGTAAATGGAGAGAGAATACAGATTGTAAAACATTTTAAGTTTATGGGCATAACAACTGACTCCCATCTAAATTTTAAGAAACACGTAAAAAATGTCTGCAGGACTGTAAGGGTCAGCCTTATGAATTTCAGACATGTAAGGCATCAGTTACCCTTGGCCGCTGCTAAATTATACATGCATTCAATGATTTTTTCTCACTTATCTTACTGTGTCACAAGCTGGTCTCAGGCTGGAGCAACCACTCTAAAACCATTATACTCTCTCTACAAACAATCACTGAAAACGCTTGATAAGAAACCAAGAACATATCACTACTGTAACACTATCAAGAAATATAACTTATTGACCTTTGACAGTTTTCTATGTTATGCAGAAATGTGTCTGATGTATAAACTAATCCATGATCAGGCCCCAACACCACTTAAACAATGTGTGTTACTCTGCAGGAACAATCTCAGGCAGATGAGCGCATCAGCAAGAGGAGACTGTTCAGCTAAACTTAGGAAAACTGCATTTGGACAGTCCGCCTTTTCATTTAGAGCAGCAAGAAAATGGAACTCAATCCCTACTCACATCAGAGACTGTACAAGCCTCAGTGTTTTGTTTTTTTTAATTTAAATTATGGCTCAAGGAAAAACAGTCATGTGATCACTGATTTAATTTTCTAAGTGCATTAACTGCAGACAGTGAAATCTTACGTTAAATGCGTTGGTAGTTATTGACTTTTACTGAGTATGTATTGTTTTAAATACTAGTATGTTTGTTTGATTATTGTTGTATTGTATATTTTATACATCTTCCTGCCCAGGGACCACAGATGAAAATTAGCTTTATAGCTAACTCTGGCTTTACAGTTTGTTTTGCATGGTCCCTGTCAAATAAACTTATGAACTAACTAACCCAACCTGGCAGTCGTTTTTGTGTTGGAGTCCATCAACAGCACTGAAGCCGCTGGCTGACTTCACAGACGTCCTCTCAGGGGAAAAATACGTCACAGTGTCCTCAGTTAAGCCTATACTGGATCTGATTAAAAGTGACCTGCTCTCTCCAGGACCTGGTGACACTGCACTGACAGCCAGTGGTAAACAAAACATGTGCAGACTACTAACTAAAAAATAAAGCTCACCTGCAATCCAAGTCCTCCTGAGAAAGGCCGCCATCTTGGATCCAAGATATTGTTGCACCATAGAAGAGGCAGAGGTACTGGATGATGTCAAACATCAGGTGTGCAAAAGCTGCTGGACTTAGAAAAGCCAGAAGAAAGAGCAGAAGGTTCCTGTGGTGCAAGCTGAAGCACAGCTTCTGCTGCAAGAAATGAGGATGTACTCACACAAGATTTTTCTAAGAGAGGTTTTTTTGACAGAGACCCCACACATGAAAATAAAAAATCAAGCAATAAACTGTTTTGATCCTATTGTGTGTGGTGTGCTCAGATAATCTAAACACAGCTCACCACAAACAATGTAATGTCCCACCACCCACCCACACACCCACACACACACACACACACACACACACACACACACACACACACACACACACACACACACACACACACACACACACCTGAACCCCAACAAGACTATAAATCCAAAGAAAATGTATGTGTACTATTTTTCAAGTTAATACAAATAGTGGTGGACGGTTGAAATACCTCTTTGTGGTGCAAGTTAAAGGTAACCATTATAACTAGTGAACACTGTTACTGGTTTAACACCAGCTGGAGCATGATAAGTAGTGAGCTACCTGTTAGCTTACCTGATATCTCCATGTCACTGGCAGTTTCTTGCCAACTCTTGTCCTTGATGTTCGGTTGTGGTATGACTTGGCAGAAACATTGAAAAGACATTTTCGGCTTCCCACAGCTCAACGAGTTGGTCCTCCATTTCTGAGGTCCACTGAAGTTTCCGTGTCAGGTCAGTCATGCTTGAATTGTTTATGTCTGCTTCCTCATTCCTCAGTCAGCTGGCCTCCTGACTGGCTTCATTCCATTCTACGTCACAACTCACAGAGTCATGACTTGGGGAAAGTCGGCTTACCCCACACACACAAAGATTTTTGGTCGTAAATATTGAACAACTTTAATATGTCTAGATTATCAGCCCAGACACCTTTTGAAGCCAATCATTGGGACAAATTTACTCTGAACACAGCTCAGACCACAGGATAATCTGACAGGATAATCTGATAAAACAGAATAATTGGGCATTGCCCATCCTTGGTCATGAAAGAGGAAAATCAGGACAAAACAGCCTGATAAACGTTATGTGTAACCCTCCTTGAGTGAGTTTCTTTAAAACAGAAGAGCTCACCTCGCAGGTCAGTCCCAGGCGGCAGTTCCAAAAACAGCGCAGGCTGATGAAGAGCTGACAAAGTTCCTCCAGGACGGTACACTGATGATGCGTCTTCTGAGCCCTTCATGTGGTGATGTGAAAATCAGAGAAGATACTCACTGATGGCCAAGTTGGCACAAAAGTACGTGTGCATGTGTGCAACACGCACCAGCTCAGAGAGAATATTTAGAAGAGCTGGCAACATTGGTACTCCAGAGAGATCCTGCCTTAAGACACACAAGGTCAACATGTTGGTGTTCTTTGCTTGGACTCTACCAGACTAAAGTAGCTGCAGATTTGAATGTGGCCTGTTGGGACATTTGCTTAGTGAAGTGTGTTGGTGTTGTTACTCTGCACTCTTTGTTTACAAAGGTCAACTGGATTCATAGTTTTACCTGTTAAAGGAAAGTACAGCTGTATACCTCTGTGCCTAAATAATCAATATTTACTGACTTTTTTTAACTTCTTTTTTTGTTGTTGAGACATGAAAAGCCATTTATTTATTATTTTGCTTGTGTGTGAATTAATATTTAATTTTACAAACAGGGTCTTTTTATTGTTTTTGGTTTTGATTTTTATGCTAGTGCATTTTTTGTTAACAGAGACTGAGTCCATTATTTAACCATTTTTATTTATTAAGGATATTTAAAAGTTATTGACTTTCCAATTACAATGGTAAAATTGTTCATTAGAATTTCAAGTTTATTGCATTTAAAAGGGTGCACTTACATGATTATTATGACACATTATCATTATATCAGTGGTTCATGTGGTCTCAAAATAATGTTGACAGTAATATCGTTTATCTGCAATAATTTGTGAGACAATATGTCATCCAGCAAAATGTATTATTGCCACAGGCCTGCTGCCATGAGCCTTTTACTGAGAACTGACTTCAGTCTGGACCCTCTGCCATACAGCCCTGGTTGGTGGATTGTTGCAGAGATGGTTGTCCTTCTGGAAAGTTCTCCTCTCTCCACACAGGACCATTGGAGCTCCGACAGAGTGCTTGTGCTTGTGCTTCTACTTACTGCCCTGTGATTGTACAAATAATGTGGCTCACCAAAGTATCAGCCTGTTGTGTGATCACCTGTTGCTCCAGTGTTAAGTCATGTTTGGAGGAGAGTTATAAGAGCTGAAGATGAGTTTGACACATTAGGATCAGAACCAGCTAGAGGAAGGATCAGATCTCACCAACTGTCACTCTCAGGTGTGTCAGAGAGGTCAGAGTGAGGGGGGATAAAGAGGTAGAGAATAGTTTCCTTTATTTTATTTTTTACTTTACTTGACTAACCTGTCTTTACAGGGACTATTTGTTTTTGAAGTAGTATCGTGTTTCCTGCAGTCCTTCTTCTCTTTGGAACATTTTGACAGTTGTTGGATTTTTTTTTTTTTTTTTTTTTAAGTTCTCTTATCCACGTTGACCCTGAAGGTTAACAGCTGATGATAATGTTGTTTTTCAGAATCTGTTGTGTGCTATCAGGTAGAAATGATGATGACTCCAGTCTGGCTCACTGCAGCCCTGCTGCTGCTTCCGGCTGCCCCGGCTGCAAGTAAGTCCAGGAAAACCTTTTTTTTTTTTTTTTTTTTTTTTTTACCATCCACTTCAAAGTCTTTTTTCTGAGCTTCACCTCTGTTTTTTTTAAATTATTAATTAACGTCACCTTTAAGTTTACTTCTGAGTGGTTGTGCCTTTATTGAGAAGACAGAGGAAGAGTCAGACACTCACAAAAGAATGTAGAAATGCACAGAGACACCTGCTCTAGTCAGAACGACTAGTCAGAAGCTGAAATGAGGATTTGGTGACCGGCTTGCTAACTTAATGTTATACTGGTCATTTACATGGTGGAAAATGAGTAACATGTTAATGTTAAGAATCTTTATGGATTTAGCCATGACACACCGACTTTCTGCTCAGTATGATTTGGAGATGGTTTCATCTTTATGTGTTGTTAATACGAAGTGGCTTGGATGAGTTACATCTGATCTGTTGTCATCCAACAAGCTTGAGCTTCAGCACATTGTGAGGTGAAGACAGTTAAGCTCATTGGGACTGTGTTAACATGCTCTTACCAACAATAGCTCAAGTTACAGGCAAAGTTTTTCACAATTAAGCATATAGTCTGACTTCCTCACCCACTTTCATCTGAGCGAGCTCCTCCCCCCCCCCCCCCCCCCCCCCCCAAAAGGAAAAAAAAAACAGGTAGAGTCACAGAATGCAATGAAGCTGCTCACAAATACAATCATGTGTCCCTGATTTTTCTAGTGGAGCATTTTTTTACATGTACATAAAGCATAATTGATCCTTCACTTGATATTTTTTCACATATTGTGAATCCAACAAAAGTTCCTTTTCAACCCATAGTTCCAGGAAGTACTCTTCCAGGAAGTCAATGGTTCCTGTGGTGCATTGTTCTTTGCATTTCCACCACAGCTAGAAGTCCTGTGAAGTACTGATCTTCAACCGCTGCTTCTCAATGAGCAGTGGGCGCTGAGCCCCTCCCCTCTCCAAACACAGACTCCTCCCCTCACAACAGACCCTCCAAGCTGCAGCCAGAGACGACTGCTGCAAATGAATCACACTGTTTGTCTCTTTTAGGTCACTTTTGCTGGTCAAAAGCCCGAATAAAGGAGGAGGGTTTTTAATTTATCATTAAAAAAAACAAGAATAGACATAAGAAAGTTCATTAATAGATATAAACACATTTACAGTGTACTCAGTATAAACTGACCTGTCACTTGTTTGCTCCTGTGCTTTTGCACCAGCAATTATTTTTGTTTTTCGTTTTCTTTTATGTAAAAAATCTAGCCAGAATAGAAAATTAGACGTAGATGAAAAATAAAACTCAAGATTTGTACCATTACATGTAATGAAATGTTCTTATTGTTCGAACTGATATAAAAAGTGGTATAAAAAAGTATTGTTCAGGAAGTGAAGGTATCGCTACAGGAATCAAACATTTTGATTGATACCCAGCCCTCCATAGAACGTAACATTCTACTCCAGCCTTCTGCAGTCTGTGCCCCTATCAGTCTAATTTTATTTCATTACTAGTGTTGTTATTTATTTCCTGGCTTTTTCTGTGAACATACTAGAGAGGGTTGTTAGGTTATTATTTATTTCATTAATAGTGTTGTTATTTATTTCCTGTCTTTTTTCTGTGAAGATCCCAGAAAGGGTTAGTAATATTTGGTTATGTGTGGCTTTCTGGAAAACAATAAAAGTTTATGTTTAGCACTAGCAAGACTGGAGTTTTTGGGTACTCCTTTAAGAACTGAAGAGGGGTCATTTCATCCCCTGCCCTGGAATGCGGTGGCTGAGCAGTCTCTGTTGTTATTCTAATGTGCCACTAATTGCAGGCAGCCACATGCTGGGAGTACAATCCAAGGTGTGAACTCTAAATGAGGCCTTGGTCTTCTTGTGATGTGACTCTGAGGCTGAGCTGATTCTGAATCTGATCTATTTGAATGACCAGGACTGAACACCCGGACTGAGCGAGTGCAGACAGACAGGTTTGCAGCAATTTCTGAACTATGGGAATCATTTCGAAAGAACTGCGTCACATTCTACAGACCTGGTCGTCACAACACTATGGATGAACAGCTTTACCCATCAAAAGACACGTTGCCCTTTTCTGCAATATATATCGCTACAAAACCAAGTTTTGGGTGGCTTGCGACTTGAAGTCAAAATATATCTGCAATGTCTTTCCATATGTTGGCAAAGAACCCGGTCGTCCCAAAGAGGAGAGACTGTCCGAGAGTGTGATAATGAAGTTGATGGGACCATTTCTGGACCAGGGCAGAACTGTCACGACGGACAATTTTTTCACCTCCATCACACTTGCAAAAAAGCTGCTCAGCTGGAAAACTACCCTTCTTGGGACACTCAATAAGATTCGCAGAGAAATTTCCTCTTTGGCTTGAGAGACTAAATGCAGTGATTTCAGCACTCAGGTGTTTTCAACGACTGACGCCACTCTGACAGTGTACGCAGCCAGCCGGAAGAAGACGGTCTACGTTATGAGCAGTATGCACGGTGTGGTTCAGACTGAGGACAGCCACAAAAGAAAGCCAAGCACCATCACCCAGTACAATTCAACAAAATGTGGTGTTGATGCCATGGATCGGATGGTACGTGAGTACAGCGTACAGGCAGGAACACGTAGATGGCCAGTCACTGTGTTCTATAACATGGTTGACATGGCAGCCCTGAACGCCCATGTGCTGTATGAAGCCTGCACAGGAACGAAGGAAAGGCGGCCAGATTTTCTGATGCGGCTTGCTACTGAGTTGGCTGAGTCTCATGTGAGGGCAAAGAAGATAAGAAAGGAGAACTGTCTTCGCAAACAGGCCACCACACCAAATGAACTCGGCAAAAGAAAGAAATGCCAAGTCCAGCACCGGTGCAGAAAGAACCCTGCTACTGTTCAATGTGTGAACTGCTACAAGTTCACGTGTGGCAAATGCACAAAAGAAGTGCAGTGGGAGTGCCAGGTCTGCTCAGACCAAGCACAGTTTTGAAACTGTTGTAAATATGTAAATATGTAAATATTTGTGAATTTTGTTTGTTTTTTAACAATGCTGTTTCAAAAAATAAATAGACCATTCAAAATAGGCAATGTTTGTATTTTGTATATTTTCCATTCTCTTATTTTCTTATTTTCATGTCTCTTGCTAAATTGAACTCAACAAAAAAGATAAATATGTGGTTATCCAGCATCAAGCAATGCAGAATATTTACAAAAAAAACCCAATAACATTCAAGTTTTCAAGAGGAAGATCGGAGTCAGAAGCAATGAAGTTACAGTTACTGGAAAACCTAGTTCTTCCTTTTTGGGAAATTACCCTTGGTTAGGGCAGCTGTAGAGCAGTGGTAGAGTTGTCGCCCCACAATCAGAAGGTTGTGGGTTTGATTCCAGCTCCTGCAGGCACATGCATGTAACCTCAAGTTGCTCCCACTGTTGTGCAGAATTGTGTATGAATGTGGTGTGAATGTGTTAGATATAACTGATGGCTTCTGTGTAAAGTGCTTTGAGTAGTCAGTAAGACTAGAAAAGCGTTATATAAGTACTGGTCCATTTACCATTTACCAAATCCATGTTAAACGGTGATTCACACCTCTTTGCATTTCTCTGAATTTCAGCCTCTCTGACCAAAGGTACGAAGGCAGGTGGGTGAATCATCATCATCATCGTTTCTCCTAACCCTAACCCATCCATGTCAGGCTTCCTGTCTGCTGGACAAGCTCATTAACTGATAATGTCTCCTGACCTGCAGATAAAAGCTTCCTGCAGGAGTTCCTGGAAACCCACAATATCTACAGGAACAGGCACCACGCACCACCACTGAGATACAACGCTGAGATGAACGCTGCAGCACAGGAATGGGCCGATCACCTGCTGGCTAAAGGTGGCTTTGAGCACAGCAACACCACTGATGGAGAGAACATCTACTTCATGTACAGCTCAGCAAAGTCCTTCAAACTGACAGGTAGACTCCTAACCCAGCTCCTCCTTCTTTTCAGAAAGCTGATTTATTATTTTCACCTTCTAACTCTAAAACAAGAACTTTGAAGTTAAAACTCAAATTATATAATACCTGAAACATTAAAAAATAGATTCAACACTGTGTTTTTCTTCTTTTGGTTCAACCGTTTCCTGGTTGTGACTCATCTTTGCTCAGATTAGAAAACATTAAAATCCCTTTGACTCCCTGAGACCTCTCTAATTATTCTGGATTATGTTCAAGGTGCCACCCATCTGAGTGTGACTGCTCTGCTCTCAAATGGATCTTTCTTTGTAGCAGTGCAGTTAAACTGTTCCCCTCTGAGGCTGAAGGATGAAAATAGATCATCCTTTTTCAGAAAGTCTTTCTATCATCTTTTTTCATTTCTTCACTCTTTTATTGCAGGTAAAGAGGTTGTTGACTTCTGGTATAATCAGATCAAGGATTACAACTTTTCCAAACCTGGATCATCCCTGTATACAGGTAAAACTCAGCCCACTTCATGTATGTAAAGCAGATAAAACAGATTTTTCCTTTTTCAACATGTCTATTTTCTAAACTGAAGCATCACTTGGAGCTCCAGTGTGGTGATTTGATTTGGTGAAGAAATGAACTGATATTGATGTCAAAGCCTTTTTATGACCTGTTTTTTATATATAATTAGGGCCCGAGCTCAACCACAAGGGTCAGCGAAGGCCCTCTTGTAACCCTAATGTTCATTCTTCGTGCTCTCTTTAACTCCAGATAACGTGTTCAAAAAGTCACAAAAGTTTGCTCAAAATTCAGTCACAGGGAAAAATTAGTGAATCAGATGTTTTGCCAAGTAGTTTTTACATTACGAGGAATTTGTCTTGGTCTGTTGGTGCAGATACTTTGCAAAAAATTTGTATTATTTATTTATTTATTTATTCATTTATTTATCTATTTATTTATTTATTTATTTATTTATAACTGTCATGTGCAGTGTTAGATCTGAACCAAAACACACACGTTCAGTGTCGCAGCCTGAGTGCATCTAAATGCTTTTTTCGTCCAACATTGACAGCGCCCCCTACTGCCAACAGGAAGTAGGGGGCGCCAACAGGAGGTTGGCAACAGGAAGTTGGCAGTAGGGGAGGGGCAGTAAGAACATCAAAGTCGTGTCCATACTTTGTGGTCCAGAGCAGTGCTGAAATGTGCTCTGACTTTAAAATTACCCATGTATGCTTGGGCCTAGCCTTATCTTTATACATCGCTATTTGCAAAGGCAGATCTTGCTGCACGTGCGGTGACAGCGAGGGCCCGTTTATCACCGCTTTCAGTTTTATTTCTTCTATTTTACAAAGTACACACACACATGCAGGCACCTCATTTAACACTCACATAAAGCAGAGCTTTCTGAATGAACTCCAGCTGTATTTTTTTAAATAGAGCAACGAATAAAAGTCCAGATTTTAGTTTGTTTTCATAATATTCTTTAGTGTCAAGAAAATGATGTATATCAACACCAATAAAGCACCCTTTGATGAAGCCTGTTTGATAATACTATATAACATATAGTGTGTTTTTTATTTTCAGTTCAATACATTTATAGAGTCTAAGGGTCTTAGTATCCTCAATATCAATTTCTTATGGAAAAAATCTTTGCTGAAAAATCTGGACAAAGTAGCGCTACATGATGCAAAATGAGACAAAAGATAAATAAATAAAATCATTAATTAAAAAATGCAGGTTTTGTTTTTGTTTTCTGTCTCTTTTAACAATATTATGTAACTACTGTTTTATGCGTTTTATTCTTTTTTTTTGTCAGTTATGTCTTTGCCATCATTTAAAAGTAAAAAAAACACTCAAACTTTGCTTCATTTCCCTGAGCACATTTTACTTTAAATTCTTAAACAAATTCTTTATCATTTCCTCATTGTTGAAGTTCATCCATCTCATTTCTGTCTTTTTGGGACCAAGAGAAAAAAAGAAAAGCTGATTAATCAATGGACTTTTAAAAAGGGGTAAAAAAAAAAAAAAAAAATGAGATTCAAAAGGATTCAGGATGGTTTACACTTTTTAAAAAAATAAATAAACAAGTTTACTTACTCAGTTTGTTTTTAAAATGAGGTGCTCCTTTTTTGTTTTTTATTAATGTTTCAATAATAAAACTGTTCATTGCTCTTGTGTTTTAGCGAGAGAAGATATGTTGATTTTCAGTCTTATAAAGAACCAGACTTCCTGAACTTCATTACGTTCTCAAAACCCATGAATAAATGAGTCTGTAATTCCACATTTTACAGCTAATAAATAAATAAATAAATATAAACAAATAACAAATTCAATGAAAATGTTTCAGAGAACCATTTTAATTGCATTTATTAATCAAGGTGAATAATTCCTGTAGTTATTTTTGTTGCCTGAAACAGCTGATGGAGGATGAATGCATCTCACCATTTTCATGGAGAAGATTCTCACTGGGTTTTATATCTGACTGTCAGGAGTACAGCAGGATGATTTCAGAGAACAGGACAAAACCGTTAAGAGATCCCAGGGACCACTTTGTCCACAGGGGGGCGTCATGGAGCTCTTATGACTCCTGATACAAAGTGGAGTCAGTTATGTTATTAAGTTTCTATAAAGAAGTTAGTTTAAATCCTGCTGTCCAATTTTGTACATCTCATTAGATATACTTTTTTTAAATTTGCATTAATATACATTTTATTTGAATATGTTTACAACATGTCATTTAGCTTTATGATAAAAATCAAACACCTCATAAAATAATAAAATTATCTAAAAAAAAATGAACACGTAGACAAAAACCCAGGAGTTAATTAAAATAATAGAAAACAAACGTTTGACTTGTGTTTTGACTTTAAAGTTGGTTCATGACCTTCACTGCTGCCAGCCAGCAGGGGGAGCTCTTGGAGAAACACTTGTTTACATCCATTAAAAATCAGTGTGTGGTTCTGCTCTGTGTTTGGATCCAACAGTGTTTTACAAGTTTTAAGTCCCAGATGGATGAAGGGTTTACAGTCTTGTTTCCTCCTGCAGGTCAGTTCACTCAGGTGGTGTGGAAGGCGAGCGCTGAGCTGGGTGTGGGCGTGGCCACTGATGGAAACAAGGTGTTTGTAGTGTGCCAGTACAGACCTGCTGGAAACTTACAGTTTGCCGCAAATGTCCTCGCAGCACGTAAGACGTGATCTGGATTCTGAGTGCTTTACTGTTTGACAGAAGATTAACACTCGTCCATCTAATGTGGTAAAAAGCTGAGGGTTTAAAAACTGTTTCATCTGTAGAGATTTTTTCTTATTTTGAAAAACAATCAGTGGCTAGAGGTGAGAACTCATTAGATTAAAATATGAAGAAAAAAAAGTTCCCATCAGCTGTTTCAAAGAGTCAACCTCAGAAATTCACACATTTCAACCCCAAAGTGAACAAATCCATGTCATTAAATTATTGACTCCCTATAAAGAGGAGAAAGCTTGTTGATATCACAGCATCTCTAGCCCTTCCTCCTCTATTTGCTGCAGCAGCTTCTTCTTCATCATCCTCTATCAGTTACTGTATTTACTGTCACTTTCCAGAGTAAAGGCTGTGCGTTTCACAGCTGACAGAGAGCCTGGTGAAGCAGACAACAGTGATGGAGGAGGAGGATTGAGCCAGAAGAAAACCTGCACACTGCTGTTAAAGATCTGTACCAGACCACCGGCCTTCACCATTCTCTGCATACCAGCACACATGACTGCTGGAAACTCAGCTGAGAATATCATTAAAAAGTGACAATGAAACACCTAAACAGATGAAAACTCTCTGCATTCAAAGCGTTTTGATTTGTTTGTGCAATAAAAGTGTCTGAAAATATATAAAAACTTTAGTAAATTTAGATAAAAAGTTCATTTTACCATTTTTTTAGTTAGTTTATAGTTTCATCATTTGTTGATCAAAAGTAATAAATTAATGCAAACTGACACTTCATTCATATTTTTACAGACTAAAAAAGGACAGTTATAAAATCTTTATAAAGTCACTGAAATCTCATTTCTACTGTCAAGTACATCAGACTTTTTAGCCTGCAGCATCAATAGTCCAACTAACGTAGTTCCAACAAATAACCACTAGGTGGCAGAAAGGTAGGTCTGAACCAAACGTGCTGAGAGACAAGAATACACTACAGGATGAGGACACACCTCACCTCCACCTCTTCACCTTACACTAGATCAGATGAAGTTAGACTGAGTTCAGTATTTACAATCTGCCAACAACAGGCTTCAGAACTCCTCATAAAAAAACAGATGAGTGACATCACAGAGAGACAAGCTTCATGAAATTTGCCAGTTGTAACTGCACAACAACTAAATTTATAGAAGCCAGCAAAACGCACACAGAGACAGGAGTTCACCCTGAGCTCACTGCTCCGTTAATGAAAGTCTAACACGGACTATCCCTCCAACCCTCTCACCCAGATAAGAGAGTTACCTGACTGCTGTTCCTGCAGCTCATTGTCATGCACTTTTTCTTCCTATTTTCACTCCACTTTATTTTGATGGTGTCCTGCTAGGCCAGGGGTCTCAAACTTGCGGCCCAAGGGCCAATTGCGGCCCCCAGAACAATATTTTGTGGCCCCCTGCCTGAAATCAGAGCTTTGTGTTAGTGCGGCCCGTGTTTTTTTTTCTTACATGCATCTGGGCGTTTTATATTTATTAACACTGGTGGGCTACCATAGCTCAGGCTCATGACAACAACAGGAATTAGCAATCGGTCACTTGTAACATGTTTGTGTCACTGAGTGGAGGGAAAATATATCCTGTCACCTCGTGCTATATGATGTTTGTCTGTGTTTGGATCATGTTCCTTTTAGCAGCACCTAGCTGTGTGAAAAGCTCTTCTCCACAATGAACTTTAATAAGTCAAAGTTCAGGTCCAAACTCAAAGATGAGCATCTTAAAGCCATACTGAGGGTCTCAGCTGCTTCCTCCCTCAAGACAAATGTTCTGAAGAACTGTTCATGTTCTGCATGTTCTGAGCTGTTAAGACTGAGACAATTGGATCAGTTGTACTTTCCTTTTCTTTTTTTTTTTTTGAATACTTGAAGCCCTTTTTTTTTGTGGAACACTCGATGCGGCCCAGCCTCACCCAGACACTACCTCTGGTGGCCCCTTGGTAAGTTGAGCTGGAGACCCCTGGTCTACACTCCATTAGTACATGCATCACTGATTCTGGATGACTGGCATAATTCTGATGCATGTCGACCAGTCATATGAAGTGTATTTTTCAGTTTAGTGTGTCCTATCTGAAGTTGTGTTTTGGCTTTCTCATCTCTTGGGTTCTTGTCCACCTTCCTTTTTATTCCATCTTGCTTTTAGATAGTGTAAAAATGCTGCACAGTGTCACTTATGTCCCAAAATTCCTGCCAATTTTTGTATGCTCTTTCTTTAATGATTGTTTTAGCCTCTGCTTTACTTCGTCCAAACTGTACTTTTACTGTTTGCACCTTGAGTGATTGTTTAGCTAGTTGGTCTACCCCCTCATTTCCCTCTATGCCTACATGGGCAGGGACCCAAACAAAGCTGACAGACAACCCTTTTATGTATTTTGTGTATTAAATAATATCCTTCATGAATAATGTCTTGCCTGCATGATTTCTCTGATTCAATACTGTTTAGAGCTGACAGGCTCCCCGATGCAATTATTGACAGATTCTGTCTCTGTTTCAAAATCCACTGCAATCCCAGTTTTATTGCTCACAGCCCTACAACGTAGACTGAAAGATGGTGTGTTGTTCTTTTCTTGATACTTGTGTTAGTTTGTGGGATAAAGACACCAGCCCCTGTATGCGCAGTAGCACAGTCTTTAGAAGCATCAGTGTTCACCACTACCTTATCTGCAAATTTCTCCTTTATATATTTTTAACTGCGTGCCAACCATTGTTTTTTTCTGCTTTTTTCTCAATTCCCTTCTGTAATTCTAAATCCACAAGTGGTATTTTTCTAATCTCATCCACTCTGGTGCCAATAACCCGAGGGCTCTGTTCACTGCAATTAACTCCCTCTTCAAACTACCTGAAAACATCTCCTCATCATTCACCCATGATAAATGTCAGGCTTTTCTTCAACTCTTCCAAACAAAAATCAACACCATCTATATTAATATCAACACCTCCAGCACCTTCTCCACCCTCCACCACGCAGCATCTATCCAATTTTTCCACAGTGTCCCCAGCAAATCTACAGTGGGGGAAATAAGTATTTGATCCCCTGCTGATACTAATATACCTTTTCACTTGATAAAATGCACAACAATTTTTAACTTTTATACTGTGTGTTTTTATGCATTTTCAACTGATATTCTGTCTATACTTATAACCAGTAAACAACCATAAAAATTAGAGTGTGTTAATTTCCCAGGGCAGTAAGCAAACTTGCAAATTCAGCAGGGGATCAAATACTTATTTCCACCACTGTACATATCCTCATAACTGGAATGAATACCTCTATCTGCACTTTGGACCCTATGCCATCAAAATTAATCAAGGAATGCCTCCCTGCCATCTCACCTCTTATCACTGTCATCATTAACTCCTCCCTCAGCTCCGGCTCTGTCCCTAAACCCCTTAAACTTGTTGCTGTTACCCAAATAATCAAAAACCCAGGACTCAACCCAGACAACCTAAGTAATTTCCATCCCATCGCCAACCTCCCCTTTCTGTCTAAAATACTGGAACGTGCCATTGACTCTCATCTCAAAACCCATGTCTTCCAATAACCTATTCCAACCATTTCAATCAAAATCAGAGTAATCAAAATAGCTCTCCTTAAAGTTTCCAATGACCTCCTCCTCTCTGCAGACTCCAGACACCTAAGCATTCTCATCCTCCATGACCTCACTGCAGCCTTTAACACCATCAACCACAACATCCTCCTCTCCTGTCTACAATCAACTCTACAAATCACGTCTGTCCTCTGTAGAAGCAGTCCAAACACAAAGGGAGGGGTGGGGGAAAACTCCATGCAGGCAGGGAAAACGCATCACCACAGATCTCTCTCTCTCTCTCTCTCTCTCTCTCTCTCTCTCTCTCTCTCTCTCTCTCTCTCTCTCTCACAGATCTTTCATCTTGTATTTATTCTTTCATTGAAATCTTTGCATTCAGTCTGGCTTATTTTTAATCAGTCTGTACAGTATCATCGTCTCTTTTAGGTCTCTTAATGCTTTTAGCTCATTGTGTAGGTCATTTATTGCTTATACGTCACTTGTCTTTGTTCGTGTTTCTTTCTTCTTATGTGTACAAGCTGCCCCACCCTAATTATCCCAAGAGGGATCAATAAATTCGTTTGAATTGAATTAAATTTGAACTGAAGTTATAAATGCGTTACTCCTCATACCTCCGGGAGTCTCTGAATTTCATTCAGAGGATTGTTTGCAGCAGAAACCGTGAAGACTGAGCCCTCTATGTGCTGTCTCTACAGAGCAGGTACTTCTTTACATCTGGTTTCATTCGCCTTTCTCGTGCTGCAGACGTTACGTAGGAGTAGGTTTAAACATTATGAATACCTGACAACCTGAGAAATATCATATTATGACAAAGAAACATCAATCTGTCAACCAAATGTTACCTCTGATGTACTTTCTTTTCTTTCTTGTCTGTGCTGATCTCTCATTCAAAGAGAGCACCGCTGCCTCCCACAGTAGTTTACAAGCCTGATATTGATAGACAAGCTCCACTAGACACCACCCCCACCCGTTAAAATACATAATTGGTGTCTACAGATGTCATTGGCAGCCAATGAGTTTTACACTTCTACCTAACTTAAAACAACCAGATTTTTATTTACTTGTTTTACCTGCTTGATTAAATGTCCTGTAGCCAACTTTAATAGAATTAAAATGATTTTGTGGAGAAATGACTTCTCTTCCATCTTTCTTTTTCTTCCATGAACTGTTTTAAACAAGTTGTTCAAGAGGAATTTCTTCCACTGCTGGGGTCTGGACATAATTTACCCATGTAAACTTTGATAATCACACAGTAAATTTTTCACTCTAGTGTTTATTTTCTATTATACTTTCAGGCCCTGATGTCTCTGTTTGTGATGTACACCAAGAACGGCTGGATGAGCATCATGTATGATGGGCTGGATGCTGTTGGAGTAGACAAACATGACTTTTTGCTTATAGTATACTTTATTGATGCTATTTCAACATCATGTTGGAAAACACTGAATCAAAACCAACTTGATATTATTGTAATGGATTGCTATTCTGCATTTTTCTGCAGCTAAAACTTAACACTAAGATGAAAATCTGATATCTTTCCTGTTAGCTCCTCTCTTCTTCTCTCAGCCTGTGAGGAACTACAATGAATGGATACTTCTTCATCACCTTAATGCTCACTGAGCTACTTTCTTCTGGATATGTTCATTGGCATAATGGTCTCAAGACGTTCCATCAGTTTTAGCAGAAGCAAAAAGAAAGTTGATGCATAGTTACTGCAGGAGAGAGGAGGAGAAGCACGAAGGCAGCAACAAAAGTAACAGAAACGTGTGATTGGTTCAAGTCATTAATGAGCATCTCCTTCAACAGCCAAAATCAGACGCTGATGGTTTAGTTCAGCATTCATCTTTAAATGAAGAAGTGACAGACAAAAGTGCTAATTTTAGCAATTTCAGTCTTCTTTCTGGTGACACTAGAAGCTTTCTCTGCCAGGTGATTGGTTTAGCCTTTAGCTCATGCTAAATAAATCACAGAAATCATTTTCAGGAGCACAGATGGCCTAGTGATTGCAGCCCAGGCAACCCGGGTAGCCCAGATTTAAGTCCGGCCTGTGGCAACTTTCCTGCATGCACTGCCCACTCTCACCCTGTTTCTTCCTCTATCCACTGTCCTGTCCTCGCATTTTAAAGGCATAAAAAGCACAAAAGATAGATTAAAAAAAAAACAACAACAACAACAACAACCACTTTTAGGAGAGAAAAACTCAGATCTCTCGTCTGTCTTCTAATCTTCATCAGCCGGCGTGGTGTTGTCATAGAGACTGATCGTAAGATCAGGTTATAACCAGGCTTAATGCATAAGTCTACTCATGTTGAGCTGAGATACACTTATTCCCATCTTTTCTCTGCTACATTTTGAAAGTCTCTTCTATGTTATTTTTTTGTCTGACGTGTTTTTGTTTTTTTCAGATAATCACAGTGCTTTCCTTCTTCTTTGTTTGTCTTTTAAGGACAAGATAAGAGAGTGCCATCCGGGTAAAATCTTCTGGTCAAGCTACTTGAAATAGGTCTCCCCAATCTACTTCTCCAGCTTTGTCATCATGGCCCAGTTCGTGCTGGTAAACCTGGTGTTTGCATCCATCATGCAGGCTCTGGAGGACAGCAACCAGGTGAAGACCAAGAAAGAGCATGAATAGATTCCTTTGTGAAACACATTTTTCAGGGAACTCTTATACTAACTGATGTCTCCCTCTGGAGGAAGAACACTGCCAGGACAAGCAGGCCTTGACATCTGCAGGGCAGAAGACTGGACCAGCTCCAGCCATGCCAACAAAGGAAAGTCCTGCATGAAGTCAACCATGAAGTCAAAAACAACATACACATTACCAGCTTTCACACTCTCATATATTTAATGATAGTGGCTTTATTGATGTGCCATAAACATCTGAGATATCAACTTCTGGTTTAAGCTCACATTCTGACTAAATATTCTCCTCTTACTGTTAACATTTCTTTATCTGAAATGTGTTCGAATAGCATCAAAATCAATCTAGAAGCTACATTCCCATTGACTTCTTCTGATAGACACCATGGGAAGAAAGGAGCAGCACACATATGTGAACAGATTAATGTTAATAACCTTAATACTAGTATTTTCTGAAAACACATAAGCTTTCAGCTGAGTGTCAATCTTTTGAATTCAAATTGTGTAATTGAAAAAAGGGAGAAACAAAGAAATATTCTGATTTGAGTTCCTTTGTGGATCAAATATGAAAAATGTTTTACATATTTATATTAATGTTGCATTTTCCATTATTCATTCAAATAAATATAATTCAAGTCTCTAAATGTTTTGTTATTATTGGTTTTATTCACTTAAAAACCTCTTAGTTTGTACAACCCCAATTCTAATGACAGAATAATCTGGACTCTGTTTTGGATTGTACACTCTTTTAGAATGTTATGGGGTGTTTGGCGATGTTGGAGTATGTAACATACTGAGCAGAAAGTAATGTATTTCACATACAAGACATGACTGCAACAGACCAGGATCATGGTGTTTGAAACATTTTAAAACACATCTCTTGTAGATAGCAACAGATGCTTCAGAAAGTATAACAAGAATGCATAGTTAACAGGTTGTAACTTACGAACTGACTGAATGACATGAATTGGTTTTAAATTCAATTTGTAACATCATGATTTTGACTCACTACCTGATTATATGACTTAATATTTGGGATTTTTTTTAAATTAAGGCCTTTGCCATGTTTACTCTCTTTTTATTAACCTGTGCTGGTCTATGGCAGGGTTCTGCAAACTTTATTATCACCTCACATGGATTAAAGTCATTACAGAGCCACACACAACACAGTGGATAGAATTTAATAGTGTCAACATTTATTGAAGGATTATCTAAAAAGAAGGTTTTTGAATTCATGAAATTGTAGAACTGCAAAAAAGAGTACTTGAATTTGATAACATATACTGATAATGTCGCTCAACTCATCATTTTCTTTGTTTGCTAATTTCTTGCCACATTTCAAGCATATTAAATTTACAAGTTGGCAGTTCAATCCATCCACACATAATAAAATCTTAATTTTTATCCAGATTTGTCTTTTTGTTGACGTAGTTATCTTAACAGAGGTGTAAAACTTGAAGTCAGGCACAGGTGTAAGGAAATTGGTTGGGCTGTTAATGTATGTAGAGAGGTGGTTAAATCATGACTTTATTTAGTGCCAGTTACGTTTAATCATCAATACCTTCTGTAAGGAAAATTAAAGTTCTTTATTTCTGAATAAATAAATAAATAAATAAATAAATAAATAAATAAATAAATAAATAAATAAATAAATAAATAAATAAAAAATAAAATAAAATAAAATAAAATATAATAAAATAAAAGCTACAGGGAGCCACTGCAACTGAGTCAAAAGAACCGCAGGTTGCAGACCCCGGTCCAAAGATGTTAAAAAAAAATAAAATAAATAGTGACCCTGGGTTTAGTCGAAAATGCGCATGCGCAGATTACAGGACCACCCCTCTGCCAGCTCAGCTGACAACAGCAGCCCTGAGCAGCCAGATGATGATCATGGCAGACTCTGGAAGTACCGAAGAAGTAGCTGTGATTGGTAACACCGATATTACATCTGCGGAATCCGAAAACAACATCATAAACACGGTTGTACCTTTTCCTTTTCCCTCTGTGAATCATGCAAAAGTGTTTAAAAAGCCAGCTTTCACGAGTAAAAACTTTCCCTAACAGGCCCAACGTAATGTAAACGTTAGCTGTGAGTTAGATGGAGTTAGTGTTTCAGTGACACTTGGAGATTTCCCTCTCACTTTTTAATTTTGTCACAAGTTGGAAACTGTAAGCTAACGGCTTCTAAGCTGCGCGTACTACCGCTGTACGTGAACATTAAAGTTTCTGAGTTAGCTAAAGTTGCTTTTGCTAACAGTTCGAAGCTACTATGTAAACTTTACTGCTGACGTTAGCTTTTTAGCTAGCGGCTCCAAAAATTAAGCTTAAAGTTTTGCTATTTAAATTAAACAAATTATCCAAGTGTACTGTAAGTGCAGTCTTTTTTTGCATTAACAGATGAAAGAAGCTCTGCATTCATTCGTTAAATCTCTGGCGCTGGGAGTATTATCTTGTCTTGTCTTGTGACCTGCACACGCCTGCCTTAAATCAGCGTAAACAAGCAGTGTGACTGTGATCAATAGCAAACCAGTTATCAGTCCCCCTGTGGTTTGCTGTTTATATGCTTTTTTGGCACTTTTGTGCCATGGGAACCACTCTGTTTTCCATGCACCTGTCTGATCACCTGTTTTTTTCTTTTCATGCAGCGTCATAAAGACAGATGAGTTTCTAATTAACCTTTTGTTGTTTCCCTTGTCTGCGTAGATGGTGGAAAGAGGAACAGCTCTGTTGAGGAAAATGGAAATTAATGTTGCAGAGGCAGAGAAGAGGACAGGAAAGAACACAGTTAACATGCAGGAAACCTACACGGTCTATCTCATTGAAACACGGTGCGTCATTCTGGAGTGTATGCTTTTCTTTTCACAATAATGGACCTCTGTGTTTATATTTGGTTGTTTTGAAGGTGCTTTTACTTTGTGTAAAGCATAATATAATCTTTCAGACAATACTGTGTATTTCATTGTGTCCTTGAAGATATGTATTCAGACACTTTATATGTTGTTATCCTAATATTATTTCTTTTTCCTCAACTTCCACATCCGTCTGTGCCTCTAAAACATTAATCATAGCCAAAGCCTGCTGGCTTTGTTACTCCAGAAGAAACCAACCATTTATTCTAAGTGATATTGGTCAGAGGGGAGTGCAGTGTAGTGAGGCAGATCCCTCTGTAGCAGAGAATTATTGGATCGTATGAGTGCAGATCATTTTCAGACAGACCATGAGCTAACACTAGCTAAAGGCTAAAACACAAGCTAATCTGTCTGTGATAATGTTCATTCCAACCTACATGCAGCAGTTATTCTGCAGTGGTCTGATCAAACTTGAGAGTCTGTCAGTAAAATGAAGAGTGAGGTTACGTTAGCTCTGATTGGTAGATGAGCAGGACATAGGGTCTCACTAACGTTACACATAAACCTACAGATACATCTCAGAGCACTAGTCTGCAAGAGGCATTTAAATAGCTTGCTACTAAATTGCGGTACAAAAAGGCAATGTTTACTTGCTGTCAAACAACAGCACTGTGTAACTGTTGATAAATACCTTACCTCGTCATGTTGTATCTGGTAAAAAGTTGTCATGAACAAAGAAAAGTAGTGTTAAAAAGAAGATCTGATCTCCATTCATTTCCAAAACAAACACAAACCTTGCTCAGTGTCATGTCAACCTGACAGTGTGCGCATGATTTCAACCAATAGATGTTGCTGCAATTCACTTAAAACAGATAGTCCTCACAGCCTCTTTAAGTGTCTCCTTGAAGTCCACTGAATAAGTTTTGTTCGTAGGTGCCCAATCACTTAAAACACCACCACTGTACATTTATAAAGATGAAAGTGATATTTTTTTCATTTACCTCAATCATAAGCAGTTGCTCAAAGTCCTTAATACTTCTATGTTATTTGCTAAAGAAAGAAAATTGATGAAGTTTGTCTCTCTGCAGCCCAGCTGAGACTGTCCCAGAGGGGGGTACTCCTGCAGCACCTGACACTTTGTGGAGACGTTACAGTGAGTTTGAGCTGCTCAGAACCTTCCTCCTTGTAACCTACCCATACATCATCATCCCTCCACTCCCTGAGAAAAGGGTGAGTCATTCAAATGTTAAAGAAAAGCACTGAATAATAGAAAAAAGAGTAATTGTGTTATATTGAACAGCTGAGCAAACTATATCTGCAGTTTTTGAGTTTTTGAGTTTTGTCTCTTGTAGGCAGAGTTTGTTTGGCACAAGCTGTCAGCAGACAACCTGGACCCAGACTTTGTTGAGCGGCGGAGAGTCGGTCTGGAAAACTTCTTGCTGCGAGTTGCATCACATCCTGTCCTTTCCAACGACAAAATCTTCTTCCTCTTTCTAACAGAGGTTTGCAGTTAAGCTTGTTTCACAGAGTGTGTTGATGAAGTCCATTACGTTACCTTTGCAGACATAGATCCTCGTGCACACTCGTAAAGCAAACCAGGGCAGGTACAGCAAGGAGCTGCTCTGGTTATTGGAAATAAAGAAGGACCAAGTAAAAATGTGCCTTCTCGTGATTTATTCTAATAATAGTAATAATAACAACTTTATTTATTTAACACCTTTTAAAATTATAATAGAATAATTTAAATCCTTAGGATTGTATTCTAGGCTGCAGACTAACAACTGGCTGGGGACCACAGCTGGCAATTAGCCGTAAAGGCTAAAGCTGCCTCTTTTACTGTGCAGTAATTAAAGGGTACTGCCCACAAAACAATAAATAAACTTAATTAAACTAAAAAGCATTGCAAAAAAAAAAACCCAAAACGGAAAAGTCCCAGAAAATGAAAAATGAAGACAAAGAGCTCAACAACACATGATCACACCAACAATTCAACGATCCAATTGTAAGAACCCAATCAGAGGGCGCCAACCCCCTCTAACTTCATTTGATGAAACATAAAAAGTCAACAGAAGAAGAGAACTGAGGCAGTACAAGAATCCAGAATGAATAAAAACAAGAAATACAGCAATAAGTTTAAACAGAGTTATAAAGGACTCGTTTGAGGCACCCTCGAACCAAAGTCTACATTTGTATTTTGTCTTCTCCCTGTAGCCTCTAGCAAAGAGCTCAGCTCAGAGCAGCCTGTTGTGTTGTCATGTTGTCGCCCTGAATTTCCCAGTTTAACACACTGTGCTCATAACCCTGTCTGTCATCTGTCAATCATCTCTCCTCAGGAGAAGGGATGGAGGGAGGCAGTTTTGGAGACAGGTTTCCAAGACAAGGTAAACAAATAATATGTTTTTCTTCTTGATTAATGTCAGTGTGACAGTGAACATTCTAACTTTTTTTTTAAAGAAACATTGAACCAAATTCCCGTCTCTGTACTGCTTTAATGTTACATTTGTTGTAAACTGACTCTCTTTGTGTTTCAGTCTGATGGTTTTTTTCATGATAGGCAAATTGAACCATATTAGAAACACATCCTCATAGACTCTCTTGTGTTTGCTGGATGCAAATAAGAAAAATCAGTTTGTCTATTTTTCCTGCCAGGCGGACTCCAGGCTAAAGTCTCTGAATGCCATGTTCAGAGTCAAAAACCCTGACAAGTAAGCATAAACCACACCAAAAGGGATGATACATCATTTTTTCTTTATTTATTTTTTTAAATGAAACGTTTTGCAGTAGCTTTTCAAAGGCAACCTCACTTAAATCAGTGATTGTGGCAGAAAATCAGGAAGTAAGAAGCATGAGAATTAAAGTTCTTTGTCGTGAAACAGATTGGATCAACGTGGACTGAAGTGTTCTGAACTGGTCAAATGCTGTTTGAGGAACGATGTTTAACACTGTGTTGTGTTCTTCAGGAGATTCACGGCACTGAAACAGTACAGTGATGAACTGAACACAGTTATCGCTCAGTTACTGAGGGTGCGGGCGGTGAGTTCAGCAAGAGAAAACACACAAACATGAAGAACTGAATCTTAGACTCAGCTTAAGATTTATGAATAGTTGAGGGTGCAGTCTGACAAATATTTACTGTGACTTTATAAAGACAGAAACTTGAGATATAAAAGTCTAATAATTATAAATATTATTGTGTCAATTCTAGAGGGTAGCAGATAGACTGTATGGAGTTTACAAGGTCCATGGCAACTATGGCAGAGTCTTCAGGTGAGAAATGACAATACTGTGTCAAACTAGCTAAGCTAATGAAAACAATGCTTCAGCGCTCCTCTTTTTTGTGTTTCCAGTGAGTGGAGTGCGATAGAAAAGGAGATGGGAGATGGATTACAGAGTGCAGGCCATCACATGGACACGTAAGTACACGACCAAACCTTTACATTACACGTACTGTAAATGATTTTCCTGATGCAGGAAAGGATCACCATCAAGCTGTGACCTTACACAGAATCAAACATGTTTCATTTTTGATTCTGCATGTTTTTTTTTTACAGGTACGCTGCATCAATAGATGACATTTTGGAGGAGGAAGAGCATTACGCAGACCAACTGAAAGAATATTTTTTCTACACTGACGCTGTCAGGTTGGTGGTTTTACTGGTTTTAAAGAAGAGACAGATGTGTGTCACATATTAATCTGAATGGTAAAAGGTGAATCAGTAATCAGGTTAGATTGCTCCTTGATGCTCATTTTAATACATGAATGTTTAATGGCAGCTCACTTAATCATAGCTTAGTTTGAAGAAGTCTTAATCATAACTGGAATCAACACTAAAGTATTTCATATAAGAGTAATAAATCCTCTGCAGTGTTCTTCATTGACTTTTCTGTATCCAAGTCTAAATTAAAGGAGTAGGCTCAAATTAACTTAGGCTTGGGGCATATAATCTTTAATTAATTTAGAACTGGAAAGATTAGTGAAGGAATCAATTGGTGGAAGAAGAAACTTGGTTCTGTTAATCTGATAATTAAGTCATTTTCAACAGAGGAATTATTTATTAACTCCAGAATGAAGAAAATATTTTAATTGTGTCACTTGATGCTGTAGATCTTCAGCAGAACATTTTTATTGCTCATATATCGATCGTTGAATTAATTACTCCTACTGTAAATTCTTGTGTATTATATATTTCTTCTTGTGATGTAGGTTAACAACAAGGCATGATTCTACAAGTGCTCACACAGATAAAATCTTCTCCATGCACCAGTATTAACTTGGCATCATCAGCATTAAACTCCATTCAAAACAAAGCAGCATGCAGCAGCACGAATGCAAATACTTTTTCGGCAGATGCAAATCTAAAGCTCTCAGCAGAGCACAGAGGAGCACCGAGTGCAGAGCTGCGACAGCCCCCACCTGTTTTACTCTTTGTTGTAATGTTTGTATCAGGACCTATTGACACAAAGTCCTGCCTCTAACTTTTCATCAGTCTTCTGAACATTTGTCCATGTTTGTGTAACTGTAGGTCTGTGTGCAAGAAACATGAGATGATCCAGTACGATTTGGAAATGGCCGTTCAGGATCTCGCACAAAAGAAACAGCAGAAAGAAGAGCTGGTTACAGGGGTAACACTCTCTCTCTTTCTCATTGATACCAACTTTTCCATCTCATTTTCTTTGCACAGCTTGCACAAATATTGATATGCTCCTATATTCATAGCTCAAAATAAGCACCTGCCACTTCCCAAATGCTAGTATGAAATTGGTGAATAAAAGAAGTGGGACCAGGCAGGCACCATTGGTGCGTCCTTTATTTCACTGATTGCACTAAACAATCTTTGATGTCTGAATTTACACCCCTCAGGTCCCACAAAGTTCTGTGGTGCAGACACCTTACCAACCGTTAGTCTGACCTCTGTGAAAACTAGAGCTGCAACAATTAATCGAATAATCGTTTATTAATCGATTACTAAATTAATCATCAACTATTTTGATAATCGATTAAGTCATTTAGGTAATTATTTTAGAAAAAAAGTCCAAATTCCCTTATTTCAGCTTCATAAATGTGAATATTTTCTTATTTCCTTGCTTCTCTATGACAATCCTGAATATCTTTGGTTTGCAAACCAGACATTTGATGATGTCATCTTAGAATCCAAAAAAAACTATGACATTTTGCACCATTTTCTGAAATTTTATGGACCAAACAACTACTCGATTAATCGAGAGAAAAATCGAGAGATTAATCGTTTATGAAAATAATCGTTAGTTGCAGCCCTAGTGAAAACATGATCTACTATCAGTGACAGGAGCAGAAGAATACCAAATGAAAACAAATCATCCTTTTCTGCACTCCGTACTTATGCTGTACATGCACTACAGGTGCAAACACTCAAAGTAAATACTTGTAGTCCTGTTAGCAATCTTTGTGTGTGCCCACAACGTTTACAGAGCAAAAACTCTGTTCGGATTACAGTGTTAAAAAAAATCAGTGTCACTTAATTGAATGTTTGCCATGCAGGCATGTTTACATATTTCGGTCATGTGACACGCAGACTCTTATGTGAGGGGCTGCATGAGAGTGCTCAGACAGTTTTGTGGTGGATTAATCTCCAAAACAAAAAAATAGCATGGCAAGGTTTTGGATCAAGAAAGAGCAAAGAGAAAGAACCAATAAAAGCATTTCCTGCTGCATCTCACGGGTCTGTCTTTGTGGGAAATCTGCAGGAACACTAAGCAGTAAGGCTCAAACTGCTTTTCAAAGGAAAGGAACATGTTCAGCCCTAGTTCATGATACAATCTGACTCTGCTTCATGTTACTAAATCTGCCTTTTTGATTAACTGAGATGGTGTGAAAAGCAAAAATTGAAACTGAATTGAAGTGTGTAGATCAAAAAGCATAAACTGTTTCAGACCAGAGGCCTGAACTATGAAGCTGGATTAACACATCCAGGACCTCTCTCTGTTACCTGAGTTGACTTAACAAGACCTTCTCAGTCCTGATAAGCTGTACTATGAAGCTGGATATCAACTCGTTCAGTGAATCCAGGGTCTCCCAGTTTTGATCAGAGCGCGCTCACATTAAAGGGGTGGAGTCTGCAGCTTCTGACCAATCACAAACATGAAGAGACAGGAGAAACCCTGCAGAGCAGCCTACTTTACCATAGTTGGTCTTTAGAAATATGAAGAATTTAAACACATCATCAGGACAAAAGAAACACTGTTACTGCAGCAAAATGCAGGAAGGAATGATGGCAGAAAACTGCAGAATCAGTTCATGCTTAAATTCATGAGATTATCCAACATTAATTCATCGAACAGCAACTCTAATCATTCAATTTGACTTAAAGATGTTTGGGCAGAGCTCTCCTTCAGTGTCCTTTCTTTGGTTTTTATTTTCCATTGAGTTTTGAGGCTCAGCACCCCTGTAAAGCGTGTATTGTGCTGGAATATTAAAATCTGTGTAAAGCAAATTCAGTCATTTTCTTCTGAACACAGTAAATAGGTCCCAAATTTATTTCCTTAAATCATGTCAAAGCCATTCAAACATTTAGGAGTTAATTGTGGAGCTCGGCTTCACAAACTGTTTCAAATGTCTGTGTTCAGGATTTAATGGGCGGGTCAGAAAGCATAGCCACGTTACATCACGGAGCCATAATTAGCATAACCCCGCCCCCTGTCGCCTCTGGTGGTGGTCAGCCATACAGTTGCAAGGCAACCAGAAACTAATAACCACCCATAGGCTTCTGAAGAAACGGGTGGATTGATAGCCTAACTGTATTTGTCTGAGCTGTAACGTTAGTAGTCAGTAATCCATGTTGCTAAATGTGATCAATGGAGAAATAAATGATCATTCTGATGGAGACTGTGAGGAACCAGGCTGAGCTCTATCAGTGTCTGACTCAGAGTCACTTTCTGCTCTGATGGCTCAAACAGGTAGGGCTGGCTCCAAACCATCACGCTGCTAGAGCTAGCTTCCATTGTTACTGTAGGTAACGTCCATGTACGGTACACGGAGGCGGCTTCCCTCCTGTGTGCTAAGCCCCTCTAACTGACATGCCCCAAGCATTCCACAGCAGAGATAAGTGCTTATTTTTCCATGATTTTATATCCTTGGCAATTTTTTTAATCTTTCAAATTTGGCTCAGTGATCAATGACATGTTTCTGTGGTGTGACAAACTCGGAACACAAATTTATTTCGGCTTCACATGGACTTTAATAAATAAAATTAATATTAATTCTTAACTCCCATGTAGTTGTGCGTTCCATAAATTCCTGTTTCTGCAGTTCTGCCATGTGTGACCATTATTATTAACATCATTATTTAAGATACAAACAGTGGAGCTAAACGGACTTCAGAACAGGTACAAAAACATACCTCAGAGCAGTCAGTGAGAAGACTTTATTTCTTCACTCTTTCTCTGATGTTTGGATGAAATCAACTGAATTTATTTATTTATGGATCCATCAGCTGACAAATGTAGTTCAGTCCATCTGAGGTGTTGCTTTTCAACTCATTGATCTCTTATCCAGATCTTAACCTGCTGCGGAGCAGGTTAGCTGTACAGCTTCAGTTACCATGGTGATTCATCCCGGTAAGAAGAGAACCAGCTTCGTAGGACATAAAATCCAGGGTTAACCCAGAAGTTACCTCGATAAGAGAAAATGCAGCTTGGTAGTCCAGGCCTCAGGAGTCAGAATACTGCTAACAGTCAAATTCTCATCAGATTTGAATGTGTATTCAAAAACCTGTTCTTGTCGCCCGATTCTAATGTGTGTGTGTTTTCCGTGCAGACTGTGCGCATCTTTTCGCTAAAGGGGATGACCAGTAAGCTTTTTGGCCAAGAAAGCCCCGAGCAGAGAGAAAGCCGGCTGGCAGCTTTGGATCAGAGCATCCAGGAAGGAGAGCAGACGGTTATGGAGAAACACAACGAGTGCAAGTGAGCTCAGCACCACTCAGCTGGTTCTTCAGCCTTCCTCTGATCAGCTTGTCTTTGAACTCTCTCCCACTCGCTGTCGAGGTTGCTGACATGTCTTTACACTGACTGTTTGGTGTTTCTCTCTAATTTGGCTAACGTCTGATATATAACAAGAATTTAAACAGAATTAACAGATAAAGTACTCCAACTTAGAACACAAAATTAGTGGACAGTGTTAGGATCATTACGCATTTACCCAAAGAGGCCTATATACAATAGCTTGTAACAGAAAAACCCACATCAATAAAGAAAAGAAGTAATTGGAGCATAAATCAACAGAGCAGCCATACTTCTTCATTGTTTCTTCACAGACTGCTCCCCCTGCTCTACACTTCTTCCCATGCCTTCTCTTCCCCACAGAGTGACTCACAGCAGCATGTGTCTTTGTTTGTGTTTGTGCCTTCAGAGAGTTCGTGCGAACAGCCTGGAAGGACATTGAACGTTTCAAGGAGCAGAAGGACAATGATTTGCGAGAAGCACTAATCAGCTATGCCATTATGCAGATCAGTATGTGTAAGAAGGTACGTGCGTCTGTATGTTTATCTTAACCCCCCCTGCCTTAGAATGCAAGGCGTTATCAGCAGTCTGTGGCTCCCCATCTGTTTTCTAGGAAATTGTCTCGTTTGTCCCGACTTACTTTTTTTTAAAAATCACTGTTTCTCTTTCACTCCTCTGCTATCTCAGGGAATCCAGGTGTGGTCCAATGCCAAGGAGTGTTTCAGCAAAATGTAAGCCACTATCCAGCCAATCACTCACTCCCCTGCACCAAAGCAACAGACAGATTGTTCAGAGTGGGACCTGCAGTCTTATGGAGACGGCGATGGGAGCCCAAACACTGCCTTTAACACGTTCGATTCACAGAATCGAAGCAGCTTTGATGGATTCTTTGCCCTTCAGTTCACAAAAGTTTCCACAAAACGGTCTTTTATTGTACCTGTGCCTTTAAAATCCCACCTTTTGATAATCAGTTGCAGCTCTGTTCATTTGACGTCCATGATGCAGGTTATCAGACTTTGTAAGTCATCCTTTGTTGGTAAGATGGTAACATTTCCACAAGCTGAATCCTGCACCTAGAATTCATCATGCTTACACAGAGGAAATAGCAGTGCACTTTATTCCAGCTGTTTCGCTAATTTGATTTATCTCTTACCCTGGAAAATAGAAAACATCAGGAGCTGAGAAGATTTAGCAAATCACAAATAATAGTCTGATAAAAACAGGATCATGGACATTGTGCCTCAGTCATCAGCTGTTCCCTTTTTGTTCTAGTTGCAAACTTTAAGACGGTTAATTGTCAGTGACACTCAAGACTTCAACTTTTACATAAATGATTAGCCTATCACTAAAATCTCCACCTGACTGTGCTCAAGAGACTTCATGTACTGTCCTCAGGCCTCCTAAATGTAGCAGAACTTAGCAATGAGATAAAAAAGGGAATCGTTCAGAGATCTGTTGCCAGGAACCAGCTTCAGAAGTGTTTCCACTTCTGCTTCCTCTCAGCCACAATCAACACCAAGGGCGGCAAATCCAGCTGAAGCCATCGTCAGCTGACAACAATCAGGACTACTTCACTACACCCCCCCCTCTTTGGGAATGTTTTTTAACAGAAACATCAGCTGATTAATTGGACAAAAATGATCAGGAAGCTTGTCATGGGAAACACGTGCTGCACACAAAGAAGCCTCTTAGCATCACTTTTCAGATTTTCATGATATTCTTTTCTTGAGGTGTTGTACTCTTGATGCTTAATGCTGTTATCACAGATTAGCCAACCAAAGAACTTTTGATCCGGTACTTTTACGGTACAGATATTGGGAGAAAGGCACACAAGGGGGAAGCAGTGAGATGCATGCAGTCATAGTTTCCACCCCTTTAATGCAGTCCAGGAACTTCTAGCTTTTACAAACTGCTTCATCTGCGAAGAGGAACTATAAAAGTTGATATTAATAAAAATACTTCAGGGTTCTCTTTTACTGACAGGCCCGTTTTGTACAACGAGAGGGGGACCAAAACATCTCTATTAATGAAAATGACCAAATAGTGAAAATTTGTAACTCAAGATTTGTTTGATCATCTAAATCCAGCCCTGTGCACACACTCTACATGTGCAGCTATTGTTTCTCTTTCTGATATTCCTGTGATACGGATAAATTCGTGCAAAAACACCCTGAAATGTTGAGATCACCTCCCAAAAAAATAACCTTTACCTTTCTAAAACAAAGATTAACTAGTTAATGAAAAATCAAAGCTTGATGTTTGTTTTCATTTTATATAAATGAGAATTGAAGAGACTGCTTTTTTATGTTTATTTAATCATTATGTGAAGACACTAATAAAAGATTCTCTTTTTTTCCCACTGTTTTCATTGTTATTATTAATAATGTAAAACATTTGGTAGTGAGCTTCAGGACCATGTGACAGTGCAGGCTTCACCTGGTTTGCAGATCAGCCCTCAGGCTGCCTGATGACTCATTTGTATATGATGAGTTACTCAGCATTTTGTTCTTCTTGGTTGAAGATGAAAGAAACTGGCTTTTATTGAAGCCTTTTTGAATGTCATAAATCATCTTTGTCAAGGTAACACAGCCTAACCCTTATGTAAGCCCTGTTTTTTTCCACGATACCTGTAGTGAAGGTGGATGGAAATCAGATGGGCGGATCTGTTGGCAGTCATGAGACGGTGTGTTGTGCTGATGCATGTTGAACTCTTGAATACATGAGTCATCAAAAACACAGAAACAGCTTTACAAAGTTTACTATAATGGCAAATGTTTTGGGTCACTGCTCCGCCTATGAAGTCATGCATCAAATGTGATGATAATGATTTTATGAATAGATATGATGCTAAAAGTGTGGTTGTTATAGATAAGGTAGCTACAAGATGTTTAGTGAAGATGTTAAAATAAGTTTGATTCCTTTAGTGAAAAGATCCCCTGAGATAATAATATATCTGATACACAGTACACTGATGCCTGAGACCTTTGATGAGCCACTGAATTTTCAGATTGTGGCAGTAATAGCAAACTGCGCCGCCTGCCGGTCCAACATAGGTAAAACATTTCAATTAAGCATTGAAGTGTCTTTTTACAAAGTGGTCAAGAGAAGAGCCTGAGGAAAAGAAGACAAAATATTCCTCCTTTTTTTTTTTTTTCAAAGCGACATACTGCTTGGTTTGCATGAGGTCATGTGTGGTTTTCTCAAATGGAAACCTAACATTAATTTAACATTAGAATCAGGCCAGTGCCTTAACTTTCCCCTAATCCAGCAATTCAGAGTGCGTCTCATAAACTCCATGTTTGGGTAAATCACGGGCTAATTAGGCCAAAAGAGAGCAGTAAATGCTGCTTAACTGGAGGAAAACGTATAATGTCTGTATGGAAATTATATCCAAGCCTGAGTATGAGAGGGGAGACATGGTTGAGATAAGTGAGCCATTCAGTCTCTTGTGTGTATTAACAGCACAGGCTCGTTGGTTTTATTCATCACTGAATTAATTCATAACATGTCAGAGGCGATGTGATCCCGTTTATCGCTGTCACATACCCTTAAAGGTAACCCTACTGTAGGCTAATCAATCGGTACACGAGAGAACATGTTCCATGAAGAGTTTCTGTGATGACTCATTCACCTTTTTCTGGGCAGAAAAAAACGGGTTTCAATCACAAGTGTTGATATTAGTCATGAAACCTGGAAGCTTTAACACTGCCAACTACTGAGAGAAGTACTGCACATCCACAGCCCGCTCTGCTTGCCTGGGAGAGGGGCCCCGCCCACCTTAATAAAGACTGGACCTCTCTCTTCCAATCCAGACAAAAGGAAGGGCATCGGATCCGCGGCGGCGCGCGCTGAACCAAGCATCTGAGCACCTTGGAGACGCCATAGGGTTCTGATACGACGCGCAAGAACGCACCGGCACACCGACGCACACGCCCTCCCAGATCTACCTGAAACCCCTTGGAAGGTGAATTGTCCTGTTCAAAAGCCAAGGCAAGGTACTGTGAGCCCCGGTTCAGTCGCAGCCAGAACACCGTGTTCCCATGATGTCATACCTGTGGATTCTGCTATTAGGAAGCCTGCTGGCCGCGAGCGCCAAGGCACAAGGTAATCATTTATTCACCAATTAATTCAGCCCAGTCTGCTGCTTCATGCAGATTAGTTTGGCTCGTTTGCATGCACGACACATCTGTCTGTCTGTATATCTCTCTATCCATCCATCTTTCTATTTGTCTGTCTGTCTGGTTGTCTGCTTGATTGTCTGTCTGTCTGTCTGTCTGTCTGTCTGTCTGTCTGTCTGTCTGTCTGCTCTCTGTTGGTCAAATCATATCATATGCCGCTGGCTCTCTTCTGTCTCCCTCTCTCTGCCTCTCCTCTTCCTCTGCCAGTCTTCCTCACATTACTCATCCATACATGTCTGTGTCTGTGAGTTTAATTGCCCGTCTGTCTGCCTCCCTCTCATGTCAGTCTCACTCACCTTCAGCGCTGGTCTGTTCATTTTAATCTGCTCTGATTGAATGCATATAAACAGCTCTGCGCTCTTCATCCGTGCTGTAATTGCTCATGGATCTGCTGCTCAGACATTATGACTGAAATACAGTAGGTGTGTCATGTGATGTGGACATATCTTTTAGGACATGAGTTTTGGCCAACAAAGGGTGTGGTGAAGCCATTGTTCTTACATAAGTACATTTCCCTCCTTTTTTCTCTTTTTTTGTGCACATTAGATGCCCGTCATCTTTCTGTGTCTTTGTATCTTCATGCCTCATTATTCCCCCTTTTTCTTCTCTTCTTCTCCTTCTTCTTCGTCTCCTTCTTCTTCTTCTTCCTCAGCTGGCCCGTGGGCCCCTGCCCTTCCCCGCGGCACATGCAGATGATTTCACTTTGTTCAAACGAGCAGTAAAACTCAGATGGATTGACTGTAAAGATTTGAGGGGGAAAAAAAACGTGCGCATGAATGAGAAAAGTAGAGGAGATATTGTAGGAAGATAAAAGAGTATCTGAGTGAGACACAAAGACATGCAGAGAGAGAGTGTGAGAAACAGTCCTCTTTATGCAACCAAACTTTCAGTTGAACGTTAGTACGATGAGCGGGATAATCTCACTCTACCGGTTCACTTTTTATTACCAGACTAACTACACAAAGGAAACACCCCCTAACACACACACACACACACACACACACACACACACACACACACACACACACACACTCACACACTCACACACTCACACATGGGTTTCCTTCTTTTTCTTCTCGTTCCCACACACACACACACACACACACACACACACACACACACACACACACACACATTTCCCCTTTTATTGCTGAACTGTAACCTTGCTTTAAGCCCAGTGATGATGATGATGGTCAGGCAGGAAATCTCCAAGGGCGTGTGTGTGCTTGCTTGCATGCAAGTTTGCACACTAATGGTTGATAGTCTTGAGAAGATCATGAATTGGAAAGTGTAGAAATTAGGTATAGTGTGTGTAAGTCAAAGAGGTGAAAGACGGGGAGTGTCTCAGTAACCAAATCCATCCCCAGCTGTAGACGACACCCAACAACACAACTAATTTCAGCGCCTTTTTCTTCCCCCGGGCTCAGTGTGTGGGAGCAGGGCCTTACTTTAATGTACAGAGCATGCAGGAGTGTAAGGAATGCTTTATTTTGTGTATGTGAGTGTGTATGTGTGTGTGTGCACTTCAGCGTCACGGGAAGACAAAAGCAAAACGAGCTGTGTGATGTATGCCAGGTGTGTGTCAGTGTGTACAGACTTGTCTCTGTTTACACCTCCAACTCCTATCACATAAATCACACTTGTGGTTGATAAGTGAAACTCGCACAACACACACACACACACACACACACACACACACACACACACACACACACACACACACACACACACACACACACACACACACACAGTCTCTTCCCTCTGCACCTATGGGGGCAGTTTTAAGGCGTGCATGGTTGGAGTAAACAGTACTTTCTGTCCTACAAACCAACAATAGAACCATACCTGACAGAACAATATGTGATAGAGATGCTGTTATATCACCTGACACACATACACACACACACACACACACACACACACAGAGTTGTCTGGTTTAATGTTACAGGGAATGGCTTGGTTATCCGTTACACACGCTTGCATGTACCCGCATTATGACTCATTCACACAATCTCACGACAGGAACCAGATGACACGAAAAATAAAGTTCATCAGCTTTTGATCACAATGTTTCGGACTCCAATTTATGTAATCTACAAAATGAAGTACATAAACTAAAAGTGAAGTGATTTACTTCCCTAAACAGAAAGTCATTGTGCTAGAAAAGAAAGAACAAACTGAAATTCCCATAGCGAAGTGGTATCAGATGACAAATCAAACCGTTCCGTCACGTCACCCTCATAATCCAAACAGCCACACCTGCATTAAGAACCAAAACATCCAAATGAGAAAAATGATTTATGTGAAGTGTTAACTCATTATCATTCTTTATTGCTAGTTGTCATGAAGCTTTCCAACATGACGCAACTTGCCGAAAGAGTCTTTTTGAATCCCAAAAGGCTAATTTATTCATCAAAGGTACAAACTAGATATCATGAAACAGTCAAACAAACAGTCAAACAAACAGTCAACACCTGCTCTGTGTGAAACTGGCCCAAAGATACTTTCTGATGTGGTTTGGTGCCATTTAATAAAGTGACTTGACTTGATGTGACATGTACATGATTTTCAAAGTCCTGCCTGTTCAAACAGGAAATAAATATTAATGTTCGTTTTGATTAAACCGTCTGGAATGAAGTGTATTCAGTTTTATATACACAGACACAGATCTGCTCATTCCCACATGTAATGATGTTTTCAGCCTGTATGTTATCACAATAACTACAGGAAAACAGTCTTTTTAAAGTTACAGATTCACCCCAAGTTTGCTTAGTCAGTAAATTTGTAGGAACATGTACACGTACCATTACCCCTGTGATTTTTCCCCCACACTTCTAGAGGAATGATTAACTTAAGGGTTAGACATTTTGTCCATTGCTTTGCTTGGAGAAACGCTTATTGGCATCATTTTCCATAGCAGCATGGGAAGAGTGTGTCCACTTAGATGGCTTATGAGGATTACAAGCAGTAGCTAATTATTTAAGCTTAGCATAGCAAAATAAAACAGTAGGAAACAGCTTGCATGGCCTTGTGGGAAAAAATACACCCTTCAGCACCTCTATAGCTCTTAGTCTTACTCAGTGAGCTGTTTTCTTGGCCCAGGCATGTAGCTCAGTGTGATGCCAAGGCTACAAAAGGTGTCTTTACCTAGCCAAGGAATATTTGGGCATAGAGAAAACTGTAACACCTTAAATTAGACCTAGCATATAGCATAAAGAGGTGCTAGCGAGCTGTTTTTTATTATACGTTTAGAAAACGTTGGTAAGGTAGTGCCTAAAGTTTTAATCTTAGCTAGTAGACTTTGCCTCTTTAAATGATATGCTAACAATGTTGCAGTTTGTATGCTAGGCTAGGGGTTTTTCATTTGGTTGGTTCTGTTTGCCAAACTAAGCTAGTAGCTTCTCCCTGTTATCAGGTTGTTCTAATGTGGAATTTTACTCAGTGGTTTGTACTCTATATGCTGAGCTAATGAGTATACTTTGGTTCCAGTCTGAATGCTAAGCAACTGGTACTTGTTTCACTCTGTGACAAAGTTAGCATTTAGTCTTAATCTGTGTCCAGTTTATAAGCTAGCACCCCAAATTTTCAAGTTTTTCTGATAATGTGAGCTAATTTTAACCTATTTCTCCTCTGTAGGATAATTTAAGCAGAGTTGCAGCTATGCTATGCAGTTTCACTCTGGTTTTGGTCTGCATGTTAATGCAAGCCAGTGATTTTGTCTTGTTTTTACTTTGTAGGCTAAGCTAAGCTAGTGTTTTGACTCAGTTATTTGTTGTATTTTGACTCGCCTTGTATTGCTGTACTGCTGGATGGTCCTGTCTCAAACTGTTCTTTCTATGATATGAATCTGTCTACACCTCTTTATAGAGATAGAGAGATTCTCTAATCCCTTTGAGAGATAAGTATTATCAGTTTGAATGACACCTTCACTAAGATAAAGCTGAATGATTGAGGTTGTAGTTTCATCATTGTTGAAGTGGACTGTGTTTTATTGTGTTGCCCACACCCTTTTTCTAAACATGAAGGGCGACGATTATAAGAAACACATTTCAACTGTACATTACAGCTGTAATGGTTGAATAAACACTTCTCGGGAAGTTCTAATATAAGTTGGCTATCAGAGTCTTTGCAAAGGAATAGCTAATAATGTGGTCAGGGAACGTTTTATCAGTCAAACCACTGCGGATCTTTTACAGAACGAAACACAAACTGCCAGTATGATGCGTTCCCACAAGAGTCAACTGGTTCAACTTTAGAGTTTTCCTGTGGGGACCCTTCTGCAGTTTAACTGCTCATCCTGTACAGTCCCATTGAATCGCGTGCGTCCGTGTCAGAGACACTCAGATGACTCATCAGCCTCAAGGGAGAGCAGTGGCAGAGAAACAAAGAGAGTAAAGAGTTTGGGGGAGAGAAAGAAGGGAGAGGAAAAAGGGGAAGGCAAACTCAGAGACAAGAAAGAAGAAAGAGAGAAGAAGGGAGAGAGAGAGAGAGAGAGAGAGAGGGGCTTGGATGTGCAACAAATTGTTTCACTACTTTTGCTAACACAAAACAGAACACAGCTCACTTATTATGTGAAAGGGAATGTGCACGAGAACTTTATGTGCGTGTGAACATGTGGTTGTTTGTATGTTTGGACTGAGGAGGGGAGGAGAAGGTACTTTTACAAGGTTGTGCATATGCATGTGTGTGTGTGTGTGTGTGCGTGTCTGTGCACATATGTGTACGTGTGTTGATGGGTGTGTGTGCAGGGGGGGTGGGGGTTTATGGGAGGGTAGTAGAGGTAGTTAGAGCAGGAAGTGGCAAACTGATAGATGGGAACAGAATGTTCTATAGAGTGGCAGGAGAAGAGAGAGAGAGAGAGAGAGAGAGAGAGAGAGAGAGAGAGAGAGAGAGAGTGTATGTGTGTGTGTGTGTGTACGGTGGGCAGTGTACCTTTCTCTCTTTGTCATGCAGACAAACACACATGTAGATACACACACTGGCACCCCCAGGAGTTACATGAGAGCCACATGCCTAACACACGTGCATTTAAGCATAATGCCAGGAGGAAATGTGCCCACATTTACTCTTAATGGGAGCATAAACAAAAATGTATACACACATGCTCAATCTCACACATACACACACACACACACACACACACACAGTAGCCCTGCCTAAATGCCAACGGATGTTTGACATTTTACTCAAAACATTAGGGGAGAGCCTTTCCTGATTTATACTTGGACTTTAATTTGTAATCTCCTTTTAATCAAATTTCAAATCTTAAAGAATATCTGTCCTAAAATACTCATTAAACTGAATGATTTTATTTATTTTCTTGCCTTACTGAGACACGTCAGGGTTAGTAAAGTACACGAACATGCTCTGTAGTTTTTCCTTAAAGTTACAAGGCTTCGTTAAATCAGTGACTCTAAACTATGTTGGACTCTTCAGATCTTTGTACATTTTGATAAAGACTGCCTCGAAGGAAGCCTGGTGTAACACAAACACCCACCCACACACACACACACACACAGCACACCTGCTCATACATGTATTCAGACATGCAGCCCTGCTGTATATGGAGCCCTGAGTTGGGTGCTGTGTGATACAGTGTCACTTACTGAAAAAACATGGATTCAGAAAAACAAAGAGATCTTGTGTTTTTTTCCGCAGTGTCATGTGAACCAGTGCATGTGGTGTGTGTTTTGCTATTTCCCTTACACAAAAAAATGGAAAAGAAAAAAAAAAGAAATGAAATGAGTTTGTGTGTCTCTTTCTTCTATCTGGTATGAGTTTGTGTGTGTGTGTGTGTGTGTGTGTGTGTGTGAGTGTTAAGGGAGCCAGGTTGTCATTGGTGCTCACAAACCTCCAGAGAATTCACTCTGTGATGGAAATAGTTGATAGTCCCTGCAGGCTTCACTGACTGATATGATATAACTTGGCAAACGCACAGCTCATGACTGGCAATGAGTTAAAGGAAGACGATGATTTTCTTTTGAAAATAGAGAGGAAGACAGTTGGACAACCAACAGCAAACTGTTAGAACTTTCTGGTTTGTCTTCATTCCTCAACCTTTGTCAATCAATCAGTTAGTTTTTGATCACACTGAGCCAAATTCCCACAGAAGTTACGTAGCGACTCTTAAGAGAGAGGTTAGGTCATAAGCTAATCCAAAAATGTGAAAGGACTTGGCAGAAAAGACAAATAAAAAGAGCTTCTCTTTTGAGCAAAATCCGTACAAACTGGTTAGACAACAGCCAGATGGAGAATAAGTGCATGTCCTGCCTCCCGGAATATTTCTTCAATACTAATAAAATTCTAATCACAGGAAGTCAAACACATCTTGTAAAGTATTTTCTGCTCAGCTTCTCTTTATCAGGGCTTTTATTTTGAAAGGACCTGCTGCCCAGATGGACCAGCATCAGGGTGCTGCTGAACTCAGCAGTGCAGAAAATGATCAAGCAGGGCCACAGTTTGCTGTTTCAGCTTCTCACATGCGAGGGGGGAATGTCACAGCACCAGCTCAAACACACACCGACATCATACACACGCAGCGACGGGGACACACACTTTGTATTTTCTCATTAGCACCCAGTTGCGATGCCATTGCCGGGGTCGAGACCGCGTATGATTCTGGGGCAGGTCTGACCTTATCAGCGTGTCTGTTGTACAGTTTGGGCTGGAGCGCTAACATCAGGCAGCAATCAGAACAGGGTGGGGTTTGTGTATGTGTGTGCGTGTGTGTGATAGTCATGTCAGAGAATGTGTTGAATCCACAACATCTTAACGACTGTACTGACAGTTGATTTTAATGGTTTTGAATGGTTAACAGATGGATTAGGGTCGTAAATTACCCGTAGTTACAGTAATCACTACCACTCCTGTATTCTATTGTCATTGTTTCATTTAGAGTCACCGCTCATACCTGACGCAAAAATTCAGTGAATATGTTGAATTTTGAGGCTGTAATCAAGCAGCTGTCCTTTAATAAAGGAGAGCCCCTCTGAAACGCTGACATTGATTTGGGTTGCCATGTCTGTGTCCTTTCTTCTTTTTCAAAGAAATCCTCAGTCACACAGGCTTCCATCAGACGTTTGATGTTTACTGAAGCAGCAGACTTTCAGGACAGCCTTGTATTTTTCCCCGCTGTTTGAAATTGATATTTCCCTGTTGTGTAAACTCTTCTTTCATTATTCTCTTCCTTCCCTTCTTCCAACATCTCTGTTCAGATGCTGTAGAACCAACAGTGGCCGCCGAGACCACTGAATCCACCCCCGAAGAGACGGTCACAGAGTACGAGGAAGAAGCTACAGCTGAAGATGAACATGAGCACGCATCTGAGGTGAGAAATGAAAACCTCTGGTGTTCGGTTTTTTGATTCATTTGTGGAAATAAAGCTTTAGTTTGAAACATTTGTCTAGAGATGCTTAGGGACCATTTTTCAACCCTGACACCACTTACGATGCTTAGATTTTATTGGGGGCCCATTTCATACAAATCCAATAAAAGACGAAGATATGAACGCAGTGAAATAGCTGTGAGCTGTTCTGCTCACTGTCTATTTAATCTTTCTGACATGACTTCACTGTATGTTCTCATTCAGTCGGAGGAATCCAAGCTTAAAAAAAAAGCTCAGCAACTAGCAGCTGCAGCTATAGACATCCAGACATCCTGGATCTTGGGGGTGCAAGGGATCAAAAAAACTCATGGTTTGAGTCATGGATTGGATCATCTTTTGGACCAGCAAAAAAAAAAAACTAAGGTCACAGCTGCTGTCAGTACCTGCGCCAGATTTGTGCCTTTGTGACTCATTTAGAGGGGGCATGTCTTCAGCACAGGCCTCCCCATCTCCCACTCCGCTGTGATGCTGTGAGCGGCAGTTTTTTTTTTTTTTTTTTAAAGTGAGTTGCAATTTTTTCTGGGGTTTGGAGACAGATTTAGACACAATCAATCCGCTTTTTTCCTGACTACCCATAGTTCCTTAGCAGTTGTCAGTTTTGCTCTTCCAGTTGAACGCTCTCTTTACGTTGTCATGGAGACCACAAAGCTGATGATGTTAGCCTAGCTGTCATACTTGCTCTAATAACCCACTTTTAACAGCAAGAAAGTGACAAAATGAACAAAAAACAGAGGTGCAGTCACAGTGCGGATGGTTTAAGAGGTTTACACTGAACCCTGTCTAGCATCAAAGATTTCATGCGAGTTGTATTGAGCTAGCTTGTCGGCAGCGGTGGTCAGCCAAATCATTGCAAAGGCAACTGGATAATACTTGCTGATGGAAGTCAACATCCATAGGCTTCTGAAGGAACAGGTGGATATAAACACCAGATGATCAGCCCACCTCTTCTTCGGTGGAGCGCTACCAAAAGACTCTACAGTTATATCGCCATCTACAGGTCTGGCATGCATACCACAGTGTATTCAGTCCCTCTGCGTTTTCTTGAAAAGGCAGATTTCTTGTGTTCTTTGCGTTTTCGAGTGAAACGTTGTGAAACATTGTTGCGTAAATGTGGCACAAGGCTAAGAAATGTAGCATTTTTCTCAACCACGTCTAAAGACATTTAACTTGTGCTAATACAGGAAGTATCACCAACTGAACCTGAGCCTGAGACTACTGAAGACCCTGAGCCCACTGATGACCTTGAAACCACTGAAGCCCCCACTGAAGCAGAAGAAGTGACTCCTGCAGTGGAGGATGCAGACTCTGTGACAGAAGCCGGGGAGGAAGAAGCAGAGACTACTGTGGCAGCAGACACGGAGAAGGAAGCAGCTGCAACAACAGCAGGTGGTGCAAAGAAATGTGCAGATTTCTGTGCAAAGCTTTAGAAATAGAAATGCAAATTCGCTCACTTGCATATTGTTCAATGAATCACTGCTTTGTCTGAACTTCAGTTGTACAGTCGCACTCTAGAAGTGTTATCTGAAGCCTGCAGAAAAGGAATTGAGATGTTTAATTAAGGACAAGTTCTCAATCAATCAAACCATCACAGTCTCTTCAATACCTTGCAAACAATGAAAGCACACCACTGAAAAACCTAAACCTGAAACCTGCCCTCTTTCTTTGTTTTTTTCACTTTCTTGACCAGTGCCTCCGGCTGATGCTGAGACTCAGGAACCAGAGGCTCCTGAGCAGCCAGCATCTAAAGAGGACGATGAAGAGGAACCTGCCAAAACAAATACAACCACTCCTTCTCCAAAGAAGGTCAGTCAAAATAAAAGCGTTATATCCGGTCGGTGTTCAGAGTCATAGGAGAGCTGTAAATCTGGAGAAAAAGATCTCAAATAAAAGTGGGAATCCAAAGTAGAATACCATACGGTCATAAAATTTCAAATAGGTTTTTGTTTTCATACTTTGTCTTCATACCACATTACTGACCCATGTTTCAGACTATTCCTCTTTATATACTCGGAGTGTTCATCAGCTCCTTCTGCCCTTCAGTTACAGTGCTTTGACTTCACCCACTCTGACACATAACTTCCATGTTCCTTTAATATAATGATGCTAACATTCATATTCTGCTATTGTAAACTTGACATGTTGTTCTACATGTTTGATGTATGATGCATTTTGAACAGAGTGCAGCAGATCCAGATGCAGAGGATAGTGAGGAGGAAGCAACCGATCCAGTGGTCCCAGTCCCAACAAGTAAGCATACAGAGTTAGAGAGTTAGTTATTAGATCTTATTATTATGATCTTCCATTCCACATAAGACAAGCCCCATCACTGTCTGTTTTTAAAACTCGTCTTACAACTCATTTTTATTCCCTGGCTTTTAACCAGCTTGAGACTCAGCTCCTGTTTTAGTGTTTATATGGCTTGTTCTTAGTTTTTAAGTACTGTTTTATTGTTTTTAATTATTTTAAAAACAATGAAACAGTTATTTAAATCGTATTGTATTTTATTTTCATTGTATTTTATTTATTTATTTTAATGCCTTTATGTACAGCACTCTATCTCAGCTGTGGTTGTTTTTAAAGTGCTCTATAAACAAAGTTGAGTTGAGTTTACTCTATAACGTGCCCTCAGTGAAAGAAAAGTAGAGAAAAGATAGTGTTTCATTATTTTATTTTTTTATTTTTTTATTTAACCAGGTAAATGTTTATTGAGATATAAAATCTTGACCTGACTAAGAGGCAGCAGAATTTTTTTAGAACACAACTCAACAATGATAAATATGATAAATGAAAATAAAGCGGTGTGTAAGCTGGATGTCGATGGTCGCGTGCGTGATGGCATAGCAGCGCCACACAGTGTACCCCACTTAGAAATCAACAAAGAAGAAAGAAATGACAGAGGAAACTGTTTCGTGACTCTATTTTCTGAACAGAAAGGAATTATCTTCATGAAGTCAACTGGAGGTTTAAACATGGCAGGGTTATGTGTTGTTCTTTATTACTGCTGTCGCACAGGAAGTGATGATTCTTTTAACCAATCAACAGACTGCAGTGTGTCTAGCTCCACCTTCTGGGGTTTGGATTGGTATGACTGGCACCTTGACAGAAGGGCACTAAAAAGTGGGACAGTACAGTTTGGTAATTTGGGGGCCTGTCCTGGTTTTAGTCGAAGGAAACGGCACTACGTACGGAGAGGAACTGAACTGAACTGAACCAATTGGTGGGGTCAGGGCTTTAATAACGCCCTTTTTTTTAAGTCCAGTGCTTCCACGATGTCATTAAAACTTGAGGTTTTAAAGAAGCTGTGCTGTGTTTTTCCTAAAGATAGAGTGCTCCCTTGATAAGACGCTATTTCTTAAAAAAATCCTTTAATTGATTGCTGACAAGTCTTTGAAGACCTTTGCTAAAATGCGCTGCTCATTCATAAAAGCAAGAATCAACATGTAATTTTTGTGCAGGTAAAATTCACCCCTGTTCAACCCCAAGCACTGAGACCTTGGGGAAGAATTTATAAAGCGCTACATGCTTCGACATATCAGAGAAGGGAAACCTTATCGGTGTGTTTGTTTTTATAGTACGGTATCGTATAAGAAGAGCTAAAGAGAAAGCGCAACACTTGTTCCCTGTAGATGAGCTCACCTCTTTGTCATGCGTGTCCTTTACATGTGGAAACTGTACAAACTTGTTTTCAAAAACGTATGCTCTGCACCTTTCTTCTGGCACATTCTGTCCAGTTATCATGTCATGAAGTGTTGTGGTAGCAACGGGCTCCCTGAGCCGTGAATAAAAACCCTGAAATTATGTGATACCTTTAAACACAGATTATGCTTGGTTCTCTTATGAAGAGTTAAATCGTGAAAACAGACGAGTGTTTCGCAACGAGACACCTTTTCTGCTTTTTAGATCCCAGCAACAGATTATTGCCCCACTGCTGTTGACAGCAGTGTTTCCACCCTCGTCCGTTTGTCATTGTTTTTTTCATCAGCCGTTAATTTTCTCTTTGTCTCCCAACAGTTGAAGCAAAGGTTGCAGCACCAGAGGTGAACGCAGGTAATATTTTGTTTTTTTAAACCCTTTTTTAATCCTCTTGGCAATGAAACAAATTACTGAACCACATCACATAAACCTCACCCATTACCGAGCCAGGTGTTCCTTCAGTTAAACCAATTACTGGTTTAACACAAACAAATGCTTATCCATATAACTCAGAGGCTTTTTTTTTTTCTCAGGTTGAAACTTATTTTCTCAGTTGCTGCAGTAACGTTGAATCAACAAACACACTGGCCTCTTAAACTCATGCTTTGCTGAAGTGGAAGTCCTGCATGGCTGCACTTCAAAACCTCAATGAAAAAAAAGGGAAAAAAAAAATACGCTAAGCATGCTCAGAGCAGATGTAGCGAAGCGTTTCGTTTGAATTTCACTGCTGTGTATTTTTGCTTGAACTGTAAACCTGTTACAATATATCCAGAAGTGTTGGAGCCCTGCTGTGTCATTTCTGACTCCAGGAATGTCCATGAAGTAACTCATGTTAGAGCGGCCCTTTTTCAATTATGCACATGTCTTGCTTTTATAGAGATCATGTATCATTTTTTGAAACTCCCTAATTTCTGAATAGAAAGCAGATGTTCTTTTCGACTCCCTCAGGACGGCTGTTGAAGGAAATCATAGCTATGGATTTTCTTCCATGTGATACCTGACTGGGGAGAGTTACCTCATGGATGTAAGAGCAGGAATAAAGTTATGGAATGGAGGAAAGGTTATGTGAAAGGAGAAGGTGATGGAAATAAAAGAAAACAATGAATGAAATGAGGAGGGAGAATGAAAAAAAAATGATATTAATTAGAAAGAAAATGAAAGTATCTAGAGTGAAACTTTGCTTAAAATGCTGTCTTACCTCTCATAATTAACACACACTCACATGAAAAATGGTCTTCTACAGTTCAAGCACAGTGTTAACTCATTATGAGTAAGAGCCAAAGTTTTTCTTTAAGAGAGAAGCTCAGTGAGTAATTGCACCTCTGAGGTTCCTTCAGCTGTACAATAATTCAGGGATGCTACCTCGCCCTGCCCACCCTCAGACTGTTTTGTGCTCTGACTCACACACGTTGTATAAAGTCACTCGGGTTTTCCCCCAGTGAATCTAGATTCAGGGTAAGGTATTGTTCAGGACAGACGATATCCTTTAATCTAAGTCAGCGCTGGTTCACAGGATCACTGTCACACCCATGGAGCAGGTAGAGTTTCAGCGTCCTCATCTGGGACGTCTCTGCAGGGTATTCTCTCAGGGACACGAGGGACTGAAGTGTAGGGAGGGATTCCCTGATGATAGATATGAGTTTGATATTAAATAGCTTGAGACGGAGTTGGAAAGTCGAAATGTTAGAGGTGAACATCTGGAAGGTATCCCTCTTGGGCGGGATGTTGAAAAGAGAATTTCCCTGCAGGGATGGATATTGTGTTTCTGTCACTGATGATATTTATTTTTTTCTCAGATGTGGGATTCAAATTGGAGGATGCTCTGGCAGAAGGACCTGCAGTGGAGAACCCATCACAGCCAGGAAAGAGCCGCAGTCTGGATCCAGGGCGTGAGTATTTTCTCATAACGATTGCTTATCAACCTTAGATTTTCCCACTTAAATAGAAATACATAGAATAACACTCAGACAGGTATGGGTACAAAAATAGTCCAGTTTTAGTGAGATTTTACTGGTTTTCATCATCATCCTGACTCATAGGCTTTATTTCAGCAGCTTTGAAACATCTGAACCTGTGAAATCATCTGTGTTATTTAAAAAACTGAGGAATCAGAAGCATCTTCAGTCCAAGGAATATCATTACAGTTATTACATGGAGGGTTATGAGCAAGCGGCAACCTCCAGTCTGAAAATATGAGACAATGCAGAAGTGCTAAAGTCTGCTGTTCCTCGAGTGTCCGCTTGAGGCTGGCTCCGGAAGTACCGGAAGTCACAAACACACCAAGCCAAAAAAAGACGTTTTCACAGCCAAAATAAGCACATTTACAGTCTGGTACAAAGAATGTCTCCCGTCTGAATCACTAATTTCACTAACGGCACGCACTGTAGGGGGTGAATTATTTTCTAATTCGGCAGTTTCCAGAATATTAAGCTCGCTAGTTCGTCCAATCAGAGGCACAGCTCAGATCACGTGACTGTGGAGCGTCCTATGGTTGTTACTGTGGAGACTCACAGCACGCCTCATTTCCAATATGGCTGCACCGGCCGTTTTGCCTCAAAAGTCTGTTTCAGGAACAGATGGTTGACGTCACGGAGACTACGTCCATTAATTATACAGTCTATGGTTATGACACATTTAGTTCGGTAGTTATTAGTATATTTAATATCATACTGAATGGAGTTTATGTAGTAATAAAAAAATTGGCCCTATGATAAAAAAATAGCCTGTTTAAGTCTTAGACACATGTGCACTTAGTAAATAAACAAATAAATAAATAATAAGATAAGATTAAAATAAATAAAAAAAGCACAAATACGCTTCTCCCTGGCTAATCTGAGACTTCCTGTTCATGCCACCGCTCTCTTACAGCGCAGCATTAACACAGCCTCAACAATGACACAAAGTCATGAGACAGCCAAAACTACAACGTTTCACAGCTACCGTGTGATTAGTCGAACAAGACCCATCCACACTGCAAGAAAGCAGTTCTGACTAAAAGAGCTGTGTTCCCATGACAAGATACCAAGTTGACTTATTTCCCCCCCACAGTTTAGAAAGTCTAATCACCAGCTACAAAGCAATTTGACAGCAATGCTTAAAGGCTGATTTTCCTGAAGCGGCTCCTCTCTGCTCTCGGTCTTTATTCTCCATGTAAAAGCTGATTCATGTAGGTCTGCATAATCATTATAATCTGCTGAAAGACGCTCTTCTCAAACGCTCTGTGATTAGCGGCTTTGTCAAGTTGGAGCAGGTAGCTGTGATGTCACAGGCAAATACAGACAGGCAGAACAAGACAATAAGGCTGTTTGCATATTGATCCAGAGAGAGAGAGAACGAGAGAGAGAGGATATTTGTCTCCATCTCTGAGTTTATGAAAAAACACGATAACTGAACTAGAAGCACATTTTATTCTGTGTCATGTGAGTAAATGTCTACAGACTGGTTGGGACAGAAACTCTAGACCTGTAGTGCCTCACAGGTATAAAGAACCACAAAGAAAATATTCTTGTTCTTCTTCTTCTTTGCCTTTTTTTTTTTCTCTAAGTGCCTCACATGCATCATTAACCCATTAAACCTGAACCGAAAAGGCCTCCTTTATTCACATGGGTCTCTTTTTCCTCTTTTTCAGCACATGCTGCTGGAGCCACAGGAGATGGTAAGGCTTTATTTGTGCTTACATGATTGCAATTAGTGTCATAAGAGGAGAAATAATAACACAACACCATCTGTTGTCCAAATCCCGCTCAGATGCAGCAGTAGTTGAGAGCATAATGCTCTGAAACACACAGGACATTACTAATATGGTCCTGACAATAAAAACAGGATACATTAGTAAGCAGGAAAGGCTCTTTCCTATTGTTGCGCTTTAATGATGTCTGAAAATAACATGAATTCTCATGTGCAGTTCGCTGCATCTGTTGGAAGAACTGGTTCTTAAAGCTCCTCCATAATGGGACCAACTTCCGCTCCCAACTCTCAAGCAGAGAAAACAGAAACAGCAGCATGACAGCTGCATGTTTGCACCTGTTTAAATAAACGTTTGCACGTGTCAGATTGAAGACTCGTATAGATTTTAAATTCAGCCCCTCAGCCATTCCACTCGTTTCCTCTTTTACTTCAAGGCATGACTGTTAAACCAGTTTGTGAGCAGAGCGGTTTCATGTTACTAACTTCATTTTGTGTTCTCTGTTCTTTACAGTAGACAAACCTGAAGCCCAAGGTGAGTTCTCCTGCTTTATTTCCTCTGTTTTGGACACATTAAGCCCTCCTCCCATATGTCCCTCCAAACACACCTGCAACATAAGCACTCCCTTATTTTCTTGTGTCATGCAAAGCGACAGGTGTGCTGTCGCTGCAGCTGCTGCTTCACATTCTCCTTTTCTTATGGCTTCAAATCCTTTAAGGGTTTTTACATAGTTTTGAAAATTACAAGTTGTAGCAAAGAAGGGAAGTGTGCATGAGTGTGACAGTGAGCGCAACCAATTTAGTGAAAGGCAAAAGTCACCAGTCTGAAAATGAGACACAGGATACTACAGACGACCGGCTGAAGCTGTGGAAACACCAGGATTATCATGACTTTTAGTCATTATCTGCTCATCTTTGTATGTTTGAATACAGTTTCAGTGCTGCTTCAGTATGTTCACTTCAAGGTACACTGCAAAAACTTGAATCCAAGCAAGTGTTTATAACTCATTTTTAGTAAAAATTGTCTTGTTATACTTGATATGAGCCATATTCAGAAACATGTCTTTTCTCAGTAAAATGAAAAGACATAAGTGAGGTCTGAATTGCTTGTAACAAGTAAACAAAAAAGAAACAGACATGTTTCTGGACTGGTCTGGTGAATGTGACTCATATTAAGTCTCAAAGATGTTTTCTACTCACAGTAAGATGAAAACTCGTTAAAACACTTGCTTGGTTTTCAGTTTTTTGCAGTGTTTGGTCTTTGTAATGACAGGAAGTCTCATGCCTGTAACTGTTTGTCTGATCTTGACTCAAACACTTGTTGAGACTCATCCTGATGAGACACATTTTAAACAAGTAACTAAAACAGGAACATAAATCTCGACACTTTGACAGTCTACTGTTACAGTTTTGCCCCCCTGACCTCTGACCTCAGGTGTGTAGCAAACAGTCAGGTGATCAGGGTTGTGGCTGCTGACCACAAACGGTTCCCATAGCTTTTGTTTCCGTCGCTCCATGGTGTTACTTTTCTGTCAGTTTTGTTTGAGACCAGACAAACCTGTGTCTCCATGTTGGCTGCTTTGCATGTGTGTGTGTGTGTGTGTCACCATACATGTTCTCACCTGTCTGCACCGCACTTTACTTTCCTAAACTGAGTCGCTACATACTCCCGTTTCGATCCAATTAATTTCAGTGACTCATTCGCATTTTTGGGATTCATCTTGAGTCACTCTGACTCATGCCACTCCTGTGTTTTTAACTGCTTTCATCTGTTTATCCCTGCACTTATTGTACCCTTGTACCTACTTTGCTGACTCATCCATTCGACCCCAGAATCCCGTCTTCTGCCCGTCTCTCTATTATCACTTCAGAATATCCTGCCTTTATTAGTCTGTGGTGACTGAAGCCACTGCAAGGGCAATGAAGGGCTCCTTTTCATGAGACGGGTAACAGAGAACACTGAGCACAAACAAAAGTTTAGGACGTTATTTTAGTTTGAAAAGAGAGTTTTTACTTTTTGTCCTTCATATTCAGCTTAAAAAAAATCATCTGAAGTAAATTAAGAAGACTGCTCAGTTTGATTGTCTTCATTATCTACATCATGTAATCACTGATGCTCTTATAACTCTGATGCAGTCATAAAACATATTTTATTTACATAACTATTAAGCCTTTGAACCCAAGGGTCCCCCAAGTGGGGGACTTTGACGTCAGTCTGCAAACACAGCGTGGAATAACGCACTAATCGTGAAAGAATACAGTGATGTCACACATCAAATTAAACAGCAGACCCCGGGCTACACGACTGTATAAACCTTTAAACATGCCACAAACAAAAACTCAAATAAAAACTAAAAGAATCAACACATATCAAACTCTGTACAGCTCCACTGTGTCAACCCACTCGCCGTTGCATGCTGAACAAAAGATCGACACCTCAGATAAAAGCAAAAACTCCATAAATTCCAACAAGTTTCTTGAAATAGAAAAGAAATGTCTTGATTCTAACATTAATCTAGACATTTATCACCATTTGTCTTGTATGTTGTAGTCTTGCTGGGTTAAACTGGCTCATACGAAGTATGATGACTTCAGATGGAAACACTGACTTGGTTTGGATTGTCCTGGTGTCATTCAGTTATTTACTGTCATGCTGATAATTTGGCATCTTTTTGGTTTATATTTATAGTATATAGTGTACACAGTAGTAAGGGTTGTTAAAACAATGAAAACTATAAAATGACATATGAACTGTTAAATATTTAGCTTTAAGCAGCTGTGAATAATTTCCCCTTTGACCTCAGTGTCCTCTGTGGACAAAGTCTGTTGCAGGATGTCTCATTCAGAGCACCGGTAATCCTTAAAGCCTGTATCCTTACCAGGTTGACTCTTTCCAGTTTTACCTCAACACATCAGGACAAAAGTGTAGAACTTAAATAGGCTACCAGATCCTGGATGTGGCTTTTAGAAACCAGATTGTCTGGATTAGACCTTTTGTGAGGTCTTCCTTCGATCAGTGAGAAGAAAAGCGGAGCTTAGAAGTATAGCTGCTGCCGTTACTCCAATTAAACCTGTTTACTGTTCAATCTTCTGGAAAAATCTACAAAGATTAGCACAAATGACACCAATTTACTCACAGTTAAAGTAATTGCCATGCTGCTTTCCAATAACACCTCTTTATGTGACATTACAACAGGGCATTATTCTATAAGATGCTCATTACACCTGATTATTTTATCAGGATCTGTGACAGTAAACATGGCAGGCAGGGTTGCGTGACTGTTTCTGTTTTTCTGTGTCTTTAATAGGCTATGAGAGGGCTGTGCTGTCTGATATGACACAGCATGAAAACTATGCGGATCCATGTTGTCATAGTAACTGGGTTACAGGTGCAGACAGATATATGCTGTGACTGACTGCTTTTCAAGACTAAATTATAGGAGAGGCGAGAGGAAGAGGATCAGAAAGTGCTTGAGCAAGATGATGCATATGTGTCGCTCTGCTTCTTTTACTAACACACACACACACACACACACACACACACACACATACATACATACATACACACACCCTCACTGCTGTGCTGCCACTCATTATTTCAGCTGCAAAATGTCCCTCAGTTGTGATACTGAACACTACAGTCTCACTAAGTGAGTCCATCACTGACAAATATTCCACAGAAACATCCACGAAATGAGTCTGACATGACACCCATGTAATCTGACCATGCATGCTGCACAGGTGTCACTGATCTTCTGGTGTTTTTCTCTCCACAGAGGGTGGCTCCAGCTCTTTAGCCGGCATCCTCAGTACAGTTGTGATTGCTGCAGTGGTTGGAGTCGCTGCGTACATCACTTACCAGAAGAAGATGCTGTGCTTCAAAAACAGACAGGGTAATTATTATGCCCTCTTCATAACTCACCAAAAAATGTTTGGGGGTGGGGGGTTAAGCCACCACCTCAAATCTGATTGGTGTCCCCAAAGTCCTTAAACCATGATTGGCTGTCTGAGACCTTAAAAACAGAGCTGGTCTCTGACTCGCTGACTCAACCTAACTTTCACTCAAAATCTGTTTTAACATGTTTTACCAGCAAAAAATATTAAACTTTTGCTTTTAATAGATTTTTTTCCCTCTCAAAAAAAAAACAACAAAACACTCCCAGTGACACAAACTTTACATGAATCAAGTTTTGCCTCTATGTTGTCAAAATATTTTCCCAAACCGAATTTCTCTCTTAAAGTTAAAGTGAGTCGTAAAATGTTGATGATGTGGTTCAAACGTCGGCAGGTTTGACATAAACACTCAAGGCTGAGTATTTTCACAGTATATTAACATGAAACTCTCTGATCAATATTTAATCCCATTTAAAAACAAATACCTTTAAAAGTCCTCGTGCAAAAACTCACAGGGCCTACCATCATGAAAACTGGACCTTTTATCAAACATTGCAACAACTTACAATTGGACTAAGGCAAGAAAAAAATCTCAATTTTTAATTTTTAAACCTTCTGCAGAAAATAATTTGAATTAATTGATTGAATATATTTCCCAGCCCTCGGTTTCAGTACAAATTTCTGTTTAATTTGCTTGAAAATTTGTTCCGTTATTTAAGTGCTAACAAGAACGAGCTTCAAAATTAAAGCTTTTATAGCCTAGTTTGTACAAACTTGAAACAGTTTAGTTCACTCAACCAACTTAACCCCAGTCAGGAGTTCAGATCCACTTAAGAGTGAGTGTTAGAGGAAAAATCTGACTAATGTTGACCTAGCATAGCAGAGTCTGAGACTCTCAGTGAGGTCAGCTGCCTTACTTTGAGACAAAGAAAACTCAACTTTACCCTCCAGAAGGAGGTGTCAAATACGGTCAACTCAAACAGGCGCACCCTGTGTACCTACACTGGGAATTCAGCACATTTTTAATTTACTGTCAACATCAACAAAAGGCCACTCAGCTTGAGCAATGTGGGACAAAAGTCAGATTTAAACAGGAAATGTTTGCATCTATATTTCTAGTAAACAGATCATTTTATGTTCCCCTGTAGCTGATTCAGGATTCATGAATTTGAACGAGCTAAAGACGTACAAATGAGCTTGACAGCCTCATACTGCTCCCCTGACGGTGCAGAAAGGGCCTGACAGCTCAGAGACAAGCACTTCTGAGGTTTAATACTAGAAAGAAATCTAACACCTTTTCGTGGTCGTGATAATGAGCAATTAGAGCGGAGAAGTATTCGCAGGAACAGAGGATCCCCCAGGGTGCCATCACTGTCATACCTAATGATGTCACACTTTTAATTTATGCTCAGCTAATTAAACGCTCATGATATTCAAACCAACATGCCGGCTTCATTTATTTTTCACTGTCTTTGCATCTGTGTAACTTTTCCCCATGTTTGTGATCAGAAGCAGATCCAGAAGCTGCACGCAAAGCCGACGCAGCCGAGGCTCAGACAGATCCCCAGAGTAAGGCGCAGGAACACGCTACGTGCATTTAAAAAAAAACAAAAAAATGGAACACATTCAGTGCTGTGCAGCGTCATGACCCTTACATTGTCTTTATTCTCCTCTCTGTAGTACTTAGCAACCTGCTGAACTCCTCCTAAGACCAGCAACGATCACATGACCGCCTGGAACAACCAATGGCAAGCAGAGTGGCAATCTCACTGTTCAGCTCTATTGTGTGTGGAGCTAAATTACTGTGAGGCCCCACAGTAGGGCTGTGTGTGTGTGTGTGTGTGTGTGTGTGTGTGTGTGTGTGTGTGTGTGTGTGAGAGAGAGAGAGAGAGAGAGAGAGAGAGAGAGCGGGTGCATGTTTCGTCTGTTTTTGATGCATGTGTGTCTGAGTGAGTGTTCTTGAGAAAAAGCGTACATGTTTTCCTTTTCGTGTGTTTAAAAAAATGTTGGGGACAAGAAATAAAAAACAGAAGAAATATGTGAAACTAAGGGATTTAATTATTGTAATGACATAGGAGTTTATTAAAATAATTGGTCAAACTCTACTTTAAGACAAATTCATTTTTTTTTTGAAAAGAGGGGACATAAAGAGATTAAATCTCAAACTCAGTAGGACCATAAAATGGCTTAATTATGAGAATCATTTTTTTTTTATTTTATTGGTATGGCTTCTATAGATTTCTAGTAACTCAGTGTGAATATAAAACAGTGACAGATACTTTGACATGAACTCTTCAAATGACTTCTTTCTCCTTTTCTCCTCACTCGCTCATTCTTTGAGACACCCATTTGATTTGAAAAGCCTCCTGGAGACCAGACACTTGAGTGAAACATGTCGAACTCATTTTCTCTTTGGTTATAATCATCTGTAACACAGGGTAAACGGAAAACAGGGGGCTCAATTAACTACCACTGTCTCTCCTTGGATACTTGGAAAATTGTATGGGCTTATAATCTGAGGATTATGGGGATGCAGTTACATGGTGGACCACTGATGTCACTGTACATGTGCGTGTGTGTGTATTCTTGTGTGTGTCCTTCTTAATTGGTGAAGGGGCGTATTTTGAGAACCTGTATGGAGGCAAACACTTCTCCTCAGTCAGTGCATTCAGTCAGTGAAATCTGCAATAACTTAAAATGAAAACCCCGTCCAAACTAACTCAAATATTTCCTCCGTGTTTCAAATTGGAAGATTTAAAGACTTTGTGAAATTCACCGAGTTGAGTTGAAGTGTCGTCCCAACCGTTTTGGAATGTCTACCGAGCTCAAAAAGAGATCATGTAACATTGTGATAGACGACGTTCTGATGTAGTGTGTGTGTCAGTCTAGATGTGATGCAGTACTTTCTCCTCTCTAGTGCCTTTCACTGACACAGCCTGGCTTGAACAATCGACAGACACAAAGAGAGCTGGGACACTGAAAGTGAAAACAGGCAAAATAGTAGGTGGATGTAATTAAAAGTATATATCAGTGAGAAGTTTGAGGAATGTATGATTTTGATCCGCTCATAAATAATCATGTCGGTGGTTGAAAAGCCTCACCTTGAACTGCTCATGTATGTGAAACTGTTACATGAATGTGACAGCTGCTGTATATGTGTTCACAGTGGGCCAGTGTGCTGTTTGATTTTTAGTACTTTTATATTAACCAATAATGCATTCCAAGCTCCATTATTTCAACCCTGAACTTTCCTCATTGAGTGTCTTTATTTGAGCAAGCCAGTTGCTGTCTTGGTGTTTTTTCTATCAGTCATATCTCCGTTCTCCTGTGATTTGTTTTTTTTTTTTTTTTTTGTTATAGCAATTTTACATTTAGCAGTGGTGCCTCAGAGCTGTCACAGATAGTCGAGTCAACTTGTTTGCTGTGGTATTTTGTGAATATTATTGTGAAATGCCTCAGAAGCAGCGCTACTGCATTTAGAGAGAAAAAAAAAAAACTCAGCGTGTTTTTTTTTTTTTTTGTGTTTGTTTGTTTTTCTGCAGCTGTAGCACAAAATAATATAAACTTCTGAATGTCTTTCTGTTGCCTTGCAGTTTTGTACCTGCTCTGCCCCCTTTAATCTTTCAAATAGGGTCTTAGAGCGTTGCAGTTGCTGCAGTTCATGTAAAGTGTGTTACTTGTAAAGCGCCATATAGCTGCAATACAGGACAGAGACTGTTGCTAACAGCCTAGCCACAAGCTGAGAAATATTAATAGTCTGTGATGTCACATATCGACTAATTCTACTGTATGAACTGTGGGCTGGTTGCCGGATCAAAGCGCTGCCTTCTTATCCTGTTATCTGTGATAGACTGAGTTTCCCTCCACACATCGGGACCAAGCAGAAAGTGAGTTCAAATCCCCTCCCCAGCTATAATGCACAAGATATCCGTTAAATATAAGTACAAGCTTTCTTAATAGAGCCAATGCTGCCTTCAAAACACACAATCCTTCAAAATAAAAGCACTCTGTTGTACTGCAGAGCACATTCAGAAACCTAACTGGGACTGATCAGTAGACTGAAACAACTCCTCTTCAAAGAGAATAGAATAAGGACTACTTTTGTTTTGTGCATTGTGGTCCCAGAAAGTCAGATTCCTTGTGAACACAAATAGTTGGAGCGTAGCATCCAAACCAGAATGTAAAACAAGGAAATTGAAGACTCTCTGGGTCCTAAAGTGTGCATTTCAGATAATACCATGGCATCAGTAATTGCGCCAAACCAGTTCTGCCTTATGACAGAAGGGTAAACAGAGAACAGTGTCAACAATGGAAACAAGCATTGGAAAAAGCAGGTGATTTTAATACCACGATCTCTACAGGAGAAGCACTTTCCTATCCTGTATACGTCTTGATTCATTCAACATATTTAGACAACTCATGTTTGATTTAGCCTAGTGATTCTTCCTTTTTATTTAAATGTTCTGTGTTTTCGTGTCTTCTTCATTTTTGTCATCTGGCATTGTGTTGTTCTCCTGGAATTGTGTAAATAATGTTTGAGGAGTCAATTAAACAGTTTTGGTGGGAGTTGTTCTGCTGTTTTGTTTGTTTTTATTTGTTTGTTTTTACTGCAGCGCATCTCCAGCTGGTGTTTGTGTGAGAGTGTTCGTATGACATCAGGAGTGAGGTAACTTTAGGTAACACGTTCCAAAAGTTATGACAGAATTATTTTCTTTTATGATAGTGAAACACACGCCTTTTGTAACCGTCTCCATTCATAGAAATACACCTGCATGGGATGTTTGTGCAGCTGTCTCCTCCTCCAATAAAACAGAAACAGGCTTTATAAGACCTGACCTGAAATGAATGATATGTAAGGTATTTATAGAGGAGGACTCTCTCTCCCACTCTCTCTCTCTCACACATTCTCAGCATGGTTAATGATTTACGGCGACAGATACATGAAGATACACCTGAGGCTCTCAGTGGGTAAAATGTGAGAACCTGTTCATACAGTCTATCCCTCCATAATCATTCCTTACCCAGAAGTCTTTTCTCGCTCACTCGCTACAAACAGCTTAATTAAACTGCAGCAGAAAGCGGCTGTGAGGGCTTTGATATGGAGTTCCAATTCAATCAGACTGAACTTTCTTTGATGGGAGAGATACTAAAACTCAGCTGGTGTCTGTGAGAGGATTGGAATCATAAAGTGTCATAGATCAAAGATCCTAGCAGCTCATGTAGTCTGATTAAAGTTAAGATGTTTCAGTGTATCCTAAAACTACATTCCGTAGAGGTATTGTAACAGAGAATGGTTCCATGGGGCCGAGTTATCGATTAACTCAAATCATAGCAAAGATAAATAAAAAGATGGTAAACCAGCTGTTATAGTGTGAATTCAGAATGAAGTCAATGCACGTGTGCAAACACAGGTGACTGACAGCTGATCGAGCAGCGAGCACCTGATGCTGTCATCACATACATCACTTCACATGACACTTCAGTGGAACGCATGCCAGGTCTCTTACAGCAGATTCCTTCATTCCTTCTCCACTTTTCCTTTCGTCTCTACTGGCATCTCTGGTGGGAGGATCTCTAAGATGTAAATTTACAACCCGATGCATCATCCTCCAACACCTTTAGTCGACTTTTAAACAAATTTAAAGAGACCTGCTCCCCGAGACCCAAATTCTCCTGCAACAGGTTCCACGCTGCAGGAGCTGCATATCTAAAACTCCTTTTTTCAAGAGGTACTTTAGGAACAGACAGCAAATATAGGTCCTATGAATGAGAGACAGAGTGAAGACTGCAAGTTACATTTCCTACATTTCTTAACTTGATATAATCAGATAAATACAAGGGAAGCAAATGAAGAATTGGTTTATAAATGAGGACATGCCAATAGTTTTGTCTTCCAACAGACAATGCAGGCCAACCAACCCAAGAATACAAGACAGTGATGAGCTAGAGCCTTAAGACTTGTAATAAATGAAAGATGCAAAGAGATGCATGGATACAACAGACTGGACATGCTGTCTGTCCAAAGAAACAATATAAGGACATGGAACTGTAAAGGAAGCTATGACCAAAGGCCAGCCTCAGGTAGAGAAAAAAAGCCTATCAAAGTTTAGGTACCAGGATGGCCAACTAGATTTTCGGGGTGGGGGGGTCATTCTGTTCTTCAAACACACAGCTGCACTGTAAAGTTAATAAGACCCCAAAAAGCATTTTTGTTCTTTCTATAAAATCTTTTTTTCTTTGATAATTTGAATTTTTCAGAACTCAAGAGGAGAGAAAAAAAAAAGCTTTGTCCAAATTGCTCATAATTCACAAACTCGTGATCCCCACACCCATCAGACAAGTCAGTGGAGTGGAATAAATTGGATTAATTTCCCTTTTAAATGTGGTGGAGATGGAAAAATCAGTGTAATAAGAGCTTAGGGCAAGCTATAAAAAAACATCCAAGTTGTTCAGAGGCAGAGTACATGAAGAATTTTACTTTCTAACTTTTCACTCCTGAAAAATATAGTTTGGATTTAATGCTGGAACATTTAATGAAGCTCTTTCTCATGTTGTAGTCTGTAAGTATGGCCAGTTATTATACAGAAGGAATTTGACTAAAATTTGAATATGTTTACTTCAGCTAATTTAGAGAGTGATAGACTTGATTATTTTTTTTTTTTGTGTGTGTTAATTTATTGTTTTTTTTGCTGGTGACTTCCGGTATCTGGTTAAAGCTCTCCAGTGATCAAAACAGTTCATGTAAAGCAGGTGTACTTTTCTGAAAGCTTGTCAGCACATACCATGTAAGGCATAAGCATATTGGTTAATATGCCCACACACGCTGGGCTGTTTAATTTTAAGATTTGAAAATCTGTCATTAGAGATACAATAATCTTTACATCCACAGTAGATAAAATACATCAGCTTTATAATTTTTATTTTTAAATATTTTTCATGCTTCCAATCTCCCTGCACACTGTAGAAACTATGTGAGTTGTTTTGGTTTTTCTTTTCCATTATTATAACTAGAAAAAGAAAAAAAAAACGTTTTTATTGACACGAAACTTTTTATTGCACATTTATACCAAATATTAAGGTAAATTTGTATGTGCGCTTCTATACCGTTTCAGGAAGAAGAGTAGAAAGTCTGTGACGCTGTGGTTTAGTGAATCATTGCGTTGTGCTGGCGGCATGAGGTGAGTTCACATAAGAAGCATTAAGATAATGTGATGTAATAAATGGAATAAAGACGTCTTTATAAACATATAATCAAGTAAGCAGCAGTACCGTAAAGCACGCTTCACAAACGGAGAATAAGGAAATGAACGAATCGATAAGTTCATCTGGACGTTGGCGCAAGTCTTCTCTCTGTGCAGCTCTTCTGCAGCTAACTCCGAAATGTACAAACGTTTGATTTTTGCCTCTCATTCTTCACTTTGTAAAATCTTGTTGAAAACCTGAAGATGTTTGCCCCACACAGAGCTGTCAGCGGAACATAGTGGAGTTTTCTGGAAAATCAGTAGTTCCTGCTGTAAGAGGGAAAAGTCCACACTATAATGTGAGACGATCAGGGCTTGTTTGTATTCCTCTAGTGCTGAATAGCTCTGTTTAATCTGGACACGTTTACTGCTCTTGGTATCGAGCCATATACTGTTAAACAACTGGGTGAAGCACAAACGAAACAGTTAAGCTAACATCCTTTTTATTTCTGTGTGAAGAGGAACTGTGAAACCCGAGCAACAGAACATCTAACATGATTACACAGTGCATTTCTCTGAAAAGTTTCTCCGAAATTTCAAGTTACTCATTTTTATTACCAACATTCTAAAAATCATTATGTCCTGGAAACTTGGCACATCAACAAGTTTTTGGAGCTGAAGCATGAAATATGCAGAAAGGATGAACAGGTTGTCAAAATTGTTGGTGCTTCATTTCCTCTGGACTATGAGAGCATGTAGGTTATCTTTCCATTAAACCAAACTGAAACAATATTTGTCCCTTTCCACAAAGCGCTCCCCTGTTTGCACGTCTCCTCCTCCCCCTCCTCAGCCTCCTCCTGGCTGCAGGGAGTGATGTTACAGGGGAGGAGGTGGAGAGGAAACCCAATATTGTTCTGATGATGGTGGATGACCTGGGTATCGGTGATATAGGATGCTATGGTAATGACACCATCAGGTGAGTGCTAATGTAGAACCAGTCCCTGTTTGTTTGTTTAGTTTTTTCCACTGTGGTAGTCACGAACTGTGTTCAGTTTCTCAGTTTCCTGAAGTGAGTTTATGCCTTTGTCACTGTTGCACCTTTAATTTCCTTGTAGGACCCCCAACGTGGACAGACTAGCTTCTGAAGGGGTAAAGCTGACTCAGCACATAGCAGCAGCTCCTCTCTGCACCCCGAGCCGAGCTGCTTTCATGACGGGGCGCTATGCACCCCGCTCAGGTAGCAGACACTCCTTGTTCTAGATGTATGTTCACTACTTCACATTTGTTACATATTTCCTCGTATGTGTTGTGAAGGACTGGGAAGCATAGGCCGTGTGCAGGTGTTGCTGTTCCTGGGAGGTTCAGGGGGCCTGCCGCCGACTGAGACCACCTTTGCAAAGAGGCTGCAGCAACAAGGGTACACCACCGGGCTCGTGGGTGAGAGTACAGCTGAGTGTGGTCATGCATGAACCCTCTAAAACATACTGACTGTTTTTAAGGTAGACTTGAAGTGTGATTGGAAAAGGCTCATAATGTGTCTGATGTTATTTCCTGCCAGCCCCCACGTAACATTTAGCATCAAGTCAAGGTGCGTCGGTGCGAGAATGCAGGAAGAAAAAAGGAAAGTTCACCTCAAGCTAGAAGCCAGGGATGATGACGTCTGTGTTATGCTGAAGGAACAACACAGAAGAGGATAAAAACAGAGGAAAAATATCATTTTTAAGACAAATTCTGAAATTTCATCAGTGAAAGAAATATCGGTCATGTGACCATTGATTCCGAGGTGGAATTTGTTAAATCTCTTTGAGAGAATGGACAGCAGCGGAGACCTCAGTAGATCATAATCCCCGTCTTTCAGCTCTCAAAGCTGGGTCAGCTGCACAGAGAAGCATGTGAATATTTACACACAGCTGGGTGTGAGTGCTCAGAGTATGAAGTGTGTTTTCTTCAGATTGTTGCACTTTAAAGAGACAGCTGGAGATAAAATCATGCACCATTAGTTTCACACTTTAGAAGCAAAATTGAAAAGCCATGAAGGATTTTAGTTTAACTGAAGTTCAACATTTTCATATTTTGTGTTCAAATGTGTTTCCTGATGTGTTTTTCTCTCCGTCTCTGCAGGTAAGTGGCATCTAGGTGTGAACTGTGAGCACAGAGGAGACCATTGCCACCATCCAAACCAGCACGGCTTCAGCTACTACTTCGGGCTGCCCTTCACCCTCTTTAATGACTGTGTGCCAGGAGAGGGGAGTGACGTCCTGGCAGACCTCCAGCATACGCTTCAAAATCTGACCATGTTGCTGGTAGCTGGTCTTTTTACTCTGGTAAGAGTGATGTCATGAGTCAGAGCGTGCCACGACAGGACATATACTGAAAGGCAGCTCCAGTGAGAAGAAGAAACGTGAGCTGTTATACAATATCAAAACAAAACCAACTCAGGGAGCTTCTTGAGTTGCCAGTCAAAATGAAGAAAGTGGAAAACAAAGGGTGGCTGTGCCGTTCACCCCAAAGCAGAGTAACTAATGCGTAATCACTTTGACATGAGCCACAGGCAGGGAAAAAAAAACAGATTGGGAACAGAAGCTGTGATTGTGAAACTCAGAGTCATGTCAGCCAGAAACCTGTTTTAGGGGATAGCAGAGAAATGTCGAAACTGGAGTCAGAATGAGATTTCTATGACTGAGGGATGGATGGGAACCAGCAACAGGTAGAGAGGAGTGAAAAGCTTTCACACATGCCTCTGTGTCTGAAAAGGCAGAGTGAAATGAAAGCTAGCTGGGTGTGTTCAACCTCAGTGAAAGCTCCAACATGTGGCCTGAATTTGGGTGGAAGTGTTTCATTTGTTTCTGCAGCACAGCGTAGAAGAAGTACGTTCTGCTGAGATGATGCAAAGTGTTGGAGCTGGCGTGGATTTCAGGAAGCCGGCCACCGGAATATAATTTTGGAGTGATAAGACCCTTTTAGGGTCGAGTTTTACGAGGCACTAAAAGAACAAACTTACCACTCAGCTGCCCCTACAATTTGATGCATCGTTTTCTAGAAATGTATACTTTCAGGCTGCACATACTTTGCATTTTGATTTCTGCTTGTAAAAAAACCCTCATCGGTTGCTGGCTACATGTGGAATCCCCCAAAAATACAGTAGAGTGTTGAAGTCAGTCACATTCATGACATTTTTGCTTTACGCTCTTAAAAAGACATTTTTTCAGTTAACTCTGGTCTTTTCACTACTTAAGACTCCAGAAGAGGAATTAGAGCTGTTTTTGTCTCAATAAAAGCTCTTTTATATTTATTTCCCTACAAAATATTTTCTGAAAAGATTAATTAATGAGCACCATAATTAGATACATGATGTTGGAGTTCCCAGCAGGAAGGGAGAGGCTTGTTAAACCATGTTCAGATCTAAATTTAAATAAGGAGCTCTTTTTTCTGTCTGAAAAACAAACAACGTGCGTCTTGTTTTACAAAATGAATGGGTTCTTTGGTAATGGTTAATGATGCCATCTAGTGGTAAATAATTAGAATTGCATCAGAATTTATTCAGTTCCTGTGACGACTGCAGCAGATCCTTAATTATAGAAAAATGAACATGTGACACTGCGTGAGGTGAAGTTATAGGTCTATATTAATTCACCAGATGTGATTTTCAGTCATGGTAGGGTTCGTATGTTGTGTCATGAACAGCGGTTCTGTTCTTCTCAAACCCATGAAGTGTGTGTCTCTGTTTCCAGGTGTGTGTCCGTGTGTTTGGTCTCTTCGACATCCACCTTGGTCTCCTCACGGCACTGTTTTTGCTCAGTATCCTAGCAGCCGCCGTGTGGTTGATCCCCTTTAAATTCCTGCCGACATGGAACTGCATCCTCATGAGGAACCAAGAAGTGGTTGAGCAGCCGATGACGGTGGAGACTGTGCCCCAGAGGCTGCTGGGAGAAGCACAGAATTTTATAAAGAGGTAGGGATGCTCAAGTAAAACAGAGTGCAATTTGTTTTTTATGAAAACTTTGTTCCTGGAAAGAAATCCAGAACAACTATAATAAATCTAACTGATTTACAGTTTCATCTGTGGTTTGATGACTGTTTTGGCTGACTGAAATTGTGAAGCTGTAAGTTCCATGTGGAACATTTGTAATCCCATAAAAGCAGCGGATGTCTCCTCAATGATTTAAAAATGTATTTCCCCTGAACTTTTTAAGTTAAGTAACAGCAAAAAGACCATTTCAGAGTTTGCAAACAGTGATGACGTTTGAATGAGTGCACAACAGAAGTGCTGTGGAGTACAATGGCTTGTCATGTGACATGAGGATGTTAACCACCAAAAAACACATTTTTTTACCTAAATAACACCAATTTGACAGTTTGATGGTAAACGATACCCAGGTTTGTGAGAAATCAGTGAGTGGATCGAAGTCATCAACAAGTGGACAGACAGTCAGTGGACAGATGATTTTAGTGTATAAATCCAGCGTGTACCCAGAGAGGAGTTTAAACAGTCACTCCATGCTTATGACTGAATTATCTGTGGACTCTGAGCAGACTGTGAAATATAAAGACATGAACTGTGTCAATAAAGCAGAAACCCTCCCAAACCAAAAAGAGCTCACAGAGAGCTGAGTCTGAGACCTGGGTCAGAATAAAGGATCCAGAAAACCAGGTCCAGACAGAGAACTGCTCCAAATCTATCAGAATATTAATGCTTTGATATTTTCAGATTACTAATCAGACTGATTCATAGTTTGATAATATAGCGTAGTTTAACGCTGAACTTCAAATCTGTTTCTGTTCATCATCATTTATAGCTTCACTTATTATTTCCTCTCCATAGTGAGTCCATATTTGGTCAGAACCTCGGCTCCAAACCAACTTTTGAATCAAACACTCAAAGTAAAAACTGTATTTAGAATATCAGCAGTTAATATTGATTATTGGTGCTCAAACCTGCTTAACTGAGGTTGGATAAAGAAGACATATTTAATAACACAGCTACAGACGGCGCTGGTGTTTCAGTGTAAAGTGTGACCCTGTTAACTGGTGACTCTCAGCCAACCATCACTGACACGTTCAGCTGAGAGTCACCAGTTAGCACGGTCACTCTTTACTTCAAAACACCGGTTGCTCTGTAACGCACCATGACTCCATGGTGTAGCATTGTTTCTGACAGCCGACCACAGAACAACCAGACATTTTTATGCTGCTCACAGTTTGAATTTCGTGTTTGAAGAACGAGAACTCATCTGAATGAATAAAGCTAAATGCGTTCACATCTTTATGACAGGCTGTGAACTGGTCTATCAAGGCTTAATTTAAGAAGTTTTAGCTTGTAATGCCACAGCCTGTTTCTCAGTGCAAGGTTAACTTTTTATATGATGTAAAATTTAAACCTCTCAAATAAACTGCAGATTAGTTCATGTGTTGTCTGTTTGTAATAACTGTGAACAAACAGTGTAGATGGGACAGACACAAACTTTTAATGCCAGTCTGATCTTTGAGTAGAGAAATGTCAAGGTAGGGCTAGTGTTTTTCACCTGGAGGTTTTGCAGGTGTAATCTCAGATTCTTTTTACTGTTAGAGTATTTATTGATTTTCATCCTAGACAAAAAGTTGACCTTATCTTTCTCCTCTCCTCTTCAGAAATGTGGATCGTCCCTTCCTCCTCTTCTTCTCATTGGTCCACGTCCACATTCCGCTCTTTAAAACTCCTGCCTTTGCTGGCAAAAGCCGCCATGGTCGCTACGGTGACAATCTTGAAGAGATGGACTGGATAATTGGTGAGTTTCAGCAGATGTTTTTAAACATCAAATACTGGCTTCTACTTTGAGGGAGATAAACAGACAAGAGATTGATTTCTTCCTCTGATTCCTTCTGTGGCTGAGGTGTTGTTATCCCCTACTGCTGGGTTAAATCCATCACATCATCAACACATGCAGGAAATAACAGCAGCACCTTTTTTCCCCGTTAACTTTAAATGTCTACTTTTTCTTCTCATTCAACCTGTTGCGTAACATTTCCAAAGCTCACACTGAATTTTGATTTGGTTTTGCTTTTCGTCCAATTCCTTCAGTTTGGTTGATGCTTTTTTTCACTTGGCTCCTTGAGCGCACTACAAAAACCCAAAACCGAGCAAGGCTTTGTCTTAGTTCTTGTGAAAAATGCCTCACTAGACTAAATATGTGTCACAATAAACAGATCCAGGGAAATATAATTTTTAAAGACAAGTTTGGAGTAAAAAGAAAACTACTCATGGGAAAAGAAAGATTCTTGAAACAAGTCCCAGTTAAAAAAAAAAAAAGTTAATAATTAGGACCCATGCCCGCCAACCGCAGGTGCATTCTTCCTTCCTTCCTTCCTTCCTTCCTCCCTCCTTCCTTCCTTCCTTCCTCCCTCCCTCCCTCCCTCCTTTCTTTCTCTCTTTCTTTCTTTCTTTCTTTCTTTCTTTCTTTCTTTCTTTCTTTCTTTCTTTCTTTCTTTCTTTCTTTCTTTCTTTCTTTCTTTCTTTCCATGCCTTTAACCTCTAATTACAGGCCTTCAGCATGCACCAAAACTCACCAAAACTTTGCAAAAGTGAAAAAGGTGTGATTCCAGTGCTTTCGTTGCATCCCATGCTCCACAGCGCCCCCTGAGGGTAAAAACAGCAACAGCCCCTAGGGCTGCTTTGAGCTACAGGCCTGATTTTCGGTGTGAATACCTATCAAACTTAGACCTATAAAAAAGTCTCTGACGACCGCAGTGAATCACAAACAGGAGGTTCAGAAATTGGAGTTCAGTGTCTGATTTTGACGATCTATAGGGTACGTTTTTGATCTCTACGTTTTTATTTTTTCTGCATCATCTTAAAAAATTTTTGTGTGCGACACATTGATGATCAATTTTTTTTTTTTAGTCTTTACATATAATTCAGGGTTTATTTTTGACTCGTAATATCTTGAAATAAGATATTTTTATGCACTTGCCAGGTGAAGCTTAAATAAAATCTTTTAAGACACGCTTTATAAGAAAAAAAACCCAACTTGCAAAATTTTGACTTTGCAGTGTGTCTTTAACGTTCTTTATTTCCTTACCTCCTATTGTCTTATTTTTTTTTGTTACTGCTGACTGGTCAACCATTAATCTTAAATCTCAAATTTTCTCCTCCCTAGATAGAGAGTTATATTAAAAACTTCTCTCATAGGTCACAGGCGGCCTGGTGTTCTGGGTCGCGCCTCATGGGGTTCGTCCTCGTGCGGGTGGCCTGGCTTCAAGTCCAGCCTGTGGCCTGTTTCCCGCGTGTCATTCCCCGCTCTCACCCTGTTTCCTACTCTATCCACTGCACTCTACTAAAAGGCATTACACCCCCCCCCCCCCCCCCACCCCAAAATAAATAAATAAACTTTTCTTTTGCTGTTCACTGATTTTGAAGAAATCAGTGAACAGTTTGAGCAGAAACAGATAAAATCAGAAACCTAAATGTGCCAACCTGGACTTGAAGTGAGTTGATATGAAACGTACGACCATGTTAAAACTTCTGCTTCGACCTCATGTTGTGAGGTTTTAGCCAACCAGCATCGAGTGTTTTACACAGCTGGGTGTTAAGTCACAAAGCAAGGAAAAAAACAGTTCTGATGTCCACCAGAAATGACAGAAACCAAGTTTGAATGAATTATCAGATGTAAATACTTTGCTCTCTACATATTTTACAATATTACCTCTACATTTATTTCTCATTGTCTTTTAGGTCAGCTAGTAGAGACCGTGGACTCCCTCGGACTAGCCAGCAACACTCTGATGTATTTTACATCCGACCACGGTGGACACCTCGAGGATTCTGATTCAAAGGTCGGCCAGAAAGGAGGCTGGAACGGCATTTATAAAGGTGCACGTTATCAATACTTAGTTTTATTTCAGTTTTTGAAGCATTTATTGTAGATGAAGACTTGCTCCAGTGTGTCAGCTCAGAAAAACAAACATAAACTCTGTTGATGAGGCATGAGTAACAGAGGGTTAATGCTTGGGTTAAAGGACCACTATGAGAAGTGTGTGTATGCGTTTGCTCCAATAATAGAGGTTTGTGTGTTGTGTAATCTCTGACCTGTAGGAGGGAAAGCTATGGGTGGATGGGAGGGTGGGATCAGGGTGCCTGGTATTTTCCGCTGGCCTGGCAGACTGCCAGCTGGGAGAGTTGTGGACGAACCCACCAGCCTCATGGACCTGTATCCCACACTGAAATATCTGGCCAAGGACACGCAGCCTGACAGGTAAACACCAGCCCATGAGTTTGATCGTGTCTGTAGAGTTTTACTCTGAGGCTGAAACATCTCTGTAAATGTGAAATCCAATAATGGACCCAATTAGACTCTGGAGTCAGAGAGAAAGTGCTATAAAATGAGTCTAAAGCCTGAGCGCTGTAGTCAAAGTGCTTTGTAGCCGGATGATAACGCTTCATTATATACAGGAAACAAATTCAGCCAATTAAGAGAGCATTGTGGGTAATTTATCTACCAATTTTTTCATCCTGGCACAACAAGCCTGTGTTCTGCTTTGTCTTCGATAATTATTTGTCTTTGTACAGTAGTTTATATGTGAGGGTGACACTGTGAGGCTGTTTATCATACAGTTGGAGATGGTAACCCAGTCATGTTGTTGGAGCTGCTTTCACTTAAGGTCACAGTTTATCAAACATTTCTCCTCCTTCTGTTCTTTGATTCGCTCATTTCTCCCAGACTGTTAGACGGACACAACCTCATGCCGTTGCTGGAGGGGACAGCGGAGCGCTCAGAGCATGAGTTCATGTTCCACTACTGTGGGCTCTACCTGAATGCAGCACGCTGGCACCCACCAGGAAGTGAGTTAGATTTTAACTCTTACTGACAAAACAAAACATCAACTAGATTATTTTGTGTGTTCTGAGCTAGGGCTGCAACTAACCATTATTTTCATAATCGATCAATCTATTAATTATTGTTGTTTGGTCCATAAAATGTCAGAAAATGGTGAAAAATGTTGATGTTTCTCTTACTCCAAGATGACATCATCAGACGTCTTGTTTGCAAACCAAAGATATTCAGGGCTGTCACAGAGAAGCAAAGAAACCAGAAAACATTCACATTTAAGAAGCTGAAATAAGAGAATTTGGACTTCTTTTTCTTAGATAATTACTTAAACTGATTAATTGATTATCAAAATAGTTCATGATCAATTTAGTCATTGATTAATAATCGATTATTTTTGATTAGTTGTTGCAGCTCAAATTTGCACGGTAAGGACACAAGAGTTATTCAAAAGAGCAGCATCTAAAATGTGGACATATTTGGAGTGTGTTTGTGTGTGTGTGTGTGTGTGTGTTTATCACATTTACTACTCCTTTAGGGCAAAAATTTAAAGAAGACACTGACTGCAGACAGCAGCTCAGTCTGTGGGGTTGATTGTTCATTCCACACCCGATAAACACAACACACACATCATTCAAAGATTATTGTCCAGCATTTGCAGTTTGACCTGCTTTCTGTGTGAATTTTTTTTTGCCTGTGCAACAAAAATAACATTTGTAAGACCAGGCATTGATACTGGATGAGAAGAAAAACCTGTAAGGCACGTTCTTATTTTTCCCAAAGGCTTTAAAAGGATTTAAGGTCGAGCCTCAGTGCAGGTAAATCAAACAACTCAACACTTGTCTCTTCGTGTGTTTATTGACTTTGCTTTAAGAAGATCCTTCAGCTCCTGAAAAACAGCTCCTTGTATTCCACAAGGTACGGTTCCCCTGGCATCCAGCAAACACACATTCAGCTGTAAGTGCCTGATAGAGAAGTGTGTCATGACTTCAGGGATTACTTTACCGTGTTCCCGAGTCCAGCAGCAGCGTGCTTTACACTCTTCCAGCATTCGTTTGACGTACAGCGTGGCCGTGTCAGGCGTGTGTGCTGCTTCTCCACCAGTCAAATCTGTTTCTGTGAGCGGTTGGTGCTCCGTTTATTCCACCGAGTTTTCCTCTAGAGGAAATGTGGATCATGTAGCGAGTGATAAAACAGCAGATTTCAGTTTGGTACAAGCTTAACCACTTTTGTCCTGGAGCTGCTGTTGCTTTTGCTAGCACACGCACCTTAGAAAAGAAAGGAACAAGCCAGAGCTGGCTTGTTTCATCCGTCAGCAGTGCCGAGTTTAAAGCAACACGGCTTAGAATTTCTGTCAGCGTCTGCAATGAAAAAGCAAAGTCTGGCTGAAAAAAGCTTAACTCAGACACAGGTAGGAGTGTTCACTGTCTTATGGGTGTTGGCTGTATGTTTTACTTCTAAACGGGTGGATATAAAAAAAAAACTAGGCACACGTTTTCAATAATTCTTCTTCTATTGAAATGTAATTTTTGTTCAATCCAGCAAAAGATTCTCAGCTAATATTTTTTGATCAAAGTAATTTTTATTTATCTTTTAAATACAATCACAGAAAAGAACAAAAATGAACAACAAACACTGAGGACAGTCAGGGACAAAAACGCCCCTTCCCTGAATACTGGGTCTCCAATTAACATTCATCAGACAGTAAATGAATGAGTGAATGAATGAATGAATGAATGAATGAATGAAAATAAAGTAAAAAAGATGTATACATAGAGTCATATTGGTAGCTGCCATGTTTTTAACAAAGGATATGAACGGTTGCCAAGTAACATAAAAATTTCCTGGTGCAGCCTCTAAAGGTATATCTAATTTTCTTAGAGTGAATAAAACACGTGACCTCTCTGATCCACTGGCCATATCCTGGGGGTACTGAGTCCTTCTATTTAAATAGAATGAGCCTTCAGGCCAAGAGGGAACAAAAAGCCATCGTGTTAGCTTGATACCCACTATGACAAACATTCTCTGGGGTGATTTCAAACAGTGAAACTAGTGGAGAGAGCTCAACCGTTGTGCCACATATTTTACACTCAAAAAAATTAAACCTTGACTCTAGTTAAGTTTTATTATGTCAACTGGTTCCCAGGGCTGAGTATCAACCAAAAATGTTCGACTCCTGTAGCGATACCGATACTGATACCTTCACTTCGATACCGGTTCCTGAATGATACTTTTTTGATACCAATTTTTATATCAGTTCGAACAAAAAGAAACTTACATTACATGTTATGGTACAAATCTTAAGTTTCATTTTTCATCTACATCTAATTTTCTACTCTGAGCAGTTTTCTTACATACTAAAATAAATAAACATTTGCCGGTGCAAAAGAACAGGCGCAAACAAGTGACAGGTCAGTTTATACTGAGTACACAGTAAATGTGTTTATAACTATTAATGAACTTTCTTCTGTCCATTCTTTTATTTATGTTAAAATAAAAACCCTCCTCCTTTATCCGGGCTTTTGACCTGCAAAAGAAACAAACATTAGCGTGATTCAATTGCACACAGTCGTCTGCTCTGGCTGCAGCTTGGAGGGTCTGCTGTGAGGGGAGGAGTCTGTGTTTGGAGAGGGGAGGGGCTCAGCGCCCGCATGCTTTCACTCCGTCCCAAACTACAGAAAAGTCGCTGGATTTGTCGCTTTTTAGAAAGAAAAAGTCTCTAGAGAGGTCCAAAAGTCACTAAATACAGCAACAGAGACGCTTAGTTGGCAACACTGTCCTGCATACCACAACCACATGTAACGTAACAGCCAATCACTGGTGTCATTCTCAGATCTTGATCACTTAATTAACCCTTTGGGTACCAAACTTGGCACCAAAAAATGAGGCATAATTTGATACGTGTCGGTTGGTGTCATAAAAGAACTGAAGTGAAACCAGCCCTTCTGGTTCCATGTAAATTCATTAGGTTAGTTGAAAATAATTTTCAGGTCAACGAAGTTGAACTTGAAATTAATGCTTTCAACTGACCTAATACCTTTACATGGAACCAGCTGACATGATAAATTTAATTAAAGTCAATGTTTCTTTCTTTTTTTCAATTTTCCTTTTTTTTTTGAGTGTAGAAAGGTTTCAAAGGTGGAACACCAGAAACGTTAAAGCTGAGGGCAGGTCCAGACAGAACATATCTAACATTGTAGCAGGAGCCTGCCTACAGTGAACACATGTTGAGTCAAGATTAGTCATTCATTCAGTCAGTCAAACCTTTATTTATTCTTAAAAAGACTGAGGTTTCCCCCATTTTTGATGTCGTTGAAATCACAGACATAATTTATGAACAAAACTAATAATATATAACAATCAATCATAAAAGTAAAAGAATCAATTAAAACAGATAGAATCAGAGGAGCAGTGGTCAGTAATGAAGGTCTTTAACTCTGTAAGAGAGGGAAAGGCTGTTATCTTTAGAGTTTATTGGAGTTTACTCCATGAGTCGGGGGCATCAAAGGAAAATACAGATTTGCTGAGTTCAGTGTGGACTCCAGGGATTTTAAGAGTGAGTGAGTCAGATGAGTGAGTCATGTAGGATCCATTATAAAACTCCAACAGGTTTGAAAGGTAAGGTGGTGGCTTGCCACTGAGGGCTTTGGAAATATACTGAAACCAGTCTTAATCCCAGCCAGTTTCTGCTCTGATCAGTGCAGGCGATGCACAGCTTTAAACTGGATTACAGTATGTTGAAGACAAATATGAGGAAAAATAAATCCTCTGGATTGTTTTATTCTGAGTTTCATCTGTAACGGAGTCCATCTGGCCTTTTTCTCTTTTAACCCTAAAGCTAAAGGTATTATGTTAATTGAGTAAATTATAGATTTTGCTCATGTTTTGTATTGTATCCATTTTGCTTTAAAAAATTGATGTAGCAAAGAAGCTGAGCAAGAAAACAGTGAGCTATAGATACTGGTAAAAATTAGAGTTGTTTAGATAAAATTTCTGGGATAGTCGTTCAAAAGACGCAAACAAGTCGTAAGTATAAAGGTCAGACAGTCTGCACATTCCCATATTTGACCAGGTGACAAAAGCTCGATGCTTTAAAGACGGGGCAGCCAAATGTTTTTTTGGCCGGGGGGCAGCAAATGAGAGGTCAGTAAGTTTAGAGGAGTGTTTGTAATGATTCTCTCTGAGCTTAATGTTTCACCACAAAATCAAACAAACAAACAAAAAAAAGTGTTGAAGTGCTTTTAGCCTCAAGATGTTGCTGTCTTCTTATCCTGAACATATTTAAATGTCTTTTAACCCTAAAACATCTAAACATGATTGACTTAGCTTTCACCTGTATTAATGGACAGTATGAACTGTTAACGTCACACCCTGATGTGATTTTCTATCCAGGTGACTCCATCTTTAAAGTGCACTTTTTCACCCCCAACTTTTCTCCCCCGGGAGCTGGTGGATGCTACAAAACAAGGGTCTGTTTTTGCCACGGAGAACATGTGACGCATCATGACCCACCTCTGCTGTATGACCTTTTCCATGACCCCTCGGAGTCCCGCCCACTCACCCCTGACACTGAGCCGCGATACGCTGAAATCCTAGCGCAGACTGCTGAAGCTGTAGAGAGACATAAGAAGACCTTCACGCACACACAGGAGTCTGGGGATGGGTCTGCTAAAAGAAGCACAGAAGCCCCCGCTGTTCAAAGCCAGATGACGTGGGACAAGATCCTGTGGAGACCCTGGCTGCAGCCCTGCTGCGGGACTTTTCCATTCTGCGGCTGCAAAGAGGACACAACAAATATTTAATGGAAAAAGCCGCCAGACTGTCTTAAAAAGTTTGAGGGAAAAAAACCTTTCCTTGACTTGGTGAAGCTCCTCTGGAATCCACAGCAGGGTTATCACATCTTCATAAATAATGTACTACTGTCCTTTTTGGGGTTCGGGGTGCATTCAGGAGCTTTTAACAATTCAAAGGCTTGACGTGCCAAGGTTTGGGCATCAGGCTTGGTTTGAAAACCTGATGTGCTGCCCTTTTTGAAGCATTTTCAACAAGTCCCGTATGAAGATATCAGTAAATGTAAATTTGGTAAATTTGCACAGTAAAAGGCCTGATAGTTTACTTTTCCAAAACAAAAGTTAATAAACTTATTTTTCTATCTTTAAGTCACCTTTAAAGGCACTGTGAAGTGTTTTAACTGTTTTAAAAATACTGTCACTGATTCTGATGCCCTTTCATGACCTACACTTTCCCTTTAACTCTTAACGTCTCCTTTTAAATCTTTAACTTTTACTGTTTAAATACAAGAGATATGACATCTTTATCATTTTAAACCTTTTAATGTTCAGACAAAAAAAAAAAATCATTTCTGTATGTTTTTATGTTGATAGGACACTAAAATCAGAAACCACAAAATTCAGAAAAATTATTTCAAGCTGGCGAGACAATCAGATTTTACTCAGTTCAACACATTTTCAGTTAAATAAAGCAATTTATGAAATGTTCTACCAAATAGCTGAGCTGCAGGTTAAAGGGTTAAAAAAGTGAGATGATCAACTGGTTTCTGAAAGCTTCATTCAACTTTGAAGACGAAATCTGAGCCCTGCTTATATCTGATTATCCAGTAATTGTCAGGACACTGTAACACACCAAGACACAGAGGCTGATGGGTGACATCAACAGAAGTGTCTGATTTATCACCATTAGTTTACAAGAGATGACCAAAGATGACACATTGTTGTTGTCACATCACAGTGAGGCTAATTTCACCCATCACCTCATCACCTTGTCGCTCTAAATCCTGTAACATGTTTTCTTAAAGAAAGAGTACTAAAATGAAGAGTTGTATTTTGTCTGCAAATTTTGCTTCCACAAAAATGCACGCTTTGTGGTGTTGGTGCTCATGGGAAGTGCGGTTTCTATTGTTGGAAAAATTCCCAGATTTTGTTCAAAAGGCCTGTTAGGGCCAGGTATGTAACAACAGCCCAAAATCTAACAATGACCTAAAATATAATAAAATAAAATAAAAAAGGTAGTGGTTGTTGTTGTTACAAATCAGGCTTTAACAAGGCCTCGCCAGGAACAATCTTTAAGTTCCTCACAGTGCCTTTAACAAAAAGTATTTTTGAGGCTGAAAAGTATAAAAAGGTTAAACGATGCACTTTACCTGTAAGTGCATTATTATACTGAGAGAAGAAGGAAAAGTGGCTGCAAAGCAGAAAGAAGATGATCATGTACTTGGATGAAGATGAAGAAGTCTGGTGTTTACATGTGGATTTTTTGTGAAGTGATTTATTTTTTAAATTGTACCATTTTCTTTAATTGAAAGTAAGACAAATAAAATCAAAGCATTGCATATGTTAAAATAAAATCTGAATGAAATCAAAATGAGCCGCATTTCTTCTTTGAACACATTACATGACTTTATGTCATACTCAGTTATTCCAGCCCTAAAATCCTTAAAATCATCTTTGTGTTTTAAGTCACGTTGGGATAATCCCTGCTGCAAAGTCCAACTTGAGCTGGTAGCTGGTAACCACCTTGACCAGTTCGAGCTATGTATTTGACAGCTGGTAGGCCAGCTACTGTATCAGCTGTTCCAAGGGAAACCAGCAGTTCCAGATTTTACCAGCTCCTCGTCCTACCAAGTTACCCTCATGAATTCTAACCAGCTACCAGCTTTATATACACCATTTCAGAGAATGTAAGATCTGTTTACAATAAGATGATGAGCTAGCAGTGCTAACACAGCACCAGAAGGAGTACGAGCAGAGTAGCATCATGCTATTCACAGAGACATGGCTAACAGAGCTAACACCAGACATGAACACCACATTGAAGGATTTCACTTGCTGTGAGTGGACAGGATACAGGAGAACTACACTGAACAGATTGGTGAAGAAGACCAGCTCAGTCCTGGACCATGTGGACCCTGTGGAGGTGGTGGCTGACATGAGAATTATAACCAAGCTGACCTCTCTGATGGACATTTATTGTATTATACTATTTATATATTCTTGGAATTTTTGCACTTAACACTTTGTTTGCTGCTGTGACCCCTGAATTTCTCTTCGGGGTCAATAAAGCATGGTCTATTCTATTCTATTCTATTCTATTCTATTCTATTCTATTCTATTCTATTCATGGACCCAGCTGAGATTCTCATGTTAGCTCAGGTGATTATCACCTGTTTGCACCACCTAGTTTCACAGTTGTTCACAAAATACCTGCTGCATCAAACCTTACACCGTCACTAAAATACTAAGTGTATTTTAAAAACCATCTTGCTGCAAATGTAGTTTTATAGACAGTGCGTTTTTGTCTACAATATAATGTTGAGGAAAAAACAAAATAATGAAAATTGTATTTTTAAAACTTTGTCTCTTCTTTTATTGTCAACACAAAAACATGTGAATTTTTTTTGTTTGTTTTATTTCCTGTTGATATCCATAATCTTTTCAGTTATGTATCTACCTGCCTTTGAGTGTCTTTTTTTAACCTTCTCCAGCAGGTTTTGTACAACCTGCAGTGATCAACGTGTCAGTTCAAACTGTGCACCATTAGGGGGCAGAGTTAGACTGTGTTTGGATGATGGTAAACTGCTGTTTATTTGTATGGGAGAGAGAGAGAGAGAGAGAGAGAGATGGGAGAGTGAATGGAATAAAGAGGCAGCTTCAGGTACATGGAGACATGATGTACATTTAAAGAACCCGGCGTTTTATTTCACAGTAATAGTTTAAAGTGGCGCCTCATAAGAACCATAATCTATATTTTATAATCAGCCTGGATGCTTCCCCTTTCCCTGTCATTTTCAACTCTCCTCCTTTCATTTCTTCCACACTCACATTGTTTAAAGTGGCAGTTTGATGCTTGGTAATCTCAGAAAAACAAATTCAGTCATTACCCTGGAGTAATATCAGGAAGGCAGCCTTAGGACACAAAGGCAGGTTGGATTTAGTCAAAGCAGGGTGTCCTAGTTTGAGCACAATGCCTCACAGATCTTTAATAATAAAAGACTCTAAAGACTCTTCCATCATCAGTGTCATCATCATTGATTATCATCATCATCAACACTCGTGCTCTCTCCCTCCAGCAGTGGCTGCCTGTCAAAACATCAAAGTTTGCTCCGGCAGCAGCCTGTAATTGGTCCTCTTCCTCCCCTGCTCTGTCTTCTCCTCCTCTCCTGTGTCGGCTTTCTTCAGCTCCCCCATTTCCTGGTTTGCTCTCTTTTTCTTCCTCATCCCTCTCTTTAAACTTGGATCTTAGAAAGTGGTGAAGAATGTCGTCATCCTCATCATCATTATAATACATGTAATTGTTGTTATCATTGTGGTGATAGTATTTACTTTCCCCCGCCCTTAGAGACCTGTACATCATACACACAGCTAGTTCATTACAGTAACCTCTCTTCCATTACACGTCTGTTACAGTAAATCACGCAGTCGACCATACAGAACGACATTTGGCTCTGCATCAAAGTTAATGATGGCTGGTGGGATAGAACACCGCTGACCATACATCACGTCACGCACGCACATGCAACCATGAGCACACACAATGTTCATTCTATCACACGCACAGTATATCATGTTGTTTTGAACACATCACTGCTTTTCTGTAAAGGTCAGTGTTCCAGGAGATGCCATAAAGCATTTTTATAACCCTTTGTGTGGCGCACAGGACGCACACACAGCTTGAAGAGATAAGAATACAGCCTGGCAGCTGAAGCATGCTGGGAACAGCACCTCTGTATGAGGGATGTTGCACACACACCTGAGACGGCGGGCCTGTTGTTGCATTGTTTTCTGATTGAGGGGTTTTGGGTTTGTGTCTGTATTTTGGATAAAGCCAGGAAGAGAGGTTGTTACAGAGCAATGGATGTGTTTTTTTTTTTTTAATTAACTTTGTCGTTGGGCTGTGGCAGACTATCTTTGCTGTTGAAATTGTCTTTTGCCAAAATGGACTCAGCAATTATTGTTCACTGTCATTTCACTTCACAAACAAAGGCTGGCCTTGGAAACGTTTGTGTTTCCAAACTTCAAGAATTAAATGAAAAAAAACAAAACAAAACGAAACAGAACACATTTTGGTAACTAACAAACTAAATCGTCAAACACACATCCTGCAAACAGAGCTCCCTTTGTGCTGTTTTGACATCACAGACACAAACTGTTCCTTTCCCAACTGTCTGTCTGTCATCTGTACTAACAATGAAATTTGGATTTGCTTTCCAACGTCTACCTCGTATTTGTTCTATCTAAAAACACAACAAGTGACAGTCCATCTACAGGGGACGCAATAATCAGTGTAAACAAAAGTTCCCCTGAAGAGCTCAAAGACCTGTTTCTACTGGCAGCATCCATTTTCTGCACAAAATTAATGCAGCTCAGCATTTCCAGGGCTCAGGATCCTGACAGCAAAAACGCTCTTAACATCTGAAGTTTGTGGATGTTTTCCAAACCTCCTATTAAACTAGCAGCGCCTTCTGATTTGACAATAAATCAGTATGTAGTAGGCAGAATGCAAAAACTTTCAAAACTTAAGAATGCCAAAAATTCCTGGATGTCCAACTGATCCAGGAAAATCGGACCAGTCTACCTGGCATACTGTTTCCCACAATGCACAGCGTTAACGCTGTTTGTCTATGTGAGAAGCAATCAGGTTTGGGTGAATTACTGCAACACTAGTAACATGAGACGGTCTATGTGATAGAGGTGAAGCCATGCAAAAGAAACAAAGTTAGTGCTTAAGTTTGTTTCTACAAATTCATTAAAGACCAGACAAACCACTGATTAACTTTAAAAAAGAAGATTAATTTAAAATATGCCTCAAACTATGATTATAAATATATACACAATCACTTGAGGGAACTCTTTGCCAACATGTAATTACTTTTCTTCTCTTGCTCAATTCTATATATTTACGTTTGTATTTTAAAGTTAAACAAATTCCATCAGCTGAGGTCCCATTTTCCAAAACTGAAAACCAGTGCAGCAAACTACAAACTGGACCCAGCAGAACAGTTTTACTACATACTGCATTCACATGTTGTGTGTGGTAGGTGGTTTAGAAAACAGCCTTTGTTTCTGATTTGAAAGTAGTTTATCTTTAGGAACATTGTCACAGTGTTATTTCTCAATCACAGACCAATCAGAATCAAGAAGGACCTTGACATCACATGCTTGTTGACAACAGAAGTAGAGATCTGCGCAGAGAAGAAGCCAACCGCACTTGATTTTTTACGAGGCGAGATCACACTGGCTATCCAAACGTTCCGTGCTGAACTCAAGCACGATTGCCCCCCAACATGAACCAGACTTCAGGCACAAGCATGGCCCACCTACATCACGCGTCTGTTTACATGGAGCACGGTCTCATCACAGCAAAATGAGACACAGAGAACAGGATCACAACTTTAGTGACCATTTGGCTCATGTTAAGTTGTTTTGGTCCGACACAGCCCTCTAACACCCCCGTTATCGCTTAAAATAACTGTTGAGACGAGCGGTTGGGGTGATCATGTCTGCGTGCTCATGCATGAAGTGTACCGTGCTGTAGCACACCTCTCTGAAGTGTGCCAAAGAGGAGAAGAGAACCGCACACAAGCACGGTATAAATGCCACATTGACCAAACAAACTGGACTTTAGGGCCGAAGCTTGGGCACGGTACTTTAGGCCGGTGTGACCGCGCCCCAAGATTCAGATTTGGGGTCTAGAGGTTCTGCTAATACTTCAACAAAATTACTATTATTAGTTTTGTCTTTTTCTTCGTAAAATTCATCCAAAAAAGCAAATGTGATGCATAAAGAGCAAGTTAAAATAGACCTAATGCCACCAAGGAAACAAAAAGTGCTGCAGAACTGAAAACAAACGTGACTAAACAACAGTGAGTTCATTGACACTGTCACTGTCAAGACAGAAAATACCACCAGAGGACATAGGCCCTTCACTCATTGGCTGCCATTGACGTCTATAGACGTCAGTTCAGTTACAACGTCAATATCAGGTTTGTAAACTGCTGTAGGGGGCAGCGGTGCTCTCTTTGGATGACAGGTCAGGTGCAGTGGCGATTGCTCTAAGACTGCAAGGGAAGCTCAGCTTCCCCTAAAATGTCCCCCAAACAAAGTGTTGATATGTCCTGCTGTGTGTACATTTCATTGCCTAAATATGCGCTAGAATACCTTCATCTTTTGTTCTGAATCAGCTACTTATCACAGGTAACTGGTGCCACTTCCTTCTCATTCATCCCCGCAGCGTCTCAGCGCTTTAACACAGTCGGACGCTGAGCGTCTTCAGACTTCAACAGTGTAGGGTAGAGTGGGTTGTTCCACTGTGGAAACTGGACGGTCATTGGATAAACGCTGGGCTTTGTCCCGCCCATCGGACGCTCAGTGTCTCTGGGGGTCTATGAGGCAGTGGGCTGGCCTGGACGCTCAGCTTCTGCATGATGATTGGATGCTCTTTCTGAGGCTGAATCTCTTTTTGATTGACAGTGAAATGAGCCAATCAGCGATCTTGGAGTAAAACTCTCTACTGGAGACTTTCTAACTTCTACATTCAGTTGTTCTGGACTGATCCGGAGGCTTTATCGATCCCCAGCGAGTTTACCTTTCTTAAAAACGACGAGCGTTGTGTTTAAATATTCACTCTCTTTTAGAATTTACGTTTAATAAATAAACAAATTTATGATGTAGGCCAGAAAAAAAATTGAGCTTCCCCTCCTTGACTGACCAGCAGCCGCCACTGGTCAGGTGAGATATGAGAAGAGGAGATGACAGAGACATGGTGAGACGAAGCAAGTTGGAACAATTCAGGCAGCTCACAGTCGAGCAGAGCAGAACGATCGTGGAGAGGATCAAAGGATGGAGCTTCAAAGACGAGCGCTTTCTCAAAAAGCATTTTTTTTAGTAAAAACTGGAAGACAGAGAAAATAAGAGTCTTTGGTAGTTTCCGGGTTTACATAGTCGTAAAACAATATTCTGTGGGTCTTGAAAGATCGGCCAAAATGCTTTGAAAGTGGCCAGCAGCCAGTGAGTGAACTGTGGAAGCAGAAGTGGAGGCATAGTAGAAGATTTCAAAAGCTAACTGGTTTAAAATTCAGTTGAATTATTTAGACACAAACAGAGGAAAATGCTACTGGTCTTACCTCGTATTTTACAGCCTCTGTCTGTTTCATCACTGACAACAGCTTGATAAGTAACTCGCTCTTTGGCAACCTCAGGTTCAATCAATTAAGCTCAATTTAGCACCGAAACGCAACAGATGTTATCTCAAGATGCTGAACGAAAACCTGCTAACTCTACATCCAGACGAGATACGGCATCTTATCTAATCCTAACCCACCACAAATAGCGCACTTTGCAGCGTTCAGTAAGATTGTGATTGTCAGGTTTGAAACCATGGGTCCTGTTCCTGTATGATGGGTCAGCAACCCACAGCCCACAGGCCTTGGAAAAAAACAAACAAACAAACAAACAAAAAAATAAAAAAGAATAATATAATTTACTAATTCGAGTTTTATTCATTTTATTTTCATTTGTTTGTTGCACAGTTTTCTCAAATTTGAGGTGATGCTTTAACATTAAACTATTAAACCAAGTTTCATAATTTGTCAACTAAAATATGCATCAAATCCATGACTAAATCCCACCTTTACCTGCAGACAGCTTCTTCTTCTAAATAAAAATAAAATAAAAGTTAAAAAAAAGAATAGTGTCAGAGGAAAATAGAGTTAACTATCGACTAAAACATCATAAGCTGTTATGTTTTGCAGCTCCAGACTGTTTGGCTTTGGTGGAAGAGGAGGCAAAGTGGTTCTGATAGTAAAGGTTAAAGACCTCTGGACTAAACCATCTACGTTGCACACAACTTGTAGGCAGGTGCTGTATTGAAAAAGCTTGACTCAATTTAACACTGTCTGAATTAGGATGAGGGAAAGAGGCTGAGCTTCAGTGTGTCCACAGACAGCTACAGGGTACCTGCCTGTAAGTCAGGTCAGCCATGCCCTTAGACGGGCTAAACTCGGGAGTTCAATAGTTTCAAAGATAAGTTCTGAAATAGTTCAACCCTGTAAAGTGCTGACAGAGAAGTTAGTTACTCAGACCAAATCCAGTTTCCTGTGCTTGGATGCTTGATAGGCTGCAGTTTTTAAAGCCTCCATGTGGGCCTCATATTTTTAGACTGGAGGTTGCTGCAGAAGTGCAAGAACAGAGAGAGAAAACTGATGTTCCTGAAAAAAACAGAGGGAAATCACTCCTTGGAGACACATCGTCTGTGTTTATGGATTTGAAAATCAAGGTACAGCACAATGGGCTCATGAGAGAACAGAAATATCTGTTTCAAGATTTGGCTTTGATTAGACGCATACCTATTCTCTGAGGTTGGGCTGAGTACAGAACACCAAGATCTCAAATCAAACATGCTGCAAAAAGACGGGACTGTATGCTCTGTTCATGATGCGGAGCACACTTCAACCCACTTAAGTCAAATTGAGGCGCCAAATCAGTTGAATTCCAGCTTTAATATTCAGCTTACTAATGACTTTAGTGCGTGAAGATGTTTCCTTTAAGTTTCACATGAAACATTTTGATTAAAGAAACGGCACAAATTAGAATTACAATGGGAAAAACTGCTTAAACAGCAGGACAAATACAAATTGTGTTCCAATCAATACAAGAAATACTCAAACAGTAAACTCTACACCACGGTCCCTTCCTGGAGAGCGAACTCTGACTGTATCTACAGCCTCAGTCTGAAGGTTCATAAAATAACAGCTCTTTGTTAGCTGTGGAAGTCTGAGAAGCAGAGAAATAGAAAGTCTATTTATACACATGAAAATGAGGGCAGAGTGTTTGTGACCGGTCAGCAGCCATATTACAGCTCTGCTACGCTGAGGTTTGGTTTAACTCACAGCTGACCTTGGCGTTAAAGCTATCACATACCATTACAATCTTCACTCCGTGCCCAACGCAGCGTGCACGCTTTGCTCTCCTACGTCTTTTATAATGTTCTCAAAATGCCAACAACCAGAGAGCCAGGATGGATGAAAATAAAACACTACTGTTGAAAAGCTTTTGCATTGAGATACAGATATTTAGCATATGCAAGATTTTTACAGGACCTTTCTGCAGCTGATCTCTTTTTTTAAAGGAACATTTCTAAAAAGAAAATCAGTATTGCTCCACGACAGCTACAGTTATCACCTTATACAAAGTGGTCTCACTCATTACAGTATACAACTGTGCAGCAGCATACATTGTACAGTGTGAGGGCACAGTGCAGAGAAAAGGCAGGGGGGGGGGGGGGGGGGGCTTATTTATCAGGAGTGTTCCTGAAACGTAGTTTGTGAGATTATATGTGTGCATGTTTGCAGCAGATCTGGGCCAAATTGTTACCGTGTGAGATATGGACCGCAGGGGATAAACTCTCAGTCTCTGCTGGGGAACTTGTACTACACACTTACACACACACATATATATACACACACACATACACACTCTATGTGACTTTAAGCTGCTCTCAATCTCTGTGTGTCTGCTCGTATATCTAAATGTAAATCTTCTGATCCCTGAGACCTGTTATGGAGTTTTTATGGCAACCAGCTCATCTGTTTGTGTGTGTGTGTGTTTTGAAGAAAGTGTGTGTGTGTGTGTTTTGCACTGTGTTTTAAGTATGTGTCATGTTCTGTACCATATGGTTGACATTAGACTCACAGGACTGGACTTCAGGCACGGAGGAGTGTTTTTTTTTTTTTATGTGCACGTTGGAACAAACACCATAATATTTACCTCTTAATGACTTCAGAATGGTCACAGCAGACAACAAGCAATAGCATGAAAGTAGTTAGACACACAGAAATACACCCATGCACCTTCAGCAACACACTCCTCTCTGCTCTCTCTATCTCCTCTCTGACAGGAAGTGATTAGTGAGGTGGGGTTTGATGGAGAACAGATAGCTAAATTAACCAGGCTAATGACACACTTGTAGCCTGTATCATACACACAACCACGCACGCTTGCACACACACACTCACAAGCTGGTCCTCTGCTTCATAAACCGATAGTACTTGGCTCCCACACTCTCATCTGTTGTCCAGCGTAGCACTGGAAAGCAGCAGCTCTCGGGCTTTTTGTTGCCGAGGCATGCTTTGATTCAGGGTGAGAAAAGAACAACTGCAGCAAAATGCTAAATGACCCGCGGTTACTGGGAGGCGTCAGAGCGGTGAGAGTAATTTAGGGGAATTACAGGTTTTCAAAGGGAGACCCAGCAGCTCATCTGACACCTCGACCTACATACAGCATACAAACAAACACACACACACACACACACACACACACACACATCCTGTATGAGTCTATTATAGCTCAGGCTGTTCATGTCACCGTCAAGTCAGCATCCATGCATGCCAGGCTTCCTGTAAACTACATGTATGACCTGTTCACTCATCCTGTTTAACGGTAACAAAAACCAATAAGGAGGGAAAACAGTTCCAGGGTTTGTGTTTTATTGTCCTAGACTTCCTTTGTTGAAGCAAATAACTCAGTTTAGTCTGACATAAATTAGGTCAAAAAAACACCCCATGGGTGCTGGAGCTCTCAGAGTCGCTGGGTGCAACCATCCGACTATAAGGCCTTTTAGGTTTATAAATGAAAACCATAACTTGGTTTTTCCACACTAATGATTGCCGTTGCTTATTGTTTGGATGGATGTGAACAAAACCATGTTCACTCTGAGAAATGTGGCAATGCAAATAAAGAAGAAGAAGAAGAAGAGGATAAATTAACACTTCCTTTGAGCTGTTCTCAGAACAAATGCTGTTAAACTCTAAAATATGTGATGTTATTGTCTGGATTGGATACTGAATGCATGTTGTTAGGAGAAAGAAGAGCAAATGGAAGAAGCTGCAGCTTCAGAGTGCTTCAATAACACCTCTTTAAGGTGGTATTCAAAGGAAAATGACATTATTTTTCTACGTTGGTTGTTAGAGAGAGTGTGCATTAACCCTGGTGCTATGTTAGCAATGTGCAGGTGTGTGTAAGTAAGATGGTGTGTGTCTGTGAGTAATGAATTGTGTGTTTGTTGTGTGTGAGTTTGTGTGTGTTACTCTATGTGTATGTGGCTCTCCTCAGGGACTTGTACAGTCGTGTTTTTACCACTTCAAAAACATTTCTAAAATTCGGTCTGTTTTAACTTTTAAAGACACAGAGATGATTTTAAATGCTTTTATCTCATCACGCCTGGACTATTGTAACAGTCTTTTTAGCTGCCTGCACAAAAAAATCCCTTGATCGTCTCCAAACTGTACAGAACTCAGCTGCCAGCGCCAAAAAAACTCAACCACATCTCTCTGGTTTTGGCTTCATTGCGCTGGCTGCCTGTGTGTTTTAGAACTGATTTTAAGATTTTAGTGATCACTTTAAAGCGCTACATGGACTAACTCCAAGCTATATAGCAGATCTTTTAATACCTCATGAGCCGACCCATGCATTGAGATCCTCAGGCAGAGGTTTACTGGACAGGGTGTTTGCAGTGAGAGGTCCGACACTCTGGAACAGTCTGCCCGAGGAGATCAGGTCTGCAGAGTCAGTGAGCTCTTTGAAATCTCCTCTCAAAACATTATTTTATTGCAGAGCCTTCCCCGATTTTATCTGCATTTTATTTTACTTTATTTTGTTTTAACCATCTTAAGAAATATATTTCAGAAGATTTTTAATCCTTTAGTTCTTTGGGGGGAAATAACATATTTTAAAATGTGTTATTTTTCTTTATTCCTTGTGTGTTTTTATGATCTGCCTGTTTTATTGCCGACCATGTAAAACACTTTGTAATTTGGTTTTTGAAAAATGCTCTACAAATAATATTATTGTTGGTATTATTGTTATCATTATTCATCCATCCATCTTCTATCCCTCTTATCCTGCTTAGGGTGGCGGGTGTCTGGAGTCTATCCCAGCTGTCTTAGGGTGAGAGGTGGGGTACATCCTGGACTGGTCTCCAGCCAATCACAGGGCTGACACACAGAGACAGACAACCTTTCACACTCATACTCACACCTACGGGCAATTTAGAATCACCAGTTAACCTGAGCATGTTTTTGGACTGTGGGAGGAAGCTGGAGTACCAGGAGAGAACCCACACATGCACGGAGAGAACATACAAACTACACACAGAATAGATATATGACGTATTTTTCTACAGTTTCTTGCTCCAGCGAACAAAAATATGCTAGGACATATAGCATTGTATTTTTGTCCCCTTTGGCACACCGTAGTTAAATGCTGCAGCAGCTTCCTGTTTCGTATCGCTCCCTCTGCACATTTTGTAGAGCATATTTCCCTTAAAGAAAAAAAAAAACTCCTTGATAGCTTTGTTTATGTTCCAAAGTTATACTCATCTTGTGTCAAACAGAGTCCTTACTTTAAATCTGAGTAACCATCTATAAGCTCAACACAGAGGAAGCAGCTAATCAGACCGATTTGAGGCTGCCTCCTGTCTCTGTCATGTTTTTATAGGTGTGGTGTGGCAATGCAGTATTTATTTTGATAATAAATCTAAAATCAGATCACAACCAGCAAAGAATGTTTGCACAAGATAGCCAGAGTTCCTAGACAGAAGCTAAGCTAAGAAACATTTCAGTCTCAGTGTTTTCTTTGGAAAAGTGTTTATATACATATTCTTACCCACACCATGCAGTGTATCATGGGACATGTCAGCTGTTTTGGTCATTAAGGGCTACGGACAGCACAGACTGACAGTCCTATGGATGAAGCATGTGGGTGGGAACTCTAGTTGGTTTAAAAGCTGTTTTTTTTTTTTATTTAAAAAATAAAGAGAAGAACAAATATTTGTTGGAAAAACGCATATTCTGCAAGAGTCCAATTCCTGACAGAAATATTTAAAATGTATCCCAACAATATGTTAATCCAGCTAAAACCAGTTTAAAGCATCCTCAGATACAGCAGCAGATACTCCTCCCATAACTCATCCTGACAGGGTCTCGCCTGGTGAGGAGCAGAGGGATAGGACAGGGAGCAGGAATGAATAATGGAAAAGCGGTGCGATGGTCAGTGAAGGAGGGAGGACTGATGTCTGATGGAACAAATGATAGCGAGAATAGAGGCAAAGGATGGAGGCATAACAATAGGAGAAGAGCTTGAGGTGTGACCGACATGATACAGACCGGCTGGTGACAGATTGAGGAGAAACTTTTTATCGCTCACAGGAGAGTTACAGGTGAGAGAGGGGGGAGAGACAGATGGGTGAGTTTTGATGGCTGAGGTGGGCGGAGATATGAGCAGGTGCTGGTAAACACACGGTGCACGCGGTTATGATTGGGGAGAAAAATTAAAGTGGACAAGCAGAAGAATGGATGAAAGAAAGAAAACAATCCCAAGATGTGTATCAAAACCTGAAGAGGGTGCAAGATTCAAGTCTGAATTGAAGGTGACACAGCGGCAGGAGGGAAGAAAAGCTTTTTGTGTTGGAGACTTTGTGAGAAGCCTTATAAAAACCAACGCTTAGGAAATCTGTACTCTATTAATGTGACAGGTTTATCTGCAGATTCAGATTAAGAATGCAAAATCTCACTCAGAACCATAAAAAACTCTGAAGATTTAGTCAAGATTTCAACTTATTGGTACCCAGGGAAAGATGAAGGCTTCACTGAAGGCAGTGTATGGAGTAATTAAACCGAGTCCTCTCTCTATTAAAGTTAGGATTCAATAACACACAACTTTACATCATTTTCAAAGTACTACAGGAACTTTCTCCTCCTCTGATACTGCTTCCCTGAAATGATCAAAACAGTAAGTATTGTGTCCCTAAGCCCAGTATTCTGTCCTGCTTAAGGTGTCTGTCTGTGAAAGGGGTCAATCAACATCGAGCCTCATTCAACCACAGAAGACTGTCCAGACCTGGGCTGTGCTGTGAAGACGGTTTCTGATACACAGACTGTTTTTTTTTTTTTAATTAAGAGGGGGTATTATTCTTTCCAATATTTTAACACAGATATAAAGTAACACTTTTGGATGTCTATATTAAGTTTGTGCAGGTTTTCAAATCACTCCATATTCATATGTTGTAGAAATCCCTGAATCTGTCAACTAAAAGAAAAAAAATCTTCTAAAACAGCTCGAGGTCTTCATTAGACTTACAAAAATGATGAAGTCATTGTATTTTGATCTCCTAATTTGTTTGTGACATGTTGGAGGGCTGGACCTCAAACACCAAGGTCCAGAGGGCTGGCCAATCAGAGGGTAGGGGTTTTGTCAGGTAGGACATTTTAAAGAGACAGGAACCTGAATGAAATGTTTCAGACAGAGGCTGAAATAAGTGTTCTCTAAAACCATGGTTGTAGCGCAGCCGTTAGTGCTGTTGCCTCACAGCAAGAAGGTCACCAGTTTGGGTAAGGTGTGCCTTTCTGTGTGGAGTTCGCATGTTCTCCTCGTGCATGTGTGGGTTCTCCCTGGTTACTCCAGCTTCCTCCCACAGTCCAAAAACATGCTCATCAGGTTAACTGGTGATTCTAAATTGCCCGTAGGAGTGAGTTTGAGCGTGAAAGGTTGTCTTGTCTCTGTGTGTCAGCCCTGTGATTGGCTGGGGACCAGTCCAGGGTGTACCCCGCCTCTCACCCTAAGACAGCTGGGATAGAATCCAGACACCTGCGACCCTGAACAGGATAAGAGGGATAGATGATGGATGGATGAACAAAACCAAGATTTTCAACCGGGGGTCTGAGAGAGCTCAGAGTGGGGGGTGAAGATCTGAGGCTATGAGGTTGTCAAAATTATATTTATGTATGTTAAATAATAATAATAACAATAATAATAATAATAATAATAATAATAATAATAATAATAATAATAATAATAATAATTCCCCATTTAATGGAGTAATCGAATGTGTGTGTTAACCTTATGGAATATATATTCTTGTCCACATTTAAAAATATACCATAATTTAGTAAGCACACCTCTGAAACCTCTGAACCTGTGTGGCCGTTGAACCTCATAAAGGATGAGGTCAGACTCGTAGGACACTGCTGTCATTTAACCCTGAGGTTTTGTCCCTGAATATAGTGCTGGTTTCACATTATTTTTTCCAACTCTCTGTCTGCTAAACGGAGTGTGCTTGTCTGTGTGCGTGCACGTGTTTGTGCGTCTGCAATAAGGGCAGAACTCTGCCGTGCACAACACAGAGAGCAGAGGAGAAATTAAGATTGTGTGACCATCCCGTCATGTGAATAAGATAAATAACATAAGACTGTTTAGTCTGTTCAATAAAGAACAAGTACAGACCTGATCTATAAGAGATTGAACCTTAATAACCTCTGCTTTGATCCAGAGCTTTATAGAAAATAAAATCAACATCAAAATGTTTTGATCTCATTTAAATATGTATAATGATAAATATTTAAATGTCCCTGCAATTTTTATTTTATGTGTGTAATTTATACAAAGAAAGGAAAAACATTAGTTATATACAGGGTAAAACTGTATTAACAGCCTGGTTAAAAAAATGGCTTGGGTCTGAAACGCTAATTTTACTATCGGCACACAGTATGTGGTGGAGGTGGGGGGTATTTTTGGTTTATGAGATTCTAGTATTATGAGTTTGTCCAATCAGAGGCTCAGCTCACGCGCCCTATAGCTGTTAGGACGGAAGCTCAAAGTCTGCGCCATAACCAAGATGGCCCCGTCCAATGATTCATTCAAGGCTTCATTTGACTGTATCAGGAACAGACGGGTGACGTCGCAGACATCCATGTAATTTATACAGTCTATGTGTCACACATACTGTATACGTGAGGGTGGGGGGGCACCAGGGAAAAAAAGGTTGGAAACCATTGCTCTAAAACACCACTGTGAGAAAAATGTGGGTTTTTCAGGACAATGGCTCTTTTTTCTTCATTTATCCTCTTCTGTACTTGTGTAAGCCGTGTTCTGCATTAAAAAAAAATCCTTTCAGCAGTCAGTTCTATCACACATTGAGAAGCTGTGCCATGGAAAACGCAGGGTGTGGTGAACTCTGTCTTAAAACCAGCTCTGAGGCAGCTGTTTTGTGCATTAATTTTAACAACAACAAAGAAAAATCCAGTCCGTCACAGGTGAACCAATTTGCTTCAGTCATAAAGACACATCGTTATCAATTTTAGCCTGTTTCAAGACCAGATAAAAACTATTCACAGAAGCTATGAGCTCCCTAAAAGCTTAAAATCTGCAATCGAGATAACGTATCACAAAAGTTTGGTTACCAGCTCATTCTTTCAACAAAGGTTCCTCTGCTTCAGGCTCGGTGCACGCAGACATAAAAGGGGACTTTAAATTGTTTGATGCTTTATCCACACAGAGAGAACTGGCTGCGGGCTGTCAACTCCAGTCAGGCTGATGTACTCAGAAGCAATGAGGAATATAAAAAAGGTATTTTGGCAATGAACCAACCTCCTTGCTGCAAATAAGGCAAGCGAGGAATGCTGCGAGAAACTACTGTACGATTCTTAAATAATCACATTTGTTTTAAACACATAATGCTTTCTCACTGGCCTCTTCTACTCAGCCAAATGTTTCAAACAACCATTGTAGAACTGTGTTAGTTTATTGATTACACTTTTAATCTGAACAGAAAAGGGTACGAAAAGAGTCCATTACTTTCCCTTTCTCTTCACTGGACCATCTAATCTAGGGTCAGTAAATGGACCTCAAGATGTCTTTTTGTGCTGTTTAGGAATGAAGGGGTACTTTTATTTTCCAATGCAGAAAAAAGGTAGGTTTACTGTATGTCCATTTTTTTTCTCTTAATGTTAAGGTAGAGTTAAGCCTAATGTCTTAGAAGGACTATGTTAAACCCACAATTTACACTTATTCTGTTCCTATTTTCATTTATTTGTTACATGTAGAATTTGAAATATGAATACTATAGATGTAAGAGAAAGTTGTGCATCAACACTATACAACAGTTATACACCACAGGTCTGCAATACCTCTGCAGAAGCCTACCATGCATTACCCCAAATGATGTGTCCATCTGATGTCGACAACAAGCCCTGTGTTTCTCTTTTTTATTTTGCAAAACCTGCAGTCTGATCAGCTTCAACTTCAGCATAATACACTCAGAGAATATGTTGTCACCACAGTTCATGATGCAATAATAGCAGAGAATGTAACAGGACTGACGATATATCTTGCATAGAAAGTACATTACCAAAAAGCATTTGGACAAACTGTTGCAGAGTGACTCAGACTCACCGTTACAGAAGTATGTAGTGCTCATGACAGCAGGGGCCGGCTGGCCATCTGTGTGACCTGGAGAATCACAGAACGGCTGGCACTCCAGAACAGCCGGCGGCTACCCACCACACAGCCATCACCTGTTTTTCCACCTGCTGATCTACTGTTTCACACTCCAGTCCTGTCGGTGGCAGCAATGCACCTTTAAAGTGGAAATGAAACAGTCAACTAAATAAACATTTTTTACTAGATTGAGACCTATTCTTATCAATAATGATTAAAAAAACGTGACAAATATAAACTTTTAAAAGAAAAACGGAGAAACGTTTTGTCTTTCGTGACAAGCGCGCCGCCATCTTGCAGTTCTTTGAGCTATGACGTCATGGGGTTGGTTTCGCGGCCTTGGGAGTGGAAGAAGAGCAAGAGACAAGAGTGAAAGATGGAGACTGAGGAGCCAAATCAGAAGAAAGGATAAACTGGGGGGCATTACTGTATTGCTCCTGGGTGTAAAAATGAATTTTATAAAGTTAAGGCCGAGGACAAAACTGTCCACTTTCACAAACTTCCGCTAAAACTGAAAACAGTTCTACTGCGTTGGCTGGCGGCACTGAAGAGGAAGAACCCACCGATGGGCCCGGACTCTAGGGTGTGTAGTGAACATTTTCTGGAGGAAGATTATATAGAGCAGATGACTTTTGAGCTCGGCAGGCTAGTGGTCCGCCGGACCAACAGACTAAAGCCCAAAGCCGCCCCGAGCGTTTTCAGTTTCAGTGCCTATAGCCAGGGCTCTACTGACCGGCCAACACACTCTAACAGTGGGTCAGCAGCATCTGTCCACCGTCATGACAGGGCGCCAAAATGCGACAGGCAAGAGGAGAAGAGACAGGTAAAGTTAAGTCAGCAGGTTCCAAGTCACCAATGCCCATACTCCAAATCATAGACTAACACACTACACACAAACATCCATCAGTGGAAGCCAGCTCTCTGACTCTGTCCCTCTTTGAGTCTGTAATGAAACACACCTTTCACCTCAAACAGCAGCACTCAAACAGACCCTCCTCACTCTGAAACACAGCCTAAGGATGAACAGAACATCTCTGCAGCACAGGATTGGTCTGAAATGACTGTCAAAAATTAAAACCTAACCACAACTAAAAAAACACATCCGTCCGAAAACAAATGATTCCACATCATTCATCATTAGATCCCATCGACAGAGGTCATCACAGCTGATGCAAGCCTTCAAAAAAAAAAAAAATAAATAAAAAAGGAAGAAACTATTTCTTACTGTGACTCCACGTTTTCCATTTTGATTCTTTTCTCGGCTAGTTTTCTTCTTTTTTGTGTGTATTATCGGCGGTTTGCAACTCTTCTTCGCTCTGGATTCTACTCGCGGCCGAAGACCCGACCAACCCGCCTACGTAGATGATGATGTCACTCCAAAATGGCGGCTCGCTGACTCTCTAGTTAGGTCAAATTACGAAATAAAATCAGTCATATCTGTGGATTTAGGTATTTTTTACCACAGATTTTCGGCAGATTGTTTTTTTGTGTATATATGAGCAAGACCAGAGCAAAAAATTGCATGTTTCATTTCCTCTTTAAGTTGGATGCCAGCTGCTTGTGACTGCAGAGCAGAAGACGTAAACACCATAGTAGTAGCCACAGATATGAATAAGTACACCCCTTTAAGCTGTGTGGCTACAGCTAGGATAAGCTAGCAGGGGGCAAAGGTTCAGGGTGTTCCATGGCTGTAAATTGCATGAATACTAAGTTTTTTTATTAAGAAACTTAACAAAAGGCATCATGAGCAGAGCTCTCATAAGTATTGCATTTAAAATACAGATCTTAGTGATTATAGTGATTGCATAAAAGGAAAGCAGTCACTATTATTTCAATGATTTTCTTAATATTTAAATAAAAAATAATTTCTTTAAACAAAATTAATCTTTTTCTGGAGATTGATCCTGACAAGGGGGGGGGGGGGGGGGGGGGGGGTCGTCTTATAATCAGGATTGTCCTATATTCCGGTCAATACGGTAATAATACTGTGCCTGTTAGTCTTTTAATGTATGGATGATCTTCGTTTCACACTGTAAGAAGGATTTGCATTGGGAGAACAGAAGTATTATAATGAGAAGACGTACATGCAAAAATGTAGCAGGAGTATTACAGGATATTTTTTCTGGTAACTTTTTCCTACCTTTATGTAATAACCCTGTGCAGACAGACAGACAGGAATACAGGATTTTTCCCCACTTTTGTGTGCAGGAAGTTGTCTCACCTTCACTTTGCCCAGAACGCTACCTCATTGAAACCCGTTGGGATTAACTGAAGGCCAACACCAATCCCTCCCCAACAACACCGCCTCAGTCTCTCTAATCCTTCAGAGACTAAATGCGAGTAAATCGTTGCAGCCAGGTTCCAAAAATGGAAACCCTTTCCCCTGGAATGGAGGCTGGTACTGCAGGATATTCATGGTGTTTGGTGATAAAAGACCTCGGACTGTTGGTGCAAAGTTTTGGTAGCTGTTCTGTTCTTTGGCTTGTAGTGTAGAAGTGTGGGTCATTCTGTCCAGGGGGAACAAAAGGACAGAGAGAGCCGATTGATGTTTGAAGAGGGGCATCTCAACTTGAGAGAGAAAGAGAGATGACACAGAAGATTGAAGGAGCAAAAAGGAGAGGCGGCTTTCTTGAGAGATGGCTCAAGACTGATAGAAGTATTTGTCATCACTGGAGACACGAGAGGAGGAGAGTAAGATGAGCGGAGGGACAAGAGAGGGAGAGACAGAGTGAGCGAGAGAGGAGGAACATTAAGAGAGATGGAGAAAGGTTCAGGGGGCACAATAATGACAAAATGACAAGAGGATGATCGAAGCATGGGTCATGTTTACCCACAGGAGAGGGAGTGTGAGAGAGAGCGCAGAGTCTGCAGGCGGAGAAGCGACAGCAGACTGAAGGGTCACTCTGTTTACTGGGAGGAGGAGAGATTGAGGGATATTGATGTGAGGAGGGAGGAAAGAGATGAGGAGAGACAGCTTGGGATGGAGAGAGGCCCTCTGGTACTGCAAGAGAGAGAGATGATGAAGGGAAGGAGAGACAGAAATGGGAGAGCCTGAGAGGGGGGAAAAGTCACAGGGGGTGAAGAGATAGTTGAGGGGAAACAGAATAAAAAGCTGAAATCCATTGAGAATATAGAGGACAGTGCACAATTCTTTGATGTCCTGGAAATATGCAGGAAACACGAGGGGTTCAGTCCTCTGCAAATGTGCTGCTTTTTATTCTGATGGGGCAGGGACTGAGAGAGAGGACTAAGAAGCGTGAAGAATTCTCCTCCTGTTTGTAAGACGTCTGGAGGAGAGAATTGGCTGCATACGTACACAGGGCTCTGTCAGTGCTCTAAAATGAAAAAGATGTAGCTGTCATCTGCAAAAACTCTGCTCTGTCTGTGAATCAGGTACACACTCAGCGCTCTGTAGAAATGGCTGAAATGTCAACAAAAGGATTTTTCATCACACGCGTTCATGTCAGTACTTAGTGCTCAATATAATGTACAAGTACTTCAGTTTGGCTGTTGCTGACAAAGGATGGGCTGTCTGTGTCATAATTATATAATAACATGACTCACCTTTTAACACTTGCATAAAGCAAGTGTGTGGCTGTTCAGGATGATGACCTCATGTTTGAATAGCATTACTAACCAGGGATGGGCAATTATTTTTGAATATTTAAATAGTCGTTATCATTTAATAAATTCAATAGTTCATGCAACCATGGCTTTGTCTTTAACTAAAAAAAAAAAAGACTTTACTTCTTTCCTGCATTTTACGGCCCAGTTACACCAGATGCGTCCCTGGCTCCACTCCGTCACCTCCCTGGATCAGACATGTTTCTGTTCAAGCCAGTGTGTCAACAGGATCTGCTCTGTTGCAGTCTGGCTGCAGCAGGTTGCAGCATAGTGACCTGAAATTTGAATGGCATACAACTAAACTTGTGCAATCTTGTTTTTTTCACTTGAGAAACTCGCCAAAATAAGATCAATTTTAGGTTTTATGGACATGATTTTTGTTCTGGTCTTTTTTTTTTTTTTGACTGATTTTACTGGAATATTAATTGCTTTGTTGATGAGCTGTCTGTAAAGCACATTGTAACTTTGTTTTGAAAAGTGCTATTTATATATAAATATATATAAAGATGATTATTATTACAATAATAATAATAATAATTATTATTATTATTATTATTATTATTATTAATATTATTGAGATTGGGAGATTAGGTATGTGGGAACCACCTAAAAATGCCCAGTGACTTTCAAAATAAAACAAACCCAACCCAACCCAGATCATATCTAACTAGACTACAACAACAAACACATAATGAGCGGAATGCGGACAGAGGAGTCAACCAGAATGAGGAGAGGGTCATTAATGGATTGGGGAGTGTGGAAGCTCCTTCAAGTAAATAAATGAAAATGAGATGCAGTGCAAACTCTGCAAGGTGAGGCAAGAAGAAAGAAGTTTGAAAGTTTGATGATCAGTGTGCAGGGCAAGCAGCAAGCCTTTCCCTCTTTGTCAAAGTCCAGTTTTGGCACTGTGTGTGTGTGGGTGTTTGTGTGTGTGTGTGTGTGTGTGTGTGTGGGGGGGGGGGGGGGGGGTGTCTTAGAATAATTTTCAAACTCCAGTGAAAATCAAATAGTGCTTTTGCTTGAAATGCCCACCCCATTACTATCTTCATGTGTTACCAAGAATAATCTTTCATAACTTACCCACTGACTGTATAAAACATGGACGTAGAGTCGGTGACATCACCCATTTGTTTCTGAAGGATCAGGTTAAGAGGCGGGCCTTTAACCTCTTCAGTGACAGCCACTGTGTGCCTGCCTATTGGTCAGAAAAGACCCTTAAATGGGCCGTTTCTGCAGCCAGCCTCAAGTGGAGTCTCAGAGAACTGCAATTTAAAAACCAGAGGTCGCTGCTTGAGTTTAACCTACACAGTGTCACACCAGGAGAATGGGGTGATGAATAGTGAGCAGGTTGTTGTAACAGAATGGAACCCTGACTGGGTGACCAAGACAGTGTCTTTTTGTCTGATCCCACTGTCAGGATTAAGTTATGCCAAAACAACCTGCTCACGATACATCATTACTACTTAATTGAAAGATGAAATTAAAATAAATAAATGATAATCATAATGATGAGGATTTTAAACAATAAAGATTTCAAAATGATTTCATGCTTAGAAAATAACCTCAATAATCTTCAAGTTAAAACATGAATTTTTTTGTATATTTCTCTCAGGCTGATTCCAGGCTTACCCCCAATTCACAAATACAGCAAGAGCACCGCGGTCTGTCACCGTGAGTGCCATGTTCACACAGCCCGCGCTGCGGTCTGTCTCCGGTGCATGCCACCATTGGATGCTTGCAGCTGTTATGCTGCATCTATTTTGCCAGAGGACACTGCAGAAATGCGTCAATCTCTGCAGAGCAAATCGTACCAACAGGAAGTTTTGGGAGGGTCAGGTGAGTTTAACATAGTACTTAATTACCAACAACTGTGTTGTCATGGGTGGTGATTCCTGCGGGAACATGTGGCTCTCCTGTGATTTGCATGTCCAGCTGCTACTGAGTGCGCTGCACTCTGCCCAAGGAAGGATCCAGTGTACACCGTGGCACTGATGGACCACGGTGCTCATGGAGTATATGTGAATCAATGGTTATACTTCTGTGTTGACACTGGTATTGGCCAATGTAGTTGTGTGCACTACATAATTGTATGATTTTCTGCATCGCTCTGCAATAGTCCATCAAAACAGTTGATGGCACTTTGGTTTCTGTTTACCATCGTACTCGATTGCACAGCAGTTATTGCAAGTAAGAACAGAGACGTTAGCCGAGGTGGATTTTATGGCTACTATATGGCAATTATGTAAATGAAAAAAATATGAGGAAGACATAGTATAATTTAACAGAGTCGTGTTGTATTGTTACATGGTAAATGGTAAATGGACCAGTACTTTTATAGCGCTTTTCTAGTCTGTCTGACCACTCAAAGCGCTTTACACTGCTGGTGTCATTCACCCATCCACACCACATTCACACACTGATGGTAGGAGGAGGCTAGAAACCATCAGGTTTTCTAACACATTCATACCCATTCACACACCCACTGAACCCATTGGGGTTCAGTGTCTTGCTCAAGGACACTTCGACATGCGACTGGGAATCGAACCCTCGATCTTCCGATTAAATGACGACAACTCAACCACAGTCGATTGTTACATGATCCAGCATTACATGGATCTCTAACTCAATATCAACCATTTTCTAAAGAGGCATACTTCTTTTCCTTCGGTGGTTCTGGTATGTAATCTGAGCACATTTGGTCCAGCAAATAATGTGACGTGAAGAGGCTTTGATGTTTTTTTTGTATTTCTGTTTCTGTTGAGATCTAGACTCTTCCATCTATTAAATATTTAAAACGCCTTACCCAACTTGAGTGTGTTGCTTCCCAAAAAGCCTCCCAAAGAGTATCAGACCACCCAAACAAAAGCCATAACACTGAAACTTGTCTGTTGAATCACAACAACAAATACTTAGTTGTGTTAGGCCGAACTCCACCTTGAAATTAACACAGGGAAAGTTGCTTGTATCCTAAGTTAATTTATTTACACTGTGAACTTTCAAGAACATGCTTGAGCAATATTGAGCGCAATTATGATCACAAACAAGACAAACAAGAAGATTAGATCAAATAATTTAATTTGGGAAAAGGCTGAGTGAGAAAGAAATCACAGAGGGGGAGAGGATGGTGGAGAATGAATGCTGAGTCATTTGATGGGGCAAAAGATGTGCTGATATGTGAGGGTGAGGCAGCAAGAAGTGGATGAGAGGAGGGAAGGGGCTGGGGAAATACCAGCTCAGGAGAAGGGGGGGGGGGGGGGGGGGGGGGGGGGTGATGGAGAGATGGAGAAAGAGAAGAATAATGAGAGACGAGAAGAAGAAGGGAGTGGTGGGAGTGAGGTCATACTTTTACCATCATTAAAAAAAGTAGGTCATCCGTCACACCTGTTTTGAACCGATATTGACAACGTGTTGGAATGTGTCTCCAGTGTGTTTTGTGGTGCAGTAATGACTTCCATTATTGAGAAGACAATATTTCTTCGTGTAGAAAAGTAAAGAAAAAAAAAAGACCAAAAAAAATCTCTTGGTCAAAGCTGACGTATTGAAAAGCGTATTGAAAGAGGTCATGCTACAGTGTAGATTTCCCTTTAAAGAATCAGCTGCAGCAGCAAAAGGCTTGGTTGGAAATTACTCATTTCAGCCTTTGAAGGTCACTGGGTTTTGGTCTTGGCCTAAACAGATTCATTGATCTCAAAACTTGGCTCAGGCTTGTGTTCCCATTGTCATTCATACACTAACTTCACCTTTCTGTGCTTACATTATAAAACTGGGAATCAGGCTAACTCAAAAGAAGTACTTGCTTAAACAAAAACAAAACATTGTGTTATCAAAGGAAACTGATTTCACCAATTGCAGACGTAATATGCTTTATCTTGCTATGTAAAAGTGACATCAGTTTGGAGCAAATGAAGAAAAAAAGTAGTTTAGCACAAAAGGGTGGTGAAGCTGTCATCCTCATTCAGAACAGCTGAACCTCATCAGGGTGGAACACAACAAGATGTTTGTAAGAAGACAAATACAAGAAACACATGAAATTTTACATTTTCCCAGGGATTACATTTCAAGAAATCATTTTTCATCCTGAAACACTCTTACATCTTTGTTTTTAATGGCCCAAAGACAGCACTGAGACATACTGGAGAAAAGGACTATAAACATATGTGTGCTTCAAATCCCCAGCTGGGCAGATGTCTCTTTTTGTAGAATTTGCATATTTGCCCTGTGATAGGCTGGAAACCTGTCCCAAGGTGAACCCGACCTGGATGGATGGATGGATGGATGGATGAACAGATGGATGAATAGATGGATGAATGGATGGATGAATGGATGGATGGAAGTCTATTGTGTTGCAACAAATGAAACAAGAATCTGGTGACAGTAGTCTTTATGGTGCAATCTTGATCGGTCATAAGGCTGTTTGCTGTGATGACACTTATGCCACAAATACACCCGATACGTCTGCAGTCCAGCTCCACTCTGCTGTGTTCTGGTGTGTTTTTTTATATATATATTATTATTAACTCTTGGTGGGGATTCTATTTTTCACTCTGAATGAATCATGCTGTATTTACAAACACATGCACAAACAGCACTTTGCACACAGAAACATGCACTGATGGAGAGTGCAGAGTGAAGGAGCTACACTATCAGCCCGCACCCAGAGTAATCTGGGTTCGGTGCCTTGCTCGATGGCACCTCAACAGTGGCCAGGAAACTGTCCTGACACCTCTCTGGTAATCAGCCCAATTTTATATTTCTTGGTCCATGCCGGGACTTGAACCATCAACCCTCTACTTGCCAGGCCAAGCCCCTGTGGAATAAGCCACTGCTGCCCCCTTTTGACTGTGTTTGTCAATCACACTTGCTGCGTGTTCAGTCCAGCAAGCTGCAGGACCAACAGACAGCTGGAGTAGTGACACTGAGGAGTTCTTGCGGTAACTCGTGATCCAACAAGTATGTATGTGATACAAAAGTAAAAACAAACACCTGAGTATATCCATCCTGTGGAAGGATTTGATTGGCTGTTATCTGAGCCTTTTCCATGACTTTTGTTCTTCTACCATGGGTGAACTCATTGAAGGAATATTTTATAAATTATTTTGGCCCCTTTTCCCCTTCCTGGCAGTTTAGAAGATAAGATCACCAGTTCGTCCAATCAGAGGCACAGCTCAGCTCACGTGACTGCTGGGCACCCTATGGCTGTTACTGCGGAACCTCAAAGACTGTTTCATTTCCAATATGGCAGTGCTTCAAAAATGCGTTTCAGAAACAGACGGGTGACGTTGTGGAGACTACTTCCATTAGTTATACAGTCTATGGTCTCCACTCTGTTTAGTCAAGGTTTGTTTTATTTTGAAAATCTTTGTGCACTACTTCCTGTCTCGCTTGATCTTCCCTACATTGGACTGACAAATCACAGCTCTGCATCCAGCTAAATAGGACGGCTGCGGATTAGCTGCGACATGCTGGACCAGCCATGCAGGGTAGCGGCTCCAGTGTAAGATGACACATTGACGTAATGGAAACCTTTCTGAAGAGAAACGTGAACACCTAGAGCAGATTGACGAAGATAATTTTGTTCTCTTTTGCTTTCTTTAATTTGGTCAGAATCATACTTTTACACTCGTTCTGTGAGGTCATGATCCTCGGACCTTCTTGATTTGTGTTTTTTTCAAAGTGCTGTAAAGTTAGAGGGGTTGTTTTTTCCCCAGCATCCATTCCCTCTCCCTTCCGTGCTTTGAACACCATAACACAAATCTGCAAATGCAACAATTGATTTCTTTTATTTCCTATTTAATTTTTCCTTCGAAATGAATCCAAAGTCTTGGCATTGGGCCACCAGACTGAAGAAAGGGATATTTCTTTCTTTTTTATTATTATTATTTTTTAAATTCATTTGTGCTGTTGTTTAGTCGTCTCAACAGATTGCAGAAACAGCCTGGGGAATATTTTGAACAACAGAGCTCTCTCCATTTGTGCTGCAACTAAAGGGTGTAACATAACTCAGAGAAAATACTTCATATTCTTTCTATGTCTCACTGTAGGCGTAATGGTATCACATTATAACACTGGATGCATCCGTGTGTGTATTGCAGTATCTTGTTCCAAATAAAACCATTCTGTTGGGATTTTAGTTGTTATCCGTTTTTTTTTTCCAAAGCTCAGATTTCTACTTACAGACATTTGAGATGAGAGTCAGAGCTGAGCAGCACAGTTGAAGGTTAAAGGGCTGCTTCTGTGCCGCAGTGGGTCCTCAGGCAAAAGTATAAGTTTTGAATTTTCTCAACTTGAAATGTTTAGGAACGCTTGATCTGAGCAGCATATTGAAGTCGGCAGCAGTCAGTGGATCTGAATCAGTTTGGTAAGTAGAGTTGGCAGGCTGACTCCTCTGTTTGTCAGTCTGTCTAAATATGAGCCCAGAGCTTCAGGGGATACTCCTCCCTCCCCCCTCCCTTCCTCCTTTGTCTTTTCGGGTCCCTCTGTCATTTCATCCCCTCTCTGGCTCCTCTTCCTCTCTTTAACCGTCTCTCCTCTGTTAGTCCTCTGTTAGTTATTCTAGTCGGTTGTTAGTTTGTTCAGTGATTCTTACTTAAGCCGATTCTTCCTTTGGGTCCATTGCATCTCTCTGGCCTCTACCCTTTCTCATCTTTTCTTAATCTCTCCTATCTATATTCATGTGTATCTCCAGACAGCCTATTTCATACCATGAAAAATGATTTTATGGGATGGAGTTCCATGATTTTAAGGTTGAGTAAGCGATTCAGTGTTGACATGAGGGAAGAAATAACACATAATTACAGTTTTGCAACATTTATTTGTGATTTTTGTGAGTTTTTTTTTTTAAAATTTTTTTTTATAAAACATTAATATCATATCATATAAAAATGTACAAAGTTATCTGAATTGGGTGCAGAGTCAAGGAAAATCGAAGAATGGTTTTCAGTGTGATGCAAATTCAACAACCAACAGCAACACAAAATAAATCCAGCAACAAAAACGTGCTGTGAATAAATATATGTAACATAAAAGCAAGAAGTGTGCAATGAGTGCTAAAATTCAAAAGTAAGTACTAATCCCTAATCGCTAACAGAAAACTCTAACCTCTTTTCATAAATGAAGTACTTCTGAACTGGAGGAGTTGCAGTGGGGGCCAGCTTTATCTTTGAGGGATAAAAAAGAGAGGGATAAAAAAAAGGGCTGAGACCAAATATATGTATACATATAAAACACTGTGCTCTGTGAGTGTCTTTACTATGCAATAGAAAGTATACACCTAAGCGTGGCTACTGTTAGCTGGTTAGCTCAGGTACCTTCACCTCCTCAAACTTGTCCAGCTGGGACACAACACCTCCCTGTGCATTGTGCAACTGGCTGTTAGACTTTCTGACGGGGAGACCACAGGCAGTACGGGTAGGCAGCAACACCTCCAGCACCATCACGCTGAACACAGGGGCCCCCCAAGGATGTGTGCTCGGCCCCCTCCTCTTCACTCTGCTAACCCACGACTGCAAACCTACATCCAGCTCCAACCTCTTCATCGAGTTCGCAGACGACACGACTGTGGTGGGTCTCATCAACAATAACGATGAGACAAACTACAGGAGCGAGGTGAGACGCCTGGCCGAGCGGTGTAAGGACAACAATCTCCTCCTAAATGTGGAGAAGACGAAGGAGATTGTAGTGGACTTCAGGAGAGAGCACACCCAGCATTCCCCACTAACCATCGACGGCGCTGCAGTAGAGCGGGTGAGCAGTGCCAAGTTCCTGGGTGTACACATCTCCGAAGACCTGTCCTGGAACATCAACACCACATCTCTGGCCAAGAAAGCTCAACGGCGACTCTACTTCCTGCGGAAACTGAGAAGAGCAAGAGCCCCGACCCCCATTATGTTCTCTTTTTATAGAGGCACCATTGAGAGCATCCTGACCAGCTGCATCACCGTGTGGTACGGCGCCTGCACCATCTCCTGCCGCAAGACCCTGCAGCGCACTGTGAAAGCAGCTGAGAAGATCACTGGTGTCTGTCTTCCTGCCCTACAGGACATTTACAACACCCGCCTCACCCGCAAAGCCACAAGGATTGACCCCACCCACCCGTCCCACAGTCTCTTTAACCTGCTGCCGTCGGGAAGGAGGAGACTGCAGAGTCTCTGGGCCAAAACCAGCAGGCTCAAAGACAGTTTTTTCCACCAGGCAGTCAGGATTCTCAATTCCCTCCCTGTTCTGTTCTGTCTGTTTACTGTTTACTGTTTATACTGTTAATAGTAGTATTTAAGGTAGTCTTATCTAGTTTAGTTTAGTTATTGTAATTTTATTACTCTGCTGCACCGTGGGTCCGAGAGGACTGAAATTTCATTTATGTTGTATGTCAAGCATGTGTAGCATATTTGACAATAAAGTTGACTTTGACTTTGACTTGACTTGCCTTAGCTTCACAGACACATATTTGTTTGTTTTTAAATCTATCTAACCAGTGGGGTGGAGTGGAGCAGTGAATGACAGCATCATCTGCATACAGATGAAGACCTGCACTGAGATCAGAAGTGGTCCCAAGGTTGAACCTTGTGGCACACCATATATTATTATTTTATCACTTTAAGAAATCCAAATAGGTGACTGTAACCACCAAAGAAATCCTGGTCATCGGGAAGTGTTGACATACCAGACAATAGGAAGACGGGGGGCTTAAGTGTAGTCCAGGTAACCAGAGAGATTTTTATTTCTCATTCTTGTATTAAAAATGATCCTTATATGTTCATACCAACCTAGTATTAGATTGGAACCTTTATGTCATTTTAGAATTTTCACAATTTGATACTTTTTCTAACACCTGGGCTGTTGTAATGCATTTGCACTTTTACACCAATGTAATATATAACAAAGACTAGAAATTGTAACTTTTTTTAATCAGCATTTTCTTTAAACTGCAACTGGTGCAGAGTTTATGGGACTTCATGGCTAATTTGCACACCTTGTCCCTGGTTTGGATTTTGGGACATGAGACACATGATGCAACACTGTAAAATAAACAAAACTAATGGTTAAAGCAGATGCGGATAATTTGGGTAATCCAAATCTGTGGGCCTTTTATCAAGAACAAGGACTGGCCAAATGCTGTCTTGTGCTCTGCTGGAGTTATTTGAACGTGTCAGTCATTTCATAACCGTGTTTAATGAACACTGCACACCACCATCATCATCATCATCATCATCATCATCATCATCATCATCATCCTTTTGCCCTTTCACATATGCACATGCTGGACATAAACTTTTGACTCCTCACACATGGGATCATACTGATTGTACACAACTGCATCAACATCACACACTCGCACACATAAACAACACCCACCAGTTGAGGGATGAGTCAGAGCGCCCCAGGATCCCTGAGTCAGAAACCTTCTCTGTGAAGTCTTTAAAGGCATTGCCTACACTGCCTGTAGCTGGCTGTACACACACACACACACACACACACACACACACACACACACACACACACACAAATGCATGCTTTGGGGGGGAAAGAGGACCCAGCCTGGTGGCTGCTGACTTACACGATGCCTGACTCAAAATGGCCCTAAGAGTATCGATACTTACAACACGTGGTATTGTTTACTTTTTGGAAACTGGGTATTGCGATACTTCTCAGTATCGGTGTATCATGCAAGCCCAATATAGATGAAACCTTAAAGCCAGCCGTTGGATGAGAGTCCATGGTAACCTTTTAAGGCCCATTCATGCTCAACATTAAATACAGATCTGGATACAGATGGAGCCTTCTGTCCGTGCTCTGCCTTCATTTTGTCTGCATTTCTGCACGTTTTCATAAAGCTTACGGATACAGACCAACAGAGCAGTGCCACCGGAAACTGTGGAGGTAGTGTTGCTGTTACTACTCAATACGTAGCTCCATTGAGGCACAAAGAAGAAATAACCATGGTGATTTTTTGCGAGTCGTGATGAACTTGCTGCTTCATTTTTGTCTTTTATGCAAAAGGGAAAATTAGCAATAAGGGTAATGGAGTTCTTTTCATGAGAGGGAACCTTCTGTTTGCAGCTCCATTCATAATAACTTTATGAAATAACTTGTATTTACACATACAAAACTTTCATGATGCCCAAATGAGAACAAATCTGAGAGTCCGTCAATAAAATGAAGACTGAGGTTACGTTAGCTCGTCATCTTAGACCAGGGGTTCCCAAACTTGTTCTGCTCAATACCCAACACAGATATTTGGTGTCTCCCCAGGACCCAAACTCAACCTTCCTTTGTAATTGACCATTCATACCCACCAGTCATTACTGCTGCTGTCCTCAGACAAACATCATACAACAGTTATGATCAGAGGATCCTGATATTAAGACCAGATTAGTCAAGAGGTCAGTTTCTACATCTGTGAACCAATGATGATGAACACAACCAACTAAAAAATATCAATACACACACACACACACACAAACACACAGAGCATCTCATCATACTTACACTGAACACATACTCTCTCTCTGAGGACCAGCTTCAATATTTCAATAGGCTTATAATGACAATACTGTTAGGCACTGTACAATACATCACATTCATTTAATCATAAACTTTGAGGGATAGACAGAACTCAAATCAGGCAGCCAAAAGTGTATAGTTAAAAGAAAGAAAATCGATCTGCGATAGTTAGTGATAAGTGCAGTGGTTTTGTGCCTCCTCACGGGAGTGTTTGAAAGAGACAGCTGACCCCCAATTCACACATACAGCGTGACGGACCGCAGCGCCGCGGTCCATCAGCGCCGCGCTGAATTTCGCTGCCATTCAAGTCAATCAGTGCATTCACACAGCCCGCGCCGCAGTCCATCTCCAGCGCGTGCCACCAACGGCTGCTAGCGGCTGTTTCGCTGTGAGTCTATTCTTGCCGGAGTACGCTGCAGAGACGCGTCAGTTTCCGCAGAGCAGATCGTTCCAAACAGGAAAACAGACACCAAAAACGATCAGAGTTTCCGGTCTTTTCAAAATAAAGCACCATGTTCAGCTTGTCGATCGTAAAATTATCCTCGTATATTAAAACTTCGACACTGGCACAGAACCAGCAGTCATCAGCGGGTCAGACCCAGAGGAAATCTGACGCCATGGACGAGGAAAAGTTTATATTGGAGGCGTAAAACCTTATAATTATATACGATACAACACATCCTTTATATAAGGACACCAACAGAAACTAAAAGGGAAGGACTGAATTAATGAAGTTCTGGGAGGGCAGGTGAGTTTAACATACTAAATATCATGAAAGTAGTTGTCATGGGTGTGATTTCTGCGGGAACATGTGGTTCTCCTGTGATCTTGCGTATCCAGCTGCTATGGAGTACACTAAGCTCCGCTCCTAAGACGGATGCAGTGTGAATTGGCTCGCGCTGACGGACCGCGGCGCTCACGGACATAAAGCATAAAGCATTGTGCGCTGTATAGGGCACTCACCACGAAGCAGGAAAAATGTAAAAATCACCTGAAGATGGACTGCTGAAATCCTTATCTGTCTCCGTGTCTGAGACCTCACTCCGCGCTTCCAGAACTTTCTCCGAAAAACAGGGATCACAAGTGTAAAAAAAACAAAACAAAACTAGAAAAACTGTATTTCCTTGCAGCAAACACATTGAAATGCTTATGCTGAACAATGTAAATGAACAAAAAATGCAAAAAAAAAACTGTTGAAACAGTGAAACGAATAAAAAAATGTGGAACATGAAACAAAATTGTTCAAAGAAGTAAAAGAGATTAAAAAGTAGACATGTGAAATCAAAGTATAGAAAGCTCCTAAAATTTGTGCACCGCCTGCTAAAATGAAGAAGACAAAGTCAGTGGCTAAAACAGTGAAATTTACGAAGAGCCGTCAAATTACAAAGAGCATAATCACTACCAGAAGTTTAAAAAATGCAGTCAGAGCTGGATTACCCCTGATTCACACATACTCCATGAGCACCGTGGCCCGTCAGCACCACGGTCTGTCAGCGCCGCGGTCCGTCAGCGCGAGCCAATTCACACTGCATCCGTCTCAGGAGCGGAGCGCAGCTCAGCGTACTCATAGCAGCTGGATACACGAGATCACAGGAGAACCACATGTTCCCGCAGGAATCACACCCATGACAACTACTTTCATGATATTTAGTATGTTAAACTCACCTGCCCTCCCAGAACTTCATTAATTCAGTCCTTCCCTTTTAGTCTCTGTTGGTGTCCTTATATAAAGGATGTTGTATTGTATATAATTATCTGGTTTTACGCCTCCAATATAAACTTTTCCTCGTCCATGGCGTCAGATTTCCTCTGGGTCTGACCCGCTGATGACTGCTGGCCCTGTGCCAGTGTCGTAGTTTTAATATATGAGGATAATTTTACGATCGACAGGCTGAACATGGCGCTTTATTTTGAAAAGACCGGAAACTCTGATCGTTTTTCATGTCTCTTTTCCTGTTTGGTACGATCTGCTCTGCGGAAATTGACGCGTCTCTGCTGCATACTCCAGCAAGAATAAACCAAGCGGCAACCTCCGGTCTGAAAATATGAGGCAATGCGGAAGTGCTAAAGTCTGCTGTTCCTCGAGTGTCCGCTTGAGGCTGGCTCCAGAAGTACCGTAAGTCACGTACACACCAAGCCAAAAAAAGCTGTTTTCACGGCCCAAATAAGCCTATTTACAGCCTGGTACAAAGAATGTCTCCTGTCTGAATCGCTAATTTCGCTAACGGCACGCACTGTAGGGGGGGTGAATTTTTTTCTAATTCGGCAGTGTCCACAATATCAAGCTCGCCAGTTCGTCCAATCAGAGGCACAGCTCAGATCACGTGACTGTGGAGCGCCCTATGGTTGTTACTGTGGAGACACACAGCACGCCTCATTTCCAATATGGCCGCGCCGACCGTTTTGCTTCAAAAGTCCGTTTCAGGAACAGATGGGTGACGTCGCGGAGACTACGTCCATTAATTATACAGTCTATGGAATAAACTTGCAACGGAACAGCTGCAAGCAGCCGTTGGTAACACGCGCCGGAGACGGACCACGGCGCGGGCTGTGTGAGTAAAATTAGAGTAAAATTAGGTTGTAATAGAAACTGTTTGCAAACTGACCCCACATAAGTAACTATAAAAAACACATACATATATTTTCGCAACACTTCCATGTTAAACAATATATTTGCTGCTTTCTTGAGTTTGGAGACATGAGAGGGAGCTGTAGGGGGGACCTTGAGCTACACAGGGCTCCTGACCAACTCTGCCCTGTTGCTTCAGTCATTAGGTATCACTGACATGAAAGGGGAAGGAAAGACAGGCTTGAGAGACTCTTACAGTCGAGACGGAACAGAGGAGAGTGCAACTGAAGTTACGAAACGAAAAAATCTTTTCAGTAAGTGATTCAGTTTGTTCACCCAGATGATTCATTCATTTTGAACAAATCATTCACGACCAACACATCACTAGTTTAATGTAACACTGAGACAGAAAAAAACCCCATAACACAAGGCCCTGAAACAGTTCTCGCTGTGCCACAACTGTGACAGCTATCAAAAAATATCATTTTAAAGTCTCTACGGTAAAAATGGTAAAGTGACAGAAACTTAAAAACTGGCTTCATAGCCGATCTCTCAGTGTTCTGCAGCTGATAACGCGGTGTTCATGACAGTGGTCTGAAGCTCTCTGAGCCAAAAATGTCCCTCTGTTTGATTTGTCAAATAACGGATGTGGGAGAGGACACCTTCCCTACATTTGGATGTATAAATCATGACTTTAGAGTGAATTTAGAGGAATTTATCTGTTTATTCGGGATCTTTTCTTGTCTGTCAGAAGGTTCAGCTCCGCTCTGTGTGGTCACTTGAAAGCTTTGTGTTCCTTGAGCAGATGAAACTCAAAAACAACAGAATATAGCAGAAAGCTGAAGATGTAAAAACTGTGGAAAGACCAGTGAACATTTTAAAGAAAGAATGACGTTTGTACGTGAAAGTATGTAGAATGACAAAGTGGAAGCAGTTTTTTGCAAAACTGCAAACATCTCTATTTCAATGTAAAAATTACTGTAAAAAGTATAACTGTAAGAGCTGAACAAAATCCAAGCACACTTCTCCTGAATATGCTGCATAGTATAATTTTTCATTTCTGTGAAAATCTGTGAAAATTTGAAGGCTGTGAAAACTGTCAAAAAATATATATGGAGGAATAATAATAAGAAGCATAATAATTAAAGTAGAAGAACAATATGTTGACACGTTATGTCAGCACTTCAACATAAAAATCTACTCTAAGATAAATGTGAAAACAAACTGAGTAAATGTCATTACCGTTGGGACTGATTTGGATATGGTCCAGGCTCATTCCCTCGAAGTCTGACGGTCGTCCTTGTTCAAGTGCACACAGCACTTTGCTGACTTTAGCCAACTCCAGCATTCCTTTAGGTAGTCACATCTTTTACCGCTTCAATCACAGAGTTGAAGTTGGATGGTATATAAAATCCGCCCTTTTTTTTTTTTTTTTTTAAGTTTGCCAGATTTTCTTGAGTGGCAAATTAGTCTAGCCATTTCTCACATTGTCTGTCTCATATACTTGTGTTTGGTTTTGTCATATGTCCATGCCTCCATATTGACTTTCTTTTAAGCAAAGCTTCACAGTTTATGCAGTGCATATAATCACTAGATTTAACATGATTCCCAGATTGCTTGGGATCAGTGTTCCATGACCAACTTTTAGAACCTCATTATTATGTGCACAATTTCCTTTGTTTCTAACCAAGTTCAAAAGCAATTTCCATTCTTTGGAGTTCAGTGGAAAACTTTTTGCGTTCGCCACAGCTAGTTCATTGCTATGTCTGTGCATCAAGTGTCGTGCCATTTTAAAGCAGTGCACAGGACAGTACAGACAGTAGTGTTTCTTATTGTAAGCTCGGGTACCATCTTTCTTTTTCTGGAGCTTCAAAACAGACACATTCACTTGAGTTTCCACTCTTTGCTTTCCCATAATCTTTCACAGGCACCTTTCTGGACACTGTCTTTCTTGTATAAGTCCTTTTGACTTTTTTTTTTTCTGTTCTGCTTCAGTGGTGGGGGCTCACTTTGAAGCTCATCTGATTTGTCAGAAATGCTCGCCATTGTTAAGTCCTTTGTATAAATCCCCACTACTGGCAATGTAGCTTAAAGAGGTGTCTGATTGATCACGTGTCCTGGAAAATTCTTGAGGAAGCTAAAAAAAATAAAGATGATTTTCTTCGCGAAATTTTCTACCAAACAATAACCACTCATAAACTCTTAATAGTGCTGCAGGATACTGGGAAAAAAACGACATCGCAATTTTTTTATTGCAATAGTTTTAAAGTTTACTGCTTCACTCTTTTTAGTTGAGTTCTTCCTGAAATGATAACAGACTCTCAGCTAACTGCCTCTGTAGACAGTTTTTGCATTTGCAAAGAGTCTTAATCATGTTGATATCCGTTTATTGATACTGATCTGTAATATTTCCTGTATTTTCTTCTCACATCAAGTCAGACTTTTTAATAACAGGCTCCTGCACAGAGGTTTTCGTCATATAGGTGTCCCTTAGCAACCAAATAATATTACGGGAATATTTACTAAATATGTTAACATGCTATGTCCCTCCAGCCTGCATACGAGAGCACACACACACACACACATACACACACACACACACGCACAGCTGGAGCGTGCACCTAAATACAGGCCGAGCACAATGGCTCACAGTTTGTCCACCTCCTACATTTTGCTTTTTTTCCAGTGTGAATCAATGAAAAGTGATGTTTAGAGAAATTTCCATTAACATATTTAATAAATATCCATATTTGGTTGTAATATACTGGGCAGCCCTAATATTGTGCAGCCTTACTATGAACCCACTACCAAACTTTATTGTCAAAATTTGAGTGTCATGGTGTGAAGCATTACTGTCAGAGTATCAACAGCTAGAAGGTTAATCATAGGATAATAGATGACAAACTTTCAGTATGCAAACTTACAAACAAGCTGTCAGCTCTTTTGGGTCTCAGATGTTCTTGGTCAGCATCAACAGCAGAGCTTCAGCTTTCAGTGGCGAATTTATTTGGGACAGAGAAGTTTGTTTCCTATGTCAGAAAAACAGTAAAAATAGTGTATAAATAATTGTGTAAATAGCTGCTTGTATTGCACAAGGGAGATGCCATCCAATCTTGTTGTATCGTCTGCTAAATTGACAATACAGGCTATTCTATTCTATTCTAAAACAAAACACGGTCAGAAGTGGTCACCATAATACACAGAAAGATGATACACAATTAGTAACTTTCAGAGTATTATGAAAAAAAAATCTGCAGACTAGCAGATGCTTTAATTAGTATATTGTTATAGTTCCAATAACGAGAGGTTTTCTTATTAGTACCAAATTAAATGTTGGGGGCTGACCAGTCTGAAGGCCTGGCTGTACTGACCCAATGAGCTACTCAAATCAGACTAACAATAAGTGTAGAATACTCACCAAACTGTTGGCAGGTGCCAGGGGCTCGGGAGAAGGGTCTGATGTGGCCACCTCCTCTTCATGAGGCCCCATCATGAATGGTATAGTTTCTGTTACACGTGGTTAGAAGGACATTGACTTGCTGTCTGTATATACACACACTGAGGTCTGCTACCGATTCAGTGAACTAGGGCTGAACATTAGGATGTGGTGCAGAGAGCGAGATGACAGAATCACTGCCACGGTAAGAACCACTGACTAGATAGTGACACATTTGAGTCAAATACCAATTCTGCAACCTAAATCAAGGAAATCCTGATGGACTGTATTGATTAGTTTCTTAAACACACGATGGAGTGGTACAGTCCATCATGCTTCATGTGTGCGGAGTGGATCTCTTTGAGCTCAGTTGTTGGAGGATGGGAGTGACTCTGATGTCATATCCTGTGGTGATGTACGCTCCCTTTCTTGGTATGACAGTCCTGAAGACTAAAATATGGACATCTGTATTATCACAAAATGACCACTAAAACATATTGTGTAAGAGGCCCATTAAAATGAGTTAGAGTCATTATACAGGATCAAGCTTTAAAATGCTTGCATGAACATTTTTCACCTATGTTTACTCACTTCCACAGCTTGTTCAGTGCGTGAGGAAATACACAATTATTCAATTTCCACCAGAATATAAAAGACAAAAAAGCATGGCTAATGATATTCCTCATTTTGCTTTCAGGCAACAGGTACAATATGCTTGCATTCTTGCCTAAATTGCAATATTAATCAGATGTGAATAACAAGGACCCATCATTTTTACCTGGATTTGGTGATTCTCAAACTTGTTGTACTTGGATAAGCACTTTTCATGATGAGCCCTCTAACGCTGTAAGCGTGCAGTAAACCTGGATTTTGTACTATGTCTGCAGGACATAAAAAACCCACCACTGTCAGGGGGGTGCAGGTACAGTTTTACTTAAGTTATGTCACCAGTCTGATACAACTGACCGGCTGCTTTGATTGCATCACGTTCATATTAACACCATGAGGATTGAGGGCTTCTGCTGTTAGCTACACATGACTGGACTCTGCATGAGAACACATGCTAACTTGCTGCTAGTAAACAGCCCCACCCCTTCAGATAATACAGAAGTTAGGCTTTAAAAACATCCGTGAAATATCTGAAATATCAGCGCACGGTTAGCGTCTAATTTAATATTGTTCTAAGATACACCCATCCTCAGGACTCTCCTATTGTTCATTGTCTAATGAGAAGCTAGCATGTGTTGGCATCGGACATTCTAGCTAATGTAAAAACGATTGAGCTGCGACAAACACGCTTGAAACAAAACAAATCCTGATTGATAATTGGTTCTGTCCGATGTTTCTGCCCATCAAAAGGAAGTATTTCCTCTCCATTGTAACTTGCTAAATGTTGCAAAGAGCTGTAATCATGGTAGGTTAAGATGAGCTCAGACTTCTTATCTTGTCTTGATGTTGGGTCTCTGTTAATAAAATTTATTATCATTTACAGGTCTGGACCTGTTAATGCTTTTGGAAAGATTGTGAGATAACGTTCGTTATGAATTGGTGCTATATAGATAAAGATTGATTAGTTGACTGATTGATAATTTAAGTGACAAAAAAAACTTACTCAGTTTTCCCTTGTTTTGCATTTCCCATCCATCTGCTGCCTCTGCCCGTCTCAGTTCTCCTCTTTGGTGTCTGTCCTGTCATCCCACTGCTCTCCTCTCTCTAACCTGCCTGACTTCATCCTCTCCCCACTTTTCACAGGTGAGGTGGGGACTGTGCATGTCAGGGAAAGTGTGTCAACTTTATTTGCCCTAGTTTGTTTCGATCAGGGGACTGCTAACCGAACACGCCTCAGATAATTAATATAAGGCCACTGCTTACTTCACAAGCCATATTTTGCTCAGATTAGGCTACGACTGATTGTACTAGCCTCTGTTTGTTCATATCAGACCACTGCTTACTGCTCAAGACTCTGTTTGTTAATAATATTCCACTGCTGACTGTACTAGCCTTGGTTTGTTGACACTGGCTACTGCTAACACTTGCCTCAGTATGTTCAAAAGAAGCCTGTGCTAACTGAAACAGCTTCAGGTTGTCCATATCAGGCCACTGCTAACTACAACTGCCTAACTTTGTTTATATCAAGCTTATGTTAACTGTCCTAGCCTCAGTTTATTTCATATGTGGCCACCACTGGCTCACCATTCACAGCATCTCATCATACTTGAACTTGACACACGCACGCACGCACGTACGCACGCAGACAGACAGACAGACAGACGGACAGACACACACACACACACACACACACACACACAACCACTGTTTCAAGTGAATTCCCAAGTTTATTTTGCAACAAGTGGTGACCAAGCGGCAACCTCCGGTCTGAAAATATGAGGCAATGCGGAAGTTCTAAAGTCTGCTGTTCCTCGAGTGTCCGCTTGAGGCTGGCTCCAGAAGTACCGGAAGTCACAAACACACCAAGCCAAAAAAAGCCGTTTTCACGGCCTGGTACAAAGAATGTCTCCTGTCTGAATCGCTAATTTCGCTAACGGCACGCACTGTAGGGGGGGTGAATTTTTTTCTAATTCGGCAGTGTCCACAATATCAAGCTCGCCAGTTCGTCCAATCAGAGGCACAGCTCAGATCACGTGACTGTGGAGCGTCCTATGGTTGTTACTGTGGAGACCCACAGCACGCCTCATTTCCAATATGGCCGCGCTGACCGTTTTGCTTCACAAGTCTGTTTCAGGAACAGATGGGTGACGTCGCGGAGACTACGTCCATTAATTATACAGTCTATGGTGGTGACACTACCATGTGCATGGAATTTAATAAACCAAAATATATTTCATAGAGAAATTAGACCAGTTGCAAAACTATATACATATGAAGTACATTTAGTCAGTCCAGTTTTTTTGTCCATAAAATCCACACACACACATACACACAAACACCACCGCCACCTTGGCATTTGTGCATATATACACATGCTCCCAATAGTGTTTCAAACAAGTTTTTTCTTTATATATATATATATATATATATATATATATATATATATATATATATATATATATTGCCCAGACATCAGACTCAACACTGAAATGGAAGAGGCAGAGGAAGTGACTGGTAGTAGCTCTGGGATGACACATTTGATGTCATCCAAGTAGTACCACACCTTTTCTCCTTCAAACCTAACAGAAGGAAGGTAGAACTTGTTCTCTCCAGCGCAGTTCATTGTGTCCACCTCATACTGATCACCCACAATCAACAAAAGAGACGGGTTAGATGAAAGGTACAAAATGTGATCAAGGATCTAAAACATGCATTTGCCAAACCCTGAATCTGATCTACCTACCTGTGTGATGATGCCAGGGAAAAGTTCTGCATCGTATTCTACAAGAACCCACTTTCCAACTTCTAACACAGGTTCTGCCTCTGCACTTGTCTTCTCCAGCTCTGTGCTCTCTCCTTCTCTGAAGTTGAATTCTTTTGGGAGAAAGCATTGACATGCACAGCTAGAAAAGCAGGAAATGGCTCTGGATTATCCCTGTTTTTTTCGATGTCAGCGATTAATATACAGACAACAAAAAGAACATTTTGGTGTAACAACCAACTCAGACACTGAACACGTTCAAGGCCTGAACTGATCTCATCAGGAGTCATCATGTACAGCCTCACAGATGAATGTGCTGAAAGTTGCTCATTCACTGGGTTGACATCTGGAATATTATTTCCATAAGACACAATCCTGTCTGCAAGGTTCTTCAGAGCAGCCCCTCCTCCTTCAGGTGCTGCCTTGCCATGTGATGCCTCAGTGAAATTCCGTGTTACGTAATTAAACCCTTTCACAAAAGGCACAGTTGAAGTGAGGTAAAAAGCAGTTTTGTTGCGGTATGGGGAGGTGGGCCCATCAGAATTAAAATGAAGGTGTCTAACAGCTGGATGCTCCTCTTGGATAGAGTTAAGCACAGGATCAAGATGAGCCCATGTTGCGACTGCGTCATGCTTTGGTGATGCTGACATTGAGGTGAAACACTCTACCTGCCCCCCACTCAAGTATTTGACCCCTGTATGAAGAGTAACTTGTTGATTACCACCACCAAAATGGGTTTCTTTCACTTCTCCTTTGTGTTTACAGCTAGTTTTCACTGTAGTCAATGTGGATAACCACATCCTTCTCAGTCAAGTTCTCCTTGAGTGCCTTAAGCCTCTCAAACTGATGTTGGATGTTGTATAGGTGGACAGTAAATTTATCAGTGCTCTTTTCTAAGATCAACAAGCTTCTCAATTGAGGCATGCTTCTTTTCAAGAGAGGTGTTACTTACTTCAGACTCTTCTAGGGAACCTTCTCTTCCTTTTTTTCACTCCAATTGTCCTTGTTACCCACTCTTCCCAGGATATGACGTTTCCTTTTGTTGACTGATCCATGGCAGTAGGAAAGGTTTTTCCTCTACAGTTAATGCATCTTTTGTACATGCACTCCATGTTTTTTTAATATATACACAGGCCTCCACTATACTAGTTGGGGATGAAATAGCAATAATGCCAAGTTGGTGCTGTTTTTTAATCGTAAAGCCAAAATTTTCGTGAATTTTGCAAGCACAAGTTTCTATTTGGGAAATCTGATAATCCAAAATTTACTGTTAATGATGGTTGAATTTTCGTCAAGATGTAGGAGGTGACTAACAAGTTGTCCCATCAGCCTTCTTGTGCTGTTATTTGGTAGGTGGACACGAGCTCTCTTTTGGGAAGGGATTGGGAAACTTGGGATTTGAAGTTTGTTTGTCAACTTTCTTAGTTTCATCCTCAGTGAGGATATTATTACCAGTCTTTTCCGCCCTTCTTTGGGAGTGGAGGTCGGCACAGTAGAAGGGCTACAAAGTGGCAGTTGTGGGGAACCTGATGCCACATCCAAATCCTGCATTTCTTCAGCATCTGCCTCACTGGTTGAGTGAGGAGTCAAATCCAATACAGCATTTAGTATTTTCTTTTTGGCATAGTACCTTGCTGAGTTTTTTCTCCATTGTTTCTTTTTCTTTTATGTAGTTTCACTGTAAAGCACTGCATTGTATCCCTTAGGGTTCTTAAACCAGCTGCTAAAGGAGGAATTGTAACAAACACAACAGGGTACTACAGTACAGACATTTCCGTGTGTGATTGTCTGAGATGACAGAAGTTGTAAAATACTTTGTATTTTATTTTTTCCCATTTTTGTTTAAGTTTTCGATGTCAACAGATTATGAGGGTTGACTGTCCTATGGTTTACTTGAAGGCTTTTTTGTTGTGTAAGAGTCGAAAAAAACAAACATTTTTCTGCTGTTTGCATATAGTTATTTGTTAACTGACCTAAAGTAAATTCTTGCAACAAGAAGACATGATGTTGAGTAGTTTGGACATAAAAAAAATTATGGCAACAAAGTGACAGTCATTTACATTCAACAGAATTTAAGCCAGGATTTAACCAACTATAAGTTAAAAAAGCTTATTTTATTTATTAAATCCAAGTCATTCTTATCCAGATATTTATAGAGACAGCCTCATTTTTACCCATAAAACTAGTTAATATAAATCAGTATCATCCGGACAGTAAGTAAATAGAAATAAACTTCATGTAGATAATTATCAAATATAAATTAATTGCACCTAATTAATTGTTAAAAAATTTTTTCCCTGATATTTAGTATAACTAAATTATTTTTTTTAGATACCCAGTAAATATGAACCAGTTTTGCCTGTAAGTTTGATTTGGATTTACTCCACATTTGCTAAATTATTCGTTAATACAAATTACTTCAACCTAG